>OW121851.1:85274015-86524015 GCA_933228895.1 Platycnemis pennipes
ACGCCGCCAAACGCGTGGCGGATAGGGTATTAGATCATTGCAGGCCTTTTTTAGGGTAGATGGTAGGGTAGAGAGTAGGTCATGTAGTGGGGTAAATAACTTCTCGTTGCCAGTCGCTTTATCGGCTAACATTCATGAAAGCAGAATTGAACCTCAAAATACTTCAGACATGACTACAGCTCTCCCTTGTAGCCTTAATAACAGTCGAGGTGAAAATATTTCCGTTGCGGTAGTTAATTGCCGAAGTCTTAAAAACAAGATACCTGAGTTCCATCACCTTATTCATACTACTGATGCAGATGTAATTATAGGAACTGAAAGTTGGCTGACAGATGACATTCCTGACTCAGAAATATTCCCAAAATCTTTTAAAATATATAGAAAAGATAGACATAACAGAGCAGGTGGTGGTGTTTTCATTGCAGTCAAGAACTCAATCATTAGCAAAGCAGTAATATTTCCCGACAACCCCTTAGAATGTGTTTGGTGTTCATTAACATGCCCTAAATCCAAATCAATATCTGTCTGCGCATTTTATAGACCCCCAAACACTGATGTTGAGTCATTATTAGAACTGGGAAACCAGATAAATACTATAACGTCCCGTAACAGCGAACGTAATATAATAATAGGTGGAGATTTCAATGCACCATCAATAGACTGGAGAACATACTGCTTCAAAGCTGGAGGAAGGGACAAAGACATTTGTGAGACTCTATTAGATGTTTTCTCCAATAACTCCCTGACACAATTAGCTACAGCACCTAATAGAGGGGACAACACTCTTGATTTACTGGCAACCAATATCCCACAACATGTGACAATGATTGACACGGTTGATGGAATCAGTGACCACAGAGTTATAACTGCAAAACTCTCGCTATCTTTAGATAAAAATTTTAAACAAAAAAGAAAGTTTTACATTTTTAAAAGAGCAGACTTTGCTAACTTTAAAATTTATTTAAGAGATTCCTTATCGGATTTCAAAAAGTCTTCCATAAAGGTATGTACCAACGATTCATGGAAGTCGTTCATTAATATCATGCGCTCTGGGATCAACAGATTTATCCCTTGTAAATTCAAAAAAGAAAGCACTGAACCTAGGTGGTACAATGCCGAAGTGAGAAAATCCCTGAGACGGCAGCGGATATGTCATGCTAAAATGAAAAAAATTAGTAAACATATGCCCACTGATGAGCGTAATGTAATTATTGAAAATTATAAAATTTCAAAATCCACTGCAAAGTCAGCCCTTAGTAATGCATTTGCAGAATTCAAAAGAAAAACACTTGGGGAACAATTGAAAGAAAATCCAAAAGTCTTCTGGTCGTACGTAAGGGAAGTGCAAGGCCATAAGTCTGCCGTCCATTCACTTAAAAATGATAGAGGTGAAATGACCACAAACACACTCGACAAAGTTAACTTGCTAAATTCCTTCTTCCAAACCGTTTTTAACCCACCTTCCGGGGATTCAACTGTCGTGTTACCTGACCTCTTTCAGCGGTTGATGCAACCAATTGACATTTCCTGTAATGGTATTGAAAAATTACTTAAAGATATAAGCCCCAACAAATCTCCTGGCCCTGATCAAATTCCCTCCCGCGTGTATAGAGAGTTAGCATCCGAAATTTCCCCCTACCTTGAAATAGTATTTAATAAATCCCTGACCGAACACGTCGTACCGATGGACTGGAAAGCAGCCGATGTAACACCCATTTTTAAAAGTGGCGATAGGGAGCAGCCATCTAACTACAGACCTATATCCCTCACATCCATTTCATGCAAGGTCCTAGAACATATAATTGTCAGTTCAGTCATGGGACACCTAGATAGCCAGAATTTATTGTCCAATGTCCAGCATGGCTTCCGAAAGAGCAGATCGTGTGAAACCCAACTTGCTCTCTTTTCCCACGATATTTTAGTTTCTGGCGAAAATAATATTCCAGTGGATGCTATATTTCTCGACTTCAAGAAGGCTTTTGACAAGGTTTCTCACAGCAAACTAATTTTGAAGTTAAAATCTTATGGGTTAGACAGTAACATTATATCATGGATTAATGATTTTCTGCATGATCGGGTTCAAAGGGTTGTTTTGGACGGTGTTTCCTCACCGGCAATTAAAGTCACTTCGGGTGTCCCACAAGGTAGTGTGATAGGTCCACTCCTATTCCTTTTGTATATTAATGATATCCAAAAGGTGGTAAAAAGTAAGCTTCGTCTATTTGCCGATGACGCAGTAGTGTACAGGGAAATTCTATGCCCGAACGATAAAGAATATTTAAATATTGACCTACAAGCAATTGAAACTTGGTGTGATACATGGCAGTTAGAATTAAACTTTAAGAAATGTCTTGTAATGAATTTTTGGAAAAAGAATAGCTCTCCTCCTACCACTTACAAAATAAGTAATAATGAATTAACTAACGTGGAATCCATTAAATATCTTGGAATAAGACTGACAAATGATCTTTCCTGGGGTAAACACATTCGTGAAATAATTGGTCAAGCGAATCGCAAACTGGGTTTCATTAAAAGAGTATTGGGTAAATGTGACGATCATGTACGAGAAATCAGCTACTTTTCCCTTGTTAGACCTCATTTGGAATATGCTGCCAGTGTATGGGATCCCTACGAAATCGGTCTAAGTAATGAACTTGAACGTGTGCAGCGAAGATCGGCAAGATTTGTAAAGGGACGATACGATAATTATATTAGCGTAACCCGTCTATTAAATGAATTGAAATGGGAATCATTGTCAGATCGCAGGTTGAAATTTAGACTTAATCTCTTCCACAAATTCCTAGGCAATATTTTCAGTGATGATGTTAAAAATATTTTACGAACCCCAACTTACTATGGCAGACTGGACCATAATCATAAAGTTAGAGAAATTGATTGCCGAACTGACCGATTCAAAATGTCCTTTTTCCCTCGCACAATAAGAGATACGAATAACGGTAAATATGTCCTATCGGAGAGTAGCAATGAATAGCATTGGTAGCTGCATGTTGGTATGAGTACTTAAAGCTAACCCTACTAACAGAATGTTTTTGCATGTTTGCTTTGCAATTTCTATCATTTTTAAATAGTGTAGTTCTGACTACTATATTAATACTATTCCTTTTTTATGCATGATATGTAGTGCATGTTTGGTGAGAAATCACCCCCTGCCACACACCCTTGTGGTGGCTTGCAGGGTATTATGTAGATGTAGATGTAGAAATGGATTGAAGCCCGTCCATGATTATAGGACGTGTTGATGATCAGCTCCAGTACAGTAGCCAATCAGACGGCAAGCGCACGGAGTCAGTGGGTGGAGCCGCGGGTTCGGGAGGCTTCGAACTGAGGGTGGGCGGAGTGGTTCGTTCGAAATGGCCACTTTTGACCACAAAGAGGACCAGAACCACTCCGTCAAAAACAGGCGAGCAGAAAGACTGTGTCACTTACGTGTCACTTCCGCCATCGCGGCAACCAACCACACGATGGAGCGAGGTTTGAGATTTCGAAGGGATGAATGTCACCGATAAAATTTCGAAACGGTGTTCGCAGTTTCAATGATACGCCACCAAAAATTATCCTACACTCGCTCCTCGACTCAAACGGGGGTGAAAGAGCTGCTGAATCGTTAATGATTCCGGAAAAAACGATCTCTTCCCCCGAGTTATCTAATGAGACGACTCCCATTACTTCGGGAAAATGTTTTCGCTCGGGTCAGCCCATGCTCTAAGAGAGTAAAGCCGTGTCCAAAAAGGCATGTATGCGCCCTTGAAGGGCACTCGGCCGGCGGCCGCGTGGGAAAGCAAATGCGAGACTTTCGGCACGTGCTGCTTTCCTCACGTGACTCTGCCCGGCTCGACCTTGCACGGTCGGAGGCTCAGACCTGGTCGTATGTCCCACTTCTCCTCACCTCAAAGCTCGGAAATCACTTGGCATAAAGTGTTCATCGGTTCATTTGGTCAAACATTTCGCATAAAGCCTTCTATTTTATTGCTTCACCTCAGGTGAAAAATCGACTGTACACTGGCCAGTTTTGGAGATCGGTATCTCCTTAGATAAGATTACAAGTGAAACCGACCGTAGTCCATTGATGAAATCGAAGTAACAAGTCCGTCAACAGCTGGAATTTACATTTTCCCTCTTTTTTTTGTACTCTTCACTGCGATAAAATGAGTATAAAATCTTGTTCCCACTCTCTTTAAAGAGATACCGGTAGACTTGGGTTTTTGAGGTGTTCCAACGGCTAAGGTTATATCGCACCACCTTAACTAAGATCATAATCCACAGAAAAGCGCAATAAACATGCCATGAGTGGGTTTCTATTCCGCGAACTTTGGAGTGGCAGGTCGGCACGCTATCAACGTGGGTACTGCAGCCGAACTCTTTACACAGTGAAGCACATTTTTCGACGATAACTTCCCTTCCTCTGCCTAAAGTAGACATAAAAAAGGCTATAAGCGGAAATCGGAAACTTCATAATAAATGCCGTTCGGATCATTTCCAATGAATAGAGATTCTTCATGCGGGGTTTCGATCATTTAGGATAATCCTCCAAGCATTCCGCGTGCAATCATTTATTCAGCGATTTAATTGGAATGATTGAACGACTATGAAGGATTGACACGCATGACGGATCGGGTTAATGAGGCAGGTTGCATCGCTTAGGGTTGCACGTAAGATACTGGAGCATACACGTAGGGTTTAGCTCAGGTGGTAGCCTAGAGTGCAGGTCAATTCCCGGGGGAGCAATCTTGGAATAAACTGACAGAACATGCAGAGTAGTTTTAGAAGGTCAGAGAAAAACACATAAAAAGGTCGAACATGCTAAACCATCAAAGGTAATAGGTAGATCAAATAGTGGGTCCGTTACAGAATTATCGAGGAAAATTTTAGTTGGAAAAAAGCACCAAGAGAGAAACAGATTGGGAGAAAGAATTTCAGTGATAGTAGTGAATTGTCGTAGTTAAAGAAATAAAGTAGCAGATTTTCACCACCTCATACAAAGTACTGATGCAGATATAATCGTAGGTACAAAAAGCTATCTATCGAAGGAAATATCAGATTATGAAGTATTCCCGAAGTGTTTACCGTACAGAAAGGATAGAGTAAGCAGAAACGGAGGAGTATTTATAACTGTGAAGGACCCGTATGTCGGTAGAAAAGAACTTATTTCAGAGCGCAATGTAGAAAGTATTCGATGTTCCGTCAAAAGTAATTGTAGTAACGCAAAAAAGATACATATAGGTGCATATTACAGGCCATCGGATGAAGACGTCAATTCTATAATGTAACTAGAGTCAGAAATAGGTACATTACATTCTCGGAAAAATGACGGGGGAATTAAAGTAGGCGGAGACTTCAATCTCCCTTCGATAGGTTGGAATACTTTTGTTTTATAATAGGAGGTAAGGATAAGGAACTCTGTGCATCACTGTTGAACATCTTCACGTCACATTCATTACAACACCTAGTATCAGAACCAACCAGGGGAAACAACATTCTAGACTTATTAGCAACAAATATACCGAAAGAGAAACAATTGCACTTTTCCACAAATTGGTTTATTGCGTACAACGCGTTTCGGCTCACAGAGCCATCATCAGGTACAAGACAAAGTTATAAGAGAGTACATTGCATATATATGTCTTTTCCGAGGAGGGGGGGGGGTTGTGGGAGGAGACCAGAGGAGGAGGGGAAGGAGGAGGTAGTGTCTGGGAAAAATCAGGAAAAACCAAGGGAGGAAAGGAGGGGGGGGGGACGGACTAACCCGTGAGAGAAAGGCCAAGAAACAGCAAGGGGTGAAAAAATGTGGGTAAGGGGGGGAAGAAGGTAGGGAATAGGCATGTCATTAGAACGTAGGGAAGCGGCGCTAGGGAAAGGAGGGGGAAAGAGTGCACCTGTGGGTAATTAGGAAAGGGGGTATGAATAGGAAGGAATAAGGTGGGTACCGCCCGGCTCAAGGGTGGAGTGCCTGGGTGAGTGGATGGGAAAAAACCCTCAAAGGGAGGGGGGGGGGAAGTCAGTTGGGGGGAGGGTGAATAGGAGTTTGGCTGTTTCTTTTGGGAAGGGGAATTTTGAGGAGAGGAGAATGGGTAACAAATACTTGTTCATTTAAAAGAACATCCACATCTGACTGTATGATTTCCAAGGATTCTAAAACGTCCAATCTTGTGCCTTTACTTTCAAGGTGGAGAATTTCAGGTTGAAAGCTGCAGGAATGAGACGTTTCTATCAGGTGCTTGGCTAAAAGTGACGTTTCATCATTGTTTTTCCAGCACCTTTTGTTTTCCTTAGTCCTTAGTCCTTTTGTGTTCCTTAGGCACTCCACCCTCGACCCTTTACCCATAGTCCGGCAAAATCCCTGATCCGGCATCACTTCGGTCCCGACTGTGCCGGATTAAAGATGCTCAAGAGTACTTTAAATTCATTACTTGTCTCTCAGGCAGGACGCTCGATGTTAATACGAACATATTTTCCAAGTATGCAAAAAATACTGAAGTAATACACGTGCAATTTTCCACAAAATAAAAGTCGTTACTTTAACCCAGGTTTCAATGTTCATATATCGCCTTATTGAAACATTGAAACTCGGATCGAAGTAAAAACTTTTATTTTGTGGAAAATTGCACGTGTATTACTTCAGCATGTACAAATTTCACTCTATTTCGCGCAAATCCTCGAATTTTATACGCTAAAAATATAATTAAAAAACCATTTCACAACGTAGGTTAGACCAAAAAGATAGAAATCCGTTTGACATTGAAACAAATAAAACACTTTCGTTACTTCCACAGTTTAATAATACAGTTAGGCCATCGCCAATCTGATGATGGCTTAACAGCTGAAACCGGTCGTATGTTTTCTTAAACTCTGGAAGTCATAAAGTGTTTTAATTTGTTTCAACGACGGTGCTCCTACACCCCGAACAAGCTTCGCGATTAGAATCTATTATATGGATAGTTAATAAAACAGGAATTTATTTTTCCACGTACAGTTATGGAAGTTAAAAGATAAAATGGATGTACCAGAAAAACATTGTTTTGGGATAGGTTAAAAATAATTAGTGTCAAAAATCCTAAGATTGGTTGGACGCCGCTCTCCACTCAATGCTCCATACGGCTAACCTCTTCAAATTCACACAATTAATCACATCCTTCACTAATTGCTCCATATATTTCATGAGAGGAGATTTAAATGTAACAAACATTTTTTGGCCTAAGGAATAAAAATGTTTCTCGTGGTAAGACCGCACGTGCCAGATAGGTGAAATGTAAGTTGGCCAATGACAGGCTGTCGACGTAGCGTGTTTTCTCCGCAGGAGGTTGCAAAACGAGTTCTAATTCAAGTACGGCGGTCAACATATAGAGCGAAAGTCACAGTATAAACAATATTGGGGAAGTAAGTGGAAAACCGCCCGAATTGTCTGGTCCCAAGATTCATTAATGGAGAGATAATGTACGTGTTCCCCCGACACACACCGTTATGGTGGCTTGCAGGATATTATGTAGGTTTAGATGAAAAAAGAGAGTGATTTTAGGCGAATATGGGGCCCAGTAGTCACTGGTTACTGGGGATGGGCGTGGCACTGGGTTGTATGGGAATCTAGCCTTCCACGATAGTCAACAATCGAAATTATAGCGCAGATTCAGTGAAAAGATAAGTGAAAAAGAAAAAATAAGAGAGTGAGCGCCAGGAAAGTCGTAATTCAACGAAAAGGGCGAGAGAAAAACAATATAACATTGCAAGGATTATGCTAAATTGGATCAAGGACAGAGGGAGTGAGAGGTAGTAGATAGATTAACATATAGTAGAGGGGAAGAAAACCAGCGAAGTTGGCTGTTTTGCCAAACGCAAAATAAAAGAGATCAATAGTGAATATAAGGTCAGAAGAGCGATATAATTATTGAGCTCATATAATAATATACTTACCATGGAGAATATATATATTAAAATACATTGTACCAATAATGGAGATGGACTCCAAAAATGTTGGATAAATTACAGGTTTACAAGTCGACAAGTACATACATGGTAATTGTAGCAAATGTCCACGATCAGCTCAACAAAATAATGGGCTTTGTTTCAGGGCTAAGAGTAATAGGAGGTGAAGGCCGGGATACAAATGAGGTTGGGAAGTAAGGGTTAGCAACTAGGAATGAAAATGAGGAGACAGCCACTGAATTCTGCAGAAGGAATAGATTATTATTGAATACCACAATTGAAAAAATATAACTGAAGTTTGTACTCATTGAAGACCTGGGTATATGCACATAGGTGTCAAATGGGCAATATGAAGGTGGGAAATTAATGTAATGTAACATAAAAATAACATCGTCAATTCTCACAGTTTCCAGGAGCGGGTTCCAAATTACTACCACAGCCTTGTGATGATGTAATATTACTTAAAGATCGAAAATGACGAGGGCGGAGCGGGAATAAGGGCATAAAAGTAGATCGTGAAACTATAATGGAGGTAAAATAAGAGGGAGCATTAAAAATCAACCTTTTCGTAACAGAAAGTGGCACAGCAAACGGAAAAGAGTAGATAGATACATTTTAAGTTACTGAATTCAATAAGTTGAGAGATATTTAGAAAACCTTAACTGAAGTGGTGACACGTAGAAGGACAGAATGAATAGAAATTGGAAGAGAACAAATGCAGAGTTGGAGCGAAGGAAAGGTGACGGAAGAAGCATTGCGAGGATATAAGAGAAATTCCTAATTACATATAGATTAAAAAGAGGGCGACTGGTGAGAAAAGAACACGATTCCAGCATTGAGATATAAAGTAGGAACTTTCTACTCTCATAGCCAAGAGAAATAAAGCAACGGTGGAAGGAACTAATTGGGTATATATTGGATAAAGGCTGGTAATATGTAGAGGAACTTAGTGACAAGTATGGTAGTATAGACAAGTGAAACTTGTAACAGGAACTAGGATACAGGAATATTGGATTGTAACTTATAAAATTCAAGAGAGGAGATGAAAGATAAAGCAGTGTCCCGAAAAAAACCTAAAGAGTGAACAGAAAAGAGACTGCCGTAGAGATTTTAAAAACTTGTTCGAAGCATCTATGAGAAGGTAATGATTATAAAAGACATTGTGAAAGCAGTATTAATTTCCACTCTCAATGGTAGTAGTTGTCCGGGGGAGCCAACCGACAGCTTATGTCATTTGCGCCAATAGGTTATTGGCTATGGGTAGGAATATTTCGAAGAAACGGAGGGAGGAAGGGTGGAGTGAAACGCGGCTTCGGAATGAACTTACTCTTTAACAAAAGGAGTCAAGGGGACCACGATTCAACGCCACATCCAGCAGATGGAGTACCTACTGAATTCGAAGTGCTCTCCACGCAAAACCCAAATCAGGCACTTCCAGGATTTGAACCTGGACCCTGGGTATGGGAAGCCAGTTAAGCCTAATCTCTAGCCACAACCTGATCTCCTCCCATCCACAACAATATGAAAGAAGAATTATGCCATGAATATATGCTAATAACACTAAGACTAATTTCGCATGCGCCAAAATGTAGCCCATAGAATTATGAATAAGAAGTTGCATAATAGAGGTAATGATATAGGTATAGGAGGATGTTTGGGTTCGTGACAAAATAGCGGCGATGAGAACGCTGATAAAGAGAAATACTGAATTTAATCAGTATATATTTTAACAATAACCGGATTTTGAGATGGCGCGAGACAGGGTATTCCTGGAAATGTTACTGAAAATCATCTTCGTCATCTTCGGCATTTAACTTACATGGAGAGTATATGGTGAAGGAGGTATGGGATGAGCTCATAGTAGCACAAAAAGTCGAGGAGAGCTCATGAAGGGAGCTCGTATCTGGGTAGTGTTTTGGGAAAAACCGGTTTTAGCAGCCGAGACCCAAGTAAAGGAATGGCATTTGCAGAAGCAATTTCTAGAAGACGGGAATCAGCGAGTGGGCGGAAAGCCCATAGATGGGTTAATTACATTTGCTAATGAACAGGTGCCTTTTGTTCACTCAGCCAAGGAGACCAAATCATTTCTGGCCGTCTTACAACATCATTTTGGGAACGATGGAATGAAGATTAACCATAGGGAAAAAATTAATGAGATCCTCTAGGGGTAGGGATAGTATGCTTAACATTATAGATAGCGGACATAACTTGGAACAGAATGAAACAATTACGTATTTAGGTAGCGTTTTGGAAGGAAGCTGATTGACTGGCACGAAGAATAAATTTGGAAAAACACTGTATTTGCAAAAAAAGGTATTTAGGGTAATTCTTACAAATGGAGATATTTAGAGAAAGGGATGTATTTAGAGACAAAGTAAAGACGCGAAGAATATTAAAGACACTGATATGGTCTCCAGGGTAGTAAGTTGATTTAGAGGATATTGGAATTGGAAAGGTTAGTGGAGAGGAAGACGAAAGGAAAAAGTGCCAGGAATGGTGGTTGAGAAACGTTACTTGTAACAGTAAATCCCAAGTAGGTAGAAAAAGTAAATGAAGAATGTGCTGAAAGTTAACAGGGATTTGTAAAACGGCAATTGAGGGGAAGCTTGTGGTCTCTGGATGAAAGAATGGCTGAGGTCCAATTAATTATATCGTCCACTCACAAAGAAAACCTTTTGATCTTTCACGCAGGTACACCAGAATGGTGTTTTGATCAGTGAGCATGGAGCTCGACTCTAAATAAGACCTAAGGTGTACGTAGAATTCAGATATTAGAAAAGTGATTTCCAATTTTACCCGCTGTTTCCCTAAAGGTCCTTTCGCGAAGCAATAGTGAAGCGTAACTGTAAAAATATCAAGAAAAGGAATAGTGTAAATTTAGAATCTAGACCACCAAACCAATGTTCTCACTTCTTTTCCTCAAATGCCCTCAGAATAACCTTGCTAATATCGACATTTTATCATAATCCAATTTATAAAATCAAAGAAGATGAAGTCTGGTCGATAATATTTTCAGTGCTAAGCATTCATTCCATTCGAATTGAACCTAGTTACATGTCATCAAGAAAATGATACGATTACCAGGATCAATGCAAATTGGTCAACCATAGTGGACAACGAATAAGTGTGATTATTTAAGACATTTCTTCGCATGTCTGCTACGCAACCACAAACATTTGTTTAATTTGCGATGATGCCTCACAAGATGAGTTTTTTTGTAATTATAAGCTATATTTCGAGTAAAACTGCCTTCTTTCCTAGATGAACCTGTCTTTGAACTTTTGGAAAAAGAATAGCTTTCCCCGGAATAACTATTACATCAAAGAAAAGAAAATATCTAACGTAGAATCTATCAAATACTTAGGCGTCACCATCACTGAAGACATGCCATGGGAAGCGTATCAGGGAAATAACTAGAGTAGCAAATCGTAGATTAGGATTTGTAAAAAGGGTTCTAGGCAAATGCGAAGAGATTGTACTATAAAGAAGCTACCACATGCGCAGCAACATTTTACCACTAAGATCCATTGCAAGAGCGTGTGGCAGAGGGTGGTAGGTAACCAGTTGTGAAGTTAACTTTAGCTGGAAAAAACCTTGTTAACTTAGTTAATAATGCAGTATGGTGCGTAATATGTTGGAGAGACTTGCTCTTCGTTTGATTTTTAGTCTGTATTGCACGTGGATAACTAACACATCTATCACTCGGACCACAGTTGATTTCTCTTAATTTGTCGCTTCTGTTTGCACTGCTGATGTAGAGTAAGGTTAGAAATATATCAGTAGTGTCAGATACGAATTCGTGTAAATTGAACATTTCAAGTATTTTCAATCTTGCAAACAAGCTTCTCGTCTCTAGGGTTTTTCAATCAAGATCTTTTAACAGCCGAGAGTCACTTTATCTACGTCCTTGGTATTTTATTACTAGATGTGCGGTTTTGTTTAGAATCATATTCAGTTCCTTATTTAAATATTTATTCACCCATAAACATAAAGACAAATTATCTATGTTATTTAAATCCACGCCGTAACGGAAGGTATCTACATCTACATAATACCCTGCAAGCCACCATAAAGGTGTGTGGCAGGGGGTGAACTCTCACCAAACAAACTCAAACTTCTGTTCGAGGAAGTTCCACTTGTGTCCTCTGCACTGGGTGTGAAGCACTTTGGGGATGAAGTCACTGGTGTGGTCTACTTCATTGAGGTGTTTGGCAAATTGGGAGCTATTATCCCGTTTTCCAAAACAGTTTTTGTGTTCTTTCACACGGATGTGAATAGCTCGTCCAGTTTGACCAATGCAACAGGCATCTCAGTTATTACATTGAAGCTTGTATACACCATTTCTGTCTGAGACATCATATTTCCACTTGGAATTAAACATTCTGAGTTTGTCTTTCGGGAAGTAATTAGTTATACAATGAGAAACCTTACCAATAAATGGGATTTTGCACCAACGTTTTGTAGAAATCTCATGTTGGGCGGCAGATAAATCGGTTGCATCCAATTTACCTTAATGTTATGTCATTTATCTACATTTAGATGTACGTAGTACCCTGCGTGGCACTGACAGACTGGCAGAGCGTATATTTTTTAGCAGTACTATTACTTTTCGACGCTTCATGCAACAGCCAATCAAGCCACAGTCAAAATCTCCGTGAACGTTAACATATACAGCACACGTGACCATCATACGACACCCTATTGGATTCGGTTGATATGACTTTAACAGTCGGGACACTGAAAAGAAATGATCATTGGAAGAGTTGGATATATGCGAATTGATAGCCCCTACCATCAATGAAATCAATGGTATATTGACTTATACGACATATTCTAACAAAATAGTTTCCCTTTTTTCATAGATCCCGTTTCTCGCTAGCCTGGTGCCCTAACACCCCCTACCACCAAGAAGGTTGGACGAAATTGGATTATATCAGTTGTCATGAGTCAAGTTTATTATGGGTCTCACTTCACAGGTATCTAGTGGTGACTGTAGGTCGGATCCTGCCATGATAAGTGCAGGCACAGATGCTTGATATGGGGCCAAAAATTGCCAACTGACCTTGGCCTGATACCAACTCCCCTCACTTAATGCCCACGATAGTACGTTGACACTGATGGAAACGCATTTTTTGCAGCCATAATCTACGCAGCGCACTTGGTTGAGTCTCCCGACGCTTCTTGAGGCCGGCCAGTGAGAATTCCACTCGCGCGAATTTCCATTCCTCCCTTCGAACCCATCCCACCTCCTGTACCCACCTCCGCACCTTCCACTCCCCGGCGGCCGCCGCACGGACGCAGTCTCCCCAGACGCACGCACCACACAGACACACATGAGAGATGAAGTCCCTTCAGAATCTCATCCGACCGCGCCCACCCAGGCCCCACTCTCTGTCCACGCTCTTTCATTACCACCTTCCTTCGTCGGTCATCTCCGCCTTCCCCCACCCCATTCCCCGCTACCCGATCTCTGAACTACTGTTCCTTCCACCGCCCCTCTACCCTGCCGACACAGCTTCCGCTCTTAACACCTCTCAAACCATCACTCACGTTACACACACACACCCACCCCACCTCCCTTCCCACGCTAGCCGCTCCGCACATGAGGTTTTTCCCCCGAGCTACGACGCCGACGAGATGCTGGGGTTTGGTGGGTTGGGGGGTGGGAGATACGACTGATCCGCGACACGCACTGGAGAATTCCTAGTTCAATCAGATGGAGTAGGATTTGGTTTCAATTGCTGTAGTAACATAGCAACATTTAGATAATAAACTGAATGAAATGTTAGTCGACTACCAGTTATGGTAGGTTTTCATGGAGTGTTCCAACACTTCTTTGTATTTCATTCACTTCACGACTCTTTCCCTAAGCTACCACAATCCTCAGATCGGTATATTCCCAACCCCTCTTCACAATATCCATATAGCCTTTTCACTTTCTTCCTCCCTCGCTTAGCTATCATTCTGCCTTCAATAACGGCCTTCAGCATCCCATTGTCCTGAAGCACTTTTCCATCAAACTATTCTGGTTCCTCCATATTTCCAATATCAATCTTCTTTCCTTCCTAACCATCCTCAACACTTCTTCACTCGTCCTCTCCGTAGATTCTTTTGTATTTGGGTTATAACGAGACCCTTCCTTACTTCATTTAACCTCACGTGTAGCATGTCATTCTCCTACCACTTGGTAATTTATAGCCAATGTGTTGTTGAACTATTGACCACTTCTGTTGATTTAACCTATGATTCGGGAAGTCCTGGGACTCATCAATGTATCAATGTATTAACCACTATTTTGTACTGTAATATTAATTACCACCGATGTACTTCTTCCAAGCTGCATTTCTTTTTATTATGAAATATGAGCACGTCACTGTATGCAATGGATCTATTCCCCAATTGTTAACCCAAGTTTTAATTAACTAATTATATATCTGTCCATCTACATCACACTCATTTCATTTTCATCCTCACACACATTTCTCAAACTTCCCTTCTTTTCTTGACATATTTCTTTAGAGTTCAGGTCGTGGACCACTCTTGTCATTAGTTCTCTTCTGTTAGTAGATGTTAAGTGCCTGTTAATCCAAGGCAAATACTCTCCTAACAACATTAATCCTACGCATACCTTGGTCGAATATGCTATGCAAGCAATAAAAATTTTTTAGCCGATTATCTCTTTACTATTTCATTAATAGTTACCATCTTTTTCGTCGAGACTCGCATTAATCTATTCTTGTTAGTATCCTTCATTCCAAATGAAGTAGGTACATAAGCTTACGAGCACTGTTTTCGTGTTAGTCTATTTTATGGTGATTTAAACTGATTCCGATTGGACGAACATTATTTCCATAGCAGAAGCTGCTACGTACATTAATGTGCATCTTTAGTCGTTTAAGTCCGTGTTCTGGATGCATTATAATGCATAATTATGCTTATTTCACACGAGACCTTTAGTTCAATTTGGGTGAAAATATTATTACTAAATTTTGGATACCCTCAGTGATATTAATTCAGAGAGGCTAAAAATTGGAGGAATTCTTTTTTGTCTTAATTAAATATGATTTTAATTTTATGGAAATTCGGCGTTCAATGGGAATCCTCCCAAACCAATTACCATTTTCTTAAAAACGCGGCTTCTGTCGCAATCAGCGGTTCAGTCATGCATCATTTACGCTAGTAATTATTTAAACTATTTATTACCCTCTGTCGACTACAGCATGTATGCGGAGGAGTATATTTTTATTGTATTATTCAGTGATGAAATAATGGCAATTCAGAAGCAATATTTCATTTTTTATATTGAACTGGTCCATCAACAGCTTATTTGTAGCCTATTCAATCGTACCCTTGATTATCTGATCCAAAACATTTTGACGCGATCCAACATTCCGTATGGCCAGACAGCCATTGAAATTCGGGTCGCTGACCCGGAAACCAAGGCACCTGAAATAGGCTAGAATCCGACAGCAGGAAGTTTGATACACAGGAAGCAAAATAAGTTGCAAACCCGGGTGACAACAAACTTAATGGAAGAGTGCATTTACCGCAAATTATCTGTACCATAGAGGCAGGATCAAAATTGCAGGAGGAAAAATACCCTCTCGATCGAGAATCGAACCAACGACTTTGATTTTGCCGAAGCAATGCGCAGACCTCTATGCAACCCAACAACCATGTTACCACGGCAATTTCGAGGAAATCAATGGGAATAATTACTCATATTCCATTTCAATACGTCAAGGATGGTACTCGTGAGGCGGAAGTGGACTTCAAAGATACCACTTGGTTGGAGGAGTGGTTACAGTACTGGCCTCTCACCCCGACGGCCCGAGTTCGAATCCCGGTAGTGACAATTGTTTTTCACTATAAATAGCCCCTACTTGATTGAATTCTGGAGAACATTCGAATTCAGTACTCCGTCCGTAGGATGGGACGTATAGACCTGCTCCCCTTGGTGCCTTCCGTTAAAGACACGCTAATGCCCTCGACGGATTTCTCTCTATTCTTCCCCCTTGCCCTTTCATTCCTTTCCTTGTCACTTTCCTCCCAGCCTGAAGCACCTATACGTGAGATGACTGAAACACAAATGAGAAAGATACCACGTTGTAATTCCTATATTATATCGTGAAGCGCAATAAACAACCCACCGCTAAATACATCCGTTAACTCTACGAATGGTAAGTGAGAGAACTGATAACTTATAGAGGAAAATGTGCAGAGTAAGCCGGAAGGATCCTGCCCCAAGCTGGATCTGACGATTAGAGGAGTAAGTATCTCTATAGATAATAAGGGTTCATCCGGCCTAGATGATAGTACCATGTGAGGGTGTGCCTGGGGCAGCAAGTGAAGAACGTTTAATGGTCGGTAAAGCAGATGAATCTACATATTTACAGTAGAAAGGTCAAGATAGCGGGAGACCCAAAATAAGGAAAACCAGGAAGCCAGTCAGTCTAGAGGAAAAAAAGTCGTAATAACCACATTCTCCAGGTTACGGGTTGGGGCCTCGGATCTGCACCCTGTCCCCCGTAAAGAAGTTCAAACCAAAAATAATTCCCATAAAGTCACGGATAGTAACGAATCATACGAACAATAGCTCGGTATGGCCACGAAAACGGAAAATTATTCCTTACTTATATAACACGGTCATATTAGGGTTAACTGAAACTAAGAAAAAAAGGAAAAGGTACGGAAGAAAATAACGGACAAATTCATAACAGCAATTGAATCCCAAAGGAAAAAGGAGATCACAGTGGGGACTTGATATTCGTCAAATATACATATAAAAATATATAAAAGACTTGGGAGCAAAATAACGACAGAATCCTGCAATATTACATGGAAATTGAAATCCATTCAGTTCTCATCATCGTTGTCTATGCACCTAAAGATAACGCCAACAAGAGGACTTAAGATATATTTTATGAAGAAATGACGAATTCATCAGAAAAAACCAGCGATCGAAGAGTAGTTAGCAATTGGTGATCTAAACGCACGAGTTGAATGGAAAATGGACGATGTATTTGCGAGATGAATATTTTGAAAAAACCGTAAATAATAATGGAGAATTACTGTAGAATGATTCCAAAAACTTACTGAAAATAATTAATAACTAGTTTAAGCATTAAAAAATTCACAAATAGGTGTACTCAACCAACCGCTTAACCTAAAGTGAATTAGTGTGAAAGAGTGTGAATTAGTCAATTCATTAAGATCAAGCTTAAGATAAAAAATCAGCGGTCAGTGCGTCACATTTTACGGAGATGAAAAACTTTTTACCTTTTAAGGGTGATAAAAAGTCTGCGAAAGAGAAACGAATGAATGATGCGCTGAATATACGGTATAATCTCCAAAGCTCGCAAGATGATTCCACGTTTCCTGTGCATACCCTAAGACTTGCATGCAAGTAAATAACCGGTGCGAAGAGACAGTAAGTGATACGTAAAAAATAAATTAAAATTTTCATAGAGCAGCTTTTAAAGCCCTTAGTGAAAAGCAGCAAAGTAAAACAAAAATTAGAATAAATGAATGGTGATAGAACGAGAATATATGAAAAGATACTGAATACAACAGGTGGCTATCCACAAAAAACTACACAGACCTGTGGGAATGCAGGAATAAAGAAATACAGAGGGCGATTTAGACACTACCTAAAGAACTTAGCATGGTAATAAACTGGAGAAGAAAAAAAAATTTGGAGAAACTCGAGCAAAATGAAGCCTGGAAGATCCTTAAAACTATAAGGACATAAAATGTTGCCAGGAACAAAGCTGACTGGCATGGAAGAATGGAATAATGACTACAAAACACTACAAGTAGACAACGGAAAAGTGTCTTGAAAGTGTGGTCTTTCGTCTAACAAGGAGACATCGCGAAAAAGATGTTGGATCATTCCATTTTAAATCAACAAATCTGCCAAGCTTCACCATCTCAGAACGAACATTCAATATTGAAATAGCTAACCAAACATTTTTTTCTG
The DNA here is from genome assembly GCA_933228895.1 of Platycnemis pennipes. Taxonomy (NCBI): domain Eukaryota; kingdom Metazoa; phylum Arthropoda; class Insecta; order Odonata; family Platycnemididae; genus Platycnemis; species Platycnemis pennipes. The sequence goes on from OW121851.1 coordinate 85,291,933, forward strand.
AAACTAGAGATAAAATGCAGAAAGAGTGCCTTTCTCTCCCATAGGACCCCGACTTTTCGGGAAATGATATTTGGCAGGTGCCTAAAACCCACATCTCGCCGGGTGGTCGCGGGCTCTTTGTGTTTACACTTTGCGAAGTTTTACTGCTGTCGTTTGGATTGTTGCCGGAAATCACAAAACATAAAGAATTCATATGAAATAGGCGCCATCAGTACAATTATGGTACTTATTATTACGGCCTTAATTGAATGAATAATACGTGAATAGCGTATCCTTCGAGCAAGATAAATAATGCAAGATACTAACTAGTTGTTTTAACTGTTCAGCGCATGGTAGTGACTATGAAAATGATGAAAATGCTGTTGAGAGGTCCAAGTGATTCATTGTCAGTCTCTGTGGTCATTGTTTAGGAAAATAACAATCATATGTATTTATGCATGAAGATTTCTACTAAGAAAACAAAAAATTCGAGGAATTGGAAGAGTTTTGTTCCAAGTAACCACCGATGGATGAAGTGAAAGAGAAATTGCCAATGGAATTTCTAGGCAAAAAAAAAAGCATTATACAAAAAGAGGATTCTGCACACAGCTGCAAATACATGAGTGGAAATTATTCATTAGAACATAAATCTGGAGCATTTTAGCATATGGTAGCGAAGCATGGACGATAACCTTTGATAATTTACATATATAATTAGATAATGATATAGAAATTATTTGGCCGGAAATCAGGGGATCCGGGTTCGGGTCCCGGCCATGGCGACTGATATTTTTCCTTGTAAAATTTCTGCTACTTTGCAATTTCAGCGGGGAACGCCGTTTAGGCTCTCGCGGGCAGCTCGCGGTCCTTCAATGAGTTTGATTACGTCAATTTTCAATACAGTGAACAAATATTGTGCCAGAGATTGCGCCAAGTATCGAGGAATATGTAAGTATTTTTTCATCCCTTGCCACATTTTATGGCCACATTTTAAAATAGAGAATATAATTATAGGTTTCAGATATTTAGAACTGTAAAATCAATCCAGACCTACACGATCGCATACAAAATATTAGTGTCAACCCTAAGGTTGGCTTTTGATACGTGAGGGTAGAGCTCACACCGCGCTAAGCCGTTGGCGTGTGAAATTCACACATTCAGAGTAGAGCGGCCAGTTCCTTCCTTTTCCTGGGCCAAACGCGATCTCGTACGAAGTTTGGCCGCCCCAAAAACGCAGAAAATCGAATCGCGAAAGTTTCACGTTGGGGTGTCCAGAATCAAATATTAATTTTATTTACAAAATAATATGGAAGAAAAGAGATCGAATCTGGGATCAACAACTAATATCTTAGGTTTCGATAACATACATAAAACATACGACACCGCAACAAAACTAGTTTCGGACAAACTTCCGGGAGCATGGTATGTTAACAGCATTAACAAAGGCCATTAAAATGGGAGTGAAGATTAGTGAGGATGTTTTATATAATATACTGCTTGCAGACGATCAAGTCATATTGCTGCGGGCAAAAATGATTCGGATAATATGATTCTTAGGTTAATATATGCATACTGTTTTTGGGGACTAATGATACCTTGAAAAAAGAATATCTGGGAAGTGGGATATGATAGATTAGAGTATTTAGACACTGAGTCAGTCAAAAGAAAAAAAATAAAATCTAAGAGATTGATACGAAACAAGAGAGAAGAGACCAAATCCAACGTAGAAGTAAGGGAACAGTTCATCAGAACATATATCTGAAGCGTGTTTCTTTATGGCAGTGAGGCGTGGACGATGACAGCAGCGGAAAAGAAAAGGGTGGAAGCATTCGAAATGTGGTGCTACAGAAGAATGATGAAGATAAAATGGATCGGCCGAGTGACAAACGAAGAAGTCTTAAGAAGAGTGAGAAAACAGAGAAGCCTGTTGAAACCCCTAAAAAGAAGGGAGAAGGACAAGTGGACGGGAAGAATGGCAAAAGAAGGCCTCGTATGCAATATACATTACAAATGATGAAGGATGTGAAAGAGAAGAAATAAGTAAATACGAAGATATGGGAGAATTCAGTGGAGAGCTGCGTCAAACCTATATGATTGCAGACTGATGATGATTACCGAGTCATGAAAGACCTAAAGATTTAAGCTTTAAATATCTGGTATTCACCTTAAAGTACCGACGACGTAAACAACAAGATAGGATAGGTAAAATACGAGACGTTCACTACATTTATATCTCTGTCCAACGGAATAGAAAAATCATGATGAAAACTACGGAAATGAGCTATCAGTGAATCCTGAAATGCATTCATATATGTATACGGTGCGGGAACGTGGGAAAAAAAATAAATGGCAGAAAGTAAGATTATTTATTAGCTCCAAAAATGGACTTGTGAATACAGACTGGTGGCATATCTAAATTGGAACAACTCTGTATAGAAAATGGCGTATTACGATACCACAACAGATGCTAATATTATTTTTGTTTATCCCTTTCTCCAATTTTATTGTTAACAATCCACATTTAATGAGTTGTCTCAAAAATGAAATAGTATATTTGCCCGTTACGCAATCGTATGAAACTTCAGTAACAAAAATTTTCATTCTATCCTAATCTAGATCTACACGATACCCTGCATGCCACCGCGAGGGTGTGTGGCAGGGGGTGAAGATCGGCAAGAATGCAATATTGACATGCAAACAAGCAACTATAGGGTCTCATGCAACTAGATTGTTAGTATCCATAGTATTTAAGGGATTAATACATGTATCTACATCTACATAATACCCTGTAAGCCACCACAAGGGTGTGTGGCAGGGGGTGATTTCTCACCAAACATGCACTACATATCATGCATAGAAAAGGAATAGTATTAATATAGTAGTCAGAACTACACTATTTAAAAAAGATAGAAATCGGAAAGCAAACATGCAAAAACATTCTGTTAGTAGGGTTAGCTTTAAGTACTCATACCAACATGCAGCTACCAATGCTATTCATTGTTACTCTCCGATAGGACATATTTACCGTTATTCGTATCTCTAATTGTACGAGGGAAAAAGGACATTTTGAATCGGTCGGTTCGGCAATCAATTTCTCTAATTTTATGATTATGGTCCAGTCTGCCATAGTAAGTTGGGGTTCGTAAAATATTTTTAACATCATCACTGAAAATATTGCCTTGGAATTTGTTTAAGAGATTAAGTCTAAATTTCAACCTGCGATCTGACAATGATTCCCATTTCAATTCATTTAAAAGACTGGTTACGCTAATATAATTATCGTATCGTCTCTTTACAAATCTTGCCGATCTTTGCTGCATACGTTCAAGTTCATTACTTACATCTATATCTACATAATACCCTGCAAGCAACCACAAGGGTGTGTGGCAGGGGGTGATTGCTCACCAAACATGCACTACATATCATGCATAGAAAAAGAATAGTATTAATATAGTAGTCAGAACTACACTATTTAAAAAAGAAAGAAATTGCAAAGCAAACATGCAAAAACATTCTGTTAGTAGGGTTAGCTTTAAGTACTCATACCAACATGCAGCTACCAATGCTATCTATTGCTACTCTCCGATAGGACATATTTACCGTTATTCGTATGTCTAATTGTGCGAGGGAAAAAGGACATTTTAAATCGGTCAGTTCGGCAATCAATTTCTCTAACTTTATGATTATGGTCCAGTCTGCCATAGTAAGTTGGGGTTCGTAAAATATTTTTAACTTCATCACTGAAAATATTGCCTTGGAATTTGTCTTACTTAGACCGATTTCGTAGGGATCCCATACACTGGCAGCATATTCCAAATGAGGGTTAACAAGGGAAGTGTAGCTGATTTCTCGTACATGATTCGATACATCTCGTCACATTTACCCAAAACTCTTTTGATGAAACCCAGTTTCAATTAACTTGACCCATTATTTCACGTATATGGTTACCCCAGGAAAGATCATGTGTCAGATTCTTGTATCATGCACTACAGACTACTCTAAAATATTTCCCCTACCTATCCCTTTGCTATGCTGCCAATTGTGTTCTCTTATAGTACGGGGGAAAAATGACATTTTAAATCTATGAGTACGACAATCTATCTCTCTAATCTTATTTATCTGGTCGAATCTTGCAAAACACGCTTGTGTTTTTAATGTACGCCTAACATCTTCAGTAAAGCTATCCGATTGAAATTTCTCTAATAGATTCAATCTGTACTTCAACCTACGCTCTGATAATGATTACCACCCTAATTCTTGTATTAATTCTGATACACAACTAAACCTATCGTAACACCTTTTAACAAACCTAGCTGCTCTACGCTGCACACTGTCTAGTTCTCCCATCAAACCTAATTCATTAGGATCCCATTCACTGACTACATACTCAAGGTGGGGCTTAACTAGTGAAAAGTAACATCGCTCTTTTGTCTTCTCATCACATTACTCAAGCACTCTTGATAATTCTCAAGAGTACTTGGTTACTGATACCCTACACTCTAATATTCTCTTGCAATGAATTATGCGCGCAAAAATCGAAATTCCTGAAAAACGATAATAGTCAAGTTAGATTTCACCTGATAATAATAATTTCTTTATTGATTACAGGATTTCCCCAATTGCAATCTATTTAATATATGGACATAACACATTTTCAAAACACCCATGCCCTGGATAAGTAACTTTACCCAGGCGGGACTCGCTTACCCGCGACCTTCGGTTAGGCAGGCGAGGACTTAACCACATTGCCACCGAGGCCGGCAGGTGAGATAGTAAAGCTGCAATGATTTCTCGGAATTAAACAAAATTGTGCAGAGATTGGAACGAAAACTGATATTTAAGATCCCATCGCTCGGCGGCTATTTAAATCTCAGATTAGAAATACAATGCGTGTCACTGTTTCAAAAAGCCTAATTAAGTATCTGATATCATATGTTAGTGGTTCCCATTCGGGAAATATTAAAATTTTGCGATTATTCGCTGGGTAACTTCAAGATAATTGAAGCGTTACTCATCAGGCGATGTACGAGTTGTATTACCCTGAAGTACACCTTGCATTCAACACATCATGCGTCAGAATAAGGGGAACCATCTAGAGAGCACCAAATTCCTAACCGTACAAAATGTCAGCATGCGACCCCAAATGGGACGGATGATGAAGAGTAACTCTCCACCCTCGCCGATTGTCCACTCACTGATTCTCCCTCCCTCACCACATTCCTCAACCTTCCCCCTTCCTTCCACCATCGGCTCTGATATCTGGTTTGAAAAGGAAACACAAAAGAAATCTTGCACAATAGCAAACATTTCCAAGGAGAAAAAATCATTCTCCTTGAGCGGGAAGAGAATTCGGAACCCCTTAAAAATAATTCTCAATACGCGAACAAAGATATCACCCCTCCACACATTTCTTCAAAAAAGCAATAGAATTCCATAATGAACTTGCCAGGGTACCAGTTAAACTTCAAAGAGGGCCATATAGAAAAATTACAGATTATTGTGCTGGAAATATCAGAGTAGACTCCGGTTCGAGATGTTCCAACCGTTGGTTAAGGTTAGATCGTATCTCTCCAGCTTTACTTCTTAACTATAAGATAAGCTCAAGAAGACAGTGAAACTGGAATTTTTTTCAAGTCTATTCATTGATTTATACATATTCGTTATCAAAGTAGTTCCTTCCCTTCGTTCTTAATTTTTATAACGTTTCTTTCCAGTAGTAAAACACGTGCTGTAAACCACTTCTTGTAATTACTTTAGCGCCATCTCATCAGTCTCACGCCATTTCATCACCAACAGCAGCAGCAACAATTGCCGCAACTGCGTTAATGTTGACTTTTGTCATGGCGCTTGCGGATAAACCGATCCCGACTCCCTTGACCGTGGAACTCATAACTTTGAAATATTTAGGTTTGATCATAGAACTAGACAGTGTGCAGCGTAGAGCAGCTAGGTTCGTTAAAGGGTGTTACGATAGGTTGAGTAGCGTTACAGAAAAAATAAAATAATTAGGGTGGGAATCATTATCAGAGCGTAGGTTAAAGTACAGATTAAATCTATAAGAGAAATTTTAATCGGATAAATTTACAGATGTTAGGTACATATTAAAAACACCAGCGTATTATGCTAGATTCGACCAGACAAAGAAGATTAGAGAGATAGATTGTCGTACCGATAGATTCAAAATGGCATTTTCCCCCGTACTATAAGAGAACAGAATAGGCAGCACAGCAAAGGGATAGGTAGGGTAAATATTTTAGAGTATTCTGTAGTGCATGATGCATGTATTAACCCTTCAAACTGCTCCTAACATGTCAATTCCATGTTGGCAGGCAAACTGAGCTGTTTACATCGCTACAATGCTACCAGCATGAGTCAAATTCAGTGTTGCTAACTGGTATTATAATGCATTTATATATAATCTCCCTATTCCCGATTCGTGTGCCACCGCATACTTCACTCGACCATGCAAGACGCGGTCGAGTGAAGTATTGCTCCATTGCTCCACTCCGCGCCTTTCTGTCTCTAAACGCTCTTTTCTATTCAGACTCCCATAATTCTTTAACCCCTTGTGGAAATGTGTTACCAACTTTGACCCTTTTGTCCATCTGTCATCTTCCGCGCTCCATATCCATCCTAATATTCACCCTCCCCCTCTCTCCATCAAATGAACTCAGCTATTCTATGTGTAATTTGTGTGGAGAAAAAAAAACAGGAATGGTTCATCTACATCTACAAAATACCCTGCAAGCCACCATAAAGGTGTGTGGCAGGGGGTGAACTCTCACCAAACATGCACTACATATCATGCATAAAATTTGTAATTAAAAATTAAAATAGCAAAGCATACATGTAAAAACATGCTGTTAGTTGGGTTAGCTTTAAGTCCTTATACAAACATGCAGCTACCAATGTTATCTATTGCTACACTCGTACTGGATACATTTACCGTTATTCATATCCCTAATAGTACGAGGAAAAAAGGACACCCTGATCCGTCAGTTCGGCAATCCATTTCTCTAATTTTTTGATTATGGTCCAGTCTACCATAGTAAGTTGGGGTCCGCAAAATATTTTTAACATCATCACTGAAAATATGGTCTTGGAATTTATTTAAGTGATTAAGTCTAAATTTCAACCTGCGATCTGACAATGATTCCCATTTTAATACATTTAATAGACTGGTTACGGTAATAAGGTTATCATACCGGCCCTTGACAAATCTTGCCGATCTTCGCTGCACACGTTCGAGTTCGTTATTTACACCGATTTCCTAGGGATCCCATACACATGCAGCATATTCCAAATGAGGTCTTACAAGGGAAAAGTAGCTGATTTCTCGTACATGATCGTCACAATTACCCAGTACTCTTTTGACGAATCCCAGATTACGATTCGCTTGACCCATTATTTCACGAAATTGTTTACCCCAGGAAAGATCATTTGTCAGTCTTATTCCAAGATATTTAATGGATTCCACGTTTATTAATTCATTATTACTTATTTTGTAAGTGCTAGGAGGAGAGCTATTCTTTTTTCCAAAAATTCATTACAAGACATTTTTTAAAGTTTTGTTCTAACTGCCATGTATCACACCAAGTTTCAATTGCTTGTAGGTCAATATTTAACTTTACCTTATCGTTTGGGCAAAGAATTTCCCTGTATACTACTGCGTTATCGGCAAATAGACGAAGCTTACTTTTTACCACCTTATGGATATCATATATGTACAAAAGGAATAGGAGTGGCCTATCACACTACCTTGTGGGACACCCGAAGTGACTTTAAAAGGTTGGGGACTTTAGACTTAAGAGGGTATGATTAATAGGAATGTGTTGTAGGTCAGGATGATGAGGGAATGCTTTTTAAAGGCGGGATAGGTACATGATACAATAGGGACAGATTGAACTATACAATTTCGTTTAACAACTTTGGTCCCAAAGCGTTAGACGCAGATATGATCCCAAAGTTTTCTCAAAAATACAGCTCTGCACCTTTGTCATGGACATTTAAAATATCTACTCTAAACTCAGACATGTGATTAAAACCAGATATATGAGATGCAAAGACTGACTTGTTGTCACCATTAATAAAAGAAGTAAAATGTTCCTTTGTCCTGATGATAAAACGTCTAGCCGTCTGAACTATATAAAAACAAATTCAAAGATCACGAAATAGCCGTGAAAACTTTAGCGGCGTTACCCGCTGAAATTGCACTATAGCAAATATTCCACAGAGAAAAAATCATTCGCCTTGACCGGGACTCGAACCCGTACCCCCTGATTCCGGCCAGGTGCTCTACCAGTTGAGCTACGGTACAACACAAAGTTTACTTCATCTCAATTGTAGTACATCAAGCATTTTCAATGTATTATACAAATTTGTTGTTTCACCTCTTTTAAAAGAGCAAAAGCTACCAAGGCGTCCACTTTCTCTGTGGAAATTATAAGGCTCTAAAGGAACAAGATGTTCACAGACTGCTAGACATATCAATGTCACAAGGCAGCCAAGTCTTGCGATTGGCGCCACCGTCCACGAGGTTAAAGCCACGTTGAAACGCTAAGGTGCTTACTTTTAACGAATTCATACATCTACATCTACATCTACATAATACCCTGCAAGCCACCACAAGGGTGTGTGGCAGGGGGTGATTTCTCACCAAACATGCACTACATATCATGCATAAAAAAGGAATAGTATTAATATAGTAGTCAGAACTACACTATTTAAAAAAGATAAAAATTGCAAAGAAAACATGCAAAAACATTCTGTTAGTAGGGTTAGCTTTAAGTACTCATACCAACATGCAGCTACCAATGCTATTCATTGCTACTCTCCGATAGGACATATTTACCGTTATTCGTATCTCTTATTGTGCGAGGGAAAAAGGACATATTGAATCGGTCAGTTCGGCAATCAATTTCTCTAACTTTATGATTATGGTCCAGTCTGCCATAGTAAGTTGGGGTTCGTAAAATATTTTTAACATCATCACTGAAAATATTGCCTTGGAATTTGTGGAAGAGATTAAGTCTAAATTTCAACCTGCGATCTGACAATGATTCCCATTTCAATTCATTTAATAGACTGGTTACGCTAATATAATTATCGTATCGTCCCTTTACAAATCTTGCCGATCTTCGCTGCACACGTTCAAGTTCATTACTTAGACCGATTTCGTAGGGATCCCATACACTGGCAGCATATTCCAAATGAGGTCTAACAAGGGAAAAGTAGCTGATTTCTCGTACATGATCGTCACATTTACCCAATACTCTTTTAATGAAACCCAGTTTACGATTCGCTTGACCAATTATTTCACGAATGTGTTTACCCCAGGAAAGATCATTTGTCAGTCTTATTCCAAGATATTTAATGGATTCCACGTTAGTTAATTCATTATTACTTATTTTGTAAGTGGTAGGAGGAGAGCTATTCTTTTTCCAAAAATTCATTACAAGACATTTCTTAAAGTTTAATTCTAACTGCCATGTATCACACCAAGTTTCAATTGCTTGTAGGTCAATATTTAAATATTCTTTATCGTTCGGGCATAGAATTTCCCTGTACACTACTGCGTCATCGGCAAATAGACGAAGCTTACTTTTTACCACCTTTTGGATATCATTAATATACAAAAGGAATAGGAGTGGACCTATCACACTACCTTGTGGGACACCCGAAGTGACTTTAATTGCCGGTGAGGAAACACCGTCCAAAACAAAAAGATTAGAAAAGTAAAAGATCATAGATCACGAACTAGCCGTGAAAACTTTAGCGGCGTTACCCGCTGAAATTGCACTATAGCAAATATTCCACAGAGAAAAAAATCATTTCACGGCTAGTTCCTGATCTTTGAATTCGTTAAAAGTAAGCACCTTAGTGTTTCAACGTGGCTTTAACCTCGTGGACGGTGGCGCCAATCGGAAGACTTGGCTGCCTTGTGACATTGATATGTCTAGCAGTCTGTGAACATCTTGTTCCTTTAGAGTCTTATAATTTCCACAGAGAAACAGGACGCCTTGGTAGCTCAACCTGTAGAGCACCTGGCCGGAATCAGGGGGTCCGGGTTCGAGTCCCGGTCAAGGCGAATCATTTTCTCTCTGTGGAATATTTGTTATATATAAACAGTTTCATTCTTTTATTCACGGTGGCGAAATTCATTCTTTTATTGATGCTACTGTTACTGTTGAGTAGCAACGCACAATAAACAAATTGTAAATTGTATTGTTAAAGTATTAATAATAAATGGTTTAAACAGGTGGAAGTAAGTTCCATATGGCAGTTAGAAAAGATATAATGGATAAGAAAAATCACCAACAGCTACCATGTACTCAATAAAGACGGGGTGGAAAGGGAAGAGGATTTCTACTCTTGTACGTACTCCCATTATTATTATCATTATACTAGTTGTACCCGGCCACGTCATTTTGTCTATTTCGCTCGTTCGCTACTGCCCGTTCACCCTCAGTTTGACTTGCAATCACCCGTCGCACTGCTTCCGCTCTGCGAGTGCGACGTTTGCTTTTCTGCGAGGCCTTTTGATGAACTTAAGTACATATAACGAACTGAAAGGCAAGTAAGTAAAAGCAAAAACATGTAAATTGCAAAAGGTTAAAAAAAGAAAAAAACACGAACTAAAAACAAAGACAGAGAAAAAATAAAAAAACACTAACTAAATATTTCAATTCAAACGGAGACCAATCGACACAGCTCAATTGCAACAAAATGAAAAACGAAATATTTCAATTGGTTAGAAAAAATCATTCTTATTCACTGAAAATAAAAAAAGAAAATCAAAGACACGAAAAAACAATGAAAAAAACAAAAAAATATTAACAAAATCATACTGAAAATAAAATGAAACTGGTCAATTCATGAAAAAATAGATTAAAAAAACTATACTCACAAAATGAACGCAATGGAAAATGGCACGGTTCAATTCCAATGAAATTGAAGATGCTAAGTGACATTTAATTTTTTTTAGTAGACAGTAAAAAATGAAAAAATACCAAAACTAATCGGTAGCAAAAAAATTGACACGGATCTCTTAGTACTGACTAGTCCAAACAGAGCTGCATGAAATCATCTTCGCTGGAAACAATCCTATTTCAGACAGATCTGATTGAACGAATTTGGGGTCGTGAAACCCCTTCCCTTGTAAGCGCTTTCCACTAATTTTCCACGCGGTATTGGGCCAAGACAATCATTTGCTTCGGCCTTCCATTTAAAAGTCCATTATTCGGAAGTGACACCCAGACCAAAGCATGTGAATCACTAACGAAGAATCATTTAAACGGTGATGGGTCCATTCTGGGGTCTGCAGATGAAGTCCTACTTTATGATACCTCTGCCCTTGTTTCATACTTATATCAATTATCAACCTCGAATATTGAGGACTGCCTTTGAGTTTGGTTTTGAAATTGAGAGCTGAATCGACAGCGATTGAAAAGGATCAGCGATGGTGGTCTTCCTGGTAAAACGAAAAACTGGGGAGGAAAACGCAGATTCCTCAGGAACATTAATGTTAGATGAAAATATTCTAGAAACATCGGAGGTAAAAATATTACAGCTTTAAATATTACTCGTTAACTAAAGAAAAATAAACATTATCGATATTTATTTTAAGAAAATTACGAAACGAATTTTAAAAAATCCTGTACTTAAATATTTAAATTTCATTTAAACCTGTATAATTACCCACAGATATCGAAATCGGGTCTTCCGAATAGTAAAACTCCTTTTTCCAAGACCCCAAGCTAGAAAATGGCAACGCAGTTAAACAGAAATCTGCAGTATAACCCGCTTTACAAATAAAGAGTGGAGAGGATGAACGGGCATATCCTTCTAATTTCCTAGGAATCCTCGCCTTTCTTTTGGATACCCTTCTTCGCCTACGAACCCTCTTCTATTCAATCTCCAGCTGCTTTACACTGCTAATAGATTTTGGTTGAAATATAGTTCCGTTTCCAGTAAACTGTAAATATCCTTGGTCGTTCCAGTATTCATGTTTAACAATAAAATTCGATAGCTTCCTCTATTACCAGGTAAATGTGTACTTTTTGTAAAATTTAATCCTATAGCAAACTGAGATTTCTCAATCCAAAGTTTTTCAGTAAAATGGATACATTTATGGTATGGAACGAATCGCAATTAATGAATTGCTTTTCCTTTGATGAAGGAAACTACCCTATTGATGTCCCTGTCCCTCATAAAATACTAAGGGGATCGGCTTGTAGCTCGAGTTTTGGCGTTGAGTAACCTTCTGGGTATTTCTTCGTCCATCGTCCTGGGAATGGTGTAAATTCCCAGAATATCTCTTTTAAACTACCCACCCATTCAACAGCGAAAATGGACCGACATATAAGTCCATTTCCATCCCCCCATAGTAACAACGGGAAATCAATGGGATTATAAAAAAAGACCTATTGGATGATCACCAACAGTAAATGGTGATTGGACCGAGTAGAATTTGGTTTTAAGGTTTGCGCTGCCACGCCAGCGCTTTTCTGACCAGACTACCATGGTGATATGATGGTATACGTTGTCATCAAGGCGTCAGACCAACAACCGAGGGCAGCTGAAGATAAATAAAACGGTAGGTGAAAACGTGAGTTTCCTCAAATATCTTTTTTTACTTCATCATCATCATCGGTCAACAATCCTAGGATTGGTTTGACGCAGCCCTCCACTCGATTCTTCTATCGGCCAACCTCTTCATACTGACGTAATTCTTCCCTTTTACATCCCTCACTACCTGTTCCATGTATCTCATACGATGCCTGCCTTTCCAATCCTCCCGTTCACTTTCACCTCGACGATTGTCTCCATCAGGCCATCGTGTCTCAAGATATGGCCAATTAAGTTGCCCGGCTTCTTCTTAGGGTATTAAGAAGACTTCTCTTTTCTCTCACTCTTCTTAGAACTTCCTTGTAACTTACTCGGTCGATCCATTTAATCTTCAACATTCTTCTGTAGCACCACATTTAGAATGCTTCCACCCTTTTTTTCTCCGCTGCTGTCATCGTCCACACCTCACTGCCATAAATAAACACGCTCCAGACGTATGTTCTGATGAACTGTTTCCTTACTTCTACGCTATTGCTTCCAGCGGTAAGTAGATTCTTCTTCTGATAGAATGCTCTCTTTGCCTGGGATATTCTCCTGGCTATTTCTTTCTTGCTTCGTCCATCGTTGGTTACTCGGCTGCCCAGGTAACAGAACTCTTTCACCTCTTCCAGTCTTTGTTTTCCTAGTTTGACATTGGTTTTGGCCTCTTCTTTCTTGCTGCACACCAATATCTTAGTCTTCTTCTTGTTTATTTTCAGCTGATATTTGGCCATTGTCCTTTCCAAGGTTACTAGAATCTTATTCATATCTCTCTCTGTCTCTGCTATGACTGCTATGTCATCAGCGAATCGCAGCATGCTTATTTTTTCTTCGTCGATAGTCACTCCAGAAGATTTCTCTTCGATGATGGCTCTCTCGATGTGAAAATTAAAAATCACGGTAGACAGTGCACAGCCTTGTCTCCCTCCTTTCCTTCTTGCTTCTTCACAGCTGGGACCAATTTAATCACAGCAACATGGTTTTTATACAAACTGTGAATAATTTTTCGGTCATTGTAGGACATCCAATTGCCTTCAGTTTTCCAAGCATTGAATTCCAATCCACGTCATCAAAAGCCTTCTCTAAATCCACAAATGCAATTAACGCAGGCTTGCTCTTCTCCAATCTCTTTTCTATGAGCAGCCTCAACAGTATTAATAATAAAATGTAAGATGAAATTTTAGGAAGATGTCAGCAGATAAAAGGTGCCTAAGTGCATTTGAGAAGGCCTTTAAATTACAATCTTTTGGACTGAGAATCAAAGTTCAAAATAGTAATGACAGTAATAAGATAAGGAATAAGGATAATGTGACACTTGGACAATAACCCAACAAAGGAAAAACCTGGCCATTTTTGGAAGAAAAATGTGTGGAAGAGTTAGAGTTTTAAGGAGAAAGACGAGAAACCCAGTGCTGACGCAACAATAGCAGGATTTATGGAGTGTAACTAACGCCAAGTTAAGGTCATAGGTACATAAACTTGAATGGCACCACGACCACGAAGAGAATATTTAATGGGCACATGAACGATGCACGCCAAGGCGAAGAGCCAGGGAATGCTGAAAAATAAACAGTTTGGAGACCCTAAAAATGACTATACATATAAGGACGTGAACGGAAACAGCAAGAAGTAGAAGATGGGACATGACTGTAAAAGAGGCCATAAAACATGGAGAGATGGAGTGCCAAAGGTAAAAGAAAAAGAAGCGTAAGAGAACTATATATTAAATTCCACATCATATGGCTAATAGTTCTTCAAATTCATGAATAGGTTTATGCACAGATTTATAGTTTTAGGGGTCTGTGCGCACGCAATAATTTAGAAAGATAGCGGTGGTCCAAGAAAATATCAACGAACATATTCTTCAGTATAGTTTAGATTTATAGTTTTAGGGCGTGAGGTCTGTGCGCACGCAATAAATTAGAAAGATAGCGGTAGTCCAAGAAAATATCAACGAACATAGACTTCAGACGATGGACACTCCTTTTAGTTTACAATCGCATGTACAAGGAAACTAGGATTAAACAACCTAGGACTCTTCATGACGACTAAATTTTGCCCATATGTCGTACGAGTATACTACATTTTTCCTAGCTTACTAAAATCAATATGAAATATTCATTTTTGATTCAGTTTAAAACGGCTTTATCAGGTTTTTTTTACTTGGAAAGTACCATGTTTTTTTCCAAGAGATATAAATATTAATTAATATATCATTGTTTCAAGTTTAACGCAAAAGGTTTCGGGCTCTCAAGCCTTTAAATTCAAATTTTCGAAATATTTACTCAACCTTTCTTCACAAAAATTAGAGAGCATTTTTGTCAAAAATTTTAGTAATATCGGCCTAAAAGCAATTCAATATAAATTTTTTATATTAATACCACGTATCAATCACATTTTGGTCTACAAAATAAATATGATGTGTTGTTTGAGCCCAGCATTGTACTCGTACAAAAATTATTACTCATTGAAAACCGCCAGAAGCGCGCTATTAAATCTGTTCTATACTTAAATTAAATGTATTACTTTAAGCAAAATTATTTATCAGGCGAAAACAAAATAGTAAAATAGCCTGCTACGATTATCATTATTAGTTTAATACTGGTGAAGGTAGATTTAATGTATGTACATACATTCAATTCTACCCACGACCCCTTACATTTCACACGATGTCCCTCTTCAGCCTCTCATTATTTATTCCTATTATTTTTTATCCCATCTACCCATTATTCTCTTCCCTGTTCACCGCTCAACCTAAACACGTCCGATTTCCTACCATGAGCAGCATCCATTGCACCAACCAGGGCAACTCTAGGGGTCACGGAAACACGTAAGCCCCTCCCACCACAACCAGTCACAGCCCGTGAAGAGGGGATTATTTAAGTATTACAGATTTATATGAAAATTTCATTGACCATTAAACAATGCTTACTGAAACCTAAATAAGGTCTACGTGAATTATTTGGTACTTAAAAGCGTAGAGAAAAATACACTTCTAGGTAACCGTTGTTTTCTTAATTTTTTCCCCGTTTCCTTTTGTAATATATACTGACCAAAAACTTATCAACCATACTCATTTTCAGCAGGTTGCGGTGCAATATACTGGTGTAGAAGAAGATAAAGTTTGGGTAGCGCAAAGTCATCCAAACTTCAACAAATATTTTAAGCATTTCGAGTGAACCATACAGAATCCGAATGTGAAAATCGTAAGGATGAAAGCCCTAACGGAGTAGATTAAATAATTTTGAAAACAAACCCTCCTTTTGAACATATAATCTGATCCCTCAAGTTTAATAGAAGTTTAGGATATACTTCAATCGTGTAATTCGGCGACATTGTAAGAGTAAATTAGTTGAACCGCTTTCAAATTCCGATTGAACTAGTTTCACAAAAGTACCGCTGGCTTTCACTTCATCATCATCAGTCAACAATCGTACGATTGATTTGACGCAGCTCTCCTTTGGATTGTCCTATCGGCTAAACCCTCAATATTCATATAATTCTTCTCTTTCAAATATCTCACGCCTTGTTCAATACATCTCATATGATGCCTTTCTTTATTCTTGCAGTTCAAATTTCACTCGTTACTTTTCTTCACCAGGCTATGATGCGCAAAGATATAGCAGATAAATTTGTCCAGTCGTCTTTTCGAAGGTTTAAGAAGACTTCTCTTTTCTCCCACTCTTCTTAAGACTTTTCCGTTTGTTTACTCGGTCAATCCGTTTCATCTACATCATTCCTCGGTAGCACCACATTTCAAATAGTTCCAGCCCTGACTCCTCTGATGCAGTCCATGCCTCACTGCCATATAGTAGCATGCTTCAGATGTATGTTCTAATGAAATGTGTTCTAACCTCCGGTACTCCCAGCCGTCAGCATAATCTTCTTTTTTTAAATGCCCTTATCGTCTGGGATATTCATTCGATAATGAATATGGTTATAATTTTATATTTCAATCTAACGATATGAATTTGTTGAGTAGAACTTAGAACTATAACTGGACTACAATCTAGAACTATAAAAATTGATAAGTCAATCCATTTATGCATTAATGATTTTAAGATGAGACTCGGAAGACCTAGGGTTTACGATTATCGGTATTATTTGCTTAAAATCAACGGTTCCCACCCTCAGGGTCTCGAACAAAGTATAATAATAGATGAAAGTAACAGTAACTGCATTCGTAAGTCGTAACATTTACATGCAGTTATGGAAAAATAGGCATCATTCAATCATTCTCATCTCCTCTGTGTTTTCAAGCCTGTACAATCACTAATAGGTGCTTCACGCCAGGAGAAGGTATAAGGATGGGAATGAAAGGAGGAAGGGTGGAAAGAAACCCGACGTCGGCATTATCATGCTCTTAACCTAACGCGCCAAGGGGAGCACGGCTTAACGTCCCATCCTACGGATGGAGTACTACACCCGAATGCTCCCCACGAAACACTCAAGTATCAATGTTTATCAATGAAAAATATCTTCCAATGGCAGGATAGAATCTGGCCTTTCAGGTGAGAGGGCCGGCATTCGAATCTCCGGCCAATACAAACCCGATTCCTAGAATACCTTTCTTCAGGCTCCTACCGTTCCACCTATCTGGTAGGGAGGGACACACAGGTGCAACACCCTTTTCTCCCGCCATTGCAGCTCTAAGGGCCACAGGAAAACGCAAGTCCCTCCCACCAGACGTACACCAGGAATAGCAACATGGTATGCTACTCCTCTGTATACTTCTTCAAGAGAATTCTCCTATCATGGCAGTCCAATAACGGTCGATGAACTCTCTATTCAAAGAAGAGGAAATAATTTCGATGAGAAGATAGAGCACAATCGGGATCCCTTGCGTTGCAATCTAGCAATTTCTTCTCGTCATCTACTCGTTCACGGACCGATTCCAACCCAGTACGCCTATAGATGTTTCGTACAGCTAGTAATATAATTCATGACCGCACTCTTGCAAAGTTAGGGATGGTTCCCTCATCACAACATCTTAACAGGAAGACGCGAGAACTGAGGACTCACGCCTTTTCCTTTAGCGGTTTTTCCAACTGGTGGGGGCTGTGGTGTATTTTTTCTTCGTAGAGACATGTGAAAAACGATTAAATTTTTCCCTGGCGAATGCTATCGGTGAAAAGTATTCGGATACTCCACCGCGTAACTTCGAATCACCCAAAATTACGACAAACGATTTTCAACGTTCTTTATCGTCAGAGATACCTGTCGCTAATTAAATCATGGTCATCCTAAAACCTTTGTTTATAATTCAAATTTTTAACCGAATGAAGTACCTACTCGAGAGCGTTTCACCGTAAGCGCTAGCACAGAAATTACTACATCGTTTCTATGGAAGGATATATCCATGATGTTTCCCGTCACAATTTGAAACGTGACACTATCAGGTTATGGGGCTTATACCATTCCATTAGAGTTGCAGGTCTCTTCCACAGTCACTTCTCTGTGGAAAACCCTGTACTCTCTGCCACGTGGCTCCTCTCCTTTGACATCTACATCTACGCGATACCCTGCATGTCTCCATTAAATATCCTAGTTGAATGTCAATAGTGCATGTTTGGTGATCTTCACCCCCTGCCACACACCCTCGCGGTGGCTTGCGGGGTATCGTGTAGATGTAGATGTTCTCTGATCAAGCCTAATTCATTCGGATCTCATACACTGGCTACAAACTTAAGGTAAGGCCTAACTTGTGAAAAGTAACACCGCTCTTTTGTCTTCTCATCACATTTCCCAAGTACTCTTTTTATAAATCCTAGCTTTCTCTTCGCTCGGCCGCATATTTCCCGGAAGTGTCTTCCCCACGATAAATCTTTAGTGATTTTTACACCTAAATACCTAATAGTTTACACGCTTTTGATCTTTGCGTTATTAATATTTTAGGAACGCTCAATCGAATTATTCATCATCATCATGGGTCAACAATCCTAGAATTGGTTTGACGCAGCTCTCCACTCGATTCTTCTATCTGCCAACCTCTTCATATTAACGTAGTTCCTCTCTTTCACGACCTTGACGACTGTTCTATATAACTCATACGAGGCCTGCCTTTTCCATTCTTCCCGTTCACCCTACCCTCGACGATTGTCTTCATCAGGCCATCGTGTCTTAAGATATGGCCGATTAGGTTGTCCCGTCTTCTTCCTATAGTTTTCAGCAGACTTCTCTTATCTTCCACTCTTCTTAAGACTTCTTCATTTGTCACTCGGTCGATCCATTATATCTTCATCATTCTTCGATAGCACCATATTTTGAATGCTTCCTTCCTCCAAAAATTAATAGCTACAAACTTTTTAAGGTTAAGTTCTAACTGCCATTTGTCGCACCACTCTTGAATTGCATATAAATCCTTACTAAGCGATTTCTTGTCTTCTTCTTTTGATATACCCCTGTACACTACGGCATCGTCTGCAAAACGTATAAGCTTTCTATTAACTGCGGTACTCAAATCGTTTATGCATAAAATATATGAAAGCGGACCTATTACCTTATCCTATGGAACTCCCGATGTGACTTTGATTGTGTTCGACATTTTTTGTTCTTTTTAAAATCTAAAAATATCGCATCAAATTCAGTACTGTTTTCGCCGTAGACTAAAATATCGTGTTTGAATAAAGCTAATCGTGTCTCGCAAGATCTACCTTTCCTGAACCCTTGTTGGCTGTTAATGAGCAATCCCGGACTATCCAAATGCCCCATGATCAAACTGAATACAATGTGCTCAAAAAGACATATCTTGCGTGGGTGGTCCCTCGATGAGCAACCAAAATCGCCCGCTCCCGTGCACCTCTGGATGTGCACTCTTTATGTCACTCCTTAATACTTCCACCTCGCCAAGGTTGAATGCTCCGGGGAATGATATAAGGAAAAAGGAATTTCCTGTTTTGGTTCACGAAGTCGTTGCCCAACATCATCACGAGCAGGAAATTAAGGACTTTTCAAGACAACTTTTATCAGATGACAATTACTGTGAGGAGCGCATTGTTTATTCATGAGAATCATCAACAAAAGCCAAATACACCGGAGATGTTTATTCGGCTATTATGATCGCGATATGCTAGAAATTAGGTTATTTATGTGCGTTTATCAATTTTAAATTTTTTTTTATAAGAGGATGGGCAGGGGAAGGAAAGAGTCTCTTGGCCGTGGTAGCCAGGCCGACGTGCAGGTCTGGAATGCAAGGTTTTGGTTTTGAATCCCACACACGGCTTGGATATTGTGTTTGTCAGAGGTTTACACAGGCGCAGTAGAGGTTGAAGAGGTAGAATCAGGGTTTAAGGTGGTTCAACTACTTAAGTATATTGCACCCTCTAACCTAGCTTAATCCTAAATTTAATTAAAAAAACATGACATGCCTACCTAATATGGGATTTGAACTCGTGCCCTTTGAGTTGTCAGACTAGCGATCACCTGCTAGACTATCGGAGCTATCAGTTTCTATTGTACGATAAAACCTATTAATTTGGAACACCAAAGACTGAATCTGTCACCAGAAAGAGACCTACTGGAATTTGAGACAGCCAACATTGGAGTCCATACACTGGTAGCTCCCGGACCTGAAGATGCCTGCTGCAACGTAGGTGAAACTGTTGTCGGGAAAAACGGGCAGACGCGCCAGTACACCCGGAAGACAAGCATCTTCAAGCCAACATCGGGATGGTATGGCCATCAGGGATGAGGATTTCAATCAAAAATTTGACCCGTCCCATAAATATTGATGTAATCCAAAACGTGGGTGCAATCCAAAACGTGGGAGTTAATTCTATAGCATCAAATATTCTAGCATGGATATGTTCCCCATGAAAAAATAAATCGTTACGTAAAATTTTCTTGGAAGCTCAAATTGGTCAAAATGCATTCGTTCCAATCGGGTTTTAAGAGAATGAAGCGCTCGGCTTGACCTACAGAGCGACTCCGAACGTGTCTTGAATAAGTCGTCGTGTTGGCCGTGGTACGGCATACGTCACCAATACGACTTCCCCCAACTGTCGCCATGACCTTTGCCTCCCCCCACTTCACCAATCGGCACCACCCGTTTCTTCCTCCACCCTTCCCCACCACCCTCCTCAAACAACTCTACTGCGCAGCGTCCGACGGGCTAGCGGGAGCGGCGCAACTTCGCTGACTCTTGGCCGATGTTCATGAGAGTTCATGGCGCTCGCCGCATTCGTACTGGATTTGGCAGACTTGGCAGATTTGGTTCGTACAGATTTGGCGCAGAAGAATCACCACTGATGACCACACGAGGTATCTAATGTGCAGTCTGATTCACGCACAGATGAACGCAGAAAATTGCATCCGGTAAAGCAACGAATTACACGCACGCCAATTCAAGTCAAGTGATTCATTTCATCGCGTATAATGGTCATAAATCATGAGTGTAGCGAGGTGCACGTCAGGGATAAGGCGAGAGACTCGACATAACAGCCAGTAACAGGGTAAATTGAATCTAGACAGACTGCGGCATTTATACACTTCAGAAAAGAAATATTCCCTGCCCAAAAGACCAAAATGGTCAACCACTAAACATGGTGTGACTACGATATTCTACAAGCATACTATTTCATCAAACTTTTCCGGTTCTTCATGCTTACCATCGTTTTTAATACCTGTCATGGAAAGGACGGACCAAGAAGATATATAAAGCGGCGAAAAGCCTGACGATAAATAGGTAATAAATATTCGGACGAAAAAGAAAACAATAAGCATTTGCAGCACTGAGGATTCAGGACGGGACGAAATGCCACCCTGCAATTGGCAATAATACATGTACATAATACCTCGCAAACCATTGATAGGATGGGTGAACTATCACTGGGTTGCATTATTTATCCCGGAGAATAAGGTTACACTTACTACTATGCAAGCATTCGAAAGATAATATTCCGTGCATTCACTACTTACATGTAATCAAAAGGCACAATGTTCCCACACCAAGGAAAATAGGAGACATGAAGTTAAGAGACTCGTGAAATGTTGCCTAGAAATGACGCTAAATCGGTAGTTCATACGAAGAGATGCAAAAGTGGTGGATTAGTGTGTCATTTCTATGAATAAATTACATTATTAATTTATATTTCCGAGAGCATGCATGGGTCACTAGTGTTTTACCATGCACACATTTTATATGCTACAATACTTATTCTGATTTTCCCATGTGCCTTCACTGTAATCTATTGCGGTCCCTAATACTCTCAAGGACGTTTTACACGAAGCGATGAATGATGAATACGTGGCACTGAAGGAGAAAACTGCAAGGATGAATACGTGAGGATAGAACATGTGATGTTTTCCGCGCTGTCGTTCCTGCAATTGAGATGTATTCATTGCAATTGATTGCTTTAAACGACGCGATTTCCACTGCGCACCTCCCGGAGGAAGAGTGGTGGTGGCCAGCGTATAATCCGGACCAGATTCAATAAATGGGATGCGATACGTAAAATGTGAATACACCAGACTGCATAATGACAAATATCGTGTGAAACAGCCTCAGTGATCGTCACCTAGTCGTCAAATTCTGAAAACTTTAATCCGGAGACATCCAATTCTGGAATGATTGCCCTCGTAAAATTGCACGTCAGGCATACGTGGTGACAAGGACATAGAAATAAATGCACGAGAAAAGATGCGTTTTCAAAGAGAGGAGAAGTGACTGCAAGAATATTCGCTAAGTCACTCAATAAAATATTAGCTTAGACTCCAAAGAGTTGCGTAGCGCTGCATTTTTCGAAAAACTTTTCCTTGAGGGAAGGGATAGTAAAAAAAATATTATAAGCATTTGAGATGTGAATTTGAGTAAGAATATAGGGAGTGGCAGAGAGAGAATTGCAAACAAAGAGGAGGTAAATATTGTTGGGCTGTCGGATATTGTGACCAAAAATGGAATGGAGCAGGGAAGAATGGAGAGGAAATGGACTCATGACGGCTACGACACTCGAACACAGAGAGGAACAGTACTTATGGCATATAATTATTTAATTGCTTTTGAAAGCAATTGACGACAGAGGAGGGAAGGTATGATTACGCAGATTATGAGACGGACAATACCAGACAAAATAGCGTTAAGTGGCTAAATGTATTACACAATTCCGGTAGAAAAGTAGAGGAGAGGTGGTAATAAGAGTACATAAATATATCACTAGCAATAGAATACCTGTAATGATTGCACTTGGAACGGCTTGAACATTATTATAGTTTACGAAATATTGTTTATGAATATTGTAAAATAATATAAACCATTCAGTATCATGACTACATCTTCGAGAAGACTTGTAAGACGTGAATTTTGCGAGTACTTCGGCTGTAGCTCAATTTATAAAAGCAGGATGATCAAGATACCACCATGACAGCTGATTTCCATACTTGCAGCTGACGATACCTATGCCATAAACGATTGAAATGCTACAGGGAGAGGGTAGGGTTTTAAGAGTCCAGTAAAAAGAAACACACGGTTGGCGTTTTTCGATTCATATCGAGGGAGTCCAAGAATTCTCAAGTGTCACTTCCTATCCTAAGACCACGTTACTACCATGAAAAGATCTCCACCTAGCCCCTGAAGTATGAACCAGATTTCTCCGAAAAGTAAACGAGATTCGAACTCGGCCATTAGAATGGGGTTCAATACTAAGTCCAACATAAATTCCCATCTTCACGAAGATTTCAGCATTCTGTTTTTGCTTACAGGCATACTCTCTTGGCAACGACTAAAAACATTATTTTCGTAACTACCGGGTCTACCTTTTAACTACATGCACTCATGAAATACAGTTATTTGAAGTTCTGAACTATGGCAGGCCAGTCAGCTTAGGGCTACACATATGTACACATGGGAAGTAAGCTTTCGTTGGTTATAAGAGCGCCGTGGTTTGCGTTTCCGAGCTTGGCGAAAGTAGTGCTTTCTCAGAGAGAGTGAGTTAGTGCGTTCTCAGTGAGC
This sequence comes from Platycnemis pennipes, assembly GCA_933228895.1. Classification (NCBI taxonomy): domain Eukaryota; kingdom Metazoa; phylum Arthropoda; class Insecta; order Odonata; family Platycnemididae; genus Platycnemis; species Platycnemis pennipes. Next base: position 85,315,463 of record OW121851.1, read on the forward strand.
GTTCTTAGAGCAAATGAGATTTCGATAATTCATCATTGTAAATGATCTCCTAATATGGTAGGTGATCGAAGTGTGTCTAACTTACCTACCATTTGATTACCCCATTTGATTACCCTATATCAGTGCTACTTAAGTAGTGTTCCATGGACCGGTGCCGGTCCGAAAGCTATTATTCCTTTCCATTTCCTACTGATCCGCGAAAGTTGGATAATATTTACTGACCCACCACAGAAAAAGGTCCGAGAGAAGGGACATGGGCAAATCAGAATAGGAATTTTAGATTTTGATGTAGATGTATCAACTAACAAACTTGTGTTATTTGTGGCTAACATTTCGCATGTCTCGTGGCTGCATGCCTTTTTTTTCCTTAGGATGCTAGTACTGGGATTATTGGTTGCAGGTAAGTAGTCTTATAACGTGGTAGCATATTTTTTGCATGCCTTGTTTTCTCTGATCAAGATAATGCATGTTAGGTGGTAGTTCACCTCCTGCCACACTTGCGGTGGTTTGCACAGTATTATGCAGATGATTGAGACTTCCTATCCGTCTATTTACTCTCACCCGCCAACCCATCGTTCCTCCTTCACTCTCCACTTTCAGAAATCCATTGCCTTTCAGTAATTCCTCCATCCACTCATTCCGGTTCCTTCGTATTTCTCCCTCATCCACAATGCCTGGTGCTTCTCCCATGGTCTTCCTCTCCCTAAAGTTCACCTCCTCCATTCCCTTCAAAATCCATATCTTGAAAACCTCCAACCCTCGTCCTCTCCTTCACCCAAGCTCCGCACATATACAACGCCAAACTCCATATCAGTCTTTTCTAATCTTTCCTATACGTCCGTAATAAGAGACGGACACGAATTCCCTTCCCTTGCGAAATAATTCCCTGGCTATAGCAATATTTGCTGCTGCACAGGATTGGCCCTGAATGCTGCACAGGATTGATGGGTGGAGAGTGTCAGGGGAGATAACTTTGTCCGACCACAGGCATACACTCTTCACTCTTTTAGAATCCAATCACAGGGGTATAAAATATAGGTACTCCAGGACTACCAACTGGGGACTATATTGAGAAAGGCTGGGAGCTGCCCTAAATGGGGCACCTCAGTGAAGTATAGAAATGTGGATGAGGTAGATGCTGCTGTTGATTATCTACAGAGAAGCATCATCACATCCTACGAAAACAGCTGCCCCCTAAGGACCAGGAAAGAAGGGTGTAAATTACCCTAGTGGGGAGCAGAATTAAACTGTCTCCGTAGAGAGACTAAGAAACTCTTTAATAATGCAAAGAGGACAAGAATACCTCGGGATTGGGAAAACTTTAAGGTTGCCCAACGGAGGTACAAAGCAGCTATCAAGCGCTGTAAAAGGGACACATGGAGGAGCTTCTGCGAGAGCGTAGAGACTGTTCCACAGATGGCAAGACTTCATAAGATCCTATCAAAAGACTCGGAGGCGGGGGAGGGTTCTCTGCTGCTTTCCTCGGGAGACTCCACGACCACGTCTTCCGACAAGGAAGCGCAAAAGCTAATGCTGGAGACCCACTTTCCAGGCTCCAGGGAGTTGAGGGAGATGCATGTTGGGAGGAATTCCATCCGATACATGTTGGAACAAAGAACTGTAAAAGTAGTATTGAGAGACAGTTCAATGAAGGTAGCGGTGACTCGAGGCTGCCCTCAGGGAGGAGTGTTATCTCCACTCCTCTGGAATATGGTAGTCGACAGTCTTATTTTAAAATTGAATAGGACTGGGGCACACACTCACGGGTACGCAGATGATGTGGCTATACTCTTCACTGGAAGGGATCTCGAGACTGTGTCTGGACTCATATAGAAAGCCCTGGATAGGGCAATGGGTTGGTGCGCAGAAACAGGGCTGAATGTAAATCCGGAGAAAACTAAGCTTGTATTGTTTACCAACAGAAGGAAAATGGAGTGATTTAAACCTACCTCTTTGCGGGGTAAAGTTTTATATCCCTCACCATCTTTTAAGGATCTTGGGGTTATTTTGGACTCCAAGCTTAACTGGGGAGGGAATTTGGAGACAAAAGCAAATAAATCCTGGGCCTCCTTATGGATGTGCAGGAGGACCCTTGGTAAAACATGGGGACTTCAGCCAAAGGCTATTAGATGGATTTATACGGCAGTCATTAAACCTAGTTTTTTGTACTGCTCTATATTTTGGAGGAAAGAGTCCGGATGAAAACTGATGGGAACAAACTAAACCACCTTCAACGATTTGCCTGTATGGGTATTTCAGGGGCTATAGGAACAACTCCAACTCTGGCGCTGGAAACGCTGCTTAAGCTCGCTCCACTCCATGTGGAAGCTGAAGTGCAGGCAAGGACAGCGGCTTATCGTCTCAAATGTATGGGACAGTGGTATGACAAAGAAAGTTCCTATGGTCACAGACAAGTTTGGACAGAGCTAATGAAGTCGAGTCCCAGCCTCGGGATGGGAAGTGATGGAATGATAGCCAGGTTCAACAAATCATCCCTCTCCTTCCAAACCCGCTTCCCGGATAGGGAACAGTTGGCTAAAGGAAAGGGGAAAGAACTGCATTCTGGGGCCGAGTTATGGTATATGGATGGCTCTAGGAAAGAAGGAAGAGCGGGAGCAGGGGTCTACAACTGTAGCACACCATGGAAGCTCTCAATCCCTCTGGAAAAATATGCTAAGGTGTTCCAGGCAGTGGTATATGCACTTCTGACCTGCGCATATGCCATTAAGGAGATCGGGATGTTTAACAGACCGATACAGATATGAACGGATAGTCAGGCAGCTTCAAAGGTGCTGACATCACCATGGTGCAAATCACAGCTGCTGCAGTAGTGTCGTGAGGAACTCAATGATATAGGCAGATGCGATAAGGTGGAACTTTTCTGGGTGCCTGGTCATGCAGGCATATCCGGAACTGAGATGGCTGATGAGCTTCCAAGGGCCGGGTCCAGCCGAGATCCGATTGGACCAGAGCCAATCTTACCTATTGCTACATCAATAGGGATAGCAGAAATTAGAATGTGGGGGTTAGCACGGCATTCTGAGATCTGGCGAAATACACCAAGTCTTAGACAGGCAAAACTACACATAGGAGATCCTAGGCCTGGGCTTGCCAAAAGACTTCTGTCATTAAACAGGGGTCAATTACGAACGGTAGTGGAACTCCTCACGGGGCACTACCAGGTGATGAGGCACCTGAACCTCCTGGGAATCATATATTCACCTAGATGCAGGTTGTGCGAAGAAGGGGATGAAACCACATCCCACATTTTGTGCGAGTGCCCTGCTGTGATGACTCGAAATAGGTAGCTGGGGTCTCCATTTTTGGAACCCAGGGAGGTAAGGGGATTTCCCATTGGGGACCTGTTGGCCTTTAGCAAGGCGATCGACCTTTATGGGTGATTTCCTTAAAAGGGTGGTTGGCACAATGGGACAATAGTTCTGAGTGCCTCAGGGCCTCCTTGGAGGAACTCCACCACAAATCAATCTATCTATCTATCTAAGACCTTATATAAGTTTAGACTTGGGGTGTCCTGGATTTTTAAGGCAGTGTTCCATTTTGAAGGAGATGTAATTGTCTTGGGCCACAATTTTCAAGGTACAATCTATTTTCAACAGAAACATTAAATTTCATGAACAATAACACGAAATTTATTCCCTTCTAAAATAAAAGCAACAAAACACATCGTGGAAACAAGAAAAGGACATCGCTAAAAAAATATTGGAGTATTTTTATATTAATGTAAATAAATTATATTAATGTAAATAAATTAAGTTAATGTAAATAAATTATTTGTGTTCATTTTTCTTTCTGGGCCGCATACATTACTGTTCTGGGCCGAATGCAGCCCTCGGGTTGGTCAGCCCTGGTATCGACGATAAGATGCAATTGGAGCACGTAAAGCCCAATCGGCCACTATTTCTTAATATTAATCACATTCTTTTCACCCTGGTTCGGTAATGCAGTTAATGTTGACTAATTTACATCTAATGACTGCATTCCCTTAGCTGACCTTTAATTGACGCTACACCATCAGCGAATTTAATTAACTCAACACCCTTCCAACGTAATTTAAGTCCTAGTCAGTATATAGCGCATGCCTTCCTAATTATTACCTACGCGTTCATGCTAACACCCAAATAACGGATTCCCCACATTTCAGCCTTTAATTGTCCACCAGGATTCTTCTTCACTTACCCTAACCTGCGCCCTAAGAGACGTAAACTCAAGTTGTACAAAACATAATCATCACCATCATGGGTCAACAATCCTAGGATTTGTTTGACGCAGCCCTCCACTCGATTCTTCTATCGGCCAACCTCTTCATATTAACGTAGCTCCTCTTTTTCACGACCTTTATGACCTGTTCTATATACCTCATACGAGGCCTGCCTTTTCCATACTTCCCGTACACTCTCACACTAAGGGCCAAGTAATATCCTCTGTTTCCTGGTAGCGAGCTCCGGTAGCGATAAGTAAGTGTTATATAGTTTTACCATTTACTTTATTCAATTTATCTTACGTGTGCAATCAACTACATAGTTCTTTTCCGTACTTCTTCGGTATTTAGCGATTGATTAGAATATTTAGTGGGATTTTTGTAGTTTCCTGGGATTTGCGTACGATGGTTCCGACAAGGGATCCTGTACCTATGCTCAAAAACGCCGGCGAATGTGCGGTACTTCGATCGCGCATCGCCGAGTTGGAGAGTATGGTGGCGGAACTTCATTGTAAGGTGGAAGCGTGGGTACCCGTGATTGAGAGAGGGAAGGCTTCTGGGTGGACTCGAAAGCTAGTCGTTCCAAAGGGAATGCACGGGTTCGCCCGACTGCTACTAACAGCTGGGTGATCGAGGATGTGCCCAGAGCTCGAACTCTCCGTGAAGAGACGGGGAAAGGGGGTGGGGGGGGGGGGAGGGGAAATGAGGCTGCGGCGCGGGGAGGACTTTCCGATCCGAGTCTCCAACCGGTACCAAGTGCTGTCAGTAGATCGCACTGAGGTCCCTGCAGCATCTTCCACCGCTTCCCTGAGGGCTCCACTGATGAGGAATCGTCAGGATCGGAAGGGGGGATGTTAGTGATAGGCAGCAGCAACGTCCGTCGTGTGATGGCCCCTCTGCGAGAAAGAGCAAGCCGCGAGGGTGTGAGCCAGCCTCCTTGTGCTTGGTGCATTTCGGGTGGCGGTGTTCCTCAGGTGACGAAGGCGGTTACAGGCACGAAGTGCTCTAGATTGCGGGTTGTGACCCACGTAAGCGTCAACGACGCCACGGACCGTGGATCTGAGATTCTACGTTCCTTTAGGGAACTGAACTCCGAAGTGACGCGGGTAAGTGTCACCGAGGGTGTCGAAATGGAGCTCACGATATGCAGTCTTGTCCCTGCGAGCATATGGGACCCTTATGAAGCAGACTTAATTTACGAATTAGATCGAGTACAACGAAGAGCAGCGAGATATGTGAAAGGGTGTTACGATAGGGAAAGCAGTTTGTCTGGTATATTAACCGAATTGGGATAGGAATCGCTGTCACAACGTAGGCTGAATTATAGACTTAATCTTCTGGAGGACATTTCATTAATGACGTTAATCATATATTGATGGCTCCGACTTATTACGGTAGTCTCGATAATTCGATTGCAGGACGGACAGGTTTAAAATGTCATTTTTTCTACGAACGATTCGAGATCAGAACGTTAGACATCGCGTAAATCGTTAATAATTATAGTGATAAAATTCAGAGTAGGTCGATAGTATTTTTTATTTTCTGCATGTTCAAATCAATGTGTTACTCGCATGCATTGCTCTTAGCATTCCCTGGATTTAATTTTTTTTAAGCATGCATGAGCATCTATTAAATTGGTGTCGGATTTCAAGTCATGCATGGTATTCGTGGGTCTGTCCTGCATGATTGAGATTTGGCAGTTTGTTTTTCCTTTTTTCCCTAATTACTTTTAAAGGTGTGGTGTTTGTTTTGAGTCGCTCATTTTTGTTTGTTGTGTCATTGTTCCTGGTGTGGATGCACCCCATGCCACACACCCTCGATGTGGCTAGCAGGGTAGGTCGTGGATATATAGATACAGATAACATTTTTTTCTAAAAATGAAATACGTGGACTTGATTCGGGAAATATTTCTATTCTCGGCTGCTGCATCAACTGTTTGGGAATGTGATAAGAATCGTGACTCACCCATGGTGTAAGTAATTAATTCCAAAGATGTGTCACTGCCTGGTAGCAATGGTTAAATTAAATCAGCATTAAACATTACACGATTCCTCGTCACATTTTATACCCATCCGTGTCCCTTAGTTTCCCGTTACATCCGATTAAATGATTCTCGTGGATTCCACAAGGCAGGCCCAACGCCGACTCAATTAACGTTTTATGGCAGGCTTGAACCGAAGGTCTATGCCCCGATCGGAACAGGAGCCCACCTCCTCTTCCGGTTTTGCCAAAAGTAAGCGATGCGAAGGATGTTGACGGCATTTCTCGACTCGCCGCCTCTTTCGCCACAAGAATGGCTGCCAGCTTTCTTACTGATCATTCGCTTCAATCATAGCAATTTTCTAATTTTTTCCCAATATTTTTTTGTGATTTTATTTACCACAGTTTGTGTCACATTATATATATATATATATATATCTCTCTCTCATCTTCTTAACTCTCTCCCTCACTTTCCATCTTCCTCCTGTATTTCCAGTAATGTTATTTACCACCTTCAATGTAGTCTCTGCCCCGCTTTCTATATTGGCCAATGCACCACACCCCTTAATATTCGCATGAATAATCACCGCGCTTCTTGCAATCCCTCCTCTCCGCACTTCCCTCTCCCTGTCCCCAAACATGTCTCTGAACATGATTCTTCGTTCAACTCGTGTTTCAAAGTTTCAATTCTTTCCTCTCTCCCTCCTACAGATCCACCCGTTAAATTGCACACTATTGAGCTAACATGCATCTATCTTTTAGATGCATGTAAATATCCTGGAATCAATGCGATGCATTAACCCTCCCCCACCCTTCCCTCCACCCTCTCCCCCATCCTCTCCCTTACCCTCACGAGCACCCTCTCCCCCAAGCCATCCTTTTCCCTCTCTCCTTCCAACCGTCCGTCTCCTCACTTGTATTCCTCTTCTTGTTGAGGAAGGTGTCTGTGACCACCGAAATATTCTACTATACGTGTGAGTGTTCTTTTTCTGTGTTTCTATGTTTTATTTTCACACCTGTGATATTGTTTATATATATATATATATATATATATATATATATATATATATATATATATATATATATCTATCGTCTTAATTGCCCAATGATGAAATGCATTTTGAATTATGTTCCAAGGGACGTATTTCCCAGAACAATGAAAGTTATTTCTGTTCTATTCTACATTCATACATTAACATACATGCATTCACGATTACATTTCTCGGCCCCTTAGGCGTGAGGCGTAATTTCAAATGAACTGATCCATTCATCTGCAATGATCGCATAAATTTTCTAATAACATAAAAGCAAGAAGGGCTGCGTCACTGATTTTATTGCCCCTAAATTTCTTAGGCAAGCCAGAATATTGCATAAATTTTTGGCACAAATTACCACACTTTTTGTAGTTAGAAATTAGTCTTTTATTACGCCGCGGAGATTGTAGCCCTGAAGGCAAGGCAATTTCGGGCATATTTGGCGTGGCGGGAAAGAATTTGCGGGCGTCTAGAATTCTGCCGACGCAAATAAAAGGAGACTTTCTTCAACCACTACCAAATCCAAAGGTGAGAAAAAATGACTTTCTCGCGCTGCGGTCCCACCTCCTCGACATCTTTATTATTGCCACGTGTTTCGTTACGGCTCTCCTCTTGGAGTCACCCTGACCTCTCTCTCTCTTTCCCTCCTTCTCTCCCACCCCCGCAGGCAACCCTACTGCAACTCCAGCAGCTGCCTTCCACTCCCTCCCTCCCCCTTCACCACATCTTCCCACCTCACCGCCAACCCAACCCCCTCCAAGCACCGCGTTTGGTTTCGCTCGACGGAACTCGCGCCTGCTCTGTGGAGGAATGGGGCCGAGGAAAAGGAGGAGGCTCCATCCTATTGGCCGAGAGGAGCGCTAACCAGAGGGGGGAGTGGTGAGCGAGAGAGAGAGAGAGAGAGAGAGAGAGAGAAGTAGGCGGACGGACAGATTGACCACACATCTTACCCCGGTGGAGTGCACCGAATAACAAAACCTAAGCCTTCTCCTCTCTCTCTCTCTGTCTTTGATCTGCTAACCTGTCCATTCCCGAGGCTACGCTCTCCCAACCATGGATCCGAACTAGTCAAAGCGGCGGGAGGTGGGAGAGGGGTTTGGGAAAGGAGGAGGCTTGATGTGTAATTCTTGTGCAGAAAGGAGGGAGGGGGTGGAAATGCCGTTTGAAAAGAGGGGAGGGGCCACGAGTTTTTTTTTCTTCGTGCATCTCTCCACCGCTCCCCTCCCAGATCGCTCCCCTCGTCGAGAGTTCACGTTTGATTCCCCCACACGCATCAGTCCCGCCTTTTCTACGAAGGTGTCGGGTAGTGTACGAAAGTACCCTTAAAAAATCTGGGTATCGTGTGGTTCGGTGAAGTTGTGTTCCCCTGCGCGTATACTTGGGTCTCTCTGTACATCCCCTACTCAGAAATCCCGAAGTCGAATTTCTTAAGCTGACGTGACGACGATGCACGGTCACGCTGGAATAGTAAAAAATTAAGAGTAGGGTTGACAACCGGAATCGGGAGACTTGAAATAAAAACATCTTGGACGTCAGGGAGAAGCGAGCGGCTGTGCGCTCAGCTGCCGGGCGGTGCATAGCCCGTGTCGTCTACGCACCGGCGCGAATGACTCGTGCAGTGAAGGCTGGAGGACGTAAGGCGAGGGCGCGTCGTGCTTTGTTTCCTGACCTCCCAGAATCCTTCACTGCTGGAGGCCTGACTGATTGACCTTCCCTCCCAACCGACCGCCGAACATCCCCTCCCGACAACAGATGGAAACTAACTCCAAGTTGGTTTCCGAGTGAAAAGGTGCCGTCGCATAGTGGGAAGCGGATTCGCGCACCAAATACGAGAGGCCCAGTAACGTACGATCCGCGCCGAGTGACGCACTCCGAAATAGCCCTCGGTCAAACCAAGTCCGGCTGCTGCGCTTTTGGTTTGCTCACTCGAGGTAAGGATTTGCAGTGGTGTGACCACTAATTGTGTTCGAACTAGCAGGTCTATTGAAGAGATCCCTAGGCCGGGGGACTCGTCTAATTGTATGACTTATTCCATTATTTTGAACATTTTCAGTAATATATGGATGATTTTTCGGGAGTTTAGGTCCTCTTTGTAAGTTTAGGTCCCGACAAAACCTTCCATATATTTAATAAAAAAGAGGTCTGGAATTCAACTTACCAATTTTCAGTAATCTTCGTCAGGAAATATGCCAAATACCCATTTCGAGTTTTCCGCGGATGACTTCAATTCTTTACACATTTTTATTTCTTTTTAAGGGACCCAGCTTTCGTTCCGGGAATCATTCTTCTGGCCATCCCACAACCATAGTCACATTTAATGGTGCAGTGGTCCCTCCTGAAAACAAATTAACTTATTCACAACTGTCGTTTCGACTACAGTACATTAACTCATTTTCAAACAGCTCAAATTAGAAAACAAAAGATAAATTTGTATTTCAAATTTCCCAGGAAAGCAGACGATGAATCATTCTCATGTCCTACTATTCACCACTGAGAGGGCAAATACAACTAACTGTTTGAGACGGTTCAACGTTTAAGACTTCACTTTGTGAAACCACGAGATTGGAAAAGAAAATTCACTTTGTACATTAAACTAAAGTGTGGAATGTACAAAATGAATTTTCTTTTCCAATTTCTAACTATTTGAGGTAGCTGCTAATTCTTGCGAATGCAACCGACATTTTGAATTTGCTTAGCTTTAGCCATATCTCCCAGTAAAATTCTACGTTCCTTTTATGTCCTCAAGAGAGAAAGAGATAGAATCCAGAAGGCAATTGAAGACTCGATTGGGCGTGAATCACTTTATTTCGCATTCAATAGATCGGAGATCGGATTAGGGATGGTAAATGTCGATCAGGAAGCTAAGACGTACCAAATTCAAGAAAATTTACCGGCCGGCGTAAATTAGGATACACCCGCTCAGGCCTCGTAACCCTGAAGGGCCGCGGGTTCGTTTCCCGCATCGGTCATGGATATCTCAAGGACTTTCACTCGGAATTAAATTTACGTTACACGATGCAACATAACGCCAGCAGTTTGGGCACCTTTCGACGTAAAGATACAAGCGCTTCTCTACCAGCCGCCTCGAATTAATATGCGCAATCATGCTCGGTTCAGTCGGCGCTAAGACGAAACGGCTTCTTTGATACCCGCGCAGTTTCTCTCCGAAAAGTCACTTTCTTATCGACACGTCGCGTCGTCGGCTATTCGGACTGGCGATGAATTCGACCTAACTTGAGGAGCAGGGACGTGGACTGAGCAAAAGGACGTAATTTCTGGCATCCTCGAAAAGCAGAGTGATGAAATCCTTCAACTTGTCCTCGCCTCGTGGAGCGGACTCGCGGTGTCTCATCGTGCGACCTCCGTGTACTTAAAAAAAAAAGAAGACGTGCCTTAGCATATTCGGAAAATCGATCTCAGCGTTACCTCCGCATTGTGGTTTCGGTTTCGTTTGCGGGAAAGCCGCGTAAGTTAAACTTGAGTGGTTTGATGCACGACAATGAGGATAAGGTATGTCACTCATTTAACGGTTTAGATATTTTAGCGAAGCCGAGACGTAGTTTAATCTTTCAAGATTATCACAATGATACAATTGAAACGAAGTGGCTGACGGATTGATGCGGATATGCCGTTAAAAAACGAGAAAAAGTTCACGTCGGAAGAATAATTAATCGATTAATTCTCACCGCAGCCTATATTATCCCGGAAAACTTGGAAATGTGTCAAGAACACGGCAAAAACTCAGCCGCGGTAATTATAATTTATGACGGCCAAAATATCTTTCGCTTTAAATTTATATAAAAAAGCTTATCGTAAAGTATCGATACCGATGTTGTGGATATTTCACGAAGGAAATAGAAATTCCCGCGTTTCCACCTGTTTACATAAAAAAAATGATTCACATGTTAACGGAAGCGAGAGGAAGCTTATATTTAATTCAGTAAAATAGTTCGGTAGGTTAAATAATTATGTAAATTGTTATAAAAGCTTTCGCGGTTCACGTGCTAGCAATCGAAAGGAGCATTCATTCACCATAACTTTTCATTACGATTTCGCTTCGCGCACTCTTTACTCCTCACAACTGCCGTCGCTCCAGACGTACCGTAAAAGAATGTTATAAAAAAATATTCAATTATGGCTAATTGGAAGTGACGTCCTCTCTCCCCCAATCTCAGACGTCACTATTGAAGCACGATTAGATGGACAGCTTCCTACATTGCCTCCCACGAAGAGGCGTTCACTTCCAAGCCGTTACGAGCGATACGCACGTCTAAACTAAGCTCCCGCGGTTCCACTCCAACACCCCCCCCCCCCTTCCTCTGGGTCGCCGCCCTTGTCCCCTCCCCCCCGTCTAACGCAGGACTACGACGTTCAAGGAGCGATCTTTAACCGATGGTTTTGAACCGAATTTTCTATCATTCCGCTCGGCTGACTTTTCGTAGGTCAAAATTGTCCGACCATGTACTTCGAATATCCATTCACTTCCCATCGCAAGTTTAGAGTATTTTAATGAAGGTTTGTCGAGAGGATGCGAGGGGCGAAAAGGAAGAAAATCAATGCGTGGAGATATAATGTATACTTAGGGTACTATTTTACTCTAATGTTTTGATAAAGCGAAGTTGACCATTTTGAAGTAAAGGCTACTTAAGGAAAACAAACATTTTTCACGAAAAAATTAACTTTTCCGAATCTCTTTAAAATGTAGGTTTAAAAATAATCTCAGCTAACTGCCATAAAGTGGAACAGACTTGAAATCCAGAGAGGCGATTTTTCTTACGAAGCTCATGGGTACGATTGTTGAAAATAAAAATTAATAATTATATAATGGTCGATTGCAGAAAGCCCACACGCATTGGAGTAGTATCATTCGTATTTTTACTGCCATCTAAACGGGAAAATTATAGCGCATATCAACCTTACTAAGTAGGTTGTACTCGCTCTTTGAAAAAACATATTACTCAATAATAATGTACCGTTCTCTGATAGATAATTCTCTTTCCCTAGGAAATATATTTCCTAGGAAAAGAGAATTCCTTCTCGCGAGAGAGCTTTCTCCAATCGGGTGCCCTCGTTACCCCCATAGCGATAGCGCAATTGCCGACGTAATTCACTGAGGACTTCCTTCTTGCTGAAGTGTTACTTTTCGCCAGCGCACTCATACAGTTTCTTTTTCAATCAATTATAATTTTCTATCGTTACTATGTACCCGTGGGATTAAAAATTAAGAAAATCTAATTTAGAGTCAACATTGCCGAAGTTTGACCGGAGTTTCACGCACTGGACTCAAAGATTTGACTAATCGATGTACTTAGCTTCATACGGATGAACCTCTTCCCGATACAAGAGCTCCCAGTGGCTCTTACCAGGTCACGTGATCAATTTTCCGTTCCGAAAGCCACCCGACGCTTCAAGTAGTTTCCTCTCTCTTTAAACAATTCTTCCCTCCCTTATTTGTATTTATTCGGGGAATACTCGCTGCATCAGGAGATGACTCGCCCGAAACATCATGGCATAGCCAAAAAAACTCCCCCCGAGTCCTTGACTCCATGGGACTCCTTCTCCAGCGCAGTTATGTAACGCGGTCCCTATCCCCCGTCGTATTTCTTTCTCCTTCGGCAGTCGACACTTCCCTATTGTCGCAGGAGGGCATCCCTGGAGAACGGAGCGCTCTCTCTCTCTCTCAGGTCTCCTACGTTAAAAGAGACATTTCTACCGATCACCAAGGAGGGTGCCAGGACCAGAACCCCTGGTTGCATTTGCAGGTACAGATTTAATTTCCTTTGACAAATATTGTACTTCAAGTTCTCGGGGATTGTGTGAGCGTGAAGTATCCTTTTACGCCTGTTTTGTCTTTCCGTGGTAGGCACTCACAGACCGAGGAAATTTTAACTTGAATTTGGAGCACAGATAATTGTTAATGCCCCAAGTGAATGTCATTTTTTTAATTCATTGCAATGAATACTGGTTGCGCATCAAAAACAAATTACCGTCGGATAGCAAGTGAAATTTTATTTCAACGCTAACTTCGATAAAACGAGTGTAATAAACAACTGCGTACTGAGCTAAAGAGTGATATCGTTGATCTTCAGTTTTTTACCGAGTGTTGAAAGTTTATCGGCCATTTTTGAATGACAGCAATTGCGACCAATATTTTTTTAAGGTTTTTAAATGTGAAATTTACGTCTTAATTTCATGAATTTATTGAAATATTTTGTTCACATCGCAGTGCCTGGCAATTTTAAAATTTATGTATGTTAAAATAATCAAAATGTAATTGGGTGAAGTTGTTTAGAATAAATTTGAGTTACGACTGTGGTGTCTCGAGATTGTATCAGAGTCGCGTGACGAAGAAACTACCGATGAATTTTTGATCCTTAATGCACAAGGAGAAATATTAAATCAATCAGGCGCATTCCTACATGTTTCTTTTTCTGGATACGCGTACGTTATCTTGACCGTGTAGTTATCATTATTTGAACTTACATGGTCTTCGTCGTCATTGACCGGTTTGCTTCAGGAGAGCCTTCAGACAGGGTAAAACAGAAATGCCAACGACTTCTCGCAAGAAAAACGATCCTTCAAATAGGTGTCCCCGCAAATATTATGCGATATATCGCCGGACCTATTTATGGTTGAGGATTAAGACTCGGAAAGACGTTTATAAACGGTCATTACCGAGATATTTTTATGCACGAATGTCCGTCTCAATTTTCCGGGAGCCTCGTTAACTCAATTTTTATTGAGGACGCGGTGCGTACAAAAAAAAACAATTTTATATCGCCTGGAACACTTTATCTACAAAATACATTTGTTAATTGAGTTGGAGAACATTAAACGTCAACGCCGTGCACCAGAGAAGCGTGCTCCACCAAATGAACCGCCATTGCGCCACCAAGTCCCGTCCGGTGCACGCAAGGAGCGGCGCTAAGTGGATCTTCGTCACAAGAGCCCGCCGACACGTCACCAGTCTCTCCCGGCTAATCAATCGTCAAGAGGCAAGTAGTGCGTGAAACACTACACTCGTGCGTCCTAGCATGTTAAGGAGCCGGCTTGTGCAACGGTGATGTCGGCGGTCGGTGGGTGAGGAAGGTAACTACGACTGGAAATTAGTTTACGGGTGGATAAGCGCTATTACATTTCATGGTTATATTTTACGCCATGATCACGCAGCGACCACCCACACATCGCCAGTGCGCCGCGCAAAAACCATTCGAGAGTGCAGCCGGAGAGCGACTGGGACACGCGCGAAACATTGCTTTCAAAAATGCTACGATTCTCAACTAAATTCATTCGAAAATTACAAGAGAGCGCGTGTCGGCGTTAGAGAGGTTAAAAGTGCACGGAAGTGTCCTCAAATTGGTACTAGAATATTAGTGCAAACGTGTAGAGAGCAGCGAAAGGATTTTTGGTGATGTGAAGTTTCGGGGGATTTAGTGCTTCCACTCACAGCAGCCATGCCACAATAAACGGGCGTCAAAAAATCCTAACAGCATGATTCACATTCGCACGCTCGCAATTGTAAGTACAAATACTTTTAATACACCAATCCAAGGTCAAGTGCATATTAGTCTGGGTTAATTTCTAGTTTTGGAGATGTCTCGGGGTATTTCACTGCCAAATTGTTTTTTATACCGCCGTACCAAATCATTCTCATTCCTTACCACATTCATCCACAAGATATCGAGCCACCCTGACCAAAAACTTGTTTTTAAGTAATTGAATTAAGTATTGAATAGCGGAGGGAAAGAGATATACGATTAATTTCTTTTTGGTTTGGTGGTGAATTTATGTTGTGCTCTATGCAAACGCGAACAGAACCAGGGAGAAACGAACAACCAATGTATATGTTCATTGTGTTTTGTGTTACATTCATTCTCTCTCCG
Source organism: Platycnemis pennipes (assembly GCA_933228895.1). Taxonomy (NCBI): domain Eukaryota; kingdom Metazoa; phylum Arthropoda; class Insecta; order Odonata; family Platycnemididae; genus Platycnemis; species Platycnemis pennipes. Next base: position 85,330,579 of record OW121851.1, read on the forward strand.
TCTCGTATTTGGTCGAATTTTCCTGACCTGCCGATCGTATTTAGGGCCTTCACCCTTAATTTTGAATGTCAACTCACGCAACCGATACAGTTGCAGGGAGTTGAACCGAGCAGCGCGCCTCTGTGTCCCTAGCGGCTCCTATCCCAGTTGCCGACTGCGGTGGCCCGGTCCGCGCACCAGCTTAACGACCCGGAGGTCACGGGTTCGAATCCCGTCTGGGAAAAGAATGTTGTGTTTGTCCCAGAAATAGGCTTATAATTATAGGAAGACTGGGCAATAGAACTAGAAACGTAATTCAACCACTACTTCTATCCTAGATTTAAAATTGACACTTCAATGTAAAGTTGGACAGAGTATTTCTTGACCTGGATTTCCAACCGGTTCCTCGCACTCTCATTAATTTAATTAATTTCTCGTAAGAAAGCGCCTTACATGAATAACACGCCACTGCAACATATTTGATGGAGGACGCAGCTTAAATAAAACGAGTTCAGCCTCCAACTAAACCATCTACGCTATATTTTTCTATTTTGCATCAACAAAAGAGATAACCCCATAATATGCGTCAAAATAATATCACCGAGTCCGCAACTATTTCTTATGCGTCCTTAAGTAACAAAAATACTTCATCGTCCAAAAAATGCTTTTCCTCATTCTGAAATTTCTGTAAATCCATTCTGAAATTTTTCCAGAAAATTTTATCTAGTGCCCATGTCCTTTTCATCTGTATTATTTTTTATATTGCGCTAAACACAATCACTTGCAACAAGAGGCGTTTTTTCCCCTAGGAACATGTGTTAAGAATCTCTTTTCAAGAGCTACATCTGATTTTACGGTGACACCCAAATACGAGTCGTACGAGTTACCATGGAGGCTTATGCTCTTTTTGGCCTCTTCGAACTTTTAAAAGGTCTTTTCACCTTTTTTTTCAAAAAAGAATGTCATTATTAATTTTATTCAGCCACTTAAAGGAGTTCATCACACGAGTAAGCTCCATTAAGTTGCTTGAAGAAATTGGCGATCTTTATTGCTCGTCATCCTTTTGAAAGTTCAATATTATGCCAGGAAGCCCATTCCCCGGTTTCGTTTTTTAATTAAAATCTTACTTGATTAAAAATATGTTTGCTATTTTGATCCACCTTCTTTTCTCTTGCATCCATCAGTACTTTCTCGATATATCATATCACAGGTCTTTCTTTGGAGCATTTCCAATTTACTCTCCCGTAGACGAATGTCTCTAAGAGCACAGTATGCCACAACATATCTACATCTACATTTACACGATACCCTGCAAGCCACCGCGAGGGTGTGTGACGGGGGTGAAGATCACCAAGCATGCACTATTGACATACAAACAAGCAACTATAGGGTCTCATGCAACTAGATCGTTAGTATCTATAGTATTTAAGGGATTAATACATGCATCATGCACTACGGACTATAAAATATTTACCCTTTGCTATGCAGCCTATTCTGTTCTCTTATAGTACGGGGGAAAAATGCCATTTTCAATCTATCAGTATGACTCTATCATATTACCGACAAGATTCAGATGTTTCAGTTAAAAATATTTCATGGTGTTCTATCTTTAACCCTTGCCACCCTGACCCGCACGATCGTGCGGTAACGAAAAAAAATGTTTAACTCCGTCCACAAGCTATTTCTCTAGCTCCCACCGGCTCGCAGTAATGATGCGGCTTCCCCTTCTTATACAGGGTGGAGGTTTTTGTTGAATACGTTTACAGTAGGCAAACCTGGTGACTTTTTTCTGAGAGCCTTTTCGTGCTCCTTTGTTTCTCTAAGGTAAGTTGCATTTTTTATGCCTATAATTGTTATATTCTTTTAGTGTTTAATTTTACAATAATTTAAATGACAATTGCTATTGTGGTTCATTCAAGTGCCTAGTATGACGTATCACTAAATAGTTATTTCTGATAAAAATGTACCCGCACGATTGTGCGGGTTGGGGCTTAATTATGACTTATGATCACGATTTTATTTTCTCAAAGATAAAATGAACTTGTTAGGGAGAATTCCTGAGAGAAACTTTGTGTGGCACACAGCCACGCCAAGTTTATTTAATATCTTATTTGTATTGGGTCTTACATAAACTATGTTATCATTTTCGGTGATTCTTTACCTCCTCGCCCCATCATTTCATATTTCATATTCTTTCCCATCGAAAATTAACCTTGTCTCGAATGTTTTTTATATTGTTTCCTGTTGCTGCACGCTATAAGCATTTACTACTCCGTTTACTTAGTATCTTGTTTTCTCACTTTCCCAGTTACATTGAACTTATTTGACAGCCTTGGTGAACGATACCCCAAACGACCTTGCTCAAGTCAGAAGTTTGCAGAATTGATGACGCAATTTTGACGAATAACTCGTAACTTTCACCAATGGGTGTTTGGGACCTGGACAGTTTTACATTTTTGTGTGACTTTTGTCTTCTTAGCTGGATCCCTTCCACCGTGTCGTGTATTCTCGTACTCCACGGTGTATTACAACTTATCTCTTGGGGGTTTTCGTGCTTGAGCCAGGCTTAGCAAAGAAACCAATTAAACGGCTTTGCATGGGTCCCTGCGACTCACCGGTTCAGTCAACGTTTGACTGTCGCTCATTTTACAACGTGTGATTTTACAACGATATTTTACCTATTCACAAGTATTTCCCCGCTAACTATAATACATTTTTTTTCGGAACCCTTGATCCGGTTGCGAGCCCTCTTCATTACTGGATGAAATACTTCCCGAATGTTTTCTTCCAGCTCACGGCAGATTTTACCAATATGTATTCTGATGTTAAATCTGGAAAATCAATAAGAGACAAATCCAAACTAAATCAAAAAGTTTTTCCGAATCAGCATCCTCATCGTGGTTATAAAATATCCAAGGCTGCCAATGTACTGGATACAAGGATTTCGTATTCCTCAGATGGTGGAGAACAAGACCAGAGATCGTTTCCTGACCATCGGGATGAATCATGGATACGGATACTCATGTCCCTCCACCCAATTCTGAGATTAACAAGTTGTGGAAGGTTCAACCGGTAATTAATGCAGTGCGTAACGCATGCCGTAATATCCCTTGCGATCATAACTACTAGTAATAAGGAGAATGAAAATTGTGAAATCCACTTGTTTTATTATTGGTACAACCGGTTTCAGCCGTTAGGCCATCTTCAGATACATAATGGAATAGTTTCCATCGAGTGCTTTTATATACACATAGGGAACAGGCAGGGTAGGGGAGGGGGAAGGAATGTGAGGGTGAATTGTGGGAAAGGGATTAGGATTTTCCGACGTGGATTTTCCGTTGGTAAAACAACTGAAAGTAGGGGTGGGAGGTTAAAAAAGGTGATGTCGTTCAACAGCCCAGGGTCCTTGCAATGGAGGCCAATCTCTCGTTGTAGAAATTGGACATCCAAATTGGCTTAAATATATTGATGATTATCTTTCTATATGATCTAAAGTAGGTACATATTGAATTTATCACAATCCAATTATACCAAATACATTAACAAGTCATCTATTGGGGTCAGAAGAACAAAAATACATTTTAGCGTAAAATTTTCAATAGGTAATATGACACAAAAGAAATGGGTTATCACGTGGAAGCAATACTATTGTGACTAGCGCATCACCACCTGATGTTTAGTAAATTAACAATATAACATCACCATAATATCATTCCATTATTGAGCAAACCTTCAGCGGCGGAAAACTTACATTGAAACATTATGGATTAAGATACAAAGTTCCATTCTTGAGATGGCCTCACTCGTAGGAAGATAGATTGGTGTTAGTTGTAGGGTCTACTGGCGACTGGTCAGTGCACTGGTCATATTGCACAACTTTCAACCCATGCATCGTAATTGGCGATAAGTCATCTGTATGTCGAATGCTTATGAAATATTTTAGCTATTCATAATAAAACATGAAAAGTAAATAAAAAGGCGCCAGCTTAATCGAGATTAAACATTCGTTTTTTCTTTAAGAAGCGCACTATTGGGACGATCGTTATTATCTTCTGGGATATAATCTAATTTCCCCATTATCCCTAGTCTGCGGCGCAAAGACCGGTGTTTTCGGTGCTCGGTTAAAACTCGTTTTCTTCACAGAGGAGAATCTTAATCATCGCAGCGGGGAGCTACCTTCCCTGCGGTAACGAGATACTACGCATATTACGTCGCCAAGAATAATGGCCTCTTCCCTCCTTGTCTCTCGTAGGGAAGTAGATAATTGTATTTTATTTTAATCTATAATGCCAACTAATGATGGATCAGGAAATAAATATTAATGATTCGGACGTCGATCTTTTAAATAAAGTAATTTTATAGCCACAGTCTAATTAAAATACGGAATTATATGTGCCAAAATCTCTTAAAGGTTAAAACTAATTGCGGAATACTTTTGAAAAAATAAACGTAGGAGATAAATGTTCAACTGTTAAGAACTGAGTTGCTTCTAAATCAAGTAAAACAAAATCAGACTTTTAACGCCACAAGGCCAACGGCTCCTTAAATAAGCAATGGATTAATAAAAACTATCTATTTACAATACTGCTTACTTCTCGGTGGCATATAGATTCCGCTCACACTGGTATCATGGTGTTATAAACACCTCACAGGCTCAACGACAGTCATGAGGATTACGCAGTAAAAAATTAATATATCCTCGCAGACTCTCAACCAGCGTTTCCACTGACACCGCATGAATGAAATATCGCGCCATAACCGCTTTTACGGAGGGGTTTTCAAAGAAATATTCACGCGTAGGAGAAAAAAACATAAGGCTACAAAACTCAATAGGCAAATTCTACGTGAGATGACAGAGAGGCCATTCGGGTTCAATATTTAAACCATTACGTGGCTCAGAACGAAATAGATGATCATCTTCCAGGCAATTGATGGCCGCAAGAAAAAGAAAAAAAACAACATGCGTCGGGCGACCCGGAAGATGAAGCAAGGGAATTAAAGAGAAAGGTGACATTATTTGCTGCTCGCCAGCGGATGAAAGAGAGGATTAAGGTGAAACAAGTAAATGCTCTCGGAACACACATGCGCGAAGGAAAGAATCGAAGGGCTAGAATTAAGGAATGGCGATGGGAATTTCAGGAACCGCCTGAGAGCTAACCGCCCTTGTTCAGAACTGAGCCTGTTCGGAACATGTTGACACCAATGGCTCCTTTTTTTAACTGCCCGCTTGACCACCCACAAATGTGTGCCCACTCATGCATATACGCGAGGTATCCTTACCACGCATATTCGTGTGGGATCGACCTCCAAAAGATGCAAAGCGGCAGGAAGGGAATGCCCATTCCTACTCCCTACTCCTACCTTCGGCTCGGGAGAGAGTCGTGATGGCCCGGGAGGACTACGAATCGCTTTCGTATTTCCGATCACCTCCTACGCCCGGCACGGCACGCTCGTGGGCAAGGCTTTACGTAAGAGGCTTAGGGCTAAGCCTAAGAAGGGCAGGGGAATCGACCGGTGAGGACTGAGGCATGCCCTAAAACGGACGGAAACCAAAAGGGGAGTGGCGCTCAATATTTTGACTCAGACGAAACCGTATGAGTGACCAGATGCGGAGATTATTAAATTGGGTGAGCCAAAGAAATTCCTGAAAATGAAAGGGGTAAGATGCCACGCCATCCATCGATATAGGGACACTTCAAGAAGTCGACGAAGAATATAAGCATTTATCTGGGGGAGGCGACCGGCAGCTAGGATCATTAGCGATTAGAATAGGTGAGTAATTGGGTAGAGATAGTTCGTCAGGGAACGGTGGATGGTAGGAGAGAACCCCAGCGTCGGTATTACAATGAACGCCAAGGGTTCCACGATTTAAACGTCTCATCCGACGGAAGGAGTACTGAGCTTAAAGTTCTCTCCACACAGCACTCAAATGGGAGCTGGTATACCAATTCAAAACCTCTGCAACGGCCTAGATTCGAACCCGGATCCTCGGGAGGGTAGGACAATATTCTAGCCACCCTACCAGCTGCATCCAGAAATCAACCTTAAGCTGATCAGTCTTAAGTTAAGGCGGTAGCCACGTCGTTGCCTGACCACAAAAAGGTCGCGGGTTTGAATCCCACTCTGGGGATGAATGTTGTGTTTGTCTAAAATTTGAGATGTGGTTAGTAGGGGGGTACAACCTCATCAGCTGGATCACCGAAACGCGGAATTCGACAACTACTTCCGCGCAACAATTAAAGTAAAACTGATAGTTGGTAATAATCAGTTTCAGAAGAATTTTGACAACACAATACTCGGGGAACGAACAGAAATCAGTAAAGTACGAGGAAGAGAGCTGGAATAGATCGAACGCTGAATTCCAGAAATTGAAAGCATTTTTAGGTGAAAGGAATGAAAGATAAAGTTTAAAAGAGAGTCGAATCGCCAGCAACTCAAGAGTGTGGACATTCCACGAAATTCTGTCGAAATAAATCCCGATCAACTACAGATTCTAGCTTTCATTTCGAGTTCCAACGCTACACTAGCGAAAATGGCGACAGATGGATAAATTTTTGAGTTGGCACGTTAATTCGTACCAAATATAAGATGGTCCGTAGAGATTACCAGTTGCTTGATTTCCATGTACCTAATTAGCTGCCATGCATTGGGTTAAAAATGGAAACTGACTGACCAAAAACGACAAGCTGGCCTTGCATATAAATTCAATTTTATACGCTTTTGTAGCGATACAATGGGCTGCTGATCACGAATCGATTCTCAAAGCACTGCTTAAAATTCATCATAGAGTCAAAATTTCAATTTCTAATGAGTTCTTACAAAGTAATGCCCGAGAGGCTTAAATGCTCGAACCGTCATATTCAAATATTCTTTTTTAACTTTTCTCTTCCTCGGTACCAGTGTCGTCGGAGCATAAAAATACAAGTTTGTTCAGTTAATTATCTTGTTCTTCAAATAATAATAGCCTTTAATTACAGAGCTAAAATAATTAATTATAACAGTTACAAGGTGAAGGTAACTTATGTAACCTGATCATACGGCAATAATACATATTTACTTCATCCCTTGTCATAAATCCGAAGATTACTTCGACGGATCTATCCAACCTTACTTATCGAGACAGAAACGGACTGCTTTCTCCGCAGAAATGAGTAAATATAGCGATATTAGGTTTCTGAAGAGAAAAATACTTAACGTGAAAGAAAAACCATTTTACAAATTTGTAAAACTTAATGGGCACCGTATTATTGTTCGTTATAATTACTTAAGCATAAAAAAATGGTCATCGTGGATGTGATACGAATAAAAATTCTGCTTTCGCAAAGTTTAGTTTTTACATATTGGACATTTTTTCTAATTCAAACGAGATACATTACATAATGTCTCTCGTTAATTATTCATGCTGTTGCAGTTTTTTTTATTGGTTAGGGTATGCTATTTTTTGTGCATTGTTTCTGCCATGCTTTTCCTCTACATACATATTTCCTATCCCCTTTCATTCTGTCCAACATACCTTATATTTTCATGCCTCTCTGTCACATAACCAAGCATTCTACCTAAGATAACGTCCTTCAATATCGCAATATTCCTAATTAACGGCCAGAGATGCTAACTAAACATCGCATTCAAAAGAAGTACGTATGCCTTGTACCTATTGCCCAACAGCGTTACGCGCCAGTTGGCGCGTGGAGCGTCATTTCAACAATAGGTTGCGTGCTGCCTACGGAGATGAGCATTCGCCCACGAAGGCTCGGTCAATATGTCTAGTATTTCCTCCATTGGAAAGCCAAATACCAGCCGCATAATGAATACCAATTATTAAGTGGGCGGTAAGATTGCTGTACCATCCATTGCAACAGATAAGGAACTCATAAAAGCGGTAATTAAAGATAGGTACTGAGTGGAGGGCACTTTAATTTTTGCACTCCGACCGTTGGTTGGGGCATTAAATCGTAAAACTTTTATCACAATTGGTTAAAAGCAGGCTAGTTCCGACGCCGGGTTTCTCTCCGCCCTTTCTCTTTCCTTTCTCCTTCCGCTTCTATTTTTTTATGCATAAACGATTTGGGTACCGTAGTTAGTAGTAGCCTTAGACTTTTTGCAGACGATGCAGTAGTGTATAAGGGGTATATGTAAAGAAGAAGACAAGAAATCGCTTAGCAAGGATTTAGATGCAATTCAAGAGTGGTGCGAAAAATGGCAGTTAGAACTTAACGTTAAAAAGTGTGTAGCTATCAATTTTTGGAGGAGGAATAATTCGATAGAGCGTACCTATAAAATTAGTAACACGAAGATAGAAAACGTTGAAACCATAAGATATTTAGGTGTAACAATCACTAAAGATTTATCGTGGGGAAGACACATCCGGGAAATATGCGGCCGAGCGTAGAGAAAGCTAGGATTTATAAAAAGAGTCCTGGGGAAATGTGACGAGAAGACAAAAGAGCGATGTTACTTTTCACTAGTTTGGCCCCACCTTGAGTATGCAGCCAGTGTATGGGTTCCTAATGAATTAGGTTTCATCAGAGAACTAGACAGTGTGCAGCGTAGAGCAGCTAGGTTCGTCAAAAGGTGCTGCGATAGGTTGAGTAGTGTATCAGAAATAATACAAGCATTAGGGTGGGAATCATTATCAGAACGGAGGTTAAAGTACAGATTAAATCTATTAAAGAAATTTCAATCGGATAGCTTTACTGAAGATGTTAGGCGCATATTAAAACCACCAGCGTATTATGCTAGATTCGACCAGATAAATAAGATTAGAGAGATGGATTGTCGTACTGATAGATTCAAAATGTCATTTTTCCCCCGTTTTATACGAGAACACAATAGGCAGCATATAGCAAAGGGATAGGTAGGGGAAATATTTTAGAGTAGTCTGTAGTGCATGAAGCATGTATAACCCCTTAAATACTATAGATACTAACAATCTAGTTGCATGAGACCCTATAGTTGCTTGTTTGCATGTTAGTAGTGCATGCTTGGTGATCTTCACCCGCCTGCCACACACACTCGCGGTGGATTGCAGGGTATCGTGTAGATGAAGATGTAGATGAAAATTCCTACCATCCAATATCTTAAATATCGCAAATAACCTCAGCCGTCGGTCGCCTTTCCCGATAACTACAAACTACTCCAACAATTAGGTATATATCACACTGCCTAACGTAAGACCATCGAAACATCAATGCCCGGAGCGGGATTTGAAATCGCAACCCTTACGATATCAGGCCTGTGCGATACCAAGCTGGCTTCAACGGCCGGTTCGAAAGACTATCGTGTTCCGTTCTGCGACAGCACTCGCAAAAATTTTCAGGTGAGCTCCCAACAATTCGATGGTGAGCTGTCTCGCTCCGGTCGAATTTATTATGGGAGCCGCGATCGGAACCGTTTTCTTGGAAGCCGGGGGTTTACTAAAAAAAAGAGAGCCTTATATAACCACGTCCGCCATCCTCCTCATTTTAATCACCCCTCGCATTCCCTTCTCACCCCTCGCTGCCCCTTCTCCTGCGTTTGGTCTATCTACAAGAAGGTTAGAATACACGGAGGAGGCATTGGCAAGCTAGCCTATGGATCATAATGAGGCCAGAATGGGGGTACTTGGGAACGATGAGACCCCGCCTCCTCCGTACAAAACATAGCGTTTTAGACTGATTCGTATGGAAACAGTGTGTGTAATAAATCACAATAACAATGAAATAATATATGGCTGATAACTTCAGGCTTGACTATGGGATACCTTTCCATAATAGAAAATAATATTCAACTTTCATCGCAGCGACGTCTGCTAATCTCCCGAAGGCTATTTCATGGAGGAATCAATAAATTAGATTCCCCTGGCAGTTAATTTTTTATTTTATTACAACAAAAACTGGTTCGAATTGAGCCTATTGAAGCTACATATTTGACTTTTTGCGTGCTTGCGTACTTTCCTCTTCTTATTTTACGAATGTTAAAAATGCATTCCATTATTCATAATACTCTTCCTAGTTTTACCGAGTGCAAAAACAATTTCATCCGTATAAGTATTGCGTGTAGCAAGCCCGTATCTGTCAAAACGGCCGCTGACTTCTCAAATCATCTGCGATACCTCCTCCAGTAGTCTAACCTCCTTGGTCTATCACGCTCGTATTCGTGGTACTCCCACCTTCCGACCGTCCACCGCTGCAGCGTCGTCGCCGACAGAGATCTTAACTCCGGCGATCGCACCAAATCCGTCACAGGGATGGTGCCGGGCATGAGAGACCCCGGGGAAACCGAACGGTAGGTAACACGAGATGGGGGAGGGTCCTGCTTCACCTCCCTTCATCCTTTTCCGTACGTGCTCGGCGGTACGGAACAGGACTTCGACGGACAGGAAAGGGGTGGTAACGAGGCGGAAGGCGGGAGAGGGAGAGAAACTAGGCGTGCGTGGGCGGGAACCCCCACAACGTGGGGACGGAGGCTAGTGAGCTGGGAAGGTTACGATAGAATATACGTGGGGCTTCACCCGCTGACATGCGGTCGACAGTTTTGCTGTGAATGAAAAAGGTACTGAAATAAAACGGAGTACTTCACGCTGACGAAATGACGCTGGTTATTTTCACAGAGCTAAATTTTTCACAACCAGAGACCACAACCAGATGCTTTTCTAATTTATTTTTGTTGCTAAATCCTACTTTATAAGTAGAAAGAAAGTTGCTAGAACGTTGTTCAGATGCATAACAAGGTTGCTATAATTTCTATCTGCACATATATTGACAATATGATTTTTGTGATGCATTTCAGATAATCACAACTGATGAATTATAGATAAAACTTCAATGCATCTGAATTGCAATGCAGCTAAATTCAACCAAATGGTCCAGCCTTTCAAGAAGACATGAACATATTTTGCTCAACTATACACAAAACTTACAGCGACATACTCAATTTTTACATGCCGAACACGACATGAACGGCATGAAAGAGATGACCTATCAAAAACGTTAGTAAACATTATTTGCCGATCGATCCTATAAAATAGCTGAGAGTGCTTTCAACGGTCATGCAGAGGAAAAAGGAAACTGAAATTCATGGCGAGGAGTGGATCAAGGAGTAAGAAATATCAGCCAGTGGCGAAAACTGAGTAATCCCTTTATTTCCGGAAACTGAGGTTTCCGCGGTAGATCAAAAGAATTAATAAGAAGCGTAATAAATAACTGGAATTAAAAGAATACACTTTTCAGGTGGATTGCACGCGAGTCTGTAGATACTAAATAAATTAAAAACATGCTATTATTCCTCCTAATGCTCTCGGCACACATACACGATCATCATCAAGTCAACAATCCTATGATTGGTTTCAAGCATTTCTCGACTCGATTTTCCCATCAGCTCTTCATAACTTCCCCGCAGTTATAGTCCACGCCTCACTGCCGTAAAGCATGCTCCAGACCTAAGTTCTTATGAAGTGTTTACTTTCTTACCAGCATGACTTTCCAACGTATAAAGCCGCGTTTACTCTATGCAGCAAAATATGTGCTAAGTAAATTTGTTTTAGCATTTAGAATTTCATATAACATTTGCTAAAAGTTGAAAAAAAAATCACTTCTGAAAAGTGCTATATTTAGCAGATTCTGCTAAAATTGCAAAAATTGAGCTATCCATTGGGGGTCGGTAAAGATCAAAAGAAATCCGTGCTATATCTAACTTTGTCTAATGTTATGTAATTTTTTGTTTAATAGCAAAAGTTATTAAACAATTTTATGCAGCGAAAGTTATGTAACAATGTTTCATAGTAAAATTTATATAGCAGGTTTTGCTAAATGGTGTAAACGTGGCTTAAGAGAATACTTCTTCTGGTAGAATGTCCTCCTCGCCTATTCTGCACATCCACAATACCAAACCTGATATTGTCAACACACGTACTATGTCCGAGGGATCGGTGTGCTGATGTCAGTTGCTGGAAAGCTTGTAGGTTTGCAATTTGCACTGTTTTAACGACTTCTCCCGGGATTCGCTGCGCCCTCTGTGAGTTTGCATCCTTGAAGCAAATGATCTCGGTCAACAATCCGACAAGGCACACCTAGCATTGAACGGCCAAGTCGTCGTGTGCAATTTAGTCATAAAAGAGACCCCTTTCAAACCCAATTCACATCCACCAAGGTCAAAAGAAAACAGCAGGGCATCCGTTTGCTAACCTCCAATAAATGTCTGGCGTCACCTTAACGGTCTTTTACGATGGCAGCGTTTCTATCAACCAGCGTGCTAAATGAAGTGCCGGACACTGCAAAAATTCCGGTGAGACAGGAATTCGTGGTGATTGATTCCTTTCGATTCGTAGCCGGCCTGGCCTCAAGCTCAACATAACGCTTTCGCAGGCATACGGCACATCGTCAGGTTCATTTTATTAACCAAACAATCGTTAAACATACAAATATTTCAATCAAATGCAAACCATGTTTTTGTAAAATATGAAATCTCAACATTAAAGTCCTTTTTTCACCACTTTCATGTAATTACGTCTTTCTGTTCAATAGAATTTTCTTTGAACATATATTTTAATTTGAACCTAGCAAAAGTTGCCGAGTCAAGGACATAATTAATTGTTTTTGTGATAACTAACATCAATGAGCTTCAAACTTCCGCGGAGTCACAGGAGCTTCCTTCTTTCTGGAAGTGAAGCATGAAGGATAAGAAGCAACAGAGGAATCGAGACAGAAAGCATGTGGTGTATAGAGCAATTATGAAGAGTAAATATGAAATAAATAAACTGAATAGCTAACGAGGAAGTACAAAGAACAGTACGGGAAGATATAATCTGATGAGATTCTAAAGAGATGGCGTGACAATTTTACCTGGCATATGTTGAGGCATGATGTTCTGATGCAGATAGTAGCTGAAGGAAGATTGAATGAGAGGATTAGCAAAGGATGACCTCGCATGGGATCTACGGAGCAGATAATGAAGGATGTAAAATAGAACAATTATTTGTGAATGAATATGTCCGAGAGAAGAATCAAGTAGAGAGCTGTGTCACACCAATATTAGAATTAATGACTAGAGATTATGCTTGCAGCAGTAATTTATATGTAATACTGAAAAAACCACTACTTTTTTCGTGTTCAATACGTGAAAAGATTTTCGCCGCGAAGAAAGGAAAAGTGTGCAATTCATCATGACTGAAAAAGTTAAGTCGATGTCAACCTGCAGTTACTATGGTGATTCAATGAACCACTGGTTTATCCACCACAGATGCCCTAAAATAAAATCCATCCATTCTCTGCCAAATAGAAAATTCAAAAGCAAACAGATAATGTAAATCCAACCAAAGAGGGATGCGAAAATCGGTTTGGAGCATAGCATCGGTTACACTAGTGACTCGGAGACTGTAAACACTCGGGTAGGATACCTAGATGCGGTGCAATTTTCGACCTTTACTACTAAGGAGAGCTCCTCTGGGACAACTGACTACGATGAAATATTAATTTTCCGCACATTAGTATCGAAGAATATACGAAAGGTAATCGACAGGTTAGTCATTTGAAATAAATGGATGAGCAACTAAGTGGCGAAAAATCGGTTTTAATCAATCTCAATATAGCCGCAGAGATCTCTCGGCAAAGGCATGATCTCAGAGTAGGTACAGATACGAGGATGAAGATCTCCATGAGAAGTACGTTTCATACTGTAAAGGTAACGATACAAAGGGGAGCGAAATAACTGTACCACATTCAACACATACTTCGGAAACGTTACTGATAAAGGAGAAGTATAACATCGAAATTCGTATAAACATAGGTTCCATTACTTTATCACCTCTATTTGATGTAAATCAACAGTCATCCCCGGGAATGGAATTTAAAACGGCCCATATTTGCATCGAATATAGTGACTGCAAAGAGCATCGCGCTTGTCAGCGATAAGAATGTAAATTTACACCAGCATTGGATAAGTTATTAAAGCCATTAAATCTAGATGACATCAAGGGCTAACGGTTTATATTGCTGCCTGAAAACAGTGGAGAGCGCTCCGGTAGACCAACAAGAATAACATCGAGCTGCACCAAAAAATTCTGCAAAACAAGTTTCCGAAACTGGGTCCTTGGCCGCGATACACACCATTTCAGCACTCCTTATTTCTCTTGCCACCCGTCCAACATTCGTTCGACAAAACGACGCTAACGGTTAATGTTATCGTGCACCTTGCGATGGGATTAGAACTCGTTTGGATCATAGTTCCTCGATAAATGATTAAGTTGAAATCGCCAAAGCAATTGCCACAGCATAATGATGCTGAAGCATTTTATTTCGACACGATCACACTAGCTCCACGGAATTTTCACTGAACATAATTGATAGTCCAGGCAGAGGTGCAGTAATTCCTTGGATCACTATTTTAGAGGTCGCAGGTTCAAACTACATCCAGTTTGATATTTTCCTACTCACTCCATGGAATAATAGAAATAGAATTAGATTTAAAGGTGACTCCAACAGCAATGATGCCGTCAAACTCAACTTAATCTCAAGTTCAACGCCATGGCAAAAACTAAACCCATGTGCGAGGCGGTAATCAAACCTGCGACCTTTGAGTAATTAGGCGGGTCCGTTAACGACCCGACAACCGCGGCTGCACGATGTGTGTCGGTCTTCATTTAACGTGATAACACCCAAGGTCGGAACACTTGGTTTCCGCCGCCATTAGTAAATAAATTAGTCAATTATTGTCGCCAAAAATGAGTTCTATTCAATGCAAGTGGCACTCTTGAGGAGTCGATCCAGAAACACTGGCCGGCGGTGACGACGTCTCCCAAAACATCAGCTGATGAAAACTGACAACAGATTTTTACGCTGCTCCACAATGTAGACGAGTTATCGCCGGTCATCCATCTGAGGAATCGCCTCAATGCAGACGACTGTCCTTCCATTTCCAGCGGTCGACGAAACCTTGCCCTCACATTTCTTCGCTCTCCGGCTCGCCACTATCTTCACCTTGCATCTCGCCCTGTCTTCTCTCCACGCCCCTTCCCACGTTCCTTTCTTCGCCGGGGCTCCAAATGGGCAGGCCGGTAGACCTGCCTCCCCCTTCCTTGAGAGCCTTCCACGGAAGATCCTCCCTCCCGCTCATCCCCGTCAAACCATTCCGGCCAGTTTATTCGATCCACCCATTAGTGACATCCGTCACTCAGCCGAAGAGTCGCGGCGTTTCTAACCTGTCCCATCAACTTCCCTCTCGTCCACCGCGGCCACCCTCCGCAATTGCCGCACACACACATGTGGGGGAGAAAGAGAGGTCTGGGACATATCTAGACGACGAGTTTTCCGTAATGAAGCGTAGCCACACCACATTTCATCTTCGCGCGGCTGGCAGCCTCACCACGGAATGTTTCCATCCCCGTCGTTCTTTGTTGTCCCTTTCCTTGGCTCAGGTGTTGGCTCCCCATGGCTAGCGTGGTTCGTACCCAGGTGAGAGACAGTGGGGAAGGAGATGTGTAGAGATCTGGGAACTATATACACCGCAGAGATGCGAACTGCGGACGGCGACGTCAGAGCGAAAACCACAAAACCACCAACAGATCGGCTTATTCAATCCTTTATTCAAAGTTGGATCCCAGACTATCGTGTTACATGAGCATGCCTATCGCGACCTTCAAATATGATAACGGTTTCTATCTTAAAGAGCCGACGGAGCACCACTAGGGTAAAGGTTAACGATTAAAACTGATTCTTTTCCCCAGAAGAATTTCAGATTTCCATAAATCGAAGGTGACATTAATGTTGACATAATTGGATATTAAACCTCCTCTGACGTTATATTAATTAGTGGTCGTAAGTGATAGGGTGCATCGGCACCTAATTAGGTCATTGCACCGCTCATGTAGCCAATAGGAGCTTTTCTTTATTTAACCGTGCTACTATGCATCATTTTTCAACCAGATACTTCTAGGCTTTTTGGCCTTTCAATCTACCACCTGGACCATTATGTGCTTTTGTTATAAAAAGTGCACAAGCCCAGTTTTCTCAATGCAACAAATAACGCTGTGGATAGCACCGGTATCATTTCGCAATACATGCTTGATGTAATAATAATAATATTTATTTATCGTATGAAACAACATTACAAGCACATATTACATTTCTATATTACTGCTAAAATACGCTTCTATTTTTGTTCTCCGGTGTAGTGATATTTTATTTCCATCCCTGTAAAACTTAACTTCCGACATCATAAATCAACCCAAAGTATGGAGGGCTTGAAAAAATCTAGGAAAATCTAGAAAACAATTGCTCAAAAGTATTTATTTTCAATTCTAATTGATTTTCCTGAGTAAGCTAAATTCCATATTTCATTCCATTCAATGCTAAATAAAATATGGAGTGAATAAATGGAAAAGTAAATGATTTGACATTTGAAAAATAAACACCTCCCATAACAGTTGAAATAGACTAGAGTAGTAGAAATAGAAATTTAATGCATATTTAAGAGATAAGTAGCATTCAAATAACAAAAAAACATATTTTACCATAAAACTAAGTTACTTATTCAAAAAGCAAACTAAAAGCATCTGGAGATTTGTATGAAAGCAGTTTTAAAGCAACTATATTTTTTCATTCATTGCGTGATCAAACAATATGTGAGGCCGCTTTCGCTCGACTTGCCCACAAAAATGTGAGATACAGAATCATTGTGCCTACTCGGAAAGAATGATATATTGTTATCTATAGTATCTATTACGGTTTAAAAAAGTTTTCTCATTCCCGTTAAACTCGCAAAGAGGTTTTGTGTATCATATAATTTCCTTCTTCCATAGTACTCTCTTGATAACTCACGCCGTTAAACATACATTGAATTTTCCTCAATTTTCTTTGCACGTTCGTCCAATAACAATGG
Organism: Platycnemis pennipes; assembly: GCA_933228895.1. Taxonomy (NCBI): domain Eukaryota; kingdom Metazoa; phylum Arthropoda; class Insecta; order Odonata; family Platycnemididae; genus Platycnemis; species Platycnemis pennipes. The sequence goes on from OW121851.1 coordinate 85,347,409, forward strand.
CATTGAACCATCAGCATTCTTCACGCTTCGTTTTTCAACCACTTCCATCCATCCAATTGTACGTATGTCAATCGATCCCCATTTTCACTCACAAAGGAGTCTAACTGAAAATCAGTCCGATTATTCAAAGGCCAACCCTTGGAAACATGGAATTCAAAGCTTTGCAATGCCTTTATTGATATTTACGGACGCCTTTGGCCAGAGGTTCCGTTCCCTACTCACTCCTCGTGTGCATTTATTTTCGCTTAAACGTAGTTATACCCAAATTTTCTTACCGCAACAAACATTTTCAATCTAAAACTCACATAAATACATGCAATATCCGCCTATTCTGATTGATATCCACTGAATCCTAAGAAACAAATGTCCTCCCGCGCGTCTCAACACTGAATTTTTCATGAGAAATCTTCACCCCATTCTTCTAAGGCAGAGGCTAAATTATTTTTAAAAAAACACCAAAATACCCTGGCCATTATCATATTATTTTCCCTAGTTAACGCAAAGTCTTCTCAATTTTCACGCCATCGACTTCGAAATGGATGCATGATAGCCGACTCCGCCTAATGCCGTCATTCGGGTACAACGATCATGAGTCCCAAATGATTTGCAAAGAAGTTCCGGATAGGCCCCCAATCCCTTCAACTCTATTCCGCGTTCCTGTTCAGTCAACTTTCCTGCCCACGCTGTCGATTAACATTCCGCAATTCACGCAGTTAAAAAATGATACGTCCGATGCCTCTTTCCCATCAAACTCTCGGCGTAGCTACAGCGCAACGCTTTCCTCCACTCCTCTCGTCAAAATCAAACTGAACCTCATCAAGGTTAGTCGCTCCGTAAGTCCCCAATTTGAGATGGATATATGATAAACCCACTGCGGTTCACGTGATCCAACTCATTATTCACAGTCCCTTTCATTATGTTTTTCCCATTTTCAAAGGATTATTGCTGACCTAACGGGGTTTGCCACATTTACGCTTTCCTTACAAGTGAACGACAAAGCTACGAGGGTCGTTCAATAAGTCCTTATAAAATAGTAGAAAAAAAATTATTTTTGGGTAAATTTTTTTTTAATTTTCGACATAATCTCCCTTCAGCTCTATACATTTTTCTAAGCGCTGATTTGGGCGATGACCTCTTCGTTAGACTTAAACCTTTGTTCGCCAAGCCATTTCTTCTAGTTAGGATATAACAAAAAGTCACTGGGGCCAAATCTAGTGAATACGGTGGATGTTGTAATAATTGGAATTTTAATTTCGTATTTTTGGCCATCGCAACTGCGCAGGTGTGCACCCGTGCATTGTCTTGATGAAAGAGGATCTTTTTCCGTTTCAAATGAGGACGTTTTTCCTTGATTTCTTCGCTCAGCCGGTTCTATAGCAACGCATAATACTCTCCTGTTATCCTTTCTCCCTTTTCCAAGTAATCGATGTAGACGATTCCGCGAGCATCCCAAAACACCGTTACCGTAACCTCGCCGGCCGATTTCACCGTCTTTGCCTTCTCCGGAGCCCGTTCGCAATTGAAAATCCACTGTTTTGACTGTTCTTTGTCTCTGGAGTGTAGTAATGTATCCACGTTTCATCTAAGGTTATGTATCGACGCAGAAACTCCTCAGTATTGCGACGAAAAGGCGCCAAACTGCGTCAGAGTCGACCACACGATTGCGTTTATTCTCCACTGTGAGAAAATGCGGCCCCCATTTTGCCGAGATTTTTTTCACACCTCAGCTTTCGTGCAAAATTAAAGTGACTGTGTCTTGCGTTATACCTGTGGCCTCAACTATTTAGCGCACTTTGATTCGTCGATAACTTTAAACCATATCGTGGGTTTTGTTAATCATTTTGGGGGTAGACACTTCCACAGGGCGTCCGGAACGATGTTCATATTTTGTGGATGTACGGCTACGTTTAAACTCATTCACCCAATTGTAAACAGTTGCAAACACAGGAGCTGATGTGCCATGATCTTTGTCTAACTCAGCTTTGATTTATTTTGGCGTTAACCCATTTAAATAAAAACGTTTTTTTCACCGCGCGAAAGTCACTTTTTCCCACCTTTATAAAGAAACAAAAGTTGTTGACTACAATCGACAGCACCAATGAAACTATGAGATGAATACAGCTGAAACTGTAACCGCTGACTAGTTAGGAGTGCTGCTTACCGGGAAAAATTCATTTTCGATACTACGAGCGCAATATCTAGGATTTTCTAAGGACTTATTGAACGACCCTCGTATGAGAGGGATAGAAATCATTCCTGTATCTTACTATTAATTCGTATTTCACCAGATTGTTCATGCATTTGAACAGCTTCGCTTGGCTTCATCTCCCTTCAGGATTTTCACTGCTCACCACAGAGATTTCCTGAATCCAACAAGGAAGTACCCATGTTTCCGGCCCAAATCTCTTTCACTTGCATTGATTCAAATTCTTCCCTAATCTCTAGTGTTTGGTGTCTTACTAGCTTTTAGACCTTTTAGTATGTTCAAGCTTTCACTCTACAAAAAAAACTCATTTATTTTCAGTTTCAACATGCATTTCTTATTCTTCCACCTTTTTTACTTCCCTAAGCATCACCGAAAGTTTCGACGTCATGAACTTCGAAAGGAATACATGATCGCCGACTCCGCCAAATGCTGTCATTCAAGTACAACTATCAAGAGTCCCACGTGATTTGCAGAACAGTTCCGGTTACGCCCCCAACTCCTCCACCCTCCAAGTCCTCCCTTCCTCGTTCCTGTTCCGTTAATGTTCTTGTCCACGCTGTCGGTCAACATTTCGAAATTCACGCAGTTAAAAAATTGTGTGTCCGATGCCTCTTTCACTTCAAACTCTCGGAGTAGCAATAGCGCGACGCCTTCCTCCACTCCTCTCCTCAGAATCAAACTGATCCTCATCAAGTTTCAGCAAGGATAGAATCATCAAGAAAGGTGGAATGAGCGAAAGTACATAGGGCAAACGGGAAGATCCATCAAATGCACAATACGAGAACATGAACGTTCCACGGAGAAGAAACGGTTCAACCTTCCCGTCGTCTGGGAGCACGTATGTTCTGAACCGGGTCACACGGTGAACTACGAAAAAGCAAAAGTTATTTGCCAAAGAGAGCCGCTACTATCCAAGGACAATACGGGAAGGAATAGAACTCATTTAAAAAATCCGAAAATTACACTGGAGAGGACGGTTTTACTCGGTTTTATAACTGGAAGAGAATATTTAAGTTTTAACGGTCATGACTGTTGATTGTTACATTAATTGTCCAGACATCATCTTCACCAATCAGGGCCCACCTAAGGATTACATTTATAAAACGGCCAAGAATCGACACACCGTCTCTTCAGACCTGAAGATACCAGCAGTATGGCTAGAGAAACTGTTGTCGCTAAAATACTCCGTAACAGGGAGGAACGCCCGAAAGCCATTAATAATCATTATCCCGGCGGAAGCCTCAGATTTAATAAGCGATGATTTCATCGCTCATTCCACGCTAAAAAATTTTGGAATACCTTGAAAAAGATGCCGACTGTGGTGGTCAGGACGGTAACGCGCAGGCCTGGCAACCAAAAGGCCGCGAATTCGAATCCCATCTCGAGCATGGAGTATCGTGAACGTCTTAGAATCAAGATCTTACGTAGACGGTGAAATATAGCTACGAGAGTACCTAAAAATCCAAGTCCATTCTACAGAAATATTCAAGAATTAGGATTTGACAGGTTAAGAGCATTATTTGACAACCATGCCATTGCAAACGGGCTAATACGTACTGTACATTGAATATGAACTTATATTTATTGCACTACAACAAGAGAAAAATATAATTGGCAGCCGACCCTGAATCGCTGACATTGAATTCATGACTTAAATTCATGCAGTGAAAACATATCATGAAACATTTCAAAGGATTAGCAACATACCAATATTTGCCTAAACTTGAATTATCGCAATAAAAAAACAGTTAAATCGCACTCTCAGTGATCAACATTTGGTTTCACAATCGGGGCTCAGTTGACAAAGTACTAAGCCCACAAGCGCGCTACGTAAATTCACACAATTTAGAGAGAGGAAGAGAGAGAAATTCTTTCCCTACTACACGTACTGCTTCCAACCATGGCGCGTTAGAATATACGAGGATTTCAAACGAGCGAAGGGTGGCTTTAATGTGATATTAACCTGAAACCCGCAAGTTTGTGAACTGACGTCCTTCCCATTGACAGACCCCGCAGCTACCAACGAATAACGACTGAATATTTCAAAATAAGGGTGGCCGTGCACGCGTGTATCCCGAGAATGATGGCTTTACTATTTTCTTCAATTCACATCCCTGATTGATGGGGTCAAAGAATATCTCAAGAGAAATATTTTCGTATCACAAAAAAGGAAAGCGTGAATGCCACGCCCGCAAGGCTGGGCCAGTTGAGGATGACAGAGCCAATTTGGTCGGTCTCGTCTACAAATCACATCACTTTAGACGTCTACAAGAGAATGAAAAAGTGATACGCACACATCTATTTTCGCCTCCAGTCAATAAAATTTTCTCATACATTATCGCTGACGCGAAGGGTTATAATTTTAGTCTGGACTTTTACCTTTTACATTACTAGACAATCTACGATTGATTGTACGTAGCTTTCTGCTCAATTCTTCCAGCGGCCAACCTCATCCTCACTTTTTCTTTCAAGCTCACCGGTGCTTGTCTGATAGGGGGATACAACCTCCGCCTTTGGCTTCGGGCGCGGCGTCGTGAAACTGCTCCAAATTGGATGCCACAAAACTTTTTATTTCATTCCACTGGATTCTTCATGTTCTACGACAAGGGTTTCGCTATGGCATGATTGCAACTGCTAGAATTATGACGCACCGCAACGAAATGATTTGGAGGGGGTCCGATTGGTGTGGTAGTTAGAATACGGGCCTCTCACCCGAAGGCCTGGGTTCGGATCCCGGCAAATATTTCGCATGGGTAAACTGACTCCTAATTAAGTGCTTTATAGAGAGCATTCTAGTTCAGTACTCCGTCCGTCGGATGGGACGTTAAGCCGAGGACCGCTTGGTTAATTTATTTAAGAGCACGCTAATACCGATGCGGAGTTTCACTCCACCTTTCCTCTTTGCCCTTTCATTCCCATCCTTAACTACGAACTTATAGTCGCTTCAGACCATGGGGAAATGTAATTTACCTTTCTCAATGGCCCGAAGCTACTACATGTACATTTATAAATTTGAAAAGACATAAAAGATGAGCAATGATTGGGTACAGTGACGACACAAAGGGAGAGTCAAATATAGAACAATATTAGTACCATAACTATTTGGACCGGTTGTAATTAGACTGGTTACGGCTAACCATCAGTTGATATCGACTCAGGCTTTGTTTTCGTTGGCGACACTAACGGTCAAGAAAAGCACGTAAGACAGTTGGCTCGAACGTAGTTTCAGAGCGTATCGCCCATTGCTTTCTAACCTCTATAATAACTAAACACATGTAATAAAACCGCAACCAAGTTTTGTTTACTCAGGTACCGCAGATTTTTTGTGAACAATTAGATATAAGTACCTTACGAAGCACGAGGAATACGATAAACAAATTTTGCTCAAAAAAAGAAGATTCTCTCACGGCATCGATCGTGGAACTAGAAAGCGGTAACTGTTGCCGGCCGAAGCGAAAGATATTTTCACTTCAAAATTCTCGAATACATTTTTATTCATCTACATCGTCTGAGTAGTACTCTGCAAGTCGCCTCGAAGTCTTGGCATCATGAGGTGAATAATCACCAAGCATGCACCAGAAATAGAAATAACTTTTATTGTTCTGGTAAAAAAAAGTCCTTCAAGGAATAATTCAAAATACATGCCACCATTAGGTAATTGATACTATGCATAAAAACGAAATCACAAACTGTGGCAAGTGAAAACAAAAAAAAATAATCTTAGCCAAAAAAATTAAAAAATTGTTACTAATGAAGCAAATGATCAGTTATGGGGCACTGTGATCACTATGTACATACATTAATGAATAAAATACTAATTAATTAGAGAATCGTGTCAATTATGCATCCACCAAGCATGTACAACTAGATAATTAGCATGTAGGAAGGATTATAATATTTATCGATGCGTTGGGCGTCCATTTAAATGTATTGAACTCTATTTCCCATGAGCCATGAAATGGTGCAGTTTTCCTCAGCGAGAGGTTTAACTCATGTCGCTGCCACGGGTTTTCTTTCCCGCGGCCTCTTTGAATCAATATAACGCATGCACCCACGGGTGAAAATCTCGAGGCTACCTCGTGGACTGCGGCTAGAAGCTCACGAATAAGGGTGATCCAAGCCACCCGCACGCGCTATAACTTTTAAAAATATCTCTTTCCTTTAAAGCCTCTAAGAACGTTACAGCTTAACTGATTTTGGCGCTCATGAGCCGGATTCCCGGAAGACTGGTGTCCCCGGAAAAAATACTCCAACCGGCAGACTACGGAACGGTCCAAGAGGCTGAGTGGAACATGTCGGCTGAGGCTTCAAAGTTTTTTTTTCACCTACTTAAGCCCAGTTGGGATCACGGCTTTCTAAACCGGGTGTCGCATTAAATGGTGTCACACGCCATGTCTGTCCGTGACATCTGAAATGGTATTCCGCGACGGCACGTGTGCTATCGCGGCCATACATATTCAAAGGTAAATAAAAAAAGAGAGGCAGTTGCAAGCAAATATAGATCGGCTTACTGTGATCGGGAAGCATTCCATCGGCTGTCATTCCTTAACGATCTTTTCTCCAAATGTATTCTCTCTTTTTTTGCTTAAAAATCGTTAAAATTCTAGCGAGAAAACGGCGCAATCCTCTACGCGTAATATGAATCGGAATATTGGTGTCTTCAGGGAGGGAGAAGGAATGTGGATCAGAGACGTTTGATATCTGAGGATGAAGATGTTTGATGGACATATGCTGGTGAAGTGAAATATAATGAAGGATCGCTTGTCATTGGGGAAAAATAAAACTAATGGCCAAACAAAGAATAGTGTAAGTCGAACTGGGAAAGTGCGTTGACTGTTTCAATACAAGGTTAAATGCCCAAAAATGGGGAAGAGGAATGGATTGGTATGATGGCTGGAGTACTGGCTTCCTACCATTAGGCTCGGGTTCGAATCGGGAAGTTTTTTTTACTATACTCCGGTCCCTATTTGAGTGCAGCGTGGAGACACTTCAAGGTCAGGAACCCCATCCGTCGGATGGGGGATGCCGCTAGTGGCACTAGAAATAGTGGACCACTAGACACCTCCAGTCGTGAGTAAGCTGGTGCAGATGCCGAGTTACCCTCTTTCCTCAGTTCCCCATTACCCACTTATACTTAATCAGATAAATGAAGTAATGGGAAAGACTGAGAAAACTAAACACCATTTCGAATTAATCAATATAGAGGTAACCAATGTCAACAGAATTTTAGTAGTCTAGAATTAAAGGAAATAGATTCCGGAGTCCGTGCGGATTGAACTTATACACGGAGGAGTACGATTGAAAATAACAGCCAATACGGTCTCAGGGAACTGATATGAAGACTATGGCTTTTATTATTCAAGGTACGTCGCATGTCCATCATTGTCGTATTTCTTCCAGGAGGGCATTCCCTAAGAAAAGAAATCAAGATGTCAAACGGTGGTGGAAAAACGTTAATGATCCATCAATAATATTTTTGTTTATATTCCCGTAATCATGAGCTCACCTAGCCGGATTGAGAAGAGCAGTCCTTTAGACGATTCTCTAGGCAAAAGGTGAGGTACGGTGCGATAAGTAACATGGATAAAATTGTTGGAATGCTCTTAGTTCTTGCTAAAAAAAAAACGGGATTCCACAATTGGTGCAGGCCCGTGAAGCATTAATGAGGACGATTGAGAAGAGGATGTCAAACATCTTAGAACCTCCAGCGGGTTACTTGAACAGCCAGGAAAACCGGCAGCCACTCTTCCCCATCCAACGAAGTCGGACTACCCCAGATGACCTGGGCAGGCGAACGAAAGGCGGCGGTGGTAAAAAAATCCTGGATGTGTTGAGCTTAATGAATGGCTCGTCGTCGAGCATTTCTTACGTAATACGGAGCTTCTAGGAGGGTAGATAGGCGAGGTGGGCGTAGAAGAAAAGAAAAGGGTCTCGTGGGGAAGGAGGCGAAACACCCTCATCCTCCAGTTATATAACCCCAAATTTTGGTGAGGAGGGTTCACTCGAGGCGACAGGTATCGGGCATTTACGTCCCCTTCCAGAAGAAGACGTCGGGAACTCGCTCACATGAGCGAGGCAAACGGCTGTTTAAAAAACGGGGATCGGACAATGGAATGAACGAGATGAAGAAAGCGAAGTACCGCGTAGATTTCGTTATAAGTTTTTACCAGAGAGGGCCGACCTATCGGCCGGCTGCGGTTGCGCAAAAATTTCCAGCGGGGATCTATTGGCTGGCATAAATTTCATCATTACATAATTGTATTTATTTGCTTCAAATCAGAGACAACGTGTCATCATCCTTATAAACCGAAAATATATGGTCAGCATTGAGATAAATACGCACCTACTTCATAAATTGAAACTAAATACCTAAATTAATTCAAAATCAATGATTTTACAAATTTCATGGTAAAGTTCCGGACAGTTTTCGCAGTTCGCCGGCGAGGAGCTGGCAGTAGAAGGGTTCCTCATGAAATGTAATAACTCCCGCGCATCTCTACCCACATTCAACTCATAAGACTCCAGAGGGATCAAATTAAAATGCATGACTTGCACTTTCCACTTATTTTAATCTATACATGTACACAACACGTGTACTTTAAAATAAGTGGACAGCACATCTCGCGCATTTTAATTTAATCCCTGAAATGGTGTTCCACCAAATAACGCCAGATACGGTCGAGACTCCATTGGGCTGAGCATGCCCACCTCATGCCGGAAGCAAGAGTGGTAATAAAAAGCCTCCACTGAGAAGTTTGAGGGAAATAACCAAGGGCAAGGTGAGCATACAAGGTTAGCCACGATGTAATGATGGTCATGGACTCGAGAGCTTAAACTGAATGTGAAGATGGGGGGCGGCAGGAGACTTAGTAGGACTAGTTTGCATTCGGCGAATAACGAAAATGCTGGACGTGAGCCGACTGTCCATTTAATTTAAAATTCTAAAACTTATGAAAAACACAAAAAACATTTTTATTTACATTAAGTCTTAATTTTGATTCGATCGCCTGACGGGCTAAACTCATCTCGGAGATTTAGAAAAAGGAAAATCTTTGCAGCTCCACAAATATTTACGGGCCAATAATAAGCATTGTGCTCCGCAACGTATTTGTGAAATAAAAATAAACCAAAGCTTAGTACAAATTTTGATGTTTCAGGCGTGATTGAGTGGAAACGTAACATAATAGAAACTTGAAAAATGAGCAACTTCCACAAAGAAAAACGTTTATTGCGACAGGGTTTCGCTTTTTACAGCATCTTCAGGCAACATATATCGGTGTGCATGAGCTTATATACGGAGGCTGAAGGAGGGGCGGTGAGACGGGTTGACGAATGAAGGGTAAGGAAAAAGGCGAGAACTTGTGAACTCTCTTCAGTGCCTGAGGGTTTGGAAAATACGGTGAGGGAGTCAGGGGTGAGGAGAGTATTATACATATGAGAGGAGGCTCAAAGAGGGACATTGTTATCTTCTTCCTCTTAAAATATTCGGCGGCTTGCAGGCGCTTATCTCTAGTCTCGAGGGGTGGACGTCGGAAAGGAAGCGCTGGAAGAAGCGCTGTAGCTCCTCGGGAAAACCCTAGCTGGTCTTCCCCTTTGTTCATTGTCTCTCCTGGTGGTTGCTCGGCCGGGATACCCTCGTCCTGAATGAATAATTTGCTTAGCCAAAACATTTACTTCCACGATTCAACATCCATTGATAGATGCACTCAAAGAGAGGATTTGAAAAATACTTTCAGCAATATTCAGTTCCTTTAGATTTTACAAACTATTAGCCTTACATTTAGACATAAATTTGCCTATAAAACGAACTTATAAAGCCATTACTCTAGCCCTCAAATGGAATTAACGATTCATGAAGGCAAATTGCACTGCCCAAGAGAGCTCCGTTATAAAACTTATCGCACTATAAAGTAATAGAACAAGTGTAATTTGCAACTACTATACAAAATACCGTATTGTAAAACTGAAGTTAAATGCTTGAAAACTAATAGCAGAAGGCAACGAATCTCAATGAGGTAGCGCAGGCGAACGAGGGTGTCCAACCGGTTGGTTTCAATGTCAATAATTACACGTTCTTTACGGTGTTGTCCAGTTCGTCGTCAGCAAATATGTCTAGTAAATTTGTTTTAATTAAGTTTATATGAAAATATCAAAAGCCATTTTTAGGTCTGTTATTTTATTTCATATCTTATGTTAAAATTATAAAATTTTATTGTTGCTCCTGAGAAAGTTTTTAAAGTGCCTCTGACACATGGCGTCAATATAAAAGCCTTTCTTCATATCACCTAATTACTTCAGTTGGAAGAGAACTCATGTTTCGTATAGCCATCTTGAATAGTTTAAAATAGTTTTAAATGATTATTAACAACATTTTGAGTAATTTTATGTTGTTCCGGCATACTATATTTTCTTATGAAAGAGTACTTCGAAGCGCAGGTTCTACCTAAAGACCCGATTCAATCAAATGTTTCGCCACCATGGATATGGTGTTTCCCGTTTCTATGCACTTTCTGCGTTCTTTCATCCTTGTGTGGAAGTAGCGACCTGGGGGGTTATTTTGTAATCTCACCTTTTTAATGACTCTTTGTGGGAAGGCGGGAGATCCGTTTCGCTCTCTTAATGATCGGCTCACGAACGGATCGTGAATTGTCGAAGCTTCTGTCGTTGAATAAACAAACAAGTGCCTGGCAACCGCAACCGCTTTCTTCAAAAATGGAGGAATACGGTGAAGGTGAGTGAAAAATTGTTTGTCCATATCATTTTAATTATTCGGATGGCCTGTCAAGATAATTTATGTCCGATAATTTCCTTTATACCAATATTGGAATTTGCATTTGTTTCTCGCTACATTTTACGTTAATAGTGTTTCATCATTTTTCATTTTCTCAATAGTGTTCCATTCAAGAAATCATTTGTTGATAAGATACAATTCGTGATTTAAGAAAGTTTAAGTTCTTCACGTTGTGCAAATTCCAAAAATACAATTAAAAATCGATTGTATCTTTCTCGTTCTTGCCTTTTTTTCCAACTCAAGCTTCTAGTGGAAACGATGGTGGCTCCATGCCACGTTATTTATGTAGATGAGACGGGAACTAATGTCAGGCGGAGATAATGAAACGGATCAAGAGTCGAAAGATACGGATCAGAGCGGATGAATCGTCTGAAAGACCAGCACATGACCGGCAGTTCACCGCTTGAGATCCGTAGATGGTCACGCCGCCTGGGTGGCGAAGTTTAACTACGAAAAAGTGACATTGTATGACGTATTCTCACTAAAGTGAGATTACAAAATAACCCCCCTGTTAGGCTTACGTAACTGGCTCCGCACTCGCAAAACAATTCGTTGACCCCAGGTGTCCTTCTTCTTGCATGACAAGACAGCCACTATTCCCAAAGACAATTACAGAGTCGTCTTCTACACACCCACATCCCTCGCCAAACTCCTTTGCAAGAACAAACCATAAACCTCACCGTATTTTCCAAACCCTCAGGCACTGAAGAGAGTCGACTAGTTCTCGCCTTTTTCCTTACCCTTCATTCGTCAACCCGTCTCACCGCCCCTCCTTCTGCCTCCCTATATAAGCTCATGCACACCGATATATCTTGCCTGAAGATGCTGTAAAAAGCGAAACCCGGTCGGAATAAACGTTTTTCTTAGTGGAGGTTGCTCATTTTTCAAGTTTCTATTAAACCAAAGCTTAGTTGTTCTTACATCACTATAAAGTAGTTTTTCATGTGACACATCAGACTGTATCTTATGAAGACGTCAATTCAATGAATCCACTCATGGCAATTAGAACTTAATTCGCGTATGCTTAAAATAGTGATAAATGTGATGTAAGGTCCGTCGGAAAGATAAGGATTTAAGATTACTACACGCATAATTTAAATCAATGACAAGCCAAATACCTATACTTCTGATTCCTCAGTATTCGTTCATAAATCACTAATTCTAATCTCTTGAGGTCCAAGACATAAGATTGCCAAACTGCAAAAATATATTAAGTAAGAAGTATTAGCTACTAAGGACTCTCATATCTTAACCGAGCAACAAAATATAAATACTATTTAAAGGCAAAGATGCGAAGATCTTCATCGGGAAAAAAAATTTACCCCCGCATTCATTTACACAAAGCCAAATAAAAATGTAGTGATAATATACTTTCCTCTCGTCGTCGTTGAAATATTATTTGGAATGCATACTATAATTTAGAAGAATAAAAATAGGGTCCTTTATTTGATAAAATAATTGTCACCAGTTCGTAGTCTTCCTTCGAAAAATTGACAATGGATTAGGCGGAAAAAAGTCTGAACAAACTCGAGCCAAAGTAAAAACCTTCATTTATGTATCCGCATAACAAGAAGTATTTACAACTTGAAGCTGCTACCGTGAGTATCAAGGGACCGTGAGTTTCGAGCATGGGATAATGAGAGGGTGACGCTATAAGTTTTGTTACCCTTTGGGTAGACATTTACATTGGAATGGATTTTTTTCCGGAGATGCCATATTTTATCACATAGCCCACCCGCCGGTTCCCCGGACCTCCTTTCATTTCCCCTCACACCACACCGGCTTTCGAGAAATCTAGAACATTCCGTAAGCAGTGCCTCCTCTCGCCCACAAATATCCATGGACATATAGGCAGACTCTCGAAACGCTACGGTATTTCGGTATCCGAATTCCTCTCGAGGAATCTCCAGGGATTGGGAGGCAATGATGTTGCTACAAAAATCTATAATGCCTATAACTAACACCAAAAAGGAGTGGACGGAGTTAACATACAACCACACCAAACGCGGGTTTTTGCCCGCGGGATTACTTTGGGTTTGTACATACGTTTACTTCGTACTTTTTACCTAAAAATATTACTTTGTATTTGTAACTCGTGTATTTTATTTACCATTTTCTCAGCTAACATAAAATGTCTATCTTTTTATACATTCAGTTTACAAAGTTGATCGAAGCGTGCGGGCTTTCCAGTTAGAGGGAGCGGGTTTGCAACCTGATAACGTTTATGTTTTCCGTACATGCATTGGTGAAGTTTTCCATGCACGTCGTCGCTTTACACAAGAAAAGCATTCCATCTTTCTCTAATTGGAGAGAGAGCATAAGCCTACTCATTACGGAAGGTGCCAAGGGAAACACGGTTTAATGACCTTATTTTTCGGACGGAATGCTGTACTCGAACTACTCTCCACACAGAACTCAAGAAGGGAATGGTAGCCTACTGAAAAAAATCTGTTCCTGCAAGGATTTGAACCGGGTTCCTCAAGATGGCAGACCCTTTACTCTAGCCACCACCTTACCATTCTCCATTCTGAATAGCTCAAGTGACATCAGCTGCCGGCTGTCTTTCCCCAATAATTACCCAAAGTGACAGGTTTCCTATTGCAAACCACACAGAAGATAAGCCATCCAATATTTTTTTTAAGGCCGATTACCAGTGTGAAGGCTAATCAATATTATAAATGGGCATCAGGTTCAGTTGGTGGCAGGTAGGTACAAGGATCCCTACCTTGAAGGCCGGTTCCAATCAGCATTGTACCGGACCCCACTCGAGTCATGCACAATCCATATCATCGATAGATTACGGGGTACTTCTAGCGCAATGCCCCGTTTGTCAGAAGAAACGTTAAACAGCGGTCCCTATGGCGTATTTCGATAAAGGCATTTTACGCGAGTCAAAGAATTGAACAACTTGAAACAGCGTTAATGGGGTCGCTTATCATATATTTTTATCGTCTCATCTGATAGAGTTTGAAAAATGAAAAGACATGTATTTTTCCGTATTTTGATCCGTCAATTATTTCTCGAGTTATAAGCGGCGAAAAACATGATTTTAACCCTTTCGGAAAAGTGGGCGTGGTGCAACCTCTGACGTGTTCGACTTCGTCCAATCGCAACTGAGCCCGCGAAGCTACTTCGCCTTATCGCAACACAGCTGACTCTGCCAATGGAATCTGTTGCGACAGGATATGTTCAGACCTTCCAAGACCTCCCTCCACTCCCATCCCTTCCCCTAAAAGCAGTCAAGGAAGGGAGGAAAATGACGTCAATGGTATCAAAGCAGCTTTGTCGGTGAGCGTCACCTTTTGCTTATGTTAATTTTTGATTTATGAGTGAATGGCGCGGGCTAGGAGATTAATTTTTTCGTGTACAAAATTGCGATTTCAATTCCGAGTTAACGCCCCTATTCGTGGAATTTGCCAGGAGGAACGCGTGTATAAGTACAGGGCCTGTTTTCACGCAGCCGTTCATATATTGGTGAAGTTTACCATGCACGCCGTAGCTTTACACAATGTAATTTTCATTGTGCTCCTCTTCAAGCCAAGCATAATGTAAAACGACCTTAACAGTAGGATTAACAGCAGGACACGCCTCCACACTTTCTCCACTCCTGATGAGTACCCCACCTCTGCTCAAACACCCAAAAATCCTAAATACCCCAATCAGCATTATTATATTTTCTCACAACATAAAGAATTTGATGGTACATGCCACGAGACCTAATGCTTCTTCCCTTTCCAGGTTACTGCGCGTTCAATTCCGGCTTGAGAGGTCAAATTTATCCCCAGTCCAAGCCAGAGCGATCGAGCAGAGTTGACAGTGAGCTTCGGGAGAACAAGCCGGGATAAAGTAGAGGAGTCGTTGGGCGGACGCCGGGACAACGGTGAGTAAACAACCGAGCTCGAACCAATCGGGATCGGGCATGAGAATTCAAAGGGGACAGAAGGAACACGAGAGCAGCGGTCGGTTTGCTGAGTTGATAGATGAGGAGAGGAGAGTCGCATTCCTTTGGTTCCCCGAAAAGGATTTAAGCGTGACTTGTCGACGCGATATTTGGTCTCCTCCGCCTGCGACCGATAAGATAGAGGTAATCGAAGGCCTCCGCCCTCTCCATATGCGTCAGTCGAGTCTTTCGTGAAGGGCATATGGTATTCACGTTGATATGCATCCGCCGGTGACAGCATATCCAATACGCGGGGAAATAGATAAAAATAGATAGTCAAAATAAAAGACTAGCCGAGACATTCCATCTCATCGATAGATTACGAGTTCGTTTATATTGGCGTCCTACCGATCAAGTTACCTTTCATTGAGAATTGCTGCGCCAGACAATTACGAATAAACAATTATGAATGTTCTTTGCATACACATTTTCTCTCTTACTCTGATTATACCTCAATCAATTTCTCTCCAAATACGTACGTATATTTCTATTTACCTCCACGCCTAGCCCTTCGGCATTTTATCATCATTCCTATTCCTAACATTTACATCTACATAATACTCTGCAAGCCACCATAAAGGTGTGTGTTAGGGGGTAACATACTTCCTTCGATAACCTCATCAATAAGCTATCTCCTGCCATACTTTTTGCCCCACGTACTCTTCTCACTCCAGATAATTTTCTTCTGTAACCTTCAATCCCCCCGACCACGCAAAAGTTTTAGCTTTTTGTCCTCGCTGCTAATCGCACACTTTTCACTATTCTCCAGTCCCACATCTCAAGGACCCCAAATTACAACCTCATCTTTTCACAAAAAAATAAGAGATATTTGTTGCTATTCCTTAAATCAATAAATACAGTATCGCAGCACGAAAGGGGGGAAGCGATGCGTAAGGAACAGTTTTCGAATGAAATGAATTACTTGCGACGCTTTTATTCCTTACAGCACCTGCTGTTTCTTTTTGCCTACACATTTTTGCACCAATAAAAATACGGCCTTTCATTTGCTCACACTGCATAAGTCAGTACCCTCCAAGTAAATCCGCGCAACTCAGAATGCAGGAAATGATTGGGAAAATTCGTAAATTTTGAAAGCGGCTTAACTGCTTCAACCAAATTCCTAAACGCGGCGGGGATGGGGGGTCACTCCGCCTCGGTAGAAAGTGCCCTCTTTCAAAACCTGAACGAACGAAGTAACATTGTCAGCAATAATTGTAAGAATATGAGGAGTGCTCTAAGGAAAACGGCGGCGACAGCGTATGTGATTCCCGGAAGCCGGAAGCCATTAATCCCACAAGTGACTGAAGAAATACACGATTATCACTGTGAACGAAGGGAGCACGCCACAATGGAGGAACCGTGCATGGACAGGTAAATCCAGGGATGAGGCTCGATTGCCCACAACCCAACACAATGCATGGATCCGTCGACGGCGTCTTCACCGCTAAAAAGGGTCAAAGTAGTGTTGGGAAAGCGGCCGCTGACAGCACACTCATTCGGCGGGGAAGCTATGGGTGTGGAGATGTGGGAAGGCGAGGAAAAAAAACGTGACAAGGGAGAGGAATGAATAAATAAGAAGAGTGAGGAAGGATAAGAGGATGAAAAAAGGAACAATGACGCGTCACCCACAATGAGGCCCAACGATTTTGAGAGGAAGACTGAGTTAGATCACCACGCCCAAACCCATGTGGCGCTCTGTGACATCAAAGCTCGAATGCTCTTCGCCACACATTATTATATTATTTTGAGATGTCGGCTTGAATAAGCGTTGAGCTTAAACTCCCGCCAATTGCTCTATTCTGAAAATACCCTCTAATCCTTCGTTTCCGTGCATTCCCATTGATTAAAAAGTAATAACAATAAATTGATTGGAAGCAGGAGAAACTTAGTGTAATTTCTTGGCGTCATATATGATAAAAATGAAATAACTTTGATCGATTCCACTTCAATAATTTTATTTTTTCCTCCTCTTTATCCTCCAATTGAAACGGAACCAAACTCTTCTTACCCCACTCCCCTCCGAACAACTCAAATCCTAACCTGCCACACTCTATATTTCATAATATATAACACTTCAACCAAGCAGTTGTTCGCAACCTCGAAACTGACGATAAAACGTTATAAACTAAATATAAAAGTAGAATCGTACAGAGGTACTTTGTTCTTATCATGTATGATCACAATTAAACTAAAATCCGAAATTAACGAGGAAAAATTGGGCAATGCTGAGCAAAAACGTAAGAGAGTATTGGCTAGAACGGGTCGAAAAATTTCGTTACCAAGGACCTCATCTTGGGCGAAGGTAGTACTCACCTAAAGAGGACTGTTTTCACTGAGTCGAAATTAGAGCCATGCTAACTTTAAAAAGGTAACAGTGACATAAGCCGACGCCAACATATTTTTTGCTAAATTAAAGAGAGTAGTGGTGCAAAATGAACCCGATGTCGACACACCCTGTAAAACCAAATTACTACTACTAATTAGAGCCAAAAGTGGAGAACTGCTGATGAAAAACATTAGTTAGGATGAAAAGAAAGGGTTATCGAAGATCGTGGCGTTGTACGAATTCGAGACCGAGACTAGAGATGATGAAATGAGATTAGTAGGTGTTGAAATGCAGGTGTGGAGGAGAATGTAAAAAGAAAGATAGGTGGAAAGGAAGAAAAATTAATTGATTGCAGAGTATGACTGGGAAGGAAATAAAGAACATACATATTTGCAAAACTGAGAAGCAGACAGGTTGGATGGATGAAACAAGTAATAATGGAGAATGGCATGCAAAAACGATGCTATACTGTTGTAGGCAGAATGCTTTGTGAGCAAGGAATTGGGAGAAAATAAAAGATATTTCGGAAAGCATGAGAAAAGGTAGCAGACATATTGGAGAGAGGAAGAGAGAAATGGCTTAGTGAAGGAAGCTTTCAGAAAATGCACTGTGGGGAACGGATGATTTTAAAAATTACCTTAATCTAAAATTATCATCACCAATTATCAATTCTTAGTTATTTTTGACGCAGCTCTCAATTTTATTCTTCTTACAGATAACCCTTTCATATTTACACGTCTTTATTTCACATCCTGCACCACTTGCTTTCATATGTTCCATACGAGGCCTTCCTATTCCGTTCTTCCCGATCACTTTTCCTTGCACGACTATCCATTGCAAACCACCATGTCTCAAGATAGGACCGATCAGATTCTTATCTTCAGAGTATTCATCTGACTTCTATTTTCCTCCACTCTTCTCAGGACCTTTTCGTTTGTTGTTGAGTCGATCCATTTTATCTTCATCATTCTTCTTTAGTGTATACCACATTTCGAATTCTTCTGGGTTTGATTTCTCTGCAACATTTATCATTCATGCTTCACAGTCATTAAGAAACATGCTAAAGACGTAAATTCTGATAAATTGTCTCCTTATTTGCATGCTTTTATTCCCAGCTGAAGTTAGATTCCTCTTTTGGTGGCATCCCTCTTCATCTGGGCTATTCTACAGATTATTTCCTTCTTGCTTCGTCCATCACTGGCTGCTCGGCTTCCCAGATAGCAATACTCTTTCACCCCTTCAAGCGTTTTTCCGCCAGTTCAGCATTAGTCTTGGCCTCTCCTCATCTACTGCACACCATTACCTTAGTTTTATTTTCATTGGCCTCAAAATTCAAGTTCAAGCGACCCTAATATGCAAATAACTCGTAAAATTTATTTGTACTTATTTTCTCTTACGTCTCGCCTTTCTTCACCCAGGAAAAAAATCCTTTTCTACCTCTCCATCCCATCGTAACCTCCAAATCTCTTCGTCCCGGATTTCATTTGGTGCCCACCAAACGAAAGGACTGGTACTCCTAATGGTGATGACGAATGGTGTTCACCTCACGACAATTTTTTCGATTTCCTCCTGTCTTCCCCTACCACAATTAGTACTTTTTCGTTCAATGCCCTCCATAATATTATTTCTCCATCCATTTCCAAACACAAGTTTCATTTGTGCGTGGAGTTTCATCGGAGGCGTGAGAGAAAAAAAGAGACGACAGGAAGGGAGATGGACGTAAAAGAGAGAAGTGTGGTGGGGGATGACGGGATGTTACTGAAGGAAATTGCGAGGCGGTTTTAGGTGGACGGTCAAAGGGAATTCGGGGAAAAGAAATCTGTAAGGACGCGATATGACTGAGAATGCCGCGTAAGTAGAAGAGAGATGAATAGCATTAGCATTCTGGATGGAAAGACGAGAATTGAGATGTACGAGGAGTTATCTGAGAATACATGGAAGGAAATGAAGGAGTACGTGCTTGCCGTTGAATTATGGCGCTGGGATTGAATAATGGCAAGTTTCAGTATTACGTCTTCACGACTTCAGAATATAATGTACTCTGAATGATACACGCGGGAATATCGATCACTGATATCACACAGCGGCACATGGGCTTGTAGTTCAAGAGTCAATCTTCTCGTGAACTCAATCTTCAACTGACAAGGAGACATCACGAAAAATACGTAGAGAAAGCTAACGAAATAATATTTTCTGAAACTGGAGATAAAATGCAGAAAAAGGGACATGGCCTTCTCTCCCTTAAGTCCAGGTTGACTAGAAAATTAGTTCTATAGAATTTCGTTCCGTATAAATCTTTCGTTGTACACGGCCCTTCGTAGGTCGCCGCCGCCGCCGAGTTAGGGCATAGGTTCTAATAATATTTTATAGTTAGTTATTCAGGGGAGGCGACCGGCAGCTGAGGTCATTATCGCTATTTAAGATAGGTGGGTAATGGTGGGAGTTTTCAGGGAACGGAGGAAGGATGGAGAGAAACCCGGCGTCGGCGTCATCCTACTCTAAAAGACTGGCGCCAAGGGAACCACGGCTTAACGTCCCATCCGACGGACGTACTGAACGAGTTCTGAACCTGAAATACCCTCCACTAGGCTCTCAAGTGGGGACAGGTTTGCCACTGAAAAATCCGCCACCGCCGGGAATCTAACCTGGGCCCTCGGGATGGGAGGCCAGTACTCTAGCCACCACACCAACCCGATTCCCTACTAACAATATTTTATAATCTTCCTAAACCTAAGCTTTGAAGCACAATATCCGGTAAACTACAAGGAGAGAAAAATATAGTTTCTGATCTATACACCCACCTAAAGGCCTTCAGATCTAAGCAGGCCAACAACTTGATGCACTTTCAGCAGTGCAAGCTCTTCATGCCTGAAGCAACAGCTGAGTTTCCCACGTCATTTGAATGCGAGATCATCAAAGACCTCCAGCTGCAGTTTCAGGAGCGGTTTTCTGGCTTGGATTCAAAGTCAGTAGAAGTGAGACTGTTTCAAAACCCATTTGAAGCAGATGTGGCCAGTTGCCCAGATAAACTGCAGCTGGAGTTGCAAGAAAATGACCTCCTTAGGGACAAGTTCAAAGAAGAACTGGTGGATTTTTGCCAGTTTTTGCACAAGCAAGACTATCCTAAAGTCAAAACTTTTCCATCAAGGTACCTTTAGATCTTTAGAACAACATACTTGTGTGAACAAATATTTTCAAGAATGAAATTCGTGAAGAAAAATTTGAGAACAAACTTGTCTGATGATAGTCTCAGGTACTGTTGATTTTAGGGAAATCAAAGCTAAAGCCAGAAATGTCTGCTATTAGGGCATTCAGGAAACAATTTCACCATTTCCACTAATACAGGTGTTCATGTGCAGTGTATCAATTTGTTATTTAACAATAACTGAATAATATTAAATAAATAATTAAAAACAACATCTACATTTTGATTCTTTTTTATTTAGACCTCGAGTCGGCCCCCAAACTGCTGTTTGATAGTTAATGTGGCCCGCAGGCTGAAAAGTTTGGAGACCCGGTCTAACCTAAGCTTTGAATCCTATATCAAGCACAATATCCATGTAATGTGTGGGAATAGATCCCACGAACTTTGGCCAGCCAGCCATCAAACCTCCGATTTACCTTGGATTGATAATGCGCTAAATGTATTCAATGGAATATTCATTCAAGAAGCCGTTGGTCATCTTTACGATCGAAGGTTACCATAAAACTTGAGTGCGTCCTCATAATTTTATAGGATTACAACATCTTACCGCATGCTGGATTGTCGTAAATAAGATTTATAGTCGACTATTCGATCAGATGTTGTTTTTCTAGCTAATAGCTTTCTTTAATTATTTTGCTTTCATCATAAAGCATATTCTGAGGAATAGAGATAGGTTTTGTCGAGAACTAGTAAAAGTTTTCAAACATTTCCCTTGAAATTACGGACAGCCTTCCACTGTTTTGATATGCACGATGACATACTTCTTGCGGCTCTTCATCTTATTACGAATTACGGTCCTTTTCCACCCTATCTCCCGTTTTGTTCTGACTTACATTATAGCCCCTAAAGCCCCGTTGCCTCTTGCTAATTCACCGTCTACCTATTCCCCTCATACCAATCAGCTCTGATAATTTATTTCCAACTTTGCCACGCTTAATTTTCCGCCCGTCATTCTTTCTGTCAATCCAACCTTTCCCACATTTCAAAAGCTAGCTAATTATTTGCATGCTTCTCTCTCTACGTCCTTATTTCGAAGACATACAATGTCACGCATTTTTCTTCCAGCCCAAGTTATTACTTCACTCGCATTCTTTTTTTTTCCCTGCCACCTAAAGCTAACGCGCAGTGACCAATTGTAATTACGCGTATTCGCCATCAACATGGTAGCATTTGACAATAAGGGAAGAATGCAAGCCATCAAGGAGAGACCTAGCTGTCATTCCCCTGAATGGATCCAAAAAAATTCCCAATGCAAAGCTTCCTTCTGCAAAGTAGTTATAGTTTCTGTTCAGTCCTTAAGTAGAAAACTCTATTTCTTTTTCTGCGATGAGTGTTGTCTTTGCGTTTCATCATGGTGAACGTTTATCTATCGATGAAATTATTTACGTCCCGTATGAGTTGACTCCATAGAAAATTCCGCTGTTGTGCTCAGGAATCATGAAGATGCCAGAAATTCCCTATCACAAATCGCTGGAAAAATTCACCACGCAAGATGGTGGAGCCAAGCCTGAGTCTCCTGGGAAATACAGGAGTCGTCGGCGTTGAATAATATTCCTCCTGTGCTGTGCGTTCCTTAGCATCATTACGCTATCTCAGCAATACCCAATAGCTGCCCTTTCGCCATGCTAACAGTAGGTAGTTGAATGAACGCATCAGAGATCAAAATAATGTTAATATAACCGAAATTCAATAGTATGAGCAACTTAAATACCTTCGGCGCTAAGTTATTTTGAACATGGGGTGTATTCATTAGGAAAATCCCACTGACCCAGAAATGTTTCTACTATTATATCTTCTGGCTGTGTTCCATCACTTTAACTTTCGCTAGCTCATTTCATAACTGTGCCTAAGTACGCCATTCGTTGGGCTCAGCGGTTCACATTTTATAACTTTTATGTTTCAAAGACTGCTTTGGACTATGATGATAATGGAGAGGAAAAGAGGAGATTTTTGCGGATTTGGAAGGGAATCCTCTGACATGTGAGATGAGCTTCACCTAGGAATAAAGGTTGGGGGCAAATTGAAAACTTCGGCGAGGTTCGGAGATGACCAAGTTCTAGTCAGCCATTGCCAAAATACGAGATGCGTTACAAGGACAGTGCGAAAGAAACAGAATGAAGTTAACCACAAGAAAACAAAAACTAGGAGATTTTAGAGACCAAAAAGCGCCAGTTCACTTTAAAGGTAGGAGGCTAGATCAGGAGAAGAAATTAACTACCTGGGAATTACGTTGATGCGTGTACAATTGATAACCGGCAATCGCTTTTATGTAATTCCTTTCTTTTTGCGTATTTCCTTTTTATATGCTCATTTGTAAGTGTAATTCCTTTTTGTTTCTCCATTGTCTCCTTTTGCAGATCGTCATAGTGATCACAAATTAAAGATAAATAAGGATTGTTATGTGGGAAGCCATATTGTATGAAGGTGGATACCTATGGAGTAAATAAAGAGCAAAGTGATATAGGAATTCAATTGTATTAATCGCTTCGTCACGTTAACGTTAGATGAAAAGAGGAATAGCAACATTGAAGTCCGAAGGAGAATCGCTTTGGCAAAAGAAGCTTTTACTCGTTGAGAACTAATAATAGGGTCGTTCAGTAGGGGCGTGAAGAAATAAGATAGTACATTTAAGGTCTAATATAGAGCGTGGCAATATATGTTGCGGAAACGGATTTTAAGGATATAGGATAAAAAGAGACTTAAGGCTTTTGAGATGACGGTATGGAGAGAGATGGAAGAAGTGAAGTGGGACGAAAGATGGACGAACGAATAAACGCAAGAGCTGGTAGTAAAGGAAAGAAATTTGATTGAGGAGATTAGGAGAAGGTAGAAAATGTGGATGGAACGGTAATAACGGGCGATGGCGTTTTGAAAGGCGTGGTAGAGGGAAGAATGGGTAGGAGAAGAACGCGGAATTTTAGATGGAATGATGGGAGGTAGTAGGTATGAGGGGCTAAAGAGGGATATCGTGTGAAATATAAGGGGCCGAGAGTAGAATTGAATGTCAATTTAGACATACTTTCACCAGGAGAAAATTAATAGTAATAATATCCACCGCGCAATAATCGATAAAACTTTTCATCGCAGCTTAGTATCGTCCCTCTATGGGTGGGTAAGGCAAGGGTAAGTAAATCGTCAAGCTCAGAGCTCAAGCTTTTACTCGACATTTACGTCTAATACTGCAGTTGGTCGGCACTCTACTTCAACCAATTCTCCTCACAATGCGTTGTCATCAAGATGACAAATCCCTCTGAGGAAACAACATGAGTCAACGGAGGAAAGGAATCTCACAAGATGTGAGAAATTTATATTCCGTTGGCTTCAGCATTTGTTGTGCGCCCAAGTTGACCATTGAGGTATTATTTGCGAACTAATGAAGACATCGTTATTTTAGGCCGGGAGAATTATACTCATATGTACCATTTCAGGGAGAAGGAGAGGTAAGACGGTTTCCACAGAAGGACAGCCTCCTATTCTTCACCGGAGAAAGGAGAGCCAAAAACGGCAGAGCGATATTTGGGGCGAGTTTGACCAGTGGTGCAGCTGGAAGGGAGCATTTAAATTATGTCAAGATAAATCACGACGTTCTAATTTCAACCGGTTGACAAGCAAAGTTGAATAGTCGGTTCCGCCGGGAAGAAGGCTAAAACTACTAAAATCTTTCGGGAGCAGCTGCGTAGAAATCGGTGTCAGCGATCAGGTTGATTAGCAAACTATTCAATAATAATTCAATCACCTACACCTTCGTTTTTCCTCATAATTAGTGAACAAGTGTGTTTTATTTAAAAGCAGCGTTTCCACAACATTTTCTCTTCAGTATCCCTAGGCAGTGCATTCCCCTCATCTTTACTCCTTATCAGTTAGCAATGCTTTCAACGTATACGTATAGCTGCTGTTCGTTTAGATTTGAATCGGTAGTACGGTGGACTTACAATATGATTGTTTACTCCATAATGGCTCCATAATTGCTCGATAATGCAATATCGGATATTCGTCCACAATTGGATGTGAATATTCTTGCTTTAGTAAGTGCTTACTTTTACTTCCACCATTATTAAACTTCCTTCACGTGGTTTCTAAACCACCCGGCGCGTACCCCAGATTGGAAGCCGCAGATTTAGAGCAAAAAATATCCGTAAGCAGAGACACGAGGTCCTCCGAGTCACATCTAAAAAGCAATGCATTAAAAGGATTCACTTGACAGTGTTTTCACAAATAATTGGTTCTTGTCAACAAATCAATAACGTTACCAAAAAATGTGAAATTATAAAACTATATTCAGTACTAATATTAGATACTGCTTTGAAACTCATAAATCAAGAATTTGAAACCGTTCACCTAATTAAATGTTGTTATATCACCAAATATATCAAAAATTGATATTTATATAGTAGATTACACGATCAAAGGGTAAACAATGGCTTCAAATGTTCATTTCTCACCGTTAGGTCCTTCTTCCTATTATCACATTCGGATTGCGTATAATGCCTAGAATTTCTCTACCAGCAAAGGCACCTGTCTTTATTTCCCAGCGCAAACTTTATTTTATTTTCATCTACTCCCGTATGTTGCAACATAGCCCATCGCAGATACGTATGGCGGATCGATGGTAGTTTACCAGATCATATAACAGGGTAAAGAAGGATAAAATAAGATAACAATGGGTTACAAATGAGTGCACTCTAGTTTGCGTTTTTGGGTTGGTGCCGAATTTACGCGAAGCTTCCGAGAGCTTAAAAATCATTTACTCGTTACACAATAAATGGTGCATAAAAATATGCAATACTGACAATATTTATATAATTTTAAGTACATTGTAAATGGAAATTGCAATATGAAGGCTTTGCGTACTGGATGCTTAAAAGGGTCATCCAAAAAATACATCCTCACAGGAAATAACCACTGGGCAGAATCGCGAAACATATGAACTATCAGCAAGAAAAGAACAGATAAAAAAGATATCTTAGGCACCGATATCTATTTCTATTCCCATTGAGGAAATAAAGATAGTAGCAAATATAATAGAGCGATATGATAACGTAACAAGAGCAACAAATATCAAACACCGTATAAGAAGTTCACACACCATTCAAAACAGATTACCGTTAAGGATTGAAATAAATTTTCCCAATGCATAGCTCAAATTTGTTCAACGTCCAATGCCATCACCTACTCTGCATCATAATCAATTCTATATAATCATAGATATAATCAAAAATATAATCAAATCATCAAAGATATAATCAAAGCCACATCGGGAGTTCCCCAGAGTAGCGTAGTAGGTCCGCTTCTAACCCCGCCGACCTCGGTGGCGGCGGGGTCCTCGCCTGCCATTTCTAAGGTCGCAGGTTCGAGTCCCGCCTGGGTAAAACTCAGGGCGTGGGTGTTTTTAAACGTGTTGTCCATATAAATATTACAATGATCGTATTTGGGGTCACCTGTGATCATTAGAGAAATTATTATTATTATTATTTCTTTTATACATAAATAATTTGTGTACCGTAGTTAGTGGTAAGCTTAGACTTTTTGCAGAAGATGCGGTAGTGTACAGGGGTATATCCAAAGAAGAAGACCTGAAATCGCTTAGTAAAGATTTAGATGAGATTCAAGAGTGGTGCGAAAAATGGTAGTTAGAACTTAACCTTAAAATGTGTGTAGCTATCAATTTTTGGAGGAGAAATAATTCGATAGAGCGATCCTATAAACTTAGTAACACGAAGATCGAGAGCGTTGAAACCATAAGGTATTTACGTGTAACAATCACTAAAGATTTATCGTGAGGAAGACACATTCGGAAAATATGCGGCATAGCGAAGAGAAAGCTAGGATTTATATAAAGAGTACTTGGGAAATTTGATAACAAGACAAAAGAGCGATGTTACTTTTCACTAGTCAGGCCCCACCTTGAGTATGCAGCCAGTGTACGGGATCCAAATCAATTAGGCTTGATGGGAGAACTAGATGGTGTGCAGCGTAGAGCAGCTAGGTTCGTTAAAAGGTGTTATGATAGGTTTAGTAGTGTTTCAGAATTAATACAAGAATTAGGGTGGGAATCATTAACAGAGCGTAGGTTAAAGTACAGATTAAATTTATTAGAGAAATTTCAATCGGATAGCTTTATTGAAGATGTTAGGCACAAATTAAAAACACCAGCGCATTATGCTAGATTCGACCAGATAAATAAGATTACAGAGATAGATTGTCGTACTGATAGGTTGAAAAGGTGATCTTCACCCCCTGCCACATACCCTCGCGGTAGCTTGCAGGGTATCGTGTAGATGTAGATATAAACCAGATCTGTTCGGTGTCTTAATCATTTTATTCCTACGTACAGATAAGAGCAGTATGAACACATTCCATCAATTACATCCATAAATCCATTAAAACCGTTTTACCTTTTAAATGGATTGCACAGGGTTTAATTCCAACCCTAGAAGATAATTAAGCAACGTGTTTCGAGGAGACCTTCGTATTATATCAAATAACAATCCGCGAATTTGATCGTAATACTTGTACATATTTCGCACTAACTTCGCAGAACAAGGGAAAATGTAGCGGGCGCTGTCACAAATAAAGCACGGAGTAGTACTACCTTAAAATCTAATCGTTCTCTCAAAACTATGTATTTACTATTCTGAATTCTCACAATGTTATTACCTATATCAAAGTCCGCAGGGTACGATAACAAGGATTTCAAACAAAATAGTTTCCTGCGCTGACGGGCAGACATCTTGATGCAATATAAATATTCGCGAAAAACATCAAATTCCCCGTTTTTTATCATAACAGTGAGAATTCACATCACCAATCAAAAATGAATAGAGAAAAACACATAATAATTGAGACGAAAATGAACACTTACATTCCACAGTGCCGAGACGGGGATCTCCCAAAAATAATCACGACTGCATCTGAAAAAAACACAGGAAATAAAGGTTAAACAACCGGACATAGGCGCAGGCGGAAGTGTATCTTAGAATCCAATCTCCCTCCTTAATTCGTAGGTAAGGTAGTCGGAAGTGTTTCTTAGAATCCAATCTCCCTCCTTAATTCGTAGGTAATTATTAAAAATAAAGACAGGGCAATGACGTCAATATGAGCGATGCAACGGAATAGCAAACCTAATAACTCAAATATTGGTTACGAAATGGAAGTATGACGCTCATCATCTGCATCTACGTAATACCCTGCGAGCCACCACGATGGTGTGTGGCAGGGGGATTATATTTCAGTATGGAATGGGATCATATTTCAGTATGGAAGGATGGTTGGGGGCCGTCGACCCATGGGTTTTGAGGATGATAGAGGTCAGTTGGGAAGAGAGAATTAAGCATGAGTGAGGAAATAAATCGTACGGAGAAATTCAGAGATGACAGAAAACGTGGATGGAGAAAGTAATGTAAGGAAAATGACCCTTGAGTTTGGATTTGAGAAGATAATGGGGTAAAAATATGAGAAAGTTTTTACAGAATAAAATCAAGTTTCAATTCTGGGCTGCGTGAGGGAATCAACTGAGTGTATAGAGGAACACAGAAATTTAAGAGGAACAGTGCTACAAGGAACACAGTAAAAAGGCATACATAACGAAAATGGCTTCGGGTGAGGAGGAGGTAGAACACGCTGGAACTGTCCATGAACAAGCAGTAACAATGATCACGTGACGCTATCATTTTCGGAAGACTGGTGAGAATGAATAAGGGATTTCCATCCTTTTCCCAGGTGACTGAGTACTCCCTCATATTCGTCCCCCTACACATACGTGACTTTGAAATCCAACTATCAAAAATTCATGGCAGGAGGCAGAGACCAAGGTGCCAGATGTGAATTACAACCCAACGAGTATCGGAAACACCAAGATACCGCGATGCTAATAAAAGCCGCCGATCTAAAGAACGTACCACTGAACTTCAAGCTAGATGACGGTTACTGCTGCTGCGATACCAAATCTGCTAAGTACCAGCGCGAACGCATTAGAATAGAGAAAGAGCTTAAAAAATATAAGGGGAAATTTGAAGTCTCTTCGTTCGGAAAATACACCTCAGCAGGTGTGGGACAAAGGAAATGCAGTAAGCATTCATTAGGATGTGGAGGAGCAGAAAAATATGCATACGGCCACGCTCTCAGAAGAGGTCATATAGGTACATTTCCTTTATTAACAGGTAATTTATATATCTTGAAGATGATACCTGCAAATTCACTAAAACGTGGTGTGGCTTAACTGGGTTTTACGCGTAATTAACAATGCTCGTCATACTGTGGTTCAATAACATGATAAAATAAAGAAAAATAACATTTTGAGACGAAATTAAATCAATCAGAGGTCAATGTTCTGATAATCCCGATAGATAATGTAAATAATTTGTAGAAATATGTGATAGAATTCAAGATAACAGACTAATAGCCACTTTAACAGCTTTAATTGAAGCAATCAGAGGTCAATGTTCTGATAATCCCGATAGTTAATGTCAATAATTTGTACAAATATGTGAAAGAACTCAAGATGACAGACTAACAGCCACTTTAACAACTGCTATGCAAAATCACTCCATTCTATTATTTTGCATTTCTAGTCATTTTCGGGTATTTTGCTGGCCTATTTAGCACGCTTCACTTTGCTGGAATCTTTTCTTTCAGAGAACGGACGTATCTCACAAAAAAAAGAATGAAACTGCCAATATAAGTACTTTCAAGCAGATAAAAATATAATCACAACAATAATTAAGGCATGGAAAATTCATGCGTAAAAATAATATTAAAAAGCGAGTGAATGTACAAAAATGCTCCACTCTAAAACGATATTAAGTACAGAAAAGTAAATAAAGCTGGATTATTGCACGAGGTGGTCGGAATCGAGCGTGCTCCTTCAATGGATTGCAAACTTGTTAGAGTCTCCACTCACGCAACTCGTTGAGCTTGCCAAATTTTTTCAACCATGACACGAATTCAGCGGACAACATTTTCGTTATTTTCCAACGTTGTGATGCGTCACTTCATGGAAGAACTTCGTACACATAAGGCCACTGTCTGAATTGCCACCTTGCGTACGAGAATGAACCCGAGGTGGGTTTCAACACCTGGGCTTCATCAATCCAATGGAAAAAGGCTTGAGTGTTACTTCTCAGGGAAAAAAAACAAATAAAGCGGTGTTTGTTAAAGGAATGGATTCGATCTTGAGAGATGAATAATGTGATGCATGCCACTCGTTGCCTCTTCCAACCGCAACACAATGCCAAGGAGCTCGCTCCAAAACATTTTAGTATCGGGCAAATTTATCTCGTAGTTGGTATGCATTGTCACGAATCCTGTTCCCACCAAAACACCTAAGAGGCTCTTAATCATAAGTTCCCACATTTTCCTTTTCCTCGATATTTATAGGTTTTCTGACAAAGTTCTGGTTACGTAATAGGAAGACAATTCACTCCATGTTATTCACTTTTCGAAGGTGATTATTTAGGACTTGAAGACTTAACATCCATTCGCTAATGCTGCAAATGCAATGAAAAAAAAATTCGTACTACTCCACTCTAGTTTAAATGACCCCGACTGGTTCTAACTATTTCACGCAAAACAGAATACTTTTTATTTCATTTCATAACATCTAAGTTCTGCAAAGTGCCCTCAAATTCCTTTGAAGTTAAACAGCGAATGAGTACTTATTACTCATATGGCTTGGTTGGGAGAGTATTTATCCCCTCATCTGTCAACCTAATGTGAGCAAATAGCTTCAAAAGAACAAAGGTAATAGTATAATCAGCAATTTTTACACAAGGAATTTTTATCATCCCACTAGGAATCGGCGTACTGCGTGGGATGTGAAATAATTAATCGAAAGAGCATATTTCTCCACTGCTCGAAAAATAACTTTGCATCACATGCCATCACAATAACCAGCACACCCAAATAAATTAAACATCTTCATAGGTCTGAGCAAGAAGAACAATGCTTTCAGTCTGGCCTCATTATTTCCGCAGTGCCACCCACTGGACTTCGGAGAAGTGAAAAGGCTTCAGGAATTGATGGCATTACTGCAGAACTAAATAAAAATGCAGAATAGAAGATATCAACCCATCTTTAAAAAAGCATTATCAGCGACATGTACTCAATAGGAGAAATACCCATGAGCTTTGAGAAAAACATCATTTCCTATTCCCAAAAAGAAGAGCCGAGAAATTTGAAACTTTCAGCACTATATAAGCCTGACGATAAATGCATCGAAGATATTGACAAGGATCATCTACAGAAGAACAGAACGAAAAGTTGAGTAGAAGATCAATTAGAAGAAGACTAAGATATTGGTGTGCAGCAAAAGAGAAGAGGTCAAAAACAATGTTAAACTAGGAGAACAAAAACTTGAACAGGTGAAAGAGTTCTGTCATTTGGGAAGCCGAGTAACCAACGACGGACGAAGCAAGAAAGAAATAGTCACTATAATAGCCCAGGCAAAGAGGGCATTCTATCTTCACCACCTTCTTTGTGTTCGTTTTTTTATGTCTTACCTATTCATTTTCCTTATTCTATCCTCCATGTTTGGGGATCTTCATCCCCTGCCACACACCTTCGCGGTGGCTTTCAGAGTATTTCATATATTTTAAATGTGTTGGACACAATAGTCACCGCACCAACCGGATCCCCTGCCTCGCAATATTTCGTATTATCACATAAATTCTATCTTTTTACGATCTGACCCACAAGAGTACGACGGGTAGTTTAATATACCCATGACATATTCAGAATAAAAGGAAGGGCACGCTAGAATAAAAGCGGCCGTGCGGACCCAAAGGATGAGTCCGTCGGCTCAATAAATTACCGCACGGACCGACATTGGGGCTGGACGCTGGAGACTCTCACGCACGTGGGCGTCTGTCTTCCTCGCCATCCCAAACGCTGAGGCCTCACCTCGCCCCCTGTACTCATTTGCCGTCGGGATACATGGAAATTCACGCGGAGAAGGATGCCACATTCGCGAGGACATCTCGCTCGTTTGATTTACTCATGCGATGAGTTCGGAGAGTCACCCGAGTCCCCAATAAAAACAGCTGCCTCTTAATGTCCGGGCGGGGAGTAAGAGGATCCACCGAAGCACTCGGGGGAAAATAAAACTCAACGTCTCGCAGCTCGAAGGGGAAGACGTTAAGTGGCTCAAACCCCTTTTCCGATTGGTAATTTTTTATCTCTGTGTCCTTTCCGACTAGGTGGATGAAACGAGTAATTTAAGGCAATGCTTCACTAAATGCCGTTATATAGAGGGTATGGTGTTGGAGAAGTGAGGCACAGGGAGTGACATGATGGGCCTTTTGAATGGGGTGAAAGGAAGATAGGAAGAGAACAAGGAAAGAAACGCTCGGAAGAGGCGAAAGGGAGAAAAAGCGTCCCTCCAAAGCCTAGCCTTACTGGAGGAGCTTCACTCACAAAATCAGTAATACTTAGCCTCTCTGAAATTAAATGACAAGGATGATGAAATAAAGTCTGATGTGGTGAAATTTATTAGTAAGTCTATTTCTGAATCATCTAAAGTTATATCGCATCATTGATACCCGATGAATAACGTGACAAGTCTATGGCGAGTACCACCATCCTTTCAATATTTATGAGTCAATAAGTTCGAAAATCAGAGAAATAGTTGGCTTTGAACAACATCTATTTAGTCCTAACTAAAAAAAAGAAATCAACTTCAAGATTCGGAATCAAGCAGGGGTGAAAATATTTAGTTTAATACCTAGTTGCATATTATTTATTGTTTTCATATCTGACTATAATATTGCTCAAAGTGCCACTGTGGAAGGATTGTGCGTCAATTTACCCTCCACCGAACAGTGACCTCCCCTCCCAATACCCCGGCCTATGGCCGTCTCTGCAATCCATTCCCAAACAACAAAGTCACATAACCTAACCCCTTTCCCCATGTCCCCCCCCCCCCCCCGGCTAGGATCTAATCAAAGCACGTGTTCGCGAGACGAGCTCCTATTGGCCACGGTTGGGCAAACGGCCACTTGGAAATAGACACGCTCCTATCATCCAACCGTTGAGAGCTGGTTGGCGCTGATTGGTCGACTGTACAACAGTATCCGGCAACCGTAACCGGCAACGGTTAGTGTGACTCTTTAAAGGTGCCTCCCGTTTGTAGCAAGCCCAATGGGGGCGTTTACTCGGAACCGAAATCGCAATTTTGTACACGAAATCGTTAGATGGAAACGAAAAACGAATTTTAGTGAAAAAATTAATCTTCTAACCACAACCATTCACTCATAAATCAAAAATTAAAATAAGCAAAAGGTGACGCCCACCGAAAATGCTGCTGTGATAACATTGACGTCATTTTCCTCCCGTCCTTGACTGCTTTCAGGGGAGGGGGAAGGGAGTGGAGGGGGATTCTCGGAAGGTCTGCTCGCACAGATGCTGTCGAAATCGCTCCCATTGGCAGAGTCAGCTGTGTCCCCCCCCTTTGCGATAAGGCGAAGTAGCTTCGCGGGCTCAGTTGTGATTGGACGAAGTAGATATACGTCAGAGGTTGCACCACACCCACTTTTCCGAAAGGGTTAAAAACATCAGTTTTTCGCCGCTTATAACTCGATAAATAATTGACGGATCAAAAAACGGAAAAATACGTATATTTTCATTTTACAAACTCCTTCAGATTCGGCAATAAAAAAAATGGTGAACGCCCCCATTGTAAGTGGGGCAGAGTATGTGGATGGAACGGGTGTTTGAAATAATATAATACTAAAGACAATTATCGAAGTTAAAATGCCACGTGTACCAGGAAGGCAAAGAAAAGGTAAGGATTTTGAATGCTATAAAGGAAGGATGGAAATACGCTTATCTGAAGACAGAAGCAGCATAGGGAAGGAGGTGTTTGGTAAAAAATAATGCAAAGAGATTGGCACTCCATTGAAACCTATTGTATCCGAGAGAAAAATCTGAATCAGTAGAAAGAGATATGTTGTTTAATTACTGAAGGAGGGTGAGGAAGGAAAAGGGGAATTTTTGGACTCGTAAGCGCTGCAAACACATCGATCTTAATACGGAAAAATGAAAAAATATAGATTTCACCAAATAAAACTGAGGGTTGATATACTATATGTATTCATTAAAATCCATTCACATGTATGTACCTCAAATAGGCATCTTATTTCGCATAAAATGTTTTTCAAATTAACTAATTCAAAAAACTTCTGAATAACTTCACTAAAATCACTAATTGTAGAGAAAACTACTGATGCGCAAATGCTCAAATACTCATAAGACCCCATTCTGCGCTCGGTAATAGAAATAATAATGATTGAACAGTAAGAGATATGAAGCAGGAAATAAGGAATGGCCGACGGTATTGGCTATGATTTTTGACCATAGGTATTCGCACGAAGCACAAAAAAGTGTCACAGGTGAACAGATATGAAAACACAGAACGTCATTTAATCTTAGGAATTTCACAGTTAAATGTCCAATAATAGAGTTTCTCTACATTCATGTTACTAAGTAATAAATACAAGAAAAACTTGGCTTGGACGTATCTTTTTGGGTCATCACTTTTGAGTAAAAACAACGCCGTCAAACAATACTAAACAGCACGAACCATTCTCTGCTTACAACTTTCAATGCAAGAAACCACGTCCTCCGATGCCATTTTTCTCAAGGAAAATGAAATTTTATTTATTACCATATGTCATCGAGACAAATGGCTGTGAAGAGATGATTCGGTCTTTCGAAGTGATTCAGACCGACAAGTTCGACCGAGGTGGAGTTGCGGAGGTGAAACGTATATCATTTCATTACTTTATCGTGTTATAACCCATGTCTTGACGCTGTAGGTGTATGGCCTCCCGAAGGGAACTCAAACTTGGAAGTGCGTAAGGAAGAACGATCACAGTGCGTGTCTAAGGGAATAGAGCTCGGAAACACGGGGTGAACTCATACCTGGGAGATATATAAATCACCTGAAGAGCGAGATCAACTCGTGAAAAAATCGATAATTTATTACGTATATCAATACGAAAAAACAAGGGTCAGATATATGGGGAACTACGAACGATAAGTTTCTGGGAGCAATTAAAGATCGCGTACTTCTTAATGATGTCGATATGCCTTTTTTGAGACCACATCACCCGAGGGCGCCATAAAAAAGCGAAGAGAATTAATAACCAGTGAAATCTAGAGGGAATAGACTGTAAAAATGAGATTCCCTCATAAATATCGAAACATATATTTCATGGAATTTACCCTTGACTACATCTAGGAGAAAGTTTCAGAGATTTTTTTTCAGATTTTGTAAAAGAAAAACGAACTTCTCAACCATGTTTACGGAAAAAAGCTTAGTTTCATGAGGATAGATAATAAATTCTTTCTAACAACATTAAAAGAGAAAAGAACTATCTATGTTGTAAATACGGTAAAAAATTGAGTTGTTGCGAGCTGCGAAGCCTGGAAATACTCCAGCATTTACGAGCGGTCGTAAGTGATCTTATTACATTCTGAAAAGAGAAGCAATCGAAGGAATTGAGAGCGAAGAGTGTTCCTTAGGCACTTAAAAAAGAAAAATCACAACAGGATGATCTGACTAAAATACAAATATACGATGATAATAGTACGATAAATAGATTATCATACACCATGTAATATTTTTTAGTTCTATAGCTAACCATATAGCTAGTTAGCTAACCATATAGTTATATAGCTAGCTACAGTTATTGTAATACACCAAAGAAATTCTATAACTTCTTTGGTGTATTACAATAAGATATGTATTCCACTCCTTTGTAAAGCCATCATCAATTTAATAACCCTAGAGGCTACCATCCCAATCTCTCCTATTAACTAGATAAAATATTTTCGATTGAAGTTAGGAAAATATTTACCATTTAAAAAACTTTTTCCACATTAATGTCTCGGCCATCTAAAACATGATCTGTCTATGATAAATAATACACCAGCTATCATTTAAATTTATTTTCATTATTCTTCAAGCAAAACTCGAATGAGAAACTACGTTGTGGGTTGTGAAGTTAACTCGTGGGACACAGGAAGAATGAAGAAGTTGGTAAGGCGATAAGGCGGAGTGAAAGGCTGTAATAAGTATCTCATTCAGTGATTCAACCCGAAGGTTGGTCTTTGATAGATGAGAGTAGAGCTCACTCCATACTAAGCCATTGGCGTGTGAAATTCACACATTCAGGGTAATAAGTATACGTACACTAATTGCGAAATAAAAAATACGGGATTCGAACCCGCGATTTATGGATCACCCCATCGCGGAAGGCGCTTGCTTCCCTGTTCGAAGGAAGAACCTTCGCACATGGAAATAAATCACAAAATCCTTGGTGAACCTCTTGACTAGCTTGCTAGACCGGAGCGCGGAGGTGATTTTCTAAGATGAGAAAATGAGTGTGACCGGTACGTGTAGTAAAATATCCATTTTCCCCGCGTGACAAGAATGGCTTATCTTGAATAAACAGTCTCCGACGAAGAAGAGTATACTGTGGCATCCTCCTCTCTCGCTTCGATAGCTGTTTAGTCTCCGCGGGCTCTCCTACAAACCTAAGGAATCAAGCTCTAGCTATAGCAATGGGAACACTTTTCTTGCTTAGTTTATCACTTCTTTAGCTCAGTACAGAATTAAAACTTGAACAAATACACATTTGTTTGTCAGTTGCAGATTATAGACTGGCAAGCTGTCACCTTGCTTTATTAGAGGATCATCGGCAGTTTGACTTTCCAATAGATGTTTCTTTTTCAATACGTCTACGCTGCTGTAATTCTTCTCCCACACATTTTTCAAACATGGATTCTCTGATACACGGCAGATGTTTCTCATCCGATGTCTCCATAAGCTTTAAAAACGCTCTTCTTCAAATAGTGAGAATTCTCAAAATAAGAGCCATGATGTTCCTTTTCCGATTCCACGACGTAGATATTTGTTATTTTCTCTAAGCCCAAATCCAATCCTTTTCTCTAAGCCCCTTGCTTGGAAATCGTGCATAAACCGATCTACCGTCCGACACCGCTCCCGGACGAGGCTTGAGGAAGAGTACGCGGGGAGGGGAATGAACGGCCGCCGCAGAATGCGAAACTCGCCTTTCGACTTCTCGCGTCGGTCTGAGGCGGATAGGAGCGCAAAGGGAAGCGGAGGAGGGGAGGGGTGGTCGACTCGGGCTTATGTAACGGACGCTCACGCCCGCACTCGAGTCACGAACACTATCGCAAACCGTCGATCGTGGACGCGGGCCGCCCGCCGCAAAGCGACCACCTCGGCGAGCGAACGTCTTTCGAGGGGATAATGATGGAGAAGATCAATAACGTAGGGGGTTAGGCCTTTACCACGTCACTGTACACGATCAATTATCAACAAGGCATCGAAGGCATTTAAAATCCTCGATGCCTAAAAATACTATCCGTCGCGATGGAAGATGCCTTACATTAGAATAAGTGGGTACCACTTCAATGTGTCATATGGGTTTTGTCGAATAAAATATCCTTATATCTATGGCTCTGTTTCATTCATTTTTTTAGAATTTGCGCTGAAAATTATATTATTTGCTGCTTTAAAAACAAGAGAGGGAAGGAAATTGGTGGCTATGTCTACCACGTATTCCAATATGGCGTCGCAAATGGATGGCGTCGCTGTTTTGAACGAGGCTAGACTGCACTCGAGGGTACATCCGCATAATAAAGAAGGGATGGAAGTGCTTGGGAAGGCCTCGCCCGGCACAAAATATTGCATTTTTTGTGCTCTCATTGAGATTTAATGTGTATCAGAACATGAATAACGACGGTATTACCGGCCACGGTAGTCAGGTGGGTAACGCGCTGTCCTATTCACCCAAGGGTCGCAAGTTTGAATCCTGCTCTGGACACGAATGTAGTGGTGTCCTCTAGGATTTAGACCTTTGCTTAGACGGTGCGATATAACCTTAGCCGTTAGAATACTTACTATCCCAAGCAGTATTACCAAATTAACGGTATTATATCCGAAACTCATTGCAGCGGTAAAATTTGAGTTCTCGGCAACAACCTTCCTAAGACAATTTAAAAGAAGTATCAGAACATTTTATTTCATATCATATATTTTATACATATATATACACCGGAATCCCATGATCAGAGAGTTCCAGGTTCGAATCCCAGTCAAGATGGATATTTTTACTCTTGGAATTTCAGCTATTGTGCATTTCATCGGATGACTCCGCTAAGGTATTCCCGGCTAGTTCGCAATCCTTGAATTTGTTAATCCAAAAAGTTATAATAAGTTTACCATAACCAAACTACACATTAGTCGTTTGCACACTTTCCACTGTTTATTTTACGATATTTAAAATTGAGTTCCATCATACATCTTATTCGACTTGGTTTATAATGGTGCAAAAATAAAACTTGATCCGAGATAGAACGGCGTAGGCACTGGTAGTGAACACGTATATCTGCCCCGACAATAATGGCCGACCTTGCTTCACGAATCCGTTGAGATGTCACCCAAATTACAGGGAGTCGCCGCTTTCCGTCATAAAGTTCCGTAAAGCCACGACGTAAAGACGAACGAAGGAAAACGAATTACCATTTCCTGTACAAGATTTACGTTTTTTATACAATTAATGAATGCATAGTACACAATTTTCACAGGCGTCCATATTTAATTAGTATATTAAAATCTTTATCTCGCTGAAACGCACCAATAAAAGATGCCACATCAAAAAATTAAAATAAATGTGCATTCATACCATTTTCATTTATCATAATGTATACCATAGTTTTAAAGCAACAATGTATCGAAAAGTGGATTGAGATGACGATGGATGGAGTAGCGGATCACTGATAGCATAATTCACGTATGGTATCAGTGAAACGACAGTGAAGTGAAGCGGGGACCTCCTGAACCGTATAACCTCGCTGGTTAATCCTGACGCCGAGGCAGCAATAGATGACTAAACTCGTCGGCTAAACTGACCATCGTCTCTATGAAAAATCCATCATCATCAGTCAATAATCCTATGATCGATTTGACGCAGCTCTCCACTCAATTCTCATATCAGCCAGCCTCTTCATCATTACATAATCCTTTTTTTTCACATCCTTAACAACTTGCTCCATATATCTCATGCGAGGCCTTTCTTCGTTCATCCATCTCGAATATTTTTCCCCTCTACGATTGCCATCATCAGCCCATCATGTCTCAGGATATGGCCGATTAAATTGTCCGGTCTTCTTTTTAAGTGTTCAGCTGCTCCAGAGTTTCATTCGGGGAAGCGACCGACCAAGTAGTCCCTCGAAGGCATGCCTAGCTCTACACTACTAGTAGTGAGGGGCTCGAAGCACGAACGGTTGCCCGTTCCATTGCCTCGTCACCGGAAATGGCAAAGACGAACACTCAGGGTCAGGAAGACATTAACTTGGGGACTGTGTCCACCAATATGGGCGTGCACGAGGAGAAATCAATGTTGGTACGCATGTCTCACGCTGAACAATGGAATCTTCAACGAAAACTTAGAAATTAAATTTAAGTCGAAGGGTGAGTGAGGTGAGAAGCTATTTAACTACGAAGGCAGACATTGTGAGACAAAAGAAGACAGCTGCGTGGTTGGTTTTCTCATATTATCGCGAGAAAATTTCGCGCAGTGGAGAGCGTCAACTTCTTAACCATTTCGCTCTCACGGCACTTACGTTCTTCTCTCACAGAAAGCTCACGGCTAAATCACGAACAGCTCTTTTAAGAAAGAGAAATCACTCTTTGCTTAAAATTCTTTTTACAAGCACAACACTTGATGTAGACATTTGACATTTAAAATATATTTAACCTTTACTTGAATTTTTTCCATGAATCAATTCTAGTTCGTTTTAAAAAAATGTTTTTAAAAAATAAAAATTTTTAACAAGAGACAATATATCGGCACCTTGGGCGTCTAAAGGTTCAGATCGTAGAGAATAATGAGTTACATAGCAGAAAACGAATTAGGTTTTGAGATTCTCCAGCAGCTACGTTCATTACGTACCTTCTGACCTAACTTATTCCCAGGCCTACCCCAGAGATAAATGAAAAATCCATTCCTCAGATTGAAACGTGCGATTTTTGGGCAACCAAACCAGCACGTTATTGATCTGACTACACAAGAAGCGAGTTACATTTCAGTCTGCAAAGGAGTTACTAAACACTAGCCCGGCAGGAGAATCACACTTAACGTGTAGCATAACGAATTAGTTTTCCAATTTTTCAAATGAGATCGGCAGTAATGAGCAGGTTCAATCCCTGATTAATTTTGAAGGTAACTCGAAATAAATGACCGTCGTGAGTGATGTAACGATGTATTGCCTTGATTGAGATGTTGAAGCGTTCAAATCCAATGGAATGAGTGAGAACAAAAATCACCAATTACTTTTAATGACGTCTGAATTTCAGTGACCGTAATATATTTCAATAACCAACACATAGTGAGATACATTTCACATCTGCCTTGGCGTAACATGGAAACCCCTATCATGATTTAACTCGTAAAATGTAGACCATCGACAGGTTAGAGGGCAGACCAAAATCCCAGAGAAACAAAGGTGCGCTTCAAGTTATCTTGTTACGATGAGTCAATACACGGATGATTGATTAAGGAGGCTGGAGGGGTAATCGTGGGTCACTGAGGGTATATTGTATTAATTTTCCAAGTACGTCGAAAAAATAATGGGACAAAATTTCATTTAAGAACAACTAATTATACATGCCATTATGGAAATTATAGAAGACTTTTATATTGCATTTTTGCCTTAATTGTCCATTTTATGAAATATAAAAACAAAGAAGGACGTGGTTACTATTGATATTTTTCGACGCTGGATTCGAAATTAAGGTGAAAGTTATATTTAAATATGCTTTTTCGTAGCTTTGACACCACCCATATATTTGTTAGCAGTCTATATAATTATATGCTTTTTATTATGGTACGTTATAAGAAAATCTGCCAACCTGTTATGAAATTATAACTAAATATGTCTCATGTACCATAAGTTTACGTGTAAAAAAGGCGTCGAATTACCAAAACAATCAAATCGGTAAAGTGCATTTTTTTCACTTTTACCCATACCTCTGACCAAAAAAGTATGTTAAGTTTCACGAAAATCTATACATAGACAAAAATTACTCCAGCCACATTAATTAGTTTAGAGTTTACCTCTCAATGCATAACCCTGAGTAGCTATGTAAAGAACGGCTTCATTGATTCCTTCCATGGGAAACATGCATTAAATTTGTTCCTCGTGTATTGACGAAGTACCTTATATGAAATTTTGTATTTCATATAAGTTACTTCGTTACTACTAAGGTACTATTTCAAATTCAGATACATAGGACAAAATATTGAGATTCTCCAGCAACACCGTTCATTACGTACCTTCTAACCTAATTTATTCCCAGGCCTACCCCAGAGATAACTGAAGAATCTATTCCTCAGATTCAAACGTGCGATTTTTGGGTAGACAAACATTTATATGCTAACCACAAAGATTATTAAATACTACTAAAATGTTCCCGGACGAAATCCACGTGACCGGAAACACGCCTCTGACGTCACTTCACGGCAAAGTTTCCATATCGCTACGGAAACAGACGTTTATTTTAGAAGAAAACGATTTGAATATTTTTTTTTGAGGTTTATAGCAGGTGCTTGATCAAAATAATGACTGAAAAAGAATTTAAAAAAAGCACAATCCGACAATTTGCCTTCTGTTGACTCCCTAAAGGTGGAATACTTCATAAAAAGACAGCGATTGCTTTGTCGTATTAAAGATTGGCGGAGTGAAAACAAACAGGGTACTACACAGGTATGAAGTATTTTATCGACGATATGCTCATTACGATCCACACTACTTAAACCAAAAATCGAAATACATTAGTTTATTCCGCTAAACAAATGGGATAAATACATGCGTTTTCGCTAAGTAGGTATTCACCAAACAATTTACTCCTCGTATAACAGATCCCATAGTGATACCCGGCCGTGACATCATTCGATGATTTTTAAATAGTAATATATTAGTTACATTACTTAATTCTTCAGCAAACTTTTCGCAAAGTACCTACTTTTAGCTAATAAACTTCTCATTCGAAGAGTTGTAAAAATAAATGCATGTACCTCATCACAAAACTATGCAACTATGGAAACTGTGGCAATAGTAAGTTCATATAAAAACTAGTGAATAACGAATGAGGATGCTAAGTTAAAAAATGTAGTCCCAATTTCAAGTTCAACCTATCCTTTTCAAAGTAATGGGCAGACTGCTGCTCTCTTGGTTGAATCTCACTGTCATTTTATTCCTATCGTAGCCTACTTAACAAACGTTTTCCGTTCATCAGTATTCCGGTAGGTTAAGTGAAGCACTGGCTTCAAAATCATTCCTTGTGGTACTTTTAATTAAAAGAATCACTACTCCCTCGAAATGAAATACTAAGCCGTCCTTCACGTACCTTCAAATGTGAATTAAGAGAAGGCAGAATGAAAACGGATACGTACGGAAAAAAAATGCAACAGGAAGTCTCTCTCGCATCTAAAGTACCATAAAACTAAAACCGTAATTAAACTTTAAAAACACCGAAATATGATTAACTTCCGGACCTCGAATGATTTCGTTTAAGATGACCGAGTAACATAATTGACAAAAATCGGCACGCTGTAGAAAAACCGACAGATTTTTGGATTCCTACTGTCTCCAGTGACACGCCCTTACTCTTTTACCACTTCCAGTTAGCGATAAGAAGGCATCCATTAACTTTTTTCTCCTTTCTGGCTGATTGCTTGTCCAGTAATGTTCGTTCATTTAACACTTCATTTTCTTGGCAAAAGTTTGATGGGATACGCAATCACTTAAAATTAAACGTAATCCAATGATCGATAGCAAAACCATTACCAGGAAGTTAAAAACAATGAACGAAATATAGGAGACCGACACATTGTGGAATTCCATAATGAGATATAGAAAAATACAATTGCTTTGCAAAATTCCACTGTAGAATAAATTTATTGAGTCAACATGTTTCACCACATCATGGCATCTTCAGGACTGGGTGAACGAGGACATGGTCTTCAGTCCTGAAGATGCCATGATGTGGTGAAACACGTTGACTCAATAAATTTATTCTACAGTGGAATTTTGCAAAGCAATTGTATTTTTCTATATCTCAGATAAAAACAAATTATTTCAGCAATCACAAGTACACAAACTGAATAATCAGAAGTTATACTTACTGTCGTCGTCGTATATAATATTCAAGACTGTTAGCACATTTATATACACATGTGACATTGGGTTATAAATAACCGGGGGAGGACATTGAAAAGATAATCATCGCCTGAATTAGAGAAAATTCATGTGAGAATAATTTGTATAGCTTCTTGCACGAGAGGTTGCTCTGATTTACTACGCTGTTTGAAAGCGAGATCATGGAAGTGGGATTAATGAACTTGTGAATACAATCCCGACCTAGATCAGGTTGCGGTATGAGAAATTAGACAGGTAATCTAAATGGAAATTCGAAACTTACAAAATCATTGTTTTCTTCGGGGTGAAATTCAAGCATTGAACAACAGAACCCCTCCAATCTTTAGTCCCTCCTATCTACCATTTAAAAGTAGAAAAAATGCAGTAGATGAGGGAGTTTACCAGTCTATACGACTCCTTGTCATTTTACTCGCTAATGGATCTTCCAATATTTTCAAATGGACACTTTCCATAACCTGCTTGGTTCCTCAGTTTGCCACCAAAATTTCTATGTATCACACTACATTACATAATTTTTCCTTCCAGGTGTTTCCGAAACTTTCGCAGGAGCCTAGAAACCCAACCGCAGGAGTTTGCAGAGTGAAAAACTAAGGTATTTACTTTCAACAGGAGTGTGATCTGACGTAAATAAAATAGCAAATGTGTAATCTCCAATTGACTTATATGTAGTTAAAGAGAAATTAAGATTCAATGATAATTACTAGCAAAATCATTCTTAATATTTGCCTGATTTAGCGAATTAGGGTAATTAACTATGAATTGGATTAGGA
This sequence comes from Platycnemis pennipes, assembly GCA_933228895.1. Classification (NCBI taxonomy): domain Eukaryota; kingdom Metazoa; phylum Arthropoda; class Insecta; order Odonata; family Platycnemididae; genus Platycnemis; species Platycnemis pennipes. The sequence goes on from OW121851.1 coordinate 85,390,892, forward strand.
TAAATGCATTGGCAAGGAAATTAATGCATGGCTAATAGCATTAAATTGTAAAATATATTCATTCATCGCAAAATTTCATGCATAAAAAAATTCATATATATTTAACTTTAGAATCATGTGATCATGTGAAATGACAGCAATCCAGTAATGTTAATGTCTTTCAAGTTGATTATAATTTCCTTTACGGTTCATGTAAGCTAAATGATTAAAACATCATATGTATTGTCCGTCAGACTGATACAAATTGTTATACGTGTCGGAGTTCAAGTACCTATTTCCATCGATAAAATATTTATCTTCTGCACAAAAGACTTCGTTAAATATGGGACTACATATGAACCCCCACCATACTTTGGATAAATGCCACCAAGTTTAATTTGATATAGAGCGTGGCGTTTGATAGATCTGATCCTCCAAAAAAATGACGAGAAGAATAAAATGGAGGCTTTTCGAGATTTCACGAGAAAACCTGAACGCTGGGGATAGCAGACGAGACGAGATTTAAGTTTTTTTTTGAAATGGATAATAAGAACAGAGAAAGTGCAACGATCGGTTAGAAAGACATGGCAAAGTACTAGTCGGCGTCTTGGAGGAAATGAAATGGGTACAAGGAACTGGGAAGAGATTGAGTGGGAGTTGAAGTGAGTAATTGAAGACGATAGTTTGCGATAGGATGGTGAGAGGCTATAACGACGAGAAAGAAAGGAAGAAAAAAGATAAACATTTTCCTAGGATGAAAGGAAAAAAGGTACGTGCTTAATGGAAGTGAGAAAAGCATAAGAAAGGCTAGGAAATGGCAGACGGGGTAAACGTTGCGAAAATCTATACTCAGCAAAGACCTGATCATCAGTTTTACCGGAGTACATTATTTATATATATAATGGTTTCCAGTACTACATTCCTACCAGCAAGCTCTTGCGAGCTCTTGCGATTCACGGCAATGCGATAAAAGCACTGGAAGTAAAACTGAGTCCCCATATAAAAAAATAAAATGAAAAGATGTTGCGTGTGTCGCGAGAAAGAAGAGAAGGATTTTCACTTGCGGTGAAAAGAAGTGGCTATTTCATACAAAGCATATGTCAAACACTCGAATTCACTCAACTTTGAGGATTTTTCGGCATGTTCTGCCGTTTTCTCGGATTTCGTCCCGTATTTTTACCTCGAGGACTTGAAACATCCAAGCAAAAGGTGTCAAACGGTGTCGAAAAAAGTTAAGGAGACAATTTGCTGATGGTTCCACCAAGACGCCTTCCTAGCCGCAAACCTCCGTCACATCAGCCGACGTCGCCGTGCGACCTCCCCCATCCTGGAAAGATTTTATCCAGGTAGTCACTCTCGGCTTTCCATGAGGTTTCCCAGCGGCCTAACCACCATAGCTTTACGTAACGCCCGTTCCCGAGGCGGGACTTGAACCTGCAATCTATTGGTTGGAGGGCAAACGCTTGACCGACCTCTAAAACCCAACTGGCATGAGGTGAGGGAAGTCTGGTGCGACTGGTGGCCCGAGCCAATGAGCTGAATGAACCCTAGCTCGGCAAATTTTATCCAAATCATGACATGTTCACTTTTCACATGCAAGTTAAGGAGTAATTTAAGCTGTAGCTTAAATTTAATGTAATTTTCTCAAAGAAGGGTCCATCTTTACTGCGAAAGTCATAGAAATGAAGAAATTCAAGCATTTTGTTCCTTCAAAAACACTGCTGTGGCTGATAAATTGTGTACACCGAGAAGTAAAAGTAAATTGCAGATTCAGATAAGTCGAGAAATGTATTTTTCCGTCACTACTTTTAGTAGCTCAATGAGCCAAATTCGGTGTCATTTCCATCGAAGGAAAGCATGTTGTCGACAACAGATGCAGTTTTCTGGTAATAACTCTAAAATAAGTATAGATCAGTGACTCCATTTTACAATGATCCTCAATCCCCGAAAATGCGCAGCCCCTATCAGTGTTTTCAAAAGTTCTGATCTGATATCGAAAAGCTACTATCTAACGCTAATTTCTTACCTTTAAGCTCTTCTATTTTCAAGAGTATTTATCCAAAAAAGTAGCAAGAAAACTTATGGCTTTATTGCATTCCTTAATCGCCCTACTAATCAGTCTCTCGTCTCGCAAAACCTCTTTCATCCACTTTCACTGCCTCCTAACTTGCGTTAGCAACTACCTTTTCTACCTTATTAGGCATAATCCCGCTTTAATCGTCTCCCTCGAAAACATAACTCAGAAAATATGCATAGGACTTACATAATTTAAACTTAAATTTATATTTGAAATAATTTTAAGTGTCATACTTCCACAAGCTAAGATCCACAAGGATGAATAGAAGTGAGCGGTCTAGCGGCGTTAAATGCTTTAACACACCATAATTCCCGAATGTTTTTTATCTAGAAAATTGATATTTCTATTCTTTGGAGACGGTATGAATGGTAGTAGTAAAAAATGCTCCCAGTAAAAATACTTTAATGCTTATGATTCAAAAATGTTATCTATAAGATCTGATGACAGAGATGGTGCGTGGTGGCCACAGAAATGGCTTTTAGTGTCTAACACCCACGTTCCTAATTGTATACTCGGCTTCCAAGAGTGCTTAGTTACTCGGGAGAGGTGACTGACGGCATGCAGGTCCTTTGCGTAATTTAGAATAGGTGAGTATTTAGATGGAGTTAGGAAGTTTTTAGGGAATGGAGGAAAGGGTGGATCAAAACCCAGCATCGGCATTAGCCTACTCTTCACGAAAGACGCCCAAAGGAATCCGAGGTTTTACGTCTCATCAAAAGGAAGGAGCGAAACACTCAAAGCACTCTCCACACAGCAGTAAAGTAATGAAAAATCCAATACAGCCGGGAGCAACGCACACGATTGCTCTTCACACATCACTTAAGAGGGTACCGGTACCTATACTACTGAAATTCTCGCCAACTACCGATATTCGAACCTGGGCTCTCGGAATGGAAAGCCATCCACCACACGAGTCTGACCTCCTCGCTTTTTTATCATAAATCACATAAGTATCTCTCAAAGTATTTTTAAAGTATATATAACAGTGTTTTTCATGCATATGATATTCATGTATTGACGAGGGGTTAGATAGAAGGAAGGACATTTAGAGTCCCAATATCGCCCCAACAAAGACGTTCACTAGCCTATCTACAATAGACGGCAATTGCACGATGTTGTCACTTCACCGAGGGTAAAATACGAAGTTGAATATTATTTTAGAGCCAATTGATTTTCATTTGTGAGATGAAAGACATATTAGCATCATATGTTTCAGAACGGAAAATGGTTGTATCCAATACTGATGAAAATCTAAACCCTCAAATGAAGCTCTTCCGAGGAAGTGTCAATCAAGCAAGATTTCCAGTGAAACGGAGAGGAAAACCTGACGAAGAGCACATATGAAGAGGGGCACAAATTGAACGCGTCTCTACACCACTGCCTTTTACCAACGGTCATGAGGGAGAAAGTCTCTTAGAGAAATTACACACAACAGCCAAAAGGAACTATTACAATTTACATGAAGCATAATTAAGATGAGGTTTCAACCTGCTGGAAAAAAAGAGAAAATCTGACAGGTGCTTACGAGAGTGACGCGAACGATGCTATCAATGCCCGGGAATCGGTCGGAATCATAAACTAGAAAATAATTATAATTAACTAATTGTAAGTCTCTGCCATCATAGGGAAGGGTATAATTATCAATGCCTCTCCACGCCCAAGACGGAGCGTTATAATACTCAAGAAAATTCAAGCTCAAATTATTATTCGATGTTCCATTATAGGACTTAGGCGGAGTTTCAACTTATTATCACTATTGAAGCATTTCCAAGGAAACCTCGGAAACAGAAAAGAATGCTCGGCACCATCTTTCAATTCAATTCTCCAGCCCAGCCACCAAGTCATCAGTCATTAAGCCTCATCATTCGTTGCCTTTTCCGACTATAACCTAAATTATTTGGTATTCTCAAAAAAATACGAGATGGACGTCTCCTTTCACTAACATATTAATACGAAGGAAAGATGTGAATCAGAGTATACTAGTTATTCACCACAGTAAAATATGTCATTTGTCATTAACGATGAGTTTTTCCTTGAAGTCACTCTGATAACCCGGAATAAATGCCAGCGTGATTTCAACTGAAAGTTGCTTCGAAAAGACTACATTCACATCACTAAAAAGAGGGATAGTTTTCTGAACAACTTAAGCAAAAGCAAAAAAACGATGTAGCTTTCGTTTCACGACCAAACATCCGTAAGGCTTTAATTTCACTAAATTACTCCTCAGGTCGTCGAGAACGAGAATGAAAGTAAAACTTCCACATGGGCCCGGTTCCAAGGCGACCAGATAAAACGGTTCCGTGACAAGTAAGTCTTAATGTATCGCAGTCCTTCGTGTTTCACTCGTTTGGCTGCAAACAAGACGGTCTAATGAACTTCGAGAAAGCTGTATTTACGGCAGGTAACATATTAACTTCTCGTATACAGTGACCAGCAACCTTAGTAGTCCAGACAACATAAAATCGGGCCTTTGTGAACAACGTACGTTGATAAGGGAGCTCACCTTGTGCCACATGTGTGGACAATTGAACATCACATATTCAGGATAGAGACAGCAATTCCTTCTTCCTGGCTACCTGGAATTTCCTCCACGGACTCACGATTCTGAGCGCTTCCGGATAACCATTAACGGGCTTAAATGATTACATCAGAATGCAAAACGTGAAATCATGTGGCAATCGGGTTATTCTCACGCAAACGAATTGGATTTGTGGACAGCCAGTTACTTCTCTCTAGCAAATGAATCAAATAGAAATTTGTCGAAGGTAAATTCTAGGGTCGCGTAATATTTTCCCATCGAAAACCAAATTCCTATTCAATATTGGGTAACATGTTCATTGATAGCATTATGACTTCTTTTTATCTCACTGCAAGTGATATTTTGGGGCAAATATTTTACCCGAGTTTCTTCCACGGAAATCTGCGTCTTTCAAAGTTCCTTTCCTTAAGTTTTGGAGCTTCTATCCTAACTGTGAGGTTATTTCAACATCATCTGGGGTCCTGAGATCACTGAAAACTGATATTTTTATTACATACTCATAATGAGTTTTCCATCCAGTTGAAACCAATAACACTACTTGGAAAAATTAATTAATCACATCAGCGGTTCAAGGTGGTCTTCACGCTTTCTAACGTGCTCAAATCAAAACCTAGATTGAAAAATCCGTTCGAAATAACACTTCATGGAAGGTTATAGCATTAATTAAGGCACATGAAAACAACGCCTTGATTTGAAAATGACAACCATTATGCGTTCCAACGGCGATTTGAATTTGATATCTGATCCAAATGGAGTAGAGCGATTACAGAAAAATCAAATTCAGTGAACGTAAAGCGGCTATCATCTATCATTATTTGGAGTTTTAAGTGGATCCACTCAAATAATTAAATAATTATACCTACCAGTCAAGAGCTGCCATTTGCCTCGGAAAAAACGCGCCTTATAATCAAATTAATGTAGAGTCCTGTTAATAAAATGCAGTTTAGTTGAAAAATGAATTTTTAGCCAACTTTTAACTTGCCTCTGGAGTTTCATTTTTTGTTTAACTTCATAATCAAATTAGTTTAAAACTAATAAAACTTAGTTTTTCATCATTTAACATCAACGGATACATCTTAGTTGAAAATTTAGGCCGTCATGGAAAAAAGAATGCTACGTAGTCTGAATCACACGATCATTTTTTTATGGACAAGTTCAGGAACAGCGAAAATGATAGCGCAAATGAAAGCTGAAAAATGAGAATCCAAAAATATCATTATAAGAGATAGCTCAAAGAATAGGGGCGCCGATATCTTATTCCATCATTTGAGTGGGTCCTTTCTTCCGTGCCTGTACACTTGCATCAACCAAAAGGAGCCCTTGCGCTGTCTCAATATAATTAACAGTACCTACATCTTCATTTCCATTATACCCTGAATACAATTAATGTAAATTTCTACGCCGCGGCCGTTCACGCGGCAGGTTTGAAATATTCTACATTTCCTAACTCCGTTGAGGTTTTCCGCGGCTATGTACAAAATGACTATCCATTTCCTAACTCCACATTAATTGCCATGTGAAAAAATTCACCTGGACCGGGAATCGAACCACGGACCATTGGCTTTCCGCAGGCCACTATGCTACCCAGGATCTGTAATTCACATGGCAATTTTACCGAGATTCAAGATACTAGAACCTAAACGTCATGTTTAAAACGTCACCGCCTTCCTCCGAAGCATAATCAGATCTCTTCCTACGTTTACACCTAGATCGGGATTATTCCAAGCGTCGTATAATAACTCCTCCGAAACAAATAATAATGAGAGTTTTAAATTTCGGATTCACTTTTAAACTAGGTGAACGGTTACCCGTCACTTGACGGTTTCAGATTTTTAGGGATGGACAACAATGAAACTTCATCGAGCATGATCTTTATTTCTTTTACTTTTACTTAATTCCGCTTAAGGAGGTTGATCCGAAAAGTGAAAGTCATGTCATTTTTTTATATTTTCAGCACTTATAGAACTAAAGTTCCTCTATCTAATGAAGTAAAGATAATTACACCAACCCATACTCCTGGTTCCACAAATTGCATTTGAAATTACATACGATTAACGGCGAGAATGGCCATCACATGGGAATATAACGTTTAAAAATACCATAGTGACATGTCATTTTTGCAAAAAACTGATATTTTATGCGTAATTTCACAAGAAATAAAATGACACGAAAAAAAAGTCATCAACCCACCGTATTTTTCAGTAAATCTACCAATTTCTGCGCTTATAGCAGACAAAATGCGTAGTTGTCTTCAAGTTGCGCTGCGGTAGCTCCAGCCAAAATGTATAGCGTATGAATAATATCATTACTAATGAGATATTAAAGAACATTTCAGAAAAATATTATAACATAACGTTTTATAATAATCCTATAATATTACCGTTTACCTAGTTTAAAAGTGAATCCGATAATAGTAATAGTCGGAATAATAGTAATATTCTGGTGTTATACATTAGTAAATTCATCGAGTACATGAATTTATTACTTTAAAGTACGTGCTGAATGACTCCATCGTCGAGCTGATTAAAATTATCATAAAAAAGAAATCCTTCGACTTTACATCGTATTTCTCGTGATACTTATGACTTTCAATAGCTTAGGTAATTTTCTTTGGGAAGTAAGGATCACTTAGCAGGCATACACTCGTACTTAAATTAATAAGATTCCTCAGACAACTTGACTCAAGCAGTCGCGAGCCAACCTCCTTAAGTTTGTATATAATATTTTTCTTCCTTTTTGGTCAATTGTTTTCCTCCTATCACGTTATTCTCCTACGACGGCGACCCCTCAATTGACAGGTATTTGCTTCAAGTACTATATCTCGTAAGTAGAGCATTTTATTGCAGACAACGAATGAAATTGGATGAAATCCGCTCACAGATGACCTTTTACTTCTGCAATGGATACGATATCACACCATTATCAAATGAATACATTTTTCCTTGCATCTAAAATGCAGAGTCCTCTAGATGGCATTCTCAACACTACTCCTAGGTTTTATAGTTAATATTTGGCAATCCAAAGGACTCTGTTAAAAGGTATAATAATACAAGATCCGTCTTGGAATAATATATCACCGAAGATTGTATTGCGTGCTGCATATCCTCTTAGACCACCACGGTGCATGACTAATCACCGTCCTTCAAAATGAAGATGTCCTTTCACTCAATTCATGGGTAATATCACAATTAACATCATGCCAAATCATTAACAAAGTTTCAATTGGGTTAAGAGTGAGATATCTAAAAATCTGGGCTAACAGGCAACTGTTACGAAAGAAAAAACGCAAGCCGTCAATTGACAGTTGGCCGCATTAGATGGTGAGAACTCTTCCCCGTTATTTCTAGTGTTAGGCGAGAACTAGACCTCAGAGGACAATTACGTGAGCCTTTCCCATACATTTTAAGCCATGAGGGTGTCACGAGGCGCATTTCAGAATGAAATTCAACAGACATATGCTGAAATTTCCCGTAAGGAAGACACTTTGGGGGCCTCATAACGAGATTCCGTTTCTGTGGCTCCGAAATTAGACCTTGTTGCGTACCATAAACACGTAAAAACCAAAATTATAGAACCAGGATAGTGAGTCTTTCAAGGATAATATCCACAATTTAGTGCCTCTACATTCAATGGAGGAACAACTACTCGAGAAATAGGCGTGATGCGCTTTTGATAATTTCTTATGGCGTAGAGAATACTATTCGAAAAGATAAAGATTGGTTTCTTCTTAGTTGAGCGGATAACTGTTAAGATTTAGAACTGATATCTCATGTAAATTCGAAACCCAGACCATTAGCCATGCATAAAAAGGACAATCATCAAGACTTATTAAGGCGCATATTATCAACGAAGTCGGAATTAAGTCAGTATGAGAATAAGTTGATAGCAATCCAATAGCATAAGAGAAGAGGCATAGTTGGTGAGGAAAATTCTAAAGATGGACAAAAAATAGATGCATGGGACATTTCAAAGTGTATAAGAACCTAGTGGTTCTTATACGTTAGGCAAGGAAAATAGGCGTTGTAACGCTATCCCCGGTCACGGTCTTCGAAACGATGTTCTTCCTCCTTTCTTTAATTTTCTTCCGCGTCCTTGGTCTCCGCCTTTCTTCTATCACTCTCCTCCGTCCGTATACGTCCTCCTCCGTCCGCATACGTCTTCTCCCTTTTGCACTTTCTCCTCGTTCTCCTACGTTTTCTCCTTTTTTTCTCTTGTTCTCTCTATTTTGCACTTTCTTGTCCTTCTCCCGCACTTATTTAATTTTTTTTATTCTCGTCACTGGCAACTCATTGTCGCGATTTTGATTGGTTACAGCGTTTTAGACTATATGGATGATGGGCAATAACTGACGTAATAAATTTAAATTGGACATTCAGCCCTAAAGCCAGTTTGTTCGATTAGAGTAGGGCCCACCAAGTATGGTGTATCAATTGGTGTTAATCAAGTTATCAATTGGTGGGTGTCAGGTTAGCGTTGTGGGTAGAGAACTGCCTCCTACCCCGAAGACTTGAGTTCAATTCTCGGCAATGGCAGAGACTTTCAATGGGTAAATCGGCCCCTGCTAGAGTATTTGTGGAGAATGTTCGCATTCGGTACTCCGTCCGCTGGATGGGACGTTAAACCGTGGTCCCCTTGGCGCCTTCCGTTTAGGGCAGGCTAATTCCGACGCCGGGTTTCCCTCCATCCTTTCTCCACTACTTCCATTCCCATCCATGGACCGTGCCTCCCGGTATGAAGCGCTTTTATTTGCGGGGACAGGCCTGAAATCACAGACGAGGATGAGGAAGTAATTCGTCGAAGACTTCAGCTACAAATCATTTCACCTTAGGTAATCTCGCTCTCCAGCTCAGCACATTATTTCCCCCCTGATTAGCTGCTCTTGGAATCCTTATCTTCTTTCTCCCACATCCCAATCCAGAGTTTATCCTTACATCACGGCTTTCAGCATCTCATCGTCTCTTGATGACCCCTCCTGCTACCTACACCACCTCTATCGAACTCATAACCGTCTTCTTCCTCAACCATAACTCTTCACGTGAGTGAAGTGAAGTAGGTGAGGATGCCTGCCGCAGTACAAGCGAAACTGTTACCTACCAAAACTGGCAAATGCGGCAGGACAGCCTACAAACAACCATCTTCAAGCTAACATCGCTGTGTAAGACTTCATATGCGTTTTAGGCTTAACTTGGTGGAACATCACCACTGCCAGTAGCAAGGCTAAAATCACTGCAAATCTACGAGCAACTGCACCAGCATTCCACATTTTCATTGTACTTCCTCAAGATCGTTGTTTCGGTGTCATTTTGCACCACGCTTCGCCTTGGTTTTACTAATCTCTTCTTTATGTATTTACGTAAGGCTCCTGTCAGTAATTCTCACCTCCTATTAAGTGCTTGATTTTTTTAATCAAAGATTACCAAGATATTTTCAGGTCTACGTTCTCTCATGATCCGTAGCGTTATTTCCCCTATGACGATCCTTTTCCGATACAGGGCACATCTTTAAACAGTGAATCTGAATATTATCGAGAATGAGATTCACTGAAAGATGCACCCTTACATGGACCAAAAACCAGGGTGGCTACTGATACCCAATTTTTAAATTCCCTGACTATTCCCTGACTTTTCCCTGACGGACTCACAAATTTCCCTGACCGATCGCCAAAAGGGCTCCTATTATCTGAATATTTTATTTCTGCTGAATTAAATTTCCGTCAAAACTCACAAAATGTTAAAAGCTGAAATCAATACATTAAAAGCTACAAGTATACCCCAATGAAAAAGTATATTAAACCTCATAAGTTGAACCCTTATGCAAACTATACGCACTTTTCATACACATTCCGCGGACGTGTATCGCATTTCCGGGGCCGTATATGTTTCCTTCGGTAAAATTACAATGACGATGTCTAATCCTTCAAGAAAAAAGTAGCGTGTCGCGGTAGTTCTGGGAAGTTGAGGATTACTAAAAAGGCATCGAAGAGAAAGTTAATGGCCGATTTACTGGCGGACTTCGGTACAGGTATTACTAAGGTGCGCAAAAATACAAACCAAAGCCAAGTTGTTGGACTGGATCAAACTCGGATGGCACGAGTGAAATTCAGAAGCGAATAAAAAATTGATTAACGTGGTTATAACCCCTAGATTGTGAGAGGAAACCAAAAATGTACAAATATTTGTATAATCAAACAAAACGTAATCGCGCCACTGCGAACGAGGCAATTAGCAACGGCAGCATCGTATTCAGGAATATCATATTTGAGGTGGTTTGTGACATGACTAAAATGCTTGGAGAGGGAGCTAAGGGGACCATTCAATAATTACGTCGAGCGCGAAAGGTGGAGAGGGAAGAATGACACTTCTTACTGACTCACGAATGGGGGTATGGGAATCGAAGATGATGTTACGTAAGATTTTGTCTACACGAGTGATCATACTTGTATTACCATTTTAATAATCATCGTATCGTATTTTTATAACTGCAAGCTCGTATTTACTACGAGCTATTGTGCTCCAACAGCCTCTAGATCTGAGTCTCAGAAGTTAAAAAAACGAGAGGTAAAATTTTCGAAACAACATAGCCTCGGATTCCTTGTGATGAGCGGAATACATGTGATCATGAATTTTAACACTACTAGGCAAATATCGCATTAAGGATCTACACAAGGGATACATTGTACGTCTGATTCACAACTACGTAAATAAGAGACAATACTAATAAGATTGACAACTGAATGTTCGACAAATTGATGGGGTTTATTCCATGCACGTCAGCGACGGTTATTAGTTTTCGTTGGTGAAATAAAGGGCGGGAATGACTGGCCGATAAACGTAATGGTAGAAAAACAACGAGAATTTACATTTCTCTCCCTGACTGTCACGATAATTCCCTGACTTTTCCCTGACTTCTCCAGAAATGCAAAATTCCCTGACAATCCCAGGTTTTCCCGGTTTTCCCTGACGATCGCCACCCTGAAAAACGTAATATGTAAAATAAAAAATACAGTGGATCCCGAGAAAACATCAGTGATAATAAATGGCACAGCTGCAAAAATCTCGAACAGAAATTCAAAACACATCCAGATACTATTGGCATTAAAATTGTTCAAATCATCATCCTCCTGTTTTTATGACCTAGCATTCCTTTCCCTTCAGAAATTTATTATACTTGTCTTCTCATGATAGATCTTCATTCCACACTTACAATTATTGGAAATGCTCAATAACAGTGATAATTCTTTCGATGACTGACAAACTAAAGCTCGATGAACAGGAAATCTAATTGACTTTATTAGCCTATCTCCCCATATTCGTTTCCTAAAATCCCATCTTTGCTCTCGGTACGTCCTGGGAACGGTTGTATATCCTTCCATTAACGATTTAATCGCTCCTCACTCATTTATATTCTTTTCATCTCCTGAGGATTAAAATGATTTATTGAGGAAAAACTGCCTTCAAGTTCCTTAACGTAGACTTAGGCATTGAAAGCAAACCCCTTAATACCATTTAGATAGTAAAACACCATAAAAGAAACCACGAATAAGTCCTCTCCGCAGGTCATTTCCTTCAAGAATTTCCGTCACGGGCGATTTCACCGTTGGTGCTATAACCTGAAAAATACGAGTTTGAAGCCCACCTCTAGCATGGGTCTTATGTTTGTCGTAGGGGTATGGTTAACATTAAGTAAGTCGTTGCGATATGAGCATAGCTGATAGTGCACCTTAAAACCTTCTTACAACTTCGATACTACTAATAGTACGACCATCAAGAATATATGCCTAAACAAAATCGTTAACAACTAGCAGAGGTGACCGCCGAAATTCAACGGGAGGAAGATGTATTAAACATTTTCACTGTTGTAGCTAATTTTGACTTTTCTAAGCATGAGCCGAACCCGAAATTGTGTTCAGAAGCTGCCTATAGCTTGAATTCTGTATCGGAACGCTAAATTAATTTTAAACCAATGTAAATGCATACCCACTGCCAGGAGTCGAACCATACGCTTTTACAAAAACGGGAATACTTTTTAACGCCTATCAGGTATCGAAAAACCGAGGTGGTTAGAAGGCTCATCTACATCCACAGCTACCCTGCAACGATACCCTGCAAGCCACAGCGAGGATGTGTGGCAGGGGGTGGTTATTAAAAAGCATGCACAGTACAGGTACACAGGTACATGTACATCAGGTACAGGTGGGATCATACGCGTGATAACCTACGGGTGACAATGATTCCAGAATGAGGGTGCTTGGGAAGGAACAGGTGCCGCCCACTCGACCATCCGATTGCATTTTCTATGGCCTCCTATAGGGATTTCATGTTAATAAAATCTGAATAACGACGTTTTCATACCCGAGATAACCGACAGATTATCTTCTAAGCTAATATTAATAAGGATATTTTAGAGAAGTATTATTATTCATCTGGCCAAAAGCTGCTCTACGTTTAAATTCTTTTAAATACATAACAGGTATTTTTTTACTTATGCAATTTTCAATATTTATTTGACTGATATTGAGAGTACAATCCATTATTTATCATAATACTTAGTTTTACCGGATCCAAAAATAACTTGATCCGTGATTAGCGCGAGTAGTCAGCTATCTAGTATTATATCTGGGCTGAAAAAATGGCCGACCTTACTCCAAAAATTAGGTGCGATGCCGCCTTCAGTTTCAAACCCCTCGCGAAAGACACAGTGAAGTTAACGTCATCTCTCTCCGATGAACCGTTCATCATTCGAAGGAAGCAATGGTAATGGCCTTAGCAACGCTCGGAGAAGAACAGAAAAAAAACATAAGTTTCGACATAAATCACATCAATAAATAACACACAAATTACATTTTAGAGAAATCTGCATTGCATAGTGTAAAGTGAATTCAAAATAAGAAAATTTGATTATTTTTCGTAAAATAAATGAAAAACGAAAGAAATAGTTAATGCCTATACTGCTTTAATGAGTAAAAGAAAAATCTTGCGTTTACGAAAAATGGAAGACCTAATTTATAAATATAAAAGTGATAAAATTATTTCTAATGCATATATAATGGCGAATGATTGTTTGATATAGCTACAAACCTTCACAGCTTACATATAACAGGGAAAAAAAGTTCCATCGAAATCCGTTAACCGGTTAAGAGCACAAAGAGCTCAACAAATGGAAAAATCATTATTTTAGATACATATGAATGGGAGACCATTCGCTAAAGCTTAAAAAACAAGTGGAAATCACTCTGCACCTATGATATGTGGCAATTAACAATTAAATTCCCTTCCTTAACAAGGTTTTTCTGGGGGAAATCGAGCGTTCACACAACACAGTCTTATACCACATACATAAAGAATTATAGCCATTGCCTTTGACGCCAACAGATGCCCATTTTCTAAAGCCCTTGATAAAGATGCCCATTAGCTAAAAGACAAGTAAGCACCAAATTTTCCTTCACAGATAGTTCAGAAGGAAAGCGAACTCCTTCGAGGCGTAGCCCCGTAAGCTTACTCTCGAGGCAGCATGCGCCCGATGTCAGGACACAATATTAAGTTCCTCTGACTCTTTAGCACGGCACGGCCTCGCTGCCCCATGATCAGTTTCTTAAGTTACCTGGTGCGTAAAATCTTGAAAACTGAGACGACGGAGCGTGACCGGTGGGGGGGAAAGATTAAGAGGCAAGATTAGCATCCAGAGGTTGGAGCTGCCCTGAGAAATGATAGGTTTTGGCGCGAGTGTTTCCTGAAGATGCGATGGCGAAGGCTACTTTCGTTGAAACAAAACTCCAGGATGGTTTGAAGAAGACTGAGATCATCACTAAAAAAAAAATTTTCTACTCCATTATCGCATTTGAAGTGTGTGACGATACAATAATTTTAAAAATGAAGTTGAAGGAACGAGGAACAAATTAACGACCTCTAAGAAGAGCGGGAGAAAAGAGAATTCTGATAAAAATTTCTAAAACAAGACGGAACAAACTGATCGGCAATACATTGAGGTATGATGGCAAGTGGAGGAGAGTTGTCGAGGGAATTGAATTCGAATAACGGCAAAGTAAGGCTTCACATGAAATATATGGAGCAAGTTATAGAGGGAGTTAAAAAGAATACGTAATTATGTTAACATGAGGAAGTTAACCGAGAGTAGAATCGATCGGAGAGCTGCGTCAGACAATCTTAGGATTGATGATTGGCGAAAACGAGATATGCATCGCAACAGTCACCAACTGTTCCTGGAAAAAAATGGGTAACCAAACTTCATTTATGTGGTAGAGTAAAATAGGAGTCATGACAACGCTATTTGTATATCTGGATGCTCCAATGGTGATGACATTGTTTCATCATCATCATCATTGGTCAACAATCCTAGGATTGGTTTGACGCAGCTTTCCACTAGATTCTTCAATCGGCCAGCCTTTTCATTGTGACGTAATTCTTCTCTTTTACATCCTTCACAACCTGTTCCATGTATCTCATACGAGGCCTGCCTTTTCCCATGACATTGTTTAAAAATTTAAAACGTCGTGAAAGTCGAAGGGATGAATTCATTTGGAAATCGGTCAACTCCATTATCAAGATTAAACAGGAAAGACGAATATCACGAGATATGGAGCATTAGTAGAAAGTGAGACAACTCGAAAGACGGGCCAAAAATGAGAAAATCAAATATCCGAAGAAACTACTTTCAAATTAATCTTGAGGTCACACACGTGAATAACACCGCAATTTAAAAAAAATTGTGCTAATTTACATTTCCAGCTTTATATTAGTGTTTTTCGGAACACATTTGGGTGACAGTCGAAAAGTGGTATAAATCTATCCTGCGTATACGTAATGGTTTTTTTTATGGCTGAGGCATGAGGCTTCGATGCATTGTTTTGCAGTCTTCTGCGTCACCATAAATTTTACGATGGCGCGAAAATACGTCAATAGGCGGCGCACCAAAGAACTCGCCAATTGGAGGTCATACATTCCATGAACAGCAATTTATGACCATCTGATAATATGTGTAGCATATTTCTGTACTTAAGAAATTTTATGTTAAAATATGATCCCTGGATGAATTCCCGAGTTCGGAATTGTGAAGCTTAAGTCAGTACCGACGTAATCTTGGTGAAAACGTGCAAACGGTCACGGTTAAAAGACCCATCCGACGGATGGAGTACCACCCTGAAGTTCTCCAGCAAGAGATCAACTCAAAGATAAATACGCTGCCGGACCTGGAAATAGAGTCTTTTATATAGAATTCTATTTTACAAACCTCCGTCGGATGCCGTCACTGTAGGGGTAAAACGGAGGCCTTGACGTGTGAGGATAACGAACGCATTAGCAGTTTGTCGGCACACGCTGGAAAAAAAATGTTCCAAGGATAATTCCGACAAGCGGTCGGAAAGAAAACGCATTCGAAATATGAAAAAAATCACTCGATGATGATTGGGTGAGCACATTATTTTTCTCCCTATGACTTCCGGGAGGATAACATTCGTCGAGGAGCGAAGCAGTCTGTCGAAGGCAATACGGATGATGATTACATTTAAGCCTCTTTAGTCTTCTTCAATAGACCTACTACTTTCTTTTCATATCCATCAAAATCTCCTTTCGATTGCTCCAGTTATCCCGTCCACTACGACGTCAGCCTCTTCCATGTAATATGATTGGATATGCTACACTTCTAATTCTTACCAGCCTTGGGGTGAGTGAAATGCGAAACTTATAGCCCCAACATAGCCGTCCGTGAGTAAAACCAGGCCCCCTCACAGCGAGGGTAGGGAACGACAGCCATGAATAACTAACCCCAAGGTTGCCCATAGAGAACATGTTTAATTCTTCATGAAATCCAAAACCACGCGGAGGTGGCCAGAGTAAATTGGGTGCAACCCAATAGGCAGAGTAATAATACACCTGGAATAAAAGTCCTGGGTAGGGTAGGGCTATATTCGATGTCAAAAATACATATTACGACTTTTTACGGTAAATAAATGTGAAAAGTTTGCACTTTATTAGGACTTTCTATACTGTACTTTCTATCCGTATTGAAGAAAAAATACTCTGAATACGAAACACCTTATTATCTACGGTATTTCATGAAACTGGACTAAACTACAAAGACACCGCAATTACACAAGGCAACAATAAAACTATAATCACATATATCCGAAAAGACATCTCCAAGCCATAGTATGATTTTTAGAGCTCAATAAAATATGTAGGAAATGGTTTTAGGCGTAACTTTGAGGAAGTTACGAATAACCAAACAGAAAAGATCATTAGGTAAAAAACACACACTATAATTCAACACTAAACCAGGTTTCAGCAACTCGGTGCCATTTGCTAGTGTTGTATTTTCATTTTGGATTTTTACCACGTGATCGGTTTCAATGTGGAAGAAAATATAAATAGACCACGGAAATATCAGTGAAGGTAGAATGTAATGCGAAGTAATGGCTACTTAATCATTGCAAATGGAGGCAGGCATACGATAGATTCTGATGTGGACTTTATCCCAGCATTCTGCTCTGATTTAAGAATATCAAAAATGTACATTAATATTAAGTCAAATCCAAAGGGCAGAGGCAACAGAAATGAAATTACTAACACCCTAGATGGCTGTGTTCCACAGGACCACAAACGAAATTGAGGCATCCACTTGGAACAAAATATCTTGGCCATCATCTAAACTATAGGGAAAAGAACCGAAACAAATGGTGTGAACATATACTAAGGATTAGGAATGGGCAGAAGCGCGCTATTACAGCAGCTACTTTTCTTTCATCACTGTAGCTGTATCGCGCAACATTTTTTTAAAGTATGTAACTGTAAATCTAGCAGCCACAAAATACGCATTAACTTATAGATGTTCTCAACAGCTACTTCCTCACTTCATTCGCTGAACTACGAAATCGAGGTAGGTAGGTTTATTGTTGTAGGGTGCGTCGACGGCTAGGTCATTTTGCACCACTACTCTGTCTTCGTGATAAAAGTAATATAGATTAGTCACATTCGCTTACGTCACTTATTTAAAAAAAAAAATATATATATATATACATACATTATGCGATAAAAAAAACAATGAGGCTTAAATTTTATTGAATAGTCCTGTCACTTTCAGAAATAAAATAACTCGACTTAAAACATTAGGGTCGTCTCCAAGGACGGATTTTAGCTCTCCCCCCAAGTTAAGTTGCCTTCGCAAGTCACGGTATTTGTCACACTCCGTCAGGATATGCCGAATGCTGAGAGGACAGTCGCAATCGTCACACTGAGGTGGTACTTTCTCTTCAGTAAATACGAAATCGAGTATCGCCGAAGCAGCAGAAAGTCACCTCTTTCTCAGTACAAGTCTTTGCTTCCATGTCGCTTTGAAATATCACTCTACATCCTTTATCTGCTTACTCCTCTTTCTCCAAAATATTGTACGACCTTTGTTAAGCGCGCCCTCTGAAAACATTTTTAAACCTCTTTCTCCGGTCCCTCAACACTTATTCCCCCTTCCAAATACTCTCGTTTTTTCCGGAGGTATGTACATACATATTGTTCCTTTCCACTGAGGAGTGAGATCATTAACTTCACGCTGTGCGCATCCACCTTTCGTAGAAACCGAAACCTTACGAATTGTACATACAAATAAGAAGGATGAATGCCTCTGATCGAGTACAAGGTAACGAGGCACGATATTTTTTAGACTAGTTTTGATGCTTATCGGATACTTTTCCCATCCATTTGATATAATAATGGAACGAAATCGCTGATATATCGGGAATACTTCACATTCCAGGTATCCAGAAATACTATGGGATAAGGAGGTGGTTATATCAGAAGTCCTTCACTCATTTTCTACCTATTATGGGTATCTTTATGAAAAATAAAAGAGGCAAAAAGTTGTGTGACCGACTAGATGTGTAAATAAATACAACGGAAACAACTCAATTCTATTCAATAAATCAATACGTTAGTTTTTAGGAATTAAATAATTGGCAAGATTAATTCTTGAAAGGCAGTGCACCTTGGTTATTAAACTCGCTCTCAATAAAATAACTTGGCCACCTTAAAAGGACATAAGAAAACGCTTTTTATTAAACATTAGGCATTAACGCCATCAAGTGTTTTTGTGGAGAGGCTGTTCTCCGAAACAAAAAGAGTGGTTAGCTACACAAGGCACAAGTACTAAAGTAAATATCAGATCCGGATTTCGAAGCACAGACGCAGCTGAAAATGAATAAACGTCTAAATAAATCTTTTCGTTGTACCCCTATGCTTCTGATTATTATAGCAGCCTATGCTTCTGATGTTAAAACTTAACATTGGGCCATTATCAAACAATTTTTTTCACCAAAAATTATACAATGTTTTCATTTAGCATTTTACCCAATATTGTCTTTGATTCACCATAAATGCTAATTTGTTGGTTCCTATGCTTTAAGTGAATTGCGATTAGGAGCTATAGATACTGCTGTTCAGATACCATCAGTCTGAGGATGGCTGTCTATCTACCACCATTATGTGAGATAGAGAACTTAGGATATAAATAAAAAATGTTTTTTCTAACATACTCTATAAAACTTAAGTATGCATAACAAATTTAATATCTTGAACCTTAAAAGTGCACAGCTCAAGTTCAACTCATTAGTTTAGAAGTAATTCAAAGTCTACTATTTTGAGAGTGTAAATAATAAGTGGCAGAAAGCTACTATTTAAGAGTTATAGTGTAGCTGCTATAGTTATTCAATTTGCTACTAATTGAGTAGCCGTTGCTTTTTTGAATAAGTAGTTAAAATGTAGCTCGCTCCAAATTTTTTTGTAGCTGACCCAACCCTGCTAAGGACGTCAAACAATAGATCTTTTAGAGAATTCTCAACTATAGACCACCAGGAAAAAGAGAGAGCGGATGACCAAAGAAACGACGGAAATACAAGCTTCAGACCTAAAACGGAATAGATCAAATGGCCAAACCCGCAAGTTATTTATGATTAAAGACTCAGTGAGGTATCACTAAATGAGTGGTGATACTAATCAAATACCGTTATTAGTTTAATACAATATATTTATTTTCTATGCTTTACGATAATAATGTTGTTAAACTATATATTTTCGCGACTCGCAGGTTCAAGCGACGAGTTATTTTATTCCATGTTTCTAGCCGCACCGCATTCTTAGGGAAACCTAAGTTTCAAACCCCGACATTGGGAAGTAATTTGATTTAGCATACCAGTTCCTACTTAATTATTGTGTGAAGAACACTTCAAGCTCACTACTCAGTCCAACTGATGGGACGTTAAAACACGAACTCCGTGGCTTCTTTCTTTTATCGAGAAGGCTAATGCCGACGCTGAGTTTATCTCCACCCTTCCTCCGTTCCCTGAAATGCTCTTCATGCCAATCACCCACTTATGCTAAGTGGTGCAAATGACGTAGGCTGTCTGTCGCCTCTTCCATGAAAAAAAGGTCAGTTATCACTTTCCCGACACCTCCCATTGGCCTACCATTCGCACAAGCTTGAAAACCGTTCTTCATTCTCGGAGCCACATGTTCCGTCCCAAACTCACCACTCATTTCGAGAACCTTCTTATTTCATCGGTGCCGGTTTAACAAGACGGAAAAGAAGCTATATTCA
Source organism: Platycnemis pennipes (assembly GCA_933228895.1). Lineage (NCBI taxonomy): Eukaryota > Metazoa > Arthropoda > Insecta > Odonata > Platycnemididae > Platycnemis > Platycnemis pennipes. The sequence continues at coordinate 85,411,084 of OW121851.1, forward strand.
CGACTCAGAGACAAATTTTACCGTTTTCTAGCCCTCACCTGCCCCAGACCTTCACCGAAAATGAGGGGATCACCCGATCCATTTAATCGGTGTCGTGGACGTCTTTGACCCTCATAAGGTCTGTAACCGTGGTCTGCACACGGAGGAGCCCTCAACGCACGAGAAATCACCGTCACTTTGTAGTAACCCGAGCTTATACACAATTCCAATCATAATCGAATTCATTCTACCACACTCGGTACGATTTAATCGAATATTTTCATTCGACTTTACACCTTGTGCACCCCTCCTGCCTAACTCTTTCCCTCCGCCACTCACAAGATTTTCGGGTACCACGAAAAGAGAGTTGATATCATTTATTGCAAAAAATGTTTAAGAGCTAAGAAAATAATTACGTCCAGATGTCTATAATGACAGTTATATAGTATTTCTGTGGAATCGGACTGTATTACTATTCTATAGACTAGGTACCTATCAGTAAAAATGCAAAAGGATGAAATATACATCTATTATGAATGCATTAACACTGCGATCATTAATTACTTTAAATTAATATAACGCTTTCATTAAAACATATTTATTACTACATTATGCAGATATAAATAATGAGCATTCAACATATTACTAAGGTTTAAAGGAGAATACATATAGAGGTATTCAACAGATCGATATCAATTAAGTGTAAAGACAAACAGAAATGGACGAAATGCTAGGAATTTTCAGCGTTACTCTTATATAATACTGGGAGTATTTATGGCATAGTGTTTGGAAATAAATTTATCAGTAAACAGTATGAAATTAGAAGCACTCAGCATCTAAATGCAAATAAGATGTCGTAACCCTATATGACAAGTTAACAGCTCAAAGATTTAAATCTCTTTATACTCAGATTAATGCAGAACATCACGGACGAACATTCAACTTACGAAACTAAGAAAAAAGGGTAAAATCAAATTACCCCCCCCCCCCCAATAATTTAAAATTACAAATATGTGCAGAAAAAAGCAATTAAGCTGGCAGTTATTGCCACGAAATAGCGTATGGACGACAAGAGACACTATCGGCAAAGAGGCATGCTGAGAACCACCTGCTCGTGGTTATGGAACATTCAAACTTGCCTCTAGGAAAATACCAACGGGACGGTGGAAATAACGACAGTAGCAGGAAAGGAGATTTCGCCATCATCCCCGGCCAAAACCATAACGAGCCGGGAAATCGAATTGCTTTGAGGTGGTACGTACAAAACGCGTGGTGTAACTCCAAAGCATTTGACCTTGACCAACAGAGAACTATATTTCTTCACGGTGGGTAATCACTGCACCCATTAGATTAGAGCAATGCTGCCGACATGGCGAACATTGATCGCCGGCATTAATCCAGAATCCTAAAAGTGGCTTACAACTCGGTTAGTTATCCCGGGGAGGCGATCGACAGCTAAATTCATCAGCTTTATTTAGGCCAGGTGGGGAATTTGATATGGTAGGGGATTTTTCAAGGAATGGAGAAAGGTAGGACAAAAACAAAATGAACACAATGAGTCAAGGGGACCGCGGGAACCAAGGTCATCGTCGCATGCGACGGACGGAGTACTGAACTCAGGAAGCGCTATCCACACAGTACCCACCCAGAAGTGGAAAGCGGAACACCGATAAAAATCTGCCTCGGCCAGAATTAGAACCCGGGCCTCCTCATGGGAAGCCAGTATTCTAGTCACCACACCGACCCGATCCCCGACTACCCACCCCGAATAACCTTTTGATGTCACCGCTATTCTCAAACTCCTGCCTCCATCCTTATTTTTCTTTGCTCTATCACATCCGGGGAATTTCCCCGAGATTTTCGCCTTTGAGCATCCTCTTCACTACCGATATCACAGAACAAAAGCCATTTCAAACATGTCCGCTGCTTGAATACAATCCCCACCCCTTTTCCACAACTCCATTTTCCCTTCTTCCTAGCCCAGTTTCGTAATCTATCCTCCATGCTGATCACAGGGGCACGACAACACGGAAGAGGAATGATGATGGGCAGCCAGCGCTCAAATCTATCTTCCCTTTCTTTCTCTCGGCATCTCATCTTCCACTGGTAACAGCTCCCTAAAGGAGAGAAATGAGGATAATGGTCGCAACTATGACGTAATTTACCCTCGCAAAGTAATCAGAGGCTGAGACCCAATGAATTGTTGTCAGAGGGAAATAAAACCAACCATGCACGCCTCCGAAACTACGAGTATAATCCCAGAACTTAGGTGGGCAAAGGACGAGGAATTCATGGGGTTTCGAAAGACTGATGAGTCACTGGTATCTGATTCCGAGAGCAATCCTTTCCAAGGTTTATCTCCTGCCTAATCTCACCCGCCCAAATTTTCAAAAGCGACCGCTCGGGAAAGAGAAAGGTTCGTCCGGATGAAGGAAGATGGAGGAAATCTTTCAAGGTGTGAACGATGATGAATTTTGTACCTTGATCCACGATGAAGAGGACAACGAAATAGTTAGTGCGACGGTGATTGGTTGGTTGGTTATTTAGGGGAGGCGACCGACAGCTAAGGTCATTTGCGCCACTTTAGGATATGTGGGTCTTTGGGTAATGGTAGGAGTTTTCAGGGAACGGAGGAAGGGTGGAGAGAAACCCGGCGTCGGCATTAGCCTACTCTTAACGAAAGGCGCCAAGGGGACCACGGCTTAACGTCCCATCCGACGGACGGAGTACTGTACTTGAAATGCCCTCCACTAGGCACTCAAGTGGGGACCGGTTTTCCACTGAAAAATCCGCCACTGCCGGGAATCGAACCCGGGCCCTCGGGATGGGAGGCCACTCTAGCCACCACACCAACCCGATCCCCAGTGCGACGGTGATAAGAGTGAACACGAACCAAAACCCTCTTGCAATGCAGTAGATTGAAACCTGTCACCGATCTACCTAAACCTAAACCGATCAGAGATCTTCATAGCGATCTTGAACGCGTTATCGTTATATTTCAACTGCTCTTAGGAGAGCGAAAACAAGATTGATTGATAAGAGTGAACACGAACCAAAACCCTCTTGCAATGCAGTAGATTGAAACCTGTCACCGATCTACCTAAACCTAAACCGATCAGAGATCTTCATAGCGATCTTGAACGCGTTATCGTTATATTTCAACTGCTCTTAGGAGAGCGAAAACAAGATTGATTGATAAGAGTGAACACGAACCAAAACCCTCTTGCAATGCAGTAGATTGAAACCTGTCACCGATCTACCTAAACCTAAACCGATCAGAGATCTTCATAGCGATCTTGAACGCGTTATCGTTATATTTCAACTGCTCTTAGGAGAGCGAAAACAAGATTGATTGATAAGAGTGAACACGAACCAAAACCCTCTTGCAATGCAGTAGATTGAAACCTGTCACCGATCTACCTAAACCTAAACCGATCAGAGATCTTCATAGCGATCTTGAACGCGTTATCGTTATATTTCAACTGCTCTTAGGAGAGCGAAAACAAGATTGATTGATAAGAGTGAACACGAACCAAAACCCTCTTGCAATGCAGTAGATTGAAACCTGTCACCGATCTACCTAAACCTAAACCGATCAGAGATCTTCATAGCGATCTTGAACGCGTTATCGTTATATTTCAACTGCTCTTAGGAGAGCGAAAACAAGATTGCCTTCTTTAAAATTTTGTCTGGGCCTTCATATCATTAATCTCAACGGATATGGTAAGCCGTTAGAATGTTTACTGTCAGTAGCGTGCCTCCAGAGGAATTTGTGCAATTAATTATATTTACAATCAATCCTGCGAGCCAACGATAAGGTGTGTGGCAGTGGGTGAATCTTCACCAATCATGCACTACACCAACTACCTACATAATTAAGGAACACAATAAAACTTTATAATGATAATGTGTTAGTCATTCCTGCACCAGCCACGTGCAACCAATTCAATAGATTCTTCGAAGTAGTCTAGTTCTTATTATTCGGTTGGGCATTTGCTGCAATGTAATAATTCTCATTCCACTTACGCTTACAACGATACAGTTAGCATTTATTTGCATAATTATAACCAAGGACTTCATACTACTTAATCTACATTACACTTAATGAACCGCTTATTATATTTCCTGTTATGATCCCTAATTGCTCAAGGGAAGAAAGACTCACTTTTTAATCTCACTGTACGATATATTTCTAAGGTCAATATTTTTCTAAGGTCATGGGTTAATATATCAGCTTCAAATCTACTACTCAAAATTGTCTAAATTTTAACTTCATCATCATCATTGGTCATCAATCCTCAGATTGGTTTGACGCAGCTCTCCATTGAGTCCTTCTATCGGCTAATCTCTTCATTTTTACGTATTTATTCTCTTTCACATCCTCCATCACTTGTTCCATATATCTCGCACGAGGCCTTCCTTTGCCATTCTTCCCTTCCACTTGTCCCTCGACGATTGTCTTCATCAGGCCGTCATGTCTCATGATGTGGCCGATTAAGTTGTTCCGTCTTCTTCTCAGGGTATTCAGAAGACATCTCTTTTCTCCCACTCTTCTTAGGTCTTCCTCGTTACTTACTCGGTCCATCCATTTAATCTCCATCATTCTCCTGTAGCGCCACATTTCGAATGCTTCCACCCTTTTCTTCTCCGCTGCTGTCATTGTCCATGCCTCACTGCCATAGAGAAACACGCTCCAGATATACGTTCTTATGGATTTTTCCCATACTTCTACGCTTGCATTACCAGCGGTAAGTAGATTCTTCTTTTGATAGAATTCCCTTTTAATTTTTAACCTGAACAATTTTAACTTACGCTCTAATAATATTTCTCATTAAAGTTTTTCTCATAAACGAGGAAGTGAGAAAGCACTGTTTTAATATCTACAAACAAACCTTATCTATACGTAATATTTATACCCGCTTTAATTTTATAACCAATATTACCTCATAAGAATCCCATATGATAGTGGTAAATGACGGTGGCGATGGCACAAAAAGAGGAACCATGATCTCGTCCAGATTTTTCGATATACTCTTTGGCTTTCAATCAGTATTAATCATAGCGGATCGTCGTGTTGACGAATGCGATGCACTCGATATTCCTCTTATTTTTTTCTTCGCTATCCACGTTTTAATTTGAATATAACATCTTTCAAGTCACCACGGTGGGAGAAATTTGAATTTCTTTATCCTGACTGAAACATAAAACGTTTACATGGCCAATCCAAATAAATCAAAATTGTGGTCTAAAATAAGGAGCCAGCACAATCCATTTAGCAATATCGTCATCAAATTTTCAACCGCATAATAACACTAGTCGCAAAATAGTATGATAGTACATATACTCTCACGTATCCGTAAACCAAAAGTAAAACTGTGGACATCCTTTGCCTAAATTTTTAGTTTTTTTCGCGTACCTATGGCACATTAGTAAGTAAATAAAGTTGCCTACATTTTATCACGAGAAACCGATGGCGTGAGGGTAAATTGGTATGTTCATCCAAGGACAAAATTGAAATGTGAATATCACCACAATTTAAGGTCCAAACATTCTTAGTGCCGTTCTTTCAGTCAGTACACGGCAATCGTTCGATAAAAACCACTTCTTTTCGACCGCATCTCCTAGTCACACACCCATTTCTTTAAGTCCAAAAATTCTCAACCCAGAAGGGGAAAGGTCGCGACGTTAGGGTGAATTTGCAGTTAAGTAATAGGTATACTAAAGACGTTGATACGAGCCAAACTTTTGTTGCCAATCCTGAAGGGGAAGGAAGAATGGGGGACAGAATAGCGCTCGCTGTTCACTGCTCGATAGGAAGCGCGAAGGGAATTGACGAAGGATGATTGAACGAGATTATAAGATATTCTGATATCAGATCAGCACGCAACGACAGATCATGTTGATATGTCACAAAAAAATATCTATCTGGATAAAAGTAACTAAGTTGAAGATTAAACGACACAGAACTTGATAGGGCAGCATTAATAAAGATCACCAAACAACAACTGAGAAATGGAGACATCGAAATCATATAGAACTTTTGTGAATATCATTAACCTAACTAACTGTATATAAGTATCTCAGGCGTAACTATGTGGGACTTCATCGTCAAGAGAATAACTGTATATCTTGCATTATCCACGCAAAATTACATTATCATCAATCCGGTTTCCAACGTATCAACAGCAAACATCAATGCCTAATTATCCAGACTGCGAATGAATAGATTCACTCATACCTTGATTACCTCCCGAGAAATCCAATTTCCTTGAAACCTGTGTGTTCATACGTCAATGGTGACTACATGAAAGTCGAAACTGGAATCGGTCGTACACATATACAGAGTGGACTAAATTTAAGTGACATATAATAAATGAAAACAATTATTTTCATTTAATCGCATTTTCCAAAGGAGCGATTTCATAATCATAATAAATAATTCATATAATAAAATAACAAACGCGTAGGAAACCTGCTAGAGAAATTATTAAATAAACACATCGACGTCTTTGAAACCTACCACGAAGAGATGGCCAAATGGTCCTATCTTTGTCGTAGATTGTCTTTGCTTTGACTTAAAAGAGTCCCTGATGGAAAATTAATTAACTGCTGGTATTATAAGCGAATATAGCGATCATCATTCAACCACAATCACGGTACGAATGGTACATAGAACATCGGAGTCTTCAAAGACTTGAGCTACACATGATTGAGCCAGACGGCTGATACTTTTGAAAGCATGACTGCACACTCGTTGAGCCAAGACCTGTCACCTAAATTACCTTAATTTGGATGTGTTTAACGTAACCGTATGAGTGGAAAATATATAAAGACATTGGTTAATCGCTTAATGAAGCAATCATTTAATCCACCACTTATATACATAAAAATCGGCACCTTAACGTGTTGAGAGGAAATCGTGCGAATTAATGGGACGATTAGAAACTGGTTCGCTACACCTTACTCAACTGTGAAGAAACACGCTAAAACGGAAAGACAAGCTTGCGTACAATGGAAGGTTGAAACGTGAAACATACTTGAATAAAATGTTTAATTTTCCTTAATAATTTCCTCTCAATACTTGTATCAATTTTCTTGCAACAAAGAAAATGTTATACAATTCTATTGATCTAGAAAGTGACGCTCGTTTTGAAGGCATCGATGAGTGAAACTGCTATGAGTCACATACGTCCAAGAAGATAATGACTACATCACAAAATATACCTTAATGGCCAGACTTTTTATCAAGATAAAAAAAAGGTTTTCAACGGCATTTAGTATTTCAGGTGTTTTTTTGACGTTGAATAACAAAGAAATAACCCTCGCAAATCACCAAAAATTAACAGGAAATCCGTAGAGGGACAAAGACTCCGTTATATGACACGACTTTCAATTCTACATTCAGTAATTTTACATGACAATAAATACGATAACAACGGAGTACATTTCATAAAGCATGAATGAAATAAAAAAATGTGAGAATTTACACCTTCATTATTTTAATAATAATCTTTTGTTTTGTTCGAACGCCAAATCATCAAGGCAAGGTAGGCGCCAAACTGCTTATGCCGACCGCTCGTACCTTAAAAGAAAACATCATAACAGAGGCAAACATTCGCAAATCAATCACTAACCAACTCAAAACGCACTAAAACTTGCGCATTAAAATGTTCGGCATTCAAATTTAATTCTATGGTAAAAGATAACGAGTGACTGATTCAATGAAAAACGATGGTTTTATTTTCATCACTATAGTCTCGCCGATCAAATTTCCGGGCCAAATCTGCATTCCTCAACACTTAAATTTGCGATTTTTATATCCTTTTGATGCATTACATTCGCATTTGGTCGTATGAGATACATGTAAAAGGTTGTGAGGGAAGAAAAAGAGAAGATTTACGTCACTATGAAAAGGCTGGCAGATAGAAGAATCGAGTGTAAAGCTGCATCAAACCAATCCTAGGATTGTTGACCAATAATGACGACATTTGAATTGGTTTAAATCCTTCATCATCAATCATAAAGTCCTGAAGCAACAATATATTTTTGGAATGTCAATTACTATTTAATTTCTGCGTCAGTTGGCTAGTAGACCATAGTTTTGCTGGCTCTGCTGCCAGCGTCTTAAGGTCGAAACTGTTGCCTACTAGCCAACTGACGCGGAAGAAAACCCGAAGCAATGCAGAGATCAAACTATCACCGCGAAAAACCTAGTTCTAATACTATTTAATGCCTGATCAATTTTTTTTATTCGGAAACGTAAAAGAGAAAAATCGCGCTAATGTTTTAGTAGTAGCAGCAGTGTTGGTGGTAGATTTCAAGGGTGTATCGCCGGCTACGGTCATTTACACCATGCGAACCGATTGCCTTGACACGGAAGAAAAAATGCTACGTTGATTTTCCAGTCGCATACGCTTCCAAATCAAAAATTAAAAAGTTTGGTACAATTTTTTCCCTCATTTACGTTCGATTTAAAAGACCGGTTTCTTATAAAAATAAAATCAGTTGCCCTATTCTGCCAGCGTCATTTTTTAATAGCTGACTTTGGCAATCCTCATGTTCAACTCGCGACGTATATCGTCTTTGTACAGATCACAATCAGCTAGATGTTTCACGAAGATGCCAGGGAGCCGTCCGCACTTCGTTGCTAAGCCGCCCCTTCATTTTTTCCTCCTGCTGTGCTTTTCGATAAGTCACACGGTGGGGCAACGTCTCCGGCACGTGTGCCGCCGAACGGCAAGATTTCATAGAAGCCATCAGTGGAGGAACAGAACGCCGTCTCGGCGAGACACGCAACGGGTTTTCAGAGATTCCTTCCGACCAGATTGCACGGCAGAAAACGGGGAACAAACAGGCAGGCAGGGCAGGAAAGTGTCGCCGAAAGGGCTGCCGAAAATTTGCTATGCGCGGCGTCCCTCATGTTCACCACATGGACCGTTTCCTTCGAACGGATTTCCATTTGGCAAACGGTCAAGCCTCAGCATTGCGAGCTACGAGACACTGGGTTTGGTGCGAGGTTCAGGGACAATGTAATCTACCAAATGTCACCGAGGACAAAAGGGAACTTTTCAAAATAAATGATCCGAGCTGACCTGCAGGAGGGGTCAAGTCACGACTCGTTGCCCTTTGAGCGAGCCACGCTTGGACCACAATAAAACGACAATCGACTCTCGAGATGTTTCTCGAGAACCAGTTCTTTTTTATGGGTGGCGCTCGGACTATAGGGAAAAGTCTGTGAATTAATTTATCTGCCACCGCCCCATGCACAGAACACCAAGGAAAATCGCCAACGAAGTGAGACAGAACTGCTTCAAAAACAGATCTCACCTGACAGGTCCTCGTAATGCTTGACGTCCTTTTAAAGCAAACGGTACCCCGAAAAAAACCGTGAACGGCAACGCATAAACGAGGCAACGATATTCCTTGCCATTAATTTCTCCGAAAGTGAAGCCAGTTATGTCACCGTTTGACATCTAATGTGCTGAGTTTTTTTCGCGCCTAGGAAGGACTAGGTATACGCGCAGGAAAATTTAACCTCCTTTCACGAGCTAATGTGGTTGTAATGCGGAGAAATCTAAAATTGATTTTAAGGCAATGTTCCATTACTTGCGAAGTAAAGAAACAGTCAACGGTTGGCGGTCACAGCGGCGTTCTTTTCGTAGTGCTACAACAGGAGGATTGATCGAAAGCATAAAATGTGACGATTAATTGCCCTCTCATCACATTAAACATCAGAGTTACTAAAAATACAGCTGCTTGCGCGAGAATATAACTCTTCCCTAAGGGGTTGATAATATAAGAGTGTTGAATACGCTAACGCTTGTCTTCCCTACAATTTTCATTTACATGCGATTTGAATTTTTTTATCGTTCCCATTTCCATGGAAGATACTCAAGAATCATGTGCTTATATCAATCGGGGAGAAAAGTGGATGAAACGGTAAAGATTGAAAAGCATTTCCTGAATCGGATACCAAAAATTCTTGCCTCCTTATTATCATGGTAAATCAAGTCCTTGAGAATATACACCTAATACTTACATAAAAATATAATAAATCGTCTTTATTTAGGGCGAGATTGAGACTAAATAGACCCATTTTCCAATCAACCCCTGTTTGTGAATCCTCGTTATGAGTTTAAATTCAGAGATGCATGTCGCTCGCATACCTCCAAAAAATAATCAGACGCCACACACAGAACCCTGATAAACTACCCCTGAAAGGTGTTGGTATCCTAATAATTTGGTTGGAGTCATTTTTATCACCCTTTTATTCCCGACAATCCGAGAAAATCCACCTCTCCAGGCCATCAGCTTAAATTATCTTCGCTCCGACGCGACGGCAAACGAGTCCGGATACTATGATGATAGCAATCCGAACGCATTCCTTCTGCAACGCGACATACTTGTTCCCCACGGTGGGTCCAATCGCCAACACGAATCTATCAGTGCCTGAGAAGCTTTTTTCACAAGACACACACAAGGACAGGCGTCCATTTGGATGAGACCTTGACAATGAATCCCCGTTCCCACCCTTTCTGCCTGAGCCAGGAATGAATCTTTTTCGGGAATTTACATAATAAAGCCAGAACTTGCTTTCCTTTGGCTCAAATGGTGTGGCCTATATGACTGCCTTCTTCACACTTTCTCCGGAAGTAGGAAATACTGCCTAACGGTATCTTCGTTATTAGGGGATGGAAATTAGAATAATTATATGAGGGGTGGAATGAGCCGAACGAAAGAACCTATTTCTACGTACACGCATTAATTTGGAGCCACTATACGGAAGTAATGGAGGGAGATAGAAACGGATGCCCGTGAAAGAGGAAGGAAGAGCAGAAAAGGAAACAGGGAAAAGGACTAGATGGGAGAAGTTTTGCTGTTTCTCACAGTGGTAGGGAAAGGTGCGAGGGAGTAGACAATCTCCTCGACACTTGATCTTTACTATTTACTAAAATTTACTACTAGTAGGCACTTTGGTCCAAACTCAGGCGTTTTGGAGGGCTGACATCAAAGCCTTTCGCATGACCACGAACTCGGGATAATTTGAATTTCTATACGATCCATCCTTCAACTTTCAAAACATTACTCAAATCATGGGTTGGTATTACATTATTTTGGTACTAAAAACGCCCCTTTTAAACAGTAATTAAAAAAACAACATAAAAAAACGACTGATAACTGGTACAAAGAGGAATAGAATTTGAACTTCCCCCCAGTAGATTCGGGCCCTATCGTTCACCTGCTGTTTGTGCTGAAACAAGCATATTGCATGAAAATTCTAAGAATACTACTGCTAGTGGACTTTATATGGGTAACCATATATCTAATCACAATACCGATTTATATCCCGAGTAGCCATAAAGAAGAGGAGATAGATGGCATGTAGGTACGAACAGAGTGAATAAACCGTGCGGAGCGCTCACTGGAAGAAAACATTTTAGTGTAACAGTGGATCGGAACCTGGTGGTCGGTGAAAGTAGGGAGGAAACTGTGGCAGGAGGATTCAGGAGATAGGAAAAACTCAAGAAAAAAACAGTTAAGTTTAACAGAAAAAAATAATTGGTATTTACCTAAACAAGGTTAAAGTAATTTCAAATGGGTGGGTAATGTAAATTGGAGGGGGTGGGCGGGGGCCTTCTGGAGCCCCTCCTGCACTTATTGTTAGACCTCTTTAAGATCCATTGTGTCAACCCACCTGCTCGCCACTCGCAGACAGGGAACGAGAGCACCGCGGTAGAGTTATGGAGGAGGGAAATGGGTGGGTACCGTGGGTACAAAGAAAATATGTCGGTTTGTTGCTTGTTGATTGAATATGTTGATTTTATTGCGGCATGTTTAAACAAAAAATTATGGACATCATACATGAAATCGCGCAGTTACCCGTGGGCCGAATCAGTCCAAATATAATTTAGCATCTCGCAATGTTAGATATTTAAAAGGCGGAAGAAGTGTAAGCAAAAGTAATGCATAAATCCTACATAAAAATAAAATAAGGGAGTAGTAGAAGTAGGTCAAAAAATGCTATGATAACTGAAGGATGTGAGGAATTTGTATGTTCACACCTATTTATTAATAAATGAGTTATATGTAATTTTTATACAGTGAAAACTTGATTTGCGGGGAAGAGTAATAAAAAAGAAAGGAGTGAGCACAAATTATAGACAGATATACGGCTAAAATATCATTAATACTTGGAAATTTAACAAATGGAATTTGTTTTGGCTCTCTCTCCGCGTCACCAATTTTTTTCTCCAGAATCCTATCCTTCCTCACACAATTTCTATCTTCAAGAAAACTAATTTCTCTTTCCTTACCATCTAAATAAACATATTCTTCTTACTCCTTTCTCGATTTCCAATTACGCTCTTTTATAGCGGCCTTGACAATCATACCATCCAAATCAACTTGTTTAAACCATCGAGAGTGACTTTCTCCTACTTCTCTACTCCCATATCTCTAAAGGTTCCAATTTATTCATGGCATCTCTCTCTCTCCCATGAGGATCCAGTACTGGAAGCAATAATATGCCACGTTCCAAATCAAAATTTCACGGATAGGAGAACAATAACAAATAATTACCAGTTTATTTTTAAAAAGGTAACTTTGGGAAAAATTACAACAATTATGCATCGATGCCGCTATTCCATGCTTGACTCCACTGTCTTCACAGCAAAATACAACCCGTTTCACTGCAATTCTTTCGTGACCACTGTCCATAACTTGGTATATAAGAAAAGAGCAATTCAAATTCTAACTTCAGCCTAACATCATAGGGACGGGACAGGAGGTAAATAAAATCTTTAAAAACAAACATTTCAGGTTACACGCTAAATATGCGGAGAGAGTCAAGGATTGCGAGTATGTAGTTGTAGTTATTTGGGGGAGGCAACAGATAGAATATGTCATTTGCGCCATTTCATAGATATTTGGGCCAAGGCAGAAAATTTTCAGGGATCGGAGGAAAGATGAAGGGTAACCCGGCGGAAGTGCTCTCCACACATCACTCAACTAGGGACTGTTTTACCAATGATAAATCTTTGACTCGCGGAATTCGAGACCGAGCCCTCAGGATGGAGGCCAATACTTCAGCCACCACAGCAACTCGATCCCCTTACGAATTTCGTTCCGGCCGCAAAAACCTGAACGGAGTTACCCACTGATGGACTTTTTTTCTCAATAAAAGTCATTAAATATGTAGAAAACAAATATGTCCATGCGTCGCACAATATGAGTTTCGTTCAGGCATGCAAAAACATGTCCTAAACAATACACCATCTATTCCATCTAATTTTCACCCAAGTGACTTAAATTTAATTTATTATTGCCTCGCATTAGTTACGGAAAAAATTACTCTTTCAAAATCTGTCTAAAAATCACATTCTCTAATTTTATCCACAATCAATCGTTTTTTATGTTATCACAGCATATTCAGCTTCTGCAGCGCATATGGCGCGAGTTTCCTAAAAACAGAGGCTATTATTGCCGCACGTGCCGACTTTTTCAAGGGTAAGACGAAGGGAAGACATGCAAGGTCATCCCAAGACCGAGTGGCGAAAGAGGTCGCCCTTCAAGGAGGGGAGTGAGGCGGACGGGCGAGAGAGGGGAGAGAGAAAGGGATAGTCTATAATTCGGACGCAGATGAGGGAGGAAATATTTATTGGGCACATTTAAGAGTGCAACACATCATAATAGGCATTAATGGAGAACTAATGGTACGTTAAAGGGCCGGAACAGAGAAAGATCACAGATTTATTGTGTGTCATATTACGCACGTACGACTTCAAATCGAGCAGCTGGAGGGTAATGAAGGGATCTGCAGGGAAGAATCGAATCTCGTCGGGGAGCCAGTAAAGCATCACATCGACAGCTCACCCACGACGTGGCCGAAGTGCCAACAAATTTACGGAGACGAACGCCTGTACTTACTTACGAGCCCCCTCGTGCCATTAATGGGATAGGAAACACCGAGAGGATGGTCAATGAAGTCTGCAATGGGCGTCGACAATTCATTATGTGAGCACATCAGGAGGATGGACGAGTTATTAGCGTTGACGACGGGATAGCAACAAAAGCAAAGAGAACACGGAGTGACATCCTCTCAATCAGCATCTTCCCTTCGTAAATCTTTTCCCATCATTCGACTTGCAACTACCACACGACACTCGGAGGGGCTGAGTGTTGGAAATGACGTGGAGTAAAAGCCGGATCGAAAGAAAAACGTTTCCTTTCAAATTGTTTCCGACGCTAAGCGTTTTTGGGCGTGAAACAGGATGATAACTCCACGCATCCAGAGTCTTTCTTCTTACCACGAAATGCTATTTTTGGTATCCAGTGTGATTTCAATTTGCATCCCCAGGAGATTACTACGGCGGCAGCAAGGGTTTGGGCCTTGTGTGCCGAGAGCTGAATACAAAGGTTGTTATATACAATGATCATGCCATCTCAGTACCGGGATGGCTGAAGTCTTATTGTGTAATATTGTATAGCGTTACTTTGAAATTTGAAGCGGAAAGGAGGAATAAGCAAGAGGCATGTCTTCTACCCAATTATTTCCATCAACTAAAATTGATAAGGAACCATAAAGTTAGATGAAAAACTCCCAACGTAGGCTTGGGAACGTAAAATATTCGTGAACAAGATATCATTCAACACAGTAGTAATGTTTACTGCCCAACACTGCCAATAACACGAAAAAACATATAAACTCAAGTAATGGGGGCAGCATACGAGCATACGAACTTGCGACAGCTAATTCAACTTTTTGTAGTTCCATTTTATAATCCCCATGCCACGTAAAATTTTGCGTGAGATGGGAATTTTGAGAATATTCTCTAGCGTTGTCAGCGCTCTAACTAACACACCTATAGCTTGATTATCTTTATAAAATCCGAACCACTATACACTATTAAATAAAAATCAATACATACTAATTTAAAACTAAGTACCGATTACATTTTCGGGCGAAGTGGCTTTATTTCGCTTTGGAAATGGAAAGGAAATTTTAAAAACTGACACCCGATGTTGTTTCCTACTTTCAGAAAAATACCAATTTAAGTTCCAGAAGACATTATTAATGAGGTAGGATTTACATTTTCTAAACCTTAATGAATGGAATCAGTGAAAGCAATATAAAAAGGTAGCACACGTGCCGAAAATAATAAGTGATAAATCGAAAATCGAAACGCAATGGATCCGTTTGCTGGAGATCTCATGAAAGTGGCCCTGATTAAAGCGCTTATTATCTAAAGTGTAGCCGAATTAGACAAATATTCAATTGAGTTTACACATTTAGTTCGATCCTTTACCCTGATGCATGGCTATTCTTTGTGAGAACTTCTCCAGTTTTGTCTTCAACAGAACTAAAATCAACGTTCAAAAGCACAGAAAAACCAACCTGTGGTTGAATTCACCAAAGACTACTGGATGCCCTAATGTTTCTCTAATACTCTAACGTTTTGAAATACTCTAAGGCGCATATGGAATGCATTTCGGAGCAGGTTCGCTAATGCCTCATGAATTACTTCAAGGAAAATATTTTTTTCGCGGAATAGGTACCACTTCATGGTCAGTATTAGCTTTGCATTCATCACTTATATCAATCCTAAGATTGGCTCAAATAGATCACCAATTATCATTAATGCATTTCTTCTCTTCTTATCATTACTTGATAAATATCTATTTTTCATCTGTGGTATCAATTATTCCTATCGCCTCTGCGATTGTCTTTCTGAGGCCATCGTGTTTCTATTAAGTTGTCCCTCCTTTTCAGAACTTTCTTCTCCCTACCATTCCACCCAGAGCCTATTCATCTGTTACACGGTCCACCCACGATTAGTCTAAAGCGCGGAAATATTAGTTCCCAACCTTACAGAAATAATTTTAGCTGGAGCCATTCGTCACCTTCGTCGATACGGGCATGTACATTAGGGTGGTCCTTATTTTTCGATTTTTCGATTTTCTTTCGGGACACCCCCTCAATTCATGCTAATTGGTGTAAAAACATATCCTGTAAAATATTATTGCAATTGGATGACGGGAAGACGCATCGCACTCAAAGTTGTGAAATTTTGGCATTTTTGGCTATTTTTCGGACATGAATGGCGATAAGAAGGCGCTGGTATTTTTCAACGGATTTTCTCTGGTAACCAACGACTCATTGGACATTTGACATGCTGTACCTGCAATATTTTCCAATTGTGACTTGTGGTTCCCGAGATACGGCCCCAAGAGTGAGCGCGTGCCACCCCAAGTGGCGCCGCCTCGCGCCAATGCTCGAAGCTCCCAAGTCCGTCGCTTCATTCGGCGTTAGTCCTATTCTTTCGACGAAATGTATTGTTAAGCGATATTTTCTTAACACAGTTTTAGTTTATTAATCTAATTAAAAACAATGAACATTAATTAAGATTCACTAATTGTATCTTTATTTTTCTTTTAATGCAGGAAACATTTTTGTGAGCACCTAACCCATACTCTGACGAACAACGCTGATAATAAAACGCTATTTTAAAATTTAAATATCTAAGTGAGCTGGCATGCTTGATTCTCTGTAACATATCAAAATTCTTTTAACAATGTAGCTCTATTAGAGTCTGGGAATTTACGCCTGTAGTTAGACACAACCTTTAGGTTTCTGACTTTCGTCTTTTGTTAACTTATCATTTAATTCCTCCATCAATTAAACCCCCATTTCAGCAGAATCATTTACCACTTTCAGTTGCATTGCAATCTTCTGTCCTTTCCATATGCCCTATCACTTTTCTAGTCAGCTGGATCCTTGGAGAGATGAGTCATAAGAATTTTAAGTCGTTGGAAAATATTTTTTGATCCGTAAAATGTAGTCTTCAAGACCCTTATTGACGAAGAAGTCAATATCTTTCGGAAGCAAAGGAAATCTTTTCGGTATCTCGTCACCACTACCAGTGAAGCTTGACTCTAGAGCTTCTACCATTCGTCTTTTGGCCACTACTGGAAGATTGTCATCGAAAAAGCCTCGAACTGCAGCATCCAGGGATAAATACCATAAATGGTTCCGAAATTTGCTCATTGTCACCTGACTAACTGGACTGTGGATTTTCCTGTATTTATACAAAGTTTTGAAGAACATTATTGAA
The DNA here is from genome assembly GCA_933228895.1 of Platycnemis pennipes. NCBI lineage: Eukaryota > Metazoa > Arthropoda > Insecta > Odonata > Platycnemididae > Platycnemis > Platycnemis pennipes. Next base: position 85,428,174 of record OW121851.1, read on the forward strand.
TCCCGCCTCGGAGCCTCAACCACATTCGGTGCCGTTATACATGCCTCGACATACAGATGCACAATAAACAAGCACATATCACGGATTAAGGTATCTTCCTCGGCTGACAAGGATAACTCTTCGCGAAAAAGAATCATTTTCAGGCAGTAAAGCGCTTTCGACATCCACCTTACATGGTGCATAGCACCAGGAACGCGAAACGATATACTGTGCGGAGGAACCCCTCCTAAATATACAACTGTGAGCTCAAAAAGTTCTCGATAGTCCTCCCTGGGGTAATTTCCTGTCAACTGTTGTAGCGCAAACGGTAGAATATTTCCAACTTCCTCTTGCAGCACTTCTATCGAACGTCTGTCTTGCATACCTGTTTTGTAATTGTCCTTATCTAATGAAGGCCACATATTCTGAAACATTTTAAACTGGGGAACATTAAGGGCCGAACACTTCCCAAACTTTGCATCGGAGACAATTTTTAAAACCAGCTCGTATATGTGGTGCCGGCATGGTAGAAGCAAGATATCCTTTTTGAGAAGCTGCTCTAATAAGACACATGCGCCATTGGGTCTCCCAGTGTTTGTCGCAGTTGTATCGCGGCAGAATGCTTGCACATTTTCATGTAGGTTCCACTCTTCCAGCATCTGATGCACGGCAACGGCTTGATCTTTGCCGCTGCCTGATGGTGAAATGGGAACCCCAAGTAGATGCTCAGCTCCCCGACTGGTGGCTATAACAGGGAGTCTATCCACTAGTTCTTTGCCCATCAGTGCTGAAAGCAATTTTCCGTCCCAGTTTATGGTAACTGCACCCAGCTCCTCTAATGCGAATGTTCTGCGTAGGTTTGCTGCTCATTCCGCCCGTAAACTCTCGCGGCAGCGACGGATAGATGAGCGATTTATGACAAATTCGTCAACATTTTGGTGAAATGCTTCAGCAGCTGCTATCAAAATGTGAACTGCTTCCCTGTCGCTCACTTTGCATTTATGGGAAACTGCGGCAAGTCTCGTAGTGATCAGGTCTCTTCGAGCCCGCTTTACTGTCGGGCTGTAGGAACCACTGGTGGCAATGTTCTCTGCTCTTCCTGCAAAACATTTGGACCCATTACATTCGTCATTGCTGTCATCTGAAGATGTCAGTGGGGATGGTTCAACTATATTTTGGAAAAATTTGCAACGTTTATAAGATTAAAAGTAACTAACAGCAATTTAGTTCTACATTTGCATATTATATTAACTATTTAACAGAAACTGTTCAGTAGTGAAAATTATTGACTGGTTTAGGTCAGGTTCCAATAAAAACAAATTATTACCTTTCACAACTTCGTCGCCTTTAGACCGCCACAGTCGTAATTCCTCTTGTTCGCGTCGCAGAATAGCCTTCCTTTCTCTCCGTCGTAAAGAGTTCTCCAGTCCAAGCATACATCCTGGTCTGCCCTTTTTTCGTTGACTGAGGAGGAACAGTCGATCTTCTTCTAGAGGTATCATCTCTAAAGCATCGATATGGGCGATGTCGAACAGATCATCGAGGGCTGACACGAATTTTAACTTTTAATCTTTTTCCTTCTGCGACTGTCCTGCGAAAAATCGAAAAATCCTGAAGATTTTTGCAATAATCGCCCTCCTGGTAGACTTTCCAACTTTCCGATGCTGTGCTGAAATTTCCGCGTTGGTATCCGCGCTTTTTCCCAAAAAACTTCCATTCCTTTCAATGCAAGACTAGCACTAGATCGCAAATTTAAATTTACCTTACGAATGTTGTAGAAAAGAACCCTGAGCACCTGTGCATTTCATGGTAACTTAGAATCAATATTTTGATTCTCATAATGACCAATTAAGAATATTTGATCGGTGTTTCTAATTTCGTTTCTAAAACCATTCCAGCAGTCCACTTCACTCCAAGCTCCACCTTAGCAGATCAAAGTAAATCTCTGGCTCCTATGCTGTAGACGTACATGCGAACTGTTCGGTTTATATAGGCGAGCCTTGGGCTCGGCCGGTCAGTATTCAAGTCTGTGTGTAGGAGCAATTAATACGGCCTTTGAATTAATGTTCCAAATTTTTTATAGAAAACAATGTTTCATTGAAACATCTCCTTATGTAGATTTTCGCGTTTCTCCTATGCCTACATTGCTACTTTATATGAATATGAAACAATTTAATCAGGTGTTGGGCCCTAAGCTTTTTTGTCGCGTCTGAAAGACAAAGATATCCCACATTTCCTCTACATCAGTTACAATATGAAGTTAAGTGTAGGTATACTAATATACTATATACTAATACTGGGTTTATTTTTGTTGTCAGAAAACTGCATTCAAATTGAATTTTGAATAACTTTGCATTGTTTAATTTAATTAGATTAATAAATTAAAACTGTGTTAAGAAAATATCGCTTAACAATACATTTCGTCGAAAGAATAGGACTAACGCCGAATGAAGCGACGGACTTGGGAGCTTCGAGCATTGGCGCGAGGCGGCGCCACTTGGGGTGGCACGCGCTCACTCTTGGGGCCGTATCTCGGGAACCACAAGTCACAATTGGAAAATATTGCAGGTACAGCATGTCAAATGTCCAATGAGTCGTTGGTTACCAGAGAAAATCCGTTGAAAAATACCAGCGCCTTCTTATCGCCATTCATGTCCGAAAAATAGCCAAAAATGCCAAAATTTCACAACTTTGAGTGCGATGCGTCTTCCCGTCATCCAATTGCAATAATATTTTACAGGATATGTTTTTACACCAATTAGCATGAATTGAGGGGGTGTCCCGAAAGAAAATCGAAAAATCGAAAAATAAGGACCACCCTAATGTACATCGGGCCAAAGGCAGTGTGGCTCCTACTTAAAATCACTCTTCAACTTCTGGACTTAACCAGGGTGTGCTATAAAAGCTTTCCCTTCCAGAGCCATCTCCTTCATTGAGTCGCAATTCACCTACTACCTCTCCCCGTTTGTTTCTCACTCATTTTCCTCACTATCTCCTCCATTCCGACAGTGTCTTCTCAATACTTCAGAAGGGCAGAGATCATAAAGAGGAAGCATTAAAAATTTTCAAGCGTTCGACGTAAATCAAGTACACTAAGCATTTTTTATGAGCTAGGCTATAGGCTGTAATTCAATGTCGCATCACGTGGGCGAAGAATTATGGAAGGGGAACTGAGTGAAGAAATTTGCGCTATAGAAAATGTTCTGCTCGAATAAACTGAGTTGGTAGGGCGTACAATTTTTCTCTTAGAAAATGAATCGTATGAGAAAACGAGCGACGACTTTAAACTTCAATTACGAAATTTGCGACAGAAAAATTGTAGGACAGTGGATTTCCATAATGACTTTCAATGGAGGACTTACAAAATTTTCAACATTCAGACATAATTTATTTCCCTTTAACACCGGGAGCTGATTAATGCACGAGAGTCTGCGATGGCAATTAACATCCTCCTCATCCATAAGTTATTCTTATCAACGCCAGGAGAGAGGTAAGAGATTACATTGCATGCTTTGAAAGAAAACAAGAGGACTTGAAGACCTTTATGGCGATTCTTCAATAAAAGAGTTGACCTCGGTAATGGGAGGAAAAATCGAATCATCTAAGGGATCATTTACGTCTTGTATTTACGTCAAGAACCTTACTCTCAAAAGAGGCATTATATTGGCCCCAATGAACTTAAATGAAGTTGTACTTAATCTTTAAATTAGCATTTTTTCTTAAAAGGCACTTTCACGGCAATATCTCACAGAGGATCGGGGGAGCATATTTACGAGAAAAGTGGTAGCGGGGTAACTGCCAAGAGAATACAAACGGATCTCGTATGATATTTCACTTGCAAGAGAGAGAAAACGCCATTTTTTTACCTTAAAATTACAGCTTATAGATAAAGAAAGGTTAAATCAAAGATGAGTATTATTAACCCGCGAATGACCGCAAAAAGCTCATCCACACTGAGGTAAAAGAAAATGTATACCTGGCCGTTGATTGTGGGATATAACGTTCAAAGATATACATTAGGACGACTTTCACCTGCGCGACAAAAGCCAGAGCATACACGTCAAGAGCAAGCCAAAACGCTAATTGTCAGCTAAAGGAAACACACCAGACCTGTCTGGTGGAAACATTACACAAAAAAGTCAAACTAAAATAAGAAACGTAAATCCACCTCATGACAGATGGACCGGATAGAGAAGAATTTGGTACGATTACAAAAAGGGGACGAAGGAAAGAGAGCCGAAAAAAAGAAGGGCCTCACAAGCAAAGATCGAGCTGAAATCCATCAAAAATATGAAAGGGGAATTGGATGGCCGAGAAGGAGGATGGGAAGCTATGATTGATGAAACAAGCTGAGCCTTGTTGAGGCAAAGGAGAACACGAGTTTCCAGCTGTGTGAAGAAATATTCTACCCCACGCCGGATGAGATCGGACGAAAGATAAACAGCAGCTCATTCCAACAAAAACCCCCTCCCCCACTGAGAAAGGAAGCTTAAAAAAAAAGACTGAGCAATACCGGAGACTCAGACTCGAGACAGGGACCGGACCATAATATCATTCACCAAGGTTGAAGAAGCCCTCTCAAGTGAAGCAAGCGCTCGGGACCGAGACTTAAACGGCCTTCCGCGGCGGAGGACATGAGACGCGGCTCCTTGAAATCAAAGAGCGGAGGCGGACGCCCATTCACACGCGGGAGTATTCGCATCCGCCAAGGCAGACGGGGATCGAGTGAGAGCTCCCGTACCACCGAATCGGTAGTTACGCCCCTCAGCCAACGAGCACGAGCAGGTGTGCGATAGGTGGAGAATTCTCCATCTATCGAACGCCCACTCTAGAAATGGGCGAGAAATGTCCATCGCTAGTCCCAAAAACGCTAGATTTGATATTAGACGGAAATTGTCGTTTTGCGGCCGGATGGATCCAGTGACCTGAACGGCGAGAAACATTCGCGGATCCGTGAGGACTCAGTTCGAGGAATTTGACCAAAAACGTCCCTCAACAAAAGAGGATTAACGAAATTTTAAGGGAAGAATTTCATAAAGTATTGCAGCTATATAGTTTGAAGGCAGCCTCAACACACTGAATACTTAGAGACCTACTAAAAAGATATACATATTTGTATCTCTGAACTTTTCATTTTTATGGGAAGTTAATTGAAAAAAAATAAAAAAAGATCAATTCGGGCTCCGCGCGGGCTCGTGACATGATTGCGGTGATGGGGATGCTAATGAAAAGGAGCTTATAACATTTCATTACGTTTTTGAGATGTTCGCTGGCTTCAAGAAGGTGTTTGGGAAAATTTGGATAAGTTAGGGGCAATCCATATATAACGTAAAGCTAAAGGGGAGGGTATTTGTCGTGCCAAATTATACTGGTATTATCGACAGGGAGTGGGGGGCAAGTATTGGTAATAAACATTAATTAACGGCTAAACTAGAGCATAGATAAATTTGGTACTTATAAATAGTGTCTGTATCATCACACACAAAACATACAGGGTAAAGAAGTTCTTTGGCAGCACCACGTAATTTAGGAAGGGGGGAAGAAAAAAATAATACTATAGCGCCCCGTAATATTACCAGAAAACATTACGGGGCGCTATGGGGAGGAATGAAAAATAGCGTCACGTAATGTAGGGATAGCTCCTTAATGCCATTATTGGGAAAGATAAGATTAGATTAGAGGAATAGAAAACATCCCAAAGCAATAGATTTCCAAGAAAGTGCTAGTAGAACAGAAAAGCGGAAACCAAGTGGGTGGCAAACAGGGTGGAGAGAAGACTACTCGTTCTCACCAGTAGCAAGCGAATAGTAAGTCCGCATTAATAGTCCATCACGAGTAGTAAGCCCATAATTACCGAAGAAATGGTGACAGACACTTGGGGATAGCTTGATGCAGAAGTAAAGATAGGGAGAAAGTTACAATATTTTATCCATTCGAAAGGATTTTTGTTTACGAGCTTGTCATCAAGTCAGCTGGGTGTTCTGAAAATATGCTAGACACGCTAAAAAAAAAGAGAGCAACTCACTAGGAATTTGAGTAGGAACGCTAACAAAGGACTTACAAAGAGTCTGAGGTGGATCGTGGCAAGCAGGATGTCGAATAAGACATTGAGAAATGTGAATTAAAATAATCAGGAGATTTTCGAGATATCTTGGTATAAAATGATGGATGAGGAGAGATGTGTAAGAAAAAGATAAATAAGGAAATTTTGGACGTGGTGTAATGAGAGGAGATTTCTAAAAGGCATTAGGATGGAGACAGCAAGATAAAACAGCAGTCGTTATATATATGAGGAAATGTTTTGAACGTGGGAGAGAAGAACGCAGTAAGCGGGAAGATGGATAAAAACAAACTGTTACACAAATGATTAGAGGTCGGAATTATGTACCGCTGAAGAAGAACATCACAAGAAAAACCAACCAGTGAGGTCATACCTTAGGACTCAGTTCAACCCTTATTAGAATATTTATTGTAATACACACAATTTACGTCCATCGAGGTTCAAACAAATCTGCGATGTATCTCATGATTCCCTAACATCTGGAACCAGTGATTACGTTCCAAAAATATCGGTAGTTGGATTTCCACAAGAAAAGTCCCCCTCGACTAGGATTCAAACCCGAACCCTCTGATTCCCGGCCAGGTACTCTACCAGTTAAGCTACCGAGGCTTCCTTCTACCCTGTGGAACTCTAGAACCGAAATTCAGGGGGTCCGGGCTCGAATCCCGGTCGAGGTGGATTTTTTCCTTGTGGAAATTCAACTACTGTGCATTTTCAGCGGGTGACTCCGCTAAGATATTCGCGGCTTGATCGCAATTCTTGAATTGGTCCAAAAGTATCGTTTAGGTTCAATATCTTGCCTTTGTTTCGTTTCACTAGAGATTAATCAGAAACATTTTGTGTCCAACCATAACCTTTGGAGCAATGACGGGAGAGCACCTAGAATAAGAACACAAATGTTTGAGGGAGTGATACCCCGACCGCTTCGTTTTCCTTTCGCTTCATCAGTTCTCTTCCCTTCCATCCAGGTTTGCAGCGGAGGAAAGGACAGCGGCGGAGATGGGAGAGGTGACGGCGGAGACGGACGAGTTGATGACGGGGGTTGCGACGAGGGGAGAGGTGGGGGTGACGCTGGGGATGAACGGAGGCGGTCCATACGGGATGCTGGCGGACCAGGGTAGTTGGTGCGCCCCCCGCGACGGCCTCACGCTCACCTGGAGGGACCTGAGCGTGTACGTGCACGGCAAGGGAGAAGGCGGCAACGGAGGAGGCTCGGGCAGGAAGTGGACCAGCTTCGCGACCTCTTCCAACTCGTACAAGAGAGTGCTCAACAACGGTGAGCCTTCGAGCTCCGGAGCGGTGACTCAGAGTATTTCCTTCATTCTCGCACAGGGGACCCGGATTCTTATACAGGAGTGGTATCACGTATATGCGCACGGCAGCTGTAGAATATAATCAGTTTTTCATATGCTCCAACGTCTAAGATTATAACGCATCCTCTTACCAGACTACACATTAAGATAAACACAACATCCACGCCTTAGGAAGGATTAGAAGCCGTAATCCTTGGGTCACCACGCCGGAGCTTTACTGAAAGCAGTATACGGTAGAAAATTCAGTGGGCGTGTTGACCTTCCTCACTTCACGTCCCAAGAACTCGAGCTCGAATTCAGTCAATAGTGGTATTATTTTCAGGAAAATCCCGGCCCCGACTCAAGGGTCGGGCAAGGAGCACTTAAGGTGTAGAACTCAGTCCGTCACATTGGACATAAATAGCGGATGGCACCTGTTTGTTTTGTTGAAAAGGATTTATGCCGGCTTCCGATTTAATTTTTATTCATAATATTATTATAATATCGTTATATTTCTCATTTTTTTTATTTAATGCCGCATATTTTATTTAATGCCGAGATTCCATTTGTGATAAGAATGAAACCGCTCAACAAGCCTCCTTCGACAGGGTTTGTTAAGTTCAGGCTTATGTCGACGCCGGATTTTCTCTACTTCCCCTAAACAAGCGGTGGTGAGTAGGAGGGCTTGCTTGAATTGTTCGAGATTCCGGTACGGAATAATCCCGAACGCAATGTAAAAATACACGAGGGAGTCCTTAGCTATGTACTTGAATTTATCTCGAACAGTTCAAGCAGTAACGCGCCAGACAGCCAGGCAAAGGTAGAGTATTCGCATCCAGCCCCGGGCATGGATTTTGTGTTGGTCTTAGGGTCATGAGTTTAGTTTACAAGGTGTATAAATCCTTAGAAGTTGGAGCGTCTGAAACTGTAAACTACAACTACGCTCCTCTACTTTGTCTATATCAAACAGTCTATTAAAATGGCATAAATCACCTCAATGGTTTGTCGCTTTCCCTAACAACAACCGTCATTCGTCTGAAGTACACTTCAACAATGACGACATTCCACAAAAACAAGGAGGTTAGAGGGCGCTGGAGGAGGTATGCGCACGCTATCTTACGGGTGAAATCCAGAATGGGGTTGGGAAGAAAGGGAAGGTTCCCAGAACACCCGGCCTAAAACATGGCGTTTTTGTATATCCTCTCTAGGAAATTGTGCGCGCATTAAAACAGGAGAAACTACGGAATCGCACCCGGAATTTAATACTGCGATGTCAGGTAATCTCCCTGAGACTGTTTAAGAGAAGTACTAATACACTTTATTCCACTGTGAGAGAATTCTTATACAAACAGCCCGTATAAATTGAAACTACACAATTAAAGTAAATACGTATTTCATTTTTTGAACATTTGCTCAATTTCCACCGTTTATTTGACGATTTTGCAAAAATACATACCATTGTTCCATCTTCTCAACTAAGTTTATAAAAGCAACTTGATCCGTGCTCCTCTTAGGCCTATGGTGTCGACTACAATAGCTGACCTTACTTCACGTCACTAACGAGAGTTTTTAGAATGAAAATGGATCCTAAAATTATATTAAAAGATATGAAATAAACTACTGGAATTTCGGCCCATCTCACAAATGGTCACTTAGATGACTTGCATAGGAGATTATTCCTCTTCTCATTGACTTTTGATAAACATCTTTACTTGAGAAACATACAGCGAAGGCCAAAATGTAGCGAAAGGTTTAGTGTCATGCCAATAGCACAGGCAATGGGATGCTAATCAGAGGACCCCTAAGATTTCTTTCGTTGTGGGCGGGCAAATAATCCCGCCGAGGAATTGCTCTTCCACTCCACAAATACTCATTGTATACCACTTCCTCTATCTTTTCTTAATGGGCAAACGAGCTTAACTGATGGTTTCCCTCTAATAGCCGCTGTTATCAAGAATAAAACACGACGGAGGACCGAAAAGAGACACTAGAAGGTCTCGAGAACAAACCTAGACGCCTGTTCAATGCTTGCTGACGTTGCCATTAGATCGGAAGTGGAGAATATTATACCCTCCATGTTAGACGGATTCTAATTAATAGGTGAATTCGTGAATTTCAACATATTAGAATCCTAGTTATAAATATATGACAAAGATCCACTTGATGCACAATTTTGAATGGGAGGTCAAACTTTTAAAGAGCACATTGGCTAAAGAGGGGTCTCCGCATAGCGAAACTTAGACGTGACTATTAAGGCTGCTTTCGTATTGTAAGTCGGTTCTCATTCATTCGAATGGGCATCCATGCTTTTGGTACTCATATTTGAGTGTAATCATCTCAGTGATAAATTCATTCTCCTTGAATCCCCTTAGATGTTTGAAAAGTTTGACCATATTTTTTAGGCAAAATTATTTTGCACTAGATAGAAATTCTCGTGTAAACAAAAGTAAATCCTATTTTCTTTGCCCCCGCACCTCCACTGAATAATCTAGCAGAAATGAAATTGACAGTTGTGCCTCTAGACTTAATACAACTAAATATTTTACGCAACATTTCGTATACATAAAGATGAAAATTTTCAGTAATTTTCCTTTTTAGCAAGTGACTCTCACTTGTTTCCCGGTTAATATAGGTAATTATAGGTAAATACACGCAAAGTAGCATTCTCACTTGTTTCCCGTACAAAACGGGTATCACTTTCGCTCAGGTGCTACACAAATGAATAATGCTGCTCACAGGCGTGGGCACCCCATTACAGGTGTAGAACGTGATCCGTTCAGTGGAGCTGAACGCTGCATTAAAGATTCGTGCGTCAAAATGCAGCGTCAATTTAGCATTTTCTTTGAGGTGGCTATGAAATAAATATACAGAAGGTACCGAAATAAGGCCTTACTTTGAATAAAGCCGGCAAAGTAATATTCCTACTTTCCCATCACTAGTAATCAATCATAAGATTGGCTTAATGTTGCTCTCCAACTGATTATTCCATCAGCGAATCTCTGCGTATTTATATACTTTTTCTCATTTTCATTATTTAATACTTGTGCCTTATACGTCATACGAGTTCTTCCTTATCCACTGTCTTCATCTGATCATTATGTCATAAGATATGCTCGATTAGGTTGCATGCCTTAGAGGAATAAGGCTGTTTACTGCCATAAAAATACCCCTGGATATCAATAAAAAGTGCTTTAATGCTAGAATAAAACAACTAATGGCATAGTGTCCCACTCCACAAAGGACTAAATATATTTTATACTCTTCTCAGTTAATATTCGATTGCTAATCTTCCTCTGTCAAATGAATTTACTGAAATTATTATCGAATGAACTCGTTCCACAAATGAAATGGTTAAATAACCATGTAACCTCCACGCAAACAGCATATTTTTTGTTTCCTGTTATTGTTATTAAGAGTATTTTATGGGTATTATTCTAACAGTTTTCTTGATTAAATTTTTAATACCTTGGGTTAGTCATTCTGATACTCTGAATTCTGAATTTGAATCTCAACTGTTTGATGCTTGTGCTTGTCAGTAATATGCGTTTTCCTTTCAGTGAGCGGCGTCGTGAGACCTGGCTCTTTGGTGGCGCTGATGGGAGCGAGGTGAGTTCATCACGAAATACACATTAAATTCAGCACCTACGCCTTTTTGGACCTGTCTTTGGAAAAATCTTACCAGAATTGCAGCTAGCAAAGAGTTGATGAATTTGCGCTCAACTCATTGCGATGTCTATTCATTAATGATGGCTATTGATTAATAATGGAATTCATTAATCAATCAGAAACCAGGCAAATCTCAATCAGAAACCAGGCAAATCTCAATCAGAACCCTTCATCTAGTTCAGTGTTTGTCATTTACTTAGGTTCTCTGATTTAGAGTTGGTTTTCCAGTATATTCTCTTGATCCCTTTGCTTACCTACGGATATTACCAGTCTGGGGGAATAAAATATGCTATTTGGGCGGCATATAATCTCCGGTATCTGTTCTAGATGCTGCTGTGAAACATAGATGTAGAAACACCCCTCAAGTGGCAAAACAGAATATCCCAAAAATGTGCCGGGAATTCGTATCAATTTCACGTATTCATCTATCTCACCAGACTGATGTCAATCAATTTAAAGTGACAAGTACGAAATTAAATTACTACCTCCACAGAAAAAAAATCATTGTTGGCAAAAACTAGATAGATAATCCCAAACACAGACGTAAATTTGATCCCCGTCCAAGCATCTTAGTTCCGCAGGCCGGAATGAAAGATAGGTCCGCGGACTCTTTGAATCAAATTTGCATGCTGAGCGGAAAATGCTTCTGCCAGCTTATCCCAGAATGCGGAATCAAATCGACTAAGACGACCTCTCAGTTTAGGAATTGATGCCAGATGAACAACCACAGGGCTCTATCAATCAATCACGCCTAGAGAGACTGATATGCGATGACAACGACGCCATTATGGCCGTCATTGCGACCGGCACGCCGCAGGGTTCAAACGAGCAATTTCAAACGTCATTACCTCTGTTTTCATTGGCATATATATCCAACATATGTATGCGCTCTACCTTTATCGATGGCTTAGTCATATTACAGAGTGCAACCGCGACCTGAGGATCGATAATATTAATAAGAAGTGACGATCGGATTCTTTCAGTCTTCAACATCGTCCACTTCATTCCAGAAACCTGAAATGATCAGCCACGTTCAATTTTTTGCACCACCGTCTTCGTACTGAATGGGAATATAATACCTGAAAAGGAGGCGCAGAATGTGACATGCAATCTCACGGAATGCAATAAGTCGTCCATCTCTTAGCGAGTGCTAACTAGGGCAAATATTAATTAACAGACGAATTCACCACATTCCGCGCATCAGCACCAAATTAAAGCTCTAAGGGTGATATTCAGTAGTCCCTTTCGAGATCTTCTGCGTCCATCAGGGAAATGATGATGCGCCGTCATTCACCATGATTCGCCCTGCAACGGTCGCGAAAGCTTGGACGACAATGCTATCTACGCAAGAGATCCCGAAATGGAAAACTGGATATGATCCACGCAGCGAAAATATTCGATCAGCCATTATTCTAAGGGTGAATCAATACATATCAGCAGAAAACTTCAAATTGGGGCCAAAGTGACTTTACAAGTTTGGGCGCTTAATTCTGCGTCCCCAAGTGTAATAATGAGCGTCGATTGGCCTCCGGCGGTCTAGCCCGAAAAACCCAAAAAATTTAGTGACGTGAGCGTAGAACATTAGACAACATTTATCTCCTGCATCAGGAATCGAACCACAGGCCTTACTCCCATGTCAGAATAAAATTGACTCTTCCCGGAATTCATGAACCCTCAAACAATATTTAAGTTCAGAGCGGCAGTGATCCACCACCGAACGGTGTGAACTGGATCAGCCCTTCGCTCGCCAGAGGGCGGATGGGTGCTCATTTGTGAACACGGTTGTTATTATGACCGTTTTGTGGTGCTACAGGACATGAAATCGAAAGGAAGGTCGCCCATTTGAACGCATGCGCCGAAAAATGACGGAAGAAGGGAACATAACGCAACGCACGCGCCAAAAAACACGTTTTAGGAGAAATGAACAGTTGATTCCCACACGCCTTAAAACGTGAGAGCGACCTTGGAGAGGAACTATGCTTGGCATCCTATCCCCATCCCTTCCATTCCTATCCTTATACCTTTCCTCCCGGCCTGAAGCACCTATTAGTGCGGAAACAGACTTGAAAACACCATGTAAATTCGGTACAGACTTATTCGAACTGACCTTTTGACCAGCTCAGGTCAGTCGATCCGTGGCCACAAGCACAACCGATGACACAGGTTCACAAATCAGCAGCTGACACAGAAACTAGATTTCAATGACGGCACTCCTTTCAAATCCCTGAAAATAATGATTATTTTACAGTAAATTTCACTTCCTCCAAAAGGATTTATCTTTTGATTATCAGGGAATACATCTCTGAAAATGATTACTGAATATTCAGAGTAATCGAAAGTGAAAAATCAGATTCAAAACTAAAATAAATGTTTACATGTGTATAAATTAAATAAAACAGCAAGAATATCATCACTTTTCAACCGTTGACGCATTGAGTCCAAGTGGAACGCAACTTAACACATGATGTATGTAGTTAGACTGCTAGACTTAATTACAATTCATAATATTCATCAGCAGGCACATATGAAAAAAAAAAGAAAATTTCTTCTTGTTGAATTTCATGCTCCGTGGACTGAGAAGGCGTTTGCGGACTATCTCCATAAGCTCTCCCATAAAATAACCAAAGGGAACGGATATAAAAACCTCCAAGCAGTGTAACTTCTGTTTCTTTCCCCTAGTCTCCAGGACGGACCAGTCGATTAAAAATCTGTCAAAACAGTTTATTACGCTCTAGCGTTTCTTTTGCCTTGTTCTCAAAAAGGTCCAGTCCATTGGAAACTCCACAGACAATTTATAGCGTCCCAGCGTCTCCTTCACCTTGTTTTCAGAATGGGAGAGTCAATTAAAAACTGTAAACCGTTTACTATTTCTTGGCATTTTCCTCTTGCCTTGTAATACATTATTCAACTTGATATCCGTAAACTTTAAGAACCAGCTGGTTTGAACCCATGAAATGGAAATTTCATGAGTAAATCATCATCAAGATATTCTCTGAGATCAATTTCGTATTTGGGAGGATATGAAGCCCCTGTCTGAGCTCAAAATCAGCCTCAAAACTCAAAAATAACCCCAGCACGACCCAAACTCCACGTTTAACAATAATATATCTTCCTTTTCACATTCATCGTTATTTGATCTTTTAGTTTCTATTCTAACAAACACTCAGGTAAACATTACGGTCATGATATTTCTTTAGGATGAGAAAGCAACTTCTGCATGCAAGAGCTCGTGCCTGACTTACAGCGCGCACGATTGAACTGATTAATTTTCTGTTTCACGAAAGTTCTTATAGCTAAGATTGAGAGGTGGAAAAAGAGATTATTTGGACTCTATCTCACCCCGAATAAAGACGACTTCAATGTATTTAGACGTTTAAAACTCACCAATGATTACTCAATGTCTCAGCTAAATTTTCTAAAATGTTTTCTAAGTACGCATTTCTTTCCTCTCATTTCCCGATGATCCTGCCATGGGCTTTCACCACCAATCCTGATTTGTCTGCGATGTCCCAACAGTGGAGCCGGGAAGAGCACGCTGATGAACGCTCTGGCGCACAGAAGCCCAGGTATGTAATTACATTTCTCACCTTCCCCCTCCCCCACCATTGTATGTGCAAAAAACGGGAGAGCGGTAACTGTACTCGAAAAATTTCAACTCAAGGGCTGAGCCCAATCTCACCATTCTTATCGGGCGGCCTTAGTTAAAAAATAAATCACTTGCTCGGTACCGAAATATCAAGCTACATATAAACCGACAGTGACGCCTTTTCTCCTCATTAACTGCTCGGTTCTTTTGCAGTCGTTCCATAATCATTAGATGAATTGGTTGATTGACCAGTAATGGATAAGATTACAAACTCCATCCCTGGATCGGGTTGGTGTTATGGCCAGAGTGCTGGACTCCCAACCTGAGTTTCCGGGTTCGCATGGCGGGGATAGCAACTTTTTTCAGTTTATTTTGGCCGGTCCTTATATGAGTGATGCGTACGCACTTTAAGTCCAGTACACCGTCCGTCGGATAGGACGATAAACATAGAACATCTTGGCACCTTTCGTGCCGTGCGAGTGCCGGGTATCGCTCCCCCTTCCTATGTTCCAATAAAATCTCTACCTCCACCTCAAAACACATCGAGCATTAACGGCGGTCAGGCAACTAGGCACCTAGAGCGAATACAGCTACTAAGACTGACGTTTTAGACTTTTAAGTATTTTTAGAATACCAGCATAATACTCACCTTCAACGCTACCATATCAATGGTTAGACAAGAATAAAAACAAGTTAAAACACGTCCCACGATAGCACTGCTCCCAGCGGGTACAACCAATGCCGAAGAAGTTTTCTCATGTTTCTATGGATACAACTATGCCACTAACTGACCATTTTACGATATATCAAGATGAGGAGCATCAAAAAAGGCGAGACTAAGCTCAAAATATATACCGAAATATTTTTACAAGGCTAAAACTGAACCAATTACCATAATTTGATAATTATAATAGATTAAACTCTTAAAAATATTCGGAACTTTTAGCTAATCTAATTTTCGAGAAAAAAACACCTGATAATTTGTTTTCAAATCTCCGAAAAGCTATTATCAAATTTCTACTTTAAAATTCCGGGTTAAAGATCGGAAATTATATAAACCATTTAACCAATTATGGGGACTAAAGACATTCTTAATAGAAGAATAATTATTAAATAATTTTAGCTTTTAAGAAAAAAAGCGCAATTTATCACAAACGTCGGCTATGAAGAGTCAAACACTTTCTGTGCCCGAGAAAAACCAGTGATTAATTGTTTGATTGGATTTTTAAGGATTCAAATGCCGTAAAAGGTTTGACTAACCAATTCCTCAAGTAATTAACTAATCAGTTTCTTAATAGCAATCTTCACCTCCAATTGTCATAATTGCCACTAATTTTTCCATCAATTAATTCTTGGTAGTGTAAATGGTGAGGTTATGGCCAGGATCGTCCCACCGGAAACGGCACGACACCGCAGGGTATCTGACTATTTCATCCATTTTCTCGGCCATAAAATTAAATTGAATTCGAGCACTTCAGCAGCAATGAATGCACTCAAATTTTAAATCCAAATTTTAAGAAAGGTTTCAATTTCACACAACTCTGCAATCTCGAAAGTTCGTGAAGCTAATGTAAATTGGAGGGTTGGGCGGGGGCCTTCTGGAGCCCCCTGGCACTAAGACCTCTTTTAGATCCATTGTGCCAACCGTATTTAACCAGCCCGCCACTGGTAGACAGAAGACAAGAGCAACTCCGTAGAGGTATGGAGGTGGGTCACCCATCCAGCCTCCGTCCGGGCCCAATGTTGCTTCACTATTCGTGAAGCTAAGTAATACACTGATGAAGGTTCTGTTTTTTTTCGTTGCGAATGCTATTGGTAAAGTCACCTCGAGCTTTCCACCAGATTAGGGAAAAATGATGGCGGCTGCTGATGACGTTTCGATGACAGAGATAGCTATCGGGACGTCGACAGTTGCCGATTCCTGACCTCAAAGTAACACTCCGACAGGAATTCACCTCGAAATAAGAGCTAGCCTTAGCGATCGCATTGCCCGAATCCAAATTAATACTAACCACTCAACTAAGTAACGGAAGCAATTGCTTCACTTGCACTACTGACAGTAGTAGCTATTGACAATCCATGAAAACGCATTGTAATTGCACATAAAACGGACACTTCACACATTGGGCCATTGGGCTTAGTCCTTACATTAGATATCACGAAATTAACCGAAAGAGAAGAAGTGTCTATCACCTACCATATACATTTCCTAAAGTAGCACCAGGGCAGTCAACTTAATAGCCCCTTACTTTATGACTCAGTGATCTCTTCCATGATGGTTGCTTCTATCTATCAACTGTATCTAACAATTGTCTCACACTGAAATTGTGCTGTATTACCTACAGCGAATTACTTACATATAATGGCTAATAGTACTTATGTCTATTATATTGGCTATTAGAACGTAGCAAAGCTAAGAAGAGATATGGAAGAGTTGTCGACCATCCTGCCATTCAGCCACGAGCGCATGGCAGCTCGCACAACCCCCAAGCAAACAAGGGTAAGGAACGGGAAGGGTTTAGGAAATTTGGAAAAGAGAAAGAAACTTATTTGCAGATTTATTACTCGGTTTGTTCATTCGTTTAACTTTTCGCCCTGCTCCCTTGCCAGTGAATTTTGGATTCATTATCTGGGAAATTGAAATCCACATTACCAGCATGGAAAATTTCATTTCTCCGAATTCCCTCATCATTTTCTCACATATTCTCCCCAATGAAACGCTCTACAGTCGCCAACTAAGAATCTGAATTTTTTCACCATGCACGCCTCTTCTTTTTTATTCCAAACACACACTTCACAGCGGAGCCGAGAGCACAATTACTTGATAACTGCTTCCGTCGCTTCCAATCAATCGGAGACTTAATGCTAAGCAACCACACCTGACAGGAATATGTTAGCATCCACAATTGGACGCTGCTCCCATTCCTAAAATGTTTATTCTCCAAATGATCAACGAGACTAAGCAGGAAGGCTATAAGTGTGGCCAGAAACAGCATGTTCGGCGATTCAAATAAAAAAATAGAAACTCTGGAAGAAGATTTGATCGGCTAAACGGGGCAAATAAATGCGAACGGATGTGAAACTTCCGGGCTTGGTATCCGAAGTAAGTGACATGAATCTGAATTATACTCACGTAGTGGAGAAAATTTCACGACTCTAATGTCTCAAGATACCAGGCCAACTTCATGTTTTAAGAAAGTCATAAGACTTCTTGAGTACTCTTTTCAAATCTCTTATAGCCTATTGAAAGGGTTTAGAGAATACCGCTGAATTCTCCATTCTTCTCGATGGTAAAAATTTGCATGAAACCTATTGAATAAATTACAAAAATAAGACACTGCCAAGCTCGCGAGCGACAATAAAAGTGAGATGCTTTTAACATTCCCTTCCAGTAAATGATTTACATAAAAACATCATCTCGAAAAAGCGATGGTCGAGACCTTTTGGACAGAATCTTTTTTCTGATACTGATCTTCGCGCAAGTGGAGGAGCTGCGAAGATGATCCCGAGAAAAGATAGGGTTATTCATCCAAAAATGACTATATGGTGAGGATACCACCGATGCCACTCGGATTGAGAGTCGAAACTCCTTCTTGCCGTGCCAAGTGGGCCTTGTGGGTAAATCGCTTACGTGCAAGTCGGGGGGTCAGGTGGGGTTGGGGGGATCGAGTGACGCCGTGGGCCTCCGTATAGCCCAACTTCTGGGGTTTTTCCCTCGGGGAAACCGGACGACAGACCAAATGTGGATTCTAGGCATCTCAAGGACGCACGTGTCACCGAATTGGTCCGTGAAAATCAGGGAAAGTGAGAAAGTTTACGCATATCAGCTCCGTCCGAAAGGGAAAAATAATAAAGAAGCGGTTGACCGATTTTTTCCATACAACACAACAGTTTCTGTTTTTTTTCCCGCCCACCCATTTTAGTTTCGCCTTCATAAAGAGAGCTTCTGTTATTACTGCAACGATGATCATAACGGGCTTAAAATTCGTACCTTAAAGTGAATTTTTAACTCGGAAAAAGTTTTCGAATTAGATGCCGAAATTCAAGGCACAATATATTAAAACGGATCCCAATGCTTTAACTAGTGATGGACAAAGCAAGAAATAAATAGACAATAAATGAATAGTGGACTCTACCGGAGGAAAAATTTGCTTATAGCAGGGAATGTATAAGCTTGGAAGTAAGGAAAAGCTTCACTAGATCTTACTCATGGAGCATGCTTCTTTATGGTAGCGAGTAATGATGACAGCAGAAGTTCAGGCTGGAAGCTACAGAAGAATGATAAAGGTACAAATATCGGCCGATTAACGAAGTTGTATCATTATCATGAAAAGAATGGGAGATAAGAGAAGTTTTCTAAAAACTTTAAAAAGAAGACAAGACAGGACAACTTAATCGGCCATTTCTTGCTACATCATAGCCTGATGGAGGCAATCGTCGAGGGAAAACGAATGGCAATGGAAGATCTCGCATGAGATATGTGGCGCAAGTTTTTGTGGGTGTAAAAGAGAATGATTATATTAATGTGAAGTTATTAGCCGTTAGGAGAATCGAGGGGAAAGCTGCGCCAAACCAATCCGATGATCGTTGACCTATGATGATGATGATGGAACGGCCTATACAAATTGACCGCTTTATCCAAAGAGCCTGGTACATAGCGCATCATTTACGAGTCGGGACATTGACAAATTTCTATATTTCGGGGCAAAGTTACAGATAAATACGCCAGCAAGAATATCGATATATTTTCACTGCATTTGTTTGTCTCTAAGGGGTAACCTGGAATGAGGCACTCGGATATTTGCTTCCAAACCGCGGAAAACATTAGCACGAGAGACCTGGTTTTTAGAAACGATAGCAATTTAGATTAATTGGCTCAGCAGGCGTGAAAGAGCTCGATGTAGTTCCCCCCCTTGGCGTGAACGGCGCAAAAAAGCTCAAAAGACAACCGCAATTAAGTACAAGATAGATGGACAAGCCACACTGTCGTCACATATTGGCACGGCTTTAAAATTTCTGATAGACGATAACCATCCGTTGTCGTGGAAGTTAAGTGTGCACTAAGGCCACCGACAGTTGGGATTTTATAAAACCTCAATGCGAGATGGTAGATTGAAAATATAGTCAATAACAGAAGCTAAACCCATTCTCACTCCAAGAAAATATATACGTAAATAGAAGTTACAAAACCAGGTATAGAAGATATACAAGAACGTAAGGCAAAAAGGATATATACGATCCTGATTCAGGATACAGAGCCTATATTCTAGAGTTTATTATAGTGACCGTAAGCTTAAGTTTTGAGTAGATTTTCCTCTGTTCCACGTAGAAATAGGAAACTAGACACCACTTTGAATGCATACGTTTAAATAAGACTGCGGTTATAAATAATTCTTAATGTGAGAGAAGAAAGCTCCAGCAAGATCCGCTTCTCTTCATCTTTGATTCTTTCCCCTTAGCTATATCATGTATCAAACTTCGAGACAACGCTTGACTAACACATTCATTCGCAATCAACAGGAAATAATGTCGATGTCTTTCAGGCATCCTCCCTGATTAGGGAAACTTCTAATACGTGAACCGAAAACAAATGGGTTAGGTAACACTCAGGTTAGACAATGTGGAGGAATTTTGTTTTGTTGGTGATTCATAAAGCACATATTCATTCTTCACGCAATGACGTGTCGCAGCTCCGATGATAAGAGTTAACTTTAATGATAACACCGTTTCTTAGCACGATCTCCTGAGGAAAAAGTACCGCGTCCCTAAGGAGTATCAAAAATGACCATTTCAAATACAACCTTGTTAACGGAAAGTGATATAAGCTTTATAACTGCGCGCTCGTAGCTGAAGTGGTCGCAGAATGAGATTTTTAGGGGTCCCAACTACTAAGTTTAAATCGGACCGTATAACTTAACTTACTCCTAAACTTAACCTAGAAAAACCACGAAATCGGTTGCCCGCGGCAAGATTCGAACCCGTGGTCATTGTTTTCTAGGCAGTCATGTCTCTGACCTGACCACTCATAGCATTTCTTTATATATGAAAGTGTATATCCTCGTAACCCATCCGAATTTGTACAGAATCACACCCAATGTGATTCGTACACTTAGTCCATGGCTACATGAGGATCTCAAAATTTTCAATTTCCATGCCGCAATGTGCTCGGTAGGCAGATGCCAAAATAATAAATAAAGTATTGAAATAAAACGTGAAAATACCCAATGACTGTCCTATATCCAAATACAATTGAGAAGTATTCTCATTCAGAAACAACGATGTTCCTGATAGTTTTCACAGAGGTATCAAGATACACTAGGACACTCTTTCAATTAAGAGCGCTGCCGAAAAACTGATTTTCCTTCGAGTAAACACGGCACTCCTGTAGTCGTTTCCCTGCAAAACTGAGTGGTCTTTAATAGACGGATTATTCTTTATATATTCTTCAAAACCGCGGTGACTAAGAAAGGAAAATTCAAGAAGCAAGAGTACTGACGAAATGAAGACCACAAACGATTTCAAGCAAATCATTTATTTTTTTATTTTTTAAACCAACAGCTGATCAATATCGACTTTCCCAGAACATTCATCATAACTGAATAAATTGGCCGGCGTGGCAAAATTTGTTGAGCTTCAGGAAACGGAACAATGATAAAGCTAGCCGATAAGAGTTTTGAACTACCGATACAAAAGATATTAATCCTTAGAAATTAACTTCTGACCGCCAGTAAAACTCAAAACCATTCGGTCATCATCTGAAGGCGGTGATTTAGTTGGGGCAATAATCGTTTATCACAAAAAGGGTCGTATAATTCAAAGACGATGTTAACGCCTTTGCTCCGTGTAAAAAGCTTTATTGTGCACGTATGACATTCAATCTAAACATTAGCTCAAATAGGGTGAAAGTAACTCCACAGGGACGACATTAATTTATGGTAGGAAAAAACTCAGCGGGATCACATTAGACCGCTGTTCTGTGAACTGCCATATGCGTCAGGTTATTTGCATTTCATTCCGCTGTATCCAAAAAGATGGCGACCCAGGTCATTTGCTTCTCCTCTTAAATAATTTTACAAGTAAAAGCGGATGTAAGGTAGATCCCCTAAGCCATATATTAAGACCTCTTTTTTTGACAGGCTATGTGGCTTCAACATGGAAAGCGAGGTGATGGGAGAGAGATCGAGAAACACGATCGCTATGGGTCGAGAGCAACACACATTCCCGTTTTGGATTTTTATGCATTCTCAAGGATAAAGACGAGGTCATCTAATCCCACTTCCTTCACGCCTCAATTTAATATTACCGTAAAACAAAATCGTACTTTCCAAAGCGTACTAAATTATCTCTCACATTTATGTTCTTTGAGCCGGCTAAGAAAGTATAAAGATGCGGAATCCATTAGTAGTAGACCAGGATTCCAGATCCCCCAGTGAATAATCTTACCGTCTAATCTACGCTCTAAATCCTATAAAAACACAACGTATACCCTAAATGCAAAATTCGAACCAGCGACCTTGGGATTGTCAGGCCGGCGTGTTACGGACCTGGCTAACGCTCTGAAAAAAACATTTTTTACACGACCCACACACACTATACTTCTTTACCCAGCATCACAGGGCAGGGATTGTTTAAAAAGCCAGCTTTTATCAGAGTGTTTGCAAGATAAAGTGGATAACGTTAACGAAATCTCTGTGTTAATGTCAATCCCTGCTTATGCCTGGGTCGCGGATGGCGTGAGGGAAAGAGGTTATAACCCATCATTCCAAGCGCCAACTTCCTTTATTTTACCCTGATCGAGTGATGGAATCCGGCGATATGAGTAAGAAACATCAATCATCGCCTCGGCTTCAAAAAGAAACTCGGGTCATCTTTCTGTGATCATAAATCTTACCAGAAAATAAATCTTCGTGATAAGGCAGCATCGCTGTTATCACGGTTCGATGATATCATCTGATGAAATTCAGGAACTCGAAATGGAATTACCTACTCAAAATAGTCACTAAAGATGGCGTCTCTGACGAAAGCTACCGGTTTCACGAGGAGGAGCGAAATGTGGGCGGGCGACTTCAGCGAAGGACCACCTCCTCGATTTCACCGACGATTAAGGGTAATCAGGAATCAGTAATCACCGGATGCGACAAATTAATGCCCGACGGTCGCGGGAACAGGCTCCCCAAAAGCTACTTCTCGGTGACGTTAGGAGGCCATTTTGTCCTCCCTTCCACGAAAGATTGATGTTTTACCGATGTTTGAGCGAGGGAAGAGGGGGAATATATCGACTGCTTGGCGATATGCAACTCGATACGTCGGGATGGAGAGGAAGAACGCAGCGGGCGGAAGAATTGATGGTCCGATGAACATACCAACACGAGTAGGATCACGAATGATTGTAAAATACACGACTCAGAAGTGATCTCGATATAATGAAAAATAACTATATCAGAATTTCCACACAAAAAATATCTCCCTTGCCCCGGTTCGCATCCTGGTCAAGGTGAATATTTTTTTTTTCTTCGCGACTTGGTCGTAATTCTTGATAGTGAAGAATAACTAGTTTCAATTTGAGATCAAAGAGAATAGGACGCCGCTAATAGCGGGGGTATGAGATTGCCTAAGCTGGGTTAATTTTTTAAAATTAAGATCAATATTATAATAAGATGAATATCCGGACGGTAGACTAAAGGAGTGAATTGTGGAGGACATTTAATTTATTGCAATTTAACTAATGAATTAGTATTATTACCGAAACATATTATTATTTTTATAATCTGTATAAAAAAGGCACCTCGTGAGGTCCAAGATGAAATCAGGATTTGTCTACTTTTTTCGGTTTTTTTCACATTTCTTCACACACCATAAATGCCATAAAAACACAGTTTTAGGCCCCTTGTCAAAAACAACCGCTTCGCCTAATGTGGAGCCTCACCACTCCTCAAAGAACAAACAAAACTTTGCCCGAAAGCAAAAACCTTGGGCGACGACGACGAGGGAAATACGGCAAACCTCAACAAACCCAGAAAACCCATTTTTGCGGCACCGGTGGCGGTCGTGAGGTCAAGCCCCAATCCAGCCGCTCATCCGCTTGCGTGCTTGAAGACCTAGAAGTGTTCTTCACCTCACAACGAAGGCTTGAAGCCAATAGCCTCCAAGGAGTATGAATGCACCGTGGCAGGCACTCACATGCGAACCACTGTGGAAATTATACACTTTGCATTCTCTATTCAAAAGCGAAAAAAAAAGAAACCAATATACGTTCCCCGATGGGAAAGTGGAGATGAGTCATAAACAACGATTAGAAATTACACCTTTAAAACGACGAAAAATAAAACGTATAGAGTCGCATTCAGTTGCGAAGATCCAACATTTCTGCCGCTAAAATGCCTCTCCATAATCCACCCGTGGAAGAAACGTGCGAACGCGAAAAAACTGATGCGACGTCATTTTTGGATTATGCACTGCCTCCACTAGCGCCATCTTCACATCATGGCAGCGCGCCACACACACCCGTGTCATTTTTTTTAGTTAAATACCTGATACGACAGATTTATCTCTCGGCAAGACCTTTCTCTCGTAAAAAAGAAGACGGTAATGTAATACATTATGGAAATCCACAAAAAGAAAGGTCTTCCTCCTCCTTTTCGGTAGGTTTGTGAAAGGACGATTCTTTAAGTGGGCGCAGTTCGCATTTCCTCCCTGACCTTGGCGAAGGGATCCTTGTAGGCCTGTCATCATCAATATACACGATTGTTAAGTAAATCTTACAAGGAAGACCTCCGCGATGCATCGCCGCGAATTTTCCAGCATACTTTATTTTCGACAGACGGTGTACCGGAATCCGAAGATTATGACAAATCTGACTTATTTTCCAGATATGACTTTAAGATCGAGTAAGCCGATCCTTGCTATTTAATCACACGGGGCGAATACAAATAACATGCAAAAAAAATTAAAGGGTCCTTAATATCCCTATCTTTAGAACGAGGGCCTTTTTTTAACATCATCGCCATGCCGCATCCAGAGGCGAATCAAGAAACATCCCGTGCATGGCAGAAGAAAAAGATATGAGCCCCAAATTTTTTAGGATTAATTCGTTCAGCTCATGCAGAAATTAAAGCTGTCTTTCAGTGAGCCTGGATAAGATATTAAAAGTATTTCCGGATACTTAATATTCCCCGCATTTGCTCTAATTTTGCACCACGTTTAACTACACCCAGGTTAAATTAGGGGAATTTACCTCGGTGTTACATCTCTTAGTGCTTCGTGCTCTCAGCAATGGCCTTCCAGTAGTGGAGTCAGTCGTGACACAATTTACCTTTCAATGAATTGAACTAAAAGAACGCCCTCTCATACATTCTAACTATAGTGAAGATCTTAATAGCTGCTATTAAAGAAATAGTAATGCGTGCGAGTGGGAGAGGGTGGAAACAAATGGGGAATTTGAACGGCAGGATGGAAAGTAGAAGATAGAAGTAGAAAATATGTACAGTTTGTGAGGAACTTGGTATAAGGTATTATTACTGTTAAGTCATAGAAATGACAACTGGGAACGGAAGAAGAAGAACAAGCAGGAACTAATTAGGCAACTTTTATTGGTGGAACACAGATGGCATTGATAGAAAATAGGAAATCATGTGTGTGTTATCACGTGATAAAACCAATATCCTTGCTCATAATTCGAGAAGCATCCATTTTTCCATGAGAGTTATCATCAACAAACCCCTATAACTTTATGTATCCAGGTGCTCTGGTCTTCCAGTAGCATATGCGTAATTTGCTATGTTATTCGTACGGTTAGCAGCTTAATAACATGCATCAGAAAAATTAGGATGCCTTTCATTTTAAAGCAGAAAATTATGTGATGGGAAAGTAATGAGAGAAGTACAACGTAGACAAATATTTTTAAAGCTTTTGTGGACTAGTGATTTTTAAGTAAGTGAATACGTCTCGTGCATGATTTGTGCTCGCAAAAGTATTTTTGGCGCCACATTAAAATAATGAACGCTAATCAATGGCACCGCGGAGTTACGACGGTGAGATGCTTGTGGACGGACCAGGCTCCTTAAAATCCAAGCGGCGTGATTTTCGGGTTACCAGAGAACTTCGTGGGAAACCGCAGACGGTGTAGGGTACACACCAGCTACCGTCCGCGCGGGAATTCCTCTAATCTTAAGACCCAGTTCCCACGGCGTAGAACTCCACCCACGTCTCCCAAACCAAACCTTTGGGGCTGAACACAAGGTATAAGGCAGCAGTAACCTTAACTCTCAAGCATAATCCGGACGGGAAAAAAATTCTATTTGGACAATGCATTTTCATATGAAATCACTTATGCACTCGCAAAATTGCGATCTAAACAATCCCTAAGTTTTGTAGTTGTGATTTACGGACCGATCGTTACACGCTCGAGACGACACACGTGTCGCCCAGATCACCGAAACCAGATAGCTCACAACAACGCACGTGGCCACCGTACCTGGCCTTGGCTCTCATTGTCAGTCCGGTGGCCTTCACGGCATTTTTGCACGTGCCGACTTTCGGTGCGGAAGTGGGTCGAGCATTTCGGCACCAGTTTCGGACCAGCAATAAGATGAAAGACGGCCTTGCGGCGTCAAGTAGATTTATCCGTTCACAGAACGAGCCGATACCGCCCATTCAATAATGCTCACGATTTGTCCAATTTCCAATTACAATTACCATTCATCAGTCCATGGAATGCAATCACGTGCCGACACGCAAAAAACACTCATTATTTTTTGCAGGAAGGTTTTTCGCGACTATTTCGCTTTCCTTGAATGCTTTATTTATTATTTGGGGAAGGCGACGGACAATGAAATCATTTGCGCCAGAGAGGATAAGTGGGTAACTGGGTAAAGGTTGGATCTTTCAGGGAACGGAGGGAGGGAGGGAGGGGAGAAACCCGGCGTCGGCATTAGCCTGATCTCACGAAAGGCGCCAAGGGGACAACGGCTCAGTGTCCAAACCGACGGACAGAGGACTGTGCTCGAAGTGCTCTCCACAAGGCACTCAAGTTGGGACCGGTACCAATGAAAAATTCGCTAGTGTCTGGATTCGATCCCGGGCCCATCTATTTCTGGCTTTAAATTCTATTGATTCATACGTATAGCTTACACGCTGCGTTCAACGCTAGGATAGGTCTCGTTATTGAGCGTAGAGTTCACCAAACACTACGCCTTAACGGCGTAGAGATTCACAAACCAGGGTGTTAGGGCAAGCAATTACTTTCCCAAGGCCTCCCGCGGTTTCCCAGAAAGATATCCAGGAAAAATGGCTGAATATGTTTGAAGAGCACCCCAAGGAATCGAACCATGGACCTCTGGCGTAACACTCCTGATAATCTACCAACCGAGTTACTAAACTCAAAATTTATCTCAAAAATAAGTAATATAATCAATTCTTTAGAATTGTAATTCAACTTAAATTATGTTTCGTGACGCTTCAAGGAACAACTCTTTAATCGTCTACGTAGCGTTGGATGTCGTGCCCTGATTTCTAGCCATTATACGTATGTGGATAATTGATTTATTTACTAAAAGAAGTCCCCTATGCTGTAATTTCAGAGTTGGGCTCTGGAAGAACGAGATTATGCTGAACTTTTGTCGAAAGCTGGTAACGGGCAATTAAAGAGTATATAATATGGATGAAACTGAGCTTCCACAGTACCGTCATTCTAATGGCAATCTAATAGATGGAGTGTCTTTGAAGTCGTTTTGCTTATAATAAATTCGATTTTGTTAATAATATATTCGAAGATATGAAAGATCCTTACCAAGAAAGCACCTTATTTTATATCGAATTTTATGCTTCCTGAAAAAACGCAGCGCAGAAAAAGCGCAGCGTTGCCGGCGGAGTGTCCTGCTCTGGGACTCCCGCGTTTTCTCAGAAAACATAAAATTCTATATAAAATAAGGTGCTAACTTCAGTTAAATGATAATATCTTATTTGCTCTGGAAATTTAAAGAGGAAGATGATAGTTTTAGTTTCGTGGCGCCATGATGCATAGTTGCCGAGAAAAATTTCGGTTATAAATGGAATAGCATACCAATAAGTAGGTACTACAGTTAAAACCTTGAAAATTCGCAGACCTAATAATAAAGATATAATTCACCTTGTACTAAAAATTTGTTTTAGCCAAACGCTTTGCTTGGAAGTTATTAGACGTCAAAGTGACGCATGGCGCCGTAGCGCTAAAAAATGGGCCTTTTTTTACTCTAGCGTAAGAAACAGATCCTAAATTTGTTTTTAAAAATTATTCTAACAATGTAGCCAGTCAACAACAAAATTATCTAAATTACTATGTAAATAACGTGAAAATCCGATGAACGTTTTCGGAGTTATTTAGGTGTAAACTCGAGTCTACAAGATTTTGGCGCGGATAGTAGGGGTTACCTGGTTCCAAGCAGGCCCCTTGCAACGAAAATGAATGTTATAGTCGCATTTATGCCACTCTGGGACCACTTACAGTCCCCTACACATGGCAGAAGATGCAAATTCCTCAATATTTTATAAAAGTAACGCCTTAGATGAAAGTTAATTGTCATAATCTAATGTGCATGGGACAATTATGAATATTAAGCCCGGGTATATAACTTAGAGACAATTTATTTCATCTAATGTATTGTTTCAATAACATATCAGGGGAGTATACATCTTCCACGTGTTGGGGACTGTCAAGGGGCAATTGGCGGCTGAAACGAGACTAATATTCATTTACGTCTTAAGGGGCCTGCTAGGAGCTGGATAACCCCTATGCTACGACTATAAATACGTCCCTAATACTTAAGTGAAATATCATCAAAGCGACATTAATAATGGGTAAGCAATGGAGCCGAGAATTACATATTCCTTGAATAACTTTGCTGAACTTGGCTGTACTATTCAACGCTATCAATTTCCCATAAGTCTCACATTCTTGCCATGACGGTACACGAGGCCATAGAATATGTCTGCGTGGATATACGAGCAATAATAGTTTTAACGCAATGAGCATCATACCCGCTTTCCCTCGAGTCAAAAGAAAAAAACCAACAGTTTAAAGGCGCTTTTGCCCTACACAAAATGTGGCATGGAAAGATATTCTAAATAAAATGGAAGTCAATTATAATATCATACGAATAAATTCTGACGGAGATAGTAGTTGTAAATTCCTAATGACATAAAGGTAGTTGTTTCAGGCTTGATTTGGTGGAATATCATAGTGAAAAAAAAATACTGGCAATTTGCCACGAAATTAGGATTTTACTTGACCGGTTTCGGTGTACAACACCATCTTCAGGTGAAAATTATATCTCAGACATATGTTAATATACAATTTGAGTGAGGGGAGGGAAAGGTTTAAAGGGAGGGGGGGTCTAATGACATAATTGATTTTCATATTACTTTCGAAAAATTGATAATTTTAATTTTTGAAAGATATTACTACTTGTGTTTTCTTCACTTTAAAAATTTTCAAACGCTTTCCTTATCTTTAATTCCCTTCAATCATTAGAATATTATGTGTCATCGTACAAAGCTCGGTCCCCCGAGAACTATACATTTGAATACGATGTCATTGATTTTAACGGAAATTCACGCCTGCAGCATTTGCAGTCGGGGTTAAATGACTAATTTGAGAGCTAGTTCACTACACAAAGTTGAACTTAGTTCACTATATCCACAGCACCACCAAGGCCATCCTGCGTCTGCCCCTTTGAAATGTTCTGAGAGACCAAGGGCGTTCTGAAGGTCTTACTCGAAAACTGCATCCATGATACCTAGTCCTGCACTGAGAGCGCCAAGCGCAAGCCTGTCACCGTTATAATCATTGTGTGAGCCGTCAATCTAAATTTAAAAGTACTACGCCAACCAAACTTAAAAACTTTGGAATGTCTATTTTTGTAATTGGTACATTTCATTTGAAAAATACATGTGTTTAAATAGATTTTATGCTTGTTAATATCTTTACGTATTAAGGCAGTTTTTCTAGTTTTCAAATACATTGTTTAGCCAAATAAAAGATCAAACAAAAGAGTGAAGGTGAAATTTAAGGAGGCCAAAGATACACGTTTTTCCGGATAGAATCTGATCAAACAATCCAATCAAAAGGGGATGTAACGTACTCAACACACTAACCAGGGGTGGTGTCGGCAAATTTATTGCTAGGTGCACCGACTTGAATTTAATATTTTACGATACACTAGAATTCAACTATGGAATTAAAAAAGAGAATGAAAATAACTATATTTAGTATATTCCACACTTTTTTACTAAAACAACCGAGCGATGTTTCAACGTCTAAGCTTCATTCTCAAGATAAAATTGATGGTTTTAGGCGTTACTTTATGGAATTTGCTATCATTCATTATGCATTCATTCTCAAGGTTCACAAAGACACGCGTTGACACTGGTTTAAATCAGATTTATAATTCCGATATAGAATTTAAGCCATAGGCAGCTTCAGAAAACACGTTCTGCTTCGGCTCTTATTTTAAATCCCTACACTATCTACTAAAAGCAACGTATATTTATGATTTATCTCCCTCCCGTGAATTTCAACGGGCACCCCTGAAACTAATAATAATATGACTTGGTGTTTAATGTAGCAATATTTTTTTTTCTGTGGAAACATTGGTACTTAAATTTGTCGGGGAAATTGGTCTGACAAGCCGAAGATGGCGGGTTAGAATCCCGTCTCGGGTAAAGGTGTTGTGATAGTCTTAGGATTAGTCTTAGCACTAACGTTGGTTAGGCGGGGCAAGATAATCTCAGCAATTGGAGTATATTAGGAATAATTTTAATAATACCAACTGTGAGGGTTTCGTCCAAGGACATGTTAATCCGCGGGAAGGGTATTCGTTAATGACGAACTTCAATTTGTACGAAATTTGAGACCTTCAAAACCGCAATCTTAGCATTTCTAAGCTATTAAAGCTATTTAAGACAATTTCATCATGTCTTCTTGACAATTTTTAGTCCAATGGTAATGGCTGTGAACACTCAATTAAACTAACAGGGAAGAGTCTAATAAAAACCTGAGCAACTGGTAGGCACCACATCACTTCCTCCACTCAAACTGACGTTTTAAGCGAATCCGACCGGCCCTAAGCCTCATCGTGCAACCCTGTACAAAATTACCTCGCAAGAGAGGAAAAAGCATTTGCGTGTTGAAGCATTCCAACGCGAGGTTTCATGAATATGAGAGTTGCAGTGCTCTTCGCCATTTATTATGTTCCAAACTGGTTTATTCGAGGTTCGTCGGCGAAAACTCGTCGAAAGGATCGCGGGACGGCGGCGCGCCGATTCAGCCGCACCGCCGCGGCGCGCTGAATCAGAGAGATGGGTATGAAGAGAAAGAGAGAAAGGCGGCGGGAATAGGCACATCGTGGACGGAGTCCGGCATTAAACAGGATATATTGGGATGAGAGAGGCTGAGGTGATATTGCGTCATCTTCCGAGGCGACGAAAGCAAAATTCAATATCTGGCGTTCGGGTACACTGTCACTTCATCATGCGCACCAAAAGATGCAATTCATGTCGCGTGACGTTACACGCCACCATTTACAAAATGTATTCACTCAATGGACTCGCGCCTCATAACTCAAAGACTGGAACCCCATCACTCATTCCGACATTCCTTCTCTCATGGAAGTGTTGAAAAGGATGGCATAAATCAGCTACCATACAGATGAACGCGCGATTAATAAGAAACATCCGTTCCCTTTTCCGAGAAAACGAGAGGAGATAGGGCACGAAACAAGAACTTTTTACATAATTTTTCTTCCCATCTTTTTCCACTATGCTCCCTATCTGAGTGGCATTGTTTTATTGAGCATTAGGACATTGTTTTAGTTTATATGGTTTCTAGTTCTTAGATTATTGGTATTCTAATGGATTCGGAGTAGTATTCTACCCTATTTTGCAAGTTCAGAACGTTTTTTTCCAAAGAGATTCGTAATCTTATAGTGGCTCTGCATGTGTTAACTCAGATTAAATTTTCGAAGAGTGGAAAAGAATTTGAAACGAATTTTCTGTTCAAATGACCATAGGCTTGTTACCGTAAATTTGTCGGCATACCAGTCATACATGAACGCCACACATTTTTACGCGACCATAATTCCTCGTCAAAATCACCACCCTGAAATACTACTTTCCAATGTGGCCAACTCTTACAGCAACATTATTTTTTTACAGCTGGTGTTGTGATTGATGGTGACATAAGAGTGAACGGCCGACCCACCGGAGACTTCATGAGCAAACTATGCGGTTACGTTCACCAGGAAGACATATTCGTCGGAGCCCTCACAGTGAGGGAGACACTAAATTTCATGGTGAGTGACACAATTCCAACAAATTATAGAGTGCGAGTACCTTCATCCTCTTAATACTGTAAATGTGTTTATTTTCCTTACATAAGCCAGTACTTGCAAAAAAAAACGCTTTGGCTGTTAGCAAGTGCGACAAAACGCTCAAGCGTTAGCATAAATTATAATAATAAAATGCTTGACTCGTGGCTAAGCTTAAAGCCACCGAGTGCGTCCACCGGGTTGCGGATGGTAGGTCGACCTCTAGATATAGAGGTTAGATGCGAGATACGCGAGTTTACTCGTCGTATAAGCAATCGTGGACAAAAAGTGACGGCATTCCGAGGGGGTATTGGTTTATCCCTGGGTAAGATAGGCCTCTAAATAATACAGAACCTGTGCAGATGCCGTGACTTCGCGACGGGAGGCCGCCAACAATTATGCATTCCATCACCCGGAGGAGAGGGCAGCAGCTCTTCCTCACATGAGTGAGGTGGAGACCACAGTGGTCGGGACAGCGACACTCATTTCACTACAAGTGTGGTAACATTTACTATAATGGCTGTCGTACTGCGATGTGGAAGGCAAGGGGAAACCACCACATTATTATCCCGAGGAGTCGCAGCTGCTCCACTTTTTCTTTCTATCAAGACGTGATGGGACCCTCTCGAGTAAAATATTCCGGAGGTAAAGTCGTCACGCTTATGATCTCCGGGCGGAGACTACTCGAGAGAGTACATCAGTCAAGTGTGATAAACATTTTAGGGTAGGAACATGGAACCTGCGATCGTTACGGACCTGCGGAAAACCGGAAAACCTAAAGGTGAAAAATGAGAAGAATGGACCTCGAAGAATTAGGAATCAGCGAAATGAAGTAGCCCGCAGACGGAGACTTCTGGAGCGGAAGCTACAGGATTATACAGACGGCATCATTATATGGCAACGCTGGGGTATGCGTAATGCTCAGGAAGAGCGCCGGAATGAGTGTGAAGAGCTTCCTGCAGGACAATAAAAGGATAATAATGGTGAAGATCGAGACCAAACCTGTAGATACCGTAGAGGTGCATATTTACATGCCTACGTCGGACTACGAAGATGAAGAAGTGTAAGATATCTACGAAGAGATTCACGAAAGTTAAGGATGGACGAATAACAAGGAAATATGGATTGGGAAACCGAAATGAAAGAGGAGAAAGACTTCTGTAGTTCTGCACACAGCATAGGTTGGTAGTTGCAAGCACGTTGTTTAGAAACCACAACCGAAGAAGATACATGACAGAGAAGAAGATTTCAGATAGACTACATTTTAGTGTAGCAGAGATTTAGTGAAGGACTGCGAAAGCTACCCTGGGGCGGACATCGATAGTGACCATAATTTAGTGATGATGAAATGCCATCTAAAATTCAAGAAATTGAAGAAAACAGTGAAGAGCACATGACAAGTAGAAAAACTGAAGGAGGCTCAACATCAGCAAGCATTCCAAAAAGCAGTGGGAAACATCATATGAGAGGACCTGACTGAGAAATCAGTGGAAGAGCGTTTTAAAAACATTAAATGTGGACTACAGGAAACCGTAAAGGAAGCTCTTGGAAGAAGATAAGTTGCCAAGAAGAAGCCATGGATCACGGAAGAAGCATTAGACCTGATTGAGGAAAGTAGGAAGTACAAGAATGCGAAAACGGAAGAAGGGCAACTTTGTTACAAAAGAATAAGGAACAAAATAAGTCGCAAAGCCAGGAAAGCTAGAGAAATGTGAATGAAGAACCTATGCGAAGATGTACAAAACAACCTTGTACTTGGAAGGGTGGAAGCTGCCTATAGGACGGTGAGGAACCACTTCAAAAAACGGAGCGCAATGTGCAATGCCATAAAGGACAAGAATGGAGAACTTTTGAATGAAAATGAAGACAAAGTGAAGAGATGGAAAGAATATCTGGAAGAATTATACAACGGAAACCATATCAGCACGAAAGTGATCGAAGAGGAAAGCGAATTCGAAGACGATGATACGGAGCAGGATAGGGAGCATCAATATTAAGATCGGAATTTAACAGAGCAGTAAGGGACCTTCGAATGAATAAGGCTTCTGTAATTGATAATATTCCTGCAGACTTACTAAAAATGCAGGAGAGGACATTAACCCATGTTTACAAAACCATCTGCGACATATACTCAATAGGAGAAATACCCAGGGGCTTCGAGAAAAAACATCGTCATTCCTATACCCAAAAAGAAGAAAGCGGAGAAATGCAAAAACTTCAGGACTATAAGCCTTACAACACCTACATGGAAGAAATTGACAAGGATAACCTACAGAATAATAGAACGAAAATCTGAGGAATTCCTGGATGAAGATCATTTGGATTCGGAAAAAGTAAGGGTACAAGAGAAGCAATATTGGTCCTTCAGCTGCTCATAGAGAAGAGAATGGAGAAGAACAAACCGATGTTCATTGCATTTGTGGATTTTGAGAAGGCTTTCGACAACGTGGAGTGGAATTCAATGCTTGATATTCTGAGGGAAATTGGAGTGTCCTACAGTGATCGAATAATTATCAACAGTCTGTATACAAACCAAGAAGCTGTGATTAAATCTGGACCCAGCTGTGAAGAGACAAGAATAAGGAAAGGAGTAAGACAAGGCTGTGCACTGTCTCCCGTAATTTTTAATGTTCACTTCGAGAGACCCATCTATGAAATCAAAGTGAAATCTTCTGGAGTGACTATCCATGGAGAAAAATATGCATGCTACGATTCGCTGATGACATAGCTTTCATAGCAGAGATAGAGAGGGAGCTGAATAAGATGCTAACAACAATGGAAAGGACAATGGCCAGATATCACCTGAAGATAAATTAGGAGAAAACTAAGATATTGGTATGCATCGAAAGAGAATAGGCAAAAACCAACATTAAACTAGGGAAGCAAAAACTGGAAGAGTCCTTCTACCTAGGAAGCCGAGTAACCAACGACGGACGAAGCAGGAGAGAAATAGTAGAATATCTCAGGCAAAGAGGGCATTCTAACGTTGCCAAATTAATAAGTTTCTATGCAATGTTTGGTGCTAGCTTGCAGTCAGAAATGAAATAAATATATTTAACTCTGTAATAAACAGAAGATTCTTTAGGTAGGTAATTACATTGGGCAAGCATTGAAATACACAAAAACTATGCAAAGAACAGAAAATTAGATAAAAAAATGAGTAGGTAAAAGAGTGCATGCAACGCCACATTAAGTGATTTATTCCACTTTTCTTTCAGTGATTAAAATGATACATGCAAATGAAACGAACACGTTTTTAAAGAGGCCTGACCTTGAACTTAATGCACTATTTTTACACACGAGCAATCAGAAACGAATTTATGTCGTGGTATCCACCGGCCTCTCCTTTTCCAATTCCAAATCACATATCTAATGAGTTCAAATGCCCTTTGAAAGATAGATTGCATAGCGTGTATTAAACGTCCATCTAAACCAACCTTAACCTGTAGAACAATAATAATAGTCCAACAACCAGACGCACTCTAATTCTAAGTAAGGAATATTCCATACTTAGAAGAATAAATGCAAAAAAGGATAAATAAACTGCAATAAAGGTGCAGACTAAAACTTTTAATTGCAATTATGCAGAAATATGTTTGAATCCAAACGGACAGAACGATGGGGTGTTTTTGAGAACGCTACAGCTCCAAGTGATACGGGGAAAACAGATACATATGCGCTGAACCGAAGCGATTGCTATTGTGAGTTTGGAGACATCTCGCTGCTGAAGTTGTGAAAGATGATAAGGAGAAAAGCGAAGATTTGCCGGGGCATAAATATTTCCTCTTCATTCAATCCACCCAAATTCCTACTGCACTGCCTGAGCACACTACAATTCATGACAAAGTGGGTCACAGCAATCGAGCCCATCATTCTTTACATATTCGTCACATAGGTTGGAACCACATAGGGATTACACACTTGTTGTTGTAGGAGAAACAAAACGAATCCGGTGAATGTGTGCATGGAGGAGGCACCTCATGACAAAGGTGACACGAATGCTTTACATATATCCAGTCCCGTGACGAATGAAGCAACTCTAAGGCACAAGACTTGTTGTTCAAGCCATGCTCAGGTGAATAAATCCCATCCATTTGTGGCGATGCTATACATGGGATAAGAAGATTAACCTAGCCCGAAGGATTATAAGTAGATGTGCAAAGAAGAGGCAGATCATGACGGAGGCCGCGTGGATTCTTTGAAATATCCACGGTCGTGGCGAATGAAAGAACTGGAAGATACCAGACCTGTTTCTAAGGTAATTCATGGGTGAAGAAAATTTCGCCTTTCGGAGCGATGCAATTTGCATCGAAAGGAAGGATGAGCTTAGTCCGGAATATGACGAAAAAACATCAGGGAGAAACACTATTCTCGGACGAATAAAAAAGGAATCTTCCCACCACTCCTTAATTCGTACCCTGCAGCACATCAATAGCTTGTGTTTTCATATCACTCATCCATTCTCATACTACTGCTTTTGCAAAGGCACGGAAAGACCTCAGTAAAACTGGGTGTTTAATCCCTAGTCCATTACGCTGCAATCCGCGAGGTCATGTCAACGGTATTGACGTGGATTGCGGAACCGTTTCGAGAGAACTTGACCATGACAGTTCCTTGGAACGAGGCCAATACCATCGTAACAGCTATGCAAATGAGTAGCTGGCATAATCCATCCTTAAATAATCTGCAATTGCCAGACTGGAGAAAAAAGAAAGTAATCTTCCTCCGAGTTCAAAGAGTTTTGCAGGCATGTTAGAATAATAGTTTTATAAACCTCTTGAGGTTTCCTTTGTGATCTACGATCACCTTAGAACGGAAGTTTACTCACAGAAGTAATAATGGACTATCTATTTACTTCAAAGTCTTTGTTGTACCACTGTTGTGTCAATGAAAATACTTTTGTATAAACAAAATAAAATAAATATCACTGCATTCCTGACCAAAGACTTTTTCCTGATTATTCCATCCCTAAAAAAAGGTATAATACGAGATATTTTAATTTATTTTTGTATGATTAAGATTTTATCTTTATTATTAGCTTTCTACCAGTAAAGACAGTTATTAATGGGTTTTTCCATTCATACCTTCTTCATTCACTTAGTTTCTTCGAACAGCTTTGTTTCTTCTCCTATCAACTCCAGCACTTCATCGTTCGTCCTTTCGATGCACCTAACTTTCTTCATCTTTATCCATACCCACATCTCAAAAGGCCCCACTCTAGTTTCATCTTCTTTCCACAAAGCCATATTTCTGCACCATGTAGTGCCACGCTACACATTAGAATTTTTACCAGTCTTTTCTTACTACTCCTATTAAACGAACCTGAGATAAGTTCTCGCCTACGAGTAAAAGCTTCCTTTTACAACGAAATTTTGCTTCTAACATCAATGCTGCTTTACCCAGATAAACAAGATTGGAGAGATAGATTGTAGTACCTATAGATTTGAAATGTCATTTTTCCCGCGAGCCATAAGAGAGCACAATATGCAGCATAGCAAAGGGTTAGGTAAATAAAAAATTCTTACAGTAGTCTGTAGTGCATGATGAATGTTAAAGAATTACTAACACATGCATGATAGGGAAATACCGAAAAACATATTTAGGAAAATGTTTTCAATCAATTCCTTAACATGTAGTTACTAACCACCCAGGTTCTCGTGACCCTTATATCTAACATGTGTCATTGAAGTAGTTACACTGCATCACATAATTGCATGTAAGTAGTGCATGTTCGGTGATATTCACCCCCTGCCACACTCCCTCACGGTGGCTCGCAGGGAATTATGTAGACATAGACGTACTCCAGCAAAAGATAGCAAAATTTCTCCACCTGCTCTAACTTTTGATCTCCGACTTTTATGTTTAAACTGGCATCTTTTGGTCTCAAAAATCTCCTTACGCTCGTGTTCTTGTGGTTTATCTTCATTCTTTCGCACTGTCTATGACTGTCTATGTAATGCATGCAGTATTATTTGTAAGCCTTTGGCTGACAGGCTGACTAGCGCTCGGTCATCCACGGACCTCACCGACTTCATCAATTTTCCCATTAACTTTACACCAAACTAAAAGTCTTCCCAGAGCTCTCATTATTTCCTCCGAGTATTTGTTAAAAAGCATGGATGGGTAGACGCTACTTTTTCTCAGTAGCTGTAGCGCTCTATAATTTTTTTTAATTAGCTGAAAATGTATCTACTGATATTGAATAAAAATATAAATAAAGCGTACTATGGGATTTCATTTATTCTAAATTTTGTTTAATTACTACCCCTATGCTTCTCATGTTATTTTTTTACATGGGCCATCAATTAACAATCTTTACACCAAAACTTATAACAGATTTTGAAGTAGCTGATACGGAACATTTTAATACAATAAAACATAAAATACGGACCTCGAGAGATATTTGAAAAAAAGTACGATGATTCATATAATAGCCAAAAACAAATATTACATGGATATGGTAAAGGCACTGTAATCATTTTAATTCCTAAAGGGAAGTTTTACTAAACATAAAATTAGCAATTGTCATTCAAATTAGAAAAGATATTTATTAAAGTTTCGCGTATACAAATACTATGGTAAGTACAATTATGTAAAAACGTGAATTAGCAACAACAATAGCAAAATTTTGAGCCAAATGGTCAGGTTTTGCCATTGAAGAATTATTGCAAAATTACCTGAAAGGTCTTCACCAGAAAATTAAGTTCACCTAACGATATTTCTTTCACGTCGAATGAGAAAAGCAGCTAGCCAGTTTTTCTACGTCGATACTAAAAATATTAGATTACGACAGACTGATGACTACTGACCTCTTCAATAAATATGACCGATAATATTTATCGTCCGATGACAAATTATGAAATTGACAGTGCGGTGTGACTTTTACTGACACTCTATTCTCAATATACTTCTTTTTTTAAACTGTAATGGTTTGACTAGTATAGCTACTAATCCTCTTTAAGCACTACAGGTAAAGATAGTTTGGTGTAGAGACATACCCTGCCACACATCTTTATGGTGGCTTGCAGGGTGCATTATGTAGACGCAGATGTATTCTAATGCTGAGAGAGAAG
The DNA here is from genome assembly GCA_933228895.1 of Platycnemis pennipes. Lineage (NCBI taxonomy): Eukaryota > Metazoa > Arthropoda > Insecta > Odonata > Platycnemididae > Platycnemis > Platycnemis pennipes. The sequence continues at coordinate 85,467,170 of OW121851.1, forward strand.
GAGGTGGAAAATTTTCCGGGACTCATCACCATGCAGAACAAACCTTCGGAATCGGGGACTGCCCCGTCTAATCCGGGACGGTTACAATAAATTGCTACTAGGTGACATGATACTGTTGTTGATCAGATACCAAAAAGTCTGAGGGACTTAACAGTACAGCACCACAGTCTTAGCTGACAGCTACTTTTTATGACTTGCTGTAATGTAGCTGCTACATTTTTTTCATTTTGTAGCCAATAGAGGAGCTGCTACTTGCTTGAGAAATTACATAAAAAGTAGCTGGCTACAAGTTATTTTGTAGCTGACAATCCCTACTTAAAAGTACTGGTGGTAATGGACAGCCATGTCCAACCCCCCTCCCTATTACCACCAAATCCGATTATCCCTCAGTTATCATCACTTGCGCCTTCTCTGGCAGGTAAAAAATCCGGATCAGTCTATCAGTCTACTTCTATCTTCCGCAATATTTCTATTAACTCTTCCCACCTCTCTCTGTCGCACGCCTTTTTAAAATCAACAAAGCACGCGAATAATTCCTAAACATATTCTAAATTCTTTTCTACTAGTATACTCATCACTGCAGTTGCATCCCGAGTGGCCCTCCCCTTGCGAAAGCCAAACTGATCTCGCTTAGAAATTCATTAGTGCTCTTCTCCATCCTTCTGTAAATGATTCTTAACACGACCTATACCGCATGAGAAATCAAACCTATTGTTCCTTAGTCTTCGCATTCCTTTCTTACCCTCTTTTTCGGTTTAAGTACCAGTACGGGATTTACAAACCCTCCGGTCGAAACTCCCTCTTCATATATTCTACGAACAAGCCCATAAAATCTCTCTTATCCACCCCTTCCTAGGTTCTTAAGTTGTTCAGTTGGGATATTATCAATCTCCACTCCTTTACCCATCTTTCTTTCTCATAGTGCCTTCTCTATCTCACCGTCCAGTATTCCTGGTCCCAGCCCATCCTTATCTACGTCCTTTTCCTCTCCTAGGCCTATTCTCATTATTGTACAGTATTGTATTTTGTCTGACAACATTCTAACCTACATTGCAGGGCACCTATTTTTCCTTCTCTCTGGAATATCTTAATTTCATCACATTATTGACTCCACCGCTTTTCCCTAGCTCTCTTTCTTTTTCTATCAAGTATATTGTTTATTTCCTTATATCAACTTCTTCCTAGCTCTATGTGTGCATTTTTCCACTTCTTTCGTTTCTCCATGTTTCCATCATCTCTGCTGCTATCCATGGTTTCTTGATCCTCCTTACTCCTAGCGTCTACTGCTCCAATCGTTTTTCAGCTTCTCTTCTTATCCTTGACTTTATTATTTCCCACTCTTTCTCAACTGTTCTTACACCCTTTTCCTTCATGCATCTCTCCACCAACTTCTGATATTCCCTCCATTTTGTTCCAATCGGTGCTGCTACGTCCCACTTCTTTATTATCCTTCCTCTTTTCAAGCTTTTTAACCTCCCCTCACATTTCTCCACCACAGAGTTACGTCGGAATCTACATCTGCGCATGAGATATTGTGTGAGTGTTCCTTAATATTTGCCTAACCATTATGTAATCTAGATGACCCATCTCCCTCTGCCCCCGGCATTTCCAAGTGTACCTAGGGCTTGGATGGTTTTAGACCAATGTGATTACTAAAATCTCCGACAGAACTCTCTCTCTCTACACTGCTCTCTCGTCGTGGTTAATTTCTTACACCAAGCAAACTCCCCTTCTTCATTTCCCTTCCTCCCTTCCCCGACTACAGCAATCGAATCTCCTATTACTATTAGATTCTCCCTACCCTTAACTTTCTCGTTTATTTCTTCTAGTTGATCATATAATTCGTCTACTTCGTCCTCATGTCCTCCAGTCGGCATCTAAACCTGAACAATTAGGTTCGTAGGTACCACTTTTATTTCTATCGCCAGTATGCTATCACTCACCCCCTCCAATATCACTACACTTTTTCCAAATGTTGCATTCAATACTAATGCAACTCCTCACCAACTCTCTTTCCTTCAGTGTATCTCATTTCGTAACTTTCTTTCCAGAAGTACCCCTGGTCTTTTCATATGACATCGCATAACCACAACAAATCGATATTTACCCTCGCCAACACGGGCTTTATGTTTCCAGTTTCCCTGACCTTAACATTGTTCTAACGTTCCATTTATCGATTCTTAATGCTATTTTTAAGGTTATTTAAAAATCTGCAGTCTGAAGTTTCACTGGAAAAATTCTCTAATACAGTCTATATTCCCAGGTGAGGCTAAGAATACTCAAATGGCTCAGAGCAACTTGAATGAATAATACTCTTCCATTGAACTGACAGTATTGAAATATTAACTTTTCACCTATTTATTTATCAATTTACTCATATAATATACGCGGCAAAAGACCGTTTTGATCGTGTTGATAATGGCAGGTAACAGTAATGAGTGGTGGAATTACCCTTTGGTTTTAAGGGAAGCTTTCATCCATCAATCTGGATCAATCTTGGTATGCCTTGGCAAAGATAAAATCAAGGTCATCTAAAAACGCATAACATCATTAGATAATAGTAAGAAATTTCCGAACGAACTGCGTAACTTCGATCGAACAAGCTCATCTTGACTTCAAGATCTTACTATTCATCCCCAATAACATCTCTTAATCAAACAAATTATGATCATCATAACTTTAAAACTTTTAAGTCACTCAAAAAACTTTTAAGTCACTAATTCCTTTGGACTGGTAAAGCAAATGTTCACAAAACTATATACCTACGCGCGCATACACAAAACACACAATCCAAGAGCCATTTAACGGGTATCTTAAACAAATGTGTAAAAAATGTAAACAAACAGAGAAAGGTAATTAAAATTTTACTAAGGACCTTGAGGAGAATATTTGGATTTTTAGACCCGCGATACTGTGAAAGCAATCAAAACAAGTTTCAAGGAAGATTTACCTTTAACGCAAGGAGTTCATCTCATTCGCGAAACACAGAGAAGCATAAACCTCAGATGAACCTAAACCCGTTTAGATTGACGCACGAAACAACAATAAGCTAACCCAACTAACAGCATCTTTCTGCTTGCCTGCTTTGCTCTTAAAATATTTTTAACGTGTTATTTTTCGACTAGAATATAGCTACTAATCCTTTTTAAGCATGATAGGTAATGCATGTATGGTGATTATTCAACATAAATGCCTTTATGGTGGCCTGCAGGGTATTATGTAGATGTAGATGAGCAATAGCAAACTTCCAGAACCGGATCGATTGAGTTAAGTAGCATATTTCTCGGCGCGGATTGATTAAGTGATTACAGAACCGGATTACCTTTACTTCAGTCCTGGTTCGAGTTCCAGCAGTGGCGTAATTTTTTTGGTGGAATCCGTCCTTGCTCGGATGCTAAGCAGAAGGCATTCCAAGTTCACTTGTGCGTCCGTCGCTTGTGAGGTGAAGACGTGAACTCATTGACGGCTTACGTAAGATTGAAGGCTGAGGGGACGTTGGGCTTCTCTTCCACCTCCCTCCATTCCCAATTTCCTTCCCTACACCTCCCCTACCGATATAAAGTGTCTATATATGGGGAACAGACTCGAAGCACCACAATGAACAACTAACCAATTTGGAGAGACGCCAGGTGCTACCCGCCCGCATGCAGGGTCCACTAATCACGGAAGGTGCTCTAGGTTCAAATGGAACAAAAAGCGTTATTCATCCGCATTCTTTTTTTTCTCCGCTGATATCTTCATTTTCACGACGCGCAAGTAGTACGCGAATATATTGGAACGCGCAACAGACTATATAATGAAGCGCGGAAGCTAACGGCTTGCGGCACTCCGATAAATCTGACGTACATATGCATGTGCATACTCATGAATATGCAATGCCAAATTCATAGCTACGTTCATTCCCTAGCGCACACACGTATTCACCGTACTCTACACACTTATACGTGAAGTCGACTTCTGGAGAGGAACCAGTTGAGAGGGCGTCGGATGAGGTACAGAGCCATAGCTTTGATTAGGGGAAGCCCCCCCCGGAAAAGTGCCGCGAGAAGGAAGGTATTTAGATGAGGATCGCGGAGCAGGATTGGTGGAAGGGAGAAAGTGAACAAATAAGATACGACGGTGACGGCAGGACTCGGACCTGTCGGCAGAGGCGATATAAGGACCGAGGTGGCTCTCGGAGAGGATAGCTCTATTTATTTTTACGCGAAAAATATCACTGCTCCGCATTATTGATCGAGAAATCAAGCGCGGAATCCAGAACTTTCGCGATCTCTAGCGTCGAGAGTAGGCTTCAATTTAAGTAATGCACCATAGACAGAAGTCCAACGCACAGCTCGCAACTAAAGTGGCGGGCAAGGCAGCATCTCCAAACAAGTCAGATTTCCAAATGCTTCAATTTCTCGTTCGCATCTTGAAGTTCTCATTTTGCATACAGCGGAGACTTGCTCTTCCTTTGACATGTTTTCCTCAAAACATTTCTCGTGTACCTTTACCCATTCTAGGCATGGCTGAGACTCGACCGCAGGACGACAAAATCGGAGAGGCGACGTCAAGTTTCGGACTTAATGTCGCAGCTCGGGCTGGGAAAGTGCGCGGACACGAGAATTGGCTCCACGGGACACGAAAAGGTGCTGTCCGGCGGCGAGAAGAAGAGACTGGCCTTCGCCATAGAGGTGAGTGAATCATTGACCTCAACTCAAACACTTCCCCCTAACATTTCCACAGCTGTTTCGAGGAAATCGTTCCCTCCGAGTCTTGGCTAGGCATCTCTCAAAGGCTTGGAAGTTTGCCTAAGGACTAGACCTCACAGTATTCGTATTTCTACATGTCTTTGCCGATCAATCTATTGGCAACATTCCGCTTCAAATTATTTGGAAATCTAATGCGTGGGGTCTAATCATCACCACATGGAAGGGAATCTAATCATTACCAAAGAATTTGTAAATATAATACGTGGAAAGATGCGCAGAGAAATTTTCATCGTGTAAAGGAACGCATTGCGCGAAAACTTTCCAAATGCATTTAAAGCCGAGTTTACACGATGCATTTACACGCGCGGGTAGATGCGTGAACACATTCACCACCAAAATTGCACCGTGTAAACACTCAAAATTGCGCAAATGCGTGAATGCGTGCACAGAAAATAGCCCCTGTTCTATTTTGGTGAATGTGTGCGAGCAATTTGTAGTCGTCAATAACAAAGTCAATAACAATAACTGAAGTTCAGGTATGATGTTGTCTGTTTCGTAGAAGTGGCGCTTGATATTAGTAAAACAAAAGAAATCGCGTAATGCGTATCTAGAAAATGGTCGAACAATTGCCCGCACACAAGCATCGTGTAAACACTCCTCAAGTGCGAGAACGCGCATCTGTCCAGACATCTATTCACGCATCTGTCCAGCAACGTACTTGCGCGGGTAAGTGCATCGTGTAAACTCGGCTTAAGACTGCGCGAAAAGTAGCCCCTGTATCATTTCCACGCATTTATCTATGCGATGTCCACGATTTGACGCTGCTTCAAGATGTGCAATATATTTTTTCGTGTAGAAGGGCCTTTACCGTGCTCTTCGATGCGTGGCGTTCGCAGATTTAACGGAATACGACACCACCATATGTATGTGAGCAACCTCGATCCACAAGAAAGTACTCGTGAATAGGTTTCCTTAAAAGAGGCCACGGAAGGATAATAACTGACATCGAGTGATAAAAAAAAGAGCCCGACGAAGGAAAACTGCGCTAAGAGTACTAGTGAAAAGGAAATTTTAATAGCTCGATCCGTGTTGTTACTACGAAGCCGTAAATGCGATGCAACCGTCCGTTACCCGGAAAAATGCGCTAAAATTCCGTTTCTAAGCACATGCTGAAATTAATATAATTGGTGAAAAAATGTGTACACCATCACGAAACGCAAAAATAAACACGCTTTAATATGATGTATTTTATTTTAAAATCCATGGAGCCGTTCTCTAGATATTAGTCTTCAAACTCGGGTGACGGAATTTTGCAACGGACAGTAGGTACCATTTCCGCATTTTTAGGATTGCCACGGCTCCGTGAGAAACTATTACAACCGCGTTCACATACGCCCTAGAGGCAAGATGAAGTATAGCTACGATGAAACCTGCCGAACAAAGCAAAAAGGAATGGAATTTGGTTTTAAAGTGGTCCAAATTCTAAGCTTATATCGCATAAAGAAAAAAAAGCTCCTCGAAAGGCAAAATTTTTATATAAACCTGTCAGACAATACCATGTGCTTACTATTTTAGCATTAACTTTGAAATAACTGGCGCAGTTTTAGCCAGAGACCATTTTAATGTTAGAGCCTGACTGACGTTACCCATAACGTAGCATATCTTGAGAGGCCTCCATCTACCATGGAAAATAATCGATTTTTATTATAGTTTTATTAACTGATGGTTGTGATGAAGTACGGTATTCCAATAATTTTCATGAGAATCATCTTCCAGGGAAATCAACAAGAAAATGTTCGATGAGATTGACGGGAGGGAACGTCTGACAATTTGTTCAACCAACGAGCGCATAAACTACCACGTGATCATGCTTATAAGAGAACTTATACAGTAGGAGAATAACGTATGTACGGCTGTATCAATGATGGAATAAGAATTCCCCAAAACCGTAACCTTGAGAGCTTACACGCCTTCAATACATTCACGTGAATCGTTTCTCCCGTACGTTTCAGATGCTGACGGATCCACCCCTGCTCTTCTGTGACGAGCCCACCACAGGACTGGATTCCTACTCCGCTCGCAAGCTCGTGAGGATCATGCAGATGGCCGCCAACGGGATGGCGTGGTCCGGCCGGAAAAACTCCAACCGGACGGGCAAGACAAAGGCGATCCTGTGCACCATCCACCAGCCCTCGTCCGAGGTGTTCGCCCTGTTCTCGCAGATCGTCCTCCTCGTCGAGGGAAGGGTTGCCTTCAACGGCACCGCCACCGGCGCCCTCGCTTTCTTCTCCAGGTGAGAATGCCAACGACGTGGTCAGCGATCACACCAAACACATGGTCGCTCAAGCAATATCCCTCATAGCAGCGCATCGATAGCAATATTCGATTTTCACGCAACACAAAAGTGGATTTACGCGTAAAAGTCGGCCGAAACATAGGTAAGTCGAAAATTAGGCTCCACTCATAGGCGTGACCTCGATCGGCAAAGCGTAAACGAATTGATTTGATCGAAAGCAATCGACCCAGGATCGAGCTCTACTCGCGTAGAGGCTTCTAATTTTTTAGTGAAAAATATTCGTTGACACCAGAGCGATCGCAAGCTTTCTCATTCTGCGAACACCGCTGGAGCAGTTCTGAAATCAAGCAGCGCGCCGCTTTACCGTCCCAATCAAAAAGAGGGATTCCTTTAGCTTCTAGCAATAGGCAATATGCCTCTTACGACGTTGACGTGCATGAGAGTCGACTGCAATAACTTAAAACTACGACGTTGCCTCGCAATGCAACACATCTCTATCCATGCCCTATTGTAAATACAAGTTCATTTATACGATTTGATCTCTGATCTTAATTATGCACACACGATGAAATTATTTATCTACTAAGTTATCAAAGTGAACACGCATTAAATATTCCTTAAAATTCCGTCTGGCACTTTTCGTCATTTTCCATCACGTCGTCTAACATATCGCAAAAATCTGTTATCCCAAATGTAATAATTCATAACAATGGAAGTTCGAGAGAGACGTTCCACCATGGTGCCTCTGGATTGCAATGGAAGAAAAAGAATAGAATGAAGACTTTTCACAAATCGTTTCGGCAATAATGGAACAAGATCTCGTCTGCCTCAAATATGTTTACCTCAAATAGGTTACTTGGCGCTCATGAATGGAAGACTATGGGATAGTTAATGACTGGTGCGCAAATTAACTCTTCTTATAGAAGAAAATATATCTTTTTGAAAAAAGCCCTCAACAAGTGGTTATGCCGAGTGGTCTCCGTTCCTTTTCGGGACACCTGTCGCAGGTTTGATGCTATCGATCGCATATCAGAATCTCGAGTAAGCATGAGCTGGCACCGCGCCATCACTTTATACTCACCGCCCTGATAAACGGTGATCGTGTCCCCATGTCCCGTTTCTTGGCTCATCTCACGAATACTAGTGTATGCCGCAGGTTTCATCAAAAGAAAGCGGCACGTTGCCGACTTGTTGAAAGTTCTTTGGAAACACAAATATCGATACACTTCCGGATTTCCGCTAAGTTTCGAGAGGTATAGTTCAGAGAAGAAAAAAACATAACTGTTTAACTTTACATCCCAAAGATGACAAATCAAGGTGCTTAATACAGATCTAACACCAACAAAATGGCTAGTTTTAGCAGGATTTCACTAAAACGCACTTTTGAAGGTAATATAATCGAGAAATTTATTCGGAAAGGTGGGGTTGATTGTAAAAACCACCATATCTAAGCATAGGAAGTAAAAAAAATAAAAGAGAACAAATACATCGACGCCTTTTATATTGATATATGAATTTTTTCTCTTGCCTCAAGCGAAAGATTGTATTTTCCTGGGATGAAAATTCTGGAAGGGTGCCCGTATAGTTTTGGTTGGTGTCAGTATTATGTACTTCATTCTATTCTCACATCACACTCATCGTGTACCATCTTGATTTTCAGCCTTGGATATTCGTGTCCGCCGAATTTCAACCCCGCCGATTTCCTCATACGCACTTTGGCTCATCAGCCAGAACTGGGAAACGAAATGGACTCCTCTTCCGACCAGTTTGGACAGTACAGAAGACGAGTCAAGAGGATATGTGACCGATTTGCAGTCAGTGATTACGCAGACGAGGTATGCAAAATGCCACGTCACTAGCATGGGTGTTAGCAATAGTGAAACAAGAAAGGCGGCTTCTTCACCCTTGCATAGAATAATTAAATTTAATTCTCCGGTTACTCCGCGTAAATGGGCATAAAATACAATCAAGGTTCCTGTGATCGAAGGAAACACTGAAAGCCTCACGAATATAAGAACCTGATGACGGTTTTCCTTTGCGGAACCATATCATAATGAGTAATTAACTTTGATGATGGTAAATAGCCTTGATAATCGCCAACATTTGCCGAAATAACGTTCGGTAAATGAAGAGTGCGGCCAAATCACAAATATGAGAATTCATAATGAAAGCTTCGTCTTGGAGATACTTGCTTCAAAAGATTTTCAAAAAGCAAATTAATTTGGGAGAAAGGCAAAATTCTAATCGTTTGAACAGTGTTGAGGAGGTTATATTCTTTCATTCAATTTCTTGAGAGAGCATCGATAGGGAATGTTAGTGGTCCTATTTATTTTTAAGTCATATAAAAAATATTTTTGGGGTTTATACGAAAACTCAAATTGAAAGATTTTGCATGATCCATAACTACCACCAGCAATTGGAACATTTCCTCTGCAAGAAACACGCAAAAAACTACATATTTTCCCATAAATCACTCCTAGCGTCACATATTTACAACTTCAATTGACTTAAATACTTCACAAGAAATTACCACTAACGTCACACATTTGACTTTTATACATTGAATCATATGCTTAAGGATCAACTACCCAACTTTCCGATCACCAAAGCTAAGCGCGCGCCATGTGATCAATAACGCATAAGAAAAACTCTCCACTTTTGTGATCTTTACCAAAGAAGTTCAACCTCACTGAAAGACGAATATGAAATAAAAGAAATTCAAGAGTCTATTTACGGCCCACAAGTCTACGAACTCTGGGCCCAAGAACTGTTACAACGGCATGCCAATGATGAACACAACAAGTTCATTCCATGTCCTTCTTAGTTAACTTAAGCGAAATAGCTACCGAAATCCAATTCACAACATTCTTTAAAAACCAATGCTTGAAATAATTAAATGTCTTCTTCCGCAGGTGGAATTATTGCAGAGGTACGAGGCTCACTTGGCAGCATCTTCGACGGAGGATAAGGTTAGTTTTTATTGGGTCATAGTCTGGTGCATGCAATCATTCATTTCTCTCTTACTTGCATGCGACCGTTTAGAGGGGAAATAAGCTCCGAAAGGGGGGAAATAAGCTCCGTGAATGCGTTATGATAAAATTATCTTGGTACGTGAACAAACATCGGAATCGATTCGTTGGAATATCGGAGCCATTTCCGCATCTTCACTTTCACATCAAAAAAATCTAAATAAATTATATCAACGCCTTCCTGTTCGCCTCTCCATAAATGTTGTATCATTATCTTTTAACTTACTTCAATGGAGCTTTCCTGGCTACAACGTCCGTATGCCCCGGTGGTTAGTGGTTGAACGCGACAGCACTCATGATTGCGACGATTTACGTCCCAGGAAGGAACTTGCCCCGTCGAAAAAGTATGACGGCCTTATCTAAAAACGAATCTTTAAGAATGGCTAAGATATATCCTTAAATAGCAGATATTATCAAATTAACCATCAGATATTAATCTGCCGAAAGTTCTATAATTTTAAATAAACATGCAAGAACTTTTAAAACATTCGAACAGTAACCAAAAGTGGCATATTTGATAAATGTGTATTTGATAAATCTTGGAAGAAAGTCATCAACGTCCATTAAGAATGGACTCCATTTGACTTAAGGGAATGGTAGAAAATTGGAGATATTTACTAAAATATTAACTGTAATTATTGACCTTTCACTTCAAAATATCTCTTAAGGTTGTATTACATGTAAATCATGTGGTAATATTGATTTTTTAAACACGCTCCACTTTATTTGCTTGATTTATACTTTAATTTTTTTCTCCTGTGACTCTTCCTTGGCGCCAAATCAATTTTAATCCATCCATAAACCAGGAATGGAAGGCATTCACGACCAGATCAAACTTGTGAGTATATTTTCTAATTCAGTATTGATTTGTAAATTTAAATAGCTCATAATTCCTGAGGTGTAGCTTGTAGTCTATCTCAAAGAAGAAAACTTAACGAAAAACATCCCATAATTTCATAGCTACTTTAAAAGAGTTTCCGTTGAAATTATAATTACGTTTGTAGCCATAAATGAGTTCTAAAAATAATCACTTCATTTTCCATAATTTATATTCAAAAATGCATGAGGCGCTTTAGGATTTAAACGCCCCCTGTTGGCGATTGTAAAAGACTGCCACTGGCATTTATTACTAACGACTCGAGTGGAAAGGGCTATATGATCTTTAAATAATGCAATGAAAGCAGTGAAGATTGACCAATTAAATTGAAAACTTAGCACAACTGATAAAAAGGCATATGATATCATGTCTAATGTCATTCTAGTTCCTTCGACATCTGCAAAAATTACACTACTTTAGCAAATCAATCCTATAAGTTGATCTCTTGTTTTTATTTCTAGCTTAGCTCCTTTGTGGATAACTCAACTCTACTGGCTCACCCACCGCTCGTTTGTCACAGTTCTTAGAGATCCTTCGGTCCAGACAATTCGTATCCTTCAGAAAGTCGTAAGTATAGCACTTTATTACACGTAGGTAGTCCTAATAGAATAATACGGTTGTATCCAAAATTGCGCAGCTTGTTCGATCAAATATATGTGACCTTGTTGCGAGAATTAACTGAAACATTTTATTAAAAGCATTGCCCAATTAATTGGACAGATTTAAGCACACTTTAAGTCACCCTAGTGATGATTTTAACTCTTGAAAATTATTTCCTGTATAAAAATCCAGTTCAATTGGCTGAGACTCCGATGTTCTGCACGCAGGGCCCCAAAAGTGAAGGATAAGGGACAATTATAAGCCTACTCAACGTAGGACTTGAAATGGATATGAATGGCACCTACGAATACGCTCAAAAAAACGTTCATTATTTTTCTACACAACTGATGAAACCCTTCATTTCCCAGGCATCATACAGCACATTATGACTGAATTCCCGCTTCCCTCATTTCCGTGACTCCATTTTCACACTCTCCATTCCATGAATGATGAATTAACTTTTCATTATGTATTCACCAAGAAAATTTCCTTGCTTGCAATTCGCTCAAAAAGTGATTCTGAACGTTTCCTTACATAATTGCAAATTCATAGTTCGTCGCCATATATGGGCACCTAGTATTGGTAAATTCTAAATTGAGACATAATTTTCAAATTCTTCCAAAGATGAAATCGCAAATTATGGTCATTAAAGAAACAACCTTTCCTTTCATTTCTAGGCGATAGCCATCATGGCCGGGCTGTGTTACTTCGGAGTCGGTATGGGGGACCAGAGAGGTATCCAAGCAGTACAAGGAGCCCTCTTTATTTTCGTGACAGAAAATACTTTCGCCCCTATGTACTCCGTGCTCGCAGTCTTCCCTCAAGAAATGCCGCTGTTCAACAGGGAGTACAAATCGGGGCTCTACAACACCCAGGTTTACTACCTCTCCAAAATGTTGGCAATGGTAAGATGTAAAGCAGTTATATAAATGTTTCAATCTAAAAATATATTTAATGTGATTATGTGAGATTGAATTCTGATTTAAAGTATCCACTAAGTTTACTATTGACATTATAAAAATACAAATCGTGCTTTTATATAAAAATGGCAGACTGTTAAGAAAGAGGAAACAATAAGTACTTATCATTGCAATATTCTAGTAGTATAACATCTAAAAATCCACCTTGATACCTTCCACCGAATACTCTCCGGTCTACCTCGCCAATTCACGGTATGCTTGAGGCCACAAATACTCGCAGCATTGTGTATTCCTACCGTGGCAATCGATGAACGATTCCCTGCACGATTTTCTGGTTCATTGAAATTCCCCGTGGAAACCACAAAGACGGAACACTCCTATGAATTCTGAGCCCGGCTGTAAGACCTCTGCACGGAATCTACTCGGCATATGAAAAATAGCATGGGGACCGCGATATGGAGGAATGAAAGACATCTTAAAACCTATATATAGTAGGGAAAATGGTTCACGATAGTCTTGTTTCCCTCAATGCAACCGAATGAATTTATAGAATTCGATTTGCATAAGGAATTAGTATTAGTGACATTTGAAGTTACAAAATATGTAGCGAGGGTCACACAGGATCGACAAGGAAGATTCCCAGACGGCATTCCACTCAGATGCCCGCGCTGGCAGCATCCGCGTCGGCTCCTTCGGCGATCTCGCTTTTGATTGGCTAAGCAGTCTCCGACAGTAATAAATCGGGTACATGAAACGCAGCATGAGAAATGAAGGGGAAGAACATATCGGCATATTTCAAAGGCAGAATAGGGCACGAAAAGAGAATAGTTGGTGAAGGAATATGGGCGGAGCAAGGTCGCTGGTACTGTTGCATTAATAGCGGCGGAAGAATGTGAAACTGGTAAATTTTAAGGTTCCAGACAGGAGTCAGGAGTGGTTGGGCGATGTATTATTTTTCTTATATGGAAATTAATATTGCAAAAAATATTATTCTGACGCGTAATAATAAAATGATTAAAAGTTATACTTATTCATAAATATTAATTGACATTTTCATTGAAAAGCTGCTGCGGCGGAGACAGTTTGGGTAAAAATATTTTTAAGTCCTGGTACCACAAAAGATTTCGGTACAAAAAGAGAAAAAAACATGAAGTACTAGAATCAATTAATAAATTAAATGGACTAGGGAGTTAAATTAATGAAATGTTAAATTTCTCCTTATGCCTAATTTACGGAGTTATAAGACAAACGAAAGCGTTATGCACAAAGAAATAAGTCAACATGGGGAATAATCTCGAGTGAATAAGTTCAAAACAAATCTAAATCGCACTCAACTAAAAAAATGTAAATTTCGAAAGTTAGATTTTATAAGAGTGCCACAACTCCTAAAATACACACCTTATAGTTAACCTTACAACGACTTTTCTGAAGTCTTGATGGGGAAAAATAACTGAAAAGATCGTTAAGCCACCTCACAAATAAAATAAAACTTTGTTGTATTTTATTTGTGAGATGCCGAAATTTCACTAAGTCGACTTGCCTGCTAATGCTATGATTTGTTGACCACACCTTTAGGCTGTAAAATAACCGAGTTCATTGGCAAAACATGAAGTATGCGAAAATTGAATTCTTGCTTAATTACTTGCACAAAGACGGCATTACCCATTTCTAAAATTGTACTCACTTTCGAAACGTTCCTTAGGTCTTGTTACCTTCGTTCGTTAATCCTTGTTAGGTTTAAGCGTGCGAATGAACGTTTTTTTGGTAGTTAAGGATATTTCGGGTTTACGAAGCACATTCGACAGTCGGTTACGTGACTTGGGCGATACGAAGGTAAAGCGTATCCATGGCGGTCATCATACCGCAAAAATATTTACCTAGAAAATATTTAAAAACAGTAGTAACCCATTAAGGCCTTAGAGGATTATAGTTCTTGTCGTCGTTGTTGTAAGGGGAGACCACCAACAGATAAGGGCCATTGCGCCATTGAGAAGGCGGGTAGTTGGACATAGGTAGGAATAATACTGGAAAAGGAGGAAAGATGTAGGGAAACCCGTCGCCGGCATTAGCCTGCTATAAAAGAAAGGCGCCACGAGGTCCACGTTTTTACGTTCAATCCAACGGACGGTGCACTTGAGTACTCTCGACTCGGCACCCAAATTGAGACCGTTAATCGACTGAGAAGTATCTACCGCTGGCGGAAATCGTTCCCGGGCCTACGAGATTGGCATTCAGTACTGTTTTAGCCACCTTTACCTTTAGCCAGCACTACACCCACCCGAGCCCGATAATATTCCTTTCTGATGCGCCTGACGTATAATCGAATAGTATGAAAAGTAATGGGTGTGTGAAGGTAACCATACTGTGCTGAAGGAAAGTCTAGTCTTCATTCTGTTTTATTTCCGTCTTTGGGGTATATAGCTGCTTCCCTTCCCTTTCCGCACTCAGTATTTTTTACGTGAAACTGCCATTTAATTCAGCTTCCAAAACTGAGTCGACAGCTCATTGACTTTCGTTGATTCTTCAATACACGAAATCTGATTCTCTATAGTTTAGTTGGTTCAATTTCTGATTTAAAAAAAGTTGCAGGTGCAAATACGGGTATATTAAAATGTTGCTATGGATTTTATGGATGTAACCACTTTTTCTTATCTAATATATTCTCCAGATTCCTGGACTCATAGTGGAGCCTTTCCTGTTCGTGCTCATCTGCTACTGGATGATTGGCCTGAGATCCTCCTCATATGCATTCCTCATGACAGTTTTCATTTCCGTGCTGACAATGAATGTCTCCGCTGCATGCGGTAAGTCCCAATAAAACCATACCTTATGACTATCACTTTTTCATTTACAGCGGCTGATATACTGGTACAATGCAGTCTTAAAACTTAAATTTTCCTTTAAAATGAGACGAGCAAGGGCCGTCTCATATATTGGGAATCAACTGTCATCATTTTTAAAAAAACTAACCACTAGTTAAATTAAAGCATCCCTGGTATAACTAATGGCTACATTTAGCTTTGCAAAAGTGTAAGTATCTACCTTTCTCTTACAGGGTGCTTCTTTTCCACGGCATTTGATTCTGTCGCTATGGCAATGACGTACTTGGTTCCATTTGATTTTGTCTTGATGGCAACAGCTGGATTATTCATTAAAATTAGGTGAGTTTCATTAAAATTAGAGAATCTCTTATAGCCACCAGGCTGATGGGATCTTAATTCCATGGCATACTTAGACAAAGTTTTATTTTCACATTTGGATTATTTTTTGCCCATTTTCAATTAGTTAAATTATCAATCACAGTTTTTCTCGTTTAAACCACTTAAACTCCACAAGGATAGCATCATAAGTATTCAATCACTAGTCCTGGCAAAAAGGAAAACGACGTACTGATTGAAGTACAAATTAGCTAGTTATTCATGGACTTCATTTTTCACAAAATTACACACTATACCTAGCAATGCAAGAACCCATGCAGAATGACTTAATGAGGAGAAAGTTTTCATCGGTAATGCTTCTTCGAGATCGTTCTTCTTCAAGCAGATGAAACTAAGACGATTTTCTCAAGATTTTTGGTGAGTTAACCCAAAAAGTACAGCGGAACTGGGTATAAATTGCATCTTCATTGTTTACTACAAATAACATTAAGAGAAAAAACCTAATGTACCTACTCAATGGCGACAAAAAAAAACATTACAAGTATACGTCGAAGTACGGAAACTTTTATGGTAATGAACATACTGGTATTTTTACCCCTAATACTAGTTTATTTTGATCAAATATAAGATTAGTAATGATTTCTTTATGTATATTTTATACTTAATTTCGCTAAAAAAATGTAGGCATCAGTTCGTAGTCCAGTACATATCTAGATCTACGTCAAAACCATACTCCTTATAAGTATAAAGCACAGCAATCATCAGCTTTCAGCTCCCAGAGTGATACTGAAGGTTTTATCACATCCCTCAGAAAAAGCAAACTCCAAGCTTTAAGGGCATGGAGACAAATCACAAGCACACCTCATAACAAAATAACAAACATATATTATTTCCCAAACAACCAGTACCATTTACACTTTATCGCTATATCTTATGAGCGGTCAAATTTTCATTCATCATTCACAAGATGAAGGACCTCGTGTTTTCCCGGCGTATAATGTTGGTGACGTCTTCACCAGCAGAATTCACACGCTTCCACACGTAAATAATTTCACTTATGGAATTTTCGTCGAATCTCTTCGAAAAAATACTGCCTACCAAGACAAATGTTATTTTTTGTGACTTGATCTATTGCTGTAATATTTTCCATTTTTATTCTACTTTTTCAGCACCATTCCGAGTGTTATTAGCTGGGTAAAATACCTTTCATGGCTAATGTACTCTAATGAAGCCATGTCCATTGTGCAGTGGGACGGAATTCACAATATAAGTAAGTATAATGCCTGATATGTCATAGCATAATACCCTGAATATGAATCGTACAACAGATGTTTACGGTAGCGGGCAATCCTCATTGTTCATGAATGTGTTTTGCAGAGTATTCATATCACAGTAATAACTAAAACTTTCCTAGGAACCCAAGGAATATACAATATATAGTGGAAGAGTCACCTGCGTCCGCTAATGCGATACGAAACTCCGACAGAGCTTTTTTCATATTTTACTGGGTTTCAGTAGACATTTGGAGTTTTACATTACAGGCATTTGGAGTTTTCACGCGCTCTTAGTTCATTGTTTAGATATGCATTACTTTGAAGGGTAAATAACGGAAGCTTTCTCACCTTTGGGATGCCACCGCTGTCCCGCGCTAAGAAAAAATATTCTTTAGCTAAACGATTAAAATTCTGGGAAACCTACAGCTGAGGTCATTCGCACCTTACGTGGGTTACTCTTTTTTAGTTTTAGATGCGACTCATCAAAAGGCAGCCTGAGAATTGCATGCACTTTCAGACGCTTTACAAATCCAAGGCGATAGGTTTGCGATGAAAATTAATCACAAAAACACTAAAATTAGAGATTTACGAGGAAAAAGATGACAAATCTTAACATTAAAGCAGAAGGGCATAGGCTAGAACAGGTGAAAAAAATGTGACATATCGGACGAATGTGAGCGTAGTAGTACTGCTTTAGGAGAAGAATTGTTCTGGCTATGCAGGCGTTCACCAACAGAAGAGATATTATGATGATAACCTTGAACAGGTATGTAAAGAAAAGGTTAATAAAGAGCTTGATATGGAGCATGGGTTCGTACGAATCACGAACATAGATTCTAGGGTTAGCTAGAAAAGATTAGAAGCTTTGAATTACTGTGAGTGCGGAGGAGAATGGAGAAGGAGCAATGCACAGAAAAACAGACAAATAAAGAAAAGTTGGGTGTGGTTGGGGAGGAGAGAAAAACATGAATTAAAAGACTGTGAAGGTTGATGGAGCAAGTACTTGGGGATAATTTAATGCTGAGGGGAGCTATCGAAGGCAGACTGCTATGGCGTGGCAAGAGAGAGCGATTAAGGAAAATAAAATACTTGTGGAAACCTGAAGAGTGGTAGGGAATTCACCAATTTTAAGAGAGGAATGAAGCAGGGGAACAGTCAGTATACTGATGAAATGCAAATAAATTTAGGGACACTTCATCAAAACCTACCCTAACCGGTATAAGACTATCTATCTTTATTTCATCAGCGTTCAAACTAAACGCATCTGAAAATAATTACTATGTTGGTAGCCAAATATCATTTACTGCTGATTATCCTTAACCGAAGTTAGCAGCCTGTGGATTACGAGGTTTTATCGCTTTGCGCTGAGGGAGTGTGGCAGGGAATTGAAGTCACCACTTGCGAAAATGAATTTTTTATGAAAAATAACAATGCGGGGTGATTCGTACATTTTTGGAAGAATTTAACTTTGCTTGTGTACTTTTCATGTTGGTACATATTTCAATGCGGAAAACGAATTCTTGTACCTCTTGGTTAATCACAGCTATGGGCAGTTAATATCTATTGATTTATTTCCTCCGTTTGTTTTGCTAGTGTATTTATAGCGCCATAACTTTAAAACAGAATCCATGGAAGAAAATTTGGAGGCCAACAACGGAATCAAAGAGGTGACGAATTAATTATTTTAAATTAACACCATAAGGTTAATGCAAGCCTGCAGCCATTACAAAGTGCATATTCATTTAAAAGATAATAACTGCACATACACGTCCATAAGTTGCTTGACTGGGTCAAGAAAATTTCCGGAATCCCTCGAGTAATTCAGTCTGAAAGTTGCTAACCTTCATTTGACTCTGTATAAATGACGGGTAGTCTCTGAAATACAGCTCAAGGAGAGATCCAAGTGAATCCAGTTTTTCGAAGACTTGAGGTGGCACCCAGTTTCATTTTTTCCAAAGGCTGCGACATTATTAATAGGCCTTATTCAGTGCGGACTCAACATTTAGCTTTCATAAAATTGACTTAATTTTGACGTCAAATCCTCAACAATCATATAATTATGAGGTTACCCTGAAAAAAATGGATTTGTCGAAGATTTGACATTTCCGAGGTTCAACAATGTCGAGTTTTCGATGACTTTTAAACATTGTTTTCTAAAATGTTTAAAAGTCATCATTAAATCATAAAAGTAAAATACTCTTCCATCGACATCAACACGATGATGCTAATGAGACCTGGCGGCCTGTTCTCGAGGTATCAAAAAATATTTAAAATTGAGGCAGTCAGGAAAAATGCGAGTCTCCTCTGCGTCTAGCTTATCAAAAGAACAAAATAGGAAGGACTCGATGAAGCGAGCTTCACCAAAATAAGATTGATTATAAGTCACTACTTCCTATTTACAATCTGCAGATAATGGTTATTTAATAGCATATATAGCACAAGAAAAACTTTATGATGGCAAAGTCTTATACTGCGATTGAATTTAAGGCAAACAATGCGAAAAGACAAAGATTTCAGTCTCAATCCTTGGAAAGCCAATACGAAAATGAATTGCCAAAAAGTGAATATAAAGGAGACATTGTGGCATTGGATAACCCACAGATGTACGAGAGGTTGAATGTATCTCCAACAATACCCTTTCTAAAGAACTAAATATCAACATATCAAAGGGAATGTTTCGCCGAGATATATTGTCAATGTTAGCGATATTGTAAAATTGGTCCAGAACTTGCATGTAACATTCAGCCACCCTAGACTGTTATATTGTAATTATCGATTTAACTGTGTAATTATTTTACCCTATCATTATGTTTATCATGTTGGGTGAGCTATAAATTTATTAAATAAATAAAGAGGAAACGGAGCAGAAATACATTTCCAAAGTGAAGCCCATAACTGCCATCACATATTCAGAAAGTGAGGGGAGATGACTCTCCGTGATACTGCTGAACAAGGAAATGATTAGTGCGTTTCCATGGAGCTAGTGGGTTTAATATTTGGCGTTCTTCTTTCTCACTTTCTCATTGAATATCGAACAAAAAATGCATGCCTGGACCAGCATTTGCTTCCATAGCGACTTTGCCCGTAGTATAGAAGTAAAGACGATCTTATACATGAGCCCTTGATAGGTACTGCCCAGGACGGGGGGATCGGGTTACTTTGGTGACCAGAGTACTTACTGGCTTTTGATCTCGATGGCCCACGCACGAATCCCGGCTGAGGATGATTTTCCGCTCGTACACCGGTCACCACTTAAGTGCTCTGTGGACAGCACCTCGAGTTCAGTACTCCGTCGTCGGATGGGTCGTTAAACCATGGTCTCCTTTCGTTAAGAGTAGGCAAATGCCGACGCCGGGTTTTACTCTAACCTTCCTCAGTTCCTTGTCAGTGTCCTGCCCATAGACATTACCCAGCTATCCTAAACTGCGCAAATGACCTTAGCTGTCGATCGCCTCCCCCGAATAATTTCGGCAATGGACGGGGATACAAATTTGCAGCAGGTACAACTATCATCTCGGGAAAATCGGTAAGAGTTTAGTATTATACTTCCAATCTTGGAGCACAGAATTCAGGGCCTACCCTTTTCAGGATATGCTTCAAAACTTTCACCAAAATGACTGATTTCTCGGTGTCTTGATGCGTGCGAATTAAAATTGAACACCGCAAACCAAGAAAGACTCGTGTCGTCGGAGTTCCAGTAATATGTGGTTGCACCACGTTCATGGTAATACGATTCAGGCTTTACTTTCACCGAGCGTCGTCAATTTTCGTGTGACCTTCGAGAATAAGTCCGCAAAGCCAAAGGACGATCAGCATATTTAGCAACGCATTACTGAAGTTTTTGGTTAGTAAAAACTTAAGCCGCACATCGGAAGCGATAAAAAAAAGACTGAAAGGACATTCAAATTCCTGCAAAAAGAAATACATAAACTTTATCCGAAAAACAGCGGATTTATAATAGACTAATACTGATAATAATCAGGTCCTGAAACAACAACAGAAGAGACTATAACATCAAATTGTATCAGGTTCAAGAGAAAATGGTGAAAGAGTATCTGAACAAATTGATAAATGTGGTCGTCGCAAATGCAAATTTGAAGATACCAGTGCACACTACACCACCAACTAATGCATCAAATTTCCCTCGCATCTTCCTCTTTGAGTGGACGGATACCCTCAACAGCATCGGCTCCAAGGTATCTCGCTTTCGATCTAAGAGACTTAGAAGGAAAACATCTATCCTGCAGAGCTGAGGTCTTTTCGAAACGTGAAGCTAATACAAATTATTAGTCGTTTCATTTCGCGACTGACTGTGGTGAAAGAACCAGTCCTTCCCTTTCAACTATTAATGCCAAGTAAAAAATACCAAGTTACCTAGCTTCCAAAATGATATCTTTCGACGTCCAAAAGTGGGTCGAAACTTCCCATGACAATTTTTGCGTAAAAAGGAGAGCTGAGGAAATACAGATATCGATCAATTTTTAGCGATGATAGCGTAACATTACGATCGAATCGAATTAGCGTAACATTATGATGAAACGACTACAATGAGCACCGTTGACAATATATCGGATATGATACGTTGGGCTGTAGTAAATTTTCAGTATATCGGTCAAACTCGACGCCGTCAAAAACTACATCGCAACAAGAGAAAATAAGGGAGGAAGGCGAGGGCACATTCCCACAAAAATACGATGATTCGTAACCCTTGTGGGCATAAAATATGCTATTCCAATACCATTAGCGACATCGCTAAGTCATAATTTCATTAAGGATAGTGGAGTAAATTCATCGACTGTAAACAATACCTTTCAATATAGACCGCAATGCATAAATTAGGTCGAACTGGCTTACGCCCAACCACACACCACACTTCCAAGTGCCAATGCCTGTAAATTAGCCATTCCGCATTGCATTTACACACGACGGTTGCCTATACCTACGGCGCCACAGAAAACTCGTGAGTACTAGCTATACATAATTACGATACACCGTAAATAGAGGAACAGATATTAAAAAAAACATTTTCCAATTTTCCCATTATCTATGTAAAATATTACAAAATTAATTATGATGCATAAATTCAGATGTATCTTATTTTGTTTATCTAGAGAAGTTCGTAAACACTAATACAAATTTCAGTTAGGATTGTCATATCGTTCCAGCCATTCTTTCCGGCAAAAAGATTAATGCTGACGTCCTAGAACAAACGTTGTCACCTGAAAACATCATTTTTAACTTCAAATTCGCTATCGTATCCAAAAGGCTTTTATATCATAGTACGACTCCTCAATTCAAATACATGTATTCAGTATGTGAGCCTAATAGTATATATGATTAAATAACAGCCAAGAGACAGAGCCTCATTAAGAAAAAATGACAAAAGCCTAGCACAGGATATTGGTTTCTTTCCCAATATCTCCATGCCAATGTCATCTATAACTGCAGTCACTACTATTATTAATTGTAAAACAAAAACTGTAAATATTTGTTTCTTCTTCGACTCTGCGCATTTCTTCAAAGGGCATTAGAATTTTCATCTTCATTAAAAAGTGTGAGCAACACATAATAAAGCCAGCATAATAAAGTCCATTTCAAGTCACTCATGTCACTTCACACTTCAGAAATATCAGACTGATCTTAAAGCGATATGATGACAATTACCAAAAATATTTTAATATCCTCTTTGCACAAATGACAAAAAATTATGCAGTGGGATCTAAAATATGTTGCTCCACTCATATGTTATAGGTACTTAAAACCTATGCCTCTAATGATGACTTATTACATCATAAGTAATGTGGATAGTCCCAGCCAGCCATTCCCAAAAGATACAATTCACCTCTATCCTTAAAACCAATCATAATTAATATGATTTAGATAATACCTTTACCTAACAGCATTAGACAATATCAGATAATTTGATGTTTTCCACCTCTACTCGGTGGCACTTCATGTTTACCAGAAAAACAAAACTGTAAATAGCATGAGTTTTTAAAACAAAACTGGTATTGTTGAAATCGTTTTGTGTCAGCATTCGAAATCCTCAGGATGTAAACTATTTGATAAAATTTGTCGACTACTCAATGAAACCAGTCATATTTTAGTAAAATATATTTTTTTTTTGTTTTCCTATTAAATAACAGGTTGCTTTCCTTTCCAGCCTGTGACGTTGTGGACCCAGTAAATGAACTGCCATGCCTGACAGAGGGATCTGATGTATTGGACAAGTACAGTTTCTCAGTGCAAAATCTCTCACGGAATATAAATGCAATGATCAGCTTGTACTTTGTATTCCATATTTTAGGTTACCTTTGTCTTAAATACAGAACAAAAAAGAGTAACTGAGAGATGCATGAAGACTAACACATATCTGTGTGAAAACCTGAAAAACTCAGGCAAGAGTTTCATCAAATAAAAAGGCATTGTACATTACAATACGTCTATTTCCAAGCAATTGTGAGACAAAAATGTTCCACAAGAACAGGGAAATGTTTTAGAAATTATTTCAATGGTTAGTCATTTTAATTACGTCAAGTGAAACAAATACTGTATTTTGAAAAAAAAATGATTAATAATTTCAACAAACAAATTGAGCTGGCTGTGCTTCTCTAAGTGATCCCATTAAAGGAAATGAATGTTTTTTACACCTATTGAAAGTTGAGTACCACAGTGTACCAAACTGTTATTAAGACATTTTGTATTATATGCTTTGTTAAATAAATTTTTATACTGAATGAAAGTCTTATTGCCCATCATCTTTGTTAGAAATTATCATCATTATACAAGGAATGAATTTAAGTTGTATCCAATAACCAACCATATCAGGTAAACTCCTATGCCAATGAAAGAAGTATTTAGTATGTGTGGTCTTGTAGAACTCACAGTTCAGCAGTTATCAAATTGTCTACCATTTAGAATTAGTTTAATGATCTTTATGATAATTCCAAGGAAGCTATGTACAGAACAGTTTCTAGGAGTACCTGTCCCACTTATGGTGTTTAAACCATGTGCGGAACAGCATGTTTATTTGTAAATACTGACAGTTTTGTAACTCCATATCTTTCTTGCAATTTTCATTTCTCATTCCCAACCTCTAATACCACATTCCCATTTCTCCTTCCACTTACCATTTAGTTCCAATTGCAAAGACAACTATTTACTCCAAGGAATGAGACATGTCATTTCCCCAAAGTAACAAAGTAAGAGATAATGTAAAAATGTTTGCATTAATAAACTGTCTTTGCTATTTTGCATATACACTTCCTGGACTATTTCATTTCATCAGCCCAGCGAAAGACTAAATCATTTTGAGCCAAGGGAAGATTAAAATGTGCAAATGTTTTGCACAGGTTTACTGTTAATACTTATTACAATTCTACTGGTCATAGGAAATTTTAATGGACAATTTCTGCACAGCTTTTCACTTCAAATTCCTCCAAACTTACACTACTTAACTTTTCCCTACCTCTTCTTTGGCTGCCTATCATTGTTCCACCTATAACTAAGCATCCCATCACTTCCAAAATAGCCTCCTCAATCCACTTTCTGCCTCCTGATTTCTTTCAACAATCTCCTCTCTCCTTTGCCTGGCCAACCACTTCTTTTTTGAATAAAATATTCTCAGGTATGGCACCAGTTTTGGTTTTTCCATTGCCAGCATTTCAACGAGCCACTTGCTCATCTTCCTCAGCATGTGTGTATCAAAAATGGATAGATCATATGACCTTTGACATTCATCACTTATTTATTTTTCATTCAATCATTTGCATTTTCTACATCCTCCTCCAAATGAAGGGGTATCGGGTTGGTGTGGTGGCTAAAGTACTGGCCTCCCTCCCGAGGACCCGGGTTCGATTGCTGGCAGTGACAGATTTTTTGTTAATAAACTGATCCCTACTTGAGTGCCTAGTGAAGGGAATTTCAGGTTCAGTACTCCATCTGTCCGATGGGACATTAAGGCATGGCCTCCATGGTGCCTGTCATCAAGAGTAAGCTAATGCCAATGCTGGGTTTCTCTCCACCCTTCCTCCATTCCCTGAAAACTCCTACCATTACCCAATTACCCACCTATCCTATATGGCACAAATGATCTCAGCTGTCAGTCACCTCCCCTGAACAACTGATTAACAGCACTGTACACTCGTTAGAAGTATGTTTCTGTTGCCTCAGATAGCGTGTTGTAACCTTGAAAAATTGGGACAGAGTCAGTTGTGAATCGCATTTCTGATGCATTGTTATCCCGTTGTGAATCCCTTTTGAATGTGGAAGGGATCATGTTGTAACCGCGTTGTTACCACATTGTATGTATGCAAAGAATCACTTTGTAAGCACGATATAGCCACGTTGCCATCATCATGTATGTCCATTGTGGGTACGTTGTAACCCCATTTCAATGTTCCAAGAATCACATTGTAAGCACGTTATTGCTGCGTTTCCACTACCGTGTATGTCTATTGTGGGCACATATGCACGTGGAACTGTATGTATGTAGCCAATCAAATGGTTAATACAAAAGTCTAGAATACCTTGCATGAGTGCATCTAGCACCAAAATTGAAAAAAAATTATTGCAAACAGAGAGTGATAAGTGAATACATAAATACATTTTATGTAATTGCACGTTTGCATAATTATTTTATGTGATTCCATTGTAGAAAAATTTTATGTAATTTATTTTTCTCACCTACACAGAATCAACTGCACAAACTACATTCCTAACCTAGCATTCACCTATTTCATACGACCCATTTCCCATCAACTGAGTAACACTTTCAGATAAAAATGGTTGGTTGGGAGGCCATATATATACAGCTGCTGGCTGGCATTCATCCAATTGTGATAATTAACTTACTAAAAGATAGCCACTGGGGTATTTTGAGCTCTTAAAGCATTTCATAAATTACCATTTAGTGGATAAATTTTAGCATGACCGTTATAAATATATATAACTGATATTATTTGTACTCCAGGAGAAACAAATAAGAATTTCTTCAATAACATGGCAGTAGATGAGAACAAACTTTACAAGCTTTCCCATATAACGAATCCATAGCAGGCTGCATGAGAAAGTACATTGCAAGTACGTTTTCTCCAAGGATCTACAACAAGCATAACCGTGTTGGCTTTGCGTTGTAACAGCCTTGTTGAGGAAGCACAAAAGTCCATTGCAATGATGATCTCACAACATGTTTACAACATGCTCTATCACGTTGTGAATGCATAGTGGGCTGTCCGAGAAAGTAAGTTTTCTCCACAGACCTACAATGTGCATAACCTCGTTGGCTTCACATTGTAACAGCATTGTTTAGGATGGACGAAAGCCCATTGCAATGATGATCTCACAACATGCTTACAGTGCGCTTTGTCAAGTTGTGAATGCATAGCAGGCTGCGCGAGAAAGTAGGTTGCAATTATGTTGTCTTCACAGACCTACAATGCTCATAATAGTTTGTTGTGGGCTTGTTGTTAGTCTGTTACAACACATTTACCACTTACAACGGAATGACAACGAGGCATCTTGTGCAGCTGCTTCATCAGGGCTAAGATTAAATGTCTCTTAGACACGTGAAATTCCACCATTAGACCTTTATTATGATGCTCATTTTCGTGAATGACTGGGTTTAGGCATAATAAAGTCAAAGGGCTAGAACAATGCTTTAACTTCAGAATTCCTATGAAGCTGTCTCCAATGCATTTATGGATTCTAATACATAATTAATTTGGAATGAGGTAAAGCAAAAATACCTGAGGAGGATTTTCAGTGATGATTTTTTTTCACAATATAATGAAAGCAATAATGTACTGATAAGCAAACACCTTCTGGGAAAATACCTGGTAAAAAGTAAAAGATATGAGATGAATGAACCTTATCCAAAAAAAACTTGTAACACAAATGTATTACAAATGATTGAACTTGAAATTCTAGCATAAACCAGATGATAAATACAATTGATAAAATATTTACAACAAATTGCTTTCATCCATATTTACTCCAATAAATAACTCCAATAAAAATGGTGATGAAATATTTTACAATATGCATTTTGTGTAACCTTACATATTTTGTATTTACCTATTTTACAGTAATTTTGGAAAAGTGGTTACTTTAATATTTTTTTCTTATTGATAATGCATTATGAACATTGTTCAATGCATCTGCTTTCAGCTTAGATATCTGAAATTTAACAAAATTGCTTCTATTAGTCACTATGATTTTTTGCGTAAGATTTAATAATTTTTATAAAACTCAATCTGCAACAGTATGCAATTTTAACATATGTGTCATGTGAATCATTGTTCAATGCATGGAGAAGAGCTTCCAGGAGGGTAGAGGACAGTCATTTTTCTCCTACTAGACATATTCCTTTTTAATGCTATGTAACGATGTGAAGTATTCTGTGAGGCCTGTGAAGGATGAAGAGATTCCTACTTTTTCAGTTGGTTTTTTTTAAATGAATGACTCCATACTTACTTTAATTTCAGAGTTATTTCTCTGATAGATTTCAGAGAATCTGATAGGTATTATTAGCATGAAAATACTGGGGGAAGAAAAACACTCTGGTTTTAACAATTCTTATCTCCTCTCATGCTGAGTCAATACCTCCATGGCATTAATTAACATATTGATTTATACCTACAAATCCTTCACGAGATCCTTTCAAATTTAAATTCAGTACTCAGGAAAATACCTGATTCACCAATATATTGACAGGCAATAGACAGGAATTCACTGAGCTTCAATTTCAAGCGCCAAATGCTGGTAGATAGTTGAAATAATACAGTCAACTCAATGGATAAGGCAATATAAAATATTTCCCATGAGCGGTAGTTTTCTCAATGAATTGTCAAGTTTAGCATTACTCATAGTTTGTTCATTTCACACAGTGATCTCATTTAGCATTTGCATTTGTCCCTCAAACTTTTGGTCTCTCTCCATTTCTGTATTAAGCTGCAATATCTGCAATTTTGAGGCTTTTATGATTCCCACTTCTGATTGGGATTGATCTAATGCAGCCTATCTTTTCTAAATATCTTCCAGCCACCTTTCCACCACTGATTTCCAAGAAAATTGTGAAACATACAAAAAAGAAGCAACGTATTTTGGCAGAAACTATCAGTCAGACCACGTGAATTGCTTTCCAGCATGCATTAGTATTCCTAAAAAAAGTTCAGGCCAAAATTGACTTCAGGTGTAAGTTGCTAACTTCAGCCAACAAAAGCTGAACAACCAAATCATTAACCATGATTGCAGCACCATATATATGAAAGGAAGAAGTCAAACTCAAGTCATCAAAAAAAAAGTTTGATCAGTTTTCCTTCAGTTTAATAATCTGGATAGTTTTCCTAAATCTTAAAATATTCCTTGACACCCTCCTTAATCTCAAACCAACAGGAGAGGAAATTTCATTTCCCCTACAGCCTATCCCAAAATCAGTCTGCGTATTAATATTGCTGAATACTATCATGCACTATCAAGAAGGGGTCAAGAGGATTTTTAGGTCAGGGATTAAGATGGAGACTATGAAGGGAGAAGTTGATGACAATAGCTGGCTAAAACAGGAAGGAGGACGCATCGGAAGTTAGTGGCACAAGTAATGAACAAGACATGACTCCCAGACATCAAGGAGTTTAGGACCGAGAAAACTTAACTGAAAGTAATATAAAAACCTTTTCCTTTCCTTAGGAGAATGATGAAGAACTCAAGCACTCAACCTCAAACCCTTCTCTGCACAAGCATATACCTTCCCTCACCTATCATTTACTTTCACCATCTCTTCCATTTAGTGCAAACCTTCCACTCTTTCCCTATTTCCGTTGGTTTAAATTGCAGCAAAACTTTTATAACAGTACTAATGTGTGACTAATATCTGACTCCTCTGTTTTCCAAGAGAAGATGGGCCATTGTCTTCTTCCCTACAAACTCATTGACCATCTGGTGAATTGATTGTTACTACATATTTTAATTAAAACTTGTATTTTTGTAAGCTGAAGATAAGAGTCCATAAGCACGGAGTGCCTATCAATTCTGAGTTACCAATAGCCATTCAACTACCCTGAGACATTATAAATCTACATGTATTTCAAAAGGTGTTTAAAATCATGTTAAAAGAGCCCTTGTGTTTTCGAATTTGATATATGATACTAAGACAGAATCAACTAATGACTATCATCAGCAATATAATAAGTCTTAGACTTATGACCAGCACACATATTTTGGATGCTTAGGTTGGCAACATTTTTTTCTTTGGTGGTCAACACAGTAAATTATTAAATGAAGTAGAGGGGGTTCCTATTCGAAAAATAGCTTTCCCCTCACCGCAACAGAGGTGACGCCTTCCCCTATCCCTTGGGATTGTCTATATTTTCCTTCTCTCATCCTGTAAACCCCCCCCACTCTTCACTTAGATGCGGCTCCCTGCTTTTTTGCCAAATAAATTATGTTGGCCAGTTTATTTTCGTTATAATTGCTACCTCCTGCTCATTATGGGGTTCCTTTCAAATCGTAATTTTGTCCAGATAAAAGATATTCTGGACCAGCAAATTCTGGAAATTGATGGTCAACCTGTATATTTTATTTGTTTGATATATCAGCCAAATTAGGTTTATTTTAAAAAAATCACATGACTAGAAAGTAAAGTCTTTTATGCTACAAGAAAATCTAACTCTTACAGTAGCATTTGCATTGAAAATAATCTAACAAAACTGAGTTACAGATGAAAAGCTAAAAGTCAGGCAAGCTTTAACATAGAATGAGCATATAATTCCATAAAAATTGTAGTAATTTCCATTCCACCTTCACATGTTAGTAGTACGATAGTTAAACTAATCTTTCACCAGAGATAATGCTTATTTCCCCTCCCTTTTCCAATGCAGTCATAGAACTTTAGATAAAAAATTAAAATTATAACAAATGCTTCATTAATAATGAAAGTATCTCAATTACAACGCTGCAGTTCAACTCCAAAGATATGAAAATAAAATATAATAAGGAATATTTCCCAAACAATAAATCTTCATATATCAATGCTCTTGATAATTACAACAAAGAAAATATAAAGTCTTACCTTACAAGCAGCAACTTTAAGTTCACTCTCTCTTTGGTGTAACAGATTGGTAAGCATATTCTGAACCTTCCTCTGCATGGCAACATGTCTTTGAAAATCACCCACAGATGACATAAGCTTTTCTGAAGCAAACCTAAAATCAAACGTTTAAGCATTTCAGTGGAAGTAAACAGGAGAGAAATCAAAACCCAATTTAACTTTTAGTGGTGACAAAACATATCAATGACTTTTTATTTTAAGACAGCATTTTTATGGATTTAGAAAATAATAAACAATTTCCTCAGATGATATCAAAACAGTACAAAATTCAACACAAGCATCTAATATAATCAAGGTGCACCATCAAAATTTCATTTCACTCACTTGGCAGCCCTTATAGCATCATCTCGTTCTTTCGTCAATCTCTTTACATAATCTTTCCACTGGGCTGTTTTCATCTCAACTTCTTCTTCAATCTGATCCAGCATACGTGAGTGCTCCATGCACTCATTTCCAATATTCATGCTACTTTCATACTGAACAATCTGGGCATTCGACTCGGCCAACTGCTTGGAAAGCTTTTTCTCTTGCCATTTCAGCTCCTAAACATAGGTCACCATGAAAATTAAATAGCTAATTTGTAGTTAGGCACTTTACAAAATTTAGAAAAATTCACAGGATTCATATGTTTGTGCTATTGAAATTTATGATGAGACTTAAGACGTGATAATCCATGGGGGAAAATTGCATCAAAACATTTATCATTCCCTTAGTATATCTCTCAGAGAACAACGATGCATCATTTGTGATTGGAGACAATATATTCAGTACATGATCCATCATAAAATTCCCTCATCAGAGTTACACTGGCAGTCTAAAATAATGTAGCCATGTTCTGGCCATCAACTGAATATGACAAAAGCTTTTGTTAGGCAAATCTAAAATCCAGTTTGAATCATAGGTTTTTCAGCATGTCAAATTTATCTTTTTAATTAATTTTAAACTAAAGCTGAACATAATCAACCAAGAGAGTAACCTCAATCACATGACATCCCCATAAATGAAACCGGTATAATTGGAAGCCTACAACGATATTTAAGTGATTAAATTGTTAAAATATCAAAGAGTGACCTCTCTTAAATTTTAACAATGTTGAATGGCAGTGTTAAGCATAATATCAAGGCTCTCACCGTCAACTCATCAAGTAATTTTTCATTTTGACGCCTCTCTTGAGAGAAAGAAAGCTTCATGCTTCTCTCTGCTTCCTCTTTTTCTCTTAATGATTTTTGCAATTCTTGTATTCTGCAACTTTCATTTTCCTTCAAATGCATGATATTTCCATGCAATTCCTTAATGAGCATGCATTTCTTTTCCGACTCTTGTTTCTCTTGCTCCAGAGCCTTTCTGGAAATTTGATCATCAATTAATGATACCACAAAACACTACCAACATAGATTTTATAACCCTATTCTGTGCCTAGAAATAATTCTAAACCAGTGCTTTAGGGCAAAATTGCAATACTAAAGAATGTTCATGCACATCCACATACACCAATCTGATTTTTTGCTAAATCTACACATTATGTTCATCAATAAAGCATAAATTTGCAAGATAAATACAGCCATTCTGTGATTCAATAGATAAGCCCAGAACTCAGGTTTTTGTGCAATTGTTTATGTATTAATTGATTTTTTTAAAGAGAACTATAAGCTACATAAACTTGAAACTTAAAAAATCATTAAATATGGTCAACTCACTGAATATGGATTACTTTTATCTTTTATTCTGACATATTAAACCCTTATTTTTATTTAAAATTAATTCCCGGACATTAAACACAAGCAGTTCGGTTTTCCAAATCACAAAAGATTTGATACAATATATTGATATGCATTTGGTAAAATTATGTACTTTTGAAAAATTTTCACCTAGATGATAAAGGCTTAGTTAGTGTTGACTCTCTTAAGAATGCATGGATAAGATAGGCCTAGAAGAAAGGACTGGGAAGTAAGGGGGTTCCCCATACAGTGAAAATAATGAGTGATATTATAATGAGCGATTCAAACAACAGACTTGCAAACTATTCAAGTATGTACCACCTGACTCCTTGGTTATCTTTTGGAGATAATCCCAATGGTTTCAAATACCCCCCTCCTCCCAGCTTAAGGAAATCACTCACTCAAAATAAGCGAAGTCCAACAATTTCACACTAATGCCTAATGTTAAGAGAAAGAAAACGAGGGGGATCGGGTTGGTGTGGTGGAAAGAGTACTGGCCTCCCATCCTGAGGGCCCGGGTTCGATTCCCGGCAGTGGCGGATTTTTCAGTGGAAAACCGGTCCCCACTTGAGTGCCTAGTGGAGGGCATTTCAAGTACAGTACTCCGTCCCTCGGATGGGACGTTAAGCCGTGGTCCCCTTGGCGCCTTTCGTTAAGAGCAGGCTAATGCCAACACCGGGTTTCTCTCCACCCTTCCTCCGTTCCCTAAAAACTCCTACCATTACCCAATTACCCACCTACCCTATATGGCGCAAATGACCTCAGCTGTCGGTCGCCACCTCTAAATAACCAACCAACCAAGAAAATGAGAGGAAAGGGGAAAGAGGATAGAAGCAGCTATGTGTTTATATTGCAGGCTGTAGAGATCCATCAATTCATTTCAATCAAAATATTAAAAGACAAAATTGTCATATCTCCCTTCTAGCCAACCTTAAATGCCATATTTTGGTTACTTTTAAGCTTTGAACAACTCAATTCTTTTCTGCATTCACTCAAGTCAAAGAGGTTCCTACATTTTCACACAGGTGATCTAGAAATCAGGAAGCGAGAGACTGAATAATGAAATTTCAAAAACCTTGTCCTTTCCAGCTCCTCTTGAAGGGCACACAGCTTTTGCTTCTCACATTCATTTTCGCGCATACTTGTTCGTTTGCAAGCCTTTGAAACATTGCTTTTGTTTTCATTTGCAGCCATACATTCTCGAACACTTACTTCATTTACTGACATATGAAGACTTCCCTCTTCAAAAGTTTCATCTGCTTGCTTTTGGAAATGAAAAAAAATCATCAAAACCACTTGAAGTAATCAAACAAGAAAAAATAATTCAGCCATGACCTTGGTATTTACCTTTTTTTTACTGCAGGTAGATTTTTCACATAACTTCCTCTTTAAACAACAGTTTTCCTGGTTTAATGCAGCAATTCTTTTAAAAAATTAAAAAAAAAGACAGAAAATTCAATACAATTTGCAGAAAGCCAATTAAAAGTGGGTCAATTTTTCTCCCTTCAT
Organism: Platycnemis pennipes; assembly: GCA_933228895.1. Classification (NCBI taxonomy): domain Eukaryota; kingdom Metazoa; phylum Arthropoda; class Insecta; order Odonata; family Platycnemididae; genus Platycnemis; species Platycnemis pennipes. The sequence continues at coordinate 85,500,347 of OW121851.1, forward strand.
TTTAACAAGACATCTACCATCTATGAAATGTTTAGTGATATATTTGTGATATTTAACTACCTAATTTCAGTGACAATAATTGTGAATAATCAGTATAGGGGCAGGGTCTACCCAGCTAATCATTTCTATATGAGATATATATATATATATACCCTGAATAGTGACTCATGTGACTTTCACTCAATTGTATACTATCAAGGAGACATCGCGAGACTGATGTTTGGGATCCAAATGACGAAACTATTTTCTGGAACCGTAGAGGGGATGCGGTAAAAGTTTCACGGCTTTCTCTCCCATAGACCCGGGTTCACGAGAAAAACGCTACTGAAGAATTGTCCTCCGTATAAAACCTTTATAATGCACGCATTCTTTATAACAACTTCCGTGGCCGAGTGGGTTAAGGTGCCACTGCAGGTATTTTTATTGCGGCATCGTGGGTTCGCGGCCATGGGCGTGCAATTTTTTTTTCTTTTGAATACTTTACGTAATCGCTGTAAAATGCCCAATCCCATACCTTTACGGCAATATCAACAATATTTTTTATTTTCACCTTATTTGCTGGATTTTCAATCAACCCCTTTGGGAAACCCACGAAACAAATTTCGGAATTCTCTGTTTGCCCGAAAACACCATTCTATCTTCTACCAGTTTTGATGCATACCAAGCATAGCTAATCATGTCGCTGAATGCAGGGGAAGATAGCTGATGGTGGATCAATGAATTAATTTTAATACCATCCTTTCGGGATGTAATTTCTCGTTTTTCTATTAACAAATAACTGCAATTTTGAAGCCTTATTCTCATCTCATTCCAAATATTTTCCACTCAACTTCAACAACAGTTGCTATCTATTTTCTGCCAATGTGAAATTCACTATTGACTGAAAAATTCATTATTTCAGCGAGGTTCCTGTGAAATTTTGAGTGCATATCTTGCTGTGAATTAAAAAGTAATTATCCGTTAATTGTTTACGGCCTTGAGAAAGTCCCACGACAAGTCAAAGTATATCCTATTCACGGAAGTACCCTTGTGCATTAAAAACTAAACATTTTAGGCCTGTCGGCACGTGAAGCCTCTTTTCGGGCAAACAGAGAATTCCGAAATTTGTTTCGTGGGTTTCCCAAAGGGGTTGATTGAAAATCCAGCAAATAAGGTGAAAATAAAAAAAAGATGCCTCCTTGTATAGTAAATAAAACCTTTCAGTGAGAGAAGAGCTGTACAAGAATGGTAAGAGAAAAAAATGGAAGATAAGGATAACACGAATATGAAGGAAAAATTATTACCATTTCTTAACCAATTTCTCAACCTTGCATTTCCAATTACTGCATAAACAAACCAAATAAGTAGGTCATTCGTTAAAAACATAGATAGGTATATTAATATTTAAATCTAACATGTAAAAATAAATTACTCTTTTTCTTTCTGTTCTAATTTTGATTGTAGGTCAGCTTCTTTCCTTTCTAAGTCCTTCTTCACTCGACACAAGTCATGTTGAGTATTTTTCAAAAAAGCCTCAGAATTCATCAGTTTTTCCTTTACTTCATTTAAGGAATTTTCTAGCTCATGTTGCAGTGATATGCTCCTACCCAAAGGGGTAATAAATAAGTTAAGTTACAGTGTCATGGAGTAATTAATGTTTCAAGCAGTGAGAAAAAGGATTATCATTAATAACAAAATTCTTTTCAGTACCCATAATAAGGCATTTATGTATTTGTTTAAGATTCTCCCCAAACATGAAAATTCATTTACCTGTCCTTTGCTTCCCTGGCTTTGCACAATTCAGATTTTAAGACTTCTTGTTGGTCATTGGAAATTTTGAGCATTTTTTCTTTCCCTAACAATGACTTTCTTAAGCAACATAGTTCATTTTCTACATTGGCCTGCTCATTGAGTTTTTCCTTCCCTCCTCTGACTGTGCACCTAAGAAGAGATGATTGATGGAAAAAATTATGAGGCAGTGGTTTGAGTGATTAAATACCATCTAATAGTAGAGGAAAGTTTGTATTTGATCACTTAAGCATACAAATACTGCAGTTATTCATAGTAGGTACATATTATTATGAAGACATAAGAGCAGGCAGGAAAATTTAGCACTTCCTTATTGCTTCCACTCATTGGGAAGATATTTTCGACAAATTTCGCTCTCCATTTCTCATCAGCAGGCAAAAAATGTCACTTCCCACCCAAATTACTATACATAACTATCCTAGATAGTCAATAGATTCCATTTTGCTACACTCCAAATTCCATGGTATTGCCATTAGTCAGGGTCAAATATTCACAACAGGGTCATGTTCATGTGATAAACTAAGATTCTAAAAATGATACACAAAAGCACAAGGAAATGATCAACCCAAGAGGAATCGTTCTTCAAGCAAGACTCCTTAGAGAACCAAGAATGACAGCATGTCAACAGAATGTTTATGAAGAAAAGGTAAACAGAGAAATAGGCATTGAGATCTTGCTGCAGTGTGACGAAAGGATGGTCATAGCGAAGAAGTCACCAAACCCAACGTATACTATTGTATGTGTACATATGCACAATTGATGATGATGAAGAAATATATGAAGTGTCCACAATTTTCAGATAAAATATAACAAATAGAGGAGAAATATTAGATACAATTTTATCATGTTCTTTAGCCCTTAAGAGAGCTTATTTTTGAGATTCCCTTGGTAATCCAAGGAAATTTGATTGCTATTGCCTTAAAAATTCAAGGGAAAAAAATTAATGGAATTCCATTTTTATTTCATGAAACTGAGAAAAAATGCTATAAGGAATAAGTGGAAATGAGAAAAAATGAAGGAGACCCAATGAAGTGGACTTCCAAGGATGACCAATTGGAAGATTATGCAAATTAGGACACCAGAGAGATGATGGTAAAATATTAAAAATGGACTATAGGTAGCTGCAAAATAAGGTAATTAGGAAATAGGGAAAGTTACTACGAAGAAGATTACAGCAGAGCTTATTATGGTAAACGACAGAAGATAATAAATGAAACCTTTGAGAGAACTATACAATTTCCACTGTCTTTCATTAGGATTAGAAATGAATATAACTGCAAAACAAAATGAGCTACAGAAATGTGACTGAAAAATTGACGAGAAATACAAAACTATTTGATTCTTGGAAAAGTTGAAAGGTAGAGGGCTTTGAGAGAAACAGCTTTGAGGAACAACAAGCAGCATACACTGCTACTCAGAAGAAAACATTGATCTTGTTTTAAAGTAAGACAAAGATACAGTCCAGAGGTAAAAAGAAATTCAGAAAAACTGTGCAGCAGAAGTAATCTCTATGCAAAAGAAAAAAAACTGATCAAAAAAATGATGTTATAGAGGGCAATAAGAGAGAAGGCACCTGAAGATCATATTTCAATGCAAAAGTTGGGGACATGCTCACTATTAGGGCTACACAAGTCAATGATGTTGCAACCCAGTTAAGAAAAACATTGGAGATATGTTGATCAACTTCAAATATTTATCTGTCTACAACCCAACTGGAAGAATACAATGAAATTCCTGAAGAAAAAATTATTTTCTAAGCACAAGAAGGTGAATATTGACCATGTGATAATTCGGGAGTGGGAACTAACAGCTATGGACATTTTAACTATTTAGAATAGATGGGTAATTGGATAGGGCTATCTGATGAAAGAAGGGTGGAGCAAAATCCACTTCTGGCATTACTCTGGCCTCAAAGAAAGGAGCCATGAGGTCCATGATTTAATTTCCTATGTGGTGGATGGAGCACAGAGCTTGAAGTGCTCTCCATACAACCATCAAGTAGGGACCGAGTATACCAATGAAAAATTTCTGCCACTGCTGGGATTTGATCCTTGGGGTGGGAGTCCAATACTCCAGCCACCAAACCAACCTCATCCCCATGATTATTGTTATAGAACACTTATAACCCAAGAATGATCCTATATGATTTAACACAGAATTTTGTAAAACTGCAATAAAATTATTCTCTATGAACAGTATATTTGACAATTTCTTCATTTATTTTCCTTTGTATACACATTTAACGTGACTTTTCGAATACAGAAAGGGTACCCTGTAGCTTAAAAAGTTGACATGATGGATAAAAACTGAGGTCATATTTGAACTCAGAAGCCAAAAGTTAGTCAAAAACAGGTGTCATACCTAAGTCAACTAATTTAGTGTTTCCCAGTGTAATCTTAGTCCCAGGACAAGCACAATATTCATGATGAGGAAGGATTAGAATCAAAAACCTCAGTTTTAACGAAAGATGAGAAGAGTACCAAGGAAAAGTAACTCAGCTCAGTTATCCTTCCAATTTGTAATTGATTACCAGTGAAGGTTGCTCATAGAAAATATTCAGCAAGATGGAAGTATATTGAGGTACAATTGTACCAATTGTTGAAAATAGCAAAGTCTCAAAATAACTACTTGCTTCGCTATTGATAGCGCAGGAGCCATCAACCTCCAAAAGCAGAAGAGCAGATGCCAAAATAGAACATGAACTTACATGCAAAATACAAATCAAGAGAGTAACAATTACTTTCAGAAAACCCTGAATAGATTATAAGTTATAGTTACATTTTTATATGTAATGATTACAAGTAATAAAAACAAAAAAGTAATCGTTACTCGCGGCTCAGTTACTCCCCATCACTGGTTATAATTAGGGATGGGTCGGTTCCACCTTTTTTCAGTTCCGGTTCCAGTTCGGTTCTTAACTTCGGTTCTCGGTTCCGGTTCTTCATTTACCACTTACTTTTCATTGCTCAATGGTAAGATAAGGTAATCAATAATCATTTTCAGAGACTGAATTAGAATAATTCGCGACTTTGAAGCATCTAAGTACACTATTTCACCAGGTTTTAATGTGAAGCCTCCACTTTCGGAGTGTGAGTAGTTTCAAACTGGTTTTCGTGCCAATTATTTCGGTACCGATTATTTTCGGCCACGGTTCCGGTTCTAAGCTCAAGAACCGGTGGAACCGAGAACCGAACCGACCCATCCCTAGTTATAATGGTTACTTTGGTCTGGCTACCATATCCAATTTATTAAAAAATAATAAAAAACAAGGTATGGGAAAAGAATACACTTGCTCAGATGATAATTCTTCATTTCTCTTCCCCTCTTTGAGCTGCATCTCTTTCTTCATGCATGTCAAAGTGGAATTAAGTGATTGCACCTCATTTGATAACTTCGAATTTTCACATTCCAATTCCTGGACTCGATCTTCTCCTTCTTTGTGCATTTTTTTGCTCTCACTGTTTAATTTGTAATACTTCCTTTTCAGACAATTTATAATATCTTTTTGGTCATCAACTAAAGACCTTAATTCATTTCTTTCCTCTTTAAGAGAGGCTAACTCTTTCAATAACTCTGTTGAACCTTCCTGAAACAATGAAACACAATCAAGGTATCAATCACCACTATAAAAATTAAAATCTATTTCATCATAATCAACTGTTCAATACTAAAAAATATGTCAGACACACTATAATTTTTATTTCCAAGTAGGTACATCAAATTAACTATTGGCTGGCATGATAAAATATGACAAAATCATACCTTTACTTTAGTTAGATTATCCACATCAATTTTAAGCTGACAGTTTTCCTTCTTTAATCTTTCATGACCAGATTTTAAACACTCTACCTCATTAATTACGGCCATTTTAGCTTCTCGTTCAGCTTTCAAATTGTCTTCCATTTCTTTCAACTTGTTCCTCATACATTTGGCCTCCTAAAGCTCCCATTTAAGAAGATAATTTGAAAAGACAAGAAAACTAAATCTATCTCCTGAAATGCTAGTCACATTAGAAATAAATATTCATAGAGTATTTGTTTTTATTAATGCTTTAAAAAATGACAGAAACTGAATACCTGTGATTTATTCCCACTCTCTTCAACTTCTCTCCCTCTAGCTGTTATTACTTTATGTCTTGATTCTACCCGAGAGCTCTCCTATGAAAGAATAGAATATCCTTAAATTCTTTAGGAAAAAACAAGTATGTATAAGGCTATGGTAGTAAGTTTCTGAACATTAGTAATAGCTAATGTACAGGAACATCTTAATACTACATAACAATAGGAATATTAGACTTGAAATTTTTACAAAGCAAAGAGAGCCAAGGCAAGAGTACCTATTTCCATGGACAGTACCTATTATAACCCTTTCCACTCTGACCCGCATGATTGTGCAGGTAAGGAAAACATTTTTTAACTCCATCCACGAGCTATTTCTCTGGCTCTCACCGGCTCACAGCAATGGTGTGGGTTCCCCTCTTATGCAGGGGGGAGGTTTTAGTTGAATACGTTTTCAGTAGGTCAACCTGGTGACTTTTTTCTGAGAGCCTTTTCGTGCGCCTTTGTTGCTCTAAGGTAAGTTGCAATTTTTTTAATGCTTAAAATTGTTATATTCTTTTAGTGCTTAATTTTACAATAATTTAAATGTCAAGTGCTATTGTGGTTAATTCGAGTGCCTACTATGATGTATCACTACATATTTATTTCTGATAAAAATGCACCTGCACGATTGTGTGCATTCGGGTTTAATTATGACTTATGATCACGATTTTATTTTCTTCAAAGATAAAATGAACTTGTTAGGGAGAATTCCTGAGAGAAACTTTGTGTGGGACACAGCCACGTCGAGTTTATTTACTATTTATGTGTATGGGGTCATACATAAACTACAATATCATTTTCAGTGATTCTTTACCTCCTCGCCCCATCATTGTCTTGACAGATTTTTATATTTTCCCCAACCCCCCATTCTCTCCCATCAAAAAGTAACCTTGTCTTGAATGTTTTTTTTGTTTCCCGTTGTTGCACGCATACGGTTCTAGAAGCCGAGCTCATTTATTACTCCGTTTACTTAGTATCTTGTTTTCTCTTATTCCCAGTTACATTGAACTTAATTTGACCGTTTTGGTGAACAATACTCCACAAGACCTTGCTCAAGTCAGAAGTTTGCAGAATTGATGACGCAATTTTGACAAATAACTCAAACCTTACACTGATGGGTGTCTGGGACCCAGATAGTTCTATATTTTTGTGTGACTTTTGTCTTTGTAGCTGGATCCCTTACACCGTGTCATGTATTCTCATACTCCACGATGTATTACAAACTTATCTCTTGGGGGTTTTCGCACTTGAGCCAGGCTTAAAAATGAAACGGCTTTGCATGGGTCCCTGGGACTCATCGGTTCAGTCAACGTTTGATTTTCGGTGATTTTACAATGGTTTGGTTTTTTTGGTAATTTTACGTTTGATTTTATAATTATATTCGACCTATTCATAGGTATTTCCCCACTGACTATGCTAAAATCATTTTCAGAACCCTGATCCAGTTGCGAGCCTTCTTTACTATTGGCAGAAATACTTCCCGAATGTTTTCTTCCAGCTCGCGGCAGATTTTACCAATATGTATTCTCTTGCTAAATCAATAGAGACCAATCAAAACATTTCTCGGGATCAGCATGGGGGTTATAAAATATCCAATGTATGGCAACAAGGATTTCATCTTCCTCAGATAGAGGAGAACATGACCAGAGATTGTTTCCTGACTATCAGGATGAATCGTAGATACGGATACTCTTGTCTCTCTACCTGATTCTGCCATTAACAAGTTGCGGAAGGTACCACCGGTAATTAATGCAGTGCGTAACGCATACTGTAATATTCCTTGGGATCATAACTACTATTCAATCGACGAACAAATGATTCCGTTTACTGGCCCTTGTCCCGGACTTAAGCAATACATAAAAACAAACCTCAACCTGTGGGCTTCAAGAATTACATCTGCTTTGGGTGTAGTGATGGACTTTGAAGTGTTTCAGGGAAAGAATACATCTCTCCCCTTTTCGAAGCTAGGCCATGTGGCCATGAGGTAGGCCAGGTCTGTGGTTTTGCCCCTGATTCAAACTATCCCCACGGGGATTTTGCTAATTTTGATTGCCTGTTTACCACTCTCCCGCTACTGGAAAAATTAAACAATATAGGGATGGAAAGGACAGGTACCCTAATTGCAAATCAAGTCACGGGCCAGATCATGCTCGAAGAAAAAAAAATGAATCGGCGTGAGTCACTGCAATATATGTGCTGTGATGATAATATTGTTGTTGTTCAATGGAAGGACAATAACAATGTGATTTTAGCATCCACCTGTAGTGGAGTGGAACCATAGCAGCATGTTCAGCGGTGGTCTAAAAAAGGAAAGAAATATGTAGATGTATCTTGCCCAACTACTGTCCGAAGATATAGTAATTCGATGGGGGGAGTTGATCTATGTGATCAAATGATGGAGAACTACAGAATTTGGATTAACCTTTTCGCTGCTGTGAACGTACCTAGTACGATCGCACGGTAGGCTGCTGTGAACGTACTTTTTCGTTCTCACTGTAGAACTTTCACTTTTCCGCCGCATGTGACGAGTAGGTTTCCGGAGTGTGTGTAGCAGCGAAAGGGTTAAAACAAAAAAGTGGACCCTCAAAGTGATTCTATACTTTCTGGATTTAGGAACCGTACATAGCTAGTTCTAGTACAAAGAAGCATGTAGAGAAAATAGGAGTCCCCGAAGGAAATCAAAGGGCTTCCTGAAGTTCAGGACTGAACTTGCAGAAGCTCTCATTGCTATACCCGATAGAGCTAGGGTGGATGGAACTGATGAAGAAATTATGGCAGATGAGGTTCCTAAAGTGAACAAATGTAAATATTAAAATCCACCAAGCGTCATTCCCTGTGCGTTTTGATGGTTATAACCATTTCCCGGTGATTGATGACATCCTATCGCCGAGAATGTGCAGGTACAATCAATGTAATAGCGGGACAAAAACAAGAAGTGAGAAGTGTATTGTTTATTCGTCTTTTAAAAAACAAAAATTGTTTCAAAGATTTTCACACAAATCATCCTTAAATTTATCTTTATTTGGTGGACAATGAGAAAGATTTAAAAATACTAACACCTATTATCATGTGTTTCTAAGTGCATTTTTTCTTAAATCGGTTTCTCCAGAGAGAAATAATATTTTTGTTAATAATAGCTATGATTTGTGTTTCATATGGGAATAAATCCTGTCAAAACAAAAAATTTTGGAATTGTTTTCAGTCATAATTGCACCCGAACCCGCACAAATGTGCAGGTGATGATTTTTCCTCCAATTTTTTTCTCTTCCAGGCACAATTACAGAATTAGAAAGTGGGAAGAAGTCTATATTTACTTAAAACATGCTTATCTTTACAAAGAGGATAATGGGAATATGGTTACATTTTGATCTCCAAGGATGGCACTTTGAGCTCATGGTATGAAGGAACAAATAAAAATATAATGGAAAATAGTCTCCAACTATCACAAATCAAAATCACCATCGACATAAAGAAAACATTCCAGCAACAGGGTTACTCAAACCCAATTTATTGAGTCCCTATCACATATTTCCTACTGGTCTGATAAAAAATTCTTAGCAAACCTATAGGAGTTTTACAGGAAAGTTGGGTTTCTATAGGAGGACAAACACTGCATTTCTGCCGAAGTTTCGATGTACGAGTCATCCATCGTCCTCAGGGCTGATATCATGACATTAAAAAAAATGTAAATTGGAGGGGTGGGCGGGAGCCTTCTGGAGCCCCCCTGGCACTTAGACCTCTTTAGATCCATTGTGCCAACCCACATTTAACCTGCCCGCCACTTGCAGACAGGGGACAAGAGCACCACGGTAGAGGTATGGAGGGGGGCTACCCATCCAACCTCCATCCGGGCCCAACGTTGCTTAACTTCGGTGATCTGACGGGAACCGGTGTATCAACTTGGCTAGGCCCTTGCCCATCATGACATTAACTAGATCAGTACACATACACTGGCACCAGGGGTCAAGTGCCCTCTGCTTGGTCTGCTGCTTCCCGCCTTTTTCTCTCCTTCCGGAGGTATCGTAGCACAGGTTTCCAGGCATTGCTAAGAGAGTATCCGGAGTCACGATTGAAATTATTCTTCTCAAGCCAGATCTTGATGGCTTCCTTTGTCAGCCTTTCCCAAAATTTTCCTTTGCAAGAAAGGATCTTGGTCTTCTCCAATTGGATGACATGGTCATGGTGGATGTTATGTTCAGCGACAGCTGATTTTTCAGGCTGGCCAAGCCTGAAATGTCTTCTGTGCTCCTTCAGTCTTGTAGCTACGGTCCTGCCCATCTCTCCCACGTGTACCTGACCACATTCACATTGTATCTGGTATACTCCAATGATGGACAATTCGTACATTGCAACGTCAGCAGAAATGCAGTGTTTGACCTGGAGGAGAAACTGAATAGTCTTCACCAACAGTATATGCCGGGAAAGCATCAGATCTTTCTTCAGTTTCAATAGGAGTTAAGAATCTTATAGGTCAAGTAAAATTTTAGTGGAATTCCAAAAGGAATCTTATAGGTCCCATAGACTTTCTCATCATCATCATCAGTCAACAATCCTAGGATTGGTTTGACGCAGCCCTCCACTCGATTCTTCTATCGGCCAACCTCTTCATATTGATGTAGCTCCTCTCCTTTATATCCTTCACAACTTGCTCCATATACCTCATACGAGGCCTGCCCTTTCCATTCTTCCCGTTCACTTTTCCCTCGACAATTGTCTTCGTCAGACCATTGTGTCTCAAGATGTGGCCCATTAAGTTGTCCCGTCTTCTTTTTAATGTTTTCACTAGACATCTCTTCTCTCCCACTCTTCTTAACACTTCTTCGTTTGTCACTCGATCGATCCATTTTATCTTCATCATTCTTCGGCAGCAACACATTTCAAATGCTTCCAGCCTGAACTTCTCTGCTGCTGTTATTGTCTATGCTTCGCTGCCATATAGTACAATGCTCCAGATGTATGTTCAAATGAAATGTTTCCTCACTTCATTGCTTGTATTTGCAGCTGTAAGCAGAATCTTCTTCTGGTAAAATGCCCTTTTTGCTTGGGCAATTTTACTGGCAATTCCTCTTTTACTTTGTCCATTGCTGGTTACACGGCTTCCCAGGTAGCAGAACTCTTCCTCCTCCTCAAGTTTTTGTTTTCCTAGTTTAACATTAGTCCTGGCTTCCTTTCTCCTACTGCATACAAATACCTTAGTTTTCTTTTTAATGATCTTCAGATGATATTTGGTCATTGTTCTTTCCATATTTCCTAGTGTCTTCTTTAAATCTCCTTCTGTTTCTGCCATGACTGCTATGTCATCAGCAAATTGTAGCATGCTGATTTTCTCCCCGTGGATATTCACTCCCGGAGACTTTTCTTTAACTTCTTGGATGGCTTTCTCAATGTAGACATTGAATAATGCGTGAAACAGTGCACATCCTTGCCTCACTCCTTTCTTTATGTTTGCTTCTGTGCTGCTGGGTCCTGATTTGATTATGGCCACCTGGTTTTTATACAAGCTGTGGATAACTCTTTGGTCATTGTATGATACTCCAATTTCTTTCAGAACCTTTAGCATCATACTCCAATCCACATTGTCAAATGCCTTCTCCAAATCTACAAATGCAACAAACATCGGTAGATTCTTCTCTATTCTCTTCTCTATAAGTAGCCTGAGGGCCAAAATCACTTCTCTTGTGCCCTTGTTTCTTCTGAACCCAAATTAGTCCTCATCCAGGAACTCCTCCGCTTTTTGCTCTATTCTTCTATAGATGATTATGGTCAATATCTTCGAGGCATGTGTCGTCAGGCTTATGGTCCTAAAATGTTCACAGTTTTCAGCCCTCTTCTTTTAGGCAATAGGGATGATGATGTTCTTCTCCAAGTCTGTGGGTATCTCTCCTGTTGAGTACATATCACATATGGTTTTGTACAGCTGAGTAAATGTCTTCTCTCCGACATTTTATTAGTTCGGAAGGAATATCATCTATTCCTGAAGCCTTATTTACCTTCAGATCCCTTACAGCTGCATCAAATTCTGATCTTAAGATTGGGGCTCCCAATACATCATTATCGACTTCATATAGGAATATTATTGGTTCAATAGTATTTTCCTATAGGTCTCATGGCCAAAATCCAATAGACTTCATATAGGTAAATTTTTGTACGTGAGAATATAACAAAAAGTTGACAAAAATACAAACTATATACATACACTTTGTTTCCATCACTCTAAAAAAAAGTTACCTTTTTTCCTAGCAGAAAAAAATAATATCATCCAACTTCATTTTAATATCATGAAATTTCTATTTCACACTAAAAAGCAAAACAATATATGCACATAGTTTTTATGGAGAATGCAAGTTCAACAGACCATTTGATTATCCTATGTAACATAACTTGTTCACTATAGGCACACACCCAATAAACAATAAGTCACTCATATCATTCACTGGGAAAACTTCAAATCTTTCATAAATCAGATAGTTTCAACTAAGCCTTAGCAGCATACAGAGATGGAATACCTCAAAGCTTTGTTCCATGCAATCTGAAATCAAGATATAATAGAGGTACCATCCAATGCTATCAGCCAATTGGCAGGAGTAGAGAATATTTCCATGAATAATAAGGTACTGCTGTGCAATAGGATATGCATATGCCAATTGATGGTTGCTCCAAATCGATAAAACTGACATGGGTACAGTAGAGCAACATCAACACAAATTAGGCCAAATCCTTGGTCAGACTCTTAACCCACATGTTTGGTACAACTATTGAAAATTACGGTAATTTTAAGACTAATTTGCAAACAAAACTCAAAAATACAACAAAACACCCAGATATAGATCAAGCCAAGAGGAAATAAATAGTGACGCAGTTCATACGAAGCCCATATTCTGCCACTACAAGAATGTAATAAGAGCTGAATACAACTTGGAAGTTAAAGAAACTTAAATAGGATGTGCATATTGTCACCCTCCTCTGTGGCTGCGAGACAGACATGGATAATAGCAGCCACAGAAAAGTCAAGGGTAAAAACATTCAAAATGTAGTAAGTACCTGTGAGTGTGTGACGAATGCTGAAGATCAAATATAATGAAGCAGTTCTAAATACAGGGAATTAGTCCGATAAAATGTAACAGAAGACATAGTGACCTAGCCAGGCTTTGGATATTATGATCCGATGAAGACAGTTGCCATGGGAAAAGTGAATGGGGACTTAAAAACCTTAAATTACACATAGATATTGAAGCAAGATTGAAGTAGTATATAAAAGGGTAAAGTTGTGTACCTACTAATATTTATAAATTTAAAGAGATTGTGTAGAAAGAAGAAATGGAGAGAGAGAGTGGCAATACACTAAGGAGGTTGGAATGTACTGGAGGACGCATCACAGCTGATTTGAAAAGTCAGTAGTCATCTTTGTAGGTACATTATTTGGGCTATCTACTAAAAAAAAAGAATAATTATAGCTACCAAATAAATGGTAGAAAGTGCACAACTGCACAAACGGATGTCAAATATGTAGTTGAAATAGGTTGAAATTCAAATTTTAGGTATAAAATGAACTCCAAGTGGAATCAAATGCATTAATATTAAAATTTAAAGAGATTGTGTAGATAGAAGAAATGGGCAGAGAGAGAGTGGCAACACACTTAGGAGGTTGGAATGTACTGGAGGAGGCTTCACAGCAGATTATTTAAATAGCCCTATGAAGGTTAACGGACACTGCTGTGAGGACATTAGATTCAATTTCATTATTTATACACCTGCAGTCTTCATAAGAGGTGAAACAAACAATATTTTGTATGGAGTAGGTGGGGATTTGCTCTTCCCGAGCACCCATATTCTGCCTTCATTGTCACCCATAGGCTAGCACGCCTTCTCCAGTACATTCTATTTCCTTGCACTAAACCAATCTATGAACTGATGACTAACCACAATGGTGAAGCTCCAATACATTGTTGTAGTGTGGCTGTCGTTTTTAAAGGCTTACAGCTGTATAAGTTTTAAAACAGTGGAATTACTGGGTTAGAAGAATAAAGCCAAAGAAACAGTGTAAGAAGTGAACTTTAAAAAGGATAGGATCAATTCTATGGCATGCCTCTGATTGAATTTGATGTCAGTTGGCAACATGGATGGGAGGAATGAGAAAGAAATAACCCTCACGCTACAAAAGAAACTTTTTGGACAAGGATACACATGGTCAAAAGATGATCTTTAGAATAGGGAGCTAAATTGTGAATTACATTGAATCAGATGTCAAATTAGTATGCTTGACCCAGCATATGATTTTCTATTAAATGTCACAGGATTGAGGGGTACACGCAGCCAAAAGTTATGGGACTATGTATTTAAAAAAACAGAGGTAAGAATTTAACAGAATTTTTGCTTAAGGTGTACAATCAATGATCGATAAATAATGAACTCCACACCCATCATGCCCCTGCAAAGCTCTACCTGTACGTAGATTGATGAGCATGACAGAAACAGGTTCACAGGAGAATTTTAAGAGATAACCATACGATTGACATGGATGGGCCCAGGGGTCAAAAACATGGTTAGAATACTTAAGTACTTATAATTATAATATCATGGCTAATATGTATAGTGCTTAATACAGCACAAAGTTTTTTTAGCTAACTATAAGATCAATCATATTTGGTATATTTTTCAATACGTTAGCTCAGCTAATACTAGCATTAAACAAACGAAACTAGCACTACACAACTTTTAGAGCACAAATTGTCAACGTAAGATAGTACAGGTTTTATTAGCAATTAGTATAGGTATATATAGCTCTATTGCATTGCTCCATTGCTGCTTCATGACGAGATATATCCAGTTGACTTTTAATTCTTTTCTCCACGACCAACGGAAATGTTGCAATAAAAACGACCAACAATATAATTAGCTTAAGATATTCCACAGAGAAAAAAAATCATTCGCCTTGACCGGGACCGGAAATCAGGGGGTCCAGGTTCGTGTCCCGGTCAAGGCGAATGATTTTTTTCTGTGGAATATCTTGCTATCGTGCATCCCAGCGGGTAACTCCGCTAAAGTTTTCGCGGCTAGCTCGCGAGCTTTGAATTAGTTTAACAATATAATTGGTGACATTTACATATTCCATCTTCATTAATCTCTCCATTTAAATACTAAAGCTCACACTCGTAGGTATCCCTTTGGATAATACATGAAATTAATGATAAACATTTCTCAGAATAAAATTAATTCCAAATGGTTTCTTACTTATGTAATCTGAAGCTTCGAAGGTCTGCGTCCTTTTACGAATGTACAATGTGCTTCAGTTGGAACCACATTTCCAGTTCATAAACAACAGTTTAGTAAAACAAAGTATTGCCGAAAGTAAAAGCTTTACTACACAATACTACCCTCAAATATATTATTACTAGCCAGGCCTTCTACTTCCCCACCCTATATATATTTTATACTTCCTTAACCTAGGTATACATGAGTCCCGCCAATGCCAGTGCGCAACTTGACGTGCGCGACGCAAAGTGCGTACTCATCATTGGTTGATAGCCTCGGACGGCAATTGGTGATTTAGGTGACCGCGAACTATGAGTACGGATATTTAGTAAACGAGGAGTAAATCATGGCCCTCTTTACTACGGGAGACATGGGTTAATGAGACCACGATGTAATGCTGAATGAGCTCAAAATTAGAGGATAAAATTACACCCGAAAAATAAGTGGTTCAAGTATCAAATTGAAATACTGCGTTTTGGTCACGGGACACGCTGGTCTGGGAGGTGTAAAATTAAACGGTATTCGTTTCATGCAGAAGTACTATGTAATGAAATTAGTGTGCAGCAGGCGCCTATTTATTGCTGAAATTGACATTAATGTGAATTATTTGACACAATTTTACCTTAGCAGATTGATACATCAATATATGCTTATGAACTGAGTTTAGACTGGTCAAAGAAGACCGATGACGGTTGTACGGTTCCTTAAATAAAAACAATCCATTTAAAGTCATTTTATTCCAGCTAATTAAATTTAGGTAAATCAAAAATTAATTTTCTACACTAAAAAGTTGTTAAAGATGAGGGCCAGGCATGAAACAGTCTCGGCTGTTTAACAACGCGGGGCACGAAAAGGATACGGCAACGGAAAAGGCA
The DNA here is from genome assembly GCA_933228895.1 of Platycnemis pennipes. Taxonomy (NCBI): domain Eukaryota; kingdom Metazoa; phylum Arthropoda; class Insecta; order Odonata; family Platycnemididae; genus Platycnemis; species Platycnemis pennipes. The sequence continues at coordinate 85,516,362 of OW121851.1, forward strand.
CGGTGGCATACTAATGAAGAGTCACAGGGATTCAAATCAATCACTCAAATAATAATATCAAGTCAATAGTCAACTTAAATAGTCAGAATAATGTCCAATATTGAGATATTCTCCAGCGGCTTTCATTTCTAACTAATAGAATCTCAGATCAGCCATAGAGGGTTAACTAAATTGAGCCAAAAACCGATAAATAAATGGTTTTCCTAATACATGCAATGAAAATGCATATGGTATAAATGGTTCAGGGAAAAGATATGAATACGGTATAGGAAGATAAATTATCTTCGAACACTGACTTAAAGCAATATAATTTGAAAAAATCATCAGGTCAACTGTAAGCAGCAAATTTTTGTAAGGCGATGGTTAATTCTCTCCATACAAAGCAGCAAATAATTTCGCTCTTGGCAAACAGTTATAATTTTTATCATCCTATGCATCAAAATGAGAGTGGCATACTGTCGACACTAGTATGCATAGGAATTGGTTTCCTGAAGATTTATTGAGGACAACATACCCTGCATGGTGATAAACTTTTAGTATGCTTCAAACAAGGTGCTATACTTTTGCAGCTAGGTTTGGTTTTTGGACTATATGCCAGCTTGATGAGAACGCCTTCAGATGGCACGCCATGGTGTGAAGCGCGTTGGTGTCCGACGCCTCCGCATGGTTCATGCTGAGGCTCCAACTCTTCGTAACTCTCTTCCAGAACCTCCACTTCAAAGTCATCGGCATGGGCACAGATCAGCTTATAGTTCATACCGTGCGGATTGATAGCCTCTTGCAAAAGAAGCATACATTCAACATCATTCTGAATTTTTTGAAGGCGATTTCTATCGGACTGCAGAAAAAAGAAGCATACATTCAACATCATTCTGAATTTTTTGAAGGTGATTTCTATCGGACTGCAGAAAAAAGAAAAATAATCATCAACACGAGACACGTTATCACGAATGAATCAACTAGAGTGTAATACTAAAAAAAGGAAAAAAGAAGAGAGAGCATTTCTAGTTAAATTAGGAGGAACGATAATTCGCTAAACGATGTTGATAAACTCCACCTGCCAATGAGACTATGTTGATATACTATATTTAATTAATGTAACTACAGTTGACCTGACATGGCGAACACATTTTGAAGCATTTCTGGCCGCGATCAGTTCATCTGTTCAAGATCTTCATTCAAAACATGACCAAACAACTCCCTCGATTGCATGCTGGAGGGGTTATCACAGAAAAGGTTCGATGAGATCAGAAAGCAATAATAATAAGATAAATAAATAAATTCAAAGCCCACATAACTGTTCACTAGGAAACCGAAAAATTCGACTGGATGCATTTGGGCTTCCGATATAAAGTATATACTTTTAAATGTATCAAATTATCTCTGAAATGGAATTTAATACTTTGATAAAGAAATAAGGCACAAATATAAAATGGAAGGATACTTATGTCATTGTTTTATAAAACAATTGATATGATAAAGCTTAAAAATAAATGTTACTGTGAGCTTGCTTTCCCACCTGTTCGCTTCCTCAAACAAAAAAATTACACAACTATTACAGGCCGAAAAGAATTTTTTTCTTAATTTTACTGTTGAGGATTAAAAATCCTTAGATCAAATGTTCGTCCCGTTTGACATATTTTATTTTAACATTGTACCAACTGGGTCAATCGGGCGAATAACGCCCTCGCATTCTGTACCAATATTTTTGAGTTCGAGTCCCACCATGACTTTTTATAAGCCTCTAAAAATTCTACCTGGAAATCTTACGGCTTGAAAATGATGATTAACGAGATTCCACGGGCGAAAACTGAAAGCGCTGGGATAAAAATTAAACTTCGAAATCTTTCAATTAGCATGTGCATAAGAGAAGAAAATATCTTAAAAGAATAAAAATAATTGAAAAAAATAGAAAATGTTTCCTCCGAATGCAAACTAAGAATTGGTAATGTAACTGTGACGAATTACGACAGAGGACAAATCGAGGACCACGACCATTTATTTAGCGGTCATGGCAACGATGTTTACCATTCGGTTTTGTTGGTTACAGATACACCAGGATCATTTTGGAATGTTTACGAACTAGAAAGGAAAAATGTTAAATTATTATCCAGTGTAGTAATGAAGAAATTCAAGACCAGAAATTAGCAGTGTTAAGCTCAACAAATGAAATGCTTTTACGGATATTGTTGATTGCCTTTCTACTTACTCCGTCATATGCGTCATGGTACCCAAGTAAGTGTTGAAATTAAGTATTTAGGTACAAAATATTAAATTATTTATTTAAATATACCACATTTTATACTATGTGAACCATTATTGCATGCTGTTATGGTACATGTTCCAGGGAAATGTTTTAATGTTGCAATCCCACTTGATGTTACTATAACGCACCAAAGTATGACAAGCTTCAAATTATCCTTACCACAAAGGTCTTATCGATGCCACTACTAGTCATCCTTTCGGAGACCAATTCTCAACCCTTCGATTCACTTTCGGAGACCTGAAAAACTTACGGAAGCTCTTTCTTAGTTTTAATTTTACCCGCGCAATCTAGTCAATAACGCTTCTATACAGTGCAACTTGAGGACTGTCGCGGAAAATTACATTTATAATGAAGTAGAATCCATTTTCCAGGAGAAATCGAAATACCTACATACTTTTAAAATGCATTTTTATTCTGAAACATGGAAATGAGGCAATAGTATGATTAATGCGGTTGTATTTAATGGAACTGCTGGATAACTGATGGATTTTGAAAAAAATATAGGAACTTTGGATGAATTGCTAGCCGCTCACAAAAAATCATTATTATTCTGAAGTAACGCACAGCTGTTTAATGACCTTCATCTACATTAGATTTATTTTTAGCAAATTGTTTTGCATTTCTTGTCCAATATTTAATACGTTTACTTTTGGGATGGGTATCCTATATCAATAAATCCCATGCCAATGGTAAAATACATAATCAAACAAACTAGATCAACAAACAGCATTGTAATTTGTGATTTTGATTCAATTTTCTTATGCCCATAATTCTTCCGTTGAGATTCCCAGAAACAAATTTAATGTCATCATTTAGAAAGTAGGCAATTTTGTACGGCAAATTTTATTTTGCTTCTATATCAGCTATAATAGGAATACACATTAATATTTAAGCAGTAAAATCATTCAATCACATGTAAAATATACCACTTGACGTTTCCATATCAATAATTGATGACAGTACTTCAGTACCGTACTGGATTGGGTCGATTGCGTTGTTTTGCACTCTTAATTATAATAATCCTGGAACATTACCAATCATTTCATCCAGCTGGTCATAAAATCCTCCTCGCTCTCCTTTTCACGTGTCCCTGTCGGTATAAAAATGTGAGCAACAACGTGAGTTTGTCACTGCTCTTTTACCTCTATAAAAAGTATTCTATCGCTATTCTGGTCTCCATTCACTACTCTTCTCCAAATTACGCATTAAGTACTAAAACTACATCCGTAGTCTTAACGATAATTTTTTACACAACTATCTCTCTAGTAGTCCACTCATTCACTCCAACGAACCGAGAATAGCCCAAGTGTGATTCCTCCCTTTCTTTCCTGTCCAATGTTTTCTAATATGCCAAACCGAAACATTGTTCAAACATTTATTGATCATCATTCATGTTTATTCATATTCTTCTTCTTTTCTTCCCTTGTGCCACGGTAAACAGAGGAGACATGCATCTCCATAATTCATCATCTGTATTGACGCGTCCATTTTCAATCATGCGGGATGGTTTCCCGTTGTCTTCCTAAATTTTACCATTTTAGTTAACAATTATTTGTTATGAGTAAATTACTCTCTTCGAGACAGATTTCATTTTACTTGGATGCATTTGGGAATATTTTCACTATCATAAGTATATTATAATTTACAAAGGTAAAATTGAGGAAATTTTGATAATGATCATAACCTTAATTACTTTTAAGGCTTGAGTCTTGATAAAATTTCGAATTTTTCATCACTTTTGCGAGCACTCACACATATACTCCTACACACTTCATTCAGCATTCATAAGTGTGTATTTCTGATTTTATTTATGTTATGGTTCAAAAAGTTTTAATTTCCCGTCATATGCCACTGATAGTTTCTGTTTAAGATTGCAAATCAGAACAAAGAAAGAACACCAACTACCCAAAATTTTATGGTTTGCCGTAATTAATTTTCAAGACTGTTAGCAACAATCCAAAAGAAACATCGCAAACGCAAAAGTGAATAATATTTTCATCTATATTATTTCAGAGACCAAAGTGAGTTGCGAGCCTGATTATGAAAAGGAAGTTCCAAATCGATATTCCTCGAAGATTGTTAAGGTTGAGTTCCAAGGCTACGAAAATATTATTTTGTTCATTTTTCTCGGGGTCTCTGTGATAATATATACAATCTACACTCTTAAGAGTAGAAATCCTAACTTTCTCCTTGAGCTTGTACATGGATTTAGTTATCGCCGCAGCCGCGTTATGTTTAAGTCAGAAAAAGAGGCATCTCAAGAAAATAAAATATTAGTCCCCAACGACGAAAAATGTATCCCAGAGGACGCCTACCAAACGTCTTCACGGGAAACTGTATCACCTCCAAATATGCAACCTTACACCGATCATTCTCCTCCTCAAGTTCTTCCGGAAGAGAACCGTCCGATGGCCAATGACTCCGTAGAGAATATAGTAAGCGAAGAACAAGAACGTGAAGAGCTTTGCCGGGTCCCGTCATATATCCCCCATTCAGTAGAGGAAAACTTGAATACCTCTGATGAGGCGAACGAAATGCTAGGTCTAGAACAAGCTATACCCTGTCTTAGAAAAGACATAGGCATGAAACAACGCCTTTCGGAGAATAACAAAGGAGCGACGACACCAGAGCACGTGGATTACTCTCCTCTTGCTAGGAATTACTCTCCTGCTGCAGGGAAAAGCAAAATCCCGGAAATGAAGCCCTCATCTTCAAAGGGGACCAGTGGAACAAAACCACAAAATCTTTCCAAGAACCCTCTGGGAGTGCAGAAATCTGGCAAAAAACCTGCCGAAACTATGTCACATCCTTCTAAGAACAAGTCATCTACGGAGTCACTTTCAAAGAGACAGGGGAGGAAAGAATCCTCAGGCAGTGTAAAACTGAATGTGACACTCGCGGATGAGCCGTGCAGGTGTGAGTCAGCGCAATACGTCGAAAAATTGGCGAAGGAGACAGAAATACTCAAGAAGGAGACAGAAATACTCAAGAAAGAGACAGAAATACTCAAGAAGCGCATAACTGCGGCTGAGAAGGCAAAGAGGGAGGCCATTCGTGATAGTGATATCCAGCAAAAGAGTATGGTTTCATTGAAAACCGCCGTGAAAGCTGCGAGCGAGGAAAATGAAAAACTAAAGAAACAGCTGGAAGTGGCGAAAAGGGACAAGACGGAAGCGGTACGAAGAATAACCGCAAAATGGAGGGAAAAAATTAGCCAGCTTGAAGAAAGAATGAGAATAGATGCGGAAGAAGCATCCAACAAAGCAGAATCCGTAAGCTCCAATGTCGCCTCAAGCAGTGGTAAAATCAAGCCAGACATGGAGGAAGTCCCTCAGAAACCAGCTTCAATTGATAGCTCTCGTTTCTGCCGATGGAACTTCAAGCCTGTGGCTGAAGACAGTAAACAGAAAGAGCAACGAGTAAGACACGCCTTCAACTACAGAAGCGAAACCCCAGGTGGTTGGGTTGATGAAGAAAAATGTGAAGATACAGGAGAGGGTGAGACTGATCAAGAAGTTGATTCAAAGTGCGAAGCACAGGAAACTTATCCTGAAGTAGCAGATCTTACACTCGGGATTAGCCAAATGCCTACTGAGGATATTGTCGACGATTTCCAAGGGTTGCAAGGAAAAGATGCTGCGCAGCCAGCAGCCGTAGCGGACAGTTATCCTAAAGAAGATGAGTGGCAAGACGACGACGAGTATGATACAGGGAAAGGGGACAATGACACAGCTTTGAGAGAAATAATTTCCGAAGCGACTGCGCGCCTTGATGCCCTCAGGGTAACAGAAGTATTGGAAGAGCAGATAACTGTGTCTCACTCAGAGGGAAGCACAACTCCGTCAGATAAGAACGACAGTGAGGGACGAAATTTGGAGGAAGTAGCGGAAGAACCACAAAAAGGGGACGTCACAGATGAGGTAAACGAGGAGAGTCCGATGAAAACCGAAGATACCACAACTCCCCTTCCCCTCGCCGCACCCGCCCTCTCTTCGGCCGAGAAAGAAAAGGCAACTTCATCAACTGAAGTGAGTCAAATGGGAGGACGCCTCTTAAGATTAAGGACCAAGAAGAAGGACAGCAATACTTCGGTGGAGATCTCCATCGTCGGCAAGAAAAGTCACACGGAAGAAGGCTTTCGGAGCAAACTAGAGAATGAGCTGTCTTCTTCAAAAAGCAAAAGTAGCATTAGTAAATATGGACTGACCTCGAAAAATTCTGACAAAAAGATATGCAAAAGTAAACCACCAGTGCCCAAATCAAGTGTCCATCGTATAGCAAGCAAGAATGAATTTGACCTCACTGCTACGGATACAAATGCAGACAACAGCCTCTCTTATAAGACGACCCAGGCAATAACAGTTGAAGCGTCCGAACAACAGATGAATGCATACCAGATTCAGGCTTTCACTATAACGACAGAACACGCCTCGTATACAAAGGTGCCGAAAAGTGTATCAGATCATGATATAGAAAACACGGAGACTACAACTGGCGAGACTAATGCCAAAAAAGTAAATGAAACTGCAGAGAGTGACGTAGAAGCCGTGAGCAACGAGAATAAAGAAACTTTGGGGGAAAACCAGCAGGCCGAGCAAACTGTTACAGAGGTACTTCACTCTAGCATGAACTACTGGACGGAGTTTGAGGAAGAGAATCACTGCAACGTAGTTGACGAAAGTAGTCGCAAAATAGAAACAAATAAAGACGAAATGCAAAGTATAGACGCCCAACTTAAAGAAAGTAATGTCGATGACACTGGAAATACCATGAATGAAACGGCAGAGGATATAGCAACTCAAAAGCTGACAGCAAGAGAGATGTTCGAGGAAATGGCAAACGCACGAGAGGAAGAGAACGACGAAAACCAGGAAAACATATTCAGCATTAACGCGGATTTACCTGGTCAATCGATGAGCGATATGGAACTAGAAGCAAGGAACTATATCCAGGATCTAATCAATTTAAGTGCTTCATTTACAGAGGAAGAGAAAGAAGCGGTGGAGGAGCTCTTAGGTCAATGTTTCCCGGTTCAAGGCCTGCTACAAAATCTTTCCTCAATGCCATCGCTCAACGCAGAGAGTCCAAGGGAAACACTCTTCCCAAAAAGCGGCAGTAATGACGTCGTTGCACCAAATACTCCTGGGAGGTTGTCTGGACACAGTTCATTTACCTCCACGGCTGCCGTTCCCGTTACTGAGAATCAGGGAGCAAATACCGGGGCCTCCAACTCGGTTGATTCTCTTCCGGGCTTAGGTAGAGGTTTCTTGACTGGAAAGCTTAAACAGTGTTTCATATATGACCCAGAAAAGGTGAATGAACAAAATACAGATGCCTTAAAGAATTTCATGAAGATGGTCGGTGCAAGAACACCCAGGGACAAAGCAGAAAATCCGTGAGGATAACAGTGAAAGTACATTAGCTCTTTTTTAGATTCTTGAAATTCCGTTGCCAATAATTACAATGCTCGTGGCACCTGACATTCGATGAGAAAACCTTCTTGCACACAGAGATCCCTTAAAATACGATTCAACAAACATCTGTATAATTATGAGAAGCAAAGATTGTAAATTATAACGAAATATACTGTTTTAAAAGTATTTAATTATGATTGGTGATCTTATTGAATTATCAAATACCATTCATGACCCATTGTTTCCATGAAATAAACTATAGTGTCACGCGAAAAATTTAATTTGGTTTACATTAATGCCGTTCAGTCTGGCAAGGATTCTGGCAAGAATTTTAGATTGTATTATTTCGATCAAGACGACTTTTACGGATAAAAACAAACATTTTAAAACCTACTGATTTGCTGTAGATCAAAACCATTTCTCAAGCACTTGTTCGTATTTGCAAGTCACATAGCGCGAGAGAAACATGTTTGCACGGCGTAAGAAATATGTCACTTGGGTATAAAAAATGTTTTCTGTAATACAAAATGATTAAGTTGCACCGTACCGGGTGCTTTAGCAATGTCAACAACTGAGAGTCGTGAACTCACTAGGTATCAACCGACTAGCATAATCCTTTCAAAATCATGCATAAAGGCAACTAAAGTCCATATCGACTAGGGTTATATGCATATATATTCCCAGATGTCTTAAGTGCACCACACGTCACATTTCGAATCCCAACCGTCGGATCCCGATTTCTCAGTTCGTTACATCAGGTGCATGGGTTCCACGAAAACAAACCCTATAAATTCCGTTGGGCTCCAACGAGCGTCTTTTTAGATTTGAATGTCCTTTTCAACTCAGTCTAGTCCCACACAGGATCACATTTCGCCGACTCCCTCCGGCTTGAAAAATCCCGGTAAAGTACCTGTGGAGGCCAACGGAAAAGTATTCACAATGGTAATGCGCGACAAGATGGGCGTTACCCGTCCCTTCAAGAAAGCTTCCGGTCCTTAGAAGTGCGAGGACCCGTCTTGGGGGCCAGGGTGTGCAAGGGTCTTCCAACGGCGCAGTTCCCACGAGAAGCAAGTGTAGGCTCTGATAACCCTTCCTCGTCTTACTCTGGGAGGCTTGCCAAGACAAGATTCTCTTTCGAACCAGTGCCGCTCCCAGGCTAGACCATAACATACAGCAACATAAACTTGCTTCTACTGGGTTTTGAAGCGAGTTATGCCTAACTGTTGATTCGATAACGTTTTAGTTCTACACTGGAAACAAAAAGAAAATTTTTGATTTGCGTGGTTTTGGAGCAGAAGGCAATAGGTTACATTTTTAATGAACTCGGTAGCGTGAGTGAAAAAATTAACGGTGTGTCAGTTTTCGGAAGATACAAAAAAACCACGAAGGCCAAAAATTAGTCATTGGAGGCAAATGAGTGCTAATAGGATTGGTAGAGACTGAATAATTAATGTGTGGACTCGTTGCGGAGTGTGAACTATTGCATTTATTCAAATGGAAGGGGCGTCGATTCCCGGTAAATTCTTCTGCCCAGAATAAGTGGCAAAGGAGCAGTGAGAAGGTAGCAAATTACGTAACTATGACGGATGGATCCCGCATTGAATATTTTTTTGCAGATGGACGTCTTTAACAAAGAATCCTTTCTAAAATAGGCATCTGCTTAGCAGGGAGACATGATTTGTCTTCAGTACATTATTAAATAATTCGATCAGGATCAAGTAGTTTCCAAAATATTCTATTTCAGATTCTTTTGTCCGTAACTTTTTTCTGCTCAACGATCGCACCCAAGAAGAAAGGATGGGAAATAAACTCTTTTCACGTAGAATCGGGATTTTTTATGTGGAAATCCAAACAAACAGTGCCAAGATAATAGATAAGTTATTCCTCATTTCTCATAAGAATAACTCACCAGAAAATTAAAAAAAACATAAATGCGAATAACGACAAAACAGCTCTTTTTGGTAGATGCAATACGGAAACATTCAATTACAAATCACGATTTCCTAGAGACTAGTCGACTTGTAATGAAATATTAGTCTTCAAGTTCGTAACGTTGCCCACAATCTGAATTATAGCTAAAATAAAAAATAAAGAATCTTTAAAAAAAAGTCAATTCTTTAAACAATTTTGCAATATCATCACACAATCGATTTAATTTATTGTTTAATTTTAATAAATTTGGCATGAAAGTATAGTGACTACAATACCTTTGTGTTACAGAACTCGTGCACATAAAGCGCATGACTTAGGCAATAAAACTTAGAGAATTTGAATCTACCCAAGCAATCGTCATATTTAAAGAGGAATGTATTAATGCTCCAGAAGCAACTAAGGCGGAAACTAATGAGGTGGTTTAAGGCCTCGATTCAGTGACGTAGAGCATTGATAATGCCACAACTTAGAGCAAATCATATCGAATGCGTAAAGAGTTTGCCTATTGAAAATAGCAGACACATCATCTTCGCTCTCTTTTCTGTTCTTTCTATTTTCTATCTAGATGGCGTCATCAAAAATTTCAAATGAAACATAGGTACATTTTTTGTTCAGTGAATTTAGGTACGAAGTCCTCTCTTACATTAAACTGAATGAAGTACACAAACATCCATGCCCCGGAAAGCGTAAAACCTCCCCTTAGGGAAAAGAAACTGCACATTTTCTTCAACAATTTGTTTGCTGGAATTTCTGCACGAAGTCTGAAAATTCAAATAACTAAATACTCCGTCCAAGTTACATTCCCCCTAATCTTCCACCCCCCATCCCTTCCATTCCTATCCTTATACCTTTCCTCTCGGTCTGAAGCGCCTATTAGTGCGGAAACAGACTTGAAAATGCCCAAGGACATTCCCCCTATCCAGAGCTTATGCTCGAGAATTGGTCTCGTGGGTTAAGATATTCTCCAGGCTTACAACCGAGCTTCTCAAGATCAAATAATGTCCGTTAGTATTTCACCCTTGTGGTTCCGCACAAGACTCGTTGAGATACCGGTCTTTGGATGGATTGGAAACTTTTTCTTGCTATGCTCCTTGGTGACACCCCATTTCTTCCTCAGGAGTTGATTTGTAAAACCCTTGCGAAATTTCCGGTGGAAAGAGTTCGTCTCCTCACAATAGACGTCTTCTTATGGGCGGGATGTTCGTTTCCACGCCCACAATGCTATTACGAAACTCCTAATGGCAAATGTAAAGAAGCTACGGGTGAAAAAATGGAGTATTCAAATTAAAATAATTTTTTTAGACTAAAATAAATTTTGGCAAGACTCATGATTTTTAAGATTGAAATTTAAAACAGTTATCAATAAGTCTACGAACAGAATTAGATTTTTGGACCGCGAATTGAGATGCTGACAAGGATTATATATAAACAAAGTTACTGTTCCAACTCCCTAATACCTACTGTACCCGGAACATCATTTTCCATGACATAATTCTTAGTATCTGTTATATTTTCAAAATTTTCACATTTATGGACATTGATCATTTGGCATAGTCATTAAGTTGAAGACATTAAGTTGAAAACGATATGTGCAATTTATGGAAAAGAAATAAACGTATGAAAAAATTACCTTTGCAGTGTTTCAATACATGGCATTCCTTAAAATGCTATCAGAAATGACTTCTCTATGAGCCGATCAAGCCCAATAAGAATGAACAGCCGCGGTAAATAATGCAAAACACAAAATAATCATAGACCATACGATTTTTTGTTCACTTGTTTTATTGTACTTATTCACAATATTTACAGACAAATAATAATTTAAAACTGTGATACATTCAAGTGTAACACGATATATACAGAGTATTAGGAAGAAGTAAGCAAACCATTAAGCTACATTTGAAGTTTGGTGACGTCACTCAACCGCTAAACAGAATTAAATATATTTCCACTACAACATTAAAACCAAGATGTGGTACTCCCCGGAAGTACATGTAAAGGGGGACAAATATTTGCTAAATATCACAACAAGATCTAAAGCTAATGAGACATCATAACTGGTGAAAATTGTAAATTTTTTGAAATCGTATACAATATCATGTCCTATCACAGAGATATTAGGTAAACACTTTTGAAGAAAATATTGCTCACTAGGGTGAATAGTGATTTTTTCCGATACAGTATTATTTATAAGTAAGACATTCAAGTATGCAGAAAGAAAGAAAATGCGAAGTTTTCTTCAGGTAGGGGAGGTTGAAGTGAAAAATTGAAAGCGCCAAAGTGGAGCGTTTATTACTGTCGCCAGAGATTCTGATTGAAGGAGGACTTTTATTTGTGCGCGGAAGAAGTAGCCACTCCCAGCGTTAATTTCCGATCGCCAGCAACGCACTTATTCGCCTCCGCTCTCCGCCTTTACTCGAACGAGGGATAAGAGCGGACGCCTCTCATGAAGGAGGACGACTCGCCACTTGCCACGGCCTCCAAACCCCGCAGCGACCCTGGGATCCGTCACGGCCACCCTCCTTCTTCTCTTGACCCTGAGGGCCCTTCCGACCCGGCGACCCGACTGCCGTCGGCCCCAGTTTGCGCTTGGACTGAGCAGTCGCAGGCGCACCGCCCACCGCTGCCCTTTCTTCCGACCCCAGAGTGGGCGGTTCCCACCGCTCTTCTTTCGGCGGGCCCTTTCCCTTTCCATTGCTCCATCCCCGACCGCCCTCGCCGCAGCCCGTGCAACAAAGGAAGGGTTCACCCCACCCCCGTTGCCGTTCCCACGAAGGGCCCCTCGGACCCATCTCCGAGGGGCGATCGCAATCCTCGGCCCCGTCTGAGCGCTTCCCATCCAAAAGCAAGAGCTGATGCAGCCGCTGCAGGTGCCTCACTGTCATCTCCAGTATGTCCGCCTTCTCCAGTTTGGCCGGCTGGGGATCCTGCGCAGGGAAATCACTCATCAAAAAAGAGGGATATGATAACAATCAAAACCGAAACGGAATTAAAACTTATATAACTTCATTTAGCCATTAAACTGGGATTACCTCCCGTACTTGGCGTACTCTCCCATATGTCATCATCTTTTTTCGAAATGCTAAGAAGTATGTTATATCCTCCTAAATCTACCTTTACCAGTAGAGTACTAATAATAATGATGATACCTCCATCTACATTGACTCTGTCAATGTTTTTTTTTACCTCTTCTTGTATAAATAACCAGTGAAACACTTCCTTCAAGTAGAGAGCTATCAATTTAGTTTGAAGTACAATTGAGAAACTAACAGAGTAACTGGCGGACGTGGAACTGGAATTTAACAAAATAAATCCCCCTGCCAACAGTAGAATGAATCTCTTTAAGGAGTAGTAAATTTTCATAATGCACTATGAACTTTGCATATCCAAGATTTATTTTCTCCATAGCACAACTAATTAGATGCCCGAAATAATCAGTTATTTAACGCTGTATACAATATCTCCTCTCGTATTTTCAAAGGAAGTTGGGAAAACTAGGCAATACACGATTAAATTAAATTACAATGGCAGAATACATTTAGCATGCAGAGTCACGTTAAGAAAAATAAACGAAGAGAAGTAGCAATGCCCCTGAAAAAATTATAATAGACTTTGTCTAGCGCTGGGAAAAGGATAAGACGGGAAACTAATTTCCCAGCCGTTACAGTCCACGACTTAAGTCCTAAACGTACAACTTTGATGACGCCAGTGGGATATCTTGGGAGAAACTATTGAACTTCGAGGAAAATTATCAGAGTCAACAACAAAAAGGTTGATAAAACTATCGTAGTTTCGCATAGAGCTAAAGTTTTGAATTAATAAATGATAATTCATACAAACTGGAGTACTTCAACGAGAAGTTTGGAAGAAAGAGGGATCGTGCACGAGAAAGGAAAAAAGACTAATTAAAAGGGCTAGCACAAGGTACAATAGTGTAAGGTGAATAGATAATAAACCGATGTCGAAAGAGGATGTAGAGAATGCCAATACAGGAAGGAGAGATATAAGACAACTGTTGTTAGAATGTTAGTCGAGTAGGAAATTCAATTAGTTGAATTAAAAGTCAGCGTGATAGAAAAAGCATTAGATCACGAAATATTTTTTCATTCCATGTTCTTGAATGTTAAATTAAGAATTAAAACAAAACTTCTTTTAAAATGTGACTTGAAATAAGTCTTGCTTTAAAATGTGTTGTCTTGAAATATCTGTCATAGGCCCGCCATTCATCCGCAGAAAAGTATCTTAAGGCATAAAGAAAATTAATAAACGTAAATATCGCAGACGCGCGCTACTTGCAATGCTGTTAATGCTTCCAATGACGGTAAATACAAGTTAATCACGGTAAAAAATACAAGAAATCAGCATTATTACTGGGCACTCCTCTTCTGCGCCACAATCACGTGGTAAACAATAAATCCAACTATTCCGACTTAGGGCTACTCGATTTTTCTTGTTTCTTCTGAAATAACGGATCTGACTGCCATGAATGTTAATTGGTTCCCCGTGGCGTAAACGATCTCTGAACTACAAAGAGCCACAAAAAAATGTACATTACATTAAACTAAAATCACATGGAACAATCCTACGGTTCCAACAATCAAGCAACCCATATATTTTTTGGTATCGATTTCCCAAAGAAAGCGCCCAATTTTCTCTAGATTACCACGGTGAAAATTACCATAACCCTCCCGCAACCGCATTCCTTTAAAGCCACATTCTAAGCAAGCATTTCCAATGCCAAAAAAGTGCCCCTAAAAATTACGCTTACGGAGGATAATCGAACGCCCACAGATACAATAAATATCACCCTTGGTTAACGCAGAAAGTAATCTGAAAATTCGTTGGTAAGAGGAATGGACTGCTTAGAGCAATTTCCTAAGTAGTAAATACAAATTACCTAAATCTAGTCATACCGTGTCCGAGTTTTTGAAGATGAGTGAAATTGAAAAAATAGTGAGAATTCCTGCTGCTAAAAACAGTTATGAGTTCTCTATGAAAAAACTATTTTAACAAGTATCGGAGAGCCAATGCGCACCACTGCAAATACCTATGAAATCAGGATTAATTTTTTTTTTAAAGTTCCTCTAAAGGCAGGGAAGGGTAAATATACGATCGTACTCCTGTCAGAGGGTCCACAAAAAAATAACACTATAAGGAAGCAATGGAACGGAAGATCAACTCAATCCGACTACTAAAATCCTAGGCTGTAAGATTTCCTGTCCGTCCTGATCAAGAAACGCTGTCCGCTTTCAAGAAACTATAAAATGTTTTTCATTTACTGACAAAACCACATACGACAACTATCATGCCCCCAAACAGATAACATGAAAATCAAGGGTAAGTGAAGCACAGCATTTTCATCTGATGCGAAAACCATTAAAAATAAAACAAATCACACCAAATTGAGTACTGCAATGTACTGCAACCTCGATTGCTCGAATTTTAAAAGGTGTAAAGCCAAATAGATGCATGCAAAGAGAATAACAAGCCACTCCCTTAAGTTCGCGCAAGTTTGAGTCTCACCCTCAAAATAATCAACACTCCATAAATAGCCAAAACTCACATCTTTTATGGTAGTGCTGCAACTCAAAATCATTTTCTTCAGTTCATTTAAGCTGCTGTTTATCCTGGCACGTCTTTTCTTCTCCATCAAAGGCTTCCGGATCTGAAGATAAAACGTATCGGGATTATATCATGCAATTAAATATATTTTTTTTATTTTATCAATCAGAATATACTTCTATCTCACCTTTCTGATCTCGCTACTTTTTGCCATCTTGCACGAAAATTTGTCTGTAAAGCTCGCAATGATTTCCAGCGGCAAATACTGGGATGAATTCTTACACTTCGACCGACGGCTCCAGGGGACTGCAACCACCCCAGTGTGATACGTGAGACTGGCGAAATCCTTTCCAAAGAATAGCGCCTTTTCCTGCCCAGGGATTGGCCGTTCGTTGTGCAGGGGCGAGTCGCTATGACGTCATAAGCATCCAATCCACGATGCTATTTCCTCTGGCGGGTTTGACCAGGTTTGACTACAGCGTAATCGAAGATATCACCGCCGCTGGCAATAATTCATATCTCTAAGTTTAAAATGTGATACTCGAATAGGAAAAAAGTTCTTTTGACTTCAATAACAGTTGCGTACGGTAAAAATGTATTTATTTTACGATCTCTTTCAACATAAAACTTGTATCTGTTATTTTTTAAAAGTTTGATAGTTGGAATATTCTCGCCCCATGCTTCAAGAAAGACGCTCAGATGCTTCAAGAAAGCAAAGGTACATTAAACATACTTGCTTTCTCCGCATATTTTACTGAAACTTTCCTTCGATAGACTTTTGAAACTAAATGGAATGACATTCCTTATAAAAGATCGCCATCCGAAAGCATGTATATGCACACAAAATGCATGTATGCACAGGTAATGAGGCTTGATAATTTATCAAAGATTAGTTTCATTCGTATTGAATATTCGACAATATGCAGAGTTGAAGATTGTATTGTTCACCTCACAAATTTTAATGTTTTTAACATAACTTGTTGCACTGAAACTTTGTAAATAAACGACCAAACATAAATGTTCATATACTTAGTTAATGAGAATCGTGTAATGCTATTTTTACTTAAATAACTATTAACAATCATCTATGTAGGGGAGGATTTTTAATTCTAACATCAAATTAATTACACATGTCCTACAGGCCTAAAGCAAGAAATAAGCATTTGGTAGTAGAATTCGTAAAGTAATGTAAATAAATCATTACTAATCCTTAACATAACTAAAGTATTCACTCTTCTAGTTTCTTTTCTTCAATAATATCTAATTTCAATGGCTCAACTTGCACAGGTGTTACATTATCATCTTCTGGGGATGAAATGTTGACAGATGAACGGCCAACTTGGACTTCCTCGTCCTTACAGCTGTTCTCCCTACAATTGAGGTTTAACATAAGAATGCTACCCAGTGAGAAATGGGTGGTGGCATCAACGTGGAACCCACGTTGATTTGTGGATATATGGTGGTGGTGGATATTGAGTGGCTGAACCAACGTGGGATCCACGTTGACTTTAAGTGGATCCATGGTGATTAATATTAAATATTTAACGGAATTTCTACTTTGTGGAAAATAACTCTCTGGTGACATTGTGTCGTTTATCATCCTGAAACCACGCTAGTTATGTGAAAACGCATTGGAAATTGTATTTCTAAATTATGTTATTCATGGAACTGCAGGATTAGATTTATGTAAAATAGAATCAGCGATTTAAACATTTCCATAAAAGGCAGAATTTATTTGTATATCCACTACACTCCTGCTGGAAATTCACCATAAAATTATTCGTTCATTTTATAATTCTATTTTATTAAGATTTTGAATATCCTTCTCCATAGTAAAATCAGAGTTTATATCGGCGCGCTTTGTCCGAAACTGATGACTACGGCTGGACTCATCCTGTCTACTGATGATTCAACAATCATTTCCATTCAGTGGCCACAGTAGCATTTGAAAGATTTATAATTAATATTTCTAATATTTATTAATTAATTAATTAATCTCCCGTAGTTGTTCTAAGTTTTGTGCCCCTAGGTCTAGGGTTTGTTAGTTTTAGGGCAGTACCTACTGCCGATTTAATTTATCCACCAAATTTCCACGTGGGTTCCACGTTGATCCCACGACCAAAATCACATGGTATCCACGTTATATTTCCACCTAATCTCCACTGTAATTTCCACGTGGGTTCCACGTTGATTCCACCACCCATTTCTCACTGGGTATGGCCATAAGACTGCAAGACTGGTACTAAAAGCAAAAGTGATTGCTCTAAGTAATAAAATATGCTTCTTAACCTTCACTTTAAAACAGAAAACAATGAAATCTTAGGTTTTCATGGTGAATATTAAAATAAAAATATTCTTGGATGTGGCACCAGGATAGGTTTTTCATTTCTAACGTTTAAATGGGCCACTTGCTCAACATACTCAAGGTTTATGCATGACAATGAAAAACCTAACTCGGTACCACATAGGATAATATGTTATTCAATGAAATGGATGCGTAGGAGAAGATTAATTACAGAACTTCAGAGTCAAGTGCAGGCCCTGCTTATGGCCTGGGCAACTGTCCGGGGCAAGTGATGGGTGCCGTGGATCTTTTTTGATTCTTTATATTCAGGGATTCATCCATCCATCAACTTCCATCATGTCCAACAAGCTATACTACCATTTCCACTGCTACTTAATTTTTCTACTACATTTAACTGGCGAATATAAGTTACAACATGGGTTGATAATTGGGGGAGGAGAGGTGGGGAGGGGGGTACCAGAATATTCTTTCGCCCGGGTGAAAATTTTGTCTTAAGCTGGATGGAATGCTTAAGCTGGAAGAATGGAGAACTTTTGATTGAAAACGAGGACAAAGTGAAGAGATGGAAAGAATATCTGGAAGAGCTATACAATGGAAAAATCTCAGCACAAAAGCTATTGAAGAGGAAAGCGAAGTGGAAAAAGATGATATGGGGGCATCAATATTAAGATCGATTTCGACGCTGCAGTAAGGGATCTTCGGATGAATAAGGCCTCAGGTATTGATGATGTCCCTGCAGAACTAATTAAAAATGCAGGAGAGAAGACATTAATTCATCTCTACAAAACCATCTGCGACATGTATTCAACAGGAGAAATTTCAAGGGACTTCCAGAAAAACATCATCATTCCTATTCCCAAGAAGAAAGGAGTGGATAAATGCGAAAAATTTAGGACTATAAGCCTGATGACATATGCATCGAAGATACTGACCAGGATCATCTACAGAAGAATAGAACGAAAAGCAGAGGAGTTCCTGGATGAAGATCAATTCGGATTCAGGAAAAGTAAGGGTACAAGGGAAGCAATATTGGCCCTTAGGCTACTTATAGAGAAGAGAATGGAGAAGAACAAACTGACGTTCATTGCATTTGTGGTTTTAGAGAAGGCCTTTGACAACGTGGATTGGGATTCGATGCTTGGGATTCTGAAGGGAATTGGAGTGTCCTACAATGACTGAAGAATTATACACACTCTGTACAAAAACCAAGTAGCTGTGATTAAATCTGGACCCAGCTGTGAAGAGGCAAGAATAAGGAAAGGAGTGAGACAAGGCTACGCACTGTCTCCCGTAATTTTTAATGTTTACACCGAGAGAGCCATAAATGAAGTCAAGGAGAAGTGTTCTGGAGTGAACATCCACGGAGAAACAATCAGTATGCTACGATTCGCTGATGACATAGCTCTCATAGCAGAGACAGAGAAGGAGCTGAATAAGATGCTAACAATCATGGAAAGGACTATGGCCAGATATCAGCTGAAGATAAATAAAAAGAAGACTAAGATATTGGTGTGCAGCAAGAAAGAAGAGGCGAAAACCAACGTTAAACTAGGAAAACAGAAACTGGAAGAGGTGAAAGAGTTCTGTTACCTGGGAAGCAGAGTAACCAACGATGGATGAAGCAAGAAAGAAATAGTGAGTAGAATAGCCCAAATTGAAGGTTCGCGAACTAGCCGCAAAGACCTTAACGGCGTTACCCACTGAAAATGTACAATAGCAGAAATTCCACAAAGAAAAAATCATTCGCCTTGACCGGGATTCGAACCCGGATCCCCTGATTTCTGGCCAGGTGCTTTACCAGTTAAGCTACCGAGGCATCATTTTCCTGTGGAATAAAAAAAATGATGCCTCGGTAGCTTAACTGGTAAAGCACCTGGCCGGAAATCAGGGGATCCGGGTTCGAATCCCGGTCAAGGCGAATGATTTTTTCTTTGTGGAATTTCTGCTACTGTGCATTTTCAGCGGGTAATGCCGTTAAGGTCTTTGCGGCTAGTTCGCGAACCTTCAATTTGTTATAAAGTAAGCACCTTAGTGTTTAACGTTCGGCCTTAACCTCTTGGACGGTGGCGCCATGCGCACGACTTCAACTGCTTTGTGGCATAATATGCCTAGCAGTTCGAGAACATCTAGCTCCATTAAGGCCCCTAATATTCCACAGGGAAAAATGATGCCTCGGTAGCTTAACTGGTAAAGCACCTGGCCGGAAATCAGGGGATCCGGGTTCGAATCCCGGTCAAGGCGAATGATTTTTTCTTTGTGGAATTTCTGTTACTGTACTAGAATAGCCCAGGCAAAGAGGGCATTCTTTCAAAAGAAGAACCTACTTACAGCAGGAAATACAAGCATAGAAGTAAGGAAACATTTCATCAGAACATACATCTGGAGCATTTTTCTTTAGGGCAATGAATCATGGACGATGACAGCAGCGGAGAAGAACAGGGTAGAAGCATTTGAAATGTGGTGCTACAGAAGAATGCTGAAGATTAAATGGATCGACCGAGTAAGTAACAAGGAAGTGCTAAGAAGAGTAGGAGAAAAGAGAAGTCTGCTGACAACTCTAAAAAGAAGAAGGGAAAACTTAATCGGTCATATCTTGAGACACGATGGCCTGATGAAGACTATCGTCGAGGGAAAAGTGAACGGGAAGATTGAAAAAGGCAGACCTCGTATGAGATACATGGAACAGGTTGTGAAGAATGTAAAAGAGGAGAATTACGTCACAATGAAAAGGTTGGCCGATAGAAGAATCGAGTGGAAAGCTGCATCAAACCAATCCTAGGATTGTTGACCACTGATGATGATATTTATGCAAAAATGTGTCCTTTATATGTACATAATATGTATACTTTATACATACACTTTAGTGTCTAGATATGTAACATTCATGCATTAGTGGCCTAAAATAAAGCAAAGTGAATAAGGACTATTGAAAGAGTAAAATTAACTTTAAAATTTGATTACTCAAAAGAGATCAATTTGATCCCCAGGGCCATTTAAGGGAGTCAGCTTAGTCAGGGGGTTTTAGTGCTAATGTACCAGGTCACTTCCAAAATTCTGATGTGAGTATTATCCATAGAGGCTCTTATGATCAATAGGTTGTTTTTGACACAAACGCCCAATAATTGTTAGTCCCAAACAAATGATTAAATAATATTCATAGACATTACCTGTTTGAGGTCTTATCCAGAAGTTCTTTAAGGTGTAACTCCATCTTTTTCTTGGACTCATCAAGTTGAATATTTTCCTCTTTCAATGCCTTTGATTCCTTCTCAAATCTTGCTGATACCTGAAGTGCTGAGTCTAGAGCTCTTTCAAGCTTCTTTCTGCTTTCTTCAGATGACTGCAGTCGGCTCTCCATTTCATGGATGCTGTTTTTCCACTGGAATGGGCACAAAATTGACAAACAATATTAATTTTGAGCATTTTAAAAGAAATATAGGGGCATGAGATTTTCTCATCTAAATCAATACGACATTTGAAGATGAATTTATCTTAGAAAGAGGGGGAATGGGGTCAAAAAGATCCTTGGAGGAATGGTCACCTTATATAAAATTCCAATCTTAAATTTGTCTGAGTGTCCATAGATTTGACAGCTACACAGTCATTTACAAGGTACATATATGGAAGTGACAGTACTCTCCTCAATATGCTTCTCTCAAAGGGAGGGCAAGCAGAAGTGACTTATATAATGAGAGCAAGGAAAAGATAAGAGTGACTTCATTGGGAAATTCATAAGAAAACAATACACCACATGCTCTTTTTACACTGTATTAAGGACCTTGATAGTGGCAAGTATGTGTTGAAAAAATTGTCAGTGTTCTTTTTAATGTAGCGAGAAAATAGTGTATGGGGTTCAAAATTCACTGAACAAGGCATGTCTTGGCGGAAGTAATCGATATTTACTTCTGAAATAATATATATACTAGGTTTCTTCAAAAGGTTTATTGGACAAATAAACTTATGGAACATCAACAAGTCTATTATTTTAGAAAAAATACGTGGCTTATTTTATTTATCATGAATATCATATATTTGTAGAAATTGATACTCTTGCGTAATTGCACCAGGAAAAGTACGTACTTGGCCGAGTGCCAAAAATGTAGGGAGTGGGGTGGTCATAGGTGAGGGGAAGTTGTAAGTGGCTCCTGACCTCTGCATCTGGTATGAAAGGAAACAAACTCTGGAGGGTAGTATATTTAGGTTTGAAGTGCTCCAGATGCTGAGGTTACATCTTGCCACAAACCCTAAGCATACTACTATGACTAGAAGACTAGGGAATTTTCCAGGAAATATATCAGACACTTTCAAAAGCATTTCCTGCACATCAGGGTGTTCACATTACCTAGGAGATCTATCGACCAAGTTGGAAACGTGAGAGCTATTCTTTATTTCTATACACTGTGAAAGGACCAAATCTTCATTACCTACCTCATTCATATGAATTCCTTGAGCCTCTTTTACAGTTTTTTCCTCAGGAACAGAGGAGGAATTAGCCCTACTCTTATCCAGTTCAGCTGAAATATCAAGATAGACACACTAATCATGATCAACAGTAATTATGAATTCGGTTCTGTGGATGAAAAGGATGTATTTTAGTATCTTTCATCACAACAAATCAACTGGTATTAGTCTCTTAAATTACTTACTTGCTAAAGTGACTACTTTAGCTTCCATGTTTTTTAGTTGACCCTTCATCTTCTCTTGCACACAAGCATTATGGCGAGTGGTTAATTCCAAGCGTGCGCCTAAGTTAGTAGCTGCCATCACTGATCTTTCCAGTCTTTTCTGATCCTGTGAAAGGCATTGTGATTGCCTAAAAGACAAGTTAATGAAAAGACAATGCAGTTGAAAAATTAAATAATATGAACTGATTTAATAGATGTTAAAGCTAAATTTTAAAGTTCTTAGACTCTACATTAAGTGGGGAGCATGACTGAAAACCTGAAAGCAAGTTTGCCAAAAGTGAAGGCAATTATTAAAGCACAAGGGTAAAGTAAAAATAAGGTTTTGGACGAAAATAAAAGTAGTGATGGTAGAAGGCCTGAAGGTAGAGAGATTCCAAAGGAATAGAGAGGCTAGAATACTATAAATAAATACTAAGGTACCTATATAAGGTAAGGTAAATATTAAGGTGAGAGGGAATAAACTAAAGCAGCTTTAATAGTCAATATAGGTATATCTTCAGAGATTTGGATGAAAATTAGTTTAGAAGTAGGGACATGAGACAAAGAATCACGTTGGTGATAGAAGAATAAAAAAGAATAGGCAAAGAGAAGGGATAGTATAAGGGTTTTGTATAGTCACTTTCCTCCCCTCTTTTATCAAAGACTCCTAATACTTTCTTGACCTGCTCCAATCCGTCCCAATCACAGGCACCAATCTTATTATGGCAATGATTGATGTTAATTCACTTTATACCTCTATTCCACACAACGAGGGCCTAGAATCACTCCGTTACTACCTCTCACAACGACAGACACCACATTCTCCCTCCACTCAATTCATTGTCCGCCTCCCTGAAATGGTACTTACAAAGAACTCCTTCTCATTTAATGGTCAATTTTTCCTTCAAACCAAAGGCACCGCTATGGTTACCCGCATGGCACCTTCCTACGCCAACCTATTCATGGGCCACCTTGAAAGTACTTTTCTATGCAAACAAACGCTTCAACCTCTCTTCTGGGCTCGTTATATTGACGACATTTTTCTCCTCTGGCCCCACGGACATGAATCCCTTCTTTCTTTCATAAATTCCCTAAATACTTCTTTCTCAGTTTCTTTCACCTCTTCCATCTTCGAATCCTCAATTACCTTTTTGGATATCAATATTCTCTTGGAAAATCAAAAATTCATTACCTCTGTCCACAAAAAACTACAAATCACGAACAATACCTTCACTTCCAAAGTTGCCACCTGCCACATATCAAGCGTTCGATCCCGTTCTTCCTCTCCACCCGAGGACACCGTATATGTTACAATGCCCCTTCCCTCCAAAAATATACAGACAACCTCCATCACTCCCTCAGGAAACGCGGGTACCCCGAAAAATTTCTCTACAACAAAATCCTCCCTCCCACCGCCAAATTCACCCCCCATGCCAAGTCTGACTCCCCACAAACCCTTAACCTGTTCACAACATACATTCCCAGCACCCATAGAATTAATAAGATCCTCAAAGACTTGTTCCCTATTATAAAGAACAACGCTTCCACTTCTCTTCTTCTGCCCACCTGCCCCTCAGTCTGCTTCAAACCTAACTTACGTGATATTTTCAAATCCACTAGGCCCTCCCTTCAACCACCACCCACCCGCTCTCCTTTGTCATCGCCTTGCCGCCACCCAAGATGTAAATGCTGCCCGCTTCTCTGTCCACACGTCCTATCAATCGGTCTTCTACTACGGCGACCTGCACCTCCATCAACACCATCTATCGCTTCTCCTGCAATTTTTGTCCATCATTTTATATTGGTGAGACCACCACTCCACTGTCGATCCGTATGAATGGCCATCATCATTCCACCAAGTCTCCCCCCTTCCTCAATCCCATTCCGAAGCACACCGCTTCCCATGGTCACCACGCTCCCCTCCTACTTACTGCATCCACTGCTATTTCAGTCATGCATGACCACTTCAGGAGAGAATGGTAGCTTACCACACCCAAACCCTTCCTTGGGATTTGAGCAAGGGTAGGTTGGAGCACCCGAAAGGTAGGCAGTGGAAATGTAGAGATAGTATACCCACCCTTTTCTTACTCTTCAGGGGGTGTAATCGAAAGGTAGTCAAGGTGCAAGCCATCCATGGTCAAGCAAGGGTATAGCTGGCGTAATTCTACACCTCCCTTACACTCTAGGGTGGGTAGGATGGAGGTAAGTGGGGCGAAGTCAAGAGAGGACCAATGAGTGCAGGGCAGGTGCTATGTTATCACTCTCCCCCCCCATGGAATGTGAAGAGTTGATAAAGGGCAGCTAACTACACTTTATGACATGTACTATCCCTGTACACTCTGCCTACCCACTACGAAGAAGCTTATTAATGCCAGGGGCCAAAGACATAGAAAATCTCCCAATATGATCTTGATTACGCAACTTTCACATACATGCATAGCTGCATATATATTACCTCATGACTTCCCGAATGACTTCTTCAACTTTTCTCTGCAAAGCAACAGTTCCATTCTGGAAAGTTGACAGACAATGCATTTGTCCTTCAAGTTCCTCAGCCTTCCTCTTCAGCTCAACATTTTCAAACTGTTTGAAAGTTTATAAATTATTCATTACTACATTCCAGGAAATTTTAAGGTGTATAAAACAATGACATAATGGATTATTGCAATGATCCTACATTAGGTTTGATAATATATTGGGGAGCTCCTATTTAAAATCTAGCATGCCTGCTTTTGTTAATAGAGTTTGAAGATTTTTTTTCTTTGCAATTATAATGTTGTACTAATTATAATTTTTAACAGTTACTCATTAACAGTTACTGTGATAACATCACAGAGCACTTAACACTTTTTTTCTGATAATGCCAATTGGTACCAACTGTAGCACATGTGTCAAATTAGAATTTAATGCTGCTATGCATTTCACTAATTGGAGAGCTACCACTCTGCAGAAATATTTTTTTAAATTCTACCCACGGTAAAGTTTTAGTAGCCATGCTATACAGAGGCCAGTCATAAGTAGGATTCCGGGCCAGAGAGATGAGCACTCTGGCCTGTTGCAGTAAAAAATGTACCATATGTTTGTGCAAGTATTTTTCCCATGTTCAATTAATCGCTGCATTTGATGGCATATAAGAACACCTTTTTGACTAAACTTATGACTCAAAAGTTACCCACAAGTCTCATATGCGAAGGTTCAGCCTTTATGATTGATATGAAGAATACTATAGTTGTAATTACTATTATTGTATACCTACACAATGACTGGCACAAGGCCTAGGCAATAAGGTTTATGTATATAGTTTGGCTTGCTTCCACGATATCAAACGTGCAAGCAAGATATAAAAAAAATATGGTAAAAAATAGATAGATAAAAAATATGGTATCCCGCATGTTTTCCCACCAGCACACCAATAGTTATGATCAATCTGTTTTGATCTTCCCTCATCACAGGTGAAGTTAAACTCATTTTACTCTTGCAATTTTAAGGTTCAAGATCAGCAATCTGAATTAACACTTTACAGCAATCATTATTAACAGAAATGACATAATTTTAAAATAGAGGAATTTTTGTAGTTCCTGTACCCCAAATATATCATAAAAAGCTTAAGGCACTTGAAATTCTTATTGGTATTCTTATTTGCTTTAAAGTTATAAATAAAAAAGAGCTAAATGTTTACATACAAATATGATTCAGCTGAACCTCGTTCTAGCTCAAGCAATAATTTTAGACCAAATCCCTAAAAACAGGAAAAAAATGTACCAACCTGCAATGCTCTAGCTTGCTCCTTCAGTGAATCTCTCTCTGCAGAAGTTGCCTAGCAAACACAAAGAATTAGAACAGCATTCCAACTTTAAACCTGCTCAGAAGTGTAGTGCTTAAGAGCCTTGATAATTTGAGGAAAAAATACTGGCATCTCAAAACATTACATCTCAATTACAAGATCTAGGAATTGAGAGCTGGAGGATGGAGATGATTCAACCTCATGGAATACAGCTATTGAGAATGGGTGGTATCATAAATGATTCATTATTATTGATAAAACATCGCAAATTGTCCAAGCTAAATTATCACTGTCCTATTCACTTATGCAGTATCATAAAATGTTTTTACCAACACAGAAAAATTGGCTCACTCTATGAAATCATCAATAATCTACCAATAACCATAGGTTGTTGGTCGAGCACCACCTATAATATTCCACCCAATGGGAAATCCCATAGTTATCGATCACCAAACATGTCATTGCCTCAAATCATGTCCCTCTTTAGTTCTATTTATCTCCTACCTTACCCTTGCTGTCATAAGTCCCCCTCCTTGGCACGCAACTGGCCCTTACTCTCCCCTCCCTCCTCATTAGAGGAGCAAATGGTGCCATAAAACATCAGTCACTTGGCAACCTACCAGGCGCATTAGCGTATCTATAAGTGTCTGAAGGGGGGGTCGCCACCGAAACCCCCATGTAAATGGGGGGTCCGGGAATTTTTAAAGCTATATATTTTTTTTACCAATGGGGGGGGGGTTAAACCACCAAAACCCCCCTGGATACGGCTATGACCAGGTGATCAACTCTAGAGGGGCACAAACCTCAATCATAGCACTTTGGAAAAGTTCGTCAATTGCCTTTGACTTGTGCCTCTTTATCCCTTGCACAAGGGCTAGCGAGGAAAAACCAAATTTTGGACCCATGAGCAGGTCTCTATTTTGACATATCAAACATTGCATGAGAATCAGTCAAACAAAACCTTAATCTTCAATCTTAAAAACAAAATATTTTAACACAATTTCCATTTCCAATTTCATAAGGGCTTGTCCATGACATAAAAATCATTAAGAAATTTAAATCATGCCATGCTATGTGAGTACACAGAATCAAAAGATAATTCCATATATTTATGGATTAAACTTCAATTTTCAATTCAACAAACTTCAAAAAATTTTCAATCATTATTCCTCAATTATTGGCTCAGTACCATTAGGCAACCATTGGTATCTTTGGATGTATCTCATAAAAACACAAACTGTGGGGTCTTCAGGATGCAAAATCTTTCATGGGAAAGAACACCCAGCATATAGGGATAGGCGCTGGCCTCCCTCCCTTTTCTGATTTGTGAATTCCATATGCTGTTGGGCTTACGATATTATGAGCTCTACCCTCACCTATCAGCTCACCCACCAGATTGACCACTGAGATTGTTAATGCGACTTTGTATCTAAACTATGTGATGAAACCCATGGATATTTATATTCCTATGGTGTTAATAAAATATTATTATTATTATTATTATCCTCAACTGGCCACAATTACTTGGATATGAAGAAGAATGCTCCTGTGGAGATTTAAACATACAAGGAAGTTAAGGAGTGATTCATGGGAGTAGAGTGAAGGAATTTCATCATCAATGAGAGAACACTGTTTTTCCACAATATATATGTTTCGACTTATTATGTCATTTTCAGGTGTCACTACAAAAGACAAATGTACGATAGTAATGTCCACCAACTTAAGTACAAGTGTTCTGCAATATACACTGAGTAAAGTGGGTGCAAATTTCAAAAAAGATCTAAGGAACATTAATTATGCTTCAGAAATTTGAACACATACTCCCAGTTTTCAAAACATTTACTGGAAAGTGGACGTTGCAGAGATTTCATTCTCAAAATCCTCCATTTGGGGAGGACCAGTAGCTGCCTAGATGCTCTTGAGCTGTTGGAAATTATCAAGAACGTCAATTTAAATCATAACATTGTAAATGACCATTTGTATGTTTCTGGCTCACCCCTCCTTGACTCCCCTATTCCAATCAACCCAATTAACCCACCACCTCTGTGAGGCCCCAACCCCCATTTTTCCACTGTATGTGTACAGAGATCCCTACATGTGTCTTCTGCAGTTGCACCTGAACAATACCTAACAAGTCGAAACCTTCAGTGAAAAATAAACTTATTGTGGAGAAAGGGAGTGTCGTTCATTGATAATGAATCACTTCCACCAAATGTGGGCCGATACTATTGAGTATGTGGAAGAAATTCAGGCAGACCTCAGTTCAATTCTGAAAATATTCATAAACGAATGGCATTCTACCCAGAATGATCTACACACTTTCATGACACAAGTCTGGCAGAGTCTAAAAGTTTCACAGATATCATTGAGGTAGGAATGCTTCACATAATTTGGCATAAGCCCGCAAACAAACTGCTATGTGTGAAACAGATGTGCTTCAAGTCTCCTGAACATTTATTGAGTTGAATTGAGCATCATTGGAAAAGTGGAAAGGGAGAGCTCTGCAAAGGAGTCATGTCAAACACTGGTACACAGGGATGGGAAAATTGGGCCGCGGGAGTGTATGATACTTGACTTTGATGAAGACATTATAAAGGGTCTAACAATCAAGCATCAAGGGACATGCTGTGCTCACATTATATCATCATGCCATAAAAATATTTTTTCTGTTGATGGATTCATGATAATGTGCCAAGATAATATCTACTTAAGTATTCCATAAATTACCAATGGTATTTTTTCTAAACAGGACTTCATAAATTCATCCATATGTACATACCTACATAGCATGTGTGCAGTACATAGCACACATGTATACTATGTACACATTTCTGTAAAGCTTATTTTTACATGCTCACCAACCTGTAACTGAGCACGATGCAGAGGAATTGATTCTCTTTCTTCTTCCCACTTACGCCCAGCAGATATAGCCAGTTCCAACTGTACCTGAGACTCTTCGAGTTCTCGGTTTGCTTTGTCCAGTCGCCTTTCAAGATCATATTTAACAAGAAGTGCCTGATTGAGATCCTTCCTGCTTTCTTCAAGCAGTCCCTAATATTTATGGAACTAATTCAGATTATTTTCAGGTTAAAAACTCAACATATACATACGTATGAATGCATATCTCACCCTTTTAAGATTTAGCTCATGAAGGGCTTCCCTGAGCTTTTTCTCAAAGTTATACATGTCTGGTTCTTTGATACTCATCATTAACACTAGGGTGAAAATGGAAAACAACACGTACATTATTTCTGAACAAACACAAACAACAAGAATCGAGATGTTATGCCTCTGCACTCCTAACATGCAGCTCAGGATTAACTCCCAATGATTCTAATGAGGTTATTCGGAACAAATTACTACAGCGAGATATTCAAATTTATATACCTTACCGACTGGTAGCCAAACCTTAATTATAAATTTCATTCAATTATAGCACTCATATCGTTAGATATTGTAAATGAAATACTTGTACATTTTAGCTGACTACAAAGCACCATATTCTAACATAGATTAGAAATAATCATTCATTTACAAATTTTATCAATATATCGATCATCTATTTTATTTATATACCTACTTATCTACGTTTTTTAATTGCTAAATTTGTATTCAATGGAAATTATTTGTTCTTTCATCAGTAATCCATGAAACATAGCGAGCCAGGAAAATAAATTAAGCGTCGTGGCCTTCGTGGCGACAGAAGATAAACACCTCGCAAATGATTACTAAATGATCAAAACGATGCTCATCTCATTACCCCGATTAAAAGTAGAAAAAATATCTCAGTCTCCAATTACGGAAGAAATTTCCCCTTGCCTGGAGAAAATAACCACCATACAAACAACCCGGCAATTCAAAACTTAGCGCAAAGTGAAATTCGATATGCGCATCAATTATTAATTCTGAAAATTAGAAGGAAAAAAAACAATAGGTAACGTGAGGTAACGTCAGTCTTTGTTAATCTAACTGGCGCTGAAAATGTTCGTAAATCCCTTTTTTGTTCATAAATGACAATAACACAATGACAAAACAACGGCATATCAGGCCTTTCATTTTCATTCCACAGGTGGTTTGGGTAAACCAAAATATGGCCTCAGTACCTGCCACGTCGTTTATCATCTTAGTGGCATTTATTAAATTAATATTGGTATGTGGCGAAGAAACTACCGTTCCATGGTATGAATCCTTACCGGCAGTGGCGATGGACTATAAGGTGCACATAGATCCTGGAAAGGAAGACTGTTATTACCAATACGTGAATCCAGGTGCTACCTTCTATGTCAGCTTTCAGGTTTGTAATCGGTGACAATATTCTCGGTGCCCCCATGTCAGGGTCGTGCTCATGCATATAAATTCTTGTAGTGACCTGAATCGACTCCGCAATGTTACTTGCCGTCGGTCATTCATTATTTTTGTTTTCACAGGTTTTAAGAGGTGGTGACGGAATGGCAGGATTTGCCGTTCGTGATCCTGCAGGCCAAATAGTTCATCCTTATCAATGGAAAGCCAATTCTGACTACCAAGAATCAAGCACACACGGTGGTTATTATGGAGTGTGTATCGATAACCAGTTCTCACGTTTTGCTGCAAAGCTAGTAAATATTTACATAACGGTCATTAGGTGAGCATACTATCCATATGTTGGCGGCATCTTCGAATACCACGCCAACTGCCAGACTTGGGATACTTTTAGGTGGCTATTAGTAATGTTTCTTGTTTTCCCGTATCATTTTTTTTCTCCTTGCAGGTATGATGAATGGGATAAATTTAGCAAGGAACTTGAAGACTTGGATTTGAGCGTTCAGAACTTTACGGTTAGTGATGTTCATTACTGTGTACTCTAGCTATTAACGATTGAAACTAATCAGTGGGGAAACTGGGGAGTAGTATGGTTGGATTTTTTTTACTTAAAAGAATTATTGCCATAGAAAAAGCGTCTGGTTACTTCACCAGTACCCCTTATGAGTTGATTGGGTCTATCATTAAAAATTACTCTCTTTTATTTCAATCTGTTTGTATGTAATTGTTGTTGCTCTTTCTTGTTCTTTGCAAATTAATTATAAGATGTTAGTAATTGAGTTCCAACTTCTTACCCATTGGCAAGCTTAAGTATTTAAATGATTTCCTATCGTACTGTTACTATGTAGCCAGAGTTTTTAACTTTCCAATATGGAGGAAAGAGCTGTAACTTTAACGAATGTGAATGCTTGTGATATTGATATGGGGAAGTAACAAGGTTTGAAGAATTGACTGTTTCACCCCTCCTTTCCGTGGAAATATTCCCCTGTATCCAGTTCACATTTGTTGTACATAAGAGGCAATCAGGGAAAACAGTACTGATCAGCTCTTTTATCATTATATTTTCACGAAACACAGGACCTTAGCAGTGCGAAACAGATGTATCTTCCAAACCTATTCCTGTCAGTATAAGCAGTCCTTATTTGCCTGTTGTTTGGAGAAGATACAGCTTAGTTGAATAATCTTGCTGTGTGGCACAAAGCCTTGAGGCAGTAAGCTCATGGTTGAGGAAGGGAACTTGGGAAGGATGAAAAATCGCTTGCCTGTTATTCACTCCCTAAAAATGAGCTTCTATTTTAGACCTCTTTAGGATACCATAGTGACTATTGGGGTGTCACAGACCTTAAATTGCCTTTGCAAATAAGCTATAACTATTCTCTTGGGCCATAAGTAATTCATTAGACTCGTGCATTTCAAATAATTGCAGCAATCATAATAACAGAGTTCTTGGCTAATGGAGGTTAGAGCTATGTATTTTAGAAACTTCTCAGATTCACTTAAAATTTAATTGAGGCTGAATGGTACTTAAGGATTAATTTTGGCTGAAAACTCCTTTATATGTTGTGCTAATTAACTTTATTTTAAACCAATGGCTCTTGCATAAGAGTGAGCATGTATGAGGTATGGAAGTAGAGATGGAAGTTAATAATTATCAACTATTAACCAGCAGATCTCGTCATTAACTTCCCATCGCACCAATTCTTACTACAAATGTTGCTGTAATGTCAATGAGAAAATTATCCCATCCATATTTATGTAACTTAATAGGATAACATAAGGTTTAGAGAATTGTTGATTTTAACCCTTCACACTCTCTGCTATGTATATCCGTATGTTGCCATTAATATGTGGTCATTAGATGAGGAAGGTAAAAATGTATGTTGATTGCCAGAAGCTATGGCTAATCCTAACATATTTTACTAGAATGTATATTGTATCAGCGAACCTGAGGGCATTGGGTTTATGTCTCTTTATCTTAGGATTTTATTTTTAAATTGATAGGATTGGGGGCCCAGGTAATAATAATAGTTAGTTTCATGATGGTGAAGGTATGTGTAAATGACTATGTCCCTCTTCAGACCCTTTTACTTCCTACCTTCCCCACCCCCATCATTCTATCCGGACTACCCGTTGTTCTCTTCCCTCTACCCTGCTTACCCAACATTCTGCCTGCCTGTATGTAATCACATCCTTCAAAAGACCCCCCCCCCCACCCTTTATTATCTTTTCCCTCCACACCACCTACTTTCCTCAATCAGCTTCCTCTCCACTCCTATCAACTCTAGTACTTCATTGTTCATCCTACTTTCAACCCATCTTAATTTCTCCATATCCACACCTCAAAAGCCCTAAGTCTATTTTCGTCTTATTTCCTTAACACTTCGCACTTGCATTTTTTCATTTCTGAGTTAGGTTGTGTCGATTGTAATTAAACACCTAAGTGGAAAGGGTTAAAGCCCATGTTTCTACATCGCACAATGCCAAGTTCCATAAAATTTTCTCCAGTCTTTTCTTAACTTTCCTACTCCAAGACCCTGTCATCAGTTAACACCTACAAGTAAAAGCCTCTTTTGAGAAATACTGTAAAATAATGCATGTTCAGATTAATGTTGTTGGCATATAACAGTATTTAATACATCATACTCTTTTAGTTTTAATTGGCTGACAATGCAATTGCTCGAGTCTTTCTTTCAAAGATATTAGAGATGTAAGGTTAAAGGAATCAAAAGTGACCAAATTGTTGTCATCAATTTAAGAATGGAGAGGATTGTTCACAGCCTTTCTAGTCATGAAGCCCCTTAAAAAGTTATTACTTTTTTGCATGAATCCGTTGTGCTAAGATACTGTTCTTTCCTTTAGGACACAATACGGAATGTCGAGAAAAACATCCAGGACATGCTACAATACCAGCATCATAGCCGGGGAAGAGAAGGTCGTGATTATAATTTATTAGTAGATAACAATTCCTATGTCCAGAATTGGAGTTTGATTCAAATGTTTTTCATCACTTGTACCACCATGCTTCAAGTCTACTTTGTGCGGAAGCTCTTTGAAATCAAAGATGTCAAACCTAGAGCGTGAAAATGGATAAATTGTTTTATCTCAAAGTTGTTATGATTGTGTAAATAATTTTTTCATCAGAGTGAGTGACCATTTTCAGTATTTCAAGAAATCAGCCGACTAAGAACAAAATTGTGCGAAAATAAATTTTTCTTTCGATATTGATTGATTTGAATTCTTAATTCTCTGTTAGTTAAAATTATAAATTACATACTTAGATTGTTCATTCACTCTTAGGGGCTTTCAAATTTTGAGTCTCATTCATGTGATCCATCAAGCATTCATGATGACTGGATGTTTGGTTGAAATTTTTGTTACCTAAGTTTAATTTTTACCAGGCTCTGGGTGCATTAAATGCCTAATATGATTTACAGTGAACACTTGAGCTGTTTTCTGTATGAATATTTATAAAGCACATCAAATGCAAACTATTGCATGAAGACATACCACACATTTCATATTGGCTGTAAAAGGGCAAACAAGTTTTGTTTTATATGCCAGAGAAGTGGCATACCTGAGAAGAACTTTTCAAGAAACCTGAGGGAGAATTTTGTCATTTCTCACCTCAGCTTGTGACTGTTATATCTTTTATTTGGATTGGAGAGAAAAAAGACATGATGAATATATAATGATCAATGCTTAAAATTTGGAAAATTTGTGCATGCATTGAAAATTTATTGTGAACCTAATAGTCATGCACCTAAAGATGTCTTATTTTTGTACTGTTTTTTAATGATTTTAAATGTTTTTCAAAAAAAAGGTTGGATGGTTATGCTTCAATTGTTTGTTTTTCAAGGTGATGGTTTTATACAAAATAAAATTTGATTGTAAATTGTAATACTTTTAATGTTAATATACACAAATAAATATACTATCAGCCTTACACCATTCTTAGAATGGGAGCCAAGTGCTATATACATTTTGCTCAAGAATGCTTGCACAAACAATGTGAACAAAATATTCATGATTTCTGAAAGAAAGCCATCTCAACAAAATGGAATATTTCACTAATACTTTACAAAATCTTAACATATATACATACATCCATTGTTAACAATCACTTGAAAATATGCTACCAAAATTTTTTTTCTTCATTTTAGTTGTGTATATAAATAGGTTTAAAACTTTCATTATATTCAGCGCAATGTAATGCACATTCAGTCTTCATACATGTTTTCTTCACTGCAAAGAAGGGTGCATTGCTGGTCTTTGTGCATTCCTTTTGCATAATTTATCTGCTGCACCACCTAAGAATCAGTAAAAAAAAGGCATATTATAGCTGCCTTAGAACTGATTGATCATTTACCAAATGACTGTACTCAACTGAACCAAGAATTTTAGGCATGATGTATCAGTGGTCTAAACTCTTAAGTGAGAAAAAGCAACTTTCTACCTAAAAATAATGTGAAGATGGGAACCTGCATGATGCAATGAACCCAGTTCATTTCCCATGTAAAAATGTTTTGTGCTGAAAATTTCATTAAATTAGCACATTCTTGGTTTACAAAAAAAATTAGTAAAGTTGAGAGCTGTTGCAAAAAATCTTGGATTTTGATGACCTTATTTAATTCATCTTTTCTATTTCTAACTGCTTCAATTCCTCAAATACAATGAAAAATTACCATGGATCACAAACTGATATGTCTAATGTTAGCTAGAACACACTGACGCAAATATGGATTTTGGAAAAGAATAAGGGAAAGCACTACTATACTAAATGAGGTGTGTTCTTACATTATCATACACACTCTAGGATAACAATTTCTCCCTTCAAAAATCTTGCAATCTTACTGTTCTTGCCATCTACTCATAATGTGGAAAAAGAGAATCAGACTGAAATGAATAATTCATTTGAGGAGTCATGGCAAAAGCTGTACTGAAGTTCTAATTCCAAAGGTCATTTGCACCATTTACAATAGGTGGGTATTGGGGATAAGAATTTGTCAGGAATGGATAAGGGTTGGAAAGAAAGCTGACAACACCATCGGCTTGCTCTTACTGGATGGTACCACACAGTCCATAATTCAATAACCTATCTTTATAAACTAGAAACATAAATTCTCAAGAAATAACATTGGAACATGAAACACTAGCCTTTAGTGCCCAGGAGAATATTCCAGGAACTTTGTATTGATAATTTAAGTAAGGATTACATGCACTAGTACATGATTCTGATAGACATAGTACTGTGCTAAAAAATCTTCTGAAATCCACTTAAGTGGGGACCGGCATACCCTGGAATTCTCCTATGCTGGGACTTGAACCCAGGCCCTCAGAATAGAAGACCAGTACACTAGCCACGGCAACAACCTAACGTAGCAATGACTCAAATCACATTTATCAATAAATATGAACATTGTACATTTATCTACCAAATTTACAGCAGAATTGTTAAACACCAATAAAAAAAAACTTATTTTTTGTTTATGTGAAATATAGTGAAAAATACGTCGTTGTTGTTGCATAATCATTAAAACTACATATTTGCCATTTTATTTACTCAATTAAATTAAAACCACCTAAAATATGACTGCAAACATGTGGAGGCAATAGTAAGAAAGTCCTAATTATTATACAGTAGAAACTCGAAATTAAGAAGTCAACGGGACCGGAAAAATTGACACTTCATAATATCAAATTTTGTTTGAACATAACATTTTGTATCCTTAATGAACATCGTCCAAGCTATTCACTTTCATACATAATGTGCATGCTGACGATGATTGATTAGGAGCATTACTCTGGCAAGGACTGTCTGAAAAACACTGCTATAATCCATCATTATTCGTAAAAATGAGTAAATTTTTAACTCCAGGAGCGATACCAGAGGTTCATAATTTCAAATTTTGTTATTTTGTATTATCGAATAGTGATACCTGTACCCTTTTAGTCGGGACCTAAGATTTTGCTTTGTAAAATCAAAATGTCATAATTTTGAGTTTCTACTGTAACACATAATACAGAATTGAAGACAACGGTAAGACATGACACAATGGAATTGATCCATAATAATTTTAAGTTTGTAGTAATTTTCCATAAAATTTTCCTCACACGACAAATTTCGGTGCCAGTGTTATCATCAGGTGACAGCTGTCAGCCAAGACTGAGTCTAGACTTGGTTTCAGTTACAGACAGGTCTGTCTCCTGAAGATGACACAAGCTTCAAAATGCAAAATTAAGTGAATTAAACAACTTAAATTAGGCATAGAAAATTTCTGGAAGATTCTTTTGAGCACTACAAAAAGGCAGTAGCCCAGTCCAAAACTAGTGCTTCTAACGCTAAGCAAGCTACAGTGCTTGCTTCTGGGTGGAATGGGGTTCTGTTGGAAACACTTGAAGCAGGTTACGAAGCTGAAGCACACATCGATGTAGACTCTAGCATTCTTGACAACGATAAGAGAAAATGGCCGTGCCTTACTGTCATGGATTTATACAAAATGTTGGCAATTATTGTCTTATCATCATAGGAATAAGACAATTAATAAAAGTCTGCTATTTCTCATTTTTGGTTTCTCAATATCCATTGAAAAGTACACTGTGCATGTCCCACCCCTGCACAATATACAAGTATGTCTTCACATTCAATATTTCAAGAACTCTTTCTCTGAAATTCTATCAAAGATTACTGTTACACGCAATTCAGTTGTAAGACAAATGTAGCAAAAAACAATTGTATGAATATTGAAGATGCTTCCAATGCTTCACCGCTCTTTCCCGCTGATCAAGACATTTGAAAAATGCTGCCCATCATCTTGTTTCACTGTACCTATTCGAGACTCTAGACAAGAGAGACGCAAACTAGCAGCATACCTTGAAGCTCTGAGTGAGGGATACCGAGTTGATGAAGAGTGAGAAAACATGTTGTGAATTCGTAGGCGTTGTGCATTATTTTTTTATGTTAGGAGTTTGATTAATTTTTATAATAACTGAAAATTTGTAAACATAAGTAGAAATGTACATTAATAGGTTGTTTAATATTTTTTTCAGGATGGTGTTGGTTTTCGTCATTCCAGTGGTATAAGCCGAGTAGATTAGATAAGTTATTTCTTCATCCATAATTTATTTCGTTGTCTCTGTTGGTCTGATAATCTTAACAAACTAGTTTATTTATTAGTTTTAGTCACTAAATATGTTTCTTTTGATGTATAATATTATTTACTATCACCTAAATGTTTCAAAGATAGGCACAGTTCAAATTCTTCATTTAAGGTTTTTCTATTTGATCACTTTTATTCCATAGTTTTAATAGGTTTCACAAAAACTTTGTAGTTCTGACGTATTTCATTTTTCTCTTTCCGTTCTCTAAAAATGCTAGAGAAAGTTAGTTCTTTTCCATGCTACATATTACTTGATTCTGATGCGACGCATCATTTTCAGGTGTCATTACATCCAGATTTAGATATTGTACACAATGCTTACTCGCAACCGAAATCACAATTTTGTACACAAAATCATTAGATGGGAACGAAAAAAGAATTTTAGTGAAAAAATTCATCTTCTAACCACAACCATTCACTCATAAATCAAAAATTAAAATAAGCAAAAGGTGAAGCCCATCGAAAAAGATGTTTTGATATCATCGTCATTTTCCTCCTGTCCTTGATTGCTCATATGGGAAGTGGAGGGGGATTCTCAGAAGGTCTGCTCGCACAGATGCTGTCGTAACTGCTCCGATTGGCAGAGTCAGCTGTGTCCCCCTCTTTGCGATAAGGCGAAGTAGCTTCGCGGGCTCAGTTGTGATCGGAGGAAGTCGATTAACGTCAGAGGTTGCACCACACCCACTTTTCCGAAAGGGTTAAAAACATCAGTTTTTCGCCGCTTATAACTCGAGAAATAATTGACGGATCAAAAAACGAAAAACTACGGGTCTTTTTATTTTACAAACTCTAACAGAATCGGCAATAAAAAAGCATGGTAAACGACCCCATTGGGGATGGGAAAAGGGAAGTTTGAGTAGATAGATGGGATTTTGGTAATTTTAGTCGTACACTCTCAGAAGTTTTGAGATGAGGGATTAAAGAGAGGTAGGGTTCTATATGTTAAGGGTTTTTCTATGATGACGTTGGATTTACTACTTTTAATGCTGGCAATGATCTGAGTTTGATGAATCCATTAGCAAGTCTCCTAACCGAAGCTTTATTCTCTAAATAGGAGCTAATGTCCTTGAAGGAACTGGGATCACAGATACAAATTGTAATCAAGAGACAGAAGAAGTTTTGCTGTCTTTGGGGGCTACTTTTACCCCTGTGGAAAAGGTAGCCACAGTAGTGCAAGCGACACTAGAATTGACTGAGTACAGAAAAAATAGAATTTGGGTGTCAGGTGTCTGTGGAGAGGTAAGATATTATTTTTCGGGCATTACTAACTGCTATTAAACTCTTACAAAATTTACTGGGTTCGACACATTTCTCAAACTGGCTTGGTTTATCAACACTTTTTCAATTTTGCAATCTAATAAGAGTAATAGATCATCATAAAGTAGAGTCCGATTGAAAGCTCGTGGTGTCTGCGCAGAAGCTCAAATTCGACCTGGACGAGTCCATTGTGACGGACTCGAGCTCGGAGGGGGTGCGAGTGAAAGTGGTCATTCTCTCCCGGGCTTTGTCTCAGACCACGTGCGTTCGCTGCCAACCAAACTGCTTTTGCTTCATCTTCATTTTCAGTACCTATTTAGTTATTTTAGTTATAACAGGACGTAGATAGCTTAGGTAGGTTATAGGAAGGTTAGTTATTTTATATTTTGTCATTCTTAGTGTAGGCATAGGATTGATTATTGTAATTTAGACGTGTTATTTTCAATTTGTTCATTAGTTTCTTAGTCCGATCTTTCATTCATAATATCATTTCTTGGTGTAGAGTCGTTAGTTATCTTAGCTGTTTTGTTTTCAGTAGTTCATAACTTAAGTTTAATATTGCATAATTTCTTTCTTTCAATTTTAACCGTTTCTTGAATACTTAAATTAGCATTGCATTTTTCTACTTTTAGTCATATATTTTATTAGTTTATCATTCTAGATTAAATAGTAGGTTAGAACAGATATAGCATAGGTAATTAGACAGATTCATTGTTTATAGCATAGGGCCATCGTTTATCGTAAGGTCATCGTTGCTTTGTTTCGAGGGTATTTTGTTTTTCGTGATGGAAAACGCGAAATCCAAAGTAGGGGGTGGGAAGATTCTCCACAGTCAGGCGCGAGAAATTGATCATAATGTGCTGAATTTTATGAAGAATGAAGCAGAGGAGGGGTTGCAAATCCCTCTGAAAAGCGTTTATGATCGTGTGGCCGCCACAACCGGCGTTTCTAAACTCAGCTTGATACGGATTGCTAACGAGGGAGCAGCAATTGCCAGTGGTTCTAAGGCAGAGTTTGTCTCTCCGAAAAAGAAGAAGCCTCTAAAGAGCCCAAAGTCTACTGAGGACGATTTTGATGTTCAGGTGATAAGAAGAACGGTGCATAATTTCCATACTGTGGAAAAAAGGCATCCCACACTCCAGGCTTTGTTACCGGTTATTACAGAACAGACCGGTTTCAATGGAAAATTGAGTTCTCTCCGTGTACTCATGAAAAGTATTGGCTTCAAGTAAGTAAAATTATCAGAAATGACTTTTCAAATGCATGTTTACATGGTCTAACTTTTTAATGGTCATGTTTTCCCCACAGATGGAAAAAAACATCTAATAACAAGGCAATTTTAAGTGAAAAGTATGATATTCGCTTGAAGAGGATGGCATATCTGCGGAAAATCATGAAATTCAGAGAAGAAGGGTGACCCATAGTATTTACCGATGAAACTTACATCCACTCATCCCACACCACGCCCTTTCAGTGGACGAGTGGAGATGCACATGGGCTGAGAGCACCTGTATCTAAGGGACAGAGATTAATTATCATTCATGCTGGTTAGTATAGGAAGTAATTTTTAAACTGACATAGATGACTCATTACTGACCCTGAAATATGCTTCGTAGAGTTTATGTTTATAAAAAGCTATCATTTTTACAGGTGGAGAAATGGGATTATTTCCAGGAGCTCTACTAGTATTTAAATCAGATCTGAAAACAGGGGATTATCACGGTGAAATGAATCATGAAAATTATTTGAAGTGGCTAAGAAATCATCTCATCCCAAGCCTTCCGTATAATTCTATGTTTGTGTTGGACAACACGTCGTATCACAATATACAACAGAATCGCAGTCCAAGCATGAGTGCTAAGAAGGATGCCATGAAGGCGTGGCTGGACACCAGAGGGGTGGAATACCCAGCGAAGGATACAAAGATTGAGTTATTTGAAAAAATTAAAAGAAATAGGGGGTCTGTGATATACCAGGTGGACAGTATTCTGGCTGAATATGGACATTCGACAGTTAGGTTGCCTCCCTACCATCCAGAGCTCAACCCGATTGAAAAGATATGGGGAATTTTAAAAAATTGGGTGGCAATGCACAACGTTTCTTTTAAATTGGATTGGAAAAAAGTGCTGCAATTGGTAAGGACGAGTGGTGCAAAGTGTGTGAAAAAGTGAAAGATGTGGAAAACAATTATATAAGCAATGAAATGGTGCGTGATGAAGTCGAGAATGAACTTTTAATTACCCTGTCAGAGACTGAAGATGCGAGTTTTTCTGATTCTGAAAGTTCTGATTAACCCTGCGACAGTCGCGTGCATGTAGGGGATACACACGTGGTGAATTCAGTCTAAAATTGTATAACACTGTATGCACTGCACTGTGCCTTCCTTTTCTATTCATTCCAGATTCCATTGCTTTACTTATATCCTATTCTGACGTTCAGTGAGTCGTCACTGTTCTTCCTCAGGTCAACTTTGTATTTCTGACACACACGCGACCATTCCGATACTTAAAATTCCAGCCATGACCTTCATAGTTTCTTCCCTCGTTTACATGCTTACATTGCATTCTTTTATAAAATAAATGCAACTTTTATTTATAAAATGTGTATTTATTAACCATACTCTAATTATTTCAAACTTTTAGTCCCTGCACTTATCCAAATTTGAATTTGACATTCGCGAGAACAAGAATTAACTTGCAGGAGATTGGTTTGGTGGGGTGACTAGTGGACTGGCTTCCCACGGCTAGGGCCGGGGACATTGTAATAAATGTTACTATGAAAATGAAAATTTCGGGCTGAGAGCGCGCTTGCTACTGGGCAAAAATTCTCTTGTGTTGGCTACACTGAGACCATGCCTTCCCCTAC
This sequence comes from Platycnemis pennipes, assembly GCA_933228895.1. Lineage (NCBI taxonomy): Eukaryota > Metazoa > Arthropoda > Insecta > Odonata > Platycnemididae > Platycnemis > Platycnemis pennipes. The sequence goes on from OW121851.1 coordinate 85,557,870, forward strand.
GCTCCCGAGCAGATACCGATGGGTATATACTTGCCTTCCCCTCCAAACTACCGCCCCCAAAGGCACCTTCCCCTCCACTCGCTGTCGTTCCGCGCATTTAGGTGCCACGAGCTTTCAATCGGACTCTAACAAGAAAAGATCATTATGATGATGGATAAATTAAAATTAAATTGATCATTTGCCACTCCAGCAGATCTTTCTCGATACACTGCTATGACAAGTAAAAAATATTGCTTCTTTCACCCTGCCAGTATTGCCACGAATTCTGAAGTTCACCTTGGCCTTCTAAAGAAGAAATTCTGCGCAATATGCCAAGATGTTTTGGAAATGTTATGAAGATCAAGGTAGTGCTTGGTAGCACAAAGGTCAAAACAGGTAATTTCAAATGCCTAAAAGGCCACATACTGTCATACTTGCCGCATAAAGGTAGAAATATTGTGAAATATCAGGTTGGTGTAAACCAGGGGGATTAATCAAGTGATATGTATCAGCAAAGGTTATGGAGGGTGGGTCTCTGACAGAAAAACCTCTTAGAAAATTAATTTAATAGGATTACTGGAGCCATTTATTGATGAGGTGATGGTTGACAATTTTTTTTAAACTTCGTTCTTTATGCTAGGAAAATGAAATAAGAGTCGTCCATCATCCACTTCTGAGAAAAAATTTCAAGTTTTCAAAGGTTTTCATTAAAAAAAATTCAAAGAGTTTTTAAAACAACAGGCTAATCAAACTTCAGAGAATGGGAAAGCTAGGGGGCATGTGAAGAGGGAATAGAAAGTTGGATGTAAATAGAAAGACTACAAAAACTTAAAATTCTAGTTGAAAATATTCCAACTGTACTACTTCACCACACTGACGATTTCCATACCATAATTTCTCGGCCTATCCTGCCTGAGAGTAAATTTCTTAAGTATATATAAGGTTAAGCAGAAATACATTATGTTCTACTCTGCCTGTCATCCGTCACTCTAATTCTCATAAGTTTTCTTTTCTGGTGAGTAGTAATATCCCTCAAACTTCCCTAGCAAGACTTAAGACTTATTACTTGTTCTCTACCATAACTCCGTCGACTTAATGCCATACTTTGATGAAATTAGAAAGGCAGTAATATGAAAGCAGGACTGTGAAACACTTGGTAACCACACGAATATTATTTTACAACATTCGACAGTAATTCATTATCAATACATTTTTATACTATCCAAAAGTTCCACAATCATTGCCAATATAGAACTTGACAAACAGGGATTTTTTCTCAAGCCAAAACGAGAAAATTGGCAAGTTATATTAGAAATATTGTACGATGTTATGCAGCTTTTCAAACCAAAATAACAATACAACCATCAATAGTTGAAATAAAATTTTCTTACATGTTTAGTGCCAACATCGAGCAAGGGCTTACACTCACTAGAGACATAAGAAAATTCCTTTGGAAAGCTTTATTCAGCTCAGGATAAGAAGGAATGGGTTATACCTACATGACAGAAGTTTCATATTTTTTTTCGCAAGTACATAGATCGCTTTTACCTATTTCTAGTTATTTTTAACCCACATACACTTAGGTACATTGATGACAACTGTTCAAGTTTGGTTATATCATTGCTAGCAAAAAGATAGTTACGATCATTTACAATACACTTCAATCATTCCCTGAGCAAAACTATGTAGTTGTTCATAAGATAAGTATAAAAATGATTAAATACATTTTCTTCGGCAATAGTACCATACTTAGCAACATTAAATGTAATATTTGCGGTAAGATAAGCAAATCAAATTACCCATTTAGGCACCAAATAGCAGCCACTACGTTTGCACTTTCCCTATAAACTGGCTTTACAGGTGCCACTACAATATTTGATAACAATTTCCTACCCGATATCTACCCTCCCCTTCATAAGTAATGGCTCTTTTGTTAGCCCTTTCGTTTGCAACATGAGAACTAGCAATTGGCAACAACCTTGTTCTTGACGCCGGCATCCTACGATCATCACAAGTCAAGCATTAAGAACACATTTACCTTTTGTTAAACAGCAGCTTTTTACACCTTCTCTTAAATAATGCGCTATCTCCTGAAAGCATAAAACTTTGCTTTGAGCTATGGTCCAGTCACTGGTCCTTTAGTGCTCTGCCTTCCACTGCTGCCTACCAAACATACGAATAGGAGGGAATGCATTTATCCTCAGAGTAAGGATCTCCATCCTTGCTCTGAGCATTTATCCTTCCCTGAGCGGCCATATTGGAAAATTAAGTCCGCGCTCAAAGCGCCGCCATTAGTGATTTGAGTCTCGAATTGGTTGTTAGTGTTGCTACTACCTATTAACGTCACTCCTTAAAGTAAATCGTCCAAATATTAAGCATTCTTTCCCAAGCACGCTTCATTTTATGTCAGCAATACGTCATCTCAATAATGCTTTGCCAAAGCATTCTTGGCTTTCAGATGCAGCTAGAGTTTCATTTTCCAATGTTATTTCTTGAGAATTTGTGTTCAACAGAAGAAAATACCCCTTGTGTGGGATGGGCTAATATATTGGTTTTTGTTCTTTGGGCTCAAATTGTCATGGGCCAAAAACGTCAGCTCTCACATGAACCAAAACAATCTTTGACAAATAATTAGCATACAACTTTGACTACATTTGGGCCACAATGCAATTTTGTTGCTAATGAATATTCAAGGATTTGTAAATTAAAATAAATTACTAATTGATATCTAAAAATAACTCCAGAATAATTCATTTGATAGGAGTTACATTTTTGTTGACATACCTTCAAAACTTCTTGTTGTTAGGGCTTAAATTTAATGGGACTAAATGGTTAACTTATGAAAACTGTACTCACCCAACATGCAGTAGACTCATGATCACAGCGAAACCTTGGTCTTGTTATTGCACCAATCACCATACCACTAATAGGTCCATCAACAACCTCTATGCTTCCAACACCCAATTCCAAATAATGCTTGGACATTTTCGTAACCACTGTACATTCATGCAAAACACTGAAATGAAAAAAATCAAGGATAAGAGATGAAGGAATACGAAGAAATTTTCACTGGACATAATTTATACATAAGTACAGAATACACTTACAAAGGCAATGACAAGTTATGGTTGTGTAGTAAAATTCCAAGATAGAGATTAAAAATTCATATTACTGCACTCCCACTGCTACTATTCACAGTAATTTATATTGATACAACTGAAGCCAGTGGTTTAAATATATTATTCCCCAGGGAATCTTCATTCGGCCTTTTTGCTCCTATATTCCACAAAGTGATTGTTTATAGCATTTGATAATGCTCTATTCAAACCACAGACTATTGCCACACCAATTTTAGCATCTACTTTTTTACATAGATTAGAGTCAATAAGAAAATTATAACAGGAATTATAAAAGCTCTTAAATGAGGCTAAATTTTTCAACCATGATGGGTTTCAACATATTGACATGTGCCATGAAAGGCTGGAGCAGTGGGAATCATCCAGAGGAAGAAGAAAGAAATTACTTTTCTTAACCCTTTCTCAACAAACGACGTTTTAACACAGTGTAAATTTTTCTACGCAAACGAACGAACGACGTGTCAACAATGCGTTGCCGCTAAGCTAGCCCTAAGCAGGCCTAAAAGGTGTCTTATAAAGGACTCCTTCTCGGGACGCTGTAGGTATTCTCTCTCGGTCCGCAGGAGAGGATTATCTCCACCCTTCGTCGCAGTGCGTGCCCCACTCACAGCAGGGGTCCGCGGTCAGTTGCTTGTTGGTGCAGTGGAATAACAAACTTAGAAGTTTTTTGTGTAATTGGCAAATTGAGCATTTTAAGTACATTCCTCTACAACTACAAATTTTAAACGGAGCTCTACCGTTATTTTTAACGTAGTTCATGTGTAAAGGAATCTTGGAACTAATATTTGTTAGTTATTTAGTTGGTCAGTGAGTGATTTTTTCATGGTTTTATTAGAGGGAGTTATTATTTTTTTAGGTTCAACAACTGAATGTTATTTTTTCATATCAGTTGACGGCCATACTTTTCGTGAGTTTCAATGTTTATATTTCCCTGTAATTACTAATTCTAATTTAATTGTGACAGCTGACTATTTCAGTTCTGTTTTCGTTGGTCATTGGTTTTCACCTAAGAATACAGTGATTCCTGGCAGTCCTTCGAATCCTGAGGTTCACAAGTATTGGAGGTATAACATTCGCTTCGAAGAATTTCTTATTCCTAAAATCGGGTGATTTGTAATTGAAAATAACAGTTCCAACTTGCAGGGTGCTATATTAACGTAGATCTAGATAAAAAAAATTTACGAAACTCAATTTATCGTGCTACGGTAGATTAGAGCATGAACACAAAATTAGTGTAATAGACTGAAAAACGGACAGATAACAATAAAAGACCACATTAACAGTAATGGAGAATGTATATTTAGGCTTTTTTTTACAAATAATTAAAGAGTTTTTGATATCTAGAGTAGCTACTATTTTATTTATTCTCTAATTTATTAGTCTTAACTTCTAAGTAGTAATAACATCACGTATGGTCAAATTCATCGACGACTGCAAAATAAAATGACAAAATTATTTGTTTAACCATTGATATGATTTTTTCCATAGAGAGCTTAATATTTATGGTAGAATTTCGTTTAAAAGCTGTAAAGGCACTGTAAAACTTAAATAATTCATTTCCAATAAAAGTAATATCGAGGCTGCAGCAAACAACGTTTTTAGCAAAACCATTGGATAAACAAATAGTTGTCCATGATGGCATGCCGTAATGGGCACCCTAAGCGGAAAAGGGTGAAGATTATCTCGTCTCAGTGATCGAGAAATAGGTTTGACACCCCTCTGGGCCCCAACCCAAGTTTGGGAAACAGGTACCTGAGAGGATCCTAGAATAGTGAAAGCTCCGTACTGGCAATGCAAAGAATATTTTATGGCATTCGTGAGGGAATTAGCATTTTCTGAAATGTGGGCCCGTCGCGAAAGGGTTAACTATGTGGAATTTGATATTCACTCCACCATCCTCCTCCTTACTCATTATTCCTCTTAAAGGATTCCTCTTCCCCTTCCTCAACCCTCAGGACAAACTCCCAAACCAATAATCCTTTAGAATGTTACTTATGAATAACACTACCCCTGTTTTTCAACCACCAACCAAACCCTCCTCCCTACTGCTCCCTCGATCTAATTGGTCAATCATTATCACCCCCCTTTTTTTGTCCTTCTTGTATACATACTAATTGGATGCTAAAACTTGTAGTATACCGTATAGTGGGGTGAGTAAAAACGCATTTTGATGTATAGTCATCAAATACTCATCAGTAGTTTAATCAATATATGTATCTGTTATTCAAAATCAACAATTTCCAAACTCTATTTCATATTGCAAGTAGAAAGAAAAACACATAGAACAAACTGTTTATCTGAAAATCGTTAACTTTTAACGTTTGAACTCGGCCCGCTCAGAGGACGCATTTCATTTTTGATACTCCGCAACTGAAGTCCCTCTTGTGAAGAGTTCTGAACCATAAATTCAAATCAGGTTATACCGTCAACAATAACCATCATATTTGTTAATTATTTCGCTGGTAGTAAGGTTTGAGATTTCAATTACATATTTGTAAACAGGAAAACTATCACATTGATGTGAAAAGTATTTTGAATGCCCAACGGAGAAATCTATACAACCATTCAATAAATTTTCTTTATCATGATGGAATTAAATGTTTGGGAAGGTGTTACTTTGAATATAATAAAGAACTACACAGTGATGGAAAAAGATATCTATTTATAGCAGCTTGTACAAAACATAATGGACCAGTATAATCACACTCAATAAACGCAAAACTTCTTGATTCCAAGTGACGAAATATAACCAAATTTAAGAGCTCACATTTTCAAACACAAACATAAGTAAAACAGAATAAATTATAAAACTAATCAATTTCGTTTATGTTTTCTAAATCCCTGAAAACTAAGCGGCCTCATCATAAGTTCTTGGGTTGGTCGAGCTGATGGACAATTTGCATGCGGAGCACTTAGCACTCGTCCACAACATCAGGAAAAGTAAAAAAGTCAGTTTGATGAAAACTTTCTTTAGAAGGCACTGCACACGTAATTTATGTTTGGAACAAACTTCCATTAATTTGCCAATGAAAAGTCTATCACGCTTATCAGTATGAAACTTTATCAACAAATAAAAATTTACAGACAGGGAATGCCCGGGAAGTTCAAAATTACTTTTGTCGACACTTCTATCAGATGACGGAAGGACGTTGGTCTCATCATTATTTTGAGAACTTTCTTCCGTCACAACACTGTCAAATTCCTTGACAAATGAATTATTTACACAACAAGGACTCACACTCTTCCCTGGCTCGACAACAATTTTTTTCCCCCTAGATTTTTTCCCTGCAGGTGCATCGACGTGGGATGCCTGTAGAAACTCCAAAAATACATCCGACCATGCATTGTCAGTTGCGGCTTCATCAGTATTTTCCTCAAGAGTTTAAATTAGGGACTTTACTGATCACTTTGCTTTCGTCAAAAGGAAAAATTCCAGCAGCTTTAAATCCAGCACAGATATTGTGCGACAAAGATGCTCCCAACGACTCGAACGCAGATTTTAACAACCTAGGGAACTCAGTTTTGGGATGAACTCCTAAATGTTTTCACTTCCATTCATTTAGTTTTTTCTGCCAAGCGATCTTGAGTGGTCTAAAAAAAGCAATGTCAAGAGGTTGGCATAAATGAGTCGCATTAGGAGGCAACATTACAAAGGTAATGCCCATTTTGTCACAAATTTCAATCACTTCAATGGAGAGGTGACTTGAAAGGTTATCTCCAATCATAAGTTTTGGCCCTTGCTTTTTTTTAAAAAAAGGCACACAATTGTCATGAACCAGTCTTTAAATGCTGCCATATCAAACCATCCACTTACATTCTTATTGTATTTTGAACCTTCAATGCCACCTTCCACCCAAGTAGGGTACAAATGCACTTCTTTATACACAGTGTACAGTGGAAGCAACTTGCCGATGCAGCAATCATCACCGAGACACTTGTTTTACTAGTGTCCTTTACGACTAATGGGTGTTTGTCCCCCTCTTTACAATAACCCTAGACTTGCCGGGATCATCGCAAAAGTTAGTCTCATCATAGTTAATAATATTATCAGGAGGAATGCCATTCAAAACAATCTCCAAGTTATTAAAATAGTCCTTGAACACCTTCCTCGTCACTGCAGCCCGAGCTCTTTTAATGTTCTTGCCAAAATGCACAGTAAGCTCTGTTTGTCTCGACATAAAACCACGCACCCATTCAATGCCAGGACAATTGTCTTTGAACCTCTTTTCCCGTCGGCCAGTTCTATTTAAAAACTCCTGAACAACCAACTGGAGGTCAACTGCTTGCAAGGGAATCCCCCATTCAACACATCTAAGAATCCCTTTCGCCAGTTGGTCTTCTTCTTTCACGGACAGCACAGATTGCCCCCCAGATTTTCTTGGGTGTTCGTTTTTCAATTTGTCGAAGACAGTGGTCAGTGGCTCGGCAAACTCCTTACATGCAGCCTGAAGAGTCATCCTTCCACTCTTGACTGCCTCAACAGCTTTTTCCAGATGATCTGCGTCATACTTGCACGAGCGCCGGCCTCCGGTCACCCTCACGTAATTTCGCACCATGTCGATCTCACCCGGCGGAACTACACAAAATTACATTATACGTTACATTGACTGACATAATCGCCACACATCAATGATATTTTCCAAAATTTATAATAATAAATAGATCTGTTGACGGAATGAACTCCTAATCTATTCACATTTACTTACCCAATAGCACAGTAGTTTCTATCAGGCAATAAAATTCTTCCTATTACTGCCACGTCGCAAACAGACCACCAGAACTCCGGAAAAAAGGCACGAACACATCGTATTTATAGGGAATATAATACATTGTATCATTTTTCAGGCCTGGCATGAGATTAAATTGTAGCACAATAAGAAATTGAGAAGTTATTACAATGTAAACCCCAGCGGTCATATTCGTTCGAACTCGCCCCACGCGTTCGAACTCACCCCACTCTATGGTACCTGATGATGATTCCTTAGGCATAGACACACATGTTGTGTATTAGATAGTACATTAAATATACATCAGCTGTGCAACTTGTGCAGATTATTCTCTTTAACACGTTCAACGCTGACGGATGACGATCGTCGTCCGCCGGGTGCTATCCGCTGACTGCGGACGACGATCGTCGTCCAAGCTCGTAATCCGTTCTCAAGGCCGTCGACGGAAGACGCCACCTCGTAGCTCTTCCATTTTTGTTGTCAGTCATTCGATAGCCCTCGGAGCGTGTGCAGTTGCTGCAGCTGGAGTTGCCCACACCCAGAAGCGCCGTTACAATAATTTATTTTTTGCAATGTAAGTTATGTTTTTTGGGCGTGTATTAGCCCTATATTTACAGTTTTTGTGAGTTTTTTCCCAACAATTTTATGAAAATCAATATTCGTTTCGATCTCAAATACTTCGTATATACCCACGTAATTTTTTCAATTGATTGAATCACACTCCCCCTCCCCTCCCCCCCTCCCTGCACCCCGAATTTCATTGAATACTATAGCATCTGGTTGATTTTTTTCAAAATGTTTTCTTATTTTAACATACTTTATTAACATCCTCTCAAATGTATGTCACGCTAATTGATTTATTACAGTGATGTAAAAATTAGTTTACGAGTATATGAATCGTCATTTTTTTATTTTTTCCATTATCAAGCCTCATTTTTACAAATGCACTGTTGATATTATTGGTGTATTTTCATTAGTTACTTATGAATTTAGCTTCAATGAAGCTTTCACATATATTTACTCCCAATTTTATAATTTGCTTTTGCATTGAAAATTATGCAATCCTAGACTATTTGCAAACATCCAGAATATACTTTGCTAAGAATTCCCAATTGATCAAATATCGTTTTTTTTCTAGTTTTTCATATAGTTCCTCTAAAAGGCATGATATTTATCAACCTACGCAATATAAATCTAATTGATGTTAACATTCATTTAGCAAATAAATTGCTGTTTTTTTGGATTTTTATTTTCTAATATTATTTATCTCTCATTTAGGTACCAGAGAAAGATATCTCATAAATGTCAAATCTTGGGTTACGTTTTTCTCTACTGGAAGTAGGTAAGTTATTTTACAGATTTTCCTAGGGTTTCAATATTTTTTCTGTGGTATGCACATGCCGTACTGCCGAGACAAAATTCACATTTTTAAACATTTTTTCTTTCAGAATAATTTCACTCAACGAGGTGGCTAAAGCAGAAAAGTATGGAAATGGAAGGCATTACCAGGAAAAGGGAGTGCTCACCGAACCATCCAGATTACGATTTCTTATTTACACTTGGTCTTCCGATTCTGATGTAGGCGGGCCGGACATGCCAACAATGCTGTATGGAAATTAATGGAAGGAAACTTGGACACTGTACAGTATCTTTTCATGGATAATTACTACAAAAGTGTTGACTTGGCACACCACTTGCTTGAGCGAAGGACCTATTTTACCAGAACTCTTAGAGCTACCCGGAAGGGGAATCTACCTCACCTCACAGCGAAAAACTGAAACAGGGGGAGATAGTGGACGTATTCAGCACTGATGGAGTCTGCGTTATGAAGTAGAAGGATAATCGGGAGGTTGTGATGATCAGCTCTGAATTCGGGGGTAACTTCGTCAATGTCCGTCGTCGGCGAGGGGTTGGTGTCACTTCCAAACCGGAGGCCATTGCTCGATACAATGAGTCAATGAGTGGCATTGATCACTTTGATCAAATGATGCCATATCACCCCATTGAGCATAAGACTCTAAAATGGTATAGGAAGCTTTCTACCCACATACTTCAGCTCGTTTTGGTAAAGTTATTTCCTCTACCGTCAAACCCAGCCCAAAACATCACTCTACGACTTACGCCTCTCCATGATTAGAACCCTACTCGGTCATTCCTACTCAGAATCAATTCCTCATTCCTCCTCCAGCCTGCCCTTTGGAAATATTTTGTAACAAATTATTGCGAAGGATTCGGCGGTCTGTAAACTGGAAACAGCGAGATCGTGGATTTCAGAAGGAATTGATGAAGGCCGTGAACTGCATCAACATTTATAAGAATGGTTTTTAAAAATTTTGTAAACAACAATATAAGTAACAATATGTAATAAGCACAAATTGTTAAGGAATTCCGCACATATTTCGTCACAAGTAACAAGAATCAATGGAAGAAACTTTGAAAGGCATTATCGGGGAGGGTATGCAACCACACACAACACCCGAGTTGTGCTATCGGGTGGCGGCGGATGACGATCGTCGTCCAAAATAAAAATTCATTTTTTACGCGCAATTTTTATTTTACGGCATTTTTGTTGATTGACTTATTGTTCTTAGTGGTAATACATTACGAAACTTAAAAAAAAATTTCAGCCACCGGCAAAACCGTAAAAAAATAGTGCCGCGTTGAACGTGTTAATTTAGGGGGAAAATCACTTGTAAAAAGTCTAGTTTACAGTACACATGTATCTAGTGGATTTCATAAGGCTTTCCATCACACCTTTAACCCATCTGAAACAAGAAAAGCCTGCTGGAGCTTGTAGAAAAAGGTTTTAAAAAACGTAATTCATAGGCATTTGCAAGACACATGTCTGCTTACACATCAGGGGCAAAACTTTTCTCCTACTGTATCATGGAACCAATATCAGTTCAAAATGGTTTGCACCATCCTTGTACAGATTTTATTTTAAATTTTTTAATTAATTAAATGGTCTCCTGGAGGCCAACCAATACGTACTGATGTCAATTTATGTGAAGCAAGAAAAAGAACAGCTGATGAATAAATTACTTTCGTTATGTATTGCATCAAAGGCCAAAAAAGAAAATGATGCTGTTTCATTGAGCTACAACAAGTGCTGTACTGATCAAATACAATCAATACAAAAGAACTGCTTCAAGCAAACTCATTTTAACATGGGTTTATCTTCTGGTTATTTTCTATTTAAATTTTTAGAAAAGTGCTTTTTCTATTTAGACAGAAGAAAACCTTTACTGTTCATGTCAAGGTCATTTCTAGACTAACAGATGATAACAGTATGGTAATTAAGCAGTCCAAATTTTGTTCTTTTTAAGTTTGTTCATTTTGAACCTAAATAAAAGGTAAATTTTAGTTCTAGTATTTTCAATATTGTATTCGCCAGGTCATCAAATGGAACACACTAAAATCTATGGCACTTGGAAGTACAAAAATGATCATTAAAATTGTACCCAAACAGTGAAAATGTGTCAGAAGGTGCAGAGAGATTCATATACTAACCTCAAATCAAACTCTCGTACAATACTGGGCACCATAGAATTGCTGGTTGAACTTGAACTAGAAGCACCACTTCCACAGGTAAACACTATTATCCGTTCACTTGTTATCAATATCCTTAGATCCTTATCTCCACTACACAGCACTTCATAGGCCATAAACCTGTTGAAATAGTTAAAAGAAATAATATTAGCAGATAACTATGATTGACTATTAATTTCAGAGGCCTCACTCTATAATCCAGCAGTATCACAAATGTAGAGCAACATTCAAACTGGTATATATTGACTGCTGATAAGGGAGATTAATATTTTTATTTATTTTTTAAGAGGTAAAGAACCATGCTCTGAGGTTAATGCCTGAATTTGCAGTTGGAGGGCAAGGAATATGAGGAAACAGAGAAGGTTGTTTTTCCCAGAAAATAAATTCACATCAACATCAGCTTTGGACTTGCCTATGTCATACACAGCTTTTGTGAACTTGGACTACAAGGTATAAACTTGGGAATGATTCCTTGATGTATACAGTGAACTCTCGAGCTCTACAGGCTAGGCCTTCCCACGTAAGTTGAAGACACATTTGTGATATGCAAAACTTTCAGGGGCCAATATGGGGGCCCCAAGAAAATATATATGACGCCATATGTTAATGCACACTCAATAATTAATTATGACTACAATGACAAAACAGCACATTTAGTGCATTCAGCTAATGCATAAAGTATATAGATTTGAGTTTGAGACATTATATTTCAAAAACAGAAGAAACGATACTCATACTGAACATATCCTCGTGTAGATAATTTAGTCTTATATAATATGCAGGTAATGGATATTTTTCATATATACTTTGAGGTATGTTTATACAGTAAGAATGAAAAATCGCCTCCTTTTTTGAGGGGTCCTGGAGGGTAGATCATTTTCATGGCTTGTCATAACAATTGGAAAGGTAATTTTGGTAAAATATGAGTCCTACTTTGCTCATGATATCCTTGATATTTCAAAGGTTTCACTACATTATTTTACGTTATTCTAATCAATTTACGAAACCAGATTTTCTCCATAAGTAGGTGACTTGGGAGGTATGCAACAAAAAGCTTCGTCTTCTTTTTTAAATTTATAATGTGAATCAATTAACGTCATAACACTTAACATGTAGCAAACTTTATTTGAATATCATATTTTTGCAAAGGAGTTTGGAGCAAAGGCAGAAATGCCAAGCAGCAAAGTAGGTACCGAGTAGGCCGTCTTCACTCCAAACTCGAGTTTGATATTGATGGTAGAAATTTCATTTTTGCCTCTTTTTCAACACCCTTCTTATGTGAATTTTCATCCACTTCTTGGAGGAGGTTGGGCTTTCCAACTGATATTTTTCTATACACCACAAGCTTTTCCATGGCTAATTCTAAGCACTTGTCTCATTTAAAGTACTCACGCAGTTTTGAAGTCCATGACATAAATGAAAATCACAATAAATTGCATAGTTTGTGGGTGTTTTTCACTTATTCATAAACCTTTTGTTCACCATAATATAAGTATCAAAATATTATTGTAAGCAATAACAATCTTTTTTAATGCAAGAATTAAACCTCCTGAGAAATAACCATCATGAAATTGACCAATAGATTGGTTATTTTACCGGTACAAATTTGGTTTGGTCCTCCTCCAAACATGCTAAAGACGTAATCAAAACATACTAACCAGAATTATTACATGTACTGTGACAAGAGGAAATGAACAAGCAAATAAGGAAAATGTGCTATTAAGGAATGTCCTAATGAGAGTGCACTGTATATCCCTTCTATATATTCCCTCAGTCTATTCATATATCCTCCTCAGAGGGTGAGGAAAGAAGGTTATTGACTAAGTTAGCACATGAAGAGTATAATGTATTAGAGAGAACAAGCATGCAGTTTTCCAGTCCATTAAATTTCATAATTAAATGGGTGAAGCATCTTCATCAAAAAAGAATAGCTCAACCCAATGAAAGGAAGAGATCACTAAAAATTATGGTTTCTTCAACATACTATAAACATCTTGAGGAGGTATTTATTGAGGAATTCTACCACATTCAATGAGACAAACAACATTAAATTGAAAACTAGTCAACTTCAGTCACTTTTCATAACAAAACATAAAGATACTCACAGCTCTGATGAATTTCTTCCATTCAATTCATAGAGATATTCTTGGCCTCGACTTTGCTTTCTTGAATACTGTGGTAACAAACCTCCAGGGCCTGTAACACAGCGTGGTGGTCTCACACGGCCAGGACCAGCCCGGCTGGCACTTAAATGTAAGAGCAGAATCAAGCAGTTCAGCAATGTGCTCATTGTAGTGTGGTGAATGAAGTATAATCACTAATACTATAATCAAAGTAAGGCAATTGGGCTATAATTAGCACAACCAAACTATTAGTTCATTCAAACTTTGTTTTAAAGAAAACACTCTGTGAATTTACAACACAGTATTGGTGCATGGGCTGAGAGACCATGGGTTTTAAATTGTCTTATTTACTATTAGTGCATATTAGTTCTTTTATTTTGAGTTAAAGAGATTTATATTGTATTTTACAAAGTTCAAATTGTCGAAATATACCAAGTTTGCTTACTTTGCTACAAAAGTATAAATTTACATTGATCATGATGTATTGCATTATAAGAAAGAAACAAAAATATGTCTGTACATTCATGCAATATAAAAAAATTATTTATTTGAAAAGAAAACTTTGAAGCAAATGACTGGAAACCTTATCCATCATCATACTTGGTTTTTACAACCAATTCTATGTTGCATAAGTACGTGATGTCACAGGGCACGAGACATGAATGGTTCTTCTCCTAAAAATGATATTTCCATGGATGAATATTCTTTAATTTAATTGAATGAATTTGAATATTATTTTATTTGCTTTATTTGAGATGGAGTTCATAACTGATACTAGCTACATAACCGAAACTAACTGATAACTGAACAGGGGTCAACTACATGAAGAAAAACTGAATTTTTATTGTGTAGTCCATTACCTTTCATTAAATTAGTTAAAAATTAGACTCATTTTAAGTCAAACAACTTTCCTAATCCAGTAGAATTCCTCTGTATTGAGTGCTGATAAAAGTCGTGAAGTCACTTGTCATAATGCACACTTGCTATAGCCAATGTAATTTATTATGCTTCCCTATCTTCATGTATCATAGTGACTAGTAGGGTGAAAATGAACTATTGAGTGTCTGCAAAAATCCATTGGTACATGATTTAAATCATAAGCTTCATAAAGAAATAATAAAATATAATCACAAATGCAATATCATCGGCTGGTCTGATAGTTAGCAACAGGGTTGAAAATCGCGGTAAAATCCAAAACATGTAATCTCTTGAGGCATTACCATGCAACAGATGAGCAAGATGACAATGACTGATAGTGCATCTGAGCAATTTCATTTATCTTACATAGCTTGCGTAGATAACTTGCAACATAAGTTATAACTTTGTCTTTCATGTGGAGTCGAGTTCTGCGAGTCATACAACCAGGACAACAATCATGGCAAAATACTCATTATAGCCAAACGACAGAAATTATCACTTGTTATGACCAACAAAACTCTGTATGCTTCTCACTATGGACCAACAATGGTGAAAAAATCACTCACTATAAGCCATACTCACAATAGTGGATTTCCATGCATAAATTAAACTCTCATGTAAGTTCACTTTTTGTGTAACTTTCCACATATGGCACATTTCATCCCTCCATACTTACCTTCGACTTGAATCCCGGACAGCACTAGCTGCTTCAGAAGCCAGGTCAAGAACACCAACTACTGGTTTAGTCACTGTCCCCACAATTCCTTTACCTAGTCCAGATATAAAACCCTGCAAATGGCCCAAAGAACCATCAGACTAATGATACCAACCACCTCTAAACAAATCACATGCAAAAAATATTCATAAAGATTCCGCATTTCACTGTATCAGTAAATAGCCACATTAACTAAGGATTTCCAATGAAAAGACATCAGCAAAGATGTACTCAACACAAATATATGGATTTCTTAAATCTGTACTTGGTCAAATTTATGACCAAAGTAAAGTAATGATACAGCTTGACCACGCTAAAATAATGTGAGGCTTAAATTTTGATTAACAAAAGGGAAAACTGTTGACACTGCACAACAGTGTTAATAGTAGCCACCCAGACCTTCCAATAGTTTTATGCTAATTTTAATGAATAGCTGTATAATTCACTGCAACAATCTCAATGTTTCAATGCATTTCTGAGGAATGTTAATTTTTTACAGAAATTGAGTGCCACTCACAACCTTTAAGTTTGGTTTTTATTTCTTGATTAAAATCACAGAAGTTAAAATTAACTATTTGTTATAGCTACTTTTCCCACGTTATTCTTCCTCCTAAAGGAAATCAATTGGAGATTATTAGCCTATTTTCTATCATTTAACATCAGTACCATATGATTTCAACTCAATCACTGGTCTGCAAATAGAATACAAGCACTGATCTGCTATAAGAGAGACGCTATCACAAGTTACTTGATACAAAAATTCATCAGCACATAATGAGCTAGAAACTTATTTTGATGACCATTTCTATAAGTTGACCACTGAATGAATAAAATACAAAATAAACTCAGTATCAGGTACCTGAATACCCTCTGTGGCAGCTCCTTCATATGTCTGAGTGAAGATACTGGTCATGCCCCCTAAAAGGCCAAACCCCAGTCCTTTCAGCCCAGCAACTATGTGGTCCCCACTGCTGGCACCTAGTGGGGTGGTGCGTATCCTCTGACGAGTCTCTTCGTGCGCATCATCCAATATTGCCCTTCCCAACCCATCTGAAAGTGATTCTGAGGGAAGAAAAAGAGCCACTGATCAAAATCTATTTTCAAAAGGTTGAATACATCACTTTAGCTTTACAGGGAGGTGACCTACAATTAGGATCATGGGCACCATTAAGGGTAGAAGAGTAATAGGGTACACAGAGGATTTTGTGGAGTGAAGGAAGAGTGAAGACTGCACCCTTCCTTGGAAAGGTGCCAAGGAGACCATATTTGATGTCTCAACATACAGATTAGAGTACTGCACTTGTCCTCCACAGAGCACTCAAATAGAGACTGGTATACCACTGAAAATATTAAACTTCTACATTTCAAACTAGGGTCCTCGAGACAGAGGTCAGTCAAAACACCAATTTGATTCCCAAGCATTACCAAAACAGCAGAGATACATGCATGGAAGGAAAATAATGTGGACACCAGCGACACAAGGGAGAATCAATCAATAATAGAGAAAATTGCTAATTAATGGGTTCCTTCCCATTTCATTCTCAGCTGAAGGATTTTTTTTAAATAAAAATTTCCATACAGTGTGCAAGAAATGACATCAACTCATAATACTACATGAAATATTTCTAGTGTATGTTCCCAAAAGGACAATAGGGTAGTTTCCTTCATCAAAGAAAACAGACTTCATTAATTGCAATTCGTGCCCTGCCACAAATATATTTATTTTACGCAAAAAGTTTGGACTTAGAAATCCCAGTGTACTAGAGAATTTAATGTTAATTTTAAGACCATTTTAAGAACATCCTGCTCGTGTTGTCTTCTGCTACGGCGAAGCATGGCATGAATGTCATGGGGCGATGGGCGAACTTCACGGTATGCTTGTAAAAGGAATACTAAATGATTTTAAATGAATCAACTGCATAAACAATATTGAATAAATAAATAAAAGTTAATTATAATACATAAACGGAATTAATATACCTCATATACTAGTTAATAAGCTTTAACAGAGTGCAGCATCTACTTAGAAGCGTCTGCAGCACTACCTGGTGGCAGGTAGAGGAAATAGTTTAACTTCACAAGTAGAATTAACCAGCATGCAATAGTTTGCCGTCGCATTTTCGCGCAATTGATTTTTTTCACTTTTTAATTAATGAGGAAAAATACTTAATGTCATTTAAAAAATCGAGCAGCTTAGAATACATACTCAAGAGGAAAAAAATTTTCGATCAAGACAAAAAAATAATAGGAAACTACCCTATTAACAATAAGTATATGGAGTGATTCTGCCTTGATAAAATTTATATAAACAAAAAATAAGAAAACTGCATAACTTTGACTGATTATATTTCGAAAAATAATTTTCCGCTGTAAAACTCAAAGGACATGAATACAGTCAGTTTCGACTTATGACCAATTTGACATACAATAGTTCGATTTATGATTGAGGGTATGATAGGGATACTGCATGGCCTGAATGGCAAAAAATAATTTAAGGAAATAGCAAAAGCTAAAAAAATGGATATTCTTAATACTAGGAATGTGTTGATTCTCGATACCTGTTCTTGATACCACCGATTCTTGTGGATCAGTATCGGTATAGAGAATCGATCAGCTAAAGTCGATGACGATACCGGAGATACCTATACGAAACATGACTGGTAAAGTCTCATTTCACCATGCCCGGTTGCCATGGTGATCACCATCTTTCTTTTCCAAACAAATCTGAGTAACAGCTGCATAGAGCAGTACTTGCCATAAGGAATTCTTTGACGGTTGATTTCTGTTTTCGGTAGTACCTTTAAGCAGTACAGGTAGTTGCTATAGGGTGCCAGCAACTGCCTGTACCCTAAAACTACACCTCTACTAATTTTTTGAAAATCTACTTTGTGAAAACCATCGATACACATGGTGTAATTTTACGACTGTTTACCACCATCTTTCATTCAAGGTTTAACATTCATAATTTAGGTTAATGTTTTTATTACCTACTCTTTTAACCTATTGTTATTCATATTAAAATTAAATTTATGATATGAGTCATTTTATTTTGAATCTGTTATGACATTTTTTATCTGGTACTAAACATGTTTTGTTATTAAACATGACATTTGCTATTCAACATGCTTTTGTAAGAAAAAATATAAAACTCTATTATCAAACAGTTTTTATGTTCAGGATGTCCTCAGAGTGCAATATCAGAAGTTTTTCACCAAAATAAATAGTACCTCTATTCAAATGTTTGCATTGTAAAATTGTATTTTTAGATTTCATGGAACATTTTTACAGTAATGTATAGGAAAAGTAGGTAAAACTAGGTCTATGTGTATAGGGCGATGGTATAGGCATCGAGAATCGATTTTTCAGGAATCGGTATCGAGAATTGATAAATTTTGGTATTGACTCATCTCTACTTAATACCTACCTAATTTCTATTTTTTCTATCTAACTACCTACATATTGGAACAAGATAGTGTACATATAAAGTACATCACTCCTAAGTTTTCAAAAAGTTATGAATATCAGAAATGTCCAATTCGACAGTCATAACCAAATGTGGTCATAAGAATGCTGGTCAAAAGATGTGTCATACAGATGACTGACTGTACTTTCATGTGTTCAGCACAGTTACAACCAAATGGATTCAAATTCAAGAGTAATGATCATCTCAAAAGTGAATCAATAACTAGAAAATAAACTTGCATAGTAAGACAGCTATTAAAAACCATTACTGACCTGTAACTTTGGCAGCTGAATTAGAAATCCCATGAGTCACATTTTTCACAAGTGCACCAACACTGCCTTCAAATATAAGACCAGAGACACCCTCAGATACATCATTCATGAATCCTAATGGATTACCCAAAAAGTCAACAGAACCCAAGATTTTGGCAGCCTGCCACTTCAGACCCTGTAAAGAAGTGCAATCCTGGAGATTAACAAACTCTGGAACACACAAAGACTCAAATATAAAAATTAATTTTTACTCATAGAATCAGAGCATTCAACGTTTTAAGTAAAACATATCCACCACAATGCAAATATATTCTACAGCAAAAACTTCCTGACTTCATCATAGTTGGGAAAATATTTTTCATTCTTCAGCATGCTAGAATAAGTAATCTTTTGGTGGTAGGGAGTTGCATGTACAGCATTAGACGGTATTTTATAAGTGTTGATGACTTGAAATGCATGTACAGAGACCATGTGCAAATTCTCCCAACCTGAGGACAAGCTGTTTCAGGCTATCAGAGGAATTTGGAACAACAGCAAATATGGTTTATTAATGCACATTACCTCTTTGTAATGCTTGATAACTGAGTGAATGAGTTGCTGACTGGACTCAAAAGGATGCCTCTTTATAAATGGTTCAAGTTCCACACTTGCATCCTCAAACTTGATAAGTGTTAAACCCAGGGATCTCTTTACTTGTTGCAGTGGACTTGGAAGTTTACTGGATGTGAACACACTTAGCCGAACCTGTCAAAGAAGAGACAATTTGAAGTTAATTATAAAAATGAAAACAGTCCATGTGAACATCAAGAAAAAAAATGGAAATTCATCTCCTGACCTGTATTGGCTCTAGTCTCAGGATATCAAAATAGTAGCGAGTGGCGTACACGGAAGCTGCTTCCATTAGCATGCGTTGAGACTCATAGTCACTGGGGTCCTCATCTTCCACTGACTTGGCTTCCTGCTGAGTTGGCTTCGCTTGTGAATTTCCATTTCTATCTCCCATAATAAACTGATAGAGCTTAAGGAATAGCTTTTCTTCAATGTTGATGGTTAGGTTCTTCAGGGACACGATTAGGTGCTGCTCAAGGGAAGAAAATAAAACATGGGTATAAGGATGTTGAAATAGTAAAATTCACCTCATAAAGTATAGCACACAAAATATGAACAGTCAGTGAAAATGGGAAATTTTCATGGGCCAGTTTGAAGAATGCTATCAGTGGACTTGTTACTAAAACAAGAGTTTAAATACAATAAGTGGAGTCATTCAGCACAAATATTGCCCCAGAAATTTTTAGAGTATAATTGCAGAGGATGGTTAAGCAAAAGAATACAGTAGAAACTTGATATAGTGAAATATAAATGACTGAAAAATCGAGTTTGTAACGATGAATTTTGTAAGAATATTTTTTATTCCAAAAAAATTTTAATTTTCTTTCCTCTTTAGTGCAAATTTAGTTCAAATTGGACCCACTTTTCTGGCAAGATTTCATCGAAAATAGTTGATGCATCATCACAGGAAAAAATTTATGACAAATGGAGCATTTAATGAACTATAAACCAAACAAGATCTTTATTTCTGGACATTCAAGTTTCACCATCAACCTAGTAGCAAAACTTCTATGCAATTCTGTGACAGTCTTCAAAGCCAGATAAATGTTTCTTCAGCAGCAATTGTTTCTTGTGTCAGACTATTTGTAACTTCAGAGCTCAGGGTGTGATAAATCTGTAAAATAACCTTGACCAAAGTGAGATTCAAACCCATGACCATCAGGTTTCTATGCAGAAAGTTATTGACCACGTAAACTAGGATCTATGGTTTACACTTGTAGTTCATTTATTTATGAGTTCTTGATTCAATGCATGAATCACATATTCAATGGAGTTTAGGTTCAGTTGGGAAGGAACAATGACTGTGTTGCTGCTTTTGAGTGAAAAAATTAACTTGATTAATTAATTAGGTAGGAAATTAATTTTTTTTTAAATCTCAAGAGCCACCCACTTATCTTTCTAATTTTTATTTCCCTTTTGTACTTGCAATAATATTGGAATGCCCCCTTCAATTTATTATCCACAATGTTTAATCCATTAAAAATACACACATCAGAGTAGGGAAAGTCAATTTTCCCTGTCACACACATAGTTTCCAAGAAAGATTTCATATCCAGAAAATAACTCAAGATGGATTTAAATGTACATGTCCTAATAGTCCTTTCCTGGATTGATTTAGGGAATCTTTCAAAGGTAGTCTATCTCTCCACTCTCTTGGAGACCACATGGTCTCTTCATTGTGAGAATTGAGCTTCGGGACAATCAAAATTAACAGGAGGACCATCTTTTGCACCCCAAGAATGTAATGTTTGTATTTTATTATCACTGCATGTTTTATGCACTGCTCCATTGCAATTCCACAGCAGCATAATGCAGCCAGACTTTCTTTCAACAATATATGACACATTATGATTGCATCACCAGATTATAGCCTTCTAAATTCATTTACACGGCTCTTATAATCACCATCACCTTTTATTCACCGAAATTGAATGGAAAGAGGTCTTTCTGGAATCCTTGCATCATTCGAACATGGTAAAGTGATTTTTTAAAATTTTAAAATGTTAGCACACACTTTAAAATTTTAGCGGAGGATACAAAAAATATCATTTAAGGATAATCTGGAAAATTAATGGTTTGGAGATGATTAAGCTTAATTAGGGTTAAATTATTTATTAGGAATACCTTATTCGGCAAGCTCAGCAACAGGTTCAAAGTCACATTACCTTAACCTGAGGGGGAGAAATGAGGTTTGTTCTCATGCTATGGCATAAAATAAATCAGGTTAAGTATAAAATTTCTTTTTTAACGTGAATTGCTTCATATCTACAGTCTTTCTTGTAAAAAAAACCATATTTTTTACCACAAAGTTTGTAACGCTGCATCTGTACTTCAGTTCCAGTGGGGCCAACTGAATATCTCATTGTAAAATAAGATGCATTATTAAATGAGACCAAAAAAATTATTAACAGTTGAGCAGCCTTAATCCGGGAACACCCATAATCCGGCAAATGTGCCATGATCAACTATCCAGTAATTTGAGGAAAATGCTGAAAATTTTTTAACCGAAACATTGCTTCATAACCTGCCAAGATAATATCCCATTCTTCAACGTTAATATTTCTCATTCCAAGAATCAATCATTTAAACATATTAAATTCTGATACCGTGTACACTGGAATTATTGTGCAACTTGAAGTAAATATATAAATTTGAAGACATTGCCGAGATGGACTACAAATAGTTTACAGATCGGCCACTTTCAATGGCACGCACATTTTTGATTGACCACTAGATGTAATTTGATAAAATTATTTGTTATTCGCTTGTTTCTTCCTAATCATGTCTAATCTATACAGCTGTGGCAACAGCAGAGGAGTGAGAATCAGTACTAAATGCTATAGATTGCAGAAGAAATTCAAGTTGAGAAAAAGCTTGATGCCGTTGCATCAATCGGTAAAGTGTTTGTCTGAAACATACTGCGTGGGATCTTCAACAATATAGCACAAAAAGAAAAAGAAAGAGAAAATCCTCAATATTTAACTGTTAAAGTGACACGAAGAAATGGATGACTGAGAGAAAAACTATGAAAGAACATTTAAGTGCTGATTTAGATCACGTGGTTCAAATGCTCTGAAGTGAAGGGCTTAGTTAGTATTTCTAGCCAAATAGTAATGGAGAAAGCTAAACCATTTCAGAAATACATGTAATCTAAAAGACGTGATGTGGGAAATTTTGCATGCATGAAATAGTATTTCACAGTCAGTTCTAAAACATGCGTGGTTAAGATTAGGTCTCATGGAATTTCTGAGCACGTATGCATAGCATAAACATCATTTGTCCAGTAACAGTGCCTCCTGTCTTTTTATTGTTGATGTCTTGACTTAAAACTTGTTTTTAATTTATCGCTGCCTACCTTCACTTATCAA
Source organism: Platycnemis pennipes (assembly GCA_933228895.1). Lineage (NCBI taxonomy): Eukaryota > Metazoa > Arthropoda > Insecta > Odonata > Platycnemididae > Platycnemis > Platycnemis pennipes. Next base: position 85,580,730 of record OW121851.1, read on the forward strand.
TCAAAATCAGTATAGCCTTAAACTACAGTAAAACCTCTCTACAACGAACCCCCATACAGCGAAATTTTAAGGAAACCTCCCTATTTCGAAGTCATTGGCCCGGTCCCGGACCCTTCCAATGGACAATGCACGCAAAAAAACCTCCCGTAACGAACCTCTCTAATTACGAAAACTCCCTACAACGAAGTCTGAGAATGGGCCCAAAACATGAAAAGTGCCCCTCTAGACCGAATTACTGAGAACAAACGCAGTATTTTGCATTTACAGGTAGTTTTTCCCATCGATATTTACGTAATAAGCAGGAAGTAGAACCGCAACGGAGTGTATCGCGTCTTAAACGTTCTGCTCCGATCTTCGAAGGGGTTCAAATCTGAGACCTACAGAGCGGATGGCATTAAGGAAACTTGACGCTCTGGCTCGGTGAAGGCCATAGTCAACTCTGATGGTTTCCACCATAAGAAATGTGTAAGTGAAGCCAAAGCTCCGCTCCGCGTGGCTCCGTCTATTGCTCTGCTCCGACCTTTGTGCCGCTCCAAGCAGGAGCGCTTGGCAGTTTTGCGCTCCTCTCTGAACCGCCTAGGCAGTTTACAAGTCGAACTGGTTTGACAGAAAGTCCGCGGAGCAGCTCTTTTTAAATTAAATTCGATAATATCCCAATGAGCATCCCTTATCATAATGTCCACTGACCGGGAAAACCTGGAAAATCAGGAATTATTCGTGAATTTTCAATGCAGGGAAATGTTCGTGGATTATTCATGATTTTCTGGTCTGAGTCGGGAATTTTTAAAATTCTTAATTCAAGACAAAAAAATCTTTATTTTAGAAATAGGATCAACAACGATGTCTTTAAGATACATATATATTATTTGATAACTGTACAAAATGTAATGGATTTGCCGTTGGTATGAATGAATAAATAAACGACGAAAAAGTAGTTAGGCTCAATGAATCTTCAGCGCTGTATGCATCGGAGACGTCAACTGATCGAATGTCATCGAACAGATGCCTTCAGCGTCACGTCAAGTGTCCTTTGTTTTCACTCATTGCGCATATCGACGGCAACTAGTCGAATATCTTCTAAATAGACTAGGAAACACTGAAGACAACAAGCCATTGAAGTGGAACATCCTGCAAGCCATTCAGCGTCTGTGTGTTGCTAGGGATGGAGTAGAGAGAAGCGCGATCTCGAATTGCTTCAGGAGGGCAGGCTTTCCGGAGAGATGGACGGCTAAGACGACCCACAGCCGGAAGAGAGGGAAGAATGGGGTGAAGTCGCTCAATTATTAAACATTGAAGGGGTATCTTTCGAAGAGCATGCGAGTTTTGATAATGATATCGCTGTATTTGCCGACAATGAGGATCCCGAAATATTGGCGGAGACGCAGGATGTGAGCGATGAAGAGAGAGAAGAGCCCAGCAATAGCGTAGTGTGCCCCGGTTGGAAGGAAGTGGTGGACGCAATAGATGTTTTGGAGAGAGTTTTTTTAATGTCAGAAGATGGAGTAGAGAATTTGAAGATTCTGCGACAGGTTGAGCAAGCAGCCAGCAAAGAAATGAGACAGACAACTTTGGAAAACTATTTTCAATAGAATAATTTTAAATTAATATTACTTAAAAACAGCTACCGCTTCATATTTATAAATAAAAAATTGCTTCAAACCTATGTAATTTTTCGAAATTTGTTTTAACTTCCTGAAATATACTCATTTTCAAGCAATATGGAATGTTTCCGCTGAGGTAAGTCGCACGAGAGCTGACTATATGTACGGCAAGGATGATAGATGGTCCTGTATTAATATTTGTGAGGAGGTAAGTGAAGGAGAGATAAATCGAAAACCGGATTAGTTATTACAGGAATTATTGTACTTCTTCTGTCTGTGTGCCTAACCAGTTGGGCTATTTGAAGAGCGGCATACCACTGGGCCACGATATATTGGAAACACGTGAGCTTTCGGTTAAGGGTAAGGGGAGTCATTGAGGAGTGGAATGGGCGAGGGAGGTCTCCCCGAAGGAACGTGGGAAGGGGAGGGTAGATAACAGCAGCATTGTAGAGAAAGAGGCAAGTATGGGCGTAGTTATTCTTTCTTTCGGAGGGGAAGTTTATTGAATAATAGGCATTTTGGTATGGAATGTTTGGGAGGGGTTAGTTGGCAATGCAGTCTTTCCTCTTACTCGTTTCAGTGCGTGCGCTAGGTTAGTCTTGCTGCGTCCAATTCAAAACGTCTCCATTCCAAATTGTTAGCATGCAATATTACTGGTGCAACTAGAGTTTTCAGAACAGCAATCTTCGCTCGTATACTTGGTTTAGAAAGAGGTCCTTCTAATGTCATAAAAGATGCGAAAAGAGTGGGCTCAGGTTCTTTTACATGTTTTTATTCTCTTAATTGCTAACGTAAGACATATTTAACTCATGTGATTCTGCTTTAGCGACCACTTATTCCAGTTTAATAGTTTTAGCCTGCAAATGGCGCACATTTTAAAATGAGAGACGTTCTGCAAAGGACTGAAAAAGGGCAAACCTGGTTTTAAATTTAAATTTTCTTCAAGTATGAAGAGGTAATTACTGGATGAACGGCAACAAGGCGTGGATGCAAATATTACCTGGCGTAATCGAGGATGGTACTGCGTTTTGGCACCGAAGAACGGGTGTGCCAACAGAATAGCGATCGTGTCCAGCTTCTATGAAGGCATCATCAATGCATTATCATCTAAGATTGACATTGTGACCTCAGGGCATTGCCAACTGCCACGTTTTTACTCGTGGTAACTAACTCACCCCACCTAACTTCCATCGTTGTTTATCGATATCTAATATATACCGGTCTCACACATAGATATTTACCAGTATTTCAATGGGATTTCAATTTCAATTCCAACAATGCATTTTATTTCGTAAGTCTAAATGGCAATATGTACTCTCTCAAGCATAATTGCTGCATAAAACTGCCGATTGATATTGACTTAAATTATTGCACTCCAAGAATAATATCGAATAGATATTCAGAAAAATTATGGAGCACTTTAAAAATACGTAATCCACAGGCATTAATTTTGGAATTCCTTTAATATCAGAACGTATCTAAAGTAAGCAATGAGGCGTAGAGCAGAATGGACGAGAAAAACAATAATTTCAATTAGAAATACGCAGATTGAAAATCACGAGGTGATAGCCACGGCATTTGATGGTAAATAATAACAACTGTTCATCATCGCTGTAGGAAAGGTGAATAAAGCAAGATTAAGAAATTTACACGCCTTGCATCGTAAACATCACGGAACACTTGGGTGCCCCTGCGATGATGCAACCCGCATATCACCTCCGTACACCGAAACCCCCTACAGCGAAGTCATGAATTTTTCGGTCCCAACAAATTCGTTGTACGGAGGTTTTACTGTATATAGAATTTACAACGTATAACTGAAATCATAAGATGGTTACAAATGAAATGAATACTTTGACTTATTACGTATCTCAATTTTTCCATTTTTTATGCATATTACTGCATGCTTATGTCATACATACATGAAAAATATATTGATATCTCCAGTTTGGCACGAAAAGTTTAACTAATGAGGGAAAATAAACAAACCTTGAAAATTTCCACATTTGGATGGGATCCTGGCAGTCTTTCAACGGTGACCCTTATTGCAGGGGGCTGTGTGTGTAGAGGCCTCTTTGTAGTCACTGAGAAGGCCCTGCTCGAAGAGTCTGGTGGTGGAGCTGCAATGGCAGGTGCATTTATTGGAGCAGGAGTGGGCGTCACATGGAGGACTACAGGACACTGCGTCTCTTTGAGCTGTCCATCAACCTGAACATCTGCCACACTCATGTCGAGAGTTTGCCTCGAGGGGTTCCCACCCTTGTTTTTCTCCCACACTGCCTTGGCATTCAGCATTATCCCTTTCAGTTGCAAGTAGAGCAGTTCCTCTGGAGGAGACACAAGGCTAACTCCAAGTCCACCACACAGATGTAGTTTCACATTCACCTCAAAGGAGCACTCACTCTCAGAAGACTGCAAATCATCTAGTCCAGGGGCATGATTTCTGGCTTGTCCCTCGGCATCCTTAAAATAATATGCAAAATTATGATGTAGAAGAAAGTTTAAAGCCATGACTAACTATAATCTTTCAACATTTTGAGGAATATGGATGACTATACGATGTCAATTGTTTAAAATTATCAGTGATGTGATTTACCAGCCTAACTATTTTTACCTGCTCTTTAATATACTTGCAGGTGGTTTTTTTTACAGTAACTAGGCACAAGCTTTATAAGGGACAAAATTTCAATAATTGTGTATTGTAATACATTAATTTGAAATACATGTGACTGTGGTTTTTTTTTGTCATTCAATTTAAAATTTCTTTAGTAACAAAAAATCTTAAATTTGTTTCCTTTTGTCAATGCATTGTAAGTTAAATGTAATTGGAATATCATTTCATAACTTAAAATAAAATAATTCATTCATTCATTCTACTAGTCAACAGCTAAGAGACTTTAAACTGAAGAAAAAGTCATACAGCATAAGTCTTAACAGCAATGATCTGATGCTAAACTGGTTTCTACACGTATGAATGGATATAATAGAATAATATCATTCAAGCTCAATCACAAGTATTTCATTGATTGCTTCTAGGGTATTGCACTACGATAAAAGAACTAGGAAATCATCTCATAACTGAGGTCCAGCATGGATTGTAAATACACCAAATTTACTTAAATCATGAATAAATACTCTTTATTCACTATACCTTCTCAATCCCTTTGATTTTTGAACACGCACCATAATAAAAAGCATGAAAATTATTTTGCTGATATAATTGCTTCAATTTTAATATCAGTGCGTATTTAAAGATGTTGCTATTGATGATGTTTAAGTCAATATCAATGAGGTAGCGGTCGTATATATGAGGGGGAAAAGCATTACTGATTCGTGAGGTCGGCAATTTATCACATTAACTACAACTACTACACCATCGAAATATAGAACAGAGAACAAAATATTCTTATTAGCATTTCAATAAGAAAGCGTTTACCCTTTATCATGACTTAAAAATACAGGACTAAGTTCTAAATACTTAAAACATTCTGAAAACAAATACTGCGACTGCCAATACTATGAGAATTGTGAGAAAGTTGTAAAATTTAAACTAGCATGAAGAAAATAAAACCAAACATTAACGCAGAACTTGGTAAACTTTTTAGGGCTTGTTACATTCGCTGCAGGAGCTATTGCATAAACACTGCAGAGAAGCAAAAAACTGAGCTGACTTTGACACTGTGTTTTGAGAAAACGCTCCGAATATCAGCATTAAAAGGACCAAGTGACATGACTCACTTCTCTCCCTGTTTGCGAACAACTACTTCAGAAATCAACAACTTTAACGTAGATTACCAATCCGTTTTCAGACAGCGTCATCATTAAACGAAACAAAAAGATTTCCATCGCTGTGTGGTGAATACCATTGCAATAACTATTCCCAGAGTGACACAATTCCCTCAAAATAGATATTTTTTTAAAGTTTTTATAGGTCAATTTGTTTATTCCTTGTAAAGCCTCTAATTTCTTTCTCACTTATTATGTGCGAAATATTATTCTATGAAATGTCATATGAAATAAATAGTGTATAAATCATAAATATCCTTAAAAATATTTTATTTTTCATTCCGCTTTCCTAAAGTTTCCAGTTTTTTCGTTTATAAAGTGTTTTCTTGCAATACATCCAATGCATTACAATCTATTGGCAACACATCATTGTTAAATGAGTTCTGAGGAGGCTGGTTGTATCTGATTCCACAATCGAAATTAACCTCTTGCGATACCATGTGGGTCAGTCCACAATTAATGTAACTTTACTCTTCTAAGATATTTAATCATGTTTCCTTTTTATTTCTTAAAAATAACTGTACTTTTATGCATGGTAGAAGCCAGTTATAGTGAGTATGGTATATAGAGAGAATCTCGCAATATTGAGTCATTGGCAATGTACCATCAAAAGGGCCATGATTAACATATAAAAGAAAACGGATATAGCGAGGCCAAGAAACTCCTGCCACATACACACTCGGTATTATGAGCAATATTTCTTGAGGGCGATGCACTGCAAAGTACAAATTAACGCATGGTATTTATCTTCAGTGGCATTATTAGTCCACTAAAACTTAGAATACAAGATTTGTGCCATCTTTACATTGTTTAAAGTCCAATCAAGTCCAGGCACTCATGATTTACAGCCCGGCCTGGCATACCTTGTGAACGCTTGCACTTTTCAGTTGTTCTTTTGTTAAGCCAAGTTCACACAGGGGTGGAAGATGAACTAGTGGAAAAGCATCTAGCCAATCACACCGCAGCAGAGAGCGGTAGTGTGGGTAAGGGGTGGAGTTCAGCCTGTCTATCTTCGCCCTCCTGTCTCCACACACTCGTTCCCGTCACTCTGCCCACCCACTAGTTCCCGCCCCTCCGCCTGTTCCTGCCCCTAGACTGAAGCAGACGATGCTTGAATCATTTTTTAGCCGGGAATAGAAATTGAAAGTACTGTGCTGTTAGTTTGAAGCCTGTGTATGTGCGATCTAAAGGTCGGATGTTTGTTTTGTTACACTATTTATCCTCGTGATGAAGTCATCCAAGTTTTATGTTGACAAAGAATTACTTATTTCCTTAAAATTTTACAATTCAGAACATCCTGGTTTCAATTACTTTTTCCTATTAGTGGAAATAATGGGAATACTTATGTTTTCTGGTGCATTTGTTAATTTGTGCATATTTTTCAATCTTTTCATGAATATTGCCAGGGCTGATGTTATGCGGATAATTAAAATTATTACCATTCTACAAGTTTTTATTTTATGATTCCTGAATTCACGGATACATACAATTGTGGGAGAAAGCATCGATAATTCTTGGCAATAGATTTTCACGGGAGTTACCTCTGTACACTCTAGATCCTCCAGATGGCAGCACTAATATGATACACGATGTTTAGCACAACCGACAGAGGCATTTGCTTGTGTAAATAAATACTCGTTGCAACTATTTTTGGAGAGATAACTGAATGTGAAAATTATAAATGGCTAAGAATAGGTAATTACGCAAGAAATATTTTCGACCTCCGAAAAATGCTGTATTTCAGCGAATCATTACAACATTCCTAACCAATGGACGTACCAGTTAACACTTGAAGACTTCAGCAAAGCATAAATTATTGTTTTGGAAGATTTAATTCACAAAATGATCGAATATGCAATTGTGCACGAAAACGGCTCTTCTACATGTTTCTAATAGCATGGTAATGAAAGAGAAACAGAAAGAAAGAACTGTGGGAAATTAGAAGCTCAATCCAGCACCTTCGGATATAACGAGCGCTTGCTATAGCGAGTGATTTCCCAGCTATTGTGAGCACTTTTTATACCAAGCTTCCACTGTATATTACAATTATTATGCCATCGGTAAACAGTAATTGACAATTGATAGCAAAAATACCAAAATGTAAAACTTACCACAACTATACACTCACTATAAACTTAGACAGAGCTGAACTCAGATCACATTGTACCTTCAAAATTAGATGGGTGAAGCGCATTTCATAATAAATCTGAGGTTTTACTGAAAATAGCTATTGTGAAAACTGAAATGCTTGTGAAACATGCAAAGAAGTGATCTAAAAATGCATCCACCAGATGACTGGATACCCTGGTTATTGAAATACGTGAATGTCTAGGTGAAAAACCTTATTTCTTTGTAAGATCAGCATGCATAATAAATGCTCAACCAACCTTGTCAAGTCCTTGAACATTCCCAACCTTAAATTTCCACACCCTACCCTTCAGGACAAATCCCTTCAACACCCTGATACTTCTTATACCATCCAAAATATAATTAATATACTTCCAATACCTTGAATTCCTTAATGTCCCGAATTTGCAAGACCCTTGTAGGCCCATCAGCCATTGTTCTAACAGAGAGGAATCCTGACCCAGGGCGAAGACGCTGCCATCCGACTGCTTGCTCAATTGCCACACCAGATTCAGTCTTCAAATGGCTGTCTGTTCGACAAGGTCCCAAAACAGCTTCACTCCCTGAAAAGATATGTGAAACATTGATAAGACATATTACAGATAATGGTAAAAATCCTGCAGGATCATGCTACAATGCACTGATGACATTCTCAACTTCTCATTTTTAAGCCTATCCCAATCAGGTTAACTGCACTCTCACAAAAACTTTTAACCACAAAATATTTTTCCTCAAAATGACCAGGAAAATAATGTTAAGGCATTCTCTGCATCACTTTGGTACTCTGCTCACCTTGATTCCAAATTTTCATATCACATGCCTAAGCCATTACACTTGGCATTTTATTTGGTTGTGCAATACACAATATCATCCATTTGTCAAAACTTATGGAAAAATAGTATTATCAGATAATTTACCCTAACCTGACTCATTTTAAGCTTCATTCTCTTCCACAGACAGAGCAGAAAATAGGCTGATTAGTGCATGCTTTAACTAGCGACTGAATAGCTGGAACAATGCATACCCTTTAGTGACACAAACCAGTGTTTGATCATTATATCTTCTTGAAATTGTTAAAACCACAAAATACATAATAAGCATGCTATTGATTCACTGAAGATATACAACCAATCCCATCACAAAACCCTTTCAGAAACATTAAGAGCAAAGTTCCACCAGCTACAACTAACCCACTCTACAGATAAATACAGTAGAAGCCCGGTATAGTGAGTATGGCTTATTGCGAGAATCGCGTTATAGTGAGTGATTGTCTTTGTACCGCCAAAAGGCCTATGTTTTACATGTAAAATAAAGCGGATATAGCGAGGCCAAAAAGTTCCTTCCACGGTATACGCTCGGTATTACGACAGATATCTCTCGAGGGCGATGCACCGCCTAGCAAAAATAAACTATTGTGTTTTGTATTATCTGCTGATTAAACTAAAAATACAAGATGTGTGCCATATCTACAACACCTAAAGCCAGTTATATCCAAACATTAGCAATTGACGGCCTTCAGTACGCTCTGCACGCTCCCATTTTACGTTCTTCTTTTGTTAGGCCCAGTCATCAATGGGAGGGGAGTGGGCGTACGACGAGCAAGATGGAATAGGAGAGGGAGTTAGGTCTAGGCATGGGCGATATTGATAATTCAATATCGGGATACGATAATTTTAGTATATAATAAGGTGGCGATAACGATAACTCAGCGTGACGATAAACATCATCTTATCGTGCCCCGATATGTTATCGGGGCACTATAAGATGTCGGGGCACGATAAGATATCGGGGCACGATAAGATATCGGGGCACGATAAGATGTCGGGGCATGATAAGATATAGGACACGATAAGATATTGGGGTGCGATAAATATCACTATAAACAGGTATCACGATAACCAACACGATAAACATCACGATAAATATCGTGACCATGATAAATATCGCGATAAAATATCATGATATCGTGACCATGATAAATATCGCGATAAAATATCATCATATCGCGCCCCGATAAAATATCACTATATATTATCACGATAATTAATCATGATATTGCGCTCGTTCAAAACATAGCGTGTTTGCGCCCGATGAATTATCGAATTTTTTTGCTGTTTACCTTCGTCAAATACCACGGAAACAAAAGAAAAACTGTAAATACGAACGACTATGAGAATTAGGTGGGTTTTTTCAACACCATCGGATATAACGAGCGCTCGATTTAGCGAGTGATTTCCGAGGGATTATGAGCACTCGTTATACCGGATACTCGTTATACTCGGGATTCCACTGTAATCTCAAGGCCTCTGGCTACCTGAGATCCATTTTCATTCCAAACTTGTCACATGGTATCTCTACAGCACTCATCATATACTGGAGATCCTTGGCTTATTGGTCAACAACTGTTGTTGTATTTATTTTGAAGTATAACAATAAAATTTTTTGGATCCGATCCCACCGAGGCCATGGATGTGAGGCCAGTAATCAAGCCACCACACTGACCCAATCCCTTATTGGCCAAAAAAATGTTTGGTCATCCACAATTGACTTTATGAGGCCCCCTCAAACTTTTATTCCTCATACCATCCATTCCCACGCATCTATAACAATGTCTTCCAACTATATATTGAATGACATATGTGAATGAGGACAACTCAGTCTCATCTACATTATCACATATCAGAGCAAGCATTTCAGCTGGAATGCATGCTCTGAGATGTGATGATTTTCCAGGAGCTACTCACATCATACTTACCAGGCTCTCCCAGTGCTAGCTTGGAATTTAGCCAAATTGTTGCAATAAGTAGAGGGAAACAAGTAAAGTAGAGAAGGCAACAAGGTTAAATCACCATTTAAACCCACACATCGTAAGTAACTGAAGATTTCCAACGTTTCATACTGCACTCACTGACAATGTTCTTAATGTAAGATAAAAAGTATCTCCAAAGAAAATTGTAGAGTACTAATGCTCCTACATAAAATTTTCTACCTTCATTATATCAAAATATGAAGTCCTATTCAATTAAAGAAATTACAAATGGCATTTAACTTTGATGAGAGTATTGACAACAGCATGCTTTCTATTAGAAAGAAAATTAATCATTTGAAATTATTTTCCCATAATCCATAAGTAAAACTTCCAGCACATTTTATTTGTCCTCCATAAAACCTACACTATATCTAAACATGATGAATTGGTCTCTAATATTACCTTCTCTAAGGCCAAAAAATCCATCCTTTGCCTGAACACACAAGTTGTCATGCACACAACAGAGCCTCCCTTCTTCAGTAAATCGCCAGGTTTGGGTTGTGCGACGGCGAGCTTCAGGGCGACATATAACTAACTGCATAAACTGAAAAGGCTGTGGAGCTGTGCCTGCAATATCTAGTACCTAAATTCACAGAGAATAAGGTGCAATATTATAGGCTCAGTTTATCCAGAAAAAAATTATCATTTACCACACAAATCCCAAACCCTAACTTCTTTCTTTTGTAAGCTTAGCACTTCTGGCTGACAGTAGAGGCTGCTGAGATAGGATTGAAACTGAACATGTAAAAAGAGCTTTAATCCACTACAAAAAAGCTGAATCATACTGAGTTAACAACCAAAGGAATTAAGATAACACAAAGTTAATTTGGTTTGACAAGGTTGTGAACCATTAATTAAAGCAGTTCCTACTCCACTACATAGTACAAATGAATACAGCTTAATGAACCAGATAAACCTCACTAAACCATTTGTGGTGTCTATTCATTCAAATTTACAGCAGCATGAGAAAACTGATTGATGGTTATTTATTAACTGAATGGTGCTCGGATGGTTACTCAGTAATGTATAGGTAGTCAGAACCATAATAATCCATTTACTAAATAAAAACGTCAGACACAAAGTGCATATTTTCTTGACAAAAATTAACACTAGTGTATACCAAGGCACAATTGCCAAACAGAGAACAGAGAAACTCACCAACACTCTGCGGTTCTTCGATTCAGACTTGGAACCGTGTGCTTTGGGATCCCGAGGTGGCACACTCCCCTCATGCTGGAGCTGGCCCTCAGCTGTCATCCTCCACAGCTGTGAACGTCTGCCGGGCTGCTTGCGACTGAGTACAACTCTGCTGACACCACCCACAGGATAGCGGTAAGGGCTGCAGTCCTCAAGCACATCGAGTACCAACTGCTGACTCTCAACATCCAAAGGGTTGAAATCAGGTAGGGAAAGGCCGCTGCCAGCTCCATCATCAGAGTAGGCTCGGACCAACTCCATCGACCTATGGAATGGTAGTTTCACAATAAATTCAAGACCTTCAAGGTTGGAGGCTATACAAAACTGAAGATACAGTGAACTCTCGTTAGTACGTTCCTTGATAGCACGTTTTCCTCGTTAGCACGTTCATTTCCTCAGGTCCGGGTCGCAGTGCATGTAAATAATCCTGGTTAGCACGTTTTGGTTACCTCTTTAGTACGTTCGTAGGAGGACCAAACCAAATTCGTTCCGGCAAAATAATCGCCCTATAGGTTAACATGACGATGAATATCACTCAAGAGGTTTGATTCTCGCATTAAAAAAGATCGTTATTGTTTACAATAAAATTTGTTAAATACATTATGGTTAAAAATTGTTTATGAAGAAGTAAAAATGCAGCATTCACAAACATTTGAATTGGCCATTCAGCGTTTGGCACCCACAAGCAGACGATTTTATTGCGATGTTCGTTTGTTCTATAAATGTTCGCTGGGCAGCCAAACTGTGAAAACACTTCGAGAAATTAACAGTGTGACAAGTAATTAAAGTGTGACAAGTGATAAGAATTAGTCATGGAGAAGCGTGTGTTGAAACGACAAATATTGACGATCGAAAAGCTCAAACTCCTCCGAGAAGTGGACGAAAATCTACCTATGAAGCGTGTCGAAATAGCTGCCAAAATGAAAATTCCACCGTCAACATAAAACTCTATTGTGAAAAATAGGAAAAAAAACTTGAGAATACATCGCAAGAAGGCACGAGCAAGTACAGGAAAAGAGTGCGAGGTGGCAAATTTTGTGAGTTGGAGGATGTCCTCCTTAAGTGGTTCAAACGAGCGCGCTCATCCAAAGTGCCATTAGATGGTGTAATAATACGTGAAAAGGCCTCGTACTTAGCCGATAAAATGGGCATCAGTGATTTTAAGGCTTCGAATGGATGGGTTGAAGGATTTAAAAAACGCCATGGCATAATTTACAGGTGCGTTCGAGGCGAGGCAGCCAGCGTGGACACTAATGTTCGAGAAACATGGAAAGATGTCACCCTCCCAAGCATCATTAAAAACTACAGCCCGAATGACGTTTTTAATGCCGATGAGACCGGCTTATTTTTCAATCTTCTGCCTGATAAAACTTTGGCATTTAGAGGAGATAAGTGTCATGGAGGCAAAATGAGTAAGGAGAGGCTGACATGTCCTCCTATGCTGCAACGAAAGTGGATCGGAAAAATTGATTCCATTAGTAATCGGGAAATATAAACGCCCCAGATGCTTCAAACATGTTCGGACATTACCTTGCACGTATGAATGCAACTCTAATGCCTGGATGAACACAACAATTTTTGAAAAGTTCCTGCGAGCACTGGATGCCAAGATGGGTGGACAAAATCGTAACGTTTTGTTGCTAATTGATAACTGCACAGCACACCCAATAGACACTGCATTTTTAAGAAATGTTAAAGTGGCGTTTTTTCCTCCTAATTGCACGAGTGTTTTGCAGCCCCTCGATCAAAGTATCATACGATGCATGAAGCATAAGTACAGGAAACTACTTGTCAACGAGAGATTGGCCAACCTTCAAGTGTCAGGTCAAAAAGTAAATATCCTAAAAGCGATGCATTTTGTGAAGTATGCCTGGGACTTAGTCAAACCCGAGAACATAAGAAATTGCTTCCGTGCGTCAGGATTTCTTCGCACCACAAATGAGGACCGTACTGCGTCGTTGACTGACGAGACAGCGGATAAGCAGCCCGTTGAAGGCTGGGATCAGCTGTTTGGAGAAGGGGAGGGGATGTCCTTCGACGAGTATGTTGCTTGTGATGATGGCATCGAAGTTTGCAGGTTGGTTGGTTGAATTTGTGAGACTTAACAACTGGGGATCATTTATTGAGAGAATTATTAATTAAATTTACAATAACTACTCCAAAAATTAACTTTCATACTCTGAAGTCTTTCAAAATTTGATTGAATGAGACGGTGAATCTCATTGTCATATATTTTAATCTGTAGATTGATGTCAATAGACGAAGTCTGTGAGCAGGAACTTCAAAATGAAGAAGAAGAAGATGAGAGTGACGAGGTGGAGCCCAAATCGCCTCCAACATTTGCTAAAGCCGTCGAGGCGATGGACACAGTGCGACAGTTCGTTACAAGTCACGTTGATGAAAGTGTTCTGAATGCTTTAGTAAAAATTGATTCAACTATCAAAGAATTGGGGCTCAGTATTAATAAAACAAAGCACTTTACACAGATTCTTCTCGCCCTTATAATTTATTGTTTCATCTTTTAACGTATGTTTTTGTGTGCTAAATATAAGTAGAGAACAAATGGGAAGTTCCATTTTAGTTTTGTTACAAGTGGTCAAGTAAAGCCATATACGCTCCGGAAAGTGGAATGTTTTTGGGTCAGGTGCTCATTTTGTTCATTTTTTTGCGGACTTTTAACAATCCTCACAATATATTGTAAAATTTGTTTACAAAAAGTTTCATCATGGTTAATATGAAAATATAATAATTTTCGTTGCATTCATCATAATGATCGACTTTTATTTTTGTCCATGATTTGCAAACCATGAAGTGCGAAAGAGTGCGGTTTGGGGCATTCGCGCTGCGGATTCATCTATCCCGAGACATGTTAATTACGTGGAAAGTACGAGAAAAATCGCCGGGCGGCTCCGCTAACTATGATGCTGAACTTACATACAAAATTACATACAAAACGTGCTGTTTGGTTATTATCGTCATAATTAACTATGGATAACACGTCAACCTAATAGGGATTTTCTTGGAAGGTGTAATAAGTGGAAGTGAAACGTTTTTTACAATAAATGAACGGCAGCTATCTACCAGAATAGACTAAACGAACGTAGCATTCCCCTGAACATTATGCAACTCATTATTACATCTTTAACGTTCCCTGGAAGGTCAAACCTCTTTAGCACGTTTTCCTGGTTAGTACGTTCAGAATTTCGGGTTCCTTCAAGAACGTGCTAACGAGAGTTCACTGTAACTGGTCAAGGTCAGCCTCAGATGATGACCACCGTTTTGGCCATGAAACATTTAAAGAATAAGTTAAATTTAACCATATACAAGAATTGACTCTCATTATAACTGCCCCAAAGATGAGCCTCTGATAGGCAATTTCCAAAAATTCACCTTGATAAGCCAAGTAGTGGGAATTATTGAATGAGGACCAATTTCATCATGTACCCCTACCCAGGCTAACTCCGCTCATTCATCAACTTATTTTTTACAGAAAATTTCCCAGCAATCGTTGACTCCAATAGCTGGTTGAAATTACTGCTACTGAAAATAATCAAGCTAATTACATTGCTGATTTGTCAAAATGCAAAGGATTGAGAAAAAAAGAACCATTTCATTTTCCCATTTCAAATGAAACTCCAAAACGCTTATTTAAACATCAAAAGTTCTGTTTTTAAATTAAAATTCTGATTGAAGCCTCATAAAATGAAAAATTAAAGTGGAAAGTAAATTATTTTTCCATCAATGAAAGCAGCAAAGAGTGTTTGTAAAACTTATTTCAATTTCATACAAAGAAAATGATAAGGCGGGCAACAAATTACTCATAAGATGAACTTAGGGCAGATAATGATGAAGTAGCAGTCATAATTAAACCAAGCCTCATACTAACCATTTTCCAGTGGCATGACTTTTTTGTCAGACAAAAAACAATATTTAGGAAAATCAGCATAACTTCTTGATGGAAGATAATGTAGAACTAAGGTATCAGGAACATGACAGTCCCTTTCCTCACCAAAAGGTATTTCAATTAATATTTAGGTACAGCTCATGATCCAACTGTTTTGGGAAGCAACTTTACAAAACAAGCTTTCTTCACTAAAATTAAGAAATATAACACCTTCTAATTACTGAAACCTCCCCTTGAGACTCTGAGCCGAAGCTGCTACACCACAAGTATCATACCAATTTGTACTCACTAAAAAAATCAAGTCAACATTCCAAGTTGTTTACTTACTTTTTAAAGGTCCCTGTAAATGCAATGTAAATGAAATTTTCATAGGTCAGCTGAGATCCTTCAACCAAGCGGGTCATATCATACGTAGCTGCAGACCCTCCTGGTGCTTCAAGGGTGATTAACTTGGCATGCATTGTCTCATCCCACGCATATGGCACGGGGATTTTGGGTTTGGCTGCAGTACGGTAGGCTTCACTGCTTCTCAGTGAGGATGCCTGGCCAAAGTGTAGGGTGACCTCACTCAGGTTGTCCACTCGCAGTGGAGGTGGGACAGCACCCCCAATGCCTGCTTCCAGGAGGACCACCACAAATGTTGCTGCACGCAGGGACACTTCAACTCGTAAGAAATGCATCTTGCCAGAAATATCCCTGAGCAGATAAAAAACCACATGAAAAATATCACATTCATTCCTAATATAACTGATTTCTTAGAATAATCAATCAAATCAACATTTTCGATATCAAGTGTAAAGAATGATTACATAAATAAAACAGAACAAATTATGATAGGTATATGCAGTACTGAATGCACAAAAAATTTAACTGTAACTCAATCAATAATTACTGAAAAATGGGTAACCTCAATCCACAAAGTTATTATAAAATATAATTACACTCAATCTTCCTAAGTTACCCTTTGCAATCCATTTTCAAGCCCAGTCTTATGGTTGTCATTAAGGTTGGGGCAGGGATACGAAGATTTGGTCGAATCCTATCGAATCCATGGATTCGAGATTCGATTGAATCCATGGTTAAAAAATTCAATCGAATCTTTGGGTTCGATTGAATCAATGGATTAAAGATTTGAATACCAGTTGTGCGGATTCTATGTACCAGTGGTGGAGAACTCCAGTAATTTGTCCTCGACTTGCACAGATCCGAATTACACATAACCGGAGTTACACGGATGTTCAGACAGGCCGGTGACATGCTTGCATTTCTCCGCGTTTCTGTTGCTGCGACAGATTCAACTTTGTGATGACCCGCGATTCATTGCCAAGCAGGCAAGAGTTGATGCCAAACTATGGGTGCTCAGAACGGCAACTCTAGTTTAAGACATTACATAGTTCGATAGGTGATATTTGATCATCTTGATGGTAAAAAAGTCTGATGTGATCAGGCATCAATGTCATTTTCGGCATAGTTTGACCTTCCCGCGTAATTCGATGCGTAGTTAATTATCTACTCCATAGATGACACCTGTTGTCAATTACAGCAAAAAAAATAAGTAGATATCTGCATAAACATCTACCTATCCATTTTTGAACCATTAGCGGTACTGCTTTTATGGTGGCAATCAGCGACAATTACAGAAAACGCCATCTTTTGAGAGGCTGTTTTAAATTAACATAATACCACAAATCCGAGAGTGACACAAACCTTCACAAACCAATCTTTATTTCACTGGATATTTAAATCTAAAATAATTATAATTACCTAAAACTTCTTTTTTTGCTGTTATGGACAACAGGCTTCATCTATGGAGATGATAATTAACTATGCGTTGACTTTTCAGAAAGGTCAAACTACACCAAAAAAAGACATTGATGCCTGATCACATCAGACATTTTCACCATCACGATGATCAAATATCACCTATCGTACCATGTAAAGTCTTAAACTAGAGTTGCTGTTTCAAACACCCATAGTTAGGCATTGGAAATATCGGCAGCACTAAATCGGGAGAAGCCAATTTTGTTTTCAGGCTGTCGTCGAAAGAGAGTACGATTAGATTCTCTTCTTCCTGCGTAGATAATTCTGGTGGACCTTGAGCATGGAAAGGATTCCAGATCCACACAAATTTCTTAACACTGTCTTTTCAAAGTATTTTGTAAATCAGCCAGTGAGTGTTGAGCAGTGGTCATTTAACCCTAATATGGGCAAGGGGAGTCTCTCAGACACATTGCATCATGTTTTTTTAATTTTCTTTTAAAATTGAAATAATAGCATCAATTTTTGACTTCTCCTCACTTTCTATCATCCATATAAAGTTTATATTTCATTTTCTTTTCCAATTGAAATTATAGCGTGAATTTTTGACTTCTTCTAACTATATCATCCATAAATTGTATTCATTCAAATTTATTTCAGTATTAAAATAATTTTGGAATAAATTATTTTCTTGAATTTCAACATATCTGGGCAAGGCGAGTTCTTGAGGCTTATGATGGTACCTACTTTTCCTCTGTGCATATCTTTCCTTCATAGCTACATCAGGTTCAACATTTCAAGGTTCATCTTTTTAAAGAACAATGATCCAAAACTTTTTCTGAACAATGAGCCAAAAGTATTTCGGACATTAGTTAAATTTGTTTTGCATGTTAATAATAGTACAACAATACATAAAAACAAGCAATATTATGTCTGTTTACATCGTGTTTAGACTCATTCTTCTATAAATTTGGCCTTGAATACTAATTTTGTTATTCCATGGACATAAAAAACTTTCTTGAAAAGTTTATATTTGGTAATCTTCAGCCCAATAGGTGACACATGGGGATCAGGTTGGTGTGGTGGCTAGAGTACTGGCCTCCCACCCCGAGAGCCCGGGTTTGATTCCCGGCAGTGGTGGATTTTTCAGTGGAAAACCAGTCCACACTTGAGTGCCTAGTGGAGAGCATTTCAAAGTTCAGTACTCCGTCCGTCGGATGGGATGTTAAGCTGTGGTCCCCTTGGTGCCTTTTATCAAGAGTAGGCTAATGCCGACACCAGGTTTCTCTCCACCCTTCCTACCTTTCCTGAAAACTCCTACCATTACCCAATTACCCACCTATCCTAAATGGCGCAAATGACCTCAGCTGTCGGTCGCCTCCCCTGAATAACCAATCAACCAAAGGTGACACATGCTTCGTAGTCCAGCGACAGCATAGGGGATCAATTACGGGATTAGCTAGGCAGGTAGCCTCGCAGTGACTGTAGGTGAAATATTCATCCCCTTAGTGTTTCTTCCAAATAATTTAGACTGGAAGGTGCGGAACTTTTTGGTTTTAGAGAGATTGCCATATTAGTTTCGTTTGTCCCGAAAAAAAATAGGAGTGTAATATTTTTATCCACACTGCACCATTCTGGTGAAACTAGTGAGAGTGGTGAACCAGAAATAATACTAACTACAACCACACTAAGGGAGGAGTTGACTCCTTAGACCAACTCATTCACAAGTATACGTGCAAGAGACAAACCAATCGCTGGCCATTTTCATATCTTATGAATGGGTTTGATATTTGCGGAGTTGCAGCATACATAGTGTGGTGTTCATTAAATTCAAACTGGAATGAGAATAAGCTAAATGAGAGGCAAATATTCATCCTTAGTCCTGCAGAGGATCTTATAAAAGCATTAAGTCAATCATTGCTAGGTCTTCCGCGACTGACACAAGCCGAATTGCCTTTTTTCTTATTGCTATTTTATACATTTTTCTTCTTTTTGTAATTTTATATGTTGTTCAAATACTTAGAGCAATGTTTATCTAATTATAGATATTATATTTCATGCATTGACGACGGGTTAGATGGAAGAGGGAACTTTAAGTCTCAATCTTGCCCCAATAAAGACATTTATCTACCTTAAAAGATGCTAGCAGGCCATAGCTCGGTACTGAGGCTTGTTTAGTAGACACAATTTTTGCATTTGTAAATCTTGCAGCTTCCTACTAAAGAATTTGTTAGATTTTTAAACCAAGCTACAGAGATTGGTCTCATGATGTCACTTTAGCTTACTTGGGAGCATACACTTGTGTGTTAGAACTTTGAAACAGAGCACATACTGCAGTCTCTCTTCATACTTTACTTCTAATGAAGCAAAAAGTCAGATGTTTTTCATCGTATTTACGATAATTCCATTTCTTTGTCACCCCACTACTTGTTGATGCTTGATTACTCTCACTTTAACTGTTAACTTGCTTATTTAATAACAATTGTTCCATTTTCCTAAGACTTTACAAAAACACAAAGCAGCTCACTGAACAAAGCAGGCGTTCCTCTGGTAGCGGGCATCTTAAAATCATTTATTACTCTTCTCAGACATTCAATCTCTCGATTGTTACATGGAACTGAACTGGTTCACCACAGTAGTGCTATATTTATACAAGCCACCCCACCTAATTAGAGCTTTCATGAAACTTTGACAAAATCCGATAATATGCTACAATAAAAGCCCATTATAGTGAGTATGGCATATAGCGAGAATAGTAATAGTAGTTTATTAACCAAGAGAACCAATACAGGCAAGTAAATGGTATAGGCTTCGTCAATACAATGAATATGAATGATACATAGTGGTATATCAGGGAACATTCACATAAAAGATATAGAATCTTGCAATAACAAGTGATTGGTAATGTACCATCGAAAGACTCATGATTAACATGTAAAAGAAAACGGATATTGCAAGGCAAAGAACCTCCTGCCATGTTATACGCTCAGTATTACGAGCAGTATTTCATGAGGGTGATGCATGCAAAGCACAAATTAACGCATGGTATTTATCTTAAGCAGCACCATTTGTCAACTACAACTTGGAATACAATATTTGTTCCATCTCTACATTATTTAAAGCCCAATCAACTCCATGCACTAACGATTTACAGCCGACCCTGGTGTACTTTGCGTGTGCCCCTGCACTTATTTGTTATTCTTTTGTTATTCCAAGTTCAAACGGAGGCATAGGAGCGGAATGGGTGGAAGATGGACAAGCGGAAAAGCATCTAGTCAGTCACACAACAGCAGAGAGTGGTGGTGTGGGTAAGGAGCGGAGTTCAGCCTATCTTTGTCTGCCAGTGCGGGAGTAGTTGACAGATGAGGAGTTGATTAACTCAGTGAGACACGAAGGTGACAACAAAATTAGTTCTCTTTCGGAAGAAGAAACAGTGCCTATGCCGACTAGAGCTAATGCACAGCAGGCTATTAGAAAAATTAGCACCGTTTACCGGGCCAGTGAAGCTTCTGCCAACGACTTTAGCAAATTTAGTGAATAAGAAGAGTCTGCGCTTCTGGCAACTGCCAGTTGACTGAAGCAGACGATGCTTGAATGATTTTTCAGCCGGGAATAGAAATTGAAAGCACAGTGCTGTTAATGTGAAGCATGCGTATGTGTGATGCTAAAGGTCCAACGCTTGTTTTGTTATGCTTTTTATCATCGCGACGAAGTCATCCAATTTTTTCGTTACCAAAGAATTATTTATGTCCTTAAATTTTACGATTCATCCTGGTTTCGATTATTTTTCCTGTTAGCAGAAATATGGGAATACCTACTTATGTTTTCTGGTACACTTGCTAATTTTTGCATATTTTTCAATGTTTTCATACATATTGCCAGGGCCGGTTATGTGGAAAATTAAAATTCAACAATTTTTTATTTTATTTTATGATTCCCGACTTCACGGATACATACAATTTTGAGTGAATGCATTGATACTTCTCGGCAATAGTATTTCAAGGTAGTTACCTCCAGTTACCTCTGTTCGCTCTAGATCCTCCAGATGGCAACACTAGTACAACACACGATGAGCATCACAACGAACAGAGGCATTTGCTTGTGTAAATAAATACTCGCTGCAACTAATTTTCGAGAGATAACTGAATGAGAATTTTAGAAACGGTTTGGAAGGGGTTGTTATGTAAAAAATAATTTCGACCTCTGAAAAATGCTGTATTTCTGCGAATCACACGGCAAATTTCCTAAACAATGGGACATACTGGTTAACACTCAAATACTTCAGCAAAGCGTAAATTATTGATTTGGAAGATTTAATTCGCAACATAAACAATAAATATGCAATTGTGCAGGAAAACGGCCCTTCTACCTGTTTCTAATAGCATGGTAATGAAAGAAAAACAGAAAGTAAGAACAACTGTGGGAATTAAGAGGCTTAATACATAACCTTTGGATATAACGAGCGCTCGCTATAGCGAGTGATTTACCAGCCATTGAGAGTACTCATTATACTGAGCTTCCACTGTATATGTCTACTAGAAAGTTCTATAAACTTCACCAAAGTACCATACTTTTCTGAAATATTTTATATGCTTCAAGAAAGTTCCACATCTTTCTACAAAGTTATACAAGCTACAGGACTGAGATAATCTAGATGTTCTAGAAAGTTTCATTAACTTCAAAGCCATTTCAAAATGCTCATTCTAGAATATTCAAGACAGCAATTTCTGCCCAGATTTTAATGAGTGCCTCACAGCGCTACTCTCTACAGCACCCTGGGGTGCATCAGCGCACACTTAGGGAATCACTGGTCTAAAGAATTAACTGTAACAGTCCTCAAATTAAAAAATGATTAAATATATTTCCCACAAAATAAATCTAAGTTTCAAGAAAATCCATCCACACTAACCTGATGTTAATATGGAAAGAATCAGTGATGTCAATGGGAAACCCTCCAGACCAGAGGCATTTAGGAATGTCCATTATGCGTACACAGAGATGATTTTCCTTCTGTAGGCGAGGCCAATGGAAAGGCAAGCAACTCTCAGGTACAGCAATCAAGTAGGTGGCCTCTGCTCCAGGATCCTTCTGCATATGGTATTTAAAACATACAAAATATGTATCAGTGAACATGAATAGAGGGAAATTGTGCACTCACATTTGTTAGCATAACTATGGGTCATAAAGTGTGAAGATTAGCAATTAAACTTTACTAAACAAGAGAAAAAAATCAAAGACAGGAAAAGTGGCATTACAAATCAATATTCCTGGGAAGAGAGAATGCATAAAGAAGAAATTGAGATATCTTCAACATAAGATCAACATGATCAGAAGAAACTGTTATTCATATATGGAGAGATACTCCATTAGTACACAGACTCTGTCATGAGAAATGATCCTCATACGACAGGATTTAGAAATCATTGAGCATTTTCATATGTCATAATTATAAGCATAAAAATATGTGAAAATACCACATTGTTCGCTCAAACCTTGGCTTGAAGGACATAACTGATAATTGATAATTCCAGGAAAAGTCAATTCTTACTGTAGGTTTTGGCAAAATTATTTGATAAACCCTCTTACTTCGGGGGCTAATATATTGGCTTTTGTTCCTCAGGAAAGAGATGCCATGGACCAATATATCAGCTCTCACATACACAAAGTGTGAGATACTTACAACTAAATAAAATGCACCTTTTTGATTAATCCGATTTGAAACACTGAATTCATCATCATACGTCATCAATCCTCAGATTGGTTTGACGCAGCTCTCCACTGAGTTCTTCTATCGGCTAATTTCTTCATATTTCATAATCAGGGTGGCTACTGATATCCAATTTTCAAATTCCCTCACTATTCCCTGACTTTTCCCTGATGGCCTTACCAATTTCCCTGGCCGATCGCCAAAAGGTCTGCTATTATTGGAATATTTTATTTCTGCTGAATTAAATTTTCATCAAAACTCAGAAAATGTTAAAAGCTGAAATCGAGACATTAAAAGCTATAAGAATGAAAAAATACATTAAACCTTCACAAGTTAAGCCCTCACACAAATTATACACACTTTTAATACATTTTTCACGGCCATGGGTACGCGGCCGCGTATCATATTTCCGTGGCCGTGTATATTTCCTTCGGTAAAATTACAAATTGACAATGTCTAATTCTTCAAGGAAAAGGTAGCGTGTCGTGGTAGTTCTGGAAAGTTTAAGATTACTGAAAAGGTATCGAAGGGAAAGTTAATGGCGAATTTACTGGCGGACTCCGGCACAGGTTGCGCGAAAAATACAAACCAAGCCTAAGTTGTTAGACTGAATCAAAATCGGATGGAACGATTGACGTTTAGAAGTGAATAACAACTTGATTAACGTGGTTATAATCCCTTGATTGTAAGAGGGAACAAAAAAAAAAATTGCACAAAGAAACAAAATGTAATCGAGCCACTGCGAGCGAGAACAGGAGGCAATTAGCAACGGCAGCATCATATTCAGGAATATCATATTTGAGGTGGTTTGTAACCTGACCAAATTGCTTCGAGAGGGAGCTAAGGGGGCCATTCAATAATTACGTCCAGCGTGAAAAGTGGGCAGGGGAGGAGGACTCTTCTTACTGTCTCGCGAAGGGGGGGTATGGGAATCGAAGATGAACTTACATAAGATTTTGTTTACACGTGTGATCGTACTTGTATTACCGTTTTAATAATCATCGTCTCATATTTTTAGAACTGCAAGCACGTATTTACTACAAGCTAGTGTGCTGCAACTACCTCTTGACCTGAGTCTCGTAAGTTAAAAAAAACGCGATGTAAAATCTTCCAAACAACATAGCCTTGGATTCCTTGTGATGAGCGGAATACATGGTGATCATGAATTACAACGCTACTAAGCAAATATCGCATTAAGGATACATCTTACGACTGATTCACAATAACTAAATAACTAAGATTCACAACTGAATGTTCAACGAATTGACGTGAAATGTTTTGGTGAAATAAAGGGCGGGAAAGACTGCCCAATAAATGTAATGGTAGAAAAATAACGAGAATCCCAGTTTCTCCCTGACTTACGAGAATTCCCTGACTTTTCCAGATTTCCAATTTTCCCTGACAATTCCAGGTTTTCCCTGACGATCGCTACCCTGATAATTCTTCTCTTTCACATCCTTTATCACTTGTTCCATATATCTTGCATGAGGCCTTCCTTAGCTGTCCCTCGACGATTGTCTTCATCAGGCCATCATGTCTCATGATGTGGCTGATCAAGATATCCCATCTTCTTCTAATGGTATTCAGAAGACTTCTCTTTTCTCCCACTCTTCTTAGAACTTCCTCGTTACTTACTCAGTCGATCCA
Organism: Platycnemis pennipes; assembly: GCA_933228895.1. Lineage (NCBI taxonomy): Eukaryota > Metazoa > Arthropoda > Insecta > Odonata > Platycnemididae > Platycnemis > Platycnemis pennipes. The sequence goes on from OW121851.1 coordinate 85,605,266, forward strand.
TTTAATCTTCATCATTCTTCTGTAGCACCACATTTCAAATGCTTCCACCCTTTTCTTTTCTGCTGCTGTCATTGTCCATGCTTCGCTGCCATAAAGAAACACGATCCAGATGTACGTTGTGATGAATTGTTTCCTTACTTCTACGCTTGTATTTCCAGCAGTAAGTAGATTATTCTTTTGATAGAATGCCCTCTTCGCCTGGGCTATTCTGCAGACTATTTCTTTCTTGCTTCGCCCGTCGTTGGTTACTCGGCTTCCAAGGTAACAGAGAACTCTTTCACCTCTTCCAGCTTTTGTTTTCCTAGTTTAACGTTGGCTTTGGCCTCTTCTCTCTTGCTGCACACCAGTATCTTAGTCTTCTTCTTATTGATCTTCAGCTGATATCTCGCCATTGTCCTTTCCATGGTTATCAGCATCTTATTCAGATTCCTCTACGTCTCTGCTACGAGTGCTATGTCATCAGCGAATCTCAGCATGCTAATTTTTTCTCCATGGATGTTCACCCCAGAACACTTCTCTTTGATTTCATTGATGGCTCTCTTGATGTAAACATTAAAAATTACTGGAGACAGTGCACAGCCTTGTCTCACTCCTTTCCTTATTCTTAAACAATCAATTAATTTTTTTTTATTACCAGACGCAATTCGATACCTACAAAATAAATTTTTTCAGAGTATTTCCTTTTATAAAATGTAATGTTTTTGCAGAAATCCTGTTGCCATCTCTTGCCAGTATACAACAGTTTATACATTATAACTACTTATGATTGTATTTTTGTATTTTCACCATTTTCTTCTCTCAATCTAGGAAAAAACCTTGAGAAACAACCCACAAGCTTTTTACATGTACATGAATACCCTCCATTACCAAATCAATGAGATACTCACAAAAGTCGTGGCAAAATATTTCTGGGCAAACTGCAGAGTGAATGGAGATTTATTGTGCAGCTGGAATCGGGGGGAGAGGGTCACAATATTGGTCACCCTAGCACTGCCTCTCCCTGCTCTAACATCTATTCCAACAGTATAGACCGTATCTGCACGAGCATCACGTCTGGTCACATGCAAGCGTCTCACTTGTGTTCCACTCTGAAGGTGGAAATTTTGACACCACTGAAAGAAATTCAGAGAAATATCATAACACTAATAAGCTATCAATTTTTTACAGATACTGTTAACCATTTCCATTCCAACATTGAGCTCAACTTGACCCTGCATTTCCTTCTCCAACTCTAAAATCATGTGTCACATGACATGTTTGAATACCATTTAACAGTTTTACTGGCTTTTGTCAGAACTCTGTACTCTTTATCAGCTAACCAACACATTGTTTTTCCACAATAAGTTTATTTAATTAAACCAATTCTTTAAATTCATTGTAGATAAGAAAATTATGGATGTCTTAACTTTCTGAGCATCACAATAACAAAAAATAATCATAAACTTGAGTACTCCAATTTCAGACAAGATACTTATGCTGATTCAATCATTCATGCTACATCGAGACATCACTTAGCTCAAAAATTGGCATCCTTCCACTCAATGACATACTGTCTGGCAAACAAGCTTATGGCTCACATCAATAAGCAGAAAGAAATAGAAAAAATCACATACATCACAGAAAATAATCGGTAAAAGCCACAGCTAGTCAACAACCTCCTCAAACAAAAACTGACAAAGGTAGTAATAAAACCCATCTTTGGCATTACAATCAAAACTAAGAGTAAAAATGGAAGAGAATTCTGTACCTTCGAAAGCTATCAAAAAAACAACAAAAGCAATGCTTAAAGTAAACATTTAACCAGCTTTCTGCAACTAAGCCAACCTTTAAGAAACTATTATCGCATAACAAGGATAAGATCTTGACTTTTGTAAAATGGTGTCCACCAACTTCAGTGTGAGTGTTCTGCAATACATTGGGCAAACTGGGTGCAAAGTTGAAAATAAATTAAAGGAATCATACTCAAAAATCTGAACACAACTCACATTTTTCAAAATGCTTACTAGAAAGTGGGCATTGCAGAAATTTCATTCCCAAAATCCTTCATTAGGAGAGGAACATTAGCTGCCTAGATGCTCTTGAGAAGTTTGAAATTATCAAGAGTGTAAATTTCAATTTAACATTCTAAATTACCATTTGTATGTTTTTGGCTCACCCCTCCTTTACCTCCCCCTATTCCAATCAACCCAATTATCCAGATATTCTCCAGCTCTGGGAGGCTCCCTCCCCCACTTTATAAACAGTATGTATACAATGATCCGTACATTTGTCTTCTGGGGTTACACCTCAAGATGACCTATAGCAGAATTTCCACATGGAAAAAATTCACTTTGACAGGGACTCAAACCTGGAACCCTCTGATTTCTAGCCAGGTGCTCTACCAATTGAGTTACCAAGGCTTCCTTCTCCCCTGTGGATTTCTTGTGGAATTTCTGCTATAGTGTATTCCAGCAGGTGACTCCACTGAGGTATTTGTGGTTAGTTTGCAATCCTTAAGTAACCAAGCAAGTCAAAACCAATAGTGAAAAATATATTTATTTAAAAAAAACAAATGTTCCCTCATTGACAATGAATCACTTTCAACAAGTGATGGCCAATACTATCGAGAATATGCAGTAAAATCCCTTATTTACACTTTTCTAGGGACTGCTACAAAAAAGTGTAAATTGCAGGAAAATGCAAATTGTGGGAAAAGTACAATTTTCCCACAGGAGTTTAATACTCCCATCCTCAGGGCTACATAATAAGAATTTGAAGGTACATCAACACGTTTTATAGAACATTAACATCAATGTAATTGACTTAATTAGAATTAGTGTTTGGAATCAATATCTTGACTATTAAGCTGACTAATGTCCTGTTGATATTTGGTTTGGTCTCTTACTGTCTTTGGCACAGCACTATTGTGTAGGATATTATTTACCAGTCCATGTGGGAACCCATTTATCTTCAGAATATTTGTAACTTTTTTCATATATTTCTCATGAAACTTCGGATCCCTAAGCATAATGGCTCTCCGTTTTAGAGCAACGGCTGCATTGATTTTCTGTTGGAGTGGATGATGTGATTTGAAATTCAAGTATCGGTCTGTTTTTTGGGATAAATAAGAAACTCCAATAAACTGAATTAGAAAATGTTATTAATTATTTCTCAAAATATAGAACTGTTCTTATTTATTTTTGTACAATACATTTCTACTAGTTTCAACCAACACAAACAACTATTGGAGGGTGTCAAATGCATAATTCCCAAACTTATAAATTATGCAATGCCTTTTCTCTTGTGGCGAAGCCATTCATGGCGATATTAGACAATCTAGACCTTAACCCTTTCGCTATGAACGACGTTTTAAATTGGTGTAAATTTTTCTACGCAAACAAAAGAAAACATGTGTTAAAATGGCACTGCCGCTAAGCTAGCCCTAAAAGGAGTGTGTTATAAAGGACTCCTTCTCAGGACGCCATAGGTACCCTTTCTCGGTCCACAGGTCCACAGGGTTATCTCCACCCTTCGTCGCAGTGCGCACCCCACTCACAGCAGGCGTCCGTGGTCAGTTGCTTGTTGGTGCAGTGGAATAACAAACTTAGAAGTTTTTTGTGTGATTGGCAAATTGAGCATTTTAAGTACATTCCTCTACAACTACAAAGTTTAAATGGAGCTCTACCGTTATTTGTAACGTAATTCATGTGTAAAGGAATTTTGGAACTAATATTTGTTAGTTATCTGGTTGGTTAGTGAGTGATTTTTTCATGGTTTAATTTAGTTAGGGAGTTATTATTTTTTTAGGTTCAACAACTGAATGTATTTTTTCATATCAGTTGACGGCCATACTTTTCGTGAGTTTCAATGTTTATTTTTCCCTGTAATTACTAATTTTCGTTGGTCATTGGTTTTCACCTTAATAATACAGTGATTCCTGACAGTCCTTCGAATCCTGAGGTACACAAGTGTTGAAGGTATAACATTTGCTTCGAAGAATTTCTTATTCCTAAAATCGGGTGATTTGTAATTGAAAATAACAGTTCCAACTTGCAGGGTACTATATTAACGTAATCTAGATAAAAAATTTACGAAACTCAATTCATCGTGCTACGGTAGATTAGAGCATGAACACAAAATTAGTGTAATAGACTGTACAACGGACAGATAACAATAAAAGACCACATTAACAGTAATGGAGAATGTATATTTAGGCTTTTTTTTACAAATAATTAAAGAGTTTTCAATATCTAGAGTAGCTATCATTTTATTTATTTCTCTAATTTATTAGTCTTAACTTCTAGGTAGTACTAACATCACGTGCAAATTATGGCCAAATTTATCGACGACTGCAAAGCAAAACGACAAAATTATTTGCTTAACCATTGATATGATTTTTTTGCTAGAGACCTTAATATTTATGGTAGAATTTCGTTTAAAAGCTGTAAAGGCACTGTAAAAACTAAAACAATTCGTTTCCAATAAAGACAATATCGAGGCAGTACCAAACAATGTTTTAGCAAAACCATTGGATAAACAAATAGTTGTCTGCGACGGCATGCTGTAATGGGCACCCTAAGCAGAAAAGGGTGAAGATTATCTCCTCTTGGTGACCGAGAAAAAGGTTCGACACCCCTCTGGGCCCCAACCCAAGTTAGGGAAACAAGTACCTGAGAGGATCCTAGCATAGTGAAAGCTCCGTACTGGCAATGCAAAGAATATTTTACAGCATTCGTGAGGGAAGTAGCATTTTCTGACATGTGGCCCCGTAAAATGGAGCACGGAACTGCTCTCTCTCATTTTTTAAGTGTATATGCACGAAACGAGGTAAAACAGTATTTTATACAGACTGGTATGTATGGCTAAATGTCATAGAAAGAAATTTTGTTTTTTTTTAATCTGTCGCATTCTTACCGGCATTGGATGCAAACAGCGGGAAAACAGAAAAGTTGTGGTGTAAATACAGGGTTCTACATATGTTGGAGACATAGGAAATTGGATAGGACCTGATAATTGTTGTAAATTATAGGAAAATGTAAATGCCGATAATGTAAATATGAGGTTTCACTTTATGTGCTCTTTGCCTAGTGAAGTATCATTTCATGTGATTTAACTCTTTTTTACATTACTACAGAAATGAGGAAAAAATGTGGACTGGAAAGGGTTCATACAGTTTCAATATAAATAAATGAATATGGAGCCTTTATTTTGACTTACCAGGGGATGCCCATCCCTATGAAGTCCTTTGCCAAGACGCACAACAACTGAATGGCTGGCTTCATGGTCAGAAAAGGAGAAGGGCAGAGGCGAAAGAGATCTGGCAACTTCATGCTCCTCAAACTGCCCAGCAGCATCCTGCGGGACACCTTCTTGTCGAAACATAAGAGGAAGCCCTGTTCGATTGACGAGCCAATAAGGAGCCCAAACCGTTACCTGATAAACACATGGGAAAAGAAACAAAAAGAGGATACTTTTGAAAATGTCAACTTGAAAAAAATCAATTCAGATTACACAAAATGTCAGGATGGTTACAAAAAATAGCTATGGAAATATTTATGAATTCCACAAACTGAACCACAGCACGTGCTTATCATCAAATTAAGGTATTTTATGGTTAAATCACTGAACTTGGATTTAGCTGGACATACCCAGATGTCTCTCCTAGCTTTGAACTTGGCATCTCCAGTCAGCATACTAACACTCTACACTCTAGGCTACCACAAGAACTTTGAAGTAAATACATTCCACAAACAATTCAACTGGAGATAAACAGCAATGTGACACTAAAGAGAATCCACTAAATTACGAAATACTTATTTGAAAGACTTACAAGGGGAGACCACGAACCTTGCTACGCCTTTTTGAATGACATATTTTTTATGATGTTCGGAATGCCGAAGGCTGCTAGGAACACGTCGTAGTTTGGTTGAATAGGCTTTAGTTTGGCTGTAATAAATTATTTAAAATTCATTATTTTCAGCGCGCTGATCATAAACTCTAGACAACGCGTCCGCATCAATGAGCCCAATTGGTGCAGTGGTTACGGTCGTAGACTCCCGTGCCGAAGGTCGTAGGATCGATCCCTACTGTCGCAAGTTTTTTTTTCGTCTCGTTTTCATTAATTTTCATTTTTTCTATTCTTTTCTATTGCAGCAGGTCTCACCGGACGAAGGAACATTTTTTGACCCTTATCTTCGACATATTTTCTTGACGTCTTATTCCAGACGCGGAAGCATGACATATAGTAGCAACCCTGGGGTTCGCTCACTAATTTACGTGTCCATTGATTATACTGATTAACTTCCTAATCACCATGGAACACAACGATTTCATATGGCTGTATTCACATTCATGCTTGCGGTCTTAAGGCAGTGAACACCAGCATGCGTAAATTAGATAAAGAAGAATGCGTAAAGAATAATAATTACCTTATTACGCCAGTGTCAGGAGGAATAAAAATGACATTTATTTGGGAAGATTCCGGCGATTTTGTGTGTCACTTGAACATATGGAAAAGAAACAACATTTGAAAATTACCTTTCCTTGATATTAACGAAATACACGCTCTAGAGATCATAGAAACTATTCCTTCACCGATGACGAATTTCCGTTAGTGACCAACCCCGGCGACTGCCGCCCTCCGCCACTTTCCACCGTTCACCAAGGGACCAAAAGATCGCCGCTCACTTTTTCCCAAGCTCCGGATGTTGGAGTTTTCCTAAACCCTCCACCGTCTCCGCCTTCTCCTAATCCCTGACACCCTGGAATTTCATTGTCTTTCCTCCGTTTCCACGGCTTTAGATGGATTCACTTCGGCTACGCATTCGCTCCAGTGAACGCTGTTTCTATTTTTTTGGTGACGTGCATAGACAAGTAGTTTTCTTTTTCTAGTTAGCATAGTGTTTTTTCGAGAGTGAAAAGGTGTCCGAGTGACTTATACTAACGAACCTCGACCTGGTGTTAATTTCCTGCCCTCCTAGATAATCAACAATAAAGTGTACCTACTCTAATTCGTGACCTATGGATAAAGCAAGCACATCCAGTGGATAAGATATATAAGATTTACATTTATTTCACTACTTACATACCAAGTAATTTTATTTCTTTTTCGGTTATATTATAATGAGAGCGGTTGGTAATAAGGTAATTATTATTTTCTACGCGTTCTCCTTTATCCATAATTATTTTTGATTGATTGATAATTATTTTTTGACAAACACATTAATTGTTTCCTCCACTTTACTTGAACATAATTGACGTCAGCATTAAATATTAAATTTTGAAACCATTTGAAATACAGCCATTCAGGTTTAAAAACAATCAGTTTCATAAAACAAAAAGTCCAATTATCTATGTAATTCTGGTAAGTGATTTGAGTCTTGCTGGAGTCTTTGGGCAATTTCTCACGCCATAAAGTTTGGTGCCATGGAAAACAATCAATCCACCACATCAGTCTTGTGCACCAACCTTTGCTATATTTAATTTCTTGTATTGGTATATTATATCCTCTAGGAACTTTGTGAGCTTTCACTCATTTTGCCCAAAAAACAGGCATGTCACTCTGCAGCATAGTATACACTAACTTCAATAGCTCTTCTTCTACATCATGGAATCAGTTTGTTTTTGGACCTTTAAATAACTTTCTAGTGGATTCAGCTTTCTCTATTTCAAGTTTTTGCAGATTTCCATTTGAGCATATTTGTCTCAAAGTCTGAAAATGGCTAATGACATGCAAATATTAGCTCACCACCAATGATAACTAACCTTGAGAGCTGCTCCTCTTCTGACCACTACAGCAGCATGCAAAATTAAGCATCGCCCTTCTTTGTCATGGAGGCCCATTTTTGCAACAAACCCTCCACTTCTTCCCAGGGGAATTGCCAGGCTACCAGGTCTAGGTAAGTTCTCCATGTGGAATGATATATCAAGAGCTTGCTCCAAATCAACCTGAAGCAAGGAAAATAATAAAGGTTTCATTTCAAAATGTTAAGCATGAACAATAATGTTTTCTTCTTTAAAAAACTTGGAGTGAAACAGGCTTTTTAGTAGTAATGAGAAATTGCATCTGCCCTTAATGAGATTGTTGTATGGCCAGGCAAACTGCTAAAAATTGCTATAACTGAAAATTTAATGCAGCATCAACAACTAATTATCCAACAATTTAGCAGTGCATTCATAAAAATATGTAATACGATTGACTCTCATCACAACGAGGTCCTATGTGGACAATTTACAAAACAAAAATGCAAAATGAAACAACTATTTCTGATATTTTTCTGTACTATCAACAGTGGCCAACCTGGAGGTTGGCCTAGTTGGTAAGGGTAGAGCCAACCAAGTACTAAGCCTAATTTGTTACAAGTCACACCATGCATACATCTCCATCTACACAATACCCTGCATGCCACCACAACGATGTGTGGCAGGGGAAAATTCTCTGGATTCAAACATTAATTACCATTGTATTTTAGTTGTTACTGTATTATTGTATTTATTTATATTATTGTATACTATTGTTATTGCATTAAGTTCTACCACTAGGTTTTGTAAAATGTGGAAACTTAATCATATTCATCACACAGAAACAACTGAATGAAGCGTGAGTAAATCAACATATCCACTTACCTCATGAATGGACACAGTATGCCTAGGCTTAATGTGTCCAGACACTTCAACATCCTGTATTCCATAATGCAGATCGCATGGCAAGAGATTAGTCACAACTAAAGGACTAACAAGGGTAATTGTATGTGCTGGGTGGCACCATGGCCAATAACTCTGGCCCATCTGACCCACAGCACCTGGAACACCAAGAGCTGGCCTAGTGATCACAGCCCCTCCTGGCCCATAACTAACCACAGGTGAGCTAGCAGAGGTAGATATTCTATCATCAGGATAATTTTCACGCTTTACATAAACACAGTACCTTTAAAAGAAAAAAATTAATTAGTGTAAAGTATATTTCATCGATGCAAATGGTCATCAGGGACTCATATACAACAATAAACTATTGCCTGGATCAATACTTATGAGCATACAAATCAAAGTTCTATTGGATTCCAATAAATTAAGAAGCAATTCATGAATTTTAAAATGAGAAATATTAATAATAATCATCATTATCTTAAGGTTACATTTAAATTATTTGATTTTTAGTGTGAATACTGAATAAAGCAACAGTGAAGACAATGAGATACATAGCTACCATCCATTCTGAATATATATTCAGTTATAGATAACTGAGGACTACTTGCCTATACATATGTACACGCTTATTGTCAGCTGCACTGCACTGGCCCATTTCTTCTAATACATCCCCAGGACTGGTAGCACATGACCAGCGTATTGGACGAATGCAGTAATTGTAATTCATAGAAAGATCCTCAGATACAGGTCGTATCCTGAGTTCCGAGGTAGTATGTATCAAAGGCACAGGGAATGTTGATCCTGGACATATCTGAACAACTTTACTAGCTAAAAACAAGAAAAAAATAATGATTGAATCAGCATTTGTACAGAAAAGAAGTCCAATATAGAAAGTATACCTTATAGTAAGAGTTTCACCATGGCAAGCAATTTTTTGTCATCGTTAGTTCACAGTGAAAAGCATATGGAGTTTCATCAGTTTTAACAAGTGATCTCTTCTATCATAAAGCCATAACGAGACCATTTTTCCAATATTGTTGTCCTGATAGCATAACTTGTAGAAGTCAACACCCCGTGAAAGATATAATAATAGTGATAAGTTGCTTCATCAGTTACAACTCAAGCAGCAAGTTATCACCACAAAAGAGATATAAAATTTGCTCAAATGCACTACCAGTTATCATCACCTTCCTTGTCTGCAGCATTGCAATGCCTTGAGAGATTACACTTTATTAATTTTACCATGTTTGTCATCCCTGTTGCACAATTCGTGGACTGTCTGATGCTATCACATTGGTGCTGAAATTATATTATTTCTTTAGGAAGTGCGTGAGTTTAGCATTTACTAATGGATTATTACAGATACTCAATAGTTCAACTATACCCCATGATACAGATGTTAGAGGAGCATAAAAAGTCAAATTGGCTGTAGCAATTGTGCCTAATAATGTGTGACATTATAAATTTTATCAGCACTCATTATAGCGGACTTATACTGTCCTTGATTATCTGATATTTGTGCCAAACAATAAAAATAGTTGACCATTGGTCCACCATTTTTCAATGAAGTGGAAAAAGTGGCATGGTAAAAATAACAAGATGTTGCAGTGGAAATTACAAGAAAAGGGGAGAAATGAGTACACTATAAGCAAAGGTGAAATGCGGTCAGACAGTAAGAAAGGAGAAAAATGATACAATCAATCAGGGATATGACAATAATATCATGAATGAAACACAGAGAGATCATGGTTCAAATAAGTAAGTACATTCAAGGTCTTTATGGTAGCAATAAGACTCAATGCACTTAGATGCAGCAATGGAATGTGATGTATCTCTGGATACATCGATCCCATGTATGTATCAATATAGAACCTTTCCCCCACATCAAACCTGAATCTGGTTTGTTTATTCGTTATCCAGAGATAGTTTTACTCCAGGAATATACAATTATAAGACAGATAAGTACCCCAGTACAGGAAAATATGAAAGTGTGAAAGACCATAGGAATGGATAATACAAATTCCATTATATAATCACGGAGTAGCCTAAGAAATACAAAACAGAAATTAGTGGACTTATTCATGGAATCATGAATGAGTTTAGCCCCAGTACTTTTCAGAATAATTTTTAATCCCAAGCAGTCAAATAGTTTAGTCAAGTTTTAAAGACAATAGAGTAATAGTCCCTTATTACGTCCATGATGGCACTTTGCATAGTTAATAAAAATTTATAGAAGAGGTTTAACGACTACTGAGGTGAACATTAATTTGGTTTCAGAAAGGGTATAGGAACTGAAGATGTCCATTTGTAAATGAGAGTACGAGAAGAAAGGAAAATATAATAAAATTATAATGTTTTTAATGGTTTCAAAGATGCGGAAAATGCATTTGACAGACTGGAAAAAGTTAATGGGCAAAAAATAGAAATCATATTTATGTATAGTAGATTGAAAATGTTGCAGACTCATTCAAAATATATATATGAAATGTACATAACAGTGGAGAGTACTTATGCATGGAACTAATGCCAATGGAATTAAGTGAAAGAGGAATTGGATCAAGAGCACATGTTTAAGTGATTGCAAAATTTGGGGTCTTAGTGGAAGATTATGAGAAAAGATTAAAGAAGCATTTTAGAAATGGGTACCTACAGAGAAGAATGGAGATTGTACAGTTATGTTGAAAAATGAGTGTGCCTGTAATGACTTGGCAAAAGAAAACAATAAAATGATGGACATGCCATACAATTAAAGTAGGGATGTGTTGATTCTCGATACCACCGATTCTTGAGGATTGGTATCATCATCGAGAATCGATCGGCTAAAGTCGATACCAATACCGTCAATACTAGGGATGGTCGGATCGGATCTGTCTATCATTTTACTCGAATCCGGATTCAGATCCAAAGACACAGAGTAAAATCAGATCCGGAACGTAGATTTTAAATTTTAAGGCATCCCCCTGCGGTACTAGGTACAGTAGATATTGACAAGGAGAGTTTGTGTAATTCAGATCACAAAATTAGATGAAAATTTTCCTGTGCAACTATAAGCAAAATAAAGAAATATGACTTTTTTCCCCATTTCCCCGGCATCACGAGAAAAAAATACGTAGAATGTCACGCGGGTGGCCTACATTTGCCAGGATCAGGCGGCCATCTAGAGCAAGAGTACCAAAAGAAGTTCGACCCCTATCTCAGTTTAATATTTTCTTTCAGTTATTGCATCGAAAATATTTTCATTCCATTTAAAACCCTTACATCTGAATACTCACTTTTTTATAGTTTTATTGTTTAAATTAATTTACGAATGTAGGTATCACTCAAACAATAGGGATGGTTGGGTGGGATCCAAAGACCCATGGAGCTTTCATATCATTTGCTACTGAAATCATATCCGAATACTAAATATCGTATCTGGATCGGAAATCTTTAAATTTTGTGGCTTAGTGATCGATGCACCCCATGAATGGAATGTAGGTATGGCAGATTCTGACAAAGAGAGGATTTATAACTTGGGTCACGAAATGAGATGAAAATTTTTCTGTGCTACTAGAGCAAAATATAGAAATAAATGTCTTGGCTTTTTTTTCTCCTCCACAGGCCGGAATGCGTGGGAAAAAATAAAACAGAATGTCACGTGGGTCACCTACATTCACCAGACTCGCATGAACCTATGATAATGAAGTTTTTAAAAATGTGAGATGTGTTCTGCCGTTCGTGCCTTCGATCCTTAACACTGCCTAGTAATACCATCATGCCGTATTCCTAGAATAAGGGAAGCAGGCAGTTAAAAACAGTAGATTATCAGAAATTTCATGTCAATATATAAGTCAACAAAATAAATAAAAATAATAAAATTTGGCGTTAGTGAAAGTGACTGGAAAAATATTTAATAACAGAATTAAAACCAAGGAAACAATACGTTAACTTTACAATGTATTTTTGAGTGATGAATTTGTAAATCTAGTTTAAGTGATAATGGTACAAAAAAGTCAACATTCATACAAGGGTTGGAAATTAAGGATGAAAAATTTTTGATTCAATGGCTGAAAGAAAACTTTTAAACATCGATAAGGATTGAACTTCATTACCTGCAGTACACTACCCCACTCTACTATTGTCGGCTTACCCCAGTTCAGAGAATGCAGACTCCCTGCATATCATCCTACTTTTTTTCTTGGGATCCCGGACCAATGGAGAAAAAAGCCGAGACACATATTTCTTTATTTTCCTTCTAGTAGCATGAAAAAAGGCTTATCTCATTTCATGATCCGAGTTACAAAACCTCTCCTTATGAGTAAACTCACAAATTCCAATTAGGGTTATTATTAATAAGACATTGCAAAATTACTAGTTTAGCAGCTTGGAATATTCTATAATAATTTTTTACCTTAAAAATGGAATCCCCAGATATTCTATAAATGGAGTATCCTGACAGTATTAAACTTTTTTTTGTTTCTAAAAAAAAGAATTTGAAAGCATCCTAGGATTTGATTTACAACAGCAACCCAAGTTAATGGAAACCAATTGTGCACTGAATTAATTATAGGTTTTGGATTTTGTTCATTATTTAATATTCTATATTATATTATTCTTGGCATGTGACATGCTTGGAAGTCTTTTTTGTATAATTACATTTATACCTTTCTGGATAGAGGGTGATACAGTATGGCATCACTAGGATCTTATATGTTTGAAAAAAATTCAAATATTAATGAAAATGAACTTATAATTAACTACACTTTGAAGAAAAGTAGCACAGGTTTAAAAAATGAATTGTTTTATGAGTATATGATAAGGAAAGTGAACTTAATATTAGAAGTAATAACATATAGGTGTTGCATCCGTAAATCTTGATCCAGGAAAATATTATCCACACAGATGATAGGAAGTTGATTTTTTCTTCTATAAATTTACTTGGTTTTTTGGAAATATAATTGTTGCAGTTTTTCTGTATAGATTAAAAATCATAAAATAATACAAAACATGAGAGTTTTTCGTCAAAAATGAGAAACATATTTAGCACAGCAGGAAACATTTGTCACCAGAAACGAAAACGCCTTGATCCAGAGAGGCTAAAAATGTTGGTTTTTTGAACAAAAACCAAAAGTAGTCTCAAGGGTTTGTGTCATGACCTTTTTTTATTTCTTAATGTTGAAAGTTTGAATTATAATTTAGGTTACTGTTTTTATTACTCCTAATACTAATTATTAATCATATTAAAATTCACTTATGACAATCATATTATTTAGAATCTGTTATGACATTTTGTTATCTGATACCAAACATGTTTGGTTATTGAACATGACAATTGTTATTAAACATGCTCATGTAAAAATATGTAAAACTCTTGTGTTATCAAACAGTTTTTATTTTCATAATGTCTTCATAGTGGAATATCAGACGTTTTTTCCCAAAGTAAATATTATATTCAAATTTTTGTTTCGTAAAATTGTATTTTTAGATTTCATGGAACATTTAATAATAATGTACAAGAAAACTAGGTAAAAAAACATATATATGTAGAGGTTGATGTATAGGTATCGAGAATCGATAAATTTTGGAATTGACTCATCTCTAAATTAAAGTGAGTGGAAGGAAAAGGATAGGATTTTTGGATGGGATAAAGAGAAGTAAGGTGCTGTTTAAATAAAGAGGAAATAGAGTAAAAAAATGAGTATTCAAAAGTGACAAAACTGTTGAATACTTTAATTCTCTTTACAAAAGAGAGTAAAAGTACATTGGGAGAGTGCATCAACTACTTTTACTCTCTTTACAAAAGAGAATAAAAATGGTCAAAGTATTCTTATTCTAACAGTAAGATACCACTGTGAAATAGTGAAATTGAAACCAAAATGAAACCACACACACAAAGATATGACATGAATTACCACTTTAAAAAAATAAATACATTCCAATAAACAATACAAAACTTTAGTACTATTTTTTGCATCATAAGACCCTTTTCAGAGCTAACAAATGAGTTTTCAAAGTATTTGGTAGGCAATGAGTGCATCATGTTAAAAGATAATTTTTTTTAAATACCTAAGTATGATGATACTTACACAGGAGAACAATGTTTTCCTTATTTGAAATGAAAAATGCATGAGAATATTCAGCAATTATATTTATAAACTACATATGGACTAAATACTAGCAACAAATGAATAAATAAGGTCAGTACCTGAGGGCAAAGAGCTTCTCTCCATCTTCAATTCAACTGTTTCAGTTAGACGGTTGGTAAGGAGTAAAGCTGATCGAACAGTCACCAATTTCCTTGCAGAACCCTCCAGTGTCACTTGGAACACAACTCGAGCTACAGACAACCCACTTTCCTAATGAATGGATGAAGAGATGTAATGGTCAATCCAGAACAGACATTATTGCTCCAAAGAAGTCTTCATGACATGCTCATGAAACAAAGAATTTAATTTTTTCCAAAATCCTCACACCCAAAATACCATCCCTGACATCGACTTTCTATCCATTATACACATGAGTAACAACAGTCTTTCAACAATAGTTTGGTCAGCTTTTGTTTCACTATGAGCTTTTTTAAAGTGAACCAATGCACAAGGTCAAACTTCAACTGAAAATTTACACAATGGAAATACAAAACTATCACATCATCACACCCGCAAGGGGAGCCCAGGACTCCAACCTCACCAATCTGGCTCATTTTTGTGTAGAGCATAGAGTTAGGTGAGCTATGAAAATCAGCTTAGTTATAGCACTCAGCTCTGGTTAGAGCACTCAGCTTTGAAGTTTAAAATACTCCTGAGACATATGCAACCTGATTATCAAAATGGACCACCGCTCTAGATAAGGGCTGCCCAGCGTACATGCGCATCCGTGCACTGCGCAAACCATGACAGAGTTTCGAGTGCGTGAAGGGAGGGCTCACATTGTCTCTTTCTCCCTTTCGGTCAACTTGTTTCCATGCCATAGAAATATGAAACTTTTGTAGGGCCACTCGGTGAAATATTTAGGAAACTGCATACCTCGTTGCTGGTCGTGAAAGATTGATCCTCTTCTAGAATATTTGCTGACTTAAGCTCATTGAATTTTTCCAATCTTTCCTCTTCGGTAAGGCCTTCAAAGGCCTCCTTGTGAAAACTGCAGTGATGGCGCTTGAGAGAGGATTTTCTAATGTGTTTAATTATATTTTGACAAACCACACACTGCGCATTATGTTTACTCTGTACAAAAAAATACGCCAGTTCCCATTCATTTTTAAAAGGAACCTGAGTCTTTTACTCGAGGATGGGGTAGTATCCATGAGCATGACGTCTTTTACGCTGTGATATTCAACTTGATATCGAAATGCTTTACGCCGAAACACTCACAGCATGCACCAACCCAGGTGACCCGAATAGAGCAGAGCCAAGCCATGTATAACCGATGCACGGTGCAGTGCACCTGTGCACGCAGTTTTGTACATGTGCATTTTCCAGCATCTGGGCAGCCCTGCTCTAGATGGCCAAAGGAATATGGCAATCGACTTCATAAAAGGTCACAGAATTGAGTCTCTCAATCATATTTTTAATCTATGTTGCTTTAGTTTCAGGGGAATCATAAATTTAAGGCAGTTTTTCAGAGGTATACAAGTATGATAACAAATTAAAATGGATTATTTTGTGAATGCATTCTGTATTCACACACCAGCTGAAGAAAAAAATATAATGATGAATACGAATGTTAGGTGTGTCTACAGATTGTGACTGGAGGAATAAAAGCAAGATAAGAACTTGAAGAAAATCAGGATAAATCTTCAAGAAATGAAAATATTAAAACCCATCAAACTGTCCATCATCATTTGATTGCTCCAATTTTATTCAGGATTATTCAGTGAGTTGCCTACTTTCTCGGGTTATTGGTCATTTTTCTATATTTTTTCTCTAAAACCATTTAAGATCTCCATGCTCTCACTTGACTGATTTTCATCACACATCTTACGCTATTCCCTACACTAAAATGAGTCAAAATAATTGTGTGTGTGCCATGCACTCCTCTTTTCAGGCTATTGGACCAAGAGGAAAAACTAAACTAAGAAAGGTAGAAAGAAGACAAACTAGGAAATCAACAGCATGAAATTATGTTGCACTGTTTTTTACTGCAATGATACTTACCAATTTGGCTTGAGGTTCCGCATGACGAAAATAAATACCCACTCGATCAACAGAAATTGGGCCAACGGGCTGCCATCCTTCAACTCTAACACCAATCTGATGTAAGCGTAATTTATGAGTGTCTCTGTGTCTCACTTTACCTAAATGAAGGAGAGACTTCATCACATCATCATCCAACATGGCAAATAAAGATATTATGATAAGATTAAAACAGTACATGGAACTATTTGTAGTACTTTAAAAACCACATAAGATATAGAATACATTCACAGCTAATATCTAAAGAAAAAGAGCTCAGAGTAAACATGTAGCTATAGGGAATACCTCTCCCTTCAAATGAAAATGGGACTATATCTCCAGGGGCCACAACTGCCCAATTTTCTCCACCATCAGAAAGAAGAGCTGGATGCATCCCAGCCAAAGAATCTGGCAAGCTTCTCATGCAATGAGAAAATATTAATTTAAATTAACAAGAAATACCCTCATCTCATATCCATAACCTTTACATTCATTAGCAGAGTAAACAAATATTATCTATAAAAGCTCATACCTGTCTGGAGTTGATATGATAGTTGTAAACCATAAGCGAGAGCCAGTGTCATTTTTTATACCGAAGGGCACAAAAGGAGATCTTCGACGGTACCCAGGAGGACTAAAAGCTCCACTTTTCATCACTTTCCCAGCTGCTTCATACCTAAAGAAATTTATATAAGTCAATTCACGAGAGCAAGGAGAAGTTAATCCTTGAATGAATCAATGCAACATTGAATCACTAAACGAAACTCTCAACATTATGACTCACAGAAGCAGAAAATATTGAGAACAATTTGATGACCATTGGGTTTTCACCAGCTGGGGTATTAGATTTTAAAGTTAAAATCATCAAGAAAACCTAAAATGACAGATATTCCAACCTGACTGGTATACATAACCAGCTGAACACAACAAAATAACAGTAGGCAGAAGTAACATTCACAATGATACCGTATTTACTCGTGTAAGCCACACATCCGTGTATCCCACGCACCCCTATTTTCAGGCAGGCTCGTGAGGAAAAAAATTATTTCTATCAAAAAATTATTTTTTTGTCCTTGAGTCTGCATCATTTTGTCATAACATGAATGCACGTTCTCTGACAGAAATGCTGAGCCTAAATTAGGAGTACGTCTTTCTCATTAGTTGATTAAATTATGCGTTAATATCGTCACGATCATTATTGCGTCGTGCATCCATGCACGACCTCTTTTACTGTGCATCTTTTTCTCGTAGCATCTCACAGTAATCACAGTTGCATATGATCACATCATCCAGCTATAAAAATGGCATCTGTTCAAAATAACATCCAACAGAAATAATTGCAGAAATATATACAATTTCAACCCGTGATTAATCTATCATTTCGGAAATCTGTTGGCATATCAACAAATAAAAGCAGAATGCCATCCGTACCTGATAGCAGTGGTCTCGTGTGCTCTCTGCACAGTAGCTGTGGACTGGGACGATTTAACAACACCTGAATGTCTTGGGAACACACGGAAAGCTACACACACTAAGCTCAAAATAACAATTATAATTCTTATAAAACTAAAGATAAACACATTCACGGAAATAGAAACGCTAATGAATATTGATATCATAACAGTTCTCATTTTTAGTTTTCGTCACTGCTAGATTCAGATATAACATAATTCCTTCCTGCTGCTCGATTTCCTATTTATTTTTGCATCGCTCATAATATGCAGTTTTGTACTCATAGGAAACGATCGCAATTTCACATCATAATTCATTTTTAGGGTGATAATTGCAAATAATTTTAAAATGTTAACTGATCGATTCGAACTCGTTTACCACTCTCACGCTCGGAGCGGATGGCACGGATAGTAAGAAGGAATATCTCTGAGCATACATCTCTTGCCACTGTGTAACAAATTCTTTGTCTTGTCTTTCCAATGTAGCTTTAATGTGTACACAAAAGGAGCAATCTATTGTGCAAAAATGTTGCTACAGATACGTGATACCGAAGCAAACTCCGCTTACTATTTTGAAAAGACATAATGACGCCGTCCCCTTGCGACAGCTTACAGGGTACAATATAGATTTAAATACATATGTGCTACAATGTGTTGTCCTACGTACAATTTATACAAGATAAATCTATTGCTTTGTCAAGTGGTATTTCTGATCTAGCGTTTCTTCAAGTACCTTTGTACACTCAGACTTTGTTAAACGCGGATTTTTATTACTGATTACTTCGAAATTTCAGAGGTCTTTACAATGTACGATTTACTACTAGATCAACCTTACCATTTAACGTCGATATGTTCACAAAATGTGAAACTTAGGAGGAAAAAACAACAGGAATTTGAAAAATGGTGCTCGGCTTACACGAATATCTGAAGGTTTCATGTAAGCTGCACAACCACATTTTTTCACCAGCGTTTCGGGAAAAAAGGTGCGCGGCTTACACGACTAAATACGGTAATACACTACAAATATCCCAATCAAGATAAATATTCATGCACACAAACTCACTACTTTTTGTCATCGCAGAGAGTATTTTCATAAGAAATGAGAACACACACCAATTTTATAGATCAAGACATTTCAATGCCACAAGCCAAAATCTGTGGCCATGCATGTTACTAGCTGAAGTGAAAAAAACTCAAAAGTTAAGTCCTCCAATACCTTATTAAGAAAGTTAATCTGTATTTCCACAAACATACTTTGTTTTCTGGTGACATTCTAATCCTTTTCCATTACAAAACGTTGCTGACAAACCCGAAGAGGATACTCTCATTGCATGATTATTTAAGAAATGCATATTTTTAAATAATTTACATAATACATAGTTGAGAAAGTATTTTAAGCCCTATTTGTCAGATTATTGTAGGTGACTTACTAACCTATCTCCTTTGGGTGAGGACAAACTGTAGTAATCTTCTGTCCAGTTTTCTTTCACCATGTGATACAATTCAATCAGTGAACTAGTGATATTTACATTAAGCACCTTTGGAGATTCCAGTTCAATTCGCAGGCATTCTGTTCTTGATATCTCAGAAGGAATGCTGCGTCCCCAGCTCATTTCACACCTGTGGGCACAAGTACATACCATATACAGTGGAATCCCGGTATAACGAGTGCTCATAATCCCTCGGAAATCACTCGCTAAATCGAGCGCTCGTTATATCGGAAGGTGTTGAAAAAACCCACCATATTCTCATAGTCGTTCGTATATACAGTTTTTCTTTTGTTTCCGTGGTATTTGACGAAGGTAAACAGCAATAACGTCATTTCAGGCACAATTTGGTAGAATATCAACATATTTCATGAAAGAAACCGGACATTTTCCATTATATAAAACATTAATTCCCCTAGTTTCGGTGTTTTTCTTCCAGTTGTTCTATTTTTCTATCGCCGTAGAAAGCTGTAAAGACAGCGTAACTAGTCGGAATCAAAATATTAGGTATACTGTGGAAGTTTTGGGATAATTTTGCGAATATGTCATGACGATAATATCAGCTTTGTCGGGTTTTCGAATGTTAATCGGTGCGTCTATCAGTTGATTTTGAGTTTTTAAAATTGACGATATATCGTTGCTCGATGAATATCGTCTTATCGTGCCCCGATAAAATATCGGGGCACATTAAGATATCGTGAAACGATAAATATCGCAATAAAATACCATGATATCGCGTCCCGATAAAATATCACGATATCGCGCCCCGATAAAATATCTCGATATCGCGCCCCGATAAAACATCACGATAAAAGAGTTATATTGCGCTCGTTCAAATATCGCGTAATCGCGCCCGATGAATTATCGTGATATTGCGCCGGCTAATCATGTTGGAAAAAGACAGTCGTTGGGTTGGCCTTCGCTTAAGCTGGAGCAAGTACGTCACCTATCTGTCCACGCAAGTACGTCAACTATCAGACCACTGAAATTGAAAGAGAGAGTGTGAGAGAACTGCTGAGAATTTGAATTTGCAGATAGCAGAATAGTAAGTCTTCAAACGTACTTGCTCCAGCTTAAGCGAAGGCCAACTCAACGACTGTCTTTTTCCGACACAATTAACCGGCGCAATATCACGATAATTCATCGGGCGCGATTACGCTACATTTGAACGAGCGCAATATTATTCACGATATTTATCGTGATATTTTATCGGGACGCGATATCATGTTATTTTATCGTGATATTTATAGCGATATTTATCGTACCCCGATATCTTATCGTGCCCCTATATCTTATCGTGCCCCGATTATCAATATCGCCCATGCCTAGACCTAACTCCCTCTCCTACTCTCATCTTGCTCGTCGTCCGCCCACTCCCCTCTCACTGATGACTGGGCCTAACAAAAGAAGAACGTAAAATGGGAGTGCGCAGAGCGTATTGAAGGCCGTAAATCGCTAATGTTTGGACATAATTGGCTTTGGGTGTTGTAGATATGGCACACATCTTGTATTTTTAGTTTAATTAGTAGCTAATACAAAACACAATAGTTTATTTTTGCCAGGCAGTGCATCGCCCTCGAGAGATATCTGTCGTAATACCGAGCGTATACCGTGGAAGGAACTTTTTGGCATCGCTATATCCGCTTTATTTTACATGTAAAACATAGGCCTTTTGGCGGTACAAAGACAATCACTCGCTATAACGCGATTCTCGCAATAAGCCGTACTCACTATACCGGGCTTCTACTGTATATAGATGAACAGTAAGCAAATTGCATTCCTAGAAAGTTTGATGATGAGGGTGAAACTAACATGCTTACTTCATATTTATATCAAATGCTACATTAAAGATACATCATAGAATATTTAATATCTTTAAACAGGAAGGATGGACATTTCAATCAAACTTCATCTGCTAAAACAGGTATATGCCCTAACCTAATAAATGGAAATGCACTCTTAGCAAATCAATCATTGCTGTGCCAACGTATGAAGAAAAGAGATGAGTAGCAGTATTTCAGCACTAACTGAATGGCAGGCAGGCAGCTGGCTTCAACAATTTTTAGTTTCCTAGAGGTGATGACATAGTAAGGCACGACATGACAAGCAAAAATCACGTACAATCCAAGCATGATAGTAAACCAGCTGAAGTATTGTTTAAAAGAATGTCCATGGAGACTATATTCTAAAACCAACCATTACACTTCGATGTTTACAATTATTAAAATAATGCTTAATTTGCAAAGTAATTCACAGTAGTGGCAGCCAAATACACTCCCACACAAGGTAGGATTATCATTTTAAGTTTGAGCCTGATACATAATAAGGTATTAATCCACCCAATTTCTCAACTGCACAAAAGTAGGAAAGGGTCACCGCTAAATAGTTATTTCTTGGTTACCATCTATTTTCATATCAAAATATACATGGAACATTTTAAATGATTTATATTTGACAAGCACTACTTCAAATTTGATAACTAATCTAATGATAATTCATCCAATACCATATAGTAACTGCTTTATTTTACCTCTTTAATTACATTCCATTGTATTGATTTTCAGAAAAGTGGTAAGTAATAGATTTTGATAGTTACCAAACAGAGAAAAATCAAAATTCAAATCACTTGTAATGGCCTTAAAATAACTGATGTTGTAAATTTTGTCATCACTTATTGAATCTCCTACCTTAATTCATCAAATTTGATTATACAGCTAGGGGTAAATCAACTAATCCAGGGGTTACTTGGGAATATTACTCACTTCCATGGTTCCACAAAAGGCTCCCATCCTGATAAAAGACGGTTGTAGTAATCACTGGAGAAAATAAAAGCAGCCATACCCCCACATGCTTCTCGCACCACTAGACTTTGCTCCATATTGTCAAATAATGGAGGTAGACTCAGCCTCTGATGAAGTTCAAGTTGAGCAAGAGAGAGTTCCAAGAGAGGAACATCTGCATCACGGCAGTCATCAATGACACATATGTTGAGACAACCCATTTTTACCTGTCAAAGTTCAGCATAAATTACTCAACCAACTTCAGGCACGCATGCATAGAATGGCACAGGTCAAGCTTACTTAAGATATATTTGGAACATTTATACAATATTAACAACCATACCATATGTTCACCTAAAATACATGCATAGTATGGATACATCTAAGGGATACCTTCATTGTAGTTTAAATCACGATCACATCTTACTGCAGTAGTAAATTCATTATACAAAATTCTGTTACTATGATGCAAATTTGCCCATTCCAACTAACATTATATCCTAAATGCAGGCAATGTTATGAAATTTTCAAAATTACAAAATGTGGTAGAGGTCAGAGGTAAAAACATTCTTGTTTTTACAAAAAAAACTATGCAGGCATAAAAAAATTCATGCTGGAAAGAAAGAATAGTTGAAGGATCTGGTGCTTTACGGGCACATGAGTTGGATGGTAAGTCCTTGGGTCTCCATCTGGTTCAATAGGTCAATTAGCAGTACTGATGAAAAGGGAGGAATTGTCTCTTAAAATGCAAGGTTGTAATCTACACCCTCATCAGGAAAGAGACCCAAGAACTCAACATTCAAGAAATCTAATACATTTCCAAATGTATAATTAGCCATAATGTAGGTCAGAGCCCAACATTCCCCAACATGAGAAGGTAATGCGACTTCGAACCTTTTGCTAGCATACCAGATAAGATGCCTAGTAAAAAATAAACTCACATTTAAATTGATCACATCCAAGTAATTCACTTTCACAATTATTCTTGGATGTTTGTTTTATATTCTCCACTGAAATTTTTAACTGGTTGATGTACATTTTTAAAATGAAAAAAACACACAACGATGCTCATGCAATGCAAAAGTCTCTATGAGACAACCTATCAATTTCATTGTATAAAAAGCAATGATTTTCCTTGCTTTCTGATGGCTAATACTTCACACAATAATACAGTAAAACCTCTTTATATCGAAATGGAAGGGACCAATTTTTTAGTCATTTTGATAAGTGGAGGTTCATTATAAAGAGGTTTTAGCAAAATGAACACATATTTCCGCCTTATGAAGCTTTTTGGTAGTAAAATGTGCTGCTTTCTCTTTGATTACTATATTTGTATATTTAAATATATGAAATTTGCTTTTTTATAGTTTTAATGTTTATAATAATAAAAAAGGGTACAAAAAATTTACTTAAGCACTCTCCGCCGAAAAAAATTTGTAATTTCTGTTTGTTTCATTTTTTTCAAATTCTTTTGAGATGATAACTTCTATCTTATTTAATAGTAGTAGATTTTCACTGCTGCAGTCCTCCATATCAAAAAAAAATCTTTCCATCACACCCAAAGCATCCTGCACCTCTTTTTTGGTTGGCTTTGGCATAAAATCCTCACCATCACTCTCTTCTTCTTCCATGTTATGGACTACTACTGGAGATTCCCTGCCAGCTTCTTCCTCCATATCTTCGAACACCTCTCCCTCATTTGGGGCACATGTTAGCAAGACATTGTCAACATTAACAAAGTCATCAAATGATGCCTGAACATTAATTATTTTGTTTATTTCAAGCCATTCTGTCGGTTTGTCCTCATACAAAATATCTTCCTCACTGCTGTCCCCCATAAATCCAGCCATTTTAAAACATTTTTCAATAACTTCTGCCTTCAAACAAGTCCACGAAAGACAGAGCCTGTGCATGGCCTGAATTATGTTCCAAGAACACTTTTTCAAATCATTTTCCTCCTCAACTTTTCACAACATGTATGACACCAGTTACTGCCTGTAATGTCTCTTCACAATGGAAATTATTCCTTGATCAAGTGGTTGCAATTTGCTGGTGGTGTTTGGAGGAAAATATACTACTTTGACGTGTCGTAATGCAATCCCCTCAACTTTATGTGCTGTGCACTGATCAATGAAGAGAACTATTTTCTAGTTTCTCACTCCCATCTTTGAGTCCAGCATGGTCAACCACTCGCAGAATAAAAATGCTGTCATCCAAGAGTTTTTTGAGTTTTTGTATGAGCAAGGAAGTTTTTTAATATTTTTAAAGCATCTACGCATTTATATTTTCCAATCACAAGAGGCTTCAATTTCTCTGAGCCATCAAAATTAGCACAGAAAAGCACTGTGAATCTTTCTTTGCTTTTTTTTCCTCCATGGCATGAGGCATCCTCCTAACTGCTAAAGTTCTGTCTGGAAGCAAGTTATAAAAAAATTCTGCCTCATCCTAATTAAAAATGTCTCGTGGTTTATACCTGGCTAAAATCGTCTGCATAGTTTTTTCCACTCTTCTACCACTGTGTCACTTACAGAAGCTTCTTTCCCACTCATCTTCAGAGTTTTGAGATTCCACCGCACTTTAAACTTTTGAAGCCACCCATTCGATGCATGAAAATTCTCAATGCCCTTTTTTACTGCCACTTCACTTGACTTTTGCTGTAGAATAGGTACAGAAACAGGAATATTTCTGGATCTACCTTCCATCAACCAATCAGATATGTGTCTAATTGTTCACTTTTCACCGCTCGCAATTTTTAATTTATGCATCCTCGATGTGCTGCCTCTTCAGTTTTTTTTAATTAAAAAAAAATAGACGGTAAACTTTCACAGAAGTTAGGCGTATTTCACGGACCGATGTCTTAAACTACAAAATTGTGGCTTAAATAACTAACATTGTTATATGTGGGGGGACGGTAATGCACCATTGTTACGGGTTGAAAGATAATGGAATGGTCGAGTTATAATTCGCGGCGACAATATCCAAAAGTAAAAGACGACTGCCACGAGGGGCAAGCATGAAAAAATGCGATCATTCTGGTACGGCCATAATAGTATCGAGTGTTCATAGTGAATTAAACTTCAAATGAATAGTTCAAAAATGAAACAGAATAGGCTAAATTCTCCTTAAAAGATCATTTGAACGCTAAAATATAACAAGTCTTCCGATACGGTACAATAGTCGCATCAGATGTTAATCTCGTACGTGGGTATGGGTCTTTCATAGCTCGGCGTTGCGTTGAACGCTAAAATATAACAAATCTTCCGAAACGGTACAATAGTTGCATCAGATGTTTATCTCGTACGTGGGTATGGGCTCTTTCATAGCTCGGCATTGCGTTATCGCGAGCAGCAGGCTTTCATAACTCCGCGTTGCGGAAACAAACGAAAAGCGATAAGCGTTTCGATAAATCAGCCGCAAACTCACTGCAATTCTGTAATAACGCATTAGTATTTGATTATAACTGTGTTAAATCATGTCTACATACAGTTAAATAAATATACAAGTATTATGAGTCGCCACCAGAATTTTTACAATTCCATCTGCACACTCGCTGACTTGGAACACTATTATTTTATTAAGTAACCTCAATGATTCAAATAATATGAACTCAGTCGCCAAATCCTGTTATTGTTAATATTAAGACAGTGTGGAAGGAGAATCGTATATATGTTTAACTAAACTATCTATATTAAGATATTATTCAGACACTTGCGCTCGAACAACTCAATTGCAAATGTGTATAGTATGCGATAGCATCGGAGTTAAGTTTTCTGTGCATTAAGGATTGGTGAGGGTAAATGCGAATAGAATATGCAGTGGTGTCATTCGTGATTATTTAAAACTAAGAATTAAACCATTTTACCGCATAAATCAATCTGGGAGTTGTAAATACTATTAGGACTCCGGGTGTAAATCCAGCAGGACATTTGTCGTAAATATTTATATATGGACGTTTTAATGATGAATATACAAAACAAAAGCAATGCAAATCGATCAAAATAAGTCTTTGACGCATATGATTAATAACAAACACACTAACGACTGCCCAGCTAAGCTTCACTTTTCAAGCGCTGCGGGTTTTCGCGCTCCCAACGTAGAAAAGTCGGAACGGCCGGACGGAACTTTCTACGGCTGGCGCCGGCTGAATATTTCATTCCATGGAGGTAGTTGGCTCGTCATGGGGGTGTATTCTCATTACGAAAAGCAGAGGTTTTTCGAAAACATAGAGGTGCGATATAGAGAGGTTTCTCTATATAATTACATACAAATTTTGGCGGGACCAAGAAGTTATTACGAAAAACGGAGGTTTACGATATGAAGAGGTTCACTAGATAGAGGTTTTACTGTAGTAGGATTTTGCAGAAAGCTATTTATGAACCGACAAATGTAAAAGGTCTGCTTTTGACATAAGGAGCCTATAATATGGTAATTCAATCATAGTGTTGTCTATTCTCGCAAGAAAGATGCTGCATTATGCTATGGCATTACTACAGAGCAGCATAAGAAACATGTAATTGTGAGAAAACTAATGATATCATCTATATACAACAGAGCAAGTGCTCATAGCAATGCCATGAGGTTAACAGTGAGAATTTAAATGTCCAGAAAAAAAGATTTATATTAATTATAGATAACACATGATGGCCAGCATTAGATTACAAAATTAATTTCTCAAAGAAATCTACCCATTTAATAATCAAGCCATTTGCTACAAACCTACAAGGTTAAATCTACATCTGAAAACAAAAGTAATTCAATAGACAATGGAGAAGGTAAGCCTTTATATACCTCAACATGATCAAAATTCAATGTTTTCTCCTCACTGGTTTCCTCTCCAACCACACAAGAACCAGTATCAGATGTGGTTGAAAGTGGGCCTCCAGTGATGAAGCTGGAATGATGTGAAAAAAATGAAGCAGGCATAGGAGTCGCATTTTGCGTCAACCACAGAGCTGCCTCTTCCGTATCTCCTTCACACTTCTCCAAGGCAATGGCACAGTCACCAGGAGAAAATCCAAGAACAGTGAGCTGTTTTATTTGATCTAAAGGGAAATGTTAGAAAGTATATACATTTTTGCTACACTTTTCAAATATATTATGTATATGCATTTTTGCAAAGTACTATCTAACTCATCTACACATCAAATTCAAATAAATTTGGTTTTTGACAAACACAATCAATTCAAGCCATTACAAATCATTATTCATAATAAAAGACCTTATTATTACCAGGACTCAAATCCAGATAACTTATTATTTACCCAAACAAATCTAAAAAAATAATTAAAAACATGGGTAGAAGTATAGATTGATAAATAGTTACCACAAAAAGACATTTTTTACCATTGTTAGCATTAATTGATCATTTCACGAGAATTAAATACCAAATAAATTAAATTATTCCTTTTCATTGCACTAAGAAGTGAAAATGTCGCTATGTTAATATTTATATATCACTTTTGATTCATTCAACTTATTCATTCTGAGACTATCTAAAAAGCAGAAGAATACATACTCATAATATTAGCAGGTCGTGAATAGGAGTCAGAAACTTGAGATCTTGCACTCAGGGTCTGCTTTGGTATACTATTTAACATTCTAGAAAACATGCGCACATCATGGTATGAGAGTCTTACACTCAAACGGGCTATCTGGATCTAAAAGAAAAGGAAATGAACATTGAAATACAACCACAGCTTTCACAAACTAAGCATAAAAAAGATATCACAATCAAATTCTCACCTCCAGCACCTTCTCTGAATTTAAAGCCAAAGATTCTAAAGGAAGAGCATTGGCATCAGATTGATTCTCTTCTATTAAAGATGGACAACATATTGCTTTTCTAGTCACTTCTATATTGACTGTTACAGGATCTATAATTGATAATGCTGTCTCATCTTCCATACCTCCCAATACACATGAAAATACTTCACAATGATTCAAATTACACCACAGAGGACGTTCTACCTCAAGAGGGCGATAAGATACAACTGTTGTGCTCTGAAAACAAAATGGTCAAATAAGAAAATGCATCACCTATATGTATTAAATCAAAGTAAAAACTAAAATGCTTAAGAGTAAAGAGATTATGAAAAATAGAAAGCAGAAGTAACAGCTTCAATGGAATCTATATAAACTCTTATACAATCAGCAGTAGAAACTATCTATTGTGACAATCTTTCATTAAGGCACTCCATCAAAGTCAGTAGCGGCAATAAGAAAAGCAGCAATGTACATTGGAGGGGATGGAGGGGCCCTTCTGGAGCCCCACTGGCACTGAGACCCCTTTGAATCCATTGCATCAACCAACATTTTACCTGCCCATCATTTACAGACAGGGGACAAGAGCACCACATTAGAGGTATGGTGGAGGGCCACCACTCAAATCCCCATCTGGGCTCAACACTACTTTACTTTAGTGGTGTAACAGGAACCAGTGTTTTAACATACCCTTGCCCCATTAGAAAGGTAAAATTTTTAATAACCTTTAAAATAACAGCATTTGTATCCCATTGAGATGTATCTTCTACAAACACAACTTCTGACTCTGTCACATTCAGATTGAGCTCAAATGGAGACTGATTTGAGTCATCATCTTCTGTTTTACTTTCCATAGCTTGATAAGCCTTCCTAATCACTATGTTGCTCACTTCTTCTGCTTCACACAAAGTAAGAGAGCTGATAGTAATTTCTTTTCCATCTTCAGTCATTACAGAAACCTTGTTGCCTGCCTCTTGAAATGTAAACCCTTGAAAACGAAAACATAGTTTTATCATTAACCTAGTGAACATTCTTCTTGGATAATGAACACTTTGAAAACCTTGAGAATCAAGAGTAAGATCAAATTAAAACTTACCAACAGGACAATCTGCATTCTGAACTATAAAATCGCGAACTTCTTCCCACCAGTCCAAAATGGCCATCAAACGCATGTTGTTCAGGAGTATAGTAAACTTTGATGAATCTTTCCTTTTTCTAAAATGAAGATCATAAGTAGTGGAGGTCAATTACAAATTAAGGTAGATACATATACCGTATTTACTCGTGTAACCCGTGTCCTCATGTATCCCGCGCACCCCTATTTTCGAGCAGGCTCGTGAAGAAAAAAAAATATTTCTATAAAAAAAATTTTTTGCCCTTGAGTCTCCTTGAATCAATGCCTCTTTTACTGTGCATCTTTTTCTCTTACTTTGAAATTTCAGAAAACTTTACAATGTACGATTTACTAGTAGACCATACTTACTAATTAACATCGATATGTTCACAGAATGCGAAACTTAGGAGAAAAAACTACAGGAATTTGAGGAAAAATGGTGCACGGCATACACGAAAATCTGGAGGATTCATGTAAGCTGTGCCACCCCATTTTTTCACTGGCATTTCGGGAAAAAAGGTGCGTGACTTACACGAGTAAATATGGTAATTATAAGGACTGAAAGCAAAATATAAAGAAAAAGTTCATATCTCATTTATGCTACTATATTTGAAGCTATTTCTTTTACAATACACCAATGAATACCTCTCACCCATATAGTGGAATATACCTCTCACCTATAAAGTGGAATAACAGTAAATATAATGACTGAATATTAATTTTTTACAATACATATATTTTTATACCTGTGGTGTACTTCGGCTTGAACTTGACTCTTCAAAGAAGCGCTTTTAATAGGTTGTAGAATGTTTGAGAAAACATTGGATCTCTTATTTGCTGGTTCATCTACGAAAAAACAAATACTTGAACAATTTTCATACTCATTATAATGACACAGAAACTATGTATCATATCAATCATTTTCATACCACCCAAAAATGCATGGAAATACTATTCATGCATTTTTCACTACATGTTTAAATATAATCACCTTCATATCGTGTGTCTGTGATTAGAATCTCTTGTGACACAAGGTCTATGTCTCTCGAACCATCATTAAATATCTCCAGAAGCAGTCGAGATTTGATAAAATCGACGCATGCCAATGATGTTTTGTCAGTACTTTCTATGAACACCCCCTCAATATTTGACCCATGAGAATGCTTTAATTTGATAGATACGTTCACAAGATCAAGAGAAATTGAAAGAAAAGTCCATGATTTCTCTTCTTCTTCTGCATATTCCAAACCTTCGGTCCACAATACCTCTTGTGGAACTTCCATAGGCATTGGAACATCTTCTGATTCCACAAAATGATAAGAGAGGAATCCTCGTATAAGTTTGTACTGGGATAAATCAATATCCCCATGTAATGCAGACAGTATACCATGTATGCTGACATCAGGAACTGGAAAGAGACATAATTAGCCCGAAATAAGGTAGGATATCAGCATATTAATAATAAGATATTTCGTGAGAGGTAATTGTTTACTGAATTATGTAAAAATATAGCAAATGAAGTGAAATTCAAAGAGTATGGAATCAGGTTTAATGGCTCTACATCATTGAAAATTGGCCGCAATTTTTAGGTTCTTTTGATACTGACAATGACCCTCAACTTTTTCAGAGGAAAATGTGAATTATTTACCACAAAATATGGCAATTCATGGCAATACAACATTATACAGTCCAATCTCTCCTTGCAAAAAATTTTCCTACCAGAGCAATACTTACCATGGTGGCTGATGTTAGTGTCTAAATTCCGCTGGACTTTAAGCTGGAGTTTGCACTTCTCTGTAAGAAGAGGTGGACCATTCTTCAACACCAAATAACTACCCATCTGTAAACTACTTTGAGGGGATACAGATTGTGTCTTTGAGGTCCCAGATTTATTGCTTGCATGCATTCTTGCTTCATTAGCATCTCTTCTCTCACCAGCATACAAGTCCATATTTACTAAATCCACACTTATAACATCAATTAGGCATTTAGGCCATTGGTCGTCACCTTCAGGGATGAACAAGGAAAAATAAAATGGCAGATGATACTTTTTAAGTAGCCCTATCAGACAGTCGCACATCCAAATTAGCTAAAAGATTAAGAAAAAGCAATATCAATATATCCAGGAATTAAATTCAAGTACCTTTTTCGAAACTAGAGGATCTTCCACTTTCGGCAGGTAACTTTTCACCGGGAGTAAGAGCACCACTTTCAACAGATGCTTGCCTAAGGAATGGAGGTTCTAATCCCTCTGAGAACTGGAACAGGTTGCTCACAGTGAGTTTTCCTAGGTCAACAACCAAGAGGTCTCTGGAGCAAGAGGACATGGGGAGCAAAATAACAGGAGAGCCTGCATGTATATCCAAGAGCACCCGCTGTTCTCTGGAAGCCTTTTTATCTGCCACCTCTGCAGAAGCCTGCCAGGATACAAGAGTCAGAAACAGAAGTCATGATGAGAAATATTAAGCAAATAGAATTTCAAAGATACATACATTTCTAGATTAAATTAAGCAAAGTGAAGATTTTACTTTGCTAAAAGAAGTATAAAAACTAAGCAATGCCAATGAGAAGCTTGACTAGCTTGACCAGGGGTTAGCATTTGCGACACAGGAGTCAAACGTGTCCCATAACAATTTTAATGTTATTGCAGAGCCGTAAAATATAGTAATAATAGAAAAAACTAGAAGTTGTGTTTTATTAAGTAATAGTATTAATTATATCATTATTGAAAAAGAAAACTTTGAAAAAAAATTGATCTCATTGTATTCCATGAGTGTGAGCAAGGAGCTTGCAAAAATGATCATTTCATTTAAATGTGACAACTGAAACGATGGCTTAAAGTAAACACAAATATTAAAGAACCAAAAAAGAAATTATGATAGTTTCACATACTGTCACAAATATATGCTTTTATAGATCGCAGGCTTTCCCGGCGTACGCTAGAAGTGAAGGCTGTTCGGGTTCTCCACAGGGTCAAATCCTCCACCGCTGCTGATGTTTCGAGGAACAGCCCTGAGGATGGGGAACGACTCGTTCCTCGAAACGTCAGCAGCGATGGAGGATTTGACCGGGTGGAGCACCCGAACAGCCTTCACTTCCATATGCTTTTATAAATGAAACTAATATTTTTTCATTTATAATTTTACCTCAAGAGCAATCCGTACATAGGTACTCAAAGTGTGGCTCATGAGTTGTAGTTTCCCAACCCCTGGGCTAGACCATTGCGATTACGTAGCAAATTAGCAAAAATTTACTTCACTTTAGAAACTTAAGCTTATTCAGTAGCATTTATGTCAAAATCACAAGAGAAAAAGTACTACACCAATGGATCCAACATTTTCTAATATCAATTGCTTACTGTACAAAACCTTTGATGTCACAGAGTAATATAGGCCTAATAAATCTAACTAACACATCAAGCCTATAGCATACTTCAAAAGGAAAGAATACTTTACATTCATGTTTATGTATTATTACATATAATACAACTGCTAGAAATTTTTAGTCAATATCTAAAAATATTTACACAGTATTAATGTCACAGTGAAATTTTTGAGTCAATAATTTTAATTAAATTCATTCTGTCAGCTGTGTGTTTATCAGATAAATGAAGAGTGGGGGGGCTCTGAATTGTGAGCAATGGTAATTTTGCCTGAGATTCCACCAGCAGAGTTATTTTAAAAAGGCTCCTCATAAAATGAAATAATATGCTTCATTGGTGAAAATGCAAAGATAGGGTATTCTG
This sequence comes from Platycnemis pennipes, assembly GCA_933228895.1. NCBI lineage: Eukaryota > Metazoa > Arthropoda > Insecta > Odonata > Platycnemididae > Platycnemis > Platycnemis pennipes. The sequence continues at coordinate 85,638,375 of OW121851.1, forward strand.
AGGAAATGGAATTCTAGTGGTATATCACTTGCCATTACTCAGAAAACAATAAATGTCAGGAAAAATTAATTTGAGATATGTAATTGCATGGTACAAGCCAATAGAAAAGTTGAACTCCAAAAAAGTCAAGACCAAGTCGTCTCATATAATATCTGCCCTTAACACATAAAAATCAAATTCATACGATGGCGAAGGAAAAATTCATCATAAATATATTTGTACACATTCAAACATAATCAATTAGCTTGGAAAATGAACCTTCACACCTAGTGTATTTTTTGTCAATTACACTATTACTTCTAAATTTTATTTTAAGTATACATATATTCAAATATCTAAAAGGACAATACATCCGTTAATAAGAACTAGCATCACATAAATAAACAATGACATAAAAATATTATGAGAAATCTAATGCTGAATTTTATAAAAAAATAAAAGTTACAGCTAAATGCTACATGTCTTCTTTGATACTAAGATTCAGAAGATCTACTTTGATCACAGCTTTCAGCAGAGTATCAAATAAAAGCAGATAATTTTATTTGATTATTCACCACTGGCTTTGCCATCCCATTAGACAAACCTTCCAAAAAAATATTTCTGGTTCCCCTGTTTCCTCAACTAAATATTCAATTTTAAAGTCTCCCTGATGAAGGCAAGAAAAATCTGTTAATGGAACCCTCTCCAAGAGAGTCTCAATATTCAACATCATTAGAAAAATACACCAACATCAAATATACATACAATAGTTACAAACCTTGGCAGATCGAAATCCATGCACAATCCCACGCAGTTGTGAAAAATGGCGAAGAAAGGCAAATATCTCAATAACAAACCGCTGTGTGTGAACATATTGAACAGATGACATCTGAAGCTTGACTTTTGCATCATATTCCCGACTGAGATCAGGATCTGGTGTTCCATAACTACATTACAAATACAAATGAGACAGAATTACAAACCCTCACTTCAACATTCAATCACCAGTAACAATCTAACAAATTAATCATCAGATTAATTGCAATGGGAATTTTTTTTACCAACAGTTATGTTGAAAAGAAAAAAATGTATAACAATGATGTTATATGAATAAAATAGAGGGGAGAGGTGTTTCAGAAAGAGTGGCGGGAATTTCTTGATGGTAATGATGGGGATATCAATGTCAAATCTGTTATTTGTGCAGTGGATTCAGCATTAAATAAGAATCATCAGAATTAACAGGATTACGTTATCACTCTCCATTTATTTGCACTGTCATCACCATAGCAAGGGTTGTCATCATAAAAAAGGTTAACAATGGGATTACACATTCAACGTGAGTTATTGATGACATCCACATGTAGGTAAATAAAAAAAGAGATGTTTACCACATACATTCTAACACTTCCCCTTGGGAAACATCTCTGGCAACATACAATACATTTATAAACAGACAGTTAAAGTTAACACAACTATGTAAACATCCAAAATTCAACTCAATAAATCCCATAACAATTAAAAAATATCAACATGAAATTGCTTTCTGCATTCACCTGCTGCGGCAATCTGTTAATCATTCTAATTCACAATCTGGGCCCATAACCTGTTATTTGTGCAGTGGATTCAGCGTTAAATAAGAATCATCAGAATTAACAGGATTACGTTATCACTCTCCATTTATTTGCACTGTCATCACCATAGCAAGGGTTGTCATCATAAAAAAGGTTAACAATGGGATTACACATTCAACGTGAGTTATTGATGACATCCACATGTAGGTAAATAAAAAAAGAGATGTTTACCACATACATTCTAACAAAATCCACTATTCCACAAATCGATTGTACAATGAAATATAGAAGAGTCCTTAAACATCTTCAACCCTGAGTGAACGCTCAAAATTAAGATCAAGATGCCTTAGAGTGACCACAGTCCCTGAATGGCAATATTCCAGCTGTTCTTCCTCATGGTCTAGCAGTCTCTAGTCAACAGAAAGGCTCTTGATTTAAGCTTGTGTCATCAGTCGCACTATATGAGAAAGTGCTATGTTTTAATCACACAGTACATTTACATGAATTAGAATATTTTTAAAAAGTGAACTTTGTCAATGAGAAAGCTTAGTAATTTTTTTTGTTAGAGTAGAAAGATCTGTTTTCTTAGCGTTAGCAGAGTTGACCATCAAAGCCTCCACCATAATCTATCACAATAAAATAGAACTCTCCTCTTTCTGGGGAGATATGATCTGAAAAGTTCACTTCTTAACCGCTTCCCTGACGCATTAATTTGAGGTGTATGGTCAAAAAAACATCACATTTTTTTATTTCAGATTATTGTTCTTTATTCATTTGTGAATAAATATGTGTAAATAATAATGCTGTTAAACCTTTTTTTAAATATTTATCAACAATTTAAAATAATTGCAATTTTACCCGAATTTCGCACTATTTGACCTGGTTTTACTTTATTTTTGATACAACAAGCATTTTTTATTCATACGGGACAAAAATAGTAAAACAAAACTTTATTTTACTCTAAACACATAAAGCACTTGGAAAATAAAAGTTCTCAAATGCATTTTGCTGTATGAAATATTCTAAAACAAGGGGTTATGCAAAGAGACACTTCACACTGGGGACAGTAATACCTTGTCTCTTTTCTAAGTTTTTTTCCTCTTGCATCTCTCTTTCGGCAACATAATAACATTGTTTCGTTGGATTACCTTTCTTTTCAGTTGGAGGGATTACTTCCGGAAAATGTCTCTCCGTGAGGCGTCGCGGATGAGGCATTGCGGGTGGCCTACCCACGCATGGGGACTCCACTGAGGGGTGATACGCGTCTAATAACTGCTCAATTAGTCCAAGACGATAGTCTAAATGAACTTTTTTTCCACCTGTCCCACAGTAGAGAACAAAAGAGTTCCAAACAGAAATTTCAAGCAGATGAAAAAAAATTTTTTAATAATATTTTTTACCTCGTTTCCAAGGTATCGGGTAATCGGCCAAGTGTTGGTCTACACGGTCAACTCCTCCCATCGTGTCGTTGTAGTCCACAGCGACCAATGGTTTTTCTTTTGTGTCCCCCCTCTTCACGACACTTTTCATGGCACTATTATGGACTGATGACAGCAGCGATACTTCCTTCTTGTCCTTTCACTGAATAACCAAGATCTTTCCTTTTGAGAAGGCTGCCACTTCCCCCTTTTTCAGTTTCTTCCCTTTGAATGGTGTAGGTACTCCTCACCTGGTTTTCCTCAACGTTCCGTAGGTATTCGTGGATTGGGAAACCAACACATCGGCCAACTCGGGGAACGTGTAAAAATTGTCTATCGTCAAACAGTACCCTTTATCAAGCAGTGGCTTCATTAGCGACATCACGACTTCTGACGACATAGGCATGTAGTTGAAGTCTTTGTCTAGCACGGTTCCCTTTCCCGTATATATAATGCTTGACCACACATAGCCGCTCTTTGATTCACATAAAACAAAGAATTTTATGCCAAAGCGAGCTTGTTTTACCAGCATAAATTACCTCCATCCCAATCTGCCCTTGAAAAGGAGCAGGCTTTCATCGATTGTAACATCCCTCTCTGGAGTGTAGAGTGCCTTGAACTTGTCCCCCAACTTCTGGTGCACCAGCCAGATTTTGTTTAGTTTTGCGTTCGGCTGTGTTTGGGGATCGTAGTCAGCATTATTCACAAAATGCAGGTACTGCCTTATTTTCACAAATCTGCGATAGGACACTGTCTGGCCAAGAAATGGAGTAGCAAGTATAGGACGCGTCAACCAATAAAACTCTGTATCAGGCTTTTGCACAATGCTCTGTAATATCACAAGAGCCAAAAAAAACTCTAATCTCAGCGCTGGTGATGGCACGCCACTGTTTTTGGCCACCACTACTTGGTCCCGCTTCATTTTTCAAAGAGTCACTAACGTAAGGATTGGTTTCAACTGTGATAAACTCGATGAGTTCATCATCAAAAAAAGTTCAAAATACTTCAAAGCACCACACTCAGGGTCCAGATTGAAGTTCAATGAAGAATTTCCTTCAAAAGGAAACCTTGGTGGTGCAGGAGGAGGATTCTATAGCGACATCTCACACCACGGTCCTTCTTGCAACAGTTCCGCTGCATCTTCGGAGTCGGAACTCATTTCTCCTGAAAGACTTGATTCGGAGCCGGAGTCTTCAATATCCAACTCTTGCGAGTCGGAGCTAGTGGAATCCGATTCCTCTCCTGAATCCATATCCGTCGCCACTTGCAAAAATCAGAAATCACCACTGAAAGGGCTACTGCGACAGCCAAAATATTTGAAGATGTCAAATGCAGGCAAACAAGGGAAAACGATGCATGTGCATTGAATATCAACGAGAAACTGAGACGGATAGGATGCACTCTGAAGGGAATGGACGGACTTCTCACATCTATATGAACATTGTTCCCTCCCCATCCTCTAGCTTCTTCACATAACATATAGAACCGTGGGTAGCAAAAACATCCAAAGCGCATGTGACGGTGAGCCACAAAGGCCACCAAGACAAGGGGCAGACTTCACACCTAGGTGCAAAGTCTGCCCTTCGTCCTGGCGCCTTTGCGTATTTGTTCATCGACAAAAATTCCGTCGCCACTTTTCTTCAGTTGCATGGAGATAGGTTTTACCCATGTGTGCGTACTGCGACCATTTGTGTCCTCCAACTAACGATAAATTTTGCATCGAAGAGGTTTCCAGTGTGAAGTCGTTGTGGTTGACGATGAATCGAGGGAAGTCCTTTCTATGCATTGCTGGTACTCTTTGGGGTATACGCAGTGAAAGTTATTTGAAAGTCAGTTACCTGTCATCAGATTTCACGGAGGAAAATGCAGAACATTTTTACTGAACAACAATGCAGTAAAACCTGAAACTTCATTAATTTTTTGGAAAACAAAATTTCCAAATTTTGAAGGGCCTGTATTTTTGCGTACACATAAAGTATAAAGATTATTCATACCCAGCTATCTTTTCATATGAAGACATTGAGAATCGATGTATCTCACAGGGAAAAATATCAGAAAATACAATATGTATGTAATACATAAAGAGCGACTGAGTTGCTATAAGCAAAGAAATATCAATGCAAATGGAGATACTAATGGAGTGGTTACATTTTTTACCCGAGCACGAGACTAATTTTACACGACATCGGAAAGAATGCAGATATATCTTGGTCATTGTTCTAAAAGTAATGCGTAATATATCAGAAGAAGAAAATTCCTGATTGAATGCACACAAACTTGGATGGGGAATAAGTATTAGTATAATACAAGGTGATAGAATTATAATTTTGAAAAAATGAATTTATAACACATTGAGTGCCATCAAAGAAAAACCTAACCCATCATCAAATCTTAGCCGCAAAAATTTTAATAATTCGTAAAAAGATCGCAAAGATCGCATGTGTAAAAATCAAGTTGAAATATGATGTTATAAAGGTAGAAATTTCAATTATAATTGGGGGAAAACGTGAAAAAAATAATATTTCAATATTTATAAGCAGTTTCATACCATTGCAATCGCTGAAAATAATTGGTATAATACTAATATGTAAATGACCTTGATATTCCCATTTGAGAAACGTGCCACTTGGCTGGAGTAGGCTACGGACCCTTATCTGTTCCTCTGACGGCAGAATAATGAACTACCAGCGGCTGTCGAGAATATTCCGGCGTGTGGGGAAAGAGTCGGTGCCTGAGTTTTCTCGGGCGCGTCAAGGAAGCGGTTAAGCCTGTTTCACAATGTTATATCCAGCATACTGGTTGTATATCAAAGGATATAGAATCAGTATGCCGGCTAACAAGCACGATTGCTATCATACTTGCTGAGTTCCTTGATTTCATACTTGATACAATAATAGTTTGCTCTCAGTAGGACCCAGTGGCCATCGACCAATCACGTCACATTACAGACACTGTGATCTTTTCTTTTTCAAATTTGCATTAAATACCACTTCATAGCTAGTAAAACTTCAATGATCATATGAAACCTCATAGGATGGTTCCAATCATGCTAGATTCCGTCCTCAATATCTAGTAGCAGCTCACACACTGGGTCTTAAGCTGGGTCAAGTATCATGTGAAACAGGCTTTACCCATTCCCAAAGGCCTATCAGATGTATCAGATGCATAAATAGAGGGTCAGAAAGAAAGACAAAGATGTATTAACCATGACAAGGAAGTTGGCAGTAATGAGTCAAAATGCAGCAGAGGTAGAATTCTTGAATGGAGATTTTGCTAAAATGATATATGAGAATAATTAAAATCATTTTAGAAGGAGTATTCCACATAAAAGGTAATAATGAGGTGAAGGACTGAGATTTTGAATTCATTGAAGAAGACGGGAAGTATGCCAAGCTTTGGAATGATATAGTATACTACATGCATTGAAAACACAACTGGTATATCTAGCAATTCAAATTTATGTTCAGTTGATAAAAAAAACTCGAGGGAAAGAGTTAGGTGAGTTGAGAACTAGACTTGAGGTGATTCACTAATAAAGGTTTAAAATCACCCTGTTTTAAGAAAAAGGACCTATGACTTTAATAAACACCAGAAAAACTCACCTGAAAATTTGAAAATCCAAGGCTTCTTGTCCAGATGTGTGGAATCTCTCCCGGTACAGTGTTCCACCCTCAGGAGTAAGATCACTCAAGGACATGCTTCCAAGCTTACCACTGATGGATCGATCCCCAAGGGCAGTGGTACATGTCTGAGCACTGACATGGGATATATTAGCACAAGCCACTTCCCTATCACCATGCACAAGAGTCAGTGTTAATGAGCACACTTCCACATCCAACTCAGATGTACCAGTATCATTCGTGTTCTTAACCATTTCACTGGATGGCTGAGCAGTTCCAAGTGATGCTTTGTCATCATTACCTAATGAATTTCACAATCAAATACGTACAAATGTATTAGAAATATAAAGATTTACCACATAAAATTGTTAAAAAAACTTCCAATACACATTCTGACATTCTTATAGAACATCAGTATCCACAAATGCAATGCTTTGATTTTTTTGTTTTAAAGTACCTACACTCTAGAACACTTATAAGCATGCCAATGTTAAAGTCATGGTAATTTTACAAATCCAATGTCAACTGAATGATGGTTACAAATCAGTAATTTCACCAATATATAAAACATTAAAAACATTGAGTTCAGAAAACACCAAATGTTTAAAATCTCTAGTACAACTTTTATGAAATTGAAAAATTAATATGAAAAACCTAATTTTAATATGATAGATTTTATCAAAATATATAAATTTCACTCCCTGATTTTTCTGCCTCAAGATGACCTGGAAATAAGAATGCTAGTCTTCTGTAGAAACCCTAAAAAGCCTCTGATAATATCATGGAGAAGTTAGGGATTTCAACTCAAGCTCATAGCAATCCACTTCCACACCACCTAGCAAGAAGCAAGGATATTGAACCTAACAATCTCTAAGTAAATGAGTTACCATTAAAGAAAACCCTTTTATTTACACTGTGATCTGAACTCTACTCAAAAATAAATAAAATTCTATGCACAAGAGTAAGAAGTTAAACTTTCCAGCAGTCATGAAAGTGGTATCTTAAGAGGTCACTCTTTAAAACCAGGCCATGGAAGCATACAATGTCTTCCGAACACCTTTCCTCATTTTACAGGCCTCAATCATGACTGATTTCATTTCAAATGAGGAGCTTAAAAGGTAACAAATGCAAGCAAGGGTAAATATGTTCAATTCCAAATGCTCAGAAGTCGGCTAAAAATCACAGGCTTCTTAATAAACACAGTATAAGACAGAAAATCAAAACAACATGATCAACCTCAGAAAAGTTGGTTATCACTTAAGATTCTACCACTCGAGGAACAACACTATCATTGCCAAGTCTCACACAAGCATTATAGCCAACAAGACCTACCCATAACTTGCTGCATTTCTTCCCCATTTTCATCAAGAGCTTCTGGTGGAGCTACCCCTTTGGATATATCCGTTGAGGTCATCGTTTGGTTGTTGTCAGAACCGATTCCAAAAAAATCTAGCACCACAACCCATGACTCAACATTTATAACAACATCCAAGCAATTGAAATCCACATCTATTGAGCTATGAACCTGCAACAAATAAAGTGATTATTTCAACATAGTTTTCATAAATACATATATCCCTTGCTCGACACAAATTTAACATGATTCTCTCTATAACACCATTGGTCCTCTAAGGCTTCATTCACTTAGCATGATCAAATTCCCTGCTTTAACATGACTAAATATGCTCTTAATATTTTAAAACCACCTTCTTCTAGAATTTTTATGTAAGTTATAACAAGAAGAAAGATATGACAACATCTAGCTCATGTATATTCATGAATTCATTGACCCTTAAAATTCAAACCAACCTTCGCTATGATCATAAAGTGAGAGAGAACGACTCTTAACTCTGAATTGGGCGAGGGTTTGGCAGAGTATTACAGGTCAAAGAATTCAAATCCTACCTAATTCAAACCCTAGTTCCTATCTAGTCTATTCTGTGAAATAAATCTATCATGATATAGATAAAAACCTTTGCATTGTTTCATTCACTTTCGCTGAGTCCCAAATATGGCATCAACCTCTAAGCATCGTCACGGGCAAAGTTTCTGCCTCTACTTTATCATGAATGCATGGAATATTACAACATTTTCATTCCATAGTGGGTAAAGGCATCCACAATACCCAGTAACAGGGTGGCTACTGAGACCCAATTTTTAAATTCCCTGACTATTCCCTGACAGACTCACAAATTTCCCTGACCGATGGCCAAAAGGGCTCCTATTAACTGAATATTTTATTTCTGCTGAATTAAATTTCCGTCAAAACTCAGAAAATATTAAAAGCTGATATCAATACATTAAAAGCTACAAATATACCCTAATGAAAAAGTATATAAAACCTTAATAAGTTAAACCCTCATGCAAACTATAGGTATGCATTTTTCATACACATTCCGCGGCCGCGTATCCGTGGCCGTGTATCGTATTTCCATGGCTGTATGTTTCCTTCGATAAAATTACAATGACAATGTCTAACCCTTCAAGAAAGAAGTAGCATGTCGCGGTAGTTCAGCGAAGTTGAGGATTACTGAAAAGGCATCGAAGGGAAAGTTAATGGCCGATTTGCTGGCGGACTCTGGTACAGGTATCACTAAGGTGCGCGAAAAATACAAACCAAAGCCAAGTTGTTGGACTGGATCAAACTCGAATGGCACGAGTGACATTCAGAAGCGAATAACAAATTGATTAACGTGGTTATAACCTCTAGATTGTGAGAGGGAACCAAAAATGCAAAAAAATTTGTACAAACAAAAAACGTAATCGCGCCACTGAAAACGAGGCAATTAGCAATGGCAGCATCGTATTCAGGAATATCATATTTGAGGTGGTTTGTGACATGACTAAATTGCTTCAAGAGGGAGCTAAGGGGACCATTCAATAATTACGTCGAGCGTGAAAGGTGGGGACGGGAGGATGACTCCACTTACTGTCTCACGAACGGGGGTATGGGAATCGAATGTGATCTTATGTAAGATTTTGTTTACACGAGTGATCATACTTGTATTACCATTCTAATAATCATCGTCTCGTATTTTTATAATGCAAGCACGTATTAAATACGAGCTACCTGCCTCTAGATCTGAGTCTCAGATGTTAAAAAAAACGAGAGGTTAAATTTTCCGAACAACATAGCCTCGGATTCCTTGTGATGAGCGGAATGTATGTGATAATGAATTTTAACATTACTAGGCAAATATTGCATTAAGGATGTACACAAGGGATGCATTTTACGTCTGATTCACAACTAAGTAACTAAGAGACACTACTAATAAGATTCACAACTGAATGTTCCACAAATTGATGGGACTTATTCCATACACGTCAGCGACGGATATTAGTTTTAGCTGGTGAAATAAATGGTGGGAATGACTGGCCGATAAACGTAATGGTAGAAAAATTAACGAGAATTTCGATGTTTCTCCCTGACTGTCACGATAATTCCCTGAATTTTCCCTGACTTTTCCAGAAATGCAAAATTCCCTGACAATTCCAGGTTTTCCCGGTTTTCCCTGATGATCGCCACCCTGAGTAAGCTCTGTCGAATAGAATACCAGCAGTTTGAGCAAAGCCACTACATTGTCATGCCTTAGTGAAATAGTTAAGTATATTTATTTCAATTACAGTTGCAGTTGAGTGGAACAGATCATCGCAATAGGTTATGTCTCGATGGCATAGCACACCATTTGGAATCCATGATGATATCCAAGATATCCAATCTGTGTTATCCTTCAGGTTAATCTCTCCCTGACATGATCCCACTGTAGTAAAATCTGTGCTGCAATAAGGATTCAATGACTGAGGTTCTTCAGAACAATGAGTTGTGATAACTAGAGGCAATATATTTGTTTTTTGCATATTATTTACTCCAGGTACTCAAGTGTGTAATAAAATTGAAGTGATTATAATACTGTTGCTATAAAATTTGTAATAACATTTCTTTGTAATGCTGCTCATAAAAATGTTATTGCGCTTGTTAATGGCATTTTTTAGGTTCAATTTATTATTCCTAGTAGATATCACCTCCAATTACACTTTCCCAAGGCTTCTCCATTTTCCTTTAACACTAATTCGTTCAACGCAGCACTTTCTCAGAGCATATCCCTCCTTTTTAGCAGGGATTACCTGTATACAAATTCAGGACATATTTTTTTCATACACACATGCATAACACTAAAATTAGTATTTTTTCTGCCATCAATAACAATGGTAGTTTGCATTCAATAACATATGAATGTTAAATAGATCTACTTCAGGCATCTTTCACCTACATGTATATGTCCAGTAAACATACATTGTGCAATAGATAAAGTAAACATATGGTAAAAATGTAGCAAGGCAAAATGAACTCCGACAACTTTTAAAACCAGTCAAATTTTGATTCAGAGCAGACATATTTCAATTGAAATTCAAAAATTTTGTACGAGAGTTCGAGAGATCTATATGGATTTCTAGCATTTTTCTAAAGAAATTCTGTTATTCAACTTCACAAACATGAGATAACACAGAATACGTATAAAAATGTATTCATAACTAAAACAGGCACAAATGCACAAAAAAATGCACTTACAGATTTATAATGGGTGGCAAAATTTGGGGCATTTTTGTCTACCAAGAGCACATTGATATGGACCAAATTATCTGCTCTGAATATGTTCTTTGGTGACATTATTGCCCGTGGTGATGGTGGAGGGGTTCGTGGATATTCTTCATCAAGCTTCTCTTTTTGGGATGCTGGAAAAAGACAAAATTTCCATGGTATTCAATTAGTTTTCTGAAACAAAATTTTATTTATAACTTTCACAAGAAACTTCTCATTACCCACACCAATAAACACAGCCTGGTGGAATAAGGCTAATTGAAATATCAAAAGTTTGTTGATACTCTATTGATAAAGTGCATAGGCAAAACTCAAAATTAGCAAATAACAGACTGTACTTGAGACAATATTATAACACCTGATTAATTAACACCAATGCTGTAATGCAAATTGTCACCCAAAATCTCCCATTTGAAGGCAAAACTTTTAAAGATGCAATGGTATTGACATTATAAAACTGGACATAATGAAATATAGTAGAAGTCCACCATAAAGAGTGCCGATTAAAATTATAAATTTGCTCACAGTTAGGCAACTCGTAATAAACAATGTGACTTTTTATGCTCCTCTATCATCATGCATCATAATGACTAGTTGAACTATTGAGTGTCTGTAACAATCGATTGGTAAATGCTAAAATCACACACTTGCTAAAGAAATAGTATAATTTTGGCTCCAAAGCGATATCATAGAGTTATGCAACCGAAGAGACAATCGCAGTAAAATTGAAAAAATGCAATCTCCCATGGTATTACAATGTAACAAATGAGCATAGTGATGATAACTCAAGGAGTATCACAGCCAATTATATTTCTCTTTAATAGTGATAACTTACTGCATAAGTTGTACCTTTGCCTTTCATGGATGGCCGAGTCCCTTTAGTTATGCAACCGGGATGACGATCTCAGCAAAATTTACTCTTTTTAGCCATATGACATAAATGACCACTTTTACCAGTTAAAACTCAGCATGCTTTTCCCCATGGCCCAACTTTGGCGATACTATTGCAATAAGATAAGTTTGCCAGAGTGGACTTCTACTGTAATTCCATTTTTACTTCAGGTTCAAAGATAAGAACTTCATACTATCTTCCAATAACAACAAAATGTCTCACTTGCAACTCTAGACGCAGCTACTTGCTTATGCCGAGTACGACTTGATGACAGCACTTTCCCCCACACAGCATCTGTCTCAAACCGATCTGGCAGTGATCCCTGAGGATACATTGGATATGGTGCATGAGAAAGATAGTTGTTGTGGTACATGTGGATGGTGGCAGGTGGCTGGAAGTTGGGGCAGGAGTGGGAGAGAAAGGCAGCTGGAGCAGCAGATGATGAGTGGTGTGGGCAGGACCGACCCTTTGCATCTTGGCCCTCACCACCATCAACAGCAGCAGAAGACACCACAACATATCGGTGTTTGGAATCAGGCTCTTGCAACAAATCCTCCATCATCAGAGCACGCAATGACATCTGCAAGATAAAATTTTAGAATGATTAAGTAATGTGATTTCTCAGCTTCTCTTAATTGCCTCTTTTTTGAGATTCTGAAGTATATTGGTTCTTCCGAGCTTTCAGGATAAATATACAATATACCCACACCTAAAGTATTCCAAATTCAACATCCCAATGCGCAATAAGGATTTTTTGTACATGGGTGTCCAAAATCTAATGTCAAGAACTAACATAAAATATACACAAGAAGATCTTATAGGAACTTAATAATATTCTTATATTGAATTAAACAGTTAAGCTTCCTCTAACATGGCTTCCTGCAACATGGATTCTAATTTATGTATTCCCAGAATTGGCACCAAGCTTTGACAAGCAAGTTATGAAACTTCACTTTTACACAGTTTTCGTTAGAGGATGTGTTTACCATTTTTCCCTGGTAATATTGAAACCTAATAAAAATGACTCACTGATCTTAACAAATGATTTAAAATCACCATGGAGACTTAGTTTTTTTTATAATAGTTTTATAGTTGTGACTGACAGATGCAACCGGCTGAAGGAAGAAAGTGTTGAAATTTGTTCTATGTTGATGTTCAACTAGTTTAAATGATATTCAGGCTACTAAACTCATATTTAATTATTTACTATATATCTTATTCCTTACTTTATTATTGTTCTACCTCATAATTATTTCAACTATTCCGTATTTTGTCATATAACTGTGTTTCACCACATTTTGTCATCAACTAATGATACAGTATGAAAATAAAGAATAAAATAGACGCTACAAAATGCTATAAACTGATATTATAAGTGCTATAAAATAAAAATGAAAGTGCTATTTACACGTATCTCTAATTATAAATAAAATATAAGTCACATTAATATCACTGAAAAATAAATGCAAGCGTTTACCCTTTCAGTGATATTCAAACCTATGACTGGTACCAACCAACCTTACAGCATATGAGTAGAACTTATACAGGAATTGGATACATCACCAGTGAAAATAAAAAGTTTTGAGGAAATTCTTAATTTATTTATAGGATTATTAATTTTTCAGTTCTATGAAGATAATTCAAATCTATAGCTTATATATATATTAGCATTTATGAAAGAAAAAATGTATCATTTCCACTTATAAAATTGAGTTAACATAGCATCATATTGTCTTTAATAAAGGTAGTTGTTTCAGGCTTGATTTATTGGAATATCATAGCGAAAGAAAAATACTGGAAATTTTCCACAAGAATATATAACAGTTGCCCTGCTACATGGGCTTTGTTGAGAATAAAAGCATTTACTCTGTTACATATTAATCATAAAATTATAAGAGGTGACACAATATGTTTTTTCTTCCAAATCATACTTCCCCATAGCTGTCAAGGTTTGTAAACATCATTGACAGATGCCCTTCTACATGGGCTTTGTTGAGAATAAAAGCATTTACTCTGTTACATATTAACCCTTTCGCGCCGAAGGCCGCACCTGTGCGGCGAGGATATTCTTCCCTAAACAACGAATGCCTCACATGTGCGGCGTGAATTTTCCTACCCTAACCAACGAAAGCCGCTCCTGTGCGGCACAGGTCGGAAGAAAGTGACCGTGGCGGAAACAATAGACCCACGTACGCGGTCGCCCCTCGAGATCCGGCTTAGCGCGAGCCCAGGCCCTTCCTCGGCCGCTCAGGTCGACCCCTTCCTATCCTCTCCACGCGGTCAACTACTGTCATTAGCAGTATTTTTTCCAAAAAAATATTTGTTGCTTACTTTAAAAATCCAATGTTAGAAATGAATTCATCTTTTTTTGCTTACCGCATGGAAATTTCAAACGAAATTCTATCGTTAATATCAACGGAGTTAGAGAACAGTCGATTTGGATTAGAAATGTACTAAATCCGTCAATATGAACGTTAGAACTTCGTTTAAAATTTCTGCACGCTCAGAAAAACACAATAAATTCATTTTAAATGTAAAAAAATCGATACGAACAACAAATATTTGTTTATATTAAACATTGCAATTTCAGTCAGTTGACCGTGGACTCGCGCTGTGAAGGAGCATTTTAATCCTTTGAGGGTCTGGGACAGCGGCCGAGGAAAGGGATCGGCGACCCGCTGAGTTGGGTCCAAAAATGGTTAGGGAGGGAACCTCTGCCTTCCGTGGACGCGAAGAAGCTTCGTACAGGGGAGTGAAGAAAATTTTCAAGAGACTCGTAACGAGGAAGCATTTCCCTCCACGAAGCTCGGGCGCGAAAGGGTTAATCATAAAATTATAAGAGGTGACACAATACGTTTTTTTCTTCCAAATCATACTTCCCCAAATAGCTAATGAATTTTATGCTAGAGTTACTGATAGTTCATGTCTCTGCTCTGCTATCTTAATATGATCTATTGTAAAGCAAGGATTGAGAATATGTTGAGACCACTGAGTTTGAGAAACTATACCTTCCCAAGAGTACACCAATTTTATTTCAGTAAATTTTATCTTAGAGAATAGTGAATTCTTCATTTATGTTAATTACAATTTTACACATATGAGCACTCAAAAGATTTTTATGCGAACCCCTATTCTGAAGTATGATTCTTACAATCTACAAATATCAGGCATTAAATCTACTGTATTCTTTACTTCTCATTACTCTGTAATATTTAAAGAAAACAGTCCCAATCTCAAAAGATAATAAACTATATCAGTTCAGAACACAGATTCTAATTCTGCTAACCTAATGTTAAATTGTAAGTAGGTATCCTACTTGATAACAAAACAAAACCAAGAAAATAATAGTGTATAGGCATACAGTGATGATAATTATGGAGGGCTCATAGTTTTCACGGGATAGGCTTAGCATTAAAGCTCTAGGCTTTCATTATTTAGTAATGGAAATGCTCAACAAAAGCAAAGAAATTTTAAAAACAATTTTTAAAGAAACCATAAAGTCAAAGGAATGCTCTTTCTTGCTAAATAACTTTTGCATTGCTTTACGGTTGAACGACATTTTGGGGCCTTTTCATTATTTTGTGAAACTTTACTAGTTACCTCTTCCCTTTCAATAACACCTTTGGAAAAAAACAGAGGTATCGAAGATTCTTGGTAAGTGAGAATGAGTATGGAAAAGTAGTCATTTAAAGGGATAAAAAGACAGGAAAGAAATAGTAAAGGACCAGAGAAAAACTGCAGACATTTGGCTTGGATGAAGATGTAAGCAATCAGTCAAAAAAACAAGGGATGTAACACCATAAATGTTCCTTCCAATATATAATCAAATCTAAATTGAGAAGTTGAGAATGGATGAAGATGTATCACATTTTATAACTTAGGAAAGCTTGAGAATCACGATATGGAGGAAATATAGAAGTTATTCAATGAGTATGGTGCTGATTTATATTACCACAGTTTGACACTAAACACACAAAGGTAGATGTGAGCTTAAGGGTCACGAACTTTGAATATTTATCCTGCAAAAACGGTGATCATTGCCGCTTTCATTCCAACTGTGTTATGTAGAAGAAGGATGTAGATTTATTATTACATGACTTACATTGCTCCAGTGCCATTATTTCATGAGATATAACAATCCGAAAATCACCATTTTTCATCTCAAAATCAATGTTTTTCAACGCCATCTTGGGTTGTTCCCGAGACCACCGCTAGATGGGTTCCTCAATATTTCACCTATTCCCTATATCCTGCGGACTCCTGCGTTATGGCGCGATATTGGAATGTGTCATTGTTGATTTGTTGCCTCTGTTTTAGCGCGATATACATTTTGGCGCGATCTGCGTTCGCGATTTTGGAATGTATCTCATTGTTGAGTTGTTGACAGTGTCATTGTCGCTCTGATGCCTCTGAACCGTACGGACGCAATGGCTTGCCGTTCATGTTCTTTCGGAGTGCTTTCCGCTAGCTCTGCCATCAATTCCCCCGATTCTGCTCCCCTTTTTTGAGTGTTGACGAGTGTGATTTTACCCAAAAGTGTGGTTTACGTGTTGGGTTTGGTCGGGAGGGGGGGGGGGCATTCTTTAAAATACCCTTTTTTGAGTGTTGACGAGTGTGATTTTACCCAAAAGTGTGGTTTACGTGTTGGGTTTGGTCGGGAGGGGGGGGGGCATTCTTTAAAATACCCTTTTTTGAGTGTTGACGAGTGTGATTTTTCCCAAAAGTGTGGTTTACGTGTTGGGTTTGGTCGGGAGGGGGGGGGATTCTTTAAAATACCCTTTTTTGAGTGTTGACGAGTGTGATTTTTCCCAAAAGTGTGGTTTACGTGTTGGGTTTGGTCGGGAGGGGGGGGGGGCATTCTTTAAAATACCCTTTTTTGAGTGTTGACGAGTGTGATTTTACCCAAAAGTGTGGTTTACGTGTTGGGTTTGGTCGGGAGGGGGGGGGGCATTCTTTAAAATACCCTTTTTTGAGTGTTGACGAGTGTGATTTTTCCCAAAAGTGTGGTTTACGTGTTGGGTTTGGTCGGGAGGGGGGGGGGGCATTCTTTAAAATACCCTTTTTTGAGTGTTGACGAGTGTGATTTTACCCAAAAGTGTGGTTTACGTGTTGGGTTTGGTCGGGAGGGGGGGGGGCATTCTTTAAAATACCCTTTTTTGAGTGTTGACGAGTGTGATTTTACCCAAAAGTGTGGTTTACGTGTTGGGTTTGGTCGGGAGGGGGGGGGGGGGATTCTTTAAAATACCCTTTTTTGAGTGTTGACGAGTGTGATTTTACCCAAAAGTGTGGTTTACGTGTTGGGTTTGGTCGGGAGGGGGGGGGATTCTTTAAAATACCCTTTTTTGAGTGTTGACGAGTGTGATTTTACCCAAAAGTGTGGTTTTTGGAGTGCATGACGAAGTGTTATCATACTAGCGAGATTCCGGCGTTCCCCGGTCGGGGGGAGGAGGTGTTGTCGGTGAGAACGTGTCTCTACTGCAGAAACTCCACTCAACATATGCAACGCCATCTGTTGCAGATGCGGGGAATTTCCAATATGGCGGCGCTGCGAACACTCACCTCATGGGTTTGAAATGCTGTAAAATCGTGAGTTTTTCGATTTCTCAAATTATTTTTTAGCGACCGTATATTGCCATATTAGTAGATTGTGTTCTGAAAATTTCATCGAAAAACGGCGATTTTTAGGGGTGAAAAAAAAATTTTAAAGTTCGTGACCCTTAAGCTCACATTTACCCACACAAAAGAACGTAATACCTTTAGATGATGCAAAAAGAGCTTTCATAAGCAATGAACACACACCTGTATATTGGTTTCATACTGATGAGATTTGTCAAACTGGACTACAAAGTCTTGAAATGATAAGTCAACTAGTCCTTGTTCACCTTCTCCAAGATTCCCTCGTAATTCCACCGCAAGAACAGGTAGGTCAAAAAACACTGAAAATAGTACAATAGAGAACATAAATGCAAACAGAGTTACACAATCAGCATGAAATAGAAGCTACAAAAATATTGCACTTGTGACATCCGTGCTCCAGCATTCAACCTTCTTCCAAGTTATGTGAAAATTCCTTATAGCCTAAGGACAATGAATCTCAGCCAAACTTAGAAGACATGCATTATACAATGTCAAAATAACTTCTATTTACTCATTTTCATTAATTATAAAATGAAGATGGTAAGTACCACATTTGACAAAATATAAGATATGTTCCATGTTACAGTTACCCTGTAAGATATTTCTGTTTGGCGAGTTTCTGAGGCTGAACATTCATGTTATAAGACCTGGGGGTGATTTTTTAACCATAATTTTGGGAAAAAAAGTATCTTCTATGCCACAAAATAAGTAAATACTGGAGTTTGGTTCTACAAAAAAGAAATTTTGTACGGAGTGAAGTATAGCTATGTCCACCAAAAACATACCATATGCTAAGCACTAATTCTCCCAAAAATTGTTTCCTTACACCAATTCACATGATTCAAATTCAGTACCACTCAGCTCAAAGGATTTCTTTCAATACATGGAAACAATTCTCTTGAGGTGGCCTCAGAGAACAGCTGAACTGAATGAGTTCTAGGAGAGCATGAATGGCCAACATCCCATTTACTTTTGAACTGGAATAATTAGCCCCAAACTCAAGGTTCAACATTCTTCCTTAATCAAGGAGGGACAGTAAAGCATACACTCAGAAAATAAGACTTACATTAACTCATACTTTAAAACATTGCATACGGATCACGAAAATCTTTGTTTTTCCTGAGACATGCTTTAAGGATGGATGACGAGAATTCTCGTTTTTACTGTTGACTGAGTTTATTCTAAAAGGTTATCAAAAAAATATTCATTTTCTTTGTCTTTAAAGGTTGTTTATTGTCATTAATTATATTTTCTGTTGTTTATATACTTTTTTGAGTGCCTATTAACTTTTTTCCTTGAAAAAATAATTTAAGATATCTTTGACTTTTTGCACACAAGAGCCATTTGCAGCAGTTAATTTGCATAACTGTATGGACAAGTAAACTGACTTTGAAGAAGGTAAACGAATTGTTCCTAATCTCTTCACCTTTGCTGTTTCTTAGGCAATGTAAATAGTGTTATTTTATAAAAATTTCCCAAGCATAATAGGTATGTAATTAGGTCAGGTGATACATATTGTAACACTGAGATTGAAACATAAGAGTCAAATATAATTATTCAAATAGATTTATTGGGGAATTACTTAAAGCAGTTAGTCAATGTTCTTAGAATGCATATAAGAGTCATATCAATAACACATTTACAAAGTTTTTTCATTTGTGCTCCTCGTCCTACGCTACTTCGGGCCTCTGCAAGGGAATAAGCTTAGGAGTCCTATTGCCGACCGAAGCAAGGCATATCTTTCACTTCAGGATATTTTTTTTCAAAGCTATGCATTTCTCATCTCTATGCAGCCCCAGATGCTTATCCCTCGGATAAGCATCTGGGGCAGTGTGGGGTTTGTTTACGTGAAACAGACGGCCCTCACCACATACCATAGTGTCACCATGTGGCCTCTGTTTTCTTGACCTCACTTAGTGCGCTCTCATCACGGAGAAGTTTCATTAGGCTGCATCAACAAACACTTCATTCTAGCTCAGCTTCTTTGTCCCAAGGCCTATGGGTTTATCACCAACTTCATCCCCCTAAAAAGGCTCACCCAAGCATATCTGCCTTTCGTCATCCTGGCTTACTCTCGATCATGTGCTTTGTTCTCTATTAGAGATGTACTCATGAAAGGATTATGAAAATTGAAGGTTTGACGTTAGTTTCCCTTGAGACCCTTGCTCACACAGTTTCTCCACTCAAGTTCAGTTTTCAAGGATTTTTTTTGCTGCGCAATGGGGGGTTTACTCAGAACCGAAATCGTAATTTTGTACACGAAATCGTTATATGGAAACGAAAAAAGAATTTTAGTGAAAAAATTAATCTTCTAACCACAACCATTCACTCCTAAATCAAAAATTAAAATAAGCAAAAGGTGACACCCACTGAAAACGCTGCTGTGATAACATTGACGTCATTTTCCTCCCGTCCTTGACTGCTTTCAGGGGAGGGGAAGGGAGTGGAAGGGGATTCTCGGAAGGTCTGCTCGCACAGATGCTGTCGAAATCGCTCCCATTGGCCGAGTCAGCTGTGTCCCCCCCATTGCGATAAGACGAAGTAGCTTCGCGGGCTCAGTTGTGATTCGACGAAGTCAATATACGTCAGAGGTTGCACCACGCCCACTTTTCCAAAAGGGTTAAAAACATCAGTTTTTCGCCGCTTATAGCTCGGGAAATAATTGTCAAATCAGAAAATGGAAAATTACGGGTCCTTTTACTTTACAAACTATCAGATTCGGCAATAAAAAAAATATGGTAAATGACCCCATTGTGTATTTTATGTACCATACATTGAAATATTTTTGTGCCTATATGCTTCAGTAAACCAGAGAGATTACACTTCCTTGCTACTGTAGCATCACTTGCGCAACTGAGTAAGCATGATGAAGATCACAGAATGAGAAACAATAAGAGAAGATAACATTTTTAGAAGGCTTGTGCACCAATGAATTATCAGAGGCACTTCTTGAGACCAATGAAGATAGCAGTGAGAGTGAAAATGATAGCGACTTTCAACTATCACAGAAATAAAGGAAGCTCAACCTTTCTTCATTAGAGACCCAGAAGATTGTGTTTATGGAGACCAAGACAGTAAGGATTTCAGTGTATGGGAATCACGAGATGTAAAAATAAAATTAGAGAAATTTGAAGGCACACCTGGTGCATGAGTCAGGCCAAATCGTTTAGAAAGTATTTCCGATGTTGAGGAGCTGTCTAATGACAGATTTGAGAATATTTTAAAAGCATGGTATATCAACAATACCTATTTGTTTTAAAATAAAACAGCTCACAGACTTCAAAAGCCGACCAGTCTTAGAATGCATTGTGGAAAATTTTCAGAGTTTATAAGCCCAAACAAGAGTTATTGTTAGATAAAGCAATGATTCCTTGGAAGGGAAGACTGAAATTCCACATGTGCAACCCAGCTAATATCGTCAAATACCAAAAAAAAAAAGCATTCGTTCACCGTGCTGAAGCAAGGGCTCCGGGACGAAAACTAGCCAAGGACAGAATAACATTCATGCCGTGTTCAAATGCAAGTGGCGAACATAAATTAGATTTATTGGTGATAGGTACAGCAAAGAATCCCAGAGCATTTAAAAATGTCAACCTGCCTGTTGATTACAAAAATGCAGGCAGGGGTTGGATGACCCAGTCAGTGTTTAAGGAATGGTTTCACGGAATATTAGTGCCATCGGTAAAAAAGTATCTGAAAAGAAAGAAATTGCCCCAAAAGGCCTTGCTTATTTTGGACAACTGCCCTGGTCACCCAGGAGAAGATGAACTGAAAAGTAAAGACTTCCATGTCATGTTTTTGCCACCTAACGTTACAGCTCTTCTACAACCCATGGACCAGAATGTCATTCAGACTGTTAAAATGCACTATAAAAAAGCTTTGCTTTACAAAGTCTTGTCAAAGGAAGGCAGTGTAATCCAGTCATTGAAAGAAACGAACTTGAAAGACTTGGTTTTTGACCTTGCTAATACTTGGGAAAAGCTTGCAGAAAAAACAATTGTTTGTTCATGGCGCAACGTATGGCCTGATATGACTTTGTTGGAGCAATACAATAAAAACAAAAACAACAAAATGGGCAATGATCAAAACGATGAAATTGAAATGCCACTCGCTGCTGATCAGAATGTGGAGGATGACGAAAGTGTTGATCAAGAGCTAATTGAGCTGCGAGATACGATTTCTGAAAAACTTGTACACGGCAACGAAAGCCTGACAACAGAGGACGTGAAGAGAGAACATGTGGCTAATCGGTGAAGAAGAGGAAAACGGCCAAATTATGACGGATGACAAAATAGTCAAAGACGTGACTAGCAGAGATGAAGAAGAAGACGGCGACGACGAGAGAGAGGAAGGGGCCTGCCTTCACACTGTGAGCAACGATGCTGCCATGGATGCATTTGCAACTTCAGAGAAGTGGGCGGAAGAAAATAATGTACCCGCTAATGACATTCTTGTTTTAAAAAGACTTCAAGAGAAGGTGTTGAAAGTGTCTTTTCAAGCTAATAAACAAAAGAAAATTGACAGTTTTTTTACTCCAATGGAATAAGGCTACAGACACCGTACTGTACCGTACGTTGAAGGTTATGTTTACTTTTAGTTTTTTGGTGTGGTACTATTAACATTAGATTTCTTATAGATCAATTTTGATTAGTTGTTGATTCTTTTATAAATTAAACAATAGTTTGGAATTGTACAAGTCCAATAAAACACGTATTTTGTGCATTTAAATGTTTTTATTAATGAGCTTCCTGTAATCTGGCATTTTCACTAATCCGGCAGTACCCTGGTCCGATATCTGCCGGATTAGTGAGAGTCTACTGTACTTAGAAAAACAATGAAGTGGTGGAATAAAGTCTGACTGGAGGTGGAATAAATAAAAGAATAAGAATGTTGTGCCTAATCAACTATGTCCTCTTCAACTCCTTTCGTGTCTATAAAATACTAAATAAAGAGAGCAAAATGAGATTCAAGCAATTTCTTCTCAGGATATTGAAGGAGTGGACTGAGAGCAGTGAGAGGCCAAGACATGGGTGGGTCACACGGCGAGATAAAACTTGTGGTGAATAAGCCGACACAGCGAGTCTCCAAGGAAGATCACCCGTCCAGGCTCTCAAAGGACTTAGAAATGCATCATCTTGAGCCCATAGTGGGGAAAGGGAAGAAGAAGTATCACGCGGGTGTGTAAAGTGTGCGCATTCTAAAACATTAGACAAGAAACTCGCTGTGTTATATTAGCCGTGTACGACTGCATAAAGGTAGCTGTTTTCTGCTGTATCACGCCAGGAAGGATAACTGACATTGTTGGTTAGTAAGCTTAAAAAATTCCATTTAAAAATACTCAATAACATAGAAGTAGTAGAATTTTAAGCCATATAGCACGTTTAAAAGACCTATTGTTTAAAAGTCTGCCGGAACAGAGGGGGTGGTATTTAAACACTGCCATACGCAACATGTTAAGTGCTGTATTGGTCACTGGCTTTTACAATGTTGGGAATTCCTAGCAGCGCCAGCACATTGCATCAGGCCCTCAGCTGAGAAGAATGGCTTGCTATCTGAGTTAAACCATTAATAAATGAGAGTGAACAGTTCCGGAGGATCTTAACACTATGCATACCAGATCCTGGAAGATGGTGAGCCTGAGCAACATTCCAGCATTAAGACTCTTTAATATATATCCTTGTACTTTCTTCTTAACATGTTAATTGAAATAAAAATACAGTGAATGGAATTCTAAAGGGACAAACCTTTTAGAATTCCATCTTCTTAACATTGTCCTTCATAACATAGTTCTATGGCTTTACAACCAACAAAAATTGGTGCCTATTTACCACAGGCATAATCACTCTCAGGCAAGACTTGGCATTACAACTATACTATCATGGAGGACATAGATTACAAGTGTCAAGAACAAATTACTGAGTCAAACAACAGGTGGGTAAACACAACAAAGAAGATTGAGCATTAAGTGCATGACAAGTAAATACTAGAGTGTCAGTCTTGATTTGAATATTTGAGTCATGTGGAGATTTAAAATAATATGATCGGCAAGAGAGTACTGACTAATAGAACAAATGTTTTAACAAACCTTTTAGTATGAGAAAACGCTGACTTTTCTCTTCTTCAATTTGGTATGCTGTGTTTGCTTTGGCACGCAAAACATCATCCATTTTCAAGGTTCCTCCCAAAATTCCACTTCTTGTGCCATCTGGGTCGACTCTTTCCCACGGAGAATTCAAAGGATCGACTTTCACTGCACCAATTCCATCTTCTTCTTCCTCAATATTACCCAAATCAGTCTTCTTCCCACATCCCTTTGACTTTACATCATTTTCAAATGTGGGTGGAGCAGTCAGGCTTTCAAATGTATCCAGAAGCTGTTCATACTGGATACGCGACAAGGAGACTTTCAACGGGGTAACAACCCGACCACGCACCTACAAGTCATCAGCAAGGAAGAAAATTAATAGCGAACACTACCAAAAAAATTATTTATTCATTCAGATAACATTAAGGAAAAAGTTTATAACATATAATATTATGCATCAATTTGAGAACATAATCTAATAATTTTCATGTTTAAGACCATACACCACACTATTTCCTTTCAGCAATAGGCGAGAAGACCAACCATTGTTTCCAAACTCAAGTGCCATTATCAAGGTAAAACGTAAGTCATGAACTGCAGTCCACTCGCTTAAACTTGGCCAACACTCAGTAGTCTACTGCTCAGGTGGGCCCAGTACAATTGACTCAGAGAATAGGGCTGGTAGCAACTGGAGAGGGGAGACATGCGTGAACTTGTCCAAACCAAAATTGCTTACTGTGCATGATGCATGTTGGGTAGATGCTCCTCAAATATTCCCCTACTCCTCCACTAATTTCCTCTCTTGTGATTTGTAATTAGCCAGGATAACATGAATGGACTATCATAAGTCTTCACACACAAGAAGGAAGGGGGTGAAAGACTGAAGGATGAGTCAAAGAGAATGGAATGGGTCAAGATATACCGGTATTGAAGTGCAAATTTCTTCCATTTAATTTGCTTTTCCGACTTTTCTTCCTCCGATAAAATGACCCTGAATGGTGATAGATTAAATATGCTACATAACATAATTGAAATATATTCAGCATGTTCTCTCAAATATGCCATGCCTATGTTGACAACATGCTCAGCATATATTTCCGAAAATGTTTTCAGCACATTTCTAGCATATGATTACCCGGACATTTGTTAATGCTCAGCATGTGCTAGAAACATTTTCAACATTGAACATATTTTACGAAAATGTGCTCAGCATATTGTGAGCATTAATTGAGCTATTAGGGAACATTACCAGTCTCTACAATGATTGCAATTATGAAAAATCGTGATGTGATTCAGAAACATACTAGCTAGTGCAGACATCTGTTGAAATCATGGTATGAAGGAATACCACCTTAGAAAGTGGTTTTTAAGATCTAGATCGGTAAATAACGCTGTGAATGGCTTTGTCATGGAGAAAAGGCATTGCACAATGTATAAGTTTGGGAATTATGGATTTGACAACGTCCAATGGTTGGTTGAAGCATTGGTAGAAATACCTATATCATACAAAACTAAATCAGGATAGCTCTATACAGTAGAAGCTCTATATAGCGAAGGCGTGGGGAACTGAAAAATCACTTGCTATATAGAAATGTCGTTGTAACCAAAGGTAATTAAATAATCACACCACAGCTTATTTTTGGGTTATTTTTTGTGAGTGGTGAAAATATTCTAATGAGATTGCAATTAAAAATCAAAATTTTGAAAATTTCATTTACCCATGATCGTATCCACTTTCAATTACATCAAATCCTATGTTCTGTGTCATATGCTGGAATATAATAAGTCGAATTTTTACTCTTTAAGCCCTTGCCTCAGACGTGTGTACTGTACGACGTGTTAATTATAGTCATTGCCCCGATTATTTGGATGTGCTAATTACATATGTCATGACTGCAAGTAATGGCAAAGAAACAAACTATTAACTGCAAAACCTTTGGAAACCAGAAAAAAGTCATACCTTCTACCTCATCAAAAGTAGTTGAAAATGGTGAGTGACGGCTGCTAGATAAAGAAATTACCAGGATAAAACTAAAGAGGATTTATTTCCACACAAGTGCCAGATTGCTATCTTCTCCATGTTAGCAGTGGAAATAAAGGAGAAGACAACTTTCATTTGCTGTAAGATTGCCTCCTTTAAAATGGTATAAACTGTCTCTGACAACAGCTGACTTGGATCTGTCGGAATCTTACAGCCAATTAAAACCACCATCTACGAATGCAAAAGCATTAGTTATAAATAGTCCTGGACCGCAATAATTATGCGTGGAATACTATCTTGAATTTATGGGAACATATCTTTGACATTTAAGTCCACAATTTCAAGCAATTGCAAGTTCAAAATTGAATTTCATCAAGACAGGTACGGGTGAATGCAATACCTGCTGGCATACCGATATATAGCGGCAGCATCGGGAACTTTTTGATACGAATACCAACGGGAGGCACGGGAGGATGACAAAAGAGCAATGAAATCCATAGACTTATGAGAAATTAATATTTAATTAATAAGGATGCATATGGGCATTTCGTGAATGGTTGAAATGAACATTTGATCATAAAAGTGGGTGAAAAAATTTACTGTTTGGCATTTAACTCTATTGACGAGAGCACGTGAGCACACAATTTACCTCTCGTAATAGTGAATGACCACAGTTAAGGCAGGTTGTTGTCCTCACTATTACCGATTTATTTTACATCCAAATCATAGGATTTTAAATGGTTCCTTCCAAATCCCTTGCTAATTCGAGCTTCTTGCTATGTGCCATACTCGTTGTATGGGGCTTCCACTGTACTTTAAGAAATAATTGATGATATAGCTCTAATTCAGTTTACTGGTGTTTCTGATTTATATATTTACTATACATTGTTAAAGTATGTATGTGAAACTGAAATTGTCCTTTTCCGCTATTTGCATTTTCCAGCAATTTACACTTTTTTCTAGCGGCCCCTAGAAAAGTGTAAATAAGGGGTTTTACTGTATTATATGAAATTACAATTCTTAAAAATTCATTCTTGAGTTTTAGCATCATTTTCACATCACCATATCGATTCACAAGGCTTAAATTTTCATCAGAGTAAAAGAGCATATAGTCTAAAATACGTCAAGTATCATAATTACCTGTACGATTTCCTGCTGTTCTGACTCTTTGAATTCAGTAGGGGCAGAGGATGCTGGGTCATCCCGGCCACCACCCCCACCATGGTGAAGAAGAAGAGTGGGGAAACTTTCATGGTGACGCATTAATCGACAGCCTGAATGTCGCTCAACTTCCAACTGAATGACTGTGTCATGAAGAATAGGGTGACCCTCACCATTGCCACAGTCATACAACTCTTCTGCTCTTCTAAGACCACTGTCAGATGTGGGGCTGTTGAAATTAACCAAAATGAATCCACAAAACTACATAAAGAACACGAAAAATGTATGAGGTTGACGAGTAATTGATCATACAATCATTTTCAATTGTTTTGGGTAAATAAAATGTAACTCTTAAGTTCCATTGTTGAGTGATATTTTAAATGTTTACTAACTCAGCTCCAAACCCAGAGGCTAAATGTCAATCCTTAGTACAGGCACTTCCAAAAAAAAGTTAACACTTCAGAGCCGAAAATTTTCCAAGTCCCGAGTTGACGGTGAATTGACAACGCTGCGTCACGGCTTCCCTCTGGCGGAGCCTCGCGAAGTTCTAACCGAAAACAAACCCCCTTCCCTCCTCCCCCGTCCTCGCCTTTCCCTGTTTAGCAGAGGGGATTACTGCACGGTCGGTCTTATTATGCCCTAAAGCAGGGGGCTATTGTGGGCACTCCATGGTCGTTCATTCCGACTCACTCCCGACGAAGTCCTGAACACATCTCTACGCTCGCCAAAAAAGCTACGTCGCGAAAAAAACTGGACAAATTTTGAAAATGGCTTTCTTTGAGATGTAGACTTGAAACGTCGCATAAATACTCAGGAAAGATTGCTAATTAAGGAGTAATGCATCATTTGACATGATTCGTATCTGTTAGTCAGATACAGGGGCTCAAACATAACCAAATTTCCAAATAAACACCTGCATCATTTGCCTATTAACACAATGCTTTGCCTTTAAATTGCTGAGCTACAAATACTTTTTTAATCGTTTCATTGCTATTCCATTACTTATAAAAGCTAGAATATATCTAGTTCACATGGGCCCTAGAAAGACTCCACTCTTTTCAAGGGCTTGAATAAGAAGTATGTTCCCGGAGCGGACGCAAAGAAAAATAACTCTATTCCGCGTAATCTATCCCGTCGCACGGCTCAAGATTCTCGCGATTTCATCAAATAAGAGTGATGGAGGTTACTGACAATGGTTACAGCTCAAAAACAACGAATTAAAAGCCTTAGGGACCATGTCACTTCAGCAATGTAAGCGAGTCACGTCAATTCCCCCGACGCGTGGAGCCAAACCCCAAACGCGCGGTGGAAAATCATATGTATTTTAGGGTGTCGCAAACTTACTTTTAATTTCTCTTCACTTTCGTGAAAATGAGTTTTCAAAGACTGCTCAGATATAAGTTACTTGACAAGTGTCTCCCTAAAACGTTAGATATACTCTGCTTGATGTAAAATTTTTGTCTGAGAACAGTGTCCGCCATTAAGTAATGGAATAGCAAATAAACGATTCAAATATATTTGTAGCTCAGGCAATTAAAAGCAAAGCATTGTGCTAATAATAGATCATGCTATTTTTATTTGATCAAATTCCTCCCACAACGTCATCATCAACTTGTAAGATATTAGGATAAATATTATTACAGGATTTTTTTAAACTTCGTGATGTTTGATCCCCATTGTGTCTCACTAACGGATGAGAACCATGACAAATGATGCATTATTCCTTAAGTAGCAAACTTTTCTAAGAATATGTGTGAAGTTTCAAGTGTATATCTAAAAAAAAGTTATTTTAGGTTTTTGTCCAGCTTTTTTCGATTTCCGACTAATGTGGGTCGGTCCTGTGTCCCGAGATTGTCATTTTCTTCGACGCGAGCTGCACGACGTCTGAAGTCCCGAACATATATCTATGCTCGCCACCATCGTCGTAGAAAAAACCATTTAGCATTTATAGTTTAGGAGTCCTAATTTGAATAATAATAATAATAATAATGCCCATGAGATTATTATTTGTATTATGCCAATACAAATCTGTTACTGACCACGCAGCCGTTTCCCTAAAATCTGGTCTAATGTCTAATCTAACCCTTTGGAAGAAGGTGTTTAAAGAATTGGCTTTTTCTACACTGCTGGTGACTCTAATTCCTTTATCGTTTTTAAGTGTGTGCACTGTGGACCTATTTGCCCGAATCTCTCTCACATATGACCAAAACGCTTTAGGATTGCTATCTAAATATTCTCCTAACATCTTGCTCTTGAAATGTTATAACGCTTGTCGACATGATTTCCTTGCTAATGCTTTCGATTTTTTTTATAGTTTTGAACTAACTCATTTGTTTCCTCTACCGATAGACCCCGTCCTGCATTTTTCATCCTAGCGTGGCATACCCTTTGTCGCTTTAGTGATTTCCTAACCTCCGCATTATACCACCTTGGCTCTGTATTATCACTAATGAATTTCCTTGGTATGTATTCATTAACTGCTTTAAGGGTGTCCTCAAGAAATTCTCTCCCCGAATCCTCTGTATCGAATCCTTTGCTTTGTTCGCTAAATATATTAAACGATTCCCTTAATTCCTTTTTCATACCGTCGTAATGAGCCTTGCCAAATAAGTATATCCTCTTCCTTGGTTGATAATGTCTTTCAACGTCTACAATAAATTTCACATTAACTATTTTATGATCACTAAAGGTTTCAGGTCCTAATACAGCTAATTGCGCGCGCATGAGACCACAACTAAATAATTATTCGTATGAGATTTAACTGATTGCAAGAGCTCCGTAAGCATGTGAAGACATTTCCGTTGGTCAAACTGTAACTAATGTTACGCTCTAATTGGTTATTCAATGCCTTTTTCCGTTCTTCAAAAGGATGAGGACTGTGACAACATACGAATATTCCCGAATACCCATTGTTTATAGGACACCTGCAGGTGGTCGCAAAATACCCCCGACTCCCGCCTCACCCTTATTCCCGACCGCGGTGTTGAGCTGCGTGTCCTCCTAACCCTGCTGAAGGATCGCCACCCACTATTCTCCTCCTACCGAAAGGGAGGGGCGGCGAGGAAGCATGGCTAGCTGGGAATTCCCTCTCAGAAAGGGTTTGCACACGTTACGCGCGGGCACCCGGCCGCCATACGGTGATCTCCTCTCGAGGGGCCAATTGCTCGGATTGCGAAGTGGGTGGATGGCAATTAGTAAATTTCCTTAAGGACCTATATCGCAACTGAGAATAGTAATTGCATATTGATAAGCTGTTCCTATATTTCCTTCTGATGGAAAGGTGATCCATTATTCGACCATATTACATGCTAAACAATACCGCCAAAAGCTTTGGATATATTTCTTTAATGGACGGAATTAATTCATTTTTGTGAATGAATTGTTACTTCCTTGGCATCACATATGAAATTAATAAGAGACTATCAAACCTAAATCATGAAACCATGTTGATAAACGTGTTCACTTTTGGGCATGTAAATGTTTTTGAAATATTCGCCCGGTAATGTGAGTAGAAACAAACCTAAAAGCGCTCAGGTGGAGGAGTGGATGGGCAGACGTCTGCGATGTTTTACCTGCTTCCGGATCACCCCTTATGAATAGGCACTGGGCTGCAAGGGCATAAACTCGGAGGAGGTAGACCCAAGGCATACCGCATGGAAGGGGTCGTGGGTGCAATAAAACGTATGGAGTAAGGTTTTTGGGCAGTGGAAAATTATTCCTCACGGAGACCGGTCCTCCACATCCCCATTGTCTCAGTACAGGGACTGAACAGAGTGGTCAGAGGGAACATGCCGCTCCCCCCATTTGGCATTCAGATCTCCTCTGAGGAAAGGGGAAAAGGTGGCTGGGAAAACGAAGACCAAGGCTCTGAAATCGTCGGTGCATCTCTTACCGCGTGAATAAAAAGAAGGGGGCAAAAGGAATTCAAAAGAGAAACCAGTGTATTTCTAGAATGTTACATGGGCCCTAGAAAGACTACACTCTTTTCAAGGGCGTGAATATGAAGTATGTTCCCGAAGCGCACGCGAAGAAAAATAAAGTGATTCCGCGTAATCTTATCCCGTCGCACGATTCAATATTCTCACGATTTCATCAGCATAGATCAGTGAAGGTTAGTGACAATGAGTGCAGCTGAAAAACAACGAAATGGAAGCCTTGGGTCCATGTCACTTGAGTAAAGTAAGCGAGTCACGGCACTTCCAGCCCAAGCCGCGCGGAGCCATTCCCCGGATGCGCTATCGGAAAATCATATGTATTTTTCGGTGTCATAGATTTATTTTTATTTTCTCTTCAATTTCGTGTTTATGAGTCTTCAACGAGTGCTCTGATATAAGTCACTTGACAGGTCTCTCCATAAAACGCTAGATATTCTCTATATTATGTAAACATTTTATCTGAGAACAGCGTCTGACATTTTTTAACGGAATTGCGCTAAAATGCTTCAAAAATATTTGAAGCTTTGGTAATTTAAAGGCAAATACTTGTGTTAATAGATCATGCTATTATTTATTCAATCAAATTCCTCACATAACGTCACGATCAACTTAACTTGGAAGACATTCGGAGAAAAATTAGTTCAGGTTTTTATTTGGAAATTTGGTCATGTTTGAGCTCCTGTATCTGGCTAATAGATGAAAAGCATGTCAAATGATGTATTATTCCTTAATTAGCAGTCTTTTTTTGTGTGAAGTATTAAGTCATATTTCAAAGAAAGCTATTTTTGAATTTTGTCCAGCTTTTTCCGATTTCCGACCACTATGCGACGGTAGAAATATGTTCAGGACTTCAAATGTCGTTCAGCGCGAGTCGGAAAAAACGACCATGGAGTGCCCACCATAGCCCCCTTCTTTAGGGCATAATAAGACCGACCGTGCAGTAATCCCTTCTGCTAAACAGGGAAGGGGGTTTGTTTTCGGTCAGAGCTTCTCGAGGCTCCGCCAGAGGGAAGCCGTGACGCAGCGTTGTCAAATCACCGTCAACTCGGGACTTGGAAAATTTTCGGGTCTGAAGTGTTAACTTTTTTTTGGAAGTGCCTGTACAATATCACCATTAACTTCATACCTAGACTCATTTTGAAAGGTGAAAAGCAATTTATGTCTCAAGATACAATTCACTATCTTGATGACTTTTAATCTGGTTTTTGAAACATAGGAAAGTTAAAATATTTCAGACACACATTAAAGTAATCAGAAACATTTTTTAAAAACTTGTAAACTACTACATTCTGAAGCGAGAGAGATTTTTAGATGTTGAGGAGGTAATTGCAGGAAATTCAGAGATTGGGAAGCACATTTTTGTATCCTTTGGGGTTATTATAGAGAGACTAAATAGAATGTTGTCCTTAAATCATGGGACTGAAAAATTTTTAACATATCAATCAAGTTCCACTTACAAGAAAACTGAGTGGGAAGCTCTGGTAGTATCCTTGGGTTGCCATCTGTTCTCAATGTTGAGAGAGTACAAGTTCATGTCCCTAACTTCAACAAAGTAAAATTCTTTCTTTCCCCCCCATAAACCTACATCATCCTTCTCATTACGTCTCTTCAATCTCTCCTGATATATCCCACTTCCTTGATCAGATTCATCCTTTTCTTCAGGTGTAGTGTTTTCACATGTATTCCGGACAGTAATCTTCCCTAAGTGAGCTACAAGGACATCAGCACTTGATGGAGTTCGGGGTAAAACCAGAACTGGAGTCTCCAAGAGAATGTCAAGCCTATTAAAATAAAGACACACAAAATTAGTTCAAACCCTCAGGGAATAGATATAATAATAATAAAAATTAGACTTGGGCCGATACCGATAGGGAGTATTGGCGATTTTCCCAATACTTTGATACTTTCGAGTATTCGTTTTTTTTGGATGCTTTTACTCAAAAGTATTCGTTCGGTAAAAATCATCTAAAAACATATAATTTTGAAATCCCGTCCTGTTCAACTGACTTACCAACGAGTCACATTTACTTTGCTGCGATCTTCGTGACAGTAAAAGTGAGACAAGTGCTTAGAATTGCCAATGGGAAAGCCTGAGGTGAAAAGCTCAACCTCCTCCGAAAAGTAGACAAAAATCCATATAAGAAGAAAGTTTGCTGAAATAGTGACAAAAATTAAACTTCTGTCATCAACTCAAGCTCATTCTGCTCAACACATACGTTGTTCCTCATTTCCGCCTACGTTCTGAACTTGATTTAAAAAAATATGAAATGCAAATAAAGTACTGTGGCATAGTTAAGTGTTATGACGTCAATCATTAGAAAATTTAAAATGAAGACGAATGTGGTTGCGTGCCTCCAATATTCCATACTTACGGAGAAAACCCAGTTTCGTAAATTGACCAGAAAAACTTAAACGAATATAAGTAAATATTTGAAACTTATCGGATGTCATGGTAAAAGTACGATTCATATTCTATCAAAATTTCCTTTCATTAGTGTATTTCATATTGTTATGACAATCTCCAAAGTGATACTGGCCTCTGCGACTCTAAGAAATGTGCCATTTTTCATCCTCACTGCAAAAACATGCCTCAAAAGTAATTGTTAAAAAAAGTCTCGTACCTGTATTAAACAAAAGGATAAATTATCTACAAGCTGATATGCTCTCTATGAATTTCGTTTCTTCCTTTTTTGGGATATCAAAAGTACCCTGAAAAGTGGTAAATAAACTCGAGGGAAAGTGGTGTAAAAATCATAGTCCCAGCGGCTCCAAAATCACAAATTTCATACTCCAGCAGTGAAAAAATACTTACATATTTCTCAATTTAAACAAACAAAGAATTGTATTACAGACATAAATGGATATATCTAACTTATTCTAAATAATCTTCATTGACAATTAACAAAATACACAGAGATATATGCAAAATACAGGCATGACAAAGGTAACTCAATGGCCACCTAGCCTAAGGACGGTGTTGTGTGGGTTGCCTAAGACCAATTTCCTTGGTACTGCTTCCCTGCATATTCAAAGTTGGGTCAAATATATTTTAATATCGCTTTCAAACACCTTTTGGCGATCAAATATGCTAAAAATTTTAACACACTCAATGCGGATGCCTTGAATTCAAGGCATGCCTCGTTACCCTGGGAGGTTGATTCCTTGATGTCAAGGCATGGGGACCCGTTATGTTCGTTGCTAAGTAAAAAATTATTATTATATTGCAAAAATTTTATGTTTAAAGGATTTATAATAATGTATTTATTCATATAAAAGAAAAAAAAATATTTCGGACATGAATACTTTTTTATGAAATAGGCCAGCATTGAGTGTGTTAAGCATATGGACTACAGAGATATTTTTTCTGATCAACAGTAGCTTCGATCAAACTATACGCGTATGGTGACACCAGTTTATCCAGAGATACTGAGAATCGGAAATATATGCCTCCCCAGACTTGTCTTTGGTAGGTACCTCCCTCCATGGCTCATTCAAAATGACAATGCCGGCTTGCCTTGACGTAAGTAGTTTTTTGAAAATTACTTTCCGGACAAATAATGCACTGCATCATGCGGAAATATTACTGTGTCCCTATCTCGCACCACCCCGCCACAAGGGGCACCAAATAAGTTTACTGCGGTGGGAAAGCTGTCGTGCTGGAGTTGTATCATAAAGTCAGCAACATATAGTCAACATCATCAGTGAATTCGATAGTTTATCCTTAAATAACTGTTTTTGTCTAATGAACGAAATATAGGAGACTGAGACATTGTGGAATTCCATAATGAGATATAGAAAAATACAACTGCTTTGCAAAATTCCACTGTAGAATAAATTTATTGAGTCCACATGTTTTTGTCTACCCGAGGAGTAATGTCAGTCACAGCTTAGGTGGAACGCTCTTTGAATGAAATTATTACATCCATTTGACATCTTTGTCTTTTCCCCCAACCTTGTCCAGCGTAGTTATGGGTCCCATGATTAATGCTATGCACAGACTTACTGATATCATCTTTCACAAGCGCAATTGTTTTAAAGGCAACTTTTCTGAAGATCTTTCGGGATAAATACTACGCAAGTCATTTTGGCGGTGCGACGAAAACGATGTGCCCCGACCCTGTCACCATAAATACGATCTAGGGAGACTACGCAGATATCATAGTCACGCGCATCATCAGACTGATGATAGCTGCATGGTCACGTAAATAATAATTATGTATGAGTTTCACACCATGAGTTTGCAAACATTTTTTCACCATCTTCACATATCAAAATAAAACTTAGAGCATACCATGTTTTTTTCTCAAAATATCGTATGATAGGTTTAAAAAATGCAAAATTTCATGCAAAATATCGCACTAACAGCAAAAACCACTAAATTTCACAAATAAAAAGCTTTTCGCAAAATTTTGGTAAATTTTGCTACCGTTAAAATGAGAAATTTTAACTTATTAGGGCTTTAAACATCAAATTAACAACTTTTATGCTCTTAAACAGAAATCTGCAAAAAAAAAAAACCTTTTGCCACATTTCAGGGTCCCTAGATATCAAGCCTCAAAGTTGAATCTATATATACTTTTTTGCGTGTATAGTAACATAAAATGTGCTATTAGGTCATATAGTCATCATTAATTATTGAAAGCAAATCAACGCAAGGTATCGTACATACCTTTTGGGAGGCGTAATAATTGAAAATGAAACTTTGTTACGATAAATTAATGTTATCAATGAACTAACTTGATGGCATGAATAGTTGTCCCCTGTACGTCATGCAACCCATACATACGTTTTAACATAATCCGAGAAGGCCTAACCTGTTTAGCAAGTTTTCCTCGTTACCATGTTCCGGATTTTGGGTCCCTATAAAAATGTGCTAACGAGAGTCCACTGTATTTGGGTGTACCTGCAGGTTTAGAGTTTCCTGAGCAAATGTTTTCAGAAACCAGTGCTATGGTCCAGATAGAAGAACCCTCTTAACTGCTCAGCATGTTCAGCAGCCATGTAAATAATATGTCAATGAGCAATACATTCAAATATGAGCTGCTGAGCATGTTTAGCAGCTCTTATTTCTTTAAAAGAATTTTCAGTATTTACAAATGCAAGAGGGCTTAGTGTATAAAATCCAATTCCAGTGATAATTGTAAGAGAAGCAAAAGAAAAGAGTGGTCACAATGTCATTTCTCTCAATAATAACGTGCTCTTTTAAAACACTTTTGATTACTGAGTTGACTTCATGAGAAGGAAAGCACTTATCAATTTTTTTTAGAAAAATAAGTAAGGTATTGGCAAATAATACTATCGGTATCGGCCACTGGTATCGAGGTATTGGTTTGGTATTGGAAAAAGTGGTATCGGTACATGTCTAGTAAAAATCTTTGAATTATTATGAAAT
Organism: Platycnemis pennipes; assembly: GCA_933228895.1. NCBI lineage: Eukaryota > Metazoa > Arthropoda > Insecta > Odonata > Platycnemididae > Platycnemis > Platycnemis pennipes. Next base: position 85,674,646 of record OW121851.1, read on the forward strand.
TTTTCCTAATGATGCCTCTACTAACTTGAAGGTTTTCTTATGCTGTTTAACCCTTAATATATTCCCTAGGGGTTCAAAATTGATTGATTACAAAGAGTCCAGCTTGGAACTGGGACCAATTGCAGACGAATTTTAAGTAATCGGAGTCCTGGTCCACTGAGTCTCCTAGTTGTGCCCATGTGATATTAGAAAATTGTGGTACACAGAAATTACATCGGTCCAGTTTGGAAGGACATATATAAATAAAATCCACCTTGATTTGAATCCGGTCTCTACTGCAGGCAGATAAATGCACCAGCATGTTCTTGGTTTTTATGTGACCTCATACTGCTGATTTGTACAATTTAATGAAATGCTAGTGAAAATCTAAAGCAACTAAAATCATACCTACTTGATCCTAGCAAATGCAAAGATTTGCAAACCTCGTATAGCAAATAGAACCTGAAGGTGGAAATGAGGAGAATAGACCTCGATGTATTAGAAATCAGTGAAATGAGATGGCCCGAAGAAGGAGACTTTTGGAGTGGAAGTTATAGAATCATTCACATCGGATCACTGAATGGTAACACTGGAGTAAGCACAATGCTCAGGAAGAGTGCGGGATTGCATGTGAAGAGCTTCCTGCAATACAGGGTGAGGATTATAATGGCTAAAATTGAAACTAAGCCTACAGATACCATTGTGGTGCAAGTTTACATGCCTACATCAGACTACGAAGATGAAGAAGTGGAAGACGTCTACGAAGATATCACTGAAGTAATAAAACAGGTAAGAGGAGAAGAAAACCTAATTATTTTAGGAGACTGGAATGGTGTCGTCGGAGAAGGTCAAGATGGAAGAATAACTGGAAAATATGGATTGGGAAACTGAAACGAAAGAGGAGAAAGACTGCTGGAGTTCTGCACACAACATAAGTTAGTGGTTACTAACACATTGTTTAAAAATCACAACCGAAGAAAATACACGAGGAAGATTCCAGGAGACAGAGGAAGATTTCAAATAGACTACATATTAGTGAAGCAGAGGTTCAGGAATCAGGTGTAGGACTGCTAAAGCTACCCAGGAGCAGACATCGACAGTGACCATAATTTAGTGATGATGAAATGCCATCTAAAATTCAAGAGATTGAAGAAAACAGTAAAGAACATTTGGCAAGTAGAAAAACTAAAGGAGACTCAACATCAGCTGGAATTTCAGAAAGCAGTAGAAAACACCATAGGAGAGGACCTGACTGAGAAACAAGTAGAAGAGCGTTGGGAAAACATTAAATGTGGACTACAGAAAGCCGCAAAAGAAGTTCTTGGAAGAAGAAAAGTTGTTAAGAAGAAACCATGGATCACGGAAGAAGTCTCAGTGCTGATTGAAGAAAGAAGAAAGTACAAGAATGCGAAAACTGAAGAAGGGAAGCTTTGCTACAAAAGAATAAGGAACGAAGTAAGTCGCAAAGCCAGGAAAGCTAGAGAAATGTGGATGAACAATCTGTGCGAAGATGTACAAAACAACCTTACCATTGGAAAGGTGGAAGCTGCCTATAGGATAGTGAGGAACCACTTCAAGGAACAGAGCGCAAGATGCAATGCTATTAGGGACAAGAATGGAGAACCTTTGATTGAAAATGAATACAAAGTGAAGAGATGGAAAGAATATCTCGAAGAGTTATACAACGGGAACGATCTCAGCACGGAAGTGATTGAAGAGGAAAGCTAAGTGGAAAAGGATGATATGGGAGCATCAGTATTAAGATCAGAATTCGACGCAGCAGTAAGGGACCTTCAGACGAATAAAGCTTCTGGTATTGATGATGTCCCTGCAGAACTAATTAAAAATTCAGGAGAGAAGACATTAACTTATCTTTACAAAACCATCTGCGACATGTACGCAACAGGAGAAATTCCAAAGGACTTCGAGAAAAACATCATCATTCCTATTCCCAAGAAGAAGAGAGCTGAGAATTGTGAAAATATTAGGACTATAAGTCTGACGACACATGCATTGAAGATATTGACAAGGATAGTCTACAGAAGAATAGAACAGAAAGCATAGGAGTTCCTGGATGAAGATCAATTCGGATTCAGGAAAAGTAAGGGTACAAGAGAAGCAATATTGGCCCTTAGGCTGCTTATAGAGATGAGAATGGAGAGAATCGTACAATGAACGAAGAATTATCCACAGTTTGTATAAAAACCAAGTAGCGGTGATAAAATCTGGACCCAGCTGTGAAGAAGCAAGAATGAGCAAAGGAGTGAGACAAAGTTGTGCACTGTCTCCTGTAATTTGTAATGTTTACATCGAGAGAGCCATCAATGAAGTCAAGGAGAAGTGTTCTGGAGTGAACATCCATGGAGAAACAATCAGTCTGCTACGATTCGCTGATGACATAGCTCTCATAGCAGAGACTGAGAAGGAGCTGAATAGGATGCTAACAACCATGGAAAGGACAATGGCCAGTTATCATCTGAAGATCAATAAGAAGAAAACTAAGATATTGGTGTGCAGCAAGAGAGAGGAGGCCAAAACCAACATTAAGCTAGGAAAACAGAAACTGGAAGATGTGAAAGAGTTCTGTTACCTGGGAAGCAGAGTAACCAATGATGGACGAAGCAAGAAAGAAATAGTGAGTAGAATAGCCCAGGCAAAGAGGGCATTCTATCAAAAGAAGAATCTACTTACAGCTGGAAATACAAGCTTGGAAGTAAGGAAGCAATTTATCAAAATGTATATCTGGAGCATGTTTCTTTACGGCAGTGAGGCATGGACGATGACAGCAGCGGAGAAGAAAAGGTTGGAAGCATTTGAAATATGGTGCTACCGAAGAATGATGAAGATAAAATGGATAGACCGAGTGACAAATGAAGAAGTCCTAAGAAGAGTGGGAGAAAAGAGAAGTCTGCTGAAAACTATAAAAAGAAGACGGGACAACTTAATCGGCCACATCTTAAGACACGATGACCTGATGAAGACAATCGTCGAAGGAAAAGTGAACGAGAAGAATAGAAAATGCAGGCCTTGTATGAGTTACATAGAACAGGTAGTAGAGGACGTGAAAGAGAGGAACTACGTTAATATGAAGAGGTTGGCCAGTAGAAGAATCGAGTGGAGGGCTGCGTCAAACCAATCCTAGGATTGTTGACCCATGATGATGATGAGTATAGCAATAAAACTAGAATCAAATTCCAATTACCTTAGTAATGAATAATTTAAGCCTGTTTTCCATAGTTCAGAAAAAAATCCTTAGGAAGAAACCTCATTAAAATTGTAACCAAGGAGTCAATGTGTAGTCAACCAACACTTCTTGTAAAACATGTGGAAAAAACCAGCACAAAAATATTTCTCCACCATTTCCCTTTCCCTTACACGGAGCCTTGGAGGACTTGGCCCTCTATATCTCAAAGTTTCTACAGTCACTGACTTGGCTTTAGATTTCCCAAGAGTATCCATTGGAGACCAAAAAACACCCATGCCTTAGCACTTAGCAGGACCTACAAACTTCGGATCACTAGTTATGCAAATCTCTAACTAGAGTAGCACAACGTAAAGGTTATTACAAGAAAAAGTTGTAAAGATACAAATGGTAACAATTACAGTAGAATCTCGATTTTACATAACCTGATTTTACATAAAATTTGATTTTACAAAAGTGAATGAGCGGTCCCGGCCGACTCCTGTAGTATTCTTATGGAAGCATTATTTGATTTTATGTAAATTTGATGTAAGGATTTTACATAATGCTATTTTGGTTCCCAGTGGAGATAATAATTCGATTTTACAAAATGAAACAACAGAACTTAAAGAAACTTAAAAAAAATCCGGCAGATTCTTGCCCATCTTTAAAGGAAATCTTCAATATAATGCTGTACTACTGTGAAATTCAACTGTAACGAATCAATACATTGCATTTTAATGGTATATATATTATTATTTTATTTTTCCATCTTTCAGCACGAAAAGTTATGGGTTCAAGATGTTTACTTGTTTATGCTATGATAATTGCACCGGAATCCCGGTATGCTCGCACAAAGCTGCTTTATGGCCTTGAGATAGCAACCCTGTCAGCTGTTCCGAGTGATGAGATGAAGCTTGCTTTGGGGTCACCTAAGCACACATGTCTTGACACTTGCGTGCGTTGTTAAGCGGAATAATGTATGGACAGTGTTTGTCCTCAACTGATGCCAACAACCAAGGCAATTGGGAAGATATGTGACATTGTAGTATTACATAAAACATCACAACTGATGGCATAAGATGGCTAAAACTTGCTTAAATGCTTGGCAACAAATTTTTCCGGTATGCACAGATATACTTCTCGTCTATCTTGTATCACAAGTCAGGGAAGCTGGACCCTTTCCTCGATCATTGGGCAGAGGTGATAACGACCCTCTTCTCAGTCCCCCACTCTATTTGTTTACTCATTTACTAAAAATATTTGCTGCCCACTATGAAAATACAGGCCCAGCAGTTCATACCGAATGTTTCATTCTGCAGTTATATTAATTTTAATCGGAACTTTATGGTTATTATTAACAAACTTCTTGTAAAATGAACACTCGACAATTTTGTTTATAATAAAGTTCCGTTTAAAATGTGGAAATGCACTGAAAAAAACTTAATAAGCTTATATTTTCCCAGCATGCTACAAATATCGTAATACTTATTGTTATTGTTATATATCCACCGAGCATGTAAACAAATGCTTGACCACGGAGACACAGTAAAGGAATCTGCCATGCTAACACGAAAGATTGGAGATTACCCCAGCCCGCAGGCCACGGAAGGGTCAAGCAAAGAGTGGGGTGGGGAACGATAAAGTTTTCATTTTTAGGGTCGATCCCTCAGTCGGGTCTACATAATTGGCGCATCTAATCCGGTTTTCCGCAAAAGACCCCCCTCACCCAAGAAGAGTTCTTCATCTCTTGTTCCGGTCATGACGAAATTCATCTGGGCATGACTCATTCAGTGAGAAAGAGAAGAGGGAAACACGAGAAGATCACTCCGCCTTATCTGTAATTGTCTACCCCCACCTAGCTTCGCTTCAGGTTCGACCGTTCGCTTCGACCCAGGTGGCCTCCACTAGTGGGGGAGGAGATGAGCCACCTTTTAGGGGCTTCCACAGCCAACACTTTTTGTTTGCTTGCATCTCGCTTAGTAGCAGAGCCATGTTGACATGCCCATGGACATGCCATTAGTTCCCTTGCATGGAAAAATCTACCTTATGCCTCAATTGAAAAATTTACGTGTGAGCATGGTTAAGTTTGCTGCGAAACGGTGGAATACGAAATTTTACCGTTCATAATGTCGCTTGGATTTATTAGTTATCCCTTCTCACAGACGAAATTTAATATGAGAATAATGAATCTTCCTCATCAAAACGGATAACTGACAGCTTTCTAACAAGTGCGAAAGAGTGTTACAAGTTTACGACATTTCTATGCATTGGTGCGATGCGTAGCGATTTTGCAGATAGATTTTAGTGGGCTCTCATGATTTTTCAGAAACACACTTGATATTTAAATGAGGTACTGAGTGACGATGAAAAAGATGAAAGTGATGAGGTCATCCTTGAACCCAAAAAAGAAGACATCCTCCATGCATTAAATACCTTGCATCATTTCTCATTACTTCACGAAGTTGATGATGATTTTAAAGATAATTTAAGAGAAATTGAAAAAGTAATCCACTCGAAAATGCAATGGTTAAAAGTGCAAAAAAAACATCACAAAATATTTTAAAAAGGCATAATTCTATAAATGAAATTTTACTTTCAGAGGGGTTTTTCTTCATTTTAATTTTTCCCAGGTGGTTTATTTGTTTGCTATGCAATGCTATTTAACTTTCATTGACTGATGTACTTTTCTATTTAATTATCTTGGATAAATTTTTTAAACCGCCTTAATTTCAAATGTTATCTCTCAGTTCAATTCATACTCTTCCACAGGAATGATTTTCTAATTATGTACACACTTGATTGCCACATGTTTAAATGCTAAATCTGTACTTTTGCCTGAGCAGCCAAAAAGCTATGATTCTGTTCTGAAATTATATTTCACATTTTGATTTAAAATATAATTCTCTTACCACCATAATTCAAATAGTTTTAATTTCTACAGTTTAATATGTATGCAATAATGATCTCTTTGTAGTGAAAATAGTTTCAATGTCATTGTGTTCTCATACGTTGTGAAATCTTAGCATATTTTTCAAAATCCGCTTATATCTTGATTTTACATAATTTGATTTTACACAACACCCCATTTTTGGGTCCCAAGGTGTTACGTAAAATCAAGACTCTACTGTAGTTGCAAAATAGGCATTCAGAATAGTGATATAAAGTCATCAATGCCATGGAGTTTTAGTTTAATTCCTGGCCATGGAAACGATATAATTTTCAAGCCCAAATATCATTCAGTCTCAAGTAGAATTTAGCATATTTTGTAGCATACATATTTTCCCCCCTAAGAAGTCAGTGGAATCAAGGCATGGCCGAAAGATTACTAAGAATGAATAATAAATTATGTTAAGGTGGTGAACTGAATTTTGAATAACTTAGTTTGGATTTCTCACAACTTTTGCTTAACATATTTGCACTGTAAGATTAAACTCTGCCACTCTGAATGGCCAGCATGAGCATTGCAAATCGCCAGACAAAGTGGTAGCTTATTATCCCCTGTGAAGGCTTATAGGACCTGTCCTCTTAGACAGTGGATTCCTTGAATCCCAATTCCACCTTTCAGACATCATCCTTGACGCACTATAATGGTGAATCATGTCTAGTTCCCACAAAATTGCCTTTGGAATCAGGAATCCCTGTTAATAAGGAGGTCTGTGCATTGAACCTGCAATCCAAAGGTCCATGGTGTGATTCCCGATTTAGGAAACCTTTTTCATTGGTCAATTTTCATGTATTATTTACAATTATATTTAAACAATTTGCCATATTCATTCATATTATGTATAAGAAGATTACTTCTCAGCTGATACCATAAGCAATATCAGTAATAAATCTGGGTTATTTACACATCCAAAATTAGGTCAGCATAAAGTAAAAATCAATGATTATCAGGTTCACTTTGTGGAAATTCATCTCAATGAAAAATAGATCATTGTATTTCTCCACACTTATTTTATAGCTTTCTCGACTTGTTTCAACATTTTAATGTCATTTTCAACGGACTTAAAGGCATAAAGGCTTAATTTTAGACCTGACGAAGCAGGATGGAACACCATTGACACCATGGTCACCAAGTATAGAAGACTACAGAAGAAAAACTGTAAGTCTTCACCAAGTCTCTATGCAAAATTAGTTTCCAAAACCAAGGTGAATCTTTGATACCAGAATATAGGGTGAATAAAAAAAAGTTCAATCTAACTTGACATTGATGCGTAGTCCAGAACTGTCATCATCAGCCAAGGGGGAATGTGGCGTGTGGGGTGTGTGGGGAGTATGGGGAGTCCCACTTCCTCTGCTCCAAGGATTGTTTCCAGGGGAATCTGCTCCCCCACCACTGTCCAATAACTCCAATGAATGGGAGAGAGATGCTTGCCGCAGGGGCATAGGCCGATGATGCAAAATCCCACCAATTGTACCACTACTGGTGCTTGCCCTTCGTGGAGAGATTTCTGGGAAGGCCATCATTGATGACCCCAGACGAGTGTTTGTATAAAGACTGTGTGCAAGAGAATCAGCCCTGAAAATAAAAGTATACAAAAATGATTCCTTTAATATGCAACAGTACAACCAAATAGCATAAATTACTATGGATTTTAAAATTATATTTTGCCTTGGATGGACACAGAACCAAGTCCTTGCTGGAGGGATTTGAACCAAAGCCTTCAGATTGGAGGTGAGAATATTATCAATAACAGGGCAAACAACTTACACATAATTATTACAGTAATATTTACCTGATACATTAAACAATGCTGAAAATACTAAGAATTTAAGCAACAGGAACCGTTAATATACAGTAAATGTCCTTAAATTAAATTAAATGAATCAAAACAAGACATTTCCCTAAATAAAGGTTCAAAATAAGGGGCTTCCCACATAATAGAAACTGAACACATTCATACATCCCCATTAAATGAAATGATAAAGAAATAATCTAGCATAGGTAATAAATAGGACTAGATTGTAAGTTCTAAACCTCTATATTCTAAACTCTTAAGCTGATTCTCAGTAATAATAAATGGCTGCAAAAGATGATAAAATAAAAATTGACCTAACAGATAGTAGATTTTCACATACATAGTAAAAAACTATGAAGTAAAATAACACAATCTGAAATCCATCAGAGACTCAACAAGATACCACATTAACTCATTTAAGCCATGCCCTCATGTTTTTCATGCACCCCTATCTATAGCTCTTAAGAAAAAAATTCTTTTTCTCAAAAAATTAACTTTTGCCCCTTTTGCCTGCCACTTTTCGTCAAAACCTGAAAACATGTTCTTTAATAAAAATTGTGTTCAACCTAACATTTACATACATATTTCTTATGAATTTATTGGGTTACATGTTAATACTGTCACTGTGCACAGCCTTTCTATTATGCATCTTTTTTTTCTGCTCAAGCTCTCAACATGCAACTATTGCTACTTCATTACAATTTCTAAGTCATGTCTTTGCACTGCAGCTTTATGTATACCCATACTCATAAGCAGACTCCTATTGTGTGGCTACTGTTACTACAGTACATGACACCAAAACATACTCCAATTACGATTTTAAGATGTCACCAAACTCCCTAGCAACAGCTTTGGAGCATAATACAGATGCAGCATTGAATAAACTACTAAATGCAGCACTACACTGTACTGTCTTCAGCACAATACATATGATAGTGATACGATCTATCTATCTATCTATCGCTTCCCTTTCTGTTGTTTCACTGATGGTCATGTGAAATATGATACCAGTAATCTGCTACTCTGTCATTTCATTCCCTTTTTGCGACACATTGATGCTTTCTAACTATGGCTTTTTTTACATAAATATACATTATAAATAAGACTAGTGTGAATTCATTATTATTTTAATATTTTGAAATGACATTGCATTGAAGCATTTATAGTCAAATAGTTTTACATAAGCAAATGGGCTCTCTGAGAACACCAGTGAACATTGTATGAGTATTTATAAACTGTTCACATAAAGTGAGCATATAAAATGCTGATTCCCATTCCGTTATTCTTTACTTCGTGGTTTAGATGATATGATGGAACAGCAGGGACTCCTTGTAGATAATTAGTTGAATTGTGATTCTGATCCCGCCATTCTTCCATGTGTAATTCTTTCTGTGCTAAGAATTTGTTGCATGATGAATTTTATTGTTAAATATTTAAAAATTTTGGAATAATTTACAGATGCAATTTACAGATACATTTAATGTCAATGTTTACTGATGCAAAATTTTGGAGAAACAACCTTGATATGAACTGGGGAAAAATGTTCAATGCAAACAATAAGAATAAGAATTCGAGGTAAAAAGGTATGCAGCTTACAAGAAAATCTGAGGGATTCACGTCAGCTGCGCACCCCCTTTTATCACTGGTATTTCCGGAAGAAAGGTGCATGGCTTACACAAGTACGAGGGGGGACCCAAAAATAACCGGATGGTATTCGCTGCGCACGTCGATCTTGTAGTTCGGGTTTCTCCCACTAGATGGGTGTTAATTAACCCTTTCTGAGTCAGTACGCGAAGCGGTGTGGCTTTAGGCAGTTTCAGCGAGCCCCTATGACAGTTTTCGTTCGATGAGTTCTTCGACCTCGTCGATTTTGTAAATGGTTGATAATCGAGAACAGCGTGCAGTGTTGAAATTTTGTTTTCTGCTCGGTAAAAGTGCGTCGAAGGTGGTTGATGTGTTGTCTACAAGTGCGTCGAAGGTGGTTGATGTGTTGTCTACAGCTTATAAAGAACACGCCTTGAAAAAAACTCAAGTGTACGAGTGATATTCGCGATTCCAACGAGGCAACATGTCGATTGAAGACATTCAACACCCGTGCCGGTCTTCCACGTCCAGAACTGATAAAAACATGGAAAAAATGCATGCCCTTGCGTACGAGGATAGGAGGCGTACTATTGATGAACTCGCTGAACAATCTGGTCTTCCGTGGAGTTCAGTGCAGTGCATTTTAGCTGAAGATTTTAAAAAGGGGACGAATCGCGGCAAAACTGGCTCTTCCACCACGACAATGCTCCAGCTCTCACAGCCATTTCTGTGCGCGAGTTTTTGACAAAAACAGCATGACACTGCTTCCTCACCCATCCTACTAACCAGATCTCACACCTTGGGATTTCTTTTTGTTCTTCCGAATGAAAAGGGAGATGAAAGGGAAACATTTTGGTGACCTTCCGGAGGTGAAAAGAGAATCGAAGGTGGCGCTGCAAGACATCGGAAAGGACGAGTACCAAAGGTGTACCACAGTACAAAAAATGTTTGAACCAATGTATCAGTGTAAATGGAGAGTACTTCAAAGGTGACTAACGTTTGTATCACAAAAAAATAAATTCTGAATTTTTAAAAAATTGCGTCCAGTTATTTTTGGGTCCCCCCTTGTAAATATGTACAATAATACGGCAAAAACTTGATATTATGAAATTTGACATGACGAAATTTCTATATTATAAAGCAAACTTGTGGTCTTGACCAAAAGGATTTTCTAATTGTACATCATAAAATGTAACATAAGAAAATCACTGACTTGGTTTTGTAAACCATCACTTTATTGCACAGAAATTTTGCTACGAGGTTGACAGCAAAAATTGGATGTCCCAAAAAAAGTCAAAAGAGCTAAACGAATTTCAATAAAATAAAAATTAACATTTTATAAAATTAAAAAAACATTAAGATATTTGATATTATGAACCACCAATTTCTTCATCCAGAGTTCCCATTTTAATCTCACCCATGCTAGGATGTGAATCATTTGAATCATCCTCAATGTCAATTTAACTTGGAACAAAAATGTTTACTTAAAACTATTCCTATAATTTTTCAATTAATTTTGTCCAGAACACCTTAGTTGAGCAAAAGTTAGTTACCTGGAATGGACTAAACCAATCGCCATCTCAGCAGCAGCAGTGCTTATTGATCGAGCAAGATTCGTCAAGTATTGTTCAAACTCAGATGCACACGAGTGAAGCTCAGTAAGGAATAGAGAAGAGTGAGTATACCATACTGACGCCATGCGTAACTTGATTTCTGCAGCATCTGTAAAAAAATTATACATTGAGAAAAAATTTATATCAATAGCTACAACAATGGGCATGGAGACAAAGCATACATAAGGATAAATTGTTAAATAATAGAGCATATTTTTCATACTGCTCAAGCAAAAATTCTGTCGTATTGGCAACTAGAAGATCGACATTATTCACTCACAGATTTACCAAGGCAACAGCCACATCCTAAAAGAAAACAACTTTGGTTGCTTTTGATTACCAAAAACTTTTTACTGTGTTTCCAACCTTCAAGAGTCCTCACACTTTTTGTCATGAATAATATTTCATGAACACATGAAGTGATTCTGTGAAGTGAACAAAATGTAGCTTCAATCAATCAAAAGAGGCAGAATTTATGTCATTTCAATATTAAGTTATTTGAAAACTTATTTGAAAAAAAAATTTTATTTTTCCACTTGAAGAATATTGAATAAGCCAGAAACAGAATCTACTAGTCTCAATTCTACAAGATTTTTCCAAAATTTGTATAGAATAATATGCATGCTTTATCATTACAATTTTCACCTAAAGTTACTACAGTATTAGCTCAATTTAGTGAGAGCTCTTGGGAGCCAACAAAATCACTCACTATATTGAACTCTCGTTTACCAAAGATGTTCATATAATCATTCCACAGCCAATTCCTATTCCTTTAATGCTAGTTTAACCAACATTGTGGGTGTTTGGGTGAAGAAGACTCAATTAAGATAGCTATTAAAATTTATATTCTCGCACGATTCATTGACCTGTGGTTGTATTTACTGTTGATGACATAATATTTCATAATAAATTATTTGGAATATGAAACGTTGACTTTGAAACTTAAGATCCCGCAAATCTCACGAATTTCTTGAGTTCTAAATATGTACGCCACGTCAGATTTTAAAATAGCAATATGATGGACTATTATCGGCAAAAAATTTGGAATTCATAAAAATGGTCATAAGTACCTCTTGTGGAATATTCTCTTGATACTCGATAGAAATCATAACTATTGCAAACAAGGCCACATACAAACAGCTGAGAGTTGAAAATTGAATTTTATGGAGTTATGCGTAATATTGCCAGCTGTACAATCTTTTTTGAAAATAATGCCCCCCCACACATTACTTTCATACTCATTAATTAAATGAAGTTCTCTCTCAGATCTAATGATTTACATTTCCCAGCCAATCACTTGGCTCTTGGAGTGAACTGATAAGAGAAGTGGGATAATAATCAAAAAGCAACGAAAAGACCAAAACTACCGAGAAATCCATAAGGTCACATGTAGGTATGCCTGGAATGTAGTGAATTCACACTTGACCATTGGGTAGAACAATTTAGGTGTAAAATTTTGATACAAAGGATACAGAACATGAGCTTAAGTTTGTGCACAACCAATGTGCTGCTTATTACTCATAATATTGAATGAGTCAACGTCTTAACGAAGAAGTCTTAAGAAGAGTGGGAGAGAAAATAGAGAGAGATACCTACTGAAATCCTTAAAAAGAAAACGAGACAACTTGATAGGCCACATCTTAAGACCCAATGGCTAGAGCCACGAATTTTTCGCAAAACGATTTTTTCGCGAAATGACGCGAAATATTAAGATTATTTGGGATAACGCGAAATATATTCTCCTGAGCGAAAATAATGCGATTTTTTAGAATTTTTACTGGTTATTTACGAAAATGTTGAATATATAGTAAAACCTCTACCTATGGAACATCTTTTCATCATAAAATCCTCATCGCCGGCCAAAATTCAAGCATGTAACAGAGGGAAACATCTTTGTATCGAACCACATTATTTTCGACAAACCTCCGCACTTTGTACTTTAGAGTGAACCCCCCGAGACCGCGAAACTACCTCCACCGAATGGAATATTCGGTGATAATTTTTGTTCTTGCTCCCACACTTGTTTTCTCATTTCTCCACGAAATATTACTGCTTCCGACTATTAAAATCGATCATTTTAACCGGTGATGGAAACCTTTCATTTGAATTCATTCAAATGCCCGTACAATATTAATCATCAGACGCGTTTTACATGCACGCATCCAATGATTTTATATATCTTAGGGTTCCTTGACCTTTAATTGTGAATCAAACCATCAAAGGAATTATTTTTATCATAATCCATCTTGTAATCTTATCTTTATTCGTCCGAGCACCTAAATTTCATATAGTCGCCAAGTTTGTTTTGTTTTTCTCGTTTTCGCAGCGCGATTTCGAACATTATCCGTGAAGCCGGCACGAATGATACATTAATGATTAAATTGTAGTCAGTACATTACATTGTAGTCCCCGTGGAAGCCGGGTTCACATGGGAGTGGAATCATAGAGCTTAGCTCTATGAGTGGAATAGACGGAACGGATTGTGATTGGCTAGGCTAGATGCTTTTCTGCTTTTTGCCTGTTCCGTCTATTCCGCTCCCATGTGAACTCGGCTTGAGAATTTTGCTTTCTAGAGATTATTGCAGTTTGTCCACATGCAATATTTTTTGTTATTTACGTGAGACTTAATTTAATAGCTATTCAGAGATCGATAGCAGAAGTATTCCTATGATGCGTAAATTGCCCTAAGGAAAATGCCGAAAGCAGTAACTGTGTTTGACCGCGAAAATCAGTTTCGTAGTGAAGGTTTCTATGTTTTTGATAAACAGAAGAAAATATTAATGTGCAAATACTGCAACTGCCGAATTGAATGGACACGTAAAGATACTTTCACTGAACACTGTGAGGGTGCAGGACATAAGAAATTCAAAGGGTCAATCAGTGAAACGGCAAGCTTCACTCCAAGAAACCTACCAAGCTAAGCTTTTTCCATCTCCTGTACCTACTCGCTAGAATTCTCGGCACAAGGCTGCCATTTATGTTAATGAGTATCTCTCTGATATCCGAGAATTTTTCTCATTGATGGGGGAGGGAGGAAGTGCTGAACATAGGTTAAGTAGCCTGACCGAAGAAGATATTGCTATTATACAGAGCCAAGCACCATTTACTGCTGAACATTGTAAACCAATTGTGAAGTTGCTAGAATGCCTTGGAGGTGCATATCCTTATTCATACAAACTACAAAGCAACTTAATAGATATAGAAAATAACCTAAAAATTGTAAGTGATGGTAGTTTTGGGAATGACACATCTGCTCTCATAAAAAATCTTCCAAAAAAACTTGCACCTGTATTGACGGCAACATTAACTAATGCAGCTACGAAGGCAAAAATCAAGCTTTCACAGTTAGAGCATGGAGATACTGCCAAGGAATTCCTGCATTCTATTGGCCAACCTTTTGATGAAAGGTTCATGAGATCCACTATGAATAATGATATTATCAGGGCCTCAAAGCATTACCACTAATGGCAGCTCTATCTTCAAAGTGGTTCTTGAGGGTCATGCTGCTGTTAAAAGTGCGTACACAAAGGCACTCTCTAATATATCTGAATTTGACCTCATGGCAGAATTACTTAACTTAAAACAAGACCATGCTGAGTTTGTTGATGCGAGTGTTAAATCACTGTCGGTACCAGTGTCTCATGTGGACAGTGAACGTGGATTTTCAGCTTATATAAATATACTAAGTTATCGTAGAACAACTTCGACACCAGAAAATGTTGAACTGATGCTCTCTTTGACATTTGGAGACTAACTGTTGTCGCTGTACATGCATAAGAACCTAACTGATAAGAAGTTTTCTTGTTTGAGAAGTTTTTATTTGGTGAAAGTTATTAATTTTTTTCATGCCCCGAGAAGGATAACTTCTCGAAATAAATAATTGTTTGTACTGATATTTTGTTTCTTTTTATTGTTTTTTTACATCCTTTTATGAAAATGTGAAATCCTACTGTAATGTATTCTTATAGCAGACAAGCGGTCTAACCATTTATTTATCTCATTATCGTAACTGACCCCATGGTTACATATGATTATGTGCAATTCTGTGTTGAAATTGTATTCCAACACTTATGCCTCTATTTTAACAAGATTATTAACTAAACTTGATTAAACTCACTCAAATACATTAAAATGAAAATAACTTTTCTCCAGAACAGTCATCAATATAGTAATGCAAAGTATCACCAAATGGCATTTGAGAAATCTCGGATGAATCAATATTTTTTATACACCGAAATTTAGGGCCATTTCCCATTTTTTATCCCGAAATGGGTCATTTTTAATGACGAAATTTGAGAGTTTTATTTACCACAAATTCTTGCCTCTACCAATGGCCTGATGAAGACAATTGTCAAGGGAAAAGTGAACGGGAAGAATGGGAAAGGCAGGCCTCGTACGAGGTATATGGAGCAAGTTTTGAAGGATGTAAAAGAGAGGAGCTACGTCAATATGAAGAAGTTGGCCAAGAGAAGAATCGAGTGGAGGGCTGCGTCAAACCAATCCTAGGATTGTTGACTGATTACAGCGTTTCCCAAATGAAAAAAATTAGTTCACGAGAAATGCTTGTCCAGGGGACAAAATTCTTTCCAAACTCGGGTGAGCAAGACGAGGTCAAAATAGAACAAAAAACAAAAGTATGAGAATTTAACTATAACAAACAATGTATTTCAACAACATAGACAAAGCAAGTACAAACCAACAATTGAAATACTCTGCCCAATTCAGGGAAATGCTAATAACTTGCACCAATACTTCATGGCCCTCAGGAGACTCTCGAGAATGACGAAGTCTCCAAAAAACTAATGAGACCAGTGGACGTAGCCAAGAAATGAACTCGTTGCCATGTCCATTCGAACAGAGGGTTTGAGAGGTGAGGTATTTTCTGGCATAAGGAGGGGGTGTTTTCGGAAAGGTCAAAGTGGAATGGGGTTTAACTTGGGAACAGTCGATAGGTAGATTATGAGGGAAGGGAAAGTGGTATTGGTAAAGTGGGCTAGGTGGAAAGTCTATCATTGGAGCATCAGGAACTGTTTTCCGACTCCGGTGGTAGCCGACCAAATAATGGCTTGTACCATGGCCAAACTTCTGGTTTTCATCCGCATTCAGGGGGCTATATAAGTGAGAGTGATGGTGATTCGTGTGGCCGTGATTGGTATGGCCATGAATTGGTGCAGGCGTGAATCGATGCATTTTGGAATCGTAGGCATTGTTGGCATCATTGGCTCCGCCTGTTGTTAGCTATGCCTGTCATGCAAGTCCTTCGGCTAAGTCTGGAGGGTAATTAGTCCACCGAGGGGTAATGTCCAATGAGGAGAGAGGGGGACCAAAAAAATGCCACATAATGATGATGAATATTGAATGACCCCTACAAAAGCAGCTTATTGCTCTCCTTACATCTGATTTATTGTACATGCAAATCATTGGGGAACAAATGGTCCCTAAGTCATCCCTCGCAATTTCGATCTTCTCACTATATGCCATACTCGTTCTAAGGGGCTTCCACTATAAATGGTTTTTCACAAGCCCTTTAATGTCACTATTTACATCTTAGTTACCCCGATATCCTGAATAAAATAAAATTACCATTATCATCTTCAAGAGGCCTAGAAACTTCAAAGCTGAAAGCTTTAACATCTTCCATCTCATCACTGGAAAGGATCTCTTCAGTCTTGTTGTAGCCCATGGTGTACATGCCAGCACTCAGGGATGCAAGGAGGCTTTCATGAAGTTCAGCTTGTGTTGGCTGGTGGGATGATGCTGGGTGTTCCTCAGCAAGAGGGTCATGGCCCAAGCTGAGAATTCTTTGATGACGAGCACCTTCAGGAGTTAGATCCAACACTTGTAAACCCCCTAAAGATCCTTGCACAACCAAATCCGATCCTAGAAGGAAGGATTTTCACTGGTCAAGGTATTATCACTGCATTCAGTTAAAATTAAAAGATAACACAATGGGTCAGAGTAGGGTCGTTTCATTCATAAAAGAAAACAGAATTCATTAATTGAAATGCATGCCCCACCATAAATATGGGGCATGCATATCAATTTTTTTTGCATTATGCAAATAATTTCAATTGAAAAATCTCAGTTTACAATAAAATTAAATTTTACTTTAAGTTCATTTGCAAAAACACAGAAATGGTGGGACTGCAGCAGCCTTGTTGCTGCCATAACCGGACTTAGTTTATGCTTTGAGGCATAGGTAATATGCTTTGCCTGAACTTAAAATTGCACTTCAGAGCCCCTAAGCTATGAACTATGTGTATTTTTAATCACTAAGCTCAGGACATTTAGGCACTAAAAATGAAGAAATAGGCTCTAAAAATTTCAAAATATTAGATTCGATGAATTTTTGTGAATATTCGAAACAGTTCCCTGTAAAAGGAGTTAACACCGTGTGTGACATATACAGAATCCCAGACAAGAATAGGCTAATGACTGAGCATAGCGTTCTGTATGAAAGAATTAATTTTAGAGAAATTGAAGGTGCAGTTCCTCTTCTTCAACTGATACGAAAGAACAACCTGCGAGATACCTTCGCCCAAATAACAGAATTGCTCAGGATTTTGATTACGATTCCAATGACGACATCAGAACCGGAAAGATGCCTTTCGAGTCTTAAAAGGATCAAAATGTTTCTTCGAATTGCTATGTGTCAGGAACAGTTGAATGCATTAGCGATGCTATCAATCGAGAAAAAACTTATCTCGGATATAAAAAACTTCAACCAAAAGGTGATCGATAAATTTTGCAGCAAAAAAAGATCGCCGCATAGATTTCGTATTTCGCCATTAAGTAGGTGAGTAAAAACAATATTGGTCTCTAATGAATAATTTCTCGTAGACAATTTCCGAAGTATTTATCAGCTTCCAAATTATTTATTTATTAATTTTGTGTTATAAATATCAAGGAAACTTAAAATTATCAATATTTATTATTGCTATGGTTTTTGCGCTGTTAACAAGTGTGTGTTGGTCATCATGGCAATATGAAGAATAAAGCAGCGAATTTATGGTAGCTTTTTTGTAGCACGTAGGGTGATTTTTTCAAGAGCCACCACTGCCTTCAAAAATACTTTTATTATGCTTGAAATCACCACATTTACATAGGGAAACTTGGATCTTATCTCCTCTACTAATCTGTGTAGAGCATGTGTGATGCATGTGACATGCACCATCTTGGGGTAAAAGACTCAATCCCTGCCCAGATTTTAACATATACAATGCACTATCCATTATTAGCTCTATAAACTTCTCATCATTATTTTCTGTTTGCCACAGGAATCTTGAAGAAAGGAATATTCAAAATAGTTAAAGAAAATAAAAAATAAGCAATAGCAGAAATTCCACAGAGAAAAAATCATTCGCCTTGACAGGGATTTGAACCCGGATCCCCTGATTTCCGGCCAGGTGCTTTACCAGTTAAGCTACCGAGGCGTCATTTTTCCCTGTGGAATATTAGAGGCCTTAAAGGAGCTAGATGTTCTCGAACTGCTAGGCATATTATGCCACAAAGCAGTCGAAGTCGTGCGCATGGCGCCTCCGTCCAAGAGGTTAAGGCCGAACTTTAAACACTAAGGTGCTTACTGTATAACAAATTGAAGGCTCGCGAACTAGCCGCGAAGACCTTAACGGCATTACCCACTGAAAATGCACAATAGCAGAAATTCCACAGAGAAAAATGGAAATTTTTCCACTCCCTCTGAGCAAGGTATTAATAGTCATTTTCTATGTTCCTATGCTTCCAGCTCATGGAGCTGGAAGCATAGGAACATAGAAAATAAGCAAAGCACAAAAACATAGAAAATAAGCAAAGTACAAAAAGTACTGCAAGAGATAAATAAGACAATGGTTTTTAGAAATTCAGAAATGAGGGAAGGTTGTTAGGTAATTACGAAAGAGGGAGAATGGGAATAGGCTATTCGAATGAGATGCAGAAGTATGTAGAATTAGAAGCTTAAGAAAGACAAGACCTACTTTAGATATGGGAGTCTCCACTACATGTCTGTATTTATACATCATCTAAACATGAACGCTAATAATGATAATAGTTAAAGGTACCTTGCGAGCAATTAAGAGGAAGTGCCGAAGGGGATGAACCTTCACCAATCACACAGGACAATACAAGATGCTTAATCAGGGTTCTACTTTCCATTTTCCAGGTACCAACTTTCCATTTTCAATTTCTCTTAATATTCCCTGATTTCGAGTCCCAATTTTTGAAATTTCCCTGACTTTATATCAATGGCAAAGCAGTCGTATATAGGGATTTAATGGAAAAATGCAGCAAGGTATATTGAGAAATAAAATTTATTTACTACCGGAAAGTAACATATTCCTGTCAAAATTCAAAAAGAAAACAATGGACGAGCAGACCAAGCAGCCAGATCCTGAGCCCGAGCAAGCCGCCAAGTCGGCACTACACCAGGCCCAGCCAGGATGGCAACAAAATGCACACCTCGCCTCTCGAGCGCAGCAACGCTCCATGCATTCAACCACGATTTTCATCTTTTTGCTGTGCCTCTGGAGTTTTTCCCTCACCAGAATCTAATTTCCCTGATACTTCCATGACTTCCCTGACCGGTATGAACCCTGTTAATGATTATGAATTACCTTACACTAATGGACTACACATTTATAAGAACTCACAATGGCATTTTAGTTTGGAAATTGAGGTATGTAAGCAAGGTATTAGCAGAGGTTAACCAGAGTTAAGAGATTTCAAAGATATAATACAGACTAGGTTAAAATGAAAAACCCATGGATCCAGTCTTTATGAAATTTATCAGGAAGTCAGAAAAACCCAATTATGAAATACCCTTACTTTTCCAGGTTCTACAAAAAATTCTCTTGACTAATGGGGAGATCAGCAACACAACACTATCAGGCATTGTGTTTTCTTGTCACCTGTAGGTATTTCCGTTTCATATGGATAATTTATGATGGTGAATGATGAGAAGAAAAAAGGAAATATGATGGATAGAAAGCTCTTAAGAAGGGCAGGTTTGAGAACCCAGTTTCAAATCTATGAGGGTGAATTTCAGTTTTGATGAGCCAGCAATGACTGTCAAAGATTGACCTCACTTAAATGAGCTGAACAGAAAAAATAATGTGCCAGTTTAATGCAAAGGAGAGTCAACCACATTAAATCACAGTATATGCACTTCCATTATAGCAGTAACCACTAAGAAGTACAGAAAATGTACAAACCACTATGCATAGAAAGATTTGAAGCCTAATTTCAGAGAGATGGATTTGACTCATAAATGATCTCTCTGGAAATATTAATCATAATTAGTTGAATATAAGACTAGGTAACATCCCCAGCTGTACTTGACCAATTTTACATAAATGTTTTCACAAGTTTAAAGTTCATACTAGTTAAATTCAAAGTAACCATAAGACTCAAAATGAATGTGAGACTGACTTATGATAAATGGACTACAAGAAAAAGGTCTGCTATAAAAAAGACATTGAAACACACAAAAATACATGTGTATTCAAATGTTCAATTTCATTAAAAAAAACATTTTAGTGGGAACAGCCACTCAAAAAGTGACTAGTTAAAAAAAAATAATATCACAGAACTAAATCATATTAAAACTTATTTCCTGTAATAACTGCTGAGTTAATAAGAAGAAAATAGTCTTACCTACAGTAGCTTGAATCTTTGCTCCAGTCATGGTGGCAGTAGCTATTTTTCTACCAACCACCGTGTTTTCCTTCACTACTGCCCGTAAAAGCAAAACATTCAAGCGATGAAAATCAAATGTAAGCTCAGTCCTTGTAGTAATGGGTCCAAGCAATGTTGAACCAATTGCAGAGGCACCAATTTGAGAGTACAATGAACTGTTGAAAGGCACATTAACACCTGAAATATAGAACCTTAGATTTGATCACAGGAATAGAATGAAGCAGATATAAACTACCAACAAAAATGAAGATACGCTAGTAAATGTTAGGCATAAATAGAAAACGACCATGAATTATAATAAGTATGATTCAACCCAATGTTATATAAATTTAAAATGAAAAGATGTAAAATTTCTACGTCATTATATGGTTACACCTCATTTAGTATGAGGACTGTATTCTTGGAGGTATTTGTGCTTGTCGAATTTGCATTAAACAAGACCATTTTAACACTGGAAAGATAGGGATGTGTAATATCCCGCGTAAAGGGGATCCATCCATGGTAATATTCCGCGTAATGGGATATTTCGAGCGTAAGACGGAGGAGATGCATTCCAAGTTTTCCGCGAGCTTCCAAATTTTCCTTTCACTATCTCTCCCCCTCCCCCTGGCTGCCTGCTTCCGCTCCATCCTCGGGTCTGTGATGCGGTGGTGGCCCGGCAGCGCGTGAGGTGGCAAAGTCCTCCAGGCCAGCGTATTTCCTTCCTTCCGTTCCACCCCTCCTCCGTTCCCCTCCTCGGACGGTGGCCGCCGCCCGCCGGTGACGAGGCACACGAACTGGCACGGGGCGCATGATGGGCAAAGGGTGCTGCCCACGAGTCTAGCCACCGTCCACTGCTGACCCACCCCTCGCGGGCATCCTCCCCTCACGTGAACACCAGGGAGCCAAAGGGCGCCTGGAAAGTTCGAGAGAAGCCTTGCTCCCCTCCTTTCCCTCTTGCTTCCCTCCCCTCCGTTGACAGCACTCCTTCCGCCGACGCTCCTCCTCGGGAACAATAAAAGACAAAGTGATCTGGGAGAGGGAGTCTCGCGTCTGTTCTTGGTCTCTTGGGCCTCGTTGGGAGACTTTTGGGCGTCTTTCGTCTTGTCGTCGATCGTCGATTGTTACTCCTTGCCGGCCGCGAATATCTGTCCGCGGAGCGCGAACTCTTTACGAGAGGAGCAGGACACTTGGCGGAGCGAAGTCGGAGATTATGGAAGACTAGCCAGAGAGAGAGAGAGAGCTGTGCGCCCGGCGACCATGTAAGAAATAAACACTCGCTATTTTGTTGGCAATGAGGTCTCTCATTTCGCTGATTTAACCCCCTGTATCCGAACCCGGAATTAAAGTCGGCCGCCCTTCAGCGGCGGCATGACAGATGCATTTCCAATAGCATGGATAGTTTAGCAAAATTCCCATGTACCATATATATTTTAACTAAAAGCCTTAAAAATACATGTAATTATAGTAATTTAAATTACAGATATGTATATTTAAGGATAAAAAGCACTTGATCTTTGTCTTTTTCTCATATATAAAACCTCCCTCACACACAATTTTTAAATTCCCTCCCGGAAGCAAGTTCCCATTTTTGTTGTTCAGATAGGCTGAAATCTAGCTACTAATGGGTGGAATTAACTGTACAAGAAATTATTGTAAATTTAGCCAAATGTAAGCTGTGTTGTGAAGACACAAGCCTTTTTCACTGATGTTGCCATGGCTGGTGACACAGACGTTTCAATTTTGTCTTCACTCACGATGGTATGAACTGTCAACATGGTGAGCATAAATTTACTCGCAAAATTTGGCTCATAATTTACAAAGCATTCAATCTCTTTAAGCTTCTGTTCCACATAAATGTTTTATCTAGATAACTCCATCTCACTCAGTACCTTGATACCTTTTTTAGCCATGATTCACCTTGCTTTTACAATATCCTGTAGGCAATCAATGTATAGCATAGGCATTTGACAAAATAAATAGGGAGAGCATAGGCTAGCAATAATACACACATAATACGTACATAAGACATACAATAATAATGTCAATTTACAGAAAGTAAGGGCAAGTTTGTAGATACTTGTCACCTGTGATCAAGGGGGAAGGAAGAGATTCAGGTAGGTGGGATTGGGAAAGTTACATTAAGATACTAGTTGCACTATATAGTATTTATGCTATATAGCAAATTTGAACTATGGAATTTGCACTAAACCAGATATGACTGCAATCTGAATGCTACTTCAATTGACTCAATCTTACTAAATCTTTGCCGTAATGATCACATACTGCAATACAGTTTTTTCCACGATAATGTTTTAAATGCTCGAACCCCCAAGACTGACAAGGCATACCGATCAACAAAGTTTCAAGCCATTTGCAAATAAAGCCCTTAAGCCTTTAAAGTATGCAGGCTCACTAGCAAATGTAACAAACTTAGTCTTGACATACTTATGGATAAGTAATTTGAAGAATCTTAAAAATTAAATAAGTATGCACAAAAAAAAAACATTTTTATAATGATTTCAATTCCACCTTGGAAAATTACTGCAGTAAAATTTTAAGTGCAATGATAATAGCTTCAGCTTACTAATCCCTTAACCAACATAGTGAACCATACCATATAACAACGATGAGAAAGTTACCATTTATATCACTAGTCTCCCTCTTCCTCTCCATGGAATCATAGGTAAATGCTTCTGGTTGTGGCTGGCGTTTCACCTGAGGCTTGAGTTTTGGGAAAACTCTTTTGGTAAATCCTAGAAGTTCTACAATAGTTTCTTGGTTAGCTGTAAAAAATGAAGCATTTATAAGAAAGGTACCAGTTATGGCCACATGTTTTAACTCATTTGAATTCATTATATTGTAAATATATTACACAAGAAAGGATTCCTATAGTATTTATTCATACAACTTCAAAAGTTTCCACACTCACACACATTACAACATTATTCTGCAACACTTACGTTAATAAATTTGAAAAGAGAGTAACATAATAAAATAGAACCTAATTATTCTGGATAGTCGATGAATAGTTCAAAATTCTCAAGAGCATTATTATATACAGGTCCAACAAGTCATCATTACATTTTGATTAAAATACATTTCACAAGATAAAATAAATACTTAAAGGAACACGAACAGAAAAAGAAAAAATCAACCTGAAAATAAAAATGACTGGATATGAATACCTACCTCAAATACAATATAATACTAATTACACAGAAATAAATGAATAATGGATTGCCTCTCTATGAGACAAACTTATTCAATACAAAGTTTACAATGGTTATCCCACACTTACATTCTACTAGTCATTTAGTCATACTCTGAATGAAGAATTATTAGAATAGAGTTAGAATAGTTGAGAATGAGAAAAAACATTAACTTACCAATTATGTCCAAGTTATTGAACTGTATTGAGGCTATTTGCAGTGTTTCTTGACTTCCTTCATTTGAAGGACAAAGATGACTAACAAGAATGAGTTCGACAGTGATCAAAGCTTCCAGATCTTCTGCTGCACCAAAATTAGATCCAAAATGATGGGATGCTCCTGTAGGTGGAGGCCAGCCAGGCAAATGAGGAGGAGAAGAGGCCATTGAAGAGTGGCTTCCCTTAAAGGTGCGCAATCCAACAGCTAAAAGAAAGGGTAATGAACATACAGAAATTACAATTAATTCCAAAGGACAAAACTAGGGATGATACGGTTCCATAAGTTTCCGGTTCCGGTTCTCGGTTCCATTCCTATCAATCAGTTCTCAGCTCCACTTCTACTCTATTACTAACGACACTTATACCACTAATAGAATAGGATTATTGTTGTACAAAAAATGTTATTAATTAGTAAAGCACCCTACAGTTTCAATTACTTTATTTAATGGAGATAAATGCCATAATATGCCAGAATAAGTAAGTGTTAATTACTAATAAATTAGTTAATCAAAAGTAAATGGCCCACATTCACATCTGTAGGTACATACAAGAAAAGAGAGTACAATTAGGAATTAATTTGATTTTTTTCATGATACCTGCCTTCTAAAGTTTTGCAATGCATGTCAATCAGAAATTTTATTTGGTAGGTATGTATTCCTTTATTACTAAATAACTTCTTTCATTGACAAAACTGTACGAAAGAAACCCACTTTGCAAGCAAAACAACTAGAATTATGAACATTTTGCTATTATCAGTCAAATTTAATGTTCTTCACAAAAATAGAGCTTCATTCTCCACCTTAATACCTGGATAATTTCTTAATAAAAAAAAGAGGGAATGAGGTTTACAGTAAAATAAATGATGTTCCGTAGGAAATGTATGAGTCAGTATACCAACTCAAACAGTTCAGATTTCACTTCACAAGTTTTTGCTCAGTTAACTTGTTTATTTCTACGTTTACTGGTAGTATTAAAATATTTTTACAATTTTTTTACTGAAGTACGTGTTTAAGAACGGATTTTTAGCAAATTTAGCAATTTGTTTCTTTCGTCGAGAAGCCGAGAAATGTGGGGGCAAAACCTATCTCTCTTATCGCTGATTTTATTTTGGTGAATACTGCAACTGATAAACTTTTATTCAAGCATAGGCAAGGATATTTTTCCTGTGCATACTAGCGAAATTTTCTCGCGTGGTGTTTGGTGCACGCAGTACCTACGGTATCTTACAACTTGACAACCTCGAGCAGCTTATCTCTCCTGGTCAATAGTCCTCTCGCATGGAGCTCGCTTTCCGAAATAAATATATACTCGTTGAAAGCATATCTAATTCTCCCAATATGGAAAGTCATTTTACACGTGCTTAGTTTTCAAACGCGAAGAATACCATCAAAACGAACTAAATTTCCGACTTCCGCGAGCTGAGATAGCGCATTTTTAAATATTATTTGTTACGTAATTGGTAACTGAGTAATCTATTTTAAACTTTGTTTAGTGTAAGATGAATATATGTTCCATATCTTATGCGAAGAAAAGGAAAATGGCTATTCTTGTTTATCTTCAAGTGTGCGTCAAACTTGCTTCCCGGAACTTGAAAAATATCCGGCGTTTATATCTGTCTCGGTCGAAAAATTAATTAATATAATCAACTAAAAATATATATTTGACTTTATTAAATGCATAAATGATAAAGATTTAGTTCGATATACTTTATTTTAAAATTGAGCTACCCATTTTTGTGATATAAACCTTCAAACTCAGGGGATGGAATTTTACAATTTTTAAAAATTTTTTTCGCGAAGATTTCGGCCACAAAGGGGGGAAATATTCGGAGGAATGCGGTACATATGCGGTTTCATGCACCACATAACCACCCATTCATCCATTCGTTCACGCAAACGTACATGAAACCATTAACGCAAATGTAAATGAACGTACGTAAGTACATGTTCGTACATGTTAATCTATCGTGTAATCAGAGATTTACTCGATTTTGATGATAGTGCTTCCTGTCGGCAGATTTCTGAACCTATTAGCCTTGGCGGCTCCGTCGACAAAAACTACTCAACTCGACTTTCGTAAAAATACTCGAAGTACTTGAGTCGAGTACCAACTACTCGACTAGACTCGAATTTTCGAGTACTTGCACATCCCTAGTGAATAGGAATATATATAGGAATAAGTAAGGGCATTGGTATGACAAGAGCTGCTAATAAATGATAATTATTACTTTGCAGTAAACTTCTCATTAGTAGCTCAAACACTGGCATTTGTTCTTAGAAGATATTAATTACAATTAAAGGAGGATAAGAGTCATAAAACGAAAATTGAAGTCATTATTGCATTCACATCACATGCAATTATCATTTGAGTTAGATGGTCTCAGAATGTATCTCCTATGGATATGGTGGCTCTTCAATGCATAGTAACCTAAAATATATGTCTAGAGTAATCTTGAAAAAACAAATCTCCTTCAAATATTTATAAGTAATAATTTAGACACTATTTCAGAGGCAAAGGTTTTAGAAGCCCAGCAGAAAGCTAGTTTCAAGTAAGAATTAAAAGATTCAATAATTCTAGTAAATATAAAAAGCAAGGATATATAATAGAAGCAAAGATATCATAATAGAAAAGAGAAAAAGCAGGTTATAAAAAACACTATGAAGCACTTACACAGCAATATTATACTTATACACTCTCGAACCATTCAAATAATCCCAATGTTACACAACATACCGCTCTTTAAGAATAATCCAATCTCTTAACATAAGCTATACACTATCTCCCATACTAAAATAACAGCAAAAAATAATTTGTCTTGATTAGGATGAGATTGAGAATGATAATGATAAGTCACTTCTTCCACTCACCTCTTCACCAAACTTATATACATATAAAACCTAAAACATATTTTTATATATATATATAAAACATATGAGGGGTTCACATCTACAAGAAGAGATTAATAATAGATTTTCTAGTGGAAGCACTTCTACTGCAACAAAGATTTCATTATACATAAGAACTTTCTTCCTCACAGTGAAACAAAGTAACTGCAGAGTAAGAAAAATCAAACAATTTCAAATTTGATCTAAGGTTTCCACGGCGTTCCTTGTCGATGAAATCGGCTTTCGGGCACTCCTCCGCGTCTGGGTGTCTCTTGGCGACAACAGTTTCTCCAGCCATCCTGGTGGCATCTTCAGGTCAGAAGTGATGATGCAGCAAAATTGTCCGTCTTATATAGGGGGCTAGGAGCCATGGGTTGTCTCTGATTGGCTGCTGGTTCATCCAATTGGAATACTCTCTTCCAAGCGTTAGAGAGTGTGTATCCATCCTCCCAGATGCAGTTCTCATTGTTTTTCTCTATTTCTATCGCCTCCCAGATCAGTCTTGGATAGTATCTGCGCTCATTGCAAATGACTTTTGGTTTCTCGAAGTCCACTTGGTGGCCGGGTCCTGACCACACGTGCTCCGAGACAGTTGAGAGGCAGAATTGCTTTTTCTCTGAGGCACGTTGATGATCAATCACTCTGCATTTAATCAACCGCCCCGTTTGCCCGATGTATGACTTCCCGCACATACATTCTAGCTGGGAGACCCCTTTGTAATGAGTACGAGGAATCTTGTCCTTTGGTTTGGGAAGGTGATCTCCCATTTTCTTGCAGAAAGTGAATCTGGTTTTCACATTTTGCTTGGACAAGTCTCTCGCGATTCTCTCTGTAGTACCGGCAACATATGATAAGACCATATATGCTGCGGGTTTCTCTGTGGTCTTACGGGTCTCCTTTGCAATCTCCTCCTTTCTCTCTCTCAAATAGGTCCTTCTTAGGACCATATTCTTCTCATATCCATTTCTTAGGAGAGCTCCCACCAGGTGTTCTTTCTCCTTCTGTAGGAATTCTTGGTCGGAGATGGTTACTGCATGGTGAATCAAGGTTTTCAGCAGCCCAGCCTTCTGTGAGGGGTGATGGTGGGAGGAAACATGCAGGTATCCGTCGGTGTGATTCTTCTTTCTGTAGACTGAGTTCCCCAGACTTCCGTCATTTCCCTTCTTTACCAAAACATCCAGGAAGGGAATTTGGCCCACTTTACCGAGATTCTGAGATCCACCAGGGTGGGGGAAGATGATCTGCTAGTTAGCTTAGACATGGTGTCCTTTTTTACGAACATTCCCATCAAGGAGTCCATGGAAGCCGTTAGGCGAATCTCCGGTGAAGACCTACCCCAGAACTTCGCAGATCTCGTCGATTTCTGTATAAGAACTCATATTTTCTGTGGGATGAGCAGTTTTACGAGCAGATTGAGGGTTCGCCCATGGGTTCTCTGCTTTCACCTGTTTTGGCGTAATGATGTAAGAGAAATGACGGAAGTCTGGGGAACTCAGATTGCAGAGGAGACCTGCAAGACCACAGAGAAACCCGCAGCATATATGGCCTTACCGTTGCCGGTACTACAGAGAGAATCGCGAGAGACTTGTCCAAGCACCCAGACGTGGTGGAATGGCCAAAAGCCGATTTCATCAAACAATTCCAGCACAAATAGAGTTAAGGTTAAGTAAAGATATAAGAAATTTATTACATATTATGGGTACTTAAAAAGCAGAATGGCTAATGGATGAGGAAAATAAATACCCTCAAATTCATCCTATCACAACAATTTCCCATGGAATCACTTCATTCGAGGGAGCAATGCATATATGCACTAAAATCAAAAGCAGGTAAGGCATAAGTGATCATTGTTTTTGGAAATTATTTCTCTTCACAATTTATACCTATCTAACTACAGTGAACTCTCATTAGCACGTTTTTGAAGTAACACCACCCTGAACAAAGAAAAGAGAAAAATGTACTAAACGGGTTAGGTCTTCCCGGGTGAGTTGTATGTGTGAGTTGCATAACTTTCAGGGAGGGGGGAAATGCTGTCCATCAAGTTAGTTCATTCCGCAGATAGCTGGTGTTCATTTATTGTAACAAAGTTTCATTTGATATTATTAATTCACCCAAGAAAAAAATGCATGATTACTTATGTTGAGGCACACACAATAACTAATTACAAGAATAATGACCGAACAGCACATTTTGTATATACAGTACATGCAAAAAAAGACAAAGTTTAAGGCTTTATATCTCCATAAAAGAAGAAGCAATATTCATATAAAGTATATCAGTGCGTAGATAATTTAGCCTTATGTTTAATGCAGTCAACAGACATTTTTTAATAATTACTTTTGAGGCAAGTTTTTGCAGTGAGGAAGAAACATGGCACATTTTTTTAGTTACAGAGGACAGCATCACTTTCCTGGTTGTCATGACAATATGAAAGGCACAAATGAAAGGGAACTTTGTTAGAATATGAGTTGTACTTTTGTCATGATGTCCTTCAATTTTCAAATGAATAACTTATATTCATTTGAGTTATTCTATTCAATTCATGAAACCGTGTTTTCTCCATAACTATGCAACATTGGAGGCACGTGACGAACACCTTCATCTTGCTTTTTAAATTTCTAATGCGAATATATTAACATCATAACACGACCATTCTGCAATACTTATTTGAATTTAATATTTTTTTTAAAGCAAGTTCAGATTGGAGGCAGCAACGCCAAACATCATATGCACTGAATAGAATGAACTCAAGTATGGACAGCAGAACTTTTGTTTTTGCCAATATTTCACCGACCTACATTCATGGATTTTTGTCTATTTTTGGAGGTTTAGTTTTTCAAATGATTCATTTCCCCTTAGGCTTTCCCATAGATAAATCTAAACACTTCTCTCACTTTTACTGTCAGGGAGTATTGGTGCACCCATAGTTTTCATGTCCAATTGACACTTGTAAAACAAATGAACAGCGCAATAAAATGTGGGGGCTTTGTCCTTTTAATTCTTCAAAAACATTATTTTAACCATAATATACCCATTTAAATATTTTTGTAAGCAATTAAAATCTTTTTTAAAGCAAGAACTAAACCTCTAGCAAGATACCAATTGTCCAATCACCTTATACGATGATTATTTTCCCGGGACAAATTTGATTAGGTCCTCCTCTAAAAGCACTAAAGAGGTAACCAAAATATACTACCAGTATTATTTATATGCACTGTGATGTGGACCTGAACAATGAACGTGCAAACGAGGAAAACATGCTATCAAGGAACATCCTAATGAAAGTCCACTGTTCATTGTGTTAAACAAAACTTCAACTGGTGGACTATCGCATTGAAATCCCTCAATGTGATGAATTTTTTTTTTAATTGAAGAACTGTCCCATCACCATTAAAAACACTAGGTGTTCAATTAAGTAAAATAATCACAGTGCCACAAGTGCAAATGGTACTTGTTTGAAAAAATACGCAAATTTGCAATTTTTGTGAATAACTGCTGGTCAGCCTTTCACATAAAATAAACTGTCAGTGCCACAGTTCAGATGAATATAACTTCATAAAGCTAAACAAGCAGTGGGTTCAAAAATAGCATAATACCTCTTTTATATGTTGACTGAGGCAAAGTACTTATTGGTGGAATGCTTGATATGCTGTGCAATGCCTGTGTCAGAGCTAAAGGTGAGGTGCAGTTTAGAGGCAAGCCCGAACCTTTGTACCCATGATGAGGATCTGGAGAACCAGGAGAAGATGGAGATGTAGGTTCACTATCCCTTAGGCTGCCACTCACACTATCCATTCTGAAGAGGTCACATAATTAGCATTAA
Organism: Platycnemis pennipes; assembly: GCA_933228895.1. Classification (NCBI taxonomy): domain Eukaryota; kingdom Metazoa; phylum Arthropoda; class Insecta; order Odonata; family Platycnemididae; genus Platycnemis; species Platycnemis pennipes. Next base: position 85,705,552 of record OW121851.1, read on the forward strand.
TTTTTTACAAATATTTATCACTGCATATAAAGTGCTAGACAATCTTCTATTATAATGAATATACTGATTAACCTTAACAGCTATTGTATATGGTAGTACACCGACTCCCCACAGTAAAATTCCCATGAAGCCGCCCATGGGAAAAGTAATTTTTCCCATGGGAAAAGTTGCTTTCTCATGGGAAAAGTTGCTTTCCCATGGAATTCCCACGAAGCCGCCCATGGGAAAAGCAATTTTCCCATGGGAAAAGTTGCTTCCTCATGGGAAAAGTTGCTTTCCCATGGAATTCCCATGAACTTGCCCATGGGAAAGGTTGCTTTCCCATGGTAAAAATAAGAATTTTCCCATGCGAAAGGTGCATGTTCTAACACCACCATATATGGTTCAACCATGCAGCCCCCTCCAAAGGCAATAGAATTTGGGTTGTAAACTGAGGATCGCAAGTATAGATTCCGGAAATGACGATGCATGATAATTTTCTTGATTACGCTTTTTTTGTCAACATAAGAAAATTATATAGTTTATGTTCAATTTTTTTATTTACGATTACAAACATTTGGAAAAGGGCATGCATAGTCACCATTTCTTAACTTAGCCCTAAAACACACTATTCGGAAATCTGTAATAGTTCGATATCTACGGACGGATGTAGTATGGACTGACAATTCAATTCTAATGAAATTTAAGCCATTGCTTTTTAACAATAATAATATTGGAAATAAAATTCTAGGATCAAAAAGTGTATCTCTTTAAACAATTGCGTTTTAATTTTTAAAGAATTTAAAAGAATTAAATTTAAAGAATTGCAAGAACTAACTCGATTGATTCGTAAAATGTGAAGTAATATCCGGAAAATATGAAGAGAATGGATTAAAAGTAATGTCGGAGTGTTTAACAACTCGGAGGAAAAAGTTCAAGAACGTGCGCCTGTGGAACATGCAATGCGAAGTAATACCCGGAAATCATTTGTGTAAATCGTTAAAAATGAAGTAATACATAATTCTTAAATGACGTAGCAGTTCAGTGACATATTTTCGATTTGTATTAGCAATATACCTCGCTAAATCACTACTTTGGTGCACATGAACAACTTTAACCCAAATATTCATTTAATAGTTCGCGGTTTTGGAAAGGTATGGACTATATCGATAATCGCAATGCTAAGTCAGCTAGTCGACTTCTTCATTCAAAATGGCAGTCAGGGAGTGTGTAAATTAATACAGTATCCCTGATGGCAGTAATGTTCGTCAACATGTTTGTGTATGTGGTCATGTAAATTCAGCACGGTGGCTAGCAACAGGAATGAAAATGATCTCGAAGTACATCGTTTTTACGAAGTTCGTAACCATAGAAATTTACTTTTAACTTGGAATTACGATAAGGTACCGGGAGTAAATTTTTGTTTTTACAAAGCGAGTCTGCTGAAGAAAATTCATGAATTTTTAATTTTTTTGTTTTGATCTGTCTTTTATATAGTCTTGATTGAACTATTGACGTAAGAATTGACCGCGTTTATTTATTTTTACAGGCGAGCTATATCATTAACGCATTGGGACAAGGAATGAACTAATAAGAATACAGATCGTCATTCAATGACTCAACTATGTGATAAATGTGAAAATGCTTTGTGTATTTGTGTCTTCCTCAGTGCAGTGATGACTTTCGGTGGCATTTTAAATAACTCACTCTTGGATAAATTTATGTACTTTTAATTTGCGATAATGTGGAGTCGTATTTCTTATGTTCTACATAGGCAAGTGAATTATTGAAATTTGAAGTAGTGCCAATAAATATGTAAATCTACAGCTGTTTTTTGTGGAAAAGTATGCATGGTACTTTCGAGTTGTTCCTGAAAGTTATTATTAGGATGATTATAGGTAGTAGCCGTCACTTTGTGGAAGTCCATTTTGTGATATCAAATTAAAGACTGCAAATCTGCTGTCTTTACTTCAACCGGGTTCTCCACACTGTAGCATCATCAGCAATGGTTCTAGGTCCTGATGATACTATAGAGTGTAGTGTAAAATACTATACAGTGGGCTAAATGCCGAGGGTTTGAGCTTTCAGAGGAGTATTTGTAGCAAAAGTAGAATCGATAGGGTTAGGACTGAGTAGGTCAAGAAAAATGTGGGTGCGATACTGCTTCAGTTTTTTACGATTTTAAATTAATTTTAAATATATTTTAAAATAATTTATTCATAAGATTTTACTACTTGGGAATACAATGCATCACATCAACAAAGAAACCATCAACCCTATCAAAATGGTGTAAATTAATAAGTGGTGATACAACATTAACACCAAGATATCCACCTGTCTTCTGTGTACTTTTCATTATTTGAGCTTGCATTTTTGTGATTTTAGTCAGCTGTTTTCCATGTGACTGATATTTTTCATGCCTGCCCATTAGTTAGGGAATTTCTCATGAGCCTTGACCTAGACCTTGCCCATGGGGAAGAATTTCCCATGGGGAGGAATTTCCCATGGGGAGGAATTTCTCATGGGAAGAATTTCCCATGGGAAAACGTTCCATAAATCAATGGGAAATACCATTTTGCCCATGGGGAAGGTAAGCCTTCATTTCCCATGGGAAAAGCATCATGGGAATTTTACTGTGGGTCAAGCTACTGTATATGGTAGTACACAGACTCACATAATAAATGCATCTTATCGCACTATTAAATACACATCAAATTAAAAGCTCTTATGTAAAACATCTTACGAAGATCATATGAATCTCTAATTAACATTTTCTTCATTTCACAAAGCAATGCTTATTCATGACCATCAACCTCGACAAGAAAATCATGAAATTTGCTTTACCAGAAGCAATACTTTCCTTCTTTGAAAATATGAATAATATTACATGCATAAATTACAATCACCTCTTACAAATGCTCAAGGGTGAAAGTCTGACGTTACTGAAAAATTTTACTAAAAAGTAATATGACAATAAATTGACAGCTTAGGATAAGATTCCCAAAGAATCAGCATTTTCAAAAAGGCAACAACAGCATTTTCTTTCCATCAGATATTAATGAACATACTGCTCATTGACAAGTAAAGTAGGTTACCTATCATTTAAGTACTAAGATGGAATTACAATATTCACAGAAGTATAAAAGTAAAACTTTAGTTCTTGGATTAACAAATCAGGCACTATCGCATAAAAACAGGTTGAAATATGAATCATAAAGACATTTCATTAATATATCTAGCATAAATGAGCACAACAAAAACAGTATACTGTTTTTGTTGTGCTTGTGACTTATAAGTCTAATACAAAGAATGGAACCATCCCAATCTCTGCAAATATGCTCCTCATTATGGAAAAAGGATAGCTGTAAACGCAATTATTCTGAAAATGAAAATATTTCTGCTCAGCAAATGTTGCACAAACTTGAAACTATAACAAGCTTTTGCACAAGAATGGATAAGCAAGTTAAAAATACTATTTTTATAGAAATACCATGCCCCATGCATTGAGGACTCAGAAAATATCACATACCCAACATGCTTGTGACTGGCAACGAGAAGTTCAAAATCTGGACCAAATGTCTGAAGAGCATCCACAAGCAATAAGCTGTGGACACTAAGTGTCGCACTAGTATCATATGGGCGCTGGCAAAAGGATGCTTGAACTCCAGAAACTTGTAGCTCTGCAACACTTCTTCCTCGTGACTGAACCTGGAGCATACAAAAGGATAATTTCCTTCAAAGCTTTTATATAAAAGACAGCACCTCAAAAAGATAATAAGGAATATGTTGTTTCCCCACAATTTATGCCATTTTTCTGAAAAGAGAAGATATCCAGCATCACAGTTATCATGTTTCATCTGGTAGTGGGTATCAGATAATTTAACAACCAGTTCTAGGCCCTAAATAACCATTGCATAAATATGGTATACAAAGAGGGAAAGGGAGAATTAAATTTCATGAATGAAATACTTAAAACAATAAAAGAGACACAAAAAACTAATTATGATAATGGTAAGACTTAAAAAATATTTTATTAAAAATAAATTATAAAATGACAAGTAGTTAACCTAGGTCACCAAAAAGTTGGGTATCAGTTCTACCAAAGCAGCACCAAGGAATGAAACCCACCACTAGTTTCAATCTATTAATTAATTTTAAGCATTTCAAAAGTTCTACTGTTGATAAGAAAAGATGGAAAAAAAGCACCCTACCATGAACTAACCGCAACATGTTTAACCCTCTTAGTCCTAACCTTCTTCCTGGTGTACTAGTGAGAAATGCAGAGGGTAATTTAATGAAATGTTGCACCTTATGAAAAAAACATTATGAATCTATTGTTTTATATATCCATATGTGCTTTTTACATTATTTCAGTTGAACTAATTAATAATGATACATTTTTTACATAGACTAAATAATTAATGCTATTATTTCAGTGTCATAAAGTTGAACAATATATTAATATTGGGCCAATATATCGGCCCGCCGCACTAAGAAGGTTAATGCAATGTTAATAAAAAATACACAGACACTTAAACATGGGACATTAATTAAATTTAGGCATTATAACACAAATATGAGAATGACTTCTGAGTATGTACCTCAAGTGACATCTGCTCAATGCCAAACTGCAACAAAAGTAGTCTTGCTTCTTCAGACATCTTGTTACGATCAATGTTTCCGGATATACCACCTGCACTGTTGGGCTCACCATCCTCTCTTCTGTCTCCTGAATTATAAGCATCCTCGGTATCACTTCGCAGACCAGCTGGCTGTGGCCTGGTAATGGATTTGGACTTCATCAATTATGGTACACCAGGAATAAGTAGCAACAACCCATAATTGGAAATTACACTTCAATATCCTACATACTTACAACTATAAATCTTCTAATTAAAATAATCCATTTCAATTTAAAAATATAAACTTGAATGATTACCTGAATGGAGATGGTAAACCTTCACCACCAATTACAGTTGCAATAGAACGTAATGCATCCACCTTTTGCTCATTAACATGAACAACGAGTTTTGGAAGACTGCCAGACAGAGTAACACTGGGCCACTGAGGATCACTTGTCGCCACAACACGTCGCTCCAACTGAAAGTCAAATGAAAAAGTTAACAGTTGTGAATTAATTGCAGTCTTCAACCAAGTATAAATACTGTTGAGGCTATTTTAAATTAAGCCAGCAAGATTGCAAACTATAGTTGATTTATACCCAGAACCATTCAAAAATACCTTAAGGATATTCATAACAATCTTCCAGTCAGGTCTCTTGGATCACTCCAGGACCCTTGGAGAACTCATCAATTATCAAAATAAAAGCAAGTAGGATGCTTTCCTTCCTCTTTTTTTCCAAAATAGATTAAAAGACAGAAAAATTGTACAGCAATACAAGAGGAAGGGTAGGATTTAAGTCACAGCTGTATATATTATTTTCAGTAAAAAGTACATCAAAATGCCAATAATATTAAAAGTGGTGTTCTCGGAAGAAACAAAGAATATGATAAGGGTAATAAAAAGCAATAAAAGCATGAAATTTGAAGTCCAGGTTTGTCAGGAACTGCTTGATAGTTCAGAAGAAGATGAAAACTTCTTATCAAGGATCATAATAGGCTTCCCCACCCCCCTGCTCAACTGATCTTGCTCCTTGTGACTTTTTCTTGTTCCACAAACTCAAAAGACCCTTGAAATGAAGAAGATTTGAGACGATTCCCGAGATTAAGGCAAATGCAACGGAGGGCTGAAGGATATTACAAAAGTAGTGTACCAGGACTGTTTCTACAAGTGGAACCACCATTGGGATAAGTTTTTTAGATGGGGAAGAGAGTAATTTGAAGGGAACCTGGACACGTAACTTCTAAGTAAAGTACATTTTGTTTTCTGAAGTCAGTCCGCTCATTTTTTGAACAGACCTCGTATATTTATATCAGGTAATAGTGTGTCCTTCTTGCCTTTCACTCTAACCCAGCGATCAAAAAAAAAGCTTATTAGCTGCGTTCCTGGGGAGTGATAAAGATTCTGATTAGGGGTTCTGTAGCCAAATCCTTGTTAAAGATACACATAAAACTAGATTATAAGTAGAACCATCTTAGGAGTTCCTATTCCAGGCGGTAAAAAGGGCAGCAGCTGTCTGGGTTTGGAATTGGACCTTACTTCCAGCGCAGAAGCGTGTGACACTTCAATCTTGTCACTGAAGGTGGACGTGCTAAAGCTCGAAATAAAGAAAGCAAAGCAAAAGACCCTGTTCCGCAAGCACACCGAGAAGCCCAAGTACAGCAGTTTCTACAGAAACTTGGAAATGCAAGGGCTATCAAAGGAGCTCATGTTCGCCTTCCTGCGCTTCGCAGGTCGGAAGTACAAAACCGAGGGATTCGTGCTCACATGCCAAGATGGTGTCATCAACACCCTCATGTACCGTCGTCTCATCTTTGGGGCAAACATGATGGAAACGAGATGCAGAGCGTGCCGAATGCAACCGGAGACTTAAGGTCATCTACTGCAGCTTTTACGAAAAGAACGCATACATAAACCAGCACAACTTGGCTCTGCAGGAGTTGTATTACCACCTAAGACACATTATGGCATTAACGCGAATCCGATGCTGCCTTATGCCCCTGGAGACATCAAGTCCATCATGGAGAACGATAAGTGTAAGATATGGGGGAATTATTCCTTCCCCACCACCAGGCAGGGTTGGAGGCGATTAAGCCTGATATCATTTTCCTCAATGATCTCTCACATGCCATATTCGTGATCCAGTTTTTGGCACCAGCCAAAACGAACATGGCAGTGAAGGAGACAGAAAAAAAAGGACTAATTATCAAGATCTGCTGTGCTAACTCCTGCAAATGTATGCGGGCTACTCTGTCAGATGCACTTACAAGTCCAATGCAGAAGGCTGTCCTTCTCGGGTCTCACCGCTTGCTTCATGCGCATGACCCTAATACAGGGTAGCCACCTATCCAACAGTGGTGGACGTGGCTACTCATAGGCGCAACCCCTCTCAAGTCTCCAGCCATTACGACAGCAACAAAACCTGATGCTAGCCGGAGGCTAGGAGGTGGAAGTTACCAGTAGAAGTTTACGAAGTTTAAGTAATATAAAAAATGCGCTAATGAAGCTTCATAGGCCTAGTCCAAACCGCATGAAAATTTTGCAAAGACGCTTGATTGCCTCTGACTCATTGGAAAAAAGGAACAAATTATCTCTTTAACTTAATGAACCAAGTAGGCATGAATACACATTTATAGATACATTCATGAATTATAACATCGAAAATGATGTAAGTACGAAGCAGGAGTGCAAATATTCCAGGAAACAAAAAAATAGCTTCATCATGATGTTGGTGAAGGATACTCGTTCATACAATATTTGATATTTTGAAGTGTAGATTTTTCCGGTTCCGTTGACTTGGTAATTTCGAGTTTCTACTGTACTATTGGTATCGGCCACTGGTACCGAGGTATCGGTTTGGTATCCAAAAAAGAGGTATCGGTCCAAGTCTTATATATTCTCTGAATTTTTTCCATGAATATTCCTCAAAAACTATTAAGTTTCTGTCTGTAATCTGTCTTGATGAGTAATACCTCACTCCTCATTCACCACAAGCACATCAGAAAAGGTAGAAATCTAAGCTGATTTGCTTTCCTCAAAGATCAATTTTCAGAGACACACTAATTTCTCTTACCCATCTTTCAATGTCCACCTTTTTTCAACATCTCTTATGATCATGGTCATTATATTTCTATCCCTGATAGAATTCTTTCCTTAATACTATCAATTATTCATTAATTTTTATCCAAAACACCACCCAACCTCATAACTGACCAAACCTGCACATACTTACATATTCCTCAAATCATAGTCAGATACTTCAACATATGGCATCATTAAATTTTACATGCAAGAAAACTTTCATCGCACTTAATCTGTGCTTCTTACCTGTAATGTGATATTAAATCTGTCCAGTACATGAAGAGTTGATGTCCCTTTTAAACGAGCATACTTCCAATTATCCTTCACTCTTCCCACTAAAATTTGCATATCACCAAACTCAAGGTCATACCTGTTAAAAAAGGGACATATAAGCCATAAATAAACTGCAACAAGTGTCATCAATGCATGAAGAATCCAACATCTAAGACAGTAAACAGGACAAAATGATCATGGAACTATCACAAGTCTAGTGATAATGACATATTTACAATTCATAAACCAAAAGTTTTCAATTATACACAAAGCTGAAAATACAGTCAAGCCTGCTTATAATGAAGTTAAATGACCCAAACATTTACTTTGTTAAACACAAGCCAATATTTCCTAGCCTTATTTGGAAGTTCGTGGCTCTAACGCAGTAGTTAATATTCAACTAACTAGTTTCACATTGTTCTCCATCCCCTACGGGCTGAACAGAAGAGAGGTCCCATATGAAAGCATCAACAACTCTAAGCCACTATGTTAAACCAACTTTGCATGAGCCGGATGCATTTTTTCAATGTCTTCTGCAGCCATTGCATTCCTTGAATATGTTAATTAGGTGGCATAAACAGTAGCAATGCCGTAACAGCCCAAAGGCTAGCTACAGTGTCAAGTTACCATGGTAGTGTCAAGGTCAATCAACTTAGTGTGAGGAGCATCATGTATGGTAGTGCAGGGACATCATAACTTCTACCCCTCATCTACGATTCTCCTTAGGGTTAATAAGTAGAAGAGACCTGCTGCATCTACACTGTATGCATGACAAGGAGTGGACTATTGTATCAAGTTTTTTTTATGATTTAGTCACTGACACCAAGTAGCAACATCTACTGATTTACACTCACAATAACAGAGTGGTGTGTGAAAATGGTCCAATGAACATCAACAACATTTCCTGTACAGAGATTAACCAAAAACAACTGTGAACTTATCTGCTTGTGCTTTCGCTAGTACAGCTACTTACAAAAAATTCTTACCACTTCCCGACGCAACCCGGCCAACAGACCTTTAAAATCAGCGATGAGACAACACTGTCGCTGTATTCGACTGCCGGGTGTTGGCCGAACGCAGTTACGTCAGACTGGAGATCTCGGTATGAGACGCGCCCGAGCGAAACATGAGCTGGCGTAACCAAAGCCCCGTCATACCTGATACTGGAAGCTCACAGGCGAGGAGGGTTTTCTTACCTCGAAACAAAAGCGGAGCAATGATGTAGCTATGCGTTTAAAATGCTATGTTCTGATTTGAGCGAGAGCCTGCCTTGCCATTTATTAATCTCGTTCCCAATTCAGCATGTGGTGTTAGCGGCGAAGTGTGTGTTTTTGGGAGGAAAAGTAAGCCGATAATTCACATTGACGGTGCGCGCTAGTTACGCTAGAGGAATGCCGCAGTTGACACCTACTGTCGACCAAAATATTATGTGCACTGGAGTTTGAAGGGTGTTTACGAGTAACCAAAATAACTAAAGAAAATTTAATCATATAGTATTTTTTGTCATTGAATTCTACATTAATTGGGCACTTTAATTTTCTTTCTTATATTTTTTTATTTCTTATTAAAGTTTGATTGGAAAAAGTGACGGGTTTTTACGTGTTCAACTATTAAACCGAGTATAAAAGCTTATACATATCTCAAAAACAGTTCAAATTATTTGATACAAATTTTCCATATAAAAAAGAATGTTTTATGCGTTTTCTATCATTTTCAGAATTTTATCTATCAAGAAATGATACTGAAATAATTTTTATCATAAACGTTTTTCTCGGCTCTGGGTGGTCGAAAAATGGCTATTTGAATTGCGTTTCAATCCTTAGATATCCTAATGTTATAATACATCATTGTTAAAAACGTAATTTAATCAACTAATTTTATATCAGTTTATATTTGTACAGGCCAGAGTGAGACAAGTTTGAGGCTATTTGTTGCGGCAACGTCGCACGGCTTTCCCAGCAACAAATAAAAGCTGAGCCGTCTCATTCTAAGCCATAAATTTAAACTAATATAAAATTAGTTGATTAAATTACGTTATTAACATCGATGTATTATAATATTAGGATATCTAAGGATTGTGACGCAATTAAAATTGTATTTTCGATCACCTAGAGCGGAGAAAAACCCTTCTGATTAAATATGATTACAGTATCATTTCTTTTTCAGCTAAAATTCTAAACATTATAGAAAATGTATAAAACATTCTTGTTTATATGGAGTTATAATTTGGGTTTAATAATCTAAAGGGTTTTTGAGAAATGCATTTTTACATTCATTAGCGCAGAATTGAACGACAAAAATTAACATTTTTAAATTTTCTGTTATTAGGTAACTTTGTGAACACCCTTCAAACTCGAGTGCACATAATATTTTGGTTGACGGTAGGTGGAGAAACCGAATGGCAGGAATAATAACGGCAAATATGCCAGTTCGGGAGATTGCAGACAAATTAAATGCGGGTTCAGGGAAACCTAAAGTCACCTCTCAGGAAGACGCGCGCATAGTGGACCAAGGAAGGGAAAATACTTTTTCGACTGCCGAAGAGACTGGGGATGCTGTTCGTGTTCGGACATGTCCACAGACCGTGCGTCGGAGGATGCAATACGTAGGACTTGGGGTAAGGCGTGAAGGAATTTCTTACAAATGCTCACAAAGTTGCATGCCTGGATTTCTTTCATTTCTTATGTTTTCATTGGTATTTTATGTTTTTAGCATTTGATCGTCTTTCATTTCGTTACCATCACGAAGTAATTCCGAGAAACATCTTCCTTGCCTAATGCAACAATGAAAAATAAGTTAAAATGATACGCATTCACTTTTTTTCGGGAATTGGTGAGTTGTAGCCCAGAAAAAAAGCTTCATGGTGTTATGCCCATGTTCTACTACGTGTCTGAAAAAAAGATAAATGTTCTCGGCAGTGTCAATGAAAGCTCCTTAAGGGAGATGTGTATGATTCAGATCTAGGAATATAAATTTCTCGATGTGTGGCATTATATGTGGCTTCCATAGAAAAAAAAATATTTTTTATTCTCGATAGAAAATTTTTGTTTTTATAAAGTTGAAAAACATAATCATATTATTCAGGTAGAATAGAAAAGTATCGCTGATGTGTCGAGATTACTTTCATTGAAACTGTTTCGAGGACTCTTCGCCGCCTTCAAACTAAGTGAATTTTAGCTAATAATAGTATTTAATACTAAAGCATAATTTTCCAATAACGGCAAGTAGCATTACTTAAGTGAGAAAATGTCAGTTTTCACTGCTGGAAGGCAATGGAAACTTATCTTAGGAATAAAAAAACCGTCCCCTCTCTCTCCTCGCCCGTGAGATTCCACTCCTCAGCAACACCTCCTGCCACGCATCCTCGCGGTGGCTTGCATGGTAGATCTATGAGGCTTGGTTTAGTCGACACATTAATCCGTGGGGTTTCCCGACTTCCGCGAACGACAGTGCGATGAGGCCGAATCGGAAATGGATGGTCCACGAGTGTTCCTTGAAAAGCAGTTCAGCCATATAAACTCTTAGTAATTTTGAAAACTGGGGTCCCTAAATTCTGTGCTTGCATGGTCAGCGAGCGAGATGGAGAGGCACGACGGTGGTCCGCATTGCGAAAGACATTCGTCAGTTGTTTCGGGAAAGAAAACCTTACTCGCCGCCGGTGAGCTTCCAACCCCCTGTATCACGGGGCCTTGCTTTGCCAGGTCATGTTTCATTCGGGTGCTCCTGCTTCTGAGATCGTCAACCAGACGCGATAGGTGTTCGGCAGTCGAATCGGTGACAGTGTTGTCACATCGAGGAATTAAAGAGCCTGTTGAGCGGGTTGCGTAGGGAAGTGGTACGAATATTTTGTAAGTAGCTGTACACACAGGAACAATTCAAGCATATGTTTTTAGTTTTACCAAACATTGAACAAAGCATCTTCTACTTCACCATGTTTCAAGCCACGGATTTGTTTGAGATCACTTCTAAAAGCTGCACTTTCATTTGCCTTTTTAATCTTTCATCAATCGTTTAACCCTTTATAGGTTGGTGGTTGCTTGAGCGACCATTCCAACCCTGGCGGTCTCTATGATTTTTTTGCATGACTTTTCCTCAGCATACGTTTGTGTCGCCTTGAAGATTGATAGATGTCAGGTTCACCTTCTATTCTATTCTATAATTTTTATTGAATATGTATCTATATTGACGTGTCCTATATTTGTATTTTGTGTACAAGCTACAGATCTTTGGACAAATAAAAAATATTATTATTATTACCTTCTACTCATTCACGTCACTCGTTCTCGGAAATGTGGTCACTCAGTCAACCGCTGAGCGTGTAGTGACCCGAGTAATTAAAAAGCTCTAGGGACTTCTGCCCTATAAAGGGTTAAAAATCAAGAATAAAGTACTCTATGGAATTCTCATGAAGACTACCATGGATTTGTAGTTGTGAAAAGTTTAGTCAGTTATTCTATGTTTCATTCATGATTATTTGTCTTGATGATGACCTTCAGCTGACCAAAGGAAGGATCACTACCAAAATTACGTCACCAATTCAAATAATCGTGGAATAAAACCTGGAGGAATTAATTTTTCACCACTCAATGTAATGTCATACTTTCTTGTTACCCTGGTCTTTGACATTTTATCATCAATGTCCCTTAAAATGTCTAGCTTATAATTTAAGCTTAACATTTTACTTTTTATTTTTCGGTCTATGATGATCAATACAAACACAATGGTGACTAATAACTGACCATGGATATGTCCTTACTTGATGTGATGACAGACAACAAAAGAATGATGGCAGCACCACAGAAAGAGCTGAAGGCAAGGAAGAGAATGTGAGCTTATGAAACAGAGTAGTGAATGGTAAGTGAGTGAAAGTTTCTCGGGTCTTCCACTGGGTCAAAGGCTCCATCTCTGCCGACGTTTCAGAAAACGACTTATTTTCCATCTTCAGGGCATATCACAGCCCTGAAGAAACAGGTCGTTTTCTGAAACGTTGACAGAGATGGAGCCTTTGACCCGGTGGAAGACCCGAGAAACTTTTACTCATCTAATACACCAGAAAAACACCAGATCTTAGTGAATGGTGATGGTACTTTCCCAGAACAGCAATAGGGGTTGCTAGTTTCCCATTTTGCTAAGTCACGGGGAGATAGGAGTCATGGAACCAAAAGGAGCTTCAGAGACAACCATGAATTCACAAAAATAATCAGCTATAAACCTTTGTTTTAGTTTTGACATGTGGATGGTTTTGGATAGACGCAAATGGGTTACCCACTGTGCAAAAAACTTAATTAAAAATGACCACTGAAAAGTACAAATATGTTATATAGCAAAGTAAAATGACCATTCTTGATGGAGAAGGGCCTTTACTTTAAAAAGACATGTTAAAAGAAGGTACGATATAAGCAGGCTTGAATGTATAATTCATATATCCAGTGAATGGTCTCAATGTTGCACATCCTTTATTCACAGACTGTATTTTACTGTAAACATTACCCAACAAGAGAATTCTTAACTAGATAGTGTTGGCAACAGGCAAAGTTAAATGAATACAACAGCATCTACGATTACAGTTGAGCACCCTAAATCCGGGAATCCCTAACCCAGAAACACTAATATTACTCTCGGAAGAGTATATAAAATTTAATATTTCTTCTGCTGTGCTTCGTGCAACATAATTCCTACCACCTTGATTTGTTATCAGCTAATTCAGCGTGATGTCAATGCATTGGTGTCATATGCACGGCCCCTCATCACTACGTCACGGGCGACTGGATTGGATGATTCTTTAAAGACCATCATCAATAGTAGACTTCCTTTGACAATTTCAGGCTCATCATCTTCATTCCCACTTGGATTTATTGTTATTAATTAACATTTCAGTGATTTCATCATCTGTGAAATGTTGTGTGGTGAGAGAATCATAGTCACTAGCTATCCATTCCTCTAAATTAACTGATTCCATTTCCAAGAGTGGAATCCAGGAGTGGAGTGTATCAAATGGAATGTAGCTGTGGGAGTAGCAACATTGGGCAGACCTCCAGAGCATTCAAATGCCGTATACAGGAGCATCAGAGGGCAACCAAGAACAGGCAGCTGAGACTCTCTGCCATAACAGAGCACACAAGGACGGGCACTACCCACAATATTAAATTTGGAGAGGCAAAGCTCATCACGCAAGAAAAGCAATACTTCCCGCAGATAATAAGAGAAGCCATTGAAGTCAACAAAAACCACAAAAATTTCAATAGGGAAGATATTTACGCACTCTCAAACGCGTGGAAGCATGTTTTACGTGGGAGGATGAAAGGCATCCCAACAGCCAATCAGCGAAGACCTGACTCCAACGGATGAGTATATAAGACGGCCAGTTGACTGCATTGACACTTCGACCTGAAGAAGCCGACTGCAACACCGGCGAAACTGTTGTCCCAGGAATCATGGAACAACGCTGAGGAAAACCCGGAAGACCTGCATCTTCACTTAAACCACGTGTATTTTAGAACTGATGTGAATTACTATTTCATGCATGCGAAATTTTTCACATCATGTCTTTTAGATTATAACTGTTTCTGAAATAGTTCAGCATGCTCCATTAGCATTTGGCTAGAAATACTAATTAAGCCCTTCACTTCGACACAATTGAAACCACGTGATCTAAATCAGCACTTAAATCTTCTTTCATAGTTTCTCTCTTTGTCATCCATTTCTTCATGTCACTTTAACAGTAAAATTTCGAAGATTTTATCTTTCTGCATCTTAATGTGTTATATTGTCGAAGATCCCACACAGTATATTTCAGGTAAATGCTTTACCGGTGCAACGGCACCAAGCTTTTCACAAATTGCATTTTTTCTGCGATCTTTAACATTTTGTACTGATGCCTCACTCCTCTGCTGTTGCCACAACTGTATAGATTAGGCATGATTAGGGAGAAACATAAGCAGATAACACATAATTTTATCAAATTACCTCTAGTGGCCAATGAAAAATGCACATGCCATTGAAAGTGGCCGATCTGTAAACTAGTCGTAGTCCGTCTAGAAGATGTCTTAAATTTTGTATGTTTAGTTCAAGTTGCAGCATAGCTCCAGTGTACACGAAGTACCAGAAATTAATATGTTTAGATTCTTCTGGTTCTCGGAATGGGAGAATTAACTTTAAGAATGGAATGTAATATCTTGGCAGGTTATGAAGCAATGTTTTGGTTAAAAATGTGTCGGCATTTTCCAAAGTACCGGGTAGGTGGTCATGGCAAACTTGCCGGATTATGGGTGTTGCCAGATTATGGATTCCCGGATTAAGGGTCCTCAACTGTACTAAACATACAATTTTTTAATTATAAAAGTAACATATATTGAAGGATAAGAAACATTAGTTAATACTTAAAACTTTCAAAGACCTATGATAAAATCTTTACTATGGAGCCATCTGTTAATTTAAGATTTAGATCTAACAAGGTATTGACTACATAAAAAAACAAGACAAAGTGTGACAATTTAACCAAGAATACAGTACCTATCATACATCCTCTGATGCAAAGCAGATTCTGTCAACTCTAAAACACTAGATTCTTCGATTGTTGGTAAATCACCTTCATAGCCTTTACTGTAAAAGTCTTCCCCAGGTGGAGATGAACAAGGTGTCTGAAAATCTTCTGTAAAATCAATAAAATAAAATATTATTATGATTAATGATAATGTTATATATTTTCCAGCCAATAAAAAACTGTCCATTTCATTCAAAACAAAAATATAGGTAAATAATCAATAGTTCAGCTGGGCAACGTGAGTGCCTGCAAACCCAAAGGTCTGAGTATGAATGTTAGCATCACCTGTACTAATTCTATTCTTTTAATTTAAGATCCAAGAAGAAACTATTATTTACAAGGCTGATCAAGAGATATTCACATACATTAAGGCTAGCAATTGAGTATCAGAGTAACATGAATGCATAAAAATAGTATTACTTGAAAAGAGAACTGTTTCCACAAAGCAGAAAGTTTAAGGGACTAATGCCTGTTGCTCAATGTAAAATTTTTAGTAAAAAATTTTATAAATTAATTTATTTTATAAAAATAAGCTTTCTCACGATAAAACATTTAATAAAACTATTTTTATTGAACGCATTACGGAAAAGAATATTGGATTTATTTCTACATATTTACTGCAAGTAAGGCCTGCAACTACACAAGCTGATGTGAAGATGAAGATGAACAGCAAAACATTCCTGTTCACAAAACATCCCATAGATGGCAGATCAGTCACAATTACAGTTTTATGAATAGTTTGATCATGAGCAAGCAAGTACGATTTATTATGATTCATAAAATGTTTTTAACAAAATTTCATAAAGCCCTTTCCTAGAAAATTTTTCTTTGAGATCCAAGCATATGGTGGTACTAAAAATGTAAACTGAAGGGATACCTTTGAGCTAAGAGTAACCTATGAATTATGCCCAATGGAGGATAAACTTACAAATGGAATAAAATGACCACTAACCAAGTCACTTAACGAAAATAATCTCAGACGTGAACATTGATGGTTTACTAATAACTTGTGTTCCAGTAAGTCCAGCACTTACCATCTTCATCATCATCATCTTCCTCGACAATGACTACTCTTCTCTCAGCAAATTCTCGGTCTCTCTCCTCTGCTGCTCCTTTGTGTGCCCACCCTGTGGGCCTTTCAGCTGAAACCTTGAGTTCACTAACCGCTCCATTCACAAATGACTGCTCTAACTGAGCATTGCTGAAGTGAAAACGTCCAAAGTCCACCACTACAATAACAGCATTTCTATCACAGAAATGCTCCACAAATATGATTTGTGGAGCAGAAATGTTCAAAACTATTTCCCACTTCTTTCGATCACCCTGTAATGATAAAATGAGGAGAGTGGTAATAACACTTCCACAATGCCTAATTTATAATTCATCATATTTACATTAGACATTTAAAATTCATAAATTTTTCAACTGTCAATCCTTAGCCCAGCTCCAATAGAAAAACTTAATGGAAACACCACATCCCTGTGAAATTGAGTATTTATCTAAAAACCAGAATGAACACATTTTATCAGGAGAAAGATAATAATCCCATACTTAACCCTCTTAGTGCGGCAGGCCGATATATCGGCTTTTGCATCTCAGGTGTAAAGTGCAGCGGGCCGATATATCGGCCCAATATCAATATATTGTTCAACTTTATGACACTGAAATAATAACATTTATTTTTCAATCACTGTAAAAAAATTTTGTCATTATTAGTTAGTTCAACTTAAGCAATGTAAAAAAAAACTGCCTTTGGATATTTATAATAGCTTCATAATTTTTTTCCATAAGGAGCTACAATTTATTAAATTAAACTCCACATTTCTTGCTAGTACTCCAGGAGAAAGATTAGCACTAAGAGGGTTAAACAGTTACACAGCAACTTTCCTAAGAAATAGAACTCAGGTATGAAGTTAAATACAAAAGTACTAATACCTGATCTCCTTCCAAAATTTGCTCCCAGTTACGCCGTAACTCCTCTTTAGTCTTCTGTTTCACAGCCTCATAGCGATGCCTAGCAGCAGTCCTCAGTTGCTGCCCAACTACTGCAGCAATCGAGGCATTGGATGCGATGGATGTGGTAGAAGCCATAAATGATTTCTCCACGCCAATCCCTTGCTCTCTGCTGAATGCACCAGCATCATGCCTCTTGCTTAACAGCTCATCTACAAACAAGCACAAGTATTTAGTGCACTGTCCACTGTCCAATAATTGTCCAAACATTTCTAAAGTTTCAAGACCCAAAACATCCTTATTATGAGTTTATGGAAAAGTCATTAGCTATAGAGATCCAGTTGATCAAGCATAAGCATACCCAAGAAAGATTACAATAGAAGCCCATTATAGTGAGTATGGCATATAGTGAGAATCTCGCAATAACGAGAGATTGGCAATGTATCATCAAAAGGCTCATGATTAACATGTAAAAGAAAATGGATATAGCGATGCCTAGAAGCTCTTGACACGGTATACGCTCGGTATTACGAGCGATATTTCTTGAGGGTGATACACTGTAAAGTACAAAATATGAATTAAAGTACGAATGTTGCACACACTCGCACTTTTTAGTTGTTCTTTTGTTAAGCCAAGTTCACACAGGTGTGGAAGATGAACTAGCAGAAAAGCATATAGCCAATCACACTGCAGCGGAGAGCAGTGGTGTGGGTAAGGGGTGGAGTTCAGCCCGCCTGTCTTCACCCTCCCACCTCCACCCGCTCATTCCCGTCACTCCGCCTGCCCACTAGTTACCGCCTCTCCGCCCACCTGCTCGTTCCTGCCCCTATACTGAAGCAGACGACGCTTGAATCATTTTTCAGCCAGGAATAAAAATTGAAAGTACTGTGCTGTTAATGTGAAAGGTGTATGTATGATACTAAAGTCCGACAATTGTTTTGTTATGCTATTCTCACGACGAAGTCATCAAAGTTTTCCATTGCCTACGAATTATTAATTTCCTTATAATTTTACGATTTATTTATCTTGGTTTCGATTATTTTTTCCTGTTAGCAGAAATAATGGGAATACTTACTAATGTTTTCTGGTACATTTATTAATTTGTACATATTTTTCAATCCTTTCATACATATTGCAAGGATATAAATATCTGGCAGTTTTCAACATGCGACATTAGCCACGAAGGTGGAGAACGACTCGGTCTCCGAAACGTCGGCAGTAATGGAACAGCTTACCCGATGGAAGACCCAAATGGACTTCACCACAGCTATTCGCTGGGAGAACCTCAAACCTTTATAATTAAAACTTTCCTATCCAATAGACGTACTGCTTGACACTAGAAGATTTAAGCAAAGAATAAATTATTGTTTTGGCAGATTTAATTCGCAAAATGATCGATGAATATGCAAGCAACGAACGCAGAATCCCTTAGTGCTACAGTAATCCAACCAGAGCCTAGATAGAGGCTCGGAAGGAAGAGAGGGGAAGGCATTACTTATGGTGAGAATGGCCCGAAAAAATCTAGGGACGGAGTGGCCAAGATGCAAACATCCTTGAGGGATGTTTGATTGGGGGTAAACAGCTGCTGGTGCACTGCGCAACCAGTAATCCAACCAGAGCCTAGATGGAGGCTCGGAAGGAAGAGAGGGGAAGGCATTACTTATGGTGAGAATGGCCCGAAAAAATCTAGGGACGGAGTGGCCAAGATGCAAACATCCTTGAGGGATGTTTGATTGGGGGTAAACAGCTGCTGGTGCACTGCGCACCATAAGCATAAGTAAGTGTTCAAAATAGTCTCAAAAAAATCTTTGAAATAAGCACTACCTAATCATCAAAGTGCACTGCCCGAGTGAATCATTTTGAAATAAATAATACGTTGGGGCATCAAGGAACAAAATTGGACTTTGAGTTACACATTGAATGTGTTTCAAAGTATCCATATCATCAACTACGCAAGCCGCAACATTACAGCAGTGACCTCCAAAATAGGGCTCGTAAATACTGGCCCACATATTCGGTTATTACGGAGTAACATTCGGCCCCCTCAACTTTGTTCCAAATGGGCTTGACTCTAGCAGCGGCAGTGAGAAAAATACGTTCCAGAAAAGCAACTACTCTTCTTAGCATGCTAAATTTTGCATCATGACAGTTTCCCTATGTTATCAATGGTGAAAAGAAAAAAAAATGTTTTGCTGTGATTCTAATAGGCGTCTTCAGGTCAGAAACTGTTGTCTTTTCACCATATATATCATAATGAAACCCATCATGTGGCAAAATACAGCAATCGACAATTTGACATATTTTAACATAATTCTTCTTGATAACTAAACTTGGATTATCTTTGCATCGTTTATTTTTGGCTCATACCGCAAAGCATGGCATATCTATCTATACATGAGCCAAAAGAACTTTGGTTCACAGATTTAAATCAATAAGTTTTAAATATGAAAAGATTGGCACAAAATTTACCTTCCATATGGTTATTGCCCAAATCTTCTTCTTCATATGGTCGAGTGAAAAATTCAATTATACAGCGGAATGCACTAGCATTATATACAACGTCAAGGGACTGCGACTGCACATGGAGCCTGTTGAAAGACAAAAATGGAAGAGAAAAACTACAGTCAGAGTTTATAATAGACTTGTACTGATACCAAACCAATACCTCGATACCAGTGGCTAATACTGATAGTATTATTTGCCGATACCTTATTTATTTTTCTAAAAAAAATTGAAGTGCTTCCTTTCTCGTGAAGTCAACTCAGAAATCAAAAGTGTTATAAAAGAGTAGTTCCCCAATTAATGAGAGAAATGACACTGTGACAACTCTTTTTATTTTCCTACTCTCACAATTATCACTGGGATTAGATTTCAGACTCTAAGCCCGCTTGCATTTGTAAATACAGAAAATTCTATTTAAGAAAATTCAGTAAACTTGAAAAATGCACAAGCCATTGAAAGTGGCCAATCTGTAAACTAGTCATAATCCATCTCGAAGATGTCATCAATTTGGTAAGTTTATTTCAAGTTGCAGAATAATTCCAGATTACACGAAGTACCAGAAATTTATATGTATTAATTAGTGATGGCCGGATCAGATCCGTCGGATCCAAAGACATGGAGTAAAATCAGATCCGGATCGAAGATTTTAAATTTTCGCGGCCTAGCGATCGAAGCACCCCATGAATGGAATGTAGGTGCGATAGATATTGACAAGAAGAGGATGTGTAACTCAGGTCATGAAATTAGATGAAAATGTTCCCGTGCAACTAGAAGCAAAATAAAGAAATGTGACTTTTTTCCCCATTGCCTGGTTATGGCGAGAAAAAAATACATAGGATGTCACGTTGGTTGCCTACATTCGCCAGTAACATGCGGATGAGAGAGCTAGTGCACTGCGCAAAGTTTAATCCCTATTGCAGTTTAATTTTTTCTTTCAGTCATTGCATCGGAAATGTTATCATCTTCAATTTCAAACCATTACATCTGAATATTCACCTTAGTATACTTTTGTGGTTTAAATTAGATTTACTTATGTACCACTCATAAATTAAGGATGGTTAGGTTGGATCCGAAGATCCACAGAATGTAGGTATGATAGATACTGACGAGGAGAGGTTGTGTAACTCGGGTCATGAAATGAGAAGAAGATTTTTTCCGTGCCACTAAAACGAAATAAAAAAATACTCATTTTGACATTTTTTGGGAGAAAAAAAATTAAGCCGAATGTCGTGCGGGTAGCCTACATTCACCAGATTTCCGTGCCCCTATAAGAGCGTAGTTGTTAAAAATGAGGGCTAGTGTACTGCCGGTTGCGAGTTTGATCCTTAACACTACCTAGGAATACAGCCAAGCAGGCAGTTAAAAGAAGTAGATTATCAGAAATTTCATGTCAATTCATAAGCCAAAAAATTATAAAATTTGGTGTTAGTGAAATGTTTGGAATAATTTTTTATTACAGAATTAAATCTTGGAATCATTACGTTAACTTTATAATGTATTTTTGAGTGATGCATTTGTAAATCTAGTTTAAGCGATAGAAATACAGAAAAGTCAGTATACACACACAAAGGTTAGAAATGAAGGATGATAAAGTTTTTGATTCAATGGCTGAAAGAAAAATTTTAAACAGCGATAAGAATCAAATTTCATTACCTGCGGCCTACAACCCCACTCTGCTATTGTCGGCTTACCCGAGTCTGGAGAATGCAGGCTCCCCATATTTCATTCTACTTTTTTTCTTGCAAACCCGGGCCCAATAAATATAAAAATAAAGATAAAAAATCGGAGACATTTTTTAAATTTTGCTTCTAGTAGTTTTGCTTATAGTAGCATGAAAAAAGGTTAATCTCATTTCAAGATCAGAGTCACACAACCTCTCCTTAGGAGTATAAAATTCTCAAATTTCATTTAAAAAGTTATTATTAATAAAACATTGCAAAATTACTAGTTTAGCAATATTCTATAATAATTTTTTCATCTTAAAAATGGAATCCACAGATATTCCATAAATGGGATCTCTTGGTCACATTAAAAATTTTTTGTGTTTCTAAAAAAGAATTTGAAAGCATTCAAGGATTTGATTAATTATAATTGGAAAATTATTCCTTTGTTAATGAAAATGAACTTATTATGTTTCTTTTAACTGCACTCTAAAGAATAGTTCGGGTGTAAAAATGTATTGTTTGATGAGTATGTGATAAGGAAAATGACCTTTATATTAGAAGTAATAAGATATAGGTATTGCATCCGTAAATCTTGATCCAGGAAAATATAATCCACATAGATGATAGGAAGTTGATTTTTTCTACAATAAATTTACTTGTGTTTTTTGGTTATTCTATTGTTGCTGTTTTTATGTGTACCTATATTAAAAATCTAGGATTACAAAAGGAATGAAATTCAGAATCTAGTATCTGAAACTAAGGATCCGAAACCAAGATAAAGATCCGAAACCCTGGCAAGGATCCGGTTCCGGATCCGATAAAAAATCTGGATCCATCCATCACTAGTACAGTTGAGCATCTTTAATCCAGCACAGTCGGGACCGAGGTGATGCCGAATAAGGGATTTTGCCGGATTATGGGTCATGCATGGCAACTGGTCTATTTCTGACGTCCGGGATGTTTTCATTGAAAGGAGTCAATTATTTATAACAAAATATATTCGTTTGCCATTTACTGAACATTATTTTAAAAAGAGTTACTGAGAATAATCAGAAAGACATGGTTTCTTAATACACAAAGTTATTATTTAAAATTATCGAAGTTGCGCAGTGAGTTTTATTATCAGCTGATTCAGCGCGATGCCAACGCAAGCTTGTCGTGTGTACGGCCGCCCATCACTACGTCGCCGTGGGCGACCGGACTGAATTATTCTTTAAATACCATCATCAATATAGTAGTCTTTCTTCAACAATTTCAGGCTGATCATCTTCATCCCCACTCGGATTTATTGTTATTAATTACCATTTCAATGATTTCATCATCTATGATTGTTATGTGATGAGAATATCGTGGCCTCTAACTATCCATTCGTCTAAATTTACCAACTCCATTTCCTTTAATTCAGGGTTATGGATGATGTTTGCAAACTCCATCATCATACTTTTATCCTCAGAAACATGAAATTTTTTAAATCACCACTTATATTTCGTCTACATCAAACTATAAAGCAGGCCACAATTTAAACCACGCGTGTTTTAGAACGGATGGTGAAATGACGTGAAATTTCCCGAATCACGTTTTGGATTGATCATGTATATTCTCAAGTAGTTTATCCTGCTCCATTAGCATTTGGCCAGAAATACTAACTAAGCCCTTCACTTCGACGCAATCTAAACCAGCACTTAAATCTTCTTTCATAGTTTTTATCTGTTATCTACTTCTTCGTGTCACTTTCACAGTAAAATTTTGATAATTTTTCTCTTTCAGCTTCTTAATGTGCTATATTGTTGAAGATCCCACGTAGTATGTTTCAGTCAAACGCTTTACCGATGCAACGGCATTAAGCTTTTTCACGACTTGCACTTTTCCTGCGATGGTTAACGTTTTATGCTGTTGCCACAACTGTGTGGATGAGACATGTTTTGGGTGAAACATACGGATATAACCAATAATTTTATCATATTACGTCTAGTGGTCAATCAAAAATGCGCACGCCATTGGAAGTGGCCGATCTGTAAATTAGTCGTAGTCCGTCTCGGCGATGTCTTCAAATTTATATGTTTACTTCAAGTTCCAGAAAAATTCCAGTGTAGGCGAAGTACCAGAAATTAATATGTTTAAATTAATCTGAATCTCGAACTGGGAAAATTAACGTTAAGAATGGTATCTCGGTATTAATATAAGAATAATATCTCGGCAGGTTATAAATGTTCCGGATTATAGATTCCCGGATTATGGATTCCCAGATTAAGGGTGCTCAACTGTATTACTTAACAGCATTACTACTGGTTTTCTCTTTTGGAAGCTTTTCAAACTCAGGGGTCCCGACGTATTTTACTAACATGTGATCCTTAACGAACTGTTCATCAATTACGATCAGAATGTTGACCTTGCAATAATTATACCATAGTTAATTCTGTCAGATCTGAGATTTTTGAGGTATTTAAACACAAATGTAGTTTCAACATTGATGAATAGAAAAACTTGCCAATGAAGCCGTCAGATGGCAGCTGCAATAGGTACAAAGGACTGACTAAAAAGTTAAAAACAACATGCAAGATGGCAGCAGCATCAACCTACAAGTAACACAATGCGTTATGCGCACCAGTACGATTGCGCTGATTGTGGCCAAATCCAGATCACATACCAGTATGCTTACGGATGCAAATGGGTTAAACAGTTATAGCATTTTACTTCAACAGACAACAAATAAATTTGTATTAGAATATAACATACAAACTGCAATTCTAGTATTCAAGGTATTCAAAATTCGAGATAATCGAATATTCATGTTTTGATTAATATTCGAATTCGAGAAATCTGGTATTTGTACCATCTCTAATAATAAGCATAAACTCATAATCATACTACAATACAAAGAGTGCTAGTTATTAAAGAACAAATATACAAGTATGAAAACAGCCATAAACAACATTATTTACCTGTAATCAGCTTTGCTTCCAAAAGGCTTTTTTTCAAAAACAAGCTGAAACAGACAGTCCTCCACAGGTCGGGAAGCTGTTTGAGGCTGGGAAGGAGTGGTTTGTCCCAACAAATTACCCAACCTTTCAGCGAAACTTCTACCAAGATGCTGCATACGAGATGCCCCTGAGAGAAACTGGGGGGTACTGTTTGCCTGCAAAGAGCTGCTTACATGAGGAGAGACAAGAGTAGAAAATGCTGAGTCAGGAGTCATAGCATCCCTGAGGTACATGGCACCCAATCCAATATAAAACCGATGAGATGAAGAGCGGGGACGCCACTCCAGTCCTAACTTCACACTTGCAAACTCCAACTCCATCAGAAGGGTTCTTAAAGTATAAAGGAAGAAAGGTTTCAGCATTTTATTGCAGATAGAAACACAAATTTTGCTGTTCACATAAAATCCAAGTTTTGCAATAATATATTCAAATGAATTATCTAGAAAGTAACATTTATTCCGGTGCATACAAGTAATAGTGATGAAAGAGCCACAGTGAAATCAAAGAGGAACGGAGATCAGATCAGTCAGAAAATAGGTTGGACTGATTGCCCCTAAAAAATGGTTATCACCCAAATAAATAATTAGAAATAGGAAAATTCCAAAGCTTCCAAAAAATATTACTAAAACTAATGAATAAAGTTAATTAAGTATGACTTCCTTCCACTAATTCTTGCCAGACACCTTCACGCCTAATATAAGCCAACAGTGATAAAAAGAAATATATTGCATACTTATGTGTATGCGGATTATTCACAAATTAAAGAGAAGTTGAGAAAATGAAATTTAATAACTCGGCTATTGAATAAATACCTACAATAAGTATTTTCAAGTTGGTATGCAGTAATTTTCAATCAAAATTGCATCTTCAACATAAGAATGCACAGCCCTTCATACTGTATGCAAGTAAATACAACTTATGCATACAGAATTCACCAATCAACCTATATGACAAATGCTGTGCTGTTATAATATATCATACATTATGTAAGCATGATAAATCTACCTCTTACCTTCATTTTTTTCAATGTTGGTGGTACCCATGCAAGGTAATCTACAATGATTAGTCCCAACACAGAATTTCAAGAGAGCCTCAACATAGAATTTCAAGTGAGTTTAAATGCCAAATTTCAAGGGAATTTCAAAAGAGTCTCTGTTGGAATCCTGTTCCAATTTTCAAGAGAGTTACAATCGTGTTTCCACACAGTTATTTCAATAGAGGGAGATTCCTCCACAAGTGAAGTTATATTTAATAGACTACTATAATGGTACTGAGGATGATATCATAGCAAGAATATTACATAAAAAAGCAAAACACAAGCCAAAGAAAGATTTAAACACAACCTTACATTAATTTGGAAAGTAAATTACCATCCAGAATCTAATGGATTGCACCAAAATTTATACAATACCAACCTGTCAGAGGTAGATGCCATGGTTTTCTTAAGGGGTTTAATCTTGGAAAACAATTTAAAGGTTCCTTGATTCAGGGTAAAGTTTAGCTGTCCAAAAACAGTATCACGACGAAGCAAAGTATCATTTTCAATGGTGTCAGAGAGCACATCCATAATTTCATCTTCTAAAGTATTCCTCTCTTCTGAATCACTTTCAACCCCACCTCCAGCAGATGAACTCAGTGCCTGATGTTCACTGTTTTGCCACCTCCACCACAACGGCAACCAATGCAGAAGAAGATTTTGATGAACTCTGCACCGAAAGAAGACACAATTCCATCAGTCAGTCATCTCATCAGCGTTGTAAAAAAAATCAACTGCACACAAATTATTGGATCTAACACATCTGAAGAATGGGCACCTTTTTCACTGCAAATGGATCGATTATCCAAGCAGGTTAATAAGTAGCAATTTTGCTCATTTAACAAATATCCAAAAGAAAAAATAAAATGGATAATATATTCTGGCATCAATCACAAACAAAACATCAACCTTCACTTGGCCATCTATTCTAACCCCTGCTTCTCAGCAACTTAAGCATGACTTTTAAACATCTGTTCAAGGTAGCCATGGTACAAAACATTTTTGACTGTAAATTAAAAAAATCAACTCTTGTCACATCCATCCCAGCCTTCATGCCCAATAAAAAAAAACAAGAATTAATCACCAAAAAATAATCAGATGTGACCAGGATATTAATCTAAATGAATCAACTGATGCGAATTCTGATCAATTCACTATTTAAAAAGCTAAAAGAATTTTGAGCAGCAACAGTGGATATATCTAGCAGGAGCAATGGAAATTCAAATGTAAAACACTAACTCAAGTCCTCAGAGCAATACTAGTTAGATACCACACATAGCATAAACAATCAATAGAAAGCATAAAATAATTCATCACATCAAATGAAGTGGAAATTAACCCAAAAAATCAATTTTTAGGAACTTTAGAATTTCATAAATGCAAGAAGTCACCATTTACCTACTGTCAAACTAACAATGGGTTTTGTACCAGTAACAGTACTGAAGCATTTAAAAACAATTTAAGTTCCAGTAACAATGATAGTGTAGAGAATCTTCTACAGGTAGGAATGAGTTCGGAGGAGAGTAACTCACAAAACCCCTTAGCCAGAAATCAAGATATATTATATGTAACCCTTACGGGTGTTTCCCTTTTATTTGTGCTGCAACAGGTCTTGGTGAATCGCCTGACCCTTGGCTGCTCGCATCCACCATGCTCAAGTCACTGCTTGTTTCTTGTGCCACACGATTCATTGCTATTTCCCTCAGTACACGTAATTCCTCAAAACCCAACTCCACTTCCATTCGGTCCCGCAGTAATTTCGCAGGCAGAGAGAGAGATGAAGGTGAGCAAAGGTGGGTTTCATACGCCTCCACATAAGCCACCAAGTCCCTAGCTCGGCCCAAAAGGGAAGGCCAGTTTGGACAAGAGCCTCTCCTACGTCTCGCCTCTTCTGAATGACATCGTGCTATGTAGGACCACCACTCGCGAGCACCACCATCCAAAATCCCCACCACAGGACGCCACTTGCGATAATGACGACTTTTGTCTATAGACTGCAGTCCATGCAGACAGCTGACCATCTGCCCATACTGGGACTAATGAGGAAAAAATAAAAATAACATTAGAATATACTAAAATTATAAAAGGTTGAATGAGGATACATTATCATTAAACCCCATTTAAAATACATTAAAAATATCACTGCAAAATAAAGAGAAAGATACTGTATTTAGATTATTACCACTGCAGAATCTGAAACTAATCAGAGTATTTCTTCAACTACTCATGTTAATAGGTAACTCAAATCACTGCATGGCATATAAGCATCCCAATTTATTCCAACAAATAGATAATTTTTGAAGCAGGTTCAATCATACGCTTAGTATTTGACAGGCATTTTTAAAAATGCAATCCATACATCATGAGATAAAAAGCACTTAGCACATGCATTGTTGTAGGAGAAATTGTATGAGTGGAATTTTGGGATATAACTCTAATGTAAGTGTCTAGAGCTCTACTAACTCGTTTAATTACATGAATATTGCTGAAGAAATTTTTCATCATTACTGATTTGAATGAGAAATTTAAAGGAATATAGTACCAGTGGGAGAAGTAGGGATTACACCCAAATCCACTGTGGGAAAATTTGCTATGCAAATGAATGTTTCGATAGATCATTTATAATTAAGAATAACATTATTAAAGAGCAATTTTAATCACAAAAAAGCTAAATATTTCATCTAATGAGTAAAATACTACAAGAATTAGCAGGTTGAGGGCAAAATTTTCTTTGGCAATGCTTGAAATAAATTGGCAACTTAGAATTTTGGTGCACAAGACAACATTTATAATCAGTAAGCTGAGGACATTGCCTAAAATGCCTATTTTTTTCTTTTATTCAGGAAACAATTTTTGTGAAGTTATAGGTTCATTTAAGATCATTTATGGCGAAATTAAGGCAATTTGTTATAGACTAAAAATGCCTATTTTACCTGTTCATGCCTGTTGCTGCTGATATTGCCTATTTAAGGGTCTAAAAAAGCAATTTTCTTCTCAGTGTCACCAAATTTCTCTTTAGTGCGGAACTAGTCTGTTAATTTAGTTTCTTTTTTAATCTATCAAGGTTGAAATAATGTCATTAAACACCCATAAAGAAAAATCATCCTAAGTATTATTTTTATATAAAGAGTAGAAAAACAACTATGGTAATTTATGTGATGCGTACATGCAATGGTTTCAATTGCCAAAAACTTGTTTTTGAAGTATTGCTGAGTTTAACCCATTGGCTTACAAAGACGGCGATTTGCCGTCCGCTCAAAATTGGCCCTTGCTTACAAAGACGGCGATTCGCCGGTCTCGTATATTATTTTTTTTCCAACCCTCTTTCGGAGCATAAATTTCAGATAGATTTATAAAGTATGTTCTTTATTGCTTTTATGTTCTCCTAATGCAAATTCCAACGCTGTTATTGTATTGCAGTTCATATTTTATTCTTTTATATACTCGATGATTTGAAAGTATTTTCGCCGCGCCGTCATCATTTATCGTGAACCCAATGCACATTCAGAACTAACTTACTTTGTCTCCTTTCTCTCCTATCCTCCTCCTATTTGATACAGTATTGCTGAGACACCTATTCATTGCCAACATGAGATTACGAAAGCAATATTACACTTTGTATATCTGATGAGTGACATCGCGTAAGCGAAAGATACCCATTATCTTCATCTTCAGTGAACTTGCTACTATCCAAAAGATAATACAATCTTTTCTGCTGCCTCACAAAAGTTGCCTTTCATCTTTTCCTATTTGCTGCTACATCAACAAAGAAGATAGAATTACTGAATGAAGACGTGACCTTCGGATAATACATATTAGTTAGCAGCCAGTATCCCTGCCGCTGCCACAGCCACGGACGCTCGCGCTCGAGCGCGCTCGGGCCCTCGAGCCCGCGTATACACGCGATGATGTAGAAAAGTTTATTTATGATAGTGACATCAGTGCAAGTGATAACAGTGAAGATAGTGACACCAATGACTCTGATTATTCAGAAACTGTGAGCAGTGAAGAAGACAGTGCAGAATTTTCCAGCGAAAATGAAGGCAGTATTTGTCCGGCGGATCCAAAATAGGCTAAAGGAGAAAACAATTGGCATTGGTGTAAAAGCAACCAGAGTGTGAAAGAATTTAGATTCTCCGGTAAACCTGGCATAAATGAAAGAATTCGTGGGAAACAATCCTAGTGAGAGAGACATTTTCTTCCAGTTTCTTGAAGGTGATTTTTGAGAACTCATCGCAACTGAAACCAACAAGTATGCAGATGCCTTTTTGTACTCCGAAAAAAATAGAAAAAGTGATCTTAGGAAAGGGTGGTTTGAAAGGACTAGAGATGAGATTCAGGCCTATTTCTCATTGTGTGTGCTGGCACAACTGAAAAAAAATAAACTTCAAAGGTACTGGAGTCCACGCAACATGACAGGAACACCTTTTTTCTGCTGAGTTTTGCCATATAAACGTTTTCTTTGTGATCAAAATTCTTGCATTTTGTTGATAATTCAAAAGTGAATGAAAATTTTCGGCTGAGAAAGATATCTCCAGTGATCGACTACATAAATACAAAATTTAGAGCCATGTACACTCCGGAGAGAAATCTTGCCGTGGATGAAAGCCTTATGAAATTTCGTGGCAGACTCTGCTATGGCCATTACAACCCAAGTAAACGCGCTCGCTTTGGAATCAAGTACTACAAATTATGTGAAATATCATCAGGGTACTGCCTACAATATTCAATTTACACTGGGAAAAAACCGCCGGAGCAAAGGAAATTCCTTCGAGTGCAGCAATAGTACTAGAACTTTTGCATCATTACTTCGCAAGGGTTACACTGTGGCGTTAGATAACTGGTACACATAACCTGATCTATTTCTGAAGTTGATTGATGAGAAAACTAATGCCTTAGGCACAGTTAGAATAAACCGAAGGAATATGCCAGCAGAACGCAAAAATATACAGTAGAAGAAAGGGGAGGCACAGTAGTATAGCAATGGAATCGCTGCTATGAAATGGTGAGATAAAAAAGACGTGTATGCACTAACAACATACCACAAGACCTTGGAAATGGCTGACACTGGAAATAAATCAGTAAGAACTAAAGAATCAATCATAAAACCAAAATGTATTCCCGATTACAACGTACAAATGAATGCTGTTGACAGGCACGGTCAACGATTAGCGTCTTTTCCCGTTATGCGTCGTTATACCAAAGGTTATGAAAAGATATTTTTTTATCTCATGGATATGGTTTTATTCAATACTTACGTATTATATACGAAAACAGCAGGAAAGAAGATTCAATTTGATGACTGCTGAGAAAATTATAGAAAATGTGAATATGCCGGTCTATAAAAGACGCGAGCGACCAGTATCAGGCACCCTCACCCATGAGATTCCAGGCGGCAAATTGGGGACATTTTCCAATTCATATCCCGCGAAATCCAGAAAAATCCATCATGTAAATGTGTGGTGTGCAAAACAAAAGGAATGAAGAGCGAAACCAGGTGGGAGTGTGAAGAATGAGGTGTCTCCCTTCACCTACCAGATTGCTTCAAACTCCATAATACGTAATCAACCTATATGTAAAACTTACGATTTATTCACAAAGAATTTTCAATAACATCACATTGTCATATACTTTCCAGTAATTACAATTCAGGTCAAGTGAAATTTAAGAAAAATAAAAAAAATATCGAAAGTAGCTATTCAAGTTTGAGATAAAATGCCAATGACAGTAAAAAAAAAAATTTCAGTATTCTGCCAGATTCATTATAATATATCTCCAGAACCCTTCGGTTCATTTCAATGCAACTTTCAAGAATGAAAGAAGATATAGTTTACAATAAGAATACAAAAAAAAAGTTTAAAAATTTCAAAAAATATGCCCGAAAAAAAATTGTTTATAATTTTGCTAACCTTGTGTAATTGTTAATAATAATGTTCATTGAAAAGATTTTTTCGACTGCTAACAACAAATTATAATTGGCAAAATACTAACCTAGATATATAAAAATTTTCAATAAAATATATAATAAACTATAATATTTATAGCATTTTTGTCAGTAGAATATTTTCTCAAAATAAATGGTATTTCTGAGGGAGTAGCACGCAAGAAAAATGGTAAGCCAATGGGTTAAAGAGATACTGCCTGAAGTTGCTCTGCCTTCTCAGCCAGTACTGATACTGTGGCGAACATGGCTAAATACTACATTATACTCTGCAGATAAAATTATTAAAATACAATAGGTATATGACAGGGATAATGAGTGCCTTCCATACATCAGTTTGAACGTCTTTTTCACCCACTTAAAGGTTGTAAACTGACGGGTTAAACGCCACGGGTTGGCAGCACCCGCGGCGTAAATAGCAATGATTTATTAGTCAAACACGGGGAGTTTGGCATTACGCTCGGCGTAATAATGGGTGACAAAGCGAAAGTAAGGAGGGGGCAACAATAAAACAAACAGAGTCTGTAGTGACGCGGCCAGGAAAAGGAAAGGTCATAGTGAGAAAGACGAGAGGAGAACGTAAAAACAAGGATCCAGAGAGATTAAAAGATAAGGTGTACGCGTCAGCGGAGCAGTCCCTGGACCCGTGAAAAGGCAGATATCGGCGGGACAGGGAGATTATTCCGGCGGACGCCCGAGAAAGGAGAGAGGGTCAAGGAGAGAGCAGGAACGAGGGGTCATCGTGGGGAAATCCTACGGGAAGGCGGCCCAGCAGATCACGGGAACCAGTGACCACGATAAGTGGAGAGTCTATGAACATTGGAATAATTATTTAAAAAGAAACAGCCCACTACAAAGTTACTTATAAAGATTGCATTAAGATTACTAATTAGATTAAAAATTGCTATGGAATTGTAAATTGGGCCTAATTAAAATTAAAAGAAATTGAATATAGAGATATTGTGCATGAAAATATAAATGTTTTCCTAGTCTAATTTCCTTGATCCAATAGTAAATTAAGGTATTGATATAGATATATATGTGTGATATATGTAACTGTATAAGAGTGTGTGTGGGAGGAAACTAACGAGCTAGCCGGAAGACAGAAAGCGAAGGTAAGGTACCCGAAGGTTGAATAGGGGTAGGGGTACAAGGTACACTATTATAACCGATTTCGCTCATCTTTTATGCTACCTGTCAATAGGGTAGTTTCCTTCATCAAAGAAAACAGACTTCATTGATTGCGATTTGTGCCCTGCCATAAATGTATTTCATTTACGCAAAAAGTTTGTATTGAGAAATCTCAGTTTACTAGAGAATTAAATGTTAATTTTAAGGCCATTTGAAAAGGCCCTGAAATGGCGGGGTGCGCTGCCTTCACGTTGACGTAACAGGTAGGTAGTTTACGTTGCGAGGCATAGGAAAATTCATGTGAAGTGTGACATTGGACTTTGCATTGATCCCTGTATTTGGGAGAATCACAGGAAAAAGAAATAGTAAAAGTTGCTAAATAAATTAAACGACTTATAAACTGATTGAAAAGGACCAAGCACTTTTACAATTTTAAGTAATATTTATGATTAGGCATGTGTGGAAAATATTGCCTTCATGAAAAATTTTCTTACAACTGTTCGCTATAAACTCAGTTCCTGCACAGTGGATATAAAATATTGGATAAAAAAAAGAAACATATTGATATCATAGTGCTGTCTTTAAAACATATTTTGTTTCATTAGACCTGCACTAAGTTTTCCAGTTATTTAACATTAACTGGAGAGCTGCTTAATTTTCGAACCTTGGCCATTTAAAGTTACAATTGGGATTTAATGCCATCCTTTAAAAGTTAATATACCAAATGATGTGGGAGACGCCTTGATTCGAAAATTCAAGAGAGTTATGCCAAGGAACCCTGGTTGGGAAGATGTCCAGAAAATTGCAGACATTTTATCAGAGACTTTGGTTGCTCCAGGACCAAAGATGACAACAGAAGAACTTGCATCATTTACGTATTGCCCTATCACCTCGTGTGAGGTAGAGGTCATTTTCATACTCGAGAAATATCCTGACTGACTCTTGGCATCAGTTTACAGGAGAACATTGAGAGAAATATGTTGTTGTAAATTGTAATGTAACTTGAAATAAGTACACCTTTTGTATTTTATGTTTCTTCAATTTATAAGCTAATTTTATTTGGAGTTTTATCCTCTATCCTCTCCTTCAGTTGTACTTAAAAGTATCATGTATTTCAGCCCAAGCTTTAAATTTCAGACGCTTCTTTGTAGCAATAAGCTGTATTATGTTTCTAGTAGGCCAAGCTGGCGGCAGGGTAAAGCCTGCTGCTCTTGGGATTAAGGGTTCGAGTCCCACACGGGTAGGTATTTCACCAACAAGGTGTAGATATATGTCTAGTTCTGTTTGTCTGGTCCATGGAAAACCTGTTTACAGGCTTAGCCTTTTGGGATTCCAGGACAAAGAGAATGCAAAAAATATTTTAAGCACCTATTTTAAGTACCTATTTTGAAACTTCTAGAGCCTATTTCCTCATTTTTAGTGCATAAATGTCCTCAGCTTAATAATCAGGGAGAATTAATACAACCTGTCTCTGAGGCGAGAGATACTGCTGTCACTATTGGGTGTTACAAAGCATATAAGCAAGCAAGTTACCCAGCATATTACAATAGTCTACTATGTACAAAACAAACTTAATAGATATAACTACCATTGATATTATGAAAATTTTTTATAGTGTGTGGCTTATGTAGTGTGATGTACTGACAATCAATGAATTAACTTCTGCTGCTGTACTTGAGCATGAAAAAATTACCTACTAAGTGCTCAAAAATCATGGTGCACTTGACAGTTTCTCTCCAAATTTTTCAATGGGGTCTCTTCAAGAATGGTGAACCCTCAACTACATTTTATTAAAATGACAATGTTGCTCACATCAGTCAAAAAAAATCAGTCAATACTCACGTCAGTCAAAGAAAGAGGAACTTCTCCCAGTTGTAAATCACACACATATCTTGGTTGCAAGCGTGACCTCAAAGGTCTATCCGACCGGTCCCGACGTACAAGAGCTCTTCCTGATACAGGAGATAAGATGTACTCATGTGACGAGGGACCACCACTTAGGTTTTTGCTATCCGTATCAACTGTCTTCACGCCAGTTGGAACCTTGTGCATAGCCACCTAAATTTTTCAAAAATAGTCAAGAAAATAAAATCAAGGCATAAAATGCTGTTAGTTTTTTTTTGTCATTTTCAATACTACAACATCAAGATGAATGGTTACTGAAATACTGTTGAAGAAGTAGATGAATAACCAACATCATTTTGATGAACCATCAATTTCAGAATACATTAAAACTTCTCTCCTGCATTCTCCTGAATGATTAGAAAAAGGGAAACATCTATGGAAATGATAATGGCAAGAAAGAGAAATTTATTCTATTACCAAACTCTTTAATTCATTGCACTTGTATTTGCTTCTTTAACTGCACTTGGGATTTAATTAAAAATATCTCCAAATGTAAAATAAATCTCCAAATGTTAAAATAAAGTTTAAAATCTCCAACACAGAGCAAAGCAAATAAATGTCGACAATTTTAATGATCAATAGTAGATTATTCTTATGTAAACATACCATTTTAGACAAATATCTTATTATCATTTAGAATAGAATTGAATTGACATGCATAGTTTAATATTCTAATGTAATGCTAACTGCTGCATTCAATTTTGAGATATTTTCCACTATTTTGGAAGTGATGGTATTATTTTTTAAATTTAGATGCAAATAAACATCAGAACTTAATGACATAATATTCTGCTTAGCTAAAACACAAAATAAGAAACTCAGAAAAAAACTGCCTTACCGCCAATTCACCAAGTGATAGATCTCCAAGAAGTGAGGCATGAGTGTCCCAATAGAGGGCTAGAGCCTGCAGCTCCACTAGCTTGAATGTTGCCCCAGAAGAAGCCTCCCATGCAGCCGTGTAGTGAGGATTCCCATCAGAATCACAACTTTGAGCGGTAAGAGAAGCCACAGTGACTCCAACTGCAAATGGGGGCTCTCCTGGAGACAGAGTCACCTCATCCTCATAGCGGAGATGAACATCATGGATTTTGAGCTGTCAAAATGGAAAGCAACAGGATCACCAAAAACGGTACACTAGTAGAACTGATGTAAGTTCCATTAAGCCAAAAGAACCACCATTTATTGAGATTTTGGAACCAATATGCCAACGACCCACACAGTAGCCCTGGGACACAATCTTTGATAGCTTATGTCATCTTCAGACCTGAAGATGACATAAGCTGTCAAAACCTAGGTGGTAAATAAAAACTTTTCCAGTGAAACTTGCATAGTTTGTTCCCTTTCCCTCTATGGAGAAATTTCACACCGTTACCCCTGAGACCATATGAATTGTTTCAATCTTTGATACTTAGCTTCTGAACATCCACAAAATTTTTGCAGATACCAATGTGAGAAATCCAGCCATTTACTCTCGATCTGAAAATGACCTCGCTATCATTAGTCCTACCATTCTCAGTAATTTCTTAAGCAGCACACACCAGATCCTCCCCTCTCCTGGCTGTATGGAATACAGTAGAAACTCGAAATTACGAAGTCAACGGACCCGAGAAAATCAACAATTCGTAATATCAAATACCGTATGAACAAGTATCCTTCATCAACATCGCGATGAAGCTACCATCCTGAAATATATGCATTCCCGCACTAACCTTGCATGATTAACGATGTTAAAAGAATAAATGTATCTTTAAACGTGTATTTATGCCAACAGGGTTCATAAAGTTAAACACAACTAAATTGTTTCTTTTCTTCAGAGAGTCAGAAATTAGGCAATCAAGCATCTTTGCAAAATAATCTTGCAGTTTGGACTAGGCCTATGAAGATTCATTAGTGCATTTTTCTACATTACCTTAATCTCATTAATCTCTACTGAAAAACTCATTATGTAAATGTGAGTGGTGTGTTTATATTTTTATGCTATGTATGCATACACTATGGAAGTGGGCGATTTAAATGATCATTAGCAATTAGATGCTGCTCCGGATATAGAATTTTGAGGAATAAATTTCCGCTAGAAGATATTCATATGCTCCGCGTCAGGCGTAATAGATTAGACCTAAATTAAGCTAAACAGAGAAAAGATTCTCTCACGGATGCTATGTCGATCATGTATTTCACACAAATAATCATATTCCCATTAATTTCACGAAATAGCAACCGTAATTCTCCCCAGGATTCAGCTTATCTTTGCATGGTTATTCCCAAGACGAAGGCTCTGAAAGAGAGCTTAAAAAGGAGTTCAGCTTAATGTTTACCTGTTTACCTCTTTTGAAAAGTAGATTGTACAAGCCTTCAATGGTGAAGGAGTGATACTTTCCTTTACTCTTCAGCTGCAAATAATGGTAACATTATAAATCAATAAATTACGTTTTTTACTATGCTCTGCAAAAGCCTTAGTTGTGGCTCTATTCAAATAAGGTCACCTCTTCATTCACTAAATTGCAGGTATCATTTAAAGTTTTGATGTGGCTTAAAATTGTGGAACATTTTTGCGTATCGTTCTTCCTCTGGTTCCAATCAAGCAAGGTGATTTTCATCTGAGCATTGCAGCTCCACTTCCGGCCACACACGAAGATGGAATTGGAAGTCTTACCCTCCTTCACCCATCAGTGAGAGGATTACTCCATTCACCCTCACGAAAACAGCTACAAGACCCTTTGTCTTGGATCATATGTCACTCAGGAGGTTGATCCAGCTGGGATTCAAGGCCAAGGGATGTGCACGGGAAATAAATATCGAAAGAATCATATCCTTCTGCAGCATAGTCACATCTTATCTTCTTCCTACTCTACCTCAACACTTTACGCCATGCTGCAGAGAGGGAGGAGAAGACACTGGAGAGTGGGGTCTTTTATCATGAATTAAGATATGCCTACTGAATAATATACGAATGTGTTAGACCCGTGCACAGATTCCTTGCGAAGGGAGGCACTTCTAGGGGCCCAAAGGTGGCTTGTGTGGCCTGCTGAGCCAGCGGGGGACACTGCGCGCTTTGAGCAGGTGGTAGGGAGGGGGCACACAAAGGGGCCTTATCCTGGTTGGGTATCAATTAACTCCAACCCCTGATGTCCTCCGGGGTGTATCATCCAATACCATAAGGGAGTGATGAAAGTGCCTAGAGTGGACTAGAATCCTGATGAGGCTGAGAATCTTTGGGGAATCAATGTTTCAAAAATCAATGTTTCTCTTTACAATCCCGGTACTCTCGAAAAAATTCTCTGCCGTAATAAAGACAAAATTGAACCCCACCATCAATCCGGCATATACAAAGTTAATTGTAATACTTGCAACATGTGCTACGTAGGCCAGACCGGTAGAAACTTTGAAACCAGAATGAAAGAACACAAAAGATGTTGGAAAAATTGTGATGACAAGTCACTTCTAGCCAAACACTTATTACAGACTTCTCACTCTTGTCAATTCCATCCAGAAATTCTCCATTTTGAAAAGAAGGGCTCCAGGCTAGACATTTTAGAGCAACTTGAAATTCTACAATTAGATTCGAATATACTCATGAATGAGCAAGTGTTTGTTAACCACTCTACCACTCTCCTCTCCTGAACATCCCCTTCCCGAAAACCAACGACCAAATTCCCACCTCACCCCCCCCATAGCCAACCGTCTCCACCTCCTCGGGGTTTTTCTCTTTCTTTTTCCGGTCCACCCACCCACTCCCCCCACCACCTTATTTTGACCATTTTTCCGCCAGTAATCCCTTCACCAACCCCTGCTGTTTATCCTTACTCCTTTCCCAGTTTCCCTTTCGGGGACTTCCCACACACCTCCTCCTTGCCTCGCTAACTGCCGCCTCGTATCCCTTTCTTTTGACACGCGTCCCTTCATTCTCCAACCCCCCCCCCCCCCCCCCCCCTTTCCATACTTCCTTGGTTTTTCCGTCTCTCATTGTTTCCCCCAACCGTACCTTTGCCCCCCCCCCTCCATGCCCACTTACTCCCCCCCCCACCCCTTCTAATATGTATAAATATGATGTGAACATGTATGTTGGTGTCTTGTACCAGATGATGGCTCTGTGAGCCGAAACGCGTCGTACGCAGTAATAAATTAGTTGTGGAAAAGTGCACCTATATTTTATTCCAAGAGAGCTAGTGTACTGTGCGAAGTTCGATCCCAATCGCAGTTTAATTTTTTCTTTCAGTCACTGCATCGAAAATGTTATCATATTCAATTTCAAACCATTTCATCTGAATACTCACTTTATTAGACTTGGTTGTTTAAATTAGATTTACAAATGAACCACTCATAAATTAAGGATGGTCGGGTCGGATCCGAAGAACCACGGGTCTTTCATTTCATTCGCTACTGAAATCATATCCAGAGACAGTAAAAATTAAGATCCGGATCGGAGATTTTAACATCTCGCGGCCTCGTGATCGATGCGCCCCGCGAATGGAATGCACGTATGGTAGATACCAACAAGGAGAGTTAAGTAACTCGGGTCACGAAATGAGAAGAAGATTTTTTCCGTGCCACAAACGAGGAAAACAAAATAAAAAATACACGTATTGACCTTTTTCTCCATAGGCTCGGATGTGCGAGAAAAAAATTAAGCCGAATGTCATGCGGGTCGCCTACATTCGCCAGATTCCCGTGAACCTATGAGAGCGTAGTCGTTAAACATGTGGGCTAGTGTACTGCCAGTCGCGAGTTCGATCCTTAACACTACCTAAGAATACAGCCCTGCTGTATTCCTAGGGTAATGCTAGTAGGCTGTTAAAAAAAGTAAGTTATCAGAAATTTCATGCCAAATTATAAGTAAAAAAAATAATTAAATTTGGCGAAAGGAAATGATTGGAAAAAATTTATATTACAGAATTAAATTGTGGAATCATTACGTTAACTTTACAGTGTATTTTTGAGTGACGCATTTGTAAATCTAGTTGAAGCGATATAAGTACAAAAAAGTCAGTATCCACACACAAAGGTTGGAAATGAAGGATGATAAAGTTTTTTATTCAATGGTTGAAAGAAAAATTTTAAACAGCGTAAGAATCGAACTTCATTACCTGCAGTCCACTACTCCACTCTGTTATTGTTATTACCATTATCTCATTAATTTGCCTTTAACCTAATTTTACCTACTGTGTTTTTTATGTTGTGTAGGGTCGCCATAACTTCTGTATTGGATCTCAAATGTATGTACTATTAACTGTTTGTTCACATTGGTATGAAGTATTTATTAATAATATTTTAAAAAAACCCTTCCTTAAAGACTCCTTTTTCCCGTCATTAAACACAGCTTTCACCTTTTTAAAACGATTTTATTTACCGCATTTTTCATTTTAAACACCGCTTTTGATGATTTTTATTTACCATTTTTCAGTGTCCCTAGCAATGCTTACTTGTGAATAGCACACCTTTCTTCGATGACTACATCGACACGCTCAATGAGGATGGTAAATGAAACCTGATTCTTTTGATGATAACTATAGTCAGGGGGATCGGGCTGGTGTGGTGGCTAGAGTACTGGCCTCCCATCCCGTGGGACCGGGTTCGATTCCCGGCAGTTGTGGATTTTTCAGTGGAAAACCGGTCCCCACTTGAGTGCCTAGTGGAGGGCATTTCAAGTACAGTACTCCGTCCGTCGGATGGGACGTTAAGCCGTGGTCCCCTTGGTGCCTTTCGTTATGAGTAGGCCAATGCCGACGCCGGGTTTCTCTCCACCCTTCCTCCGTTCCCTAAAAACTTGTACCATTACCCAATTACCCACCTATCCTATATGGTGCAAATGACCTAAGCTGTTGGTCGCCTCCCCTAAATAACCAACCAACTATTGTCAGCCGGAATAACTAGGCCGTGGAGTAAGGTTGGGTAATCAGTCTGAAATATGTAGGGAGAAAAAAAGCTTCCAATTGTGATATGCATGATTGAATTTACCACTCGAAAATCATAGCATCTTTTCCGATGCCTGTCAAAACTTTTTTGAGTACACGCACGCAGCAAACGATTTCTGTATAGGAATATCCCTCATGGATTTATGTTCGGGAAAACAGGTAGGAAAAAAATGCCAGGGATTATGAGAGGAAAATGCTGATACATAGTAGCAATTGGTTTTTCGTGGGCGAGAGTATCCGTACTTGACTAATTTACATTTTTTTGACTCGTTGTTGGTAACTCTGGCCTTGTGGCAACAAAGCCAAATGCATTTTTAGTCATATTGGTGTCATATTATACGTACTACTTATCCCGTAATTCAAAGACGTCATTAGTACTTTACCACTGAAAAATATATTATCGTCCAAGCAATTAACATTTCATGCATAATGTGCATGCCAACGATGATTATTACTTAATCTGGCAAGGAGCATCTGAAAATCGCTGCTATGATCCATCATTATTCGTAATAACAACTAAATTTTTCATGTCTGGACTGAGACCAGAGGATTGTAATTTCAAAACTTGGTTTTTTCATAATATCGTGTACCGATGCATGTATTTAGATACCCATTCAGTCGGGACTGAAGCTTTTGCTTCGTAAAATCAAAATATCGAAATTTTGAGGATCGTAATTTTGAGTTTTTTACTGTAGTTATCCTTAGCTATCTGTCTCTAAGCCACATATATACACTCCAATACATCCCTCAAATATTCCTTACCTCCCTCATCCCTGGAACAACCAAAAATTCTTAATGTTTTCTTTCCTCCTCCCCACATTTCTAGCCCAATCACACCCTTGTCACCCCTTAACTCTCAATGCTCACTTCATTCACTTTTTCTCTCTATGACAATAACCCCAAGAATATGTAGATGAATGTTAAACATTTTTATTTCTATGGGGATATACCTAAATATGCACAATGAGAGGTTTTGGCAGTAATCATAGGTCTTATGATAGTTAATACTTAACCAAGATAAAGTCACTGAATTAACTTTTTCCTTAACTATGTAAGTTTGGGCCTCTCAGTTGTGTATATGGGTATATAGCCTATATGGGTATCAATTTTCAATATTTACGAGTGCACCTGGCATCTCTGTCATTAGAACAACTTCCCATGACAAGACAATATCATTATGGTTCGATTTTACCATGTTAAAGGCAATATAGAAAGCACCAATTAATTAAAAACTAGAAAAACTGAGAATTAAATAACCTGCAAATTTTCAATGATGTTAGTCATCAAACTGGTCCCATAACTAAGCCAGGACAAGTAGCTACTGGAATAGTAGCTACTTGTTGCAGACATGTTGGCAGTG
Organism: Platycnemis pennipes; assembly: GCA_933228895.1. NCBI lineage: Eukaryota > Metazoa > Arthropoda > Insecta > Odonata > Platycnemididae > Platycnemis > Platycnemis pennipes. Next base: position 85,747,433 of record OW121851.1, read on the forward strand.
GCTCCATTACTCCCAGCCTCTTGAGTTGCTCTCCACCTGGCCTCAAGCACATCTAGTCGGGCCATCTTGTCTTCCTGTGCAGCTTGTTCTTCGGCTTCTTCATCATACTGTTTTGATCAGAAAAAATGCATGAAAGTTTTGGCAATAAAATATTCACTTTTTTAAATATAAATTAAAATGTTAAATGTGAAATTTTATATTTCTAATTGTTAAAATCAGATATTTAAATTAACGTGTGCCGGTCAATTGGTTCAAATAGCAACGATTGTCATATGGACTGTAAATAAAAAATGTTTTAATGTTTTTTGTGATAAAGTAGCCATCACAAGAACTGAGGTGTACTGTGATTCCTAGATAAAGCTAATTTACTATCGCTAAATTAGAATATTTTCGCAACAGGTTATGGGCCCAGGTCCTTCAAAGTTATTATATAACGGAAGTGAAGTGAAGCGATAGTAAGAAAAAAAAGGAAGAATAACTTAGGTTACAAAGAAAAGTGGTTACGGAGAAAAGGATGTCGCGACCAACAAAGAAAAAGATGCAGATTTTCCTTATCATTGACAATTTAGAGCAAGACATTAAAAATGGCATGGAGAAGAGATAAAGATGAAGAAAAAGGTGAGAGGTACGCAAAGCTGGGAAAAGAAAATTATTTTACGTGGCAACTAACTATGCGTTCTCTACTCGTCGAGAAAAATTGGTGGACCGCAATTGATCCCGGCTACAGAGATATTTCCGAGGATGGTTTGAACCAGGAGCAGGCGAAATTAAATAGAAAAACATTAAATTTGTTAATACATAATGTGAGTACTGCACACCTTGAAGATATTGATGATTGCACACATGCACTATAAGCTTGGGATACTGGGCTATAATACTGGAAGAAATCTACACAACTTTTACGCTTCTTCACACAATGATGAGCCTAAGAGATATGATGAACACAGAAAAAACGGACGACCTGTCAATGACAGAATACATGGCAAAGATTCATGGTTTGAATAGAAAACTAGCCAAGGGAAACATACATTTTTCTGACAAACATATCGCTGTTTTTCATATTGGGTTACCGCTGGAGAAATACGATGGACTCGTTCGATCTCTCGAAGATGAAGAAGGCCTGACGTCATGGAAGGTAAAAGCAAAATAACTTCTAGAAGAGAAACGGATGGTTAGACATGAAGATTCAGTAAAAGCTTTAGCCATTAAAAGAAGGAACAATAACCCAGAGCATAAGCAAAAGGAGACCAGAAATGCATATAAATATGAAAAAGCAGATATCAAAACTCAGAATAAACCAACGGTGGAATATAGGTGCTATACTGTGGGGGGTGAAATCACATAGCGAAGTATTGCAAGAAACCCCAAAAACAACGGGATGATTACAAGCCAAAAGCGGTAGATGGGAAATCAAATATAGAAAATGAAGTAAAACACGCCAAAAACATAGTGTGAGAGAATTCAAGGCGTTGTGCACGACAAGGCAAGTAAATTGCACTTACAAGAGAGATTAATGGCTGGTTGATTGTAGGGTTACATCATATGATTCTGTGTTTGGAAATTTTGGATGAATTCAGCGAATATTCAGGCAATGTAGATGCAGCTGATGGAGGATCGGTGTTAATAAAGAGAACGGGATCCACATTGTTAAGAATCACTTAAGGGTGTGATGGGATGGACATAAGGCTGAGTAATGCTTTGTACATACTGGACAATGTCTAATTTACTATCAGTGAATCAACTAGAGAAACATAACCTGAAAATTATGTTTGATAATGGAAAAGTAGATATTATTGATAAAGAAAGGGAAAAGATGCTATTTTGTGGAATCAAATGTAGAGGTTTGTATTATGTGACAATCATGAAAGGTTCCTGTAACAAGATGACTTCAGAGGCTCAGTTATCAGAGGCTGATAACCTATTAAGGGAAGAAGAACATGATAATATTCCTATGCAGGTGAATAGAGCAGTTGCTGAACTGTGGCATAGAAGACTAGGACACTGTAATGTTCAAGACATGAAGAGAATATCTGCCATAAATTTAATTGAAGAGAATAGGGGCAGAAAAAAGGATAAAGATAATAATGAAGAAGAATTACAAGGTTCTAAAAGAATGTGAAGTATGCATACAAGGCAAAAGTAAAAGAAAAAAGTTTAATTCAAGATGTGAATCAAGGAGTAAACATTCTTTGGAGTCAATCCATTCTGGTGTTGGAGGAACTATTGAACCAGCATCCCCCCAGGGAGTTATTATGTCACTTTTACAGATGATTTCACCAACGTGTGCTGCATTAAGACAATGAAACACGAGAATGAAGTTTTGGGAAAATTTAAGAAATTTAAAGAGAAAGCTGAAGTGGATCAAGAGTCAAGGATTAAGGTTTCACTAACTGACGATGGAGGTGAATATACTTCAATGGAATTTGAACATTTCTTGAAACAGGAAGGCATTAAGCACATGTTAACAGTATCCTACACTCCCCAACACAACGGAAAGGCAGAGAGAACAAATCTAACCTTGATGGATATGGTGATATGGATGATTATAGAATCCGGAATTCCTCAACATTTCTGGGCAGAAGCTCTAAATTCAGCTTGTTCGGTCAGGAATTACTGTCCATCAAAGCCAACAGATCATCAGATACCTCAAGAACTTTGGAGAGGATACAATGTCACACAAGAAGAATTGAACAAATTTAAGGTATTCGGATGCCAAGCATGGACAAAAGAACACAGAGGCAAGAAGTTAGACCCTTGTGCAGAAGAATGCATATTTATAGGAGTTGAAGAAAATCTCAGTGGACATAGATTGTGGAATTTGACCAGAAGGAAAATAAAGGTGAGCAGACATGTAATTTTCAATGAAAATAATTTCCACATATCAAAGAACATAATAGTGAAATCGAAGCCCCTAGAGAGCATCATATGGAGACACTTAGTATGGAGGACAGTGAAGAAGATGATAGTGAAGGAGAGTATAATGCAGAAGCCCATGAGGATGCAGATCTTAACATGAGGATGGAAGATGGATTTCAGGAAATTCCACTGGTGGAAGAAATAATTACTAGGGAGGATGAAGTAATCTCCACAGAACCAAGAAGATCTGAAAGAATTAGGAAGGAGGAAGTCCCCTGTCCTTGTTGCCATTTAGCACTGGATCAAGGTGATGTGATAGTACCAAAGACTGCATCAAGGAGCCCTGCACAGACCATAAGCGAAGGAATGGAAATAATCTATGGAAAAGGAAATGCAAAATATAGTAGAAAATGAGGCATGGGATGTTATAAGTAGGCCAGCAAACGTGATACCTAGACATTAGAGATGAACATGGTGAAGATATCCTCAAAGAAATGCCAAGCATGCAAAAAATATATCAGAAAAGGTTGAGTGCAAGTGCGTTAAATGACTCCACCAGACATTCAAGAGGCAAAATATTCCACAAAATCATCAAAAACCACCCTTTAGATCATTCATGTCTTCTTAGCTTTTACATATAATTATTTTAAATGTGAACTTTTAAGTTCTAAGTCATAAGAAAATCTCGCTTGACGGAGAAATTTGTCATTTATCGTCAGCACAGAAAATACTATTGAGATCAGTTTTTTTATAACCCAGTGCAATTGCAATTGGCGCACTAAATGTATGATAATAAATTGATATTGCTACAATGAATTTATGCTTTCATAATAAAAACTCAAATTATGTATAGGAATTGAAGTCCCAATCACATGGCTTACCTCAGAGAGTCTTACAGGACCAGCTACTAAATAGAGTTGCTCAATTAAAATTACCCAAGGGGCGCTCCTGATTTTCCTTACAGGAATTTGTAATTTCACTTTGCCCACAAATCCTGCTCTCACTTGAATGGGCAATCCCAACTGTCTCAAGGCATCTTTCTTTAGTGGTAGATTTTCAAGTTCAACTTCACCTAAAATAAAAATCATGATGGAGAACAATGCCCCATTAACCAAACCTAAGTTTGTCTGATATGAAAAAAGAAGGATAAGAATTTACACCAATTGGAGTTCATTCATGTACACTGAATGTACTAAGTAGTAATCGATTACTTAAAAGCGCCGTATTGGGCCAGATATATATATTCTCTTCTTTTTACTGCCAGTAAACTGACCAGGCCAAAAACATAAAATCCGATTAAAACAAACAAGACATCAAAGACTAACTTACCTTGTAATAACGCGATGCTTAATTGATCTGTATTCAAGTTTTCCACGTACTTCCCAAGATAGTTATTTAGGACCCAAGCCACAAGCCCTTCAAGGCCTAACATTTCCAATTCGTACACTTCACAGCCAAACCATAATCAAAATTGTCGATTCATAAAGGCACCCTGAAAAAAAAAAACTGTTCAATTTGTATGATTTCACACGGGAATGTCATGACCCCAAAAGACCCACGGCGAACGCCTGCAGTTATTCAGTATATATAAAAGTAGATAATAATCACAGAAACAGATATACACAGTTTAAAAAAACTTTCTATAGTGCCAATACACTAATGCTCTGGTATAATGTGGAGAATTTCATGACCTGCTATTAAAAGAAAACGCACGAAGTATATTATAATTGTTCACACATCACAGGCAACGCAGGTATTCGCCTACTACATAAGCATTCACTTCAAACCTTATTTATTGCATGACATCATTGTTGAGGCACGTATTTACATTTCATATAACACTTGTTATACATCATCACCGATCACATTTCTCAAACGAAACATACACTCGAAATCCACGGTGCGCAAGTGCGCGAATATAACATGCAACTAGCGATATTCGTCTGAAAATGGGACTGTTTGGGATCTTTGGGATGTTTGGCGTGTACCGCGTGTACCATAGCTATAGGAATATAAAAAAGTCAAAGTAGTCCAGCAAATTTTCTGAAAACCGGCTATTGCTCATAGATTGATATGTAATATTCTTGTACCATATCGACATTTTTAAATCTCTAGAATTTTTAAACAATATAGTAATTTCTTTTCATTCGCATGGGAAAAGCTATTATTTCGCAGAAATTTACGATTGAAAATTTGATAACTTTTCTTCAGCATAACTGAACCAGGAGGATAACAAAACTTTCCCCGGATTAAGCACCTGAAGACCGTGCACCCAAGTGTGACTGTTTATACTTACGTGGGTGTTGCTTGATGGAAATATTTTTCTTTCCCTCGAGCAATTATTTGCATTTTGATTTTTCCTCTTTCCAAAATACAGATTTTGATGACCCTATGTTCCGAAGTCCATGTTAAGTGTGAGAGTTTTCAGACTGATATAAAAATAAGTATGTGTTTCACTCGTGTCACCTAAGTAAACCAAAGAACAGTTTTTAAAGAGATTTGCGGCCGTTGTGATGAAACAGAATTAATTTTAGAACGGGACCAAGTTAACTCAGAAACAAGAGGAAAAAAAGGTCACCCAAAGAGCAAATATATGCATCGCAAAGTCGGCAATCAGCCCTACCATGACTCAACTTTTCGCGGTCACGGCCACACAAATTTGACCTCTCCGCGGCCGGCTGAGGATCAAAATGGGAATGAAAATAACGGGGTGACGAGAGGTTGCGTGACCAACGTGACGTCATTCGAACTGCGTCTTCAAGGAGGTATTCATTGAAGATACGGCGACGGTAGAGAATGATTGTGGGCCGGACTCAAAACATTTAGGTGGAAGCTTCCACTCTCTTTATCTAGGGTAAAGAGAGTGGAGGGAAGTGAAAGAAGCCTTTGTATTGGAAGTAATGGCAATTGCAATTATGATACGCAAGAACAGAACTACTGGCCGTAAACATCACGACTCTCCTGCTTAACATTTTAATTAGTCCCTTACCTACCATTTAAGTACAATTCTTGCCTTATGTACGCTTTAGCGTATGTAAAAATGTATTTTTAATTAATACTTACCTATAGTAAGTGAGTGATATCCCCAAACGATTGTTTCATTCTTTTGAACGCACTTGATCTGTGTAGGTTAACGGGCAACGGATTTACAGTTTATGCCCACATATTACCATCAAGATTACAACAGAACTGTTGATGGAATGATTTTTCATAGGTTTGCTTTTTAGGGCAATTTATTTAAATTAAACCACTCACATTTCAAAACCCACAAGTTTTAGCATTCATATAGGTACCAATTTTACCAATCTATGTCTTTGGTGGGTATTGCTGTTATTCATCAATTAATTATACATTTACCTCGGATTTCATTGGTCAATTGCTATAAAAGCTATCACCCTAGGTCAGCCGCTTCTCTTATGAATAGGCCAATTTAATACACATACGTTGAATTTCAATGTCAGTAATATCCATCAGGCGTAGAAAGGTACCTAATAAGTAGGCCATTAAGTGAGTGCCTTTAATGAGTAGGTGTACTATACAGACTGCAACCCTCTGCTTTTCCCCACATTTTTTCTGCAAGATAATGAACACAAAATAAATGTTGGAACTTTAGGACTGGAATCGTGGATAGCATGGTGGTCTGCAAATTGGTCCAGCAGGTCTGTGGTTTGATTCTCGGTCCAATTAACCTAGGTTACAAGCAGTTTGTTTCCCAGGCAATTTGTAACTAACTTTCTTCCTGCAGTTCAATATTTGTTCAGGTACCAATTTTACCTCCTTTTTCACAATGAATCTAATAAGGTCACCATGGATCCATCGTTGGACAAAAAACTGAATTGACTTTTTGGTCTATTACCTACTCTGATTTTTCATTCAAGACAGTTTTTTACTCTTCAATTAATTTATGTCACACTTGAAAAAACTTCCTTCAAAAGGCTATGGGCCAGATTTATGTGAACTATGGCATTTGAACAAAGTGGAAGTATTCTTTTTTTCAAGAAATCAACGAGACCGTCGGACCAAACTGAAATGTCAACCTCCACATTTAATGGAGATGAAATCTTTGGGTATGAGATCACCTTCCAGTCAAGTGAGACAAAACAGGAAGTATAGCTGCTCCTGATGCATTCATTCTTCTAAGAAGCAATCGAGAAAGAGGACTCGTGTCTAGCAAACTCGTGTTTATGTTCTCATTACTAAAAGGAACATAGCCTTCACAAAGGAACTTAAGTGCTCAATAGAGTCTGGAGAACACGATTTGTAGAAACAGGTTATGAAGGAGGAGCTCAAATCTTTGGATGAAAACATGTTATGGAGTATAGTAGATTTGACAAAGGGAATAAAGTGATTATAGACAGGTATTAAAGATTAAACATAAACCGAATGGTGGTACTGAGCGACACAAAGCACACCTGGTACTAAAGCAGGAAACCTAGTAAGAGGGTGTTTATTTCAAGCAGACATTTGGTCCAATGGCTTGTTTTGAGACTTGCAGAGCCATTTTAAATGTTGCCACTACTGAAAAGTACCAGTTGTGCCAACTTGATGTTCATACTGATGGTATATTACATGAAAAGGTGTATATGCACCAACCCTCTGGGTTTGATGACTGGAGCTAAGTCATAAACAGCCTGTGACTACCTTCAGTACAATTGAAGCATTGTACATACATCACTGCCATTCTATGCCACAATGCTATGTTTGGGAACCAACTCCTTCCCATCCTTAGCTTAACAAATTCACTTTGCAACACAACTATACATTCCCTTCCATTAAGCTATTTCCTTAATTATCAATTTTCTTTACTTTGAGGCATAACACCATCCTTTATTTAAGTGGTGTAAAATAGGTGGACAATTTGATGAGGGGAGGTGTTTTCAGGAATAGGAGGAAGTTACAGAGAAACATTTCATTGACATTAAGCCTGCTCTTGATGAAAGGTTCCTAGGGGATCTTAATGTCCCATTTGACAGAGTACTGAACTCAAAGTGCTGTCCAAACAGCACCCAAAGTAGTTCACCAATGGAAAATATGTCACAATATGGGGGCGTTTACTCGGAACCGAAATCGCAATTTTGTACACAAAATCGTTAAATGGAAACGAAAAAAGAATTTTAGTGAAAAAATTAATCTTCTAACTACAACAATTCACTCATAAATCAAAAATTAAAATAAGCAAAAGGTGATGCCCACCGAAAATGCTGCTGTGATAACATTGACGTCATTTTCCTCCCGTCCTTGACTGCTTTCAGGGGAGAGGAAGGGAGTGGAGGGGGATTCTCGGAAGGTCTGCTCGCACAGATTCTGTCGCAATCATTCACATTGGCCAAGTCAGCTGTGTCCCCCGCATTGCCATAAGGCAAAGTAGCTTCGCGGGCTCAGTTGTGATTCGACGAAGTCTATATACGTCAGAGGTTGCACCACGCCCACTTTTCCGAAATGGTTAAAAACATCAGTTTTTCACCGCTTATAACTTGGGAAATAATTGTCGGATCAAAAAATGGAAAAATACGGGATTTTTTATTTTCCAAACTCTTATCAGATTCGGCAATAGAAAAAATATGTTAAACGACCCCATTCTACAGTGCAACAACAAGTAGGTAATGAAAAAGTAGTTAAGATTTGTTTAGGGTACAGCAACAGCAAAGGTCATATTTCACCACACATTTCGCCTGACACCCAGTACTGGAACTAAACGGACATTAAGGGGCCAAATATTTTCTATTGACGACATAGGAAGATGCACGGGGCTGGGTGTGAGTTACTCATGCTGAGCCTCTTAGAGGGAGAGCATTGCCTTCCATGTCCATTGCAATGGACAGCAAAAGTGAATGACAATCAAACATCACACCACCTCTCCCAATTCACGTTATTTTCTTTTAAACTTCTTATCAGCCCATTTCTCCAATTCTACCCACTCTTTCCCCAATCTTCCTCCCCTCTCTCACTAGAGGCATATTCAAATGTTTGATATGATTATATTTCTTTTATATTATATAATAATTATACTACCTATAATTATTATATTATACTATAATATTGCAGTTGGTAATGGAATAAATACATTATCATTATTTTTGAATGAGGAATACTGCTATCAGCAGGATTGCAGATTTTGCCGGTAAAACTCTATATTCTGCACTACAGTAAGCTTTTGGTTGAATGAAAAGTAAAAATTCTCATTAATACTCAAGTAGCCTACCACATTGGGCCAATATTGGTCCAATGTGGTTGGCTACTTGGGTAGGAACCCATTGGCCTTGAAAAATCCAATAGCCTTTCTAATAATTCTTAGTTATTATTGTTTTGCAACAATAATTAAAACTTAATCTTCACAAACAAGAAGGGAAAAAATGATCACTTCATCAAAAATCACTGTGAATGGGCAAATGAACTTTAGTCATAAGACTGTTGAAGCATAAATACAATTCAGTGGGGAGAAATCATTATTAAAACTATTAAAACAGGTTTTCTCTCCATTTTCTGGTAAAAAGAAATTAAAATCATTAACCCATTCGTCTCTTTATTTTCTATGAACTTAAACCCCTATTTATTTTCCAGAAAATTTTCATTTTCAAATTATTTTATTTTTTTGCATATTAAAATCAATTATACCTTCAATATTTCAAAACTTATTTTCACTCAATAAAAAAGACTTGTGGTACATATCACTGGGAAAAGAGGAATAGCATTAGAACATTGAATTCCATCACAGAAGCAACAATAAATACGTTTATAACGTCACAGGCAAATCACCGGATCTTTACCTTAGGGAAAAATAAGGCAGACCAGCGAACTAACAACGCTTTACCCCAATGGGTTAATAAAATGATATAAAATCCCAATGATTACCCAATTACCCTGTTCTCAAGAGCTTCCCCATAAAGGATCATACGTATTAAAATCTTAAGTAAAATGAAACTGATGGATAAGGGCCTCAAGAAAATATGTATCAAGTAATGGGTGCACCCTCCAGGAGGTAGATGTATGACATAATCACCTCGGGAGTAAGCAGTCACCACTATGCCTGCTAATGAAATAAATACATCTTGCATTCAATCAAAACAAGATTCATACATCAGAAGTATGCCATCATTTTTAGTTAAATCTGATATGTTTCATCCTTTTTGCAAAATAATAAAATAGTCTGTCATATAAAAATAAAAACTATTTTTATTCTACTGCTATTCATTGTTATATGAAACATGGCATGTGGTAGGCAAATGTACAACTGGTGACAAGAGTATGGTGTAAGCCCAATTTAGAACTTCAACATCAGTCTTTGATTGACACAAGGTAAGATCTTGATGAGCAATCAATTTTTAAAATATCTGTCACTAAGAAAACAAAATGATTTATGTAACAAGAAAATATTGCGTTGTCTTCCATTCAATCTCTCTGTCGAAATATAAAATACTGATGATACAGAAGCATGTGCTAAGGCCAAAGATGATTAAAATAATCCATCAGGTGCTGAATATGTAAAGGTTAGTAATGAAACCATTTAATGTTTTATCATTAAAATAACCAAAATTTTATTTCCCTGCACTAAGTGAAAAAAGAAATGAATTTATATATGACACTTAGAAATAAATTATGATTGTAAAGATGGTTGCATTGACAACACAATGTATGGCAATACTACAGAGATCAGCCAAAAGTATAACACATAGCAACACTGATATAAGCTCTATAAAAACTTCATAACATTTTTAATTGCATATGAGCTTGTTTAATTCATAGGCATAACAAAACCAACAAATTCTTTCTCATTAATTTCAGAATCTTTTGGCATGACTTACATATCAGTCATCAGTTAAATCATTTAGCTTTCACAATGTTAACATCCAGTGCATAAAAATTGTATTTAAAAATATGAAGGTAGAATTATGGCGGTATTAATATCACAATTGTTCAGCAGCATCCATCCCCTTGTATTTTTATCAATACAAAAGAAAAGCATCATTACTGTAATCGAGCAATTTTAAATGTGCACGAAGATTTCACAGTGAGAATAAAAGGCCCTTCTTGACCTGACAAAAAAGTGCTTGGAATTATGTCATAAGTGCCAGCAGGAACATTATCCATTTCTAAAACCACAAATCCAGGCCTGGGGAAGAGAGGAAAAAAAAACAAAATTAAAGACAAGCATATATATTGTGTGTTGGCTAGACATTATTAGGATAGGAGCAAAGAAAAAGAAAATTTAAATACCACATATATTTGTGCTAATGTATTTGAGAAAATATTGTAAAAATTGAGGTTTGACCCGTGGGTAAAAATCCACTATTAGTAGATCTACTATAAGTGGCGATTTCAGCATCCACTAAAATTTCAGTGGATCCACTATTAGTTTTTTTGGACTTATCCACTTTTTTGGACTCCATTCCTTTTTATTGAAGTCTTTTATGAAAGTTATCGGCACTATCGCCTTTCCACTATCTCCGCAAAACGTTATACATACGCAAAGCTCGCCATGGCCTTATGTGAAATTCCTCTGATGCAACGAAGATTACTAGAAACAAATATCCGTTATCAATAGCACTGATTAAACAGTTTATGTGTGCCGCGTCTGTTATTGGTTGTTGTTGTTACTATGGTTACGATCGAATGTCACATGACTGCTAGATTTTCGCTGGTCAAGACAAATTGATTAACTACGACCATATAACTCACAAAGCCAGTGAATTATGATAGAAAAACGATTGATAATTGAAAAAAGATACCTACGTACACTGTGGTTTAGCGGCAAATCCCATTACCAACAATTTCATCGTCTATGTATAATATCAGTGGTTGTTATGTGTAGACGCAGAAAAAGACATCATAATCATTGCAGTGTGGAAGCAATACTGATGGAGGACAATAATCAAATTGCTCCAAAAGATGAGGGCAAAAGGGGCTCGATTTAGAGCTGATTAACCCATACAACTTTTCACGGCCTACGATGTTGTCACGATTGAAGCAAATTCAAAGTTCTACTTATGGAAAAAGTTGTAGCTATTATAATTGTGAAGAATAGATTTTATAATTTGATATTATTTGTGGGACTAAAATCCATAGGTTGGTTGCACAAGTTTTCCCTTATCAATCGGATGGGGAAATAAAAGATGGGAGGAAAAGAAGAGGTATGAGGGTTATAACAGTTAATTTAACAGGATCCTGTCAACAAAAATGGAAATGCCATTCATCATATCCAATAAAATGTGCATATCCTCTGAAATGAGGATATCCACTAAAAATGTGGATGTCCACAACTTAGGTTAGTGGATACATCTAATGATCCACTAAAATTTGTGGACATACACAATCTATGTAAGTGGATCCACTAATGCCTAGTAGATATCCACTACATGTTAAGTGAATATCCACAAATTTTAGTGGACATCCACAAACTTTAGTGAAAATCCACCATATTTATGTGAGTATCCACAATATTTAGTGGATATCCACCAAAAATTTTAGTGGATTTTTACCCATGGGGAACTTCACACGAGTAATATTTTTTTTGGCAAAAAATCACAGCATTAAAAAATTTTAATGCTAGAAGTATGTAGACATTTTGTGGGGGTGATATTTGTACATTGATGTGGATGTACATTAATATTTGTGTGGTAGTAATTGAGTATTATGATATAATGACGTTATTACATTACCGAAGATACTTCTAGTATATAATGAGGTTTTAAAATATATTTAATATCTTGAGCAATAATTTGGAAAGCCACAAAATATTTAAGAAATTTAAATTTTATCAGAAAAAAATATTCAACTGCTTCAAATGCTTAAGATCAACATTGCATCATAGATTTGTTCTAGCCATTAATGTAATGTAAATCTGAGTCATAAATCCAAATGTATCAAATCATGGCTAAAAAGATATATGTACATATATCTGATTCGCATATCTTCCCAAGTTACAAAACAACATGTTTGGAATGTTAAAATACAATATTATTTACAATTTACAATGCTTAAATACAATATGCATATTAAGCTAAACTTTACCAGACATTACAGCCACTGGTGTAAAATTGTAAATCTCTTGTACAGTTACTAATTATATAGGTTGCATACAAAAATTTGTAATAAGATTGTATTACAGTATCTTTCATACAAAGCAATGGTATCAATATTGTAATAAAGCATTAAAATTAGAGATGGGTTCTCGAATCCACCTAACCCCCCGAATCCACCGAATCTTACTGGATTCGAGGATTCGAAATTTTTGGCTGGATTCGATCGAATCCAGTTTGAATTCCAAAGAGCAATTTTCTTTTATCAAACCTTTTTTAAAGCTTTCTTAAGAATATTACTGTAACCTTCATTGCCATAACCACATAATTCATCGTTTTCACTGTCTCTCTTAATCACGTCAATTTTTACTGCATCAAAGCGTAAGATGCAATTTTCATCATAAAAATGTGATTTAGATGTAGATAAATGCATGAGGAATTTCGCTCGTGAACTCGTAGGTGGAGATAGCTCTCCATTTGCCGTATGATGGCAGGCACATTGCAGTCGTTAGTGTTAATACGGGGTTTACCAACATAGGTCGATATTTTAAAATAATATAGAATTTTTTTTTACTGCTAAAGAAGGTCAAACGTATATAATGTATACTATCTTAAAGAAAAAAATATTTTTTTAAAATGTAGTCTTCAACTACTGAGTGATCATGTGAAATTTCTTTTGTTCTATGTGTAAATTGGAACAAAATGAAAAATGCATAATTTTGTCGGAAACACATTAGTGTATCCTGAATGAGTTAATTTGTTTTGGTTTTTCAGCAATAAATATTAATAATATGGTCAGATTCGATTTAGATTTTTTTGTAGTGTTATGTTGTTTATTAAACTGCAGATATAACAAACACTAACTGCACATGCATTCACTTTTGCTTTGCATGATAACTATTTGAAAAGGAAACATGCCTGTCATCACAATGTTCATAAACGGAAAGGTAGATTCGGGATTCGATTCAAATCTTAGTTGGATTCGATTTGGGATTCGGATTCAAGGAAAAAGTGGATTCGACCCACCTCTAATTAAAATACCTGGAATATACTATTCATAAGCCTATTAATAGGCTTATAACAATTGCAGCACATTTGTAATATCAGAAAAATATACAAAGGTTTTATGCAAGTGCATCTGAAGTTTTAGTGTGTGTTACTCTAGCTCAGAATGGTTCTAATATTGCCAATTTATTATGTTTATTATCTTTAGCATGAATCCATCATACTCCATCATTTAGTAAGCTTTTAATCATGTACATACAAGTTCTAAACGAGTTATACTGTTTGTGAGAGCAAATGGCAAGTGTAAACTCTTATCAAACATAAATGTTAGCATTTAGATCTTGGTAAGAGTATAATTAAAAATGTTTAATGCTTCTGTGCATAATAATTTTAGTTGTCTAGATTTGTGAAATGTAGCTAGCTACAAGTTTAGTCCTGGGGCCGTATTCTGTAACTTGGATGATGTCTATCACCGGTGATTGACATCACCGAAAAACTTCACCCGTCCTTGACGTTTCCGATTCTGTAACTGGGTGGTGAAGTTTCTTCACCCGGTGATGAGGGTGTTATGAAAAATTGCACCGTCTAGTTCTGGCAAAATTAGATTAGCCAATAAAGAGAGCCAGTTGTATCACATGACCGCAAGGTAGGCAAGTAATGTGCAAATTAAATGCTTGTAGTCACGATCATGTATGTTCATGCTTGTAATAATGGTTTCTCGAGTAATGATATGTTTGATAATATTTATTATGATGTTCTAATAACCCGGCTAGGTGACTATTAACAGTAGGATTAATATTACGAAGTGAACAATAGATTACTTTGTTTTATTGAACATCAACAAAAACAATTGCACCATATTCTATCGTGATACGTGAATAAACCACGGTGAAGACGGTGAATGTGATCAATTTTTCAGTTTCCTATTTTCAACTTCCACAATATCAATCATGAACAGCGTAAATGGTGTTTTTCACTTGTTTGCGAAGACTCAAATGTACACAACAACACTGTCATTCGCGTAATAAATAGGTATATCATCATCGTACAAGTCGATGGAAAAGGAGCTGGGAAAAACGAACGTAAATATATAACGAGCAACCGAAAAATTTCTTAATTGCTCAAATTGTTTGTGTTAAAATATTGCCCAAATACTCTGAATCTAATCTTGTTTGTGTACATATAGTAACTTGGAAATGTGATTGTTGGCTTGGTTAACCGAACTTGAATACAGTGTATCAGAACCATATAGACGTGTGTTATTCCTCGATCATAAAATCGTACCCAATATATTTGTAATAATTTAAACAAACATGATTACTCGTCGAAGTGAAATTAATTGGTTCTATTTTGTTGTAGACAACTATGTATTTTGGTGTCCATATAATCTTATTACTATACTCGTACAAGCAATTTTGACTTTTCTAAGTAAATTAGAGATGTTTTTATTGCTCTGCCATTGTTTTAGCAATTTTATAAATATTTATTTCAATGCTTGTATGTATGTCTTTTTGCCCCTGAAATTTTGGATGGTATGCAAAATTTGGGATAGGTTAACACAGGTCGTTTCTTACTTACGTCAAACACATTAATTTAGAGTTGTATGACAGTAAATATACTATTTTAATTATTGTTATTATATGCACGTGTTATTTTTTCCGTTTAAATATCGTCAGAGTCCCTACATTAACGTTATTAATGAACGCACGATGTTTGTTTCTCGCTAACATGATGGCGGACCCTCAATATATTTACGGGGTGATGAGATAAGGGCGGCTATTGAGGAGGTGATGTGATATCACCCTGTTTGGGGTGAAGAACATCACCTCGTCGCGTTACAGAATCGGAAGAGCGGTGATAGGTGATGTTCATCACCGGTGAAGGCTCATCACCGGTGATGACGAGTTACAGAATACGGCCCCTGGTTTACAGGGCCTGGTTGCACGATGCAGTGTTATTCAATATTCAAATTTATGGACCAAATTGTAACAGGTTTCAATTTATGGACATCCATTCATTCATACTAGTTGTTACGTTTTCACAATGAATTTTGATGGGACATACTTTAGTACATAAACTTGCACAGTTTCATACATCACGTGACCAGACCAGACCCGGTAAAAGTGTATGAGCACTTGACACACAGTGATTATTTCTCATAACTTCAATTCCTCCATGGGGTAACAGAATTCATGTATATTAAAATAGTGCCTGAGTTATAAAAGCAAATTTTATACTTAACAATTGCACATTTTCCAGCGAGCTCATTAATGATTGTAATTATTTTCTCAAGAATGTTGTAGATATTTTTTAATTCAATAGTTTTGTAAACAGTTACTATGCATGTATGTTATATATATGGTGGAAGTTCACAACTGATGATGAGAGGCATTGAGGAGGGACGTTTTGTTTTATTCGACAATAACTGTGTTTGACAACAGTTCTCTTTCGAATAAAAGGAATTTCATGTAACAGAGTAAATACTTTTATTTTTACCCAGGGGCAGTGTGGGTGCTCAGGGGCCCGGGCCGCTGCACGTCCAGAGGGACTCGGTTTTTGTGAGCCCCCCTTCTCCCTTCTGAAAAAATTGGTGCGTTAAAAACATGTTTCAGGTCATTATGGGAAAAAGGTTTGCAAATAAAATATAAACGAAATAAAAACTTTCGCTGTGATTAACATCCCGGCCCGCAGGGCCCTTCGGACCCAAGCCCGAAACCTAGCATGTGGCCCGGGAGCCGGGGCCCGGAACCTGAGCCACAGCCCGGGGTGGAATCCCCGCATACCCACCCTGGCCACACCACCCCTGCTATTACTCATGAAATCTTGTATTTCTTATTGTATTACACGGGTAGTAATTTGGACCTGAAAGGCAACTATAATTCAATTTGAAAAACCATTGTATTTTTCTGTTTTATGACTGTAATATAATTTTGTAAAAGCACTTGTATTTTGGCCCTGTAATACAATGGTTTTAAAGAACATTTATTACTGTATTACATTTGTAAAACAAATGCCCCCATTTTGTAATATGAACTATAACTATACCAAATCTGTGCTGTCTGGGTTAGATATTCTAATTTTAATTCTTGAATTATATTTGAGTATCTGCAGTAAATGTTGGTTTTCCTGATTTTAATCCAAATATTAATAATATTACATCACAAATCATCAAAATCTATTCACACTACTCAACAATTAAATTTATTCTTCAAGTATGCCAGTCTGTTTTGCTTATTCAAAAAAGAGAGACCACCATGTACTCAGAACTCTTAGCACCAACCTGAACAGACACGGAGAAATGTCTTTCTTCACCTCCTTACTGAATTTTAAGTTAACACATTCAGCAAGTGATTAATATTTACCTGAATGGGCCAGATGATTTCCTCTGGAAATAGCCTGTGGCCTTGGGATCATTGGCAACCACACAGACTACATCTATTCCTATTTGATACTGCTTTGGGCCTTTGAGATCAAGGAGAATGTCATTGCTGTTACTACTTGACTCAAGAGTAATCTGATATCGAGGATTATTTACGTATGTACTGGGATTGTTGGCACAACCACCAGCTGTTTTTCCTTTCCACTCCCCATTCCCAACCTGGCAAAGAAAGGAAAATAAGCATTCTGAAAAACTTTTGGGAGAAGCAACATACATATTCATATTGTAATGTATATTTCAATGTTGAAGCAAAATTTTATTTACAAACATAACACACACTCATAAACAACTGTTCTGACATCCTAATTTGACCCACAGTTTAGACAAACAGTTTGCATGAATGGATAAAGTACAGTTTGATATGAATAAAAGGATAGAAGTCTTGGCACTTCGACTAACATTTTCCACCCTGCATCATCAAATATTTATCTGAGGCTTCTTAGGTATGAGGAGAAGAAAACTGAGAAGAGTGCTACAATGAAGGTCAAGATGGAAGAATAACTGGAAAAATAGATCTTGGAAAATCAAAATGAAGGAAGAGAAAGACAACTAGAATTATCCACACAGCACAAATTGGTGGTTTCAAACACACTGTTTAAAAATCACAACCAAAATGATACACCAGGAAAATGCCAGGAGACAGAAAAATATACCAAAATGACGCCATTTAAATAAAGCAGAAATTCCAAAGCAGGTGAAGACTGCATATGCTACCTAGGGGTAGATATCGGCAGTGACCACAACTTAGTGATGATGAAATGCCTTTTGTAAATCAAGAAACTTAAGAAAACAAAGAAGAATTGTTGCAAGTAAAAAAATTGAAAGAGACTCAACAATGGTTGGACTTAGGGAAAACTAGTTACAAGAGTAGGTGACAGTGAAACTCAGTAGTTTTGGGAAGATCAAGAATTAGATTCTAGTGAAAATCAAGAGAGATAAAGTGTTGCTATGTGTTATACTTTTGGGTGATCTCCATAGTCATTACCATATTGTGTCATCAATGCAACCTCTACAATTATAATTTATTTCTAAGTGTCATACTTATTCGTTTCTTTTTTTTCACTTAGTGCAGAGAAATAAAATTTTGGTTATTTTAATGATGAAACATTGAATCGCTTCATTACTAACCTTCACATATTCAGCACCTGATGGATTATTTTAATCATCTTTGACCTAAGCACATGCTTCCATATCATCAATATTTTATATTTTGGCAGAGAGATTGAATGGAAGATAATGGAATATTTTCTAGTAACATAAAAAATTAAAAGTGGACTACAGGAAGCTTCAAAAGAAGTTCTTGAAAGAAGAAAAATCATTAAGAAAAAACCCTGGATCATGGAAGAAGTCTTAGACCTGATTGACGAAAGTACAAGAATGTGAAAACTGAAGGGCATCCCTGCTACAAAATGAATAAGGAATGAAATAAGTTGCAAAGCGAGAAAAGCTAGAGAAATGTAAATGAAGGTTCTACGTGAAGATGCACAACATTGCACATGGAATGGTGAAAGCAGCCTATAGGATTACGAGAAACCACTTCAAGGAACAGAGCACAACTTGCAATGGACAAGAAGGAAGAAATATTGATTGACAATGATGATAAAGAGAAGAGGGGGAAGGAATATTTGGAGCAACTATATAACAGAGGCAATCTCAATGAAAAGGCCATTGAAGAAGAATTGTAAAAGAATTAAATAGGAAGCTCAATACTGAGATGAGAATATGATGCAGCAGTAAGAAATCCATGGATGAATAAGGCTTCTGAAATTGATGATATTCCTGCTGAGTTAATTAAAAATGCAGAATAGAAGACATTAGCCCAGATATACAATACAATTTGCAACATATACTCAAACAGGAAAGATACTAATGGACTTTGAACATCGAACTACGAAAATTTTAGGACCATAAGCCTGAAAATATATGCATCACAGATATTGACAAGGATTATCTCTGGAAACATAGAATGAAAAGCAGAGGAGTTTTTGGGCAAAGACCTATTTGGATTCAGGAAAAATGAGGGCACAAGAGAAGAATTTTGGCCCTTAGGGTACACATAAAGATGAGAATGGGGAAGGGTACACATAAAGATGAGAATGGGGAAGGGTACACATAAAGATGAGAATGGGGAAGGACATAATGGTGTTCAAAACTTTTGTTGATTTAGAGAAGCCTATTGAAGAGATTGCCTGAAGATCAATAACAAGAAAAACAAAGGTAAGCAGTACAAGAGAAGAGGCCAAGCTAATGTTACACTACGAAAACGAAAGGCAGAAGAAGTAAGAGTATTGCTATCTGGGAAGTTGAGAAACCAGTGACAAGTGAAGCAAGAAGGAAATAGTCAGTAGAATAGCCCAGGCAAAGAGGACATTTTACCAAAAGAAGAATCTATGCATACCTGGATACAAAAGCACAGAAGTAAGGAAACAATTCATTAGAACATACATCCGGAGCATGCTTCTTTATGGCAGTGAGGATAGGATAATAAAAGCAGCAGATAAGTCAAGCCAAAAGCATTCAGAATGTGGTGCTTCAGAAGAATGATGAAGAAAAAATGGTTCAACTAAATGACTAATGCAGAATTCCTAAGAGGAGTGGGAGAAAAGACCTCGGAAGTCTGCTGAAAACCTTAAAAGAAGATGGGATGACTTAATCTAAATTGGACAACCGAAACTTAAAAAGGGAAGACATTTTGCTGATAAACCAGACTTGAAGAAGACTTCAGTAACAGCCACTTTAATTTTAATCATCTTAACAATATTCATGCTCAGGAACATTCCACATAGAGAAGAAACCCTAAATCCATTGCCTCTGTATCTATTGTTTCAGTTTTCAACAGCTGACTCAGGTCAGAAAAATTATGCCTGAAATGCAGGTCATACTTGAGGCCAAATGAGTGTAATTTAAAAAATGTGCATGTAATATTACCATAAGTCATTGCTTTGTGCGAAAATTAAGAATTTAAATTATTAACTGAATAATGAAAATTGATTAAAAAGCACAACACAAAAGGGTGAAATGCAATTTGATCTCATCCCATCCTGAATGGACAGTCATTTTGCTTATGCTTTGCTAAGCACATTTAGAGCTTAAAAAATAAAGTTGACGAGAAATCTTCAAGTACAATGTTGAATTTATTAAAAATTGGAATGGAATTAAGATTTTAGTGATTGCCTTTTCATACATGACTACAAGCACCATCACAACAGAAATAATTTGATACAATACGCAGTAAAAATTTTAACACTTCATGGATCACTAGAGATCTTCAGGAAGTGTGCATTCATTTGAGCAAAGGAACTCAAGTGGAAAATTTTACTGTTTCTTCTCACCTTGGTGTGCCGGTATGGAATACCAATTTTCTTCATCACAAAAGGGCAAGTAGAATAAGCACGCAGGGTGTAAAAGATAGTGTTCATCTTCTCGTACTGTGAAACCACTAGAGTATAACGACGAGAACTTTTCTCATTTAGAACAATTTTACAAAGGTAGTGAGGGCTATTAATTCTGATGCCATCAATGAATGGGGGAGGATCACCTGTATATGAAAAAATATAAATTATTAAAATGTTCAAGACACTTAATTATATGAATAATTACAATTAGTACGACTGACTCACCTGGATAGTAAACACGTTTTCCCTCTGTCTTATACACAAGTACAGTAATGTACTCTTGATTTTCTTTAAAATCTTCCAACAAAGTGATGTGACGAGTTAAAAGAATCCAAATAGCAGCAGAGGATGCAGAAGGGGGCATCTGCACTTCAAGGGAAAACTGAGGATTTTCACCAACATTATATACATCTTTGATTGGCCCTATTCCCGCCTTCCATGACCTGTAGTATTGAAAAAAATATCAATTGACATTCCTTCAGTTCTTGATCTATACTTTTTTCTCAACAAAAGCAAATATAATAATAGACATTGCAGTCAAGAATTAAATGTCGACCACAGTTATCAGTTGCATGAACATTAATTTCTTTGAAGCCCCGCTCATGAATAGAAACTCTCTAGTAATGAAACATTCCTGGCATGTTATGAGAAACTTAAATGGTGCGGAAACCATGCATGATATGATTTGGATAATTCAAATTTTAGGTAAGGCAGACCAAATGCAGAAATCAAAAATCACTACTATCAGAAGGGCAAGCTAATTGTTTTCTTCAGCCTCAAAGTCAGTGTCTAATGCCTAATTATGAATGTTGTACTTTATAAAAGAATCTAGTAAAATCAACCAACTTGTAATTAGCAGAAATAAGAAAAAAATTGTGACTAAACATTGACACTAGCTGGAGATCATCTGCATGAGATCAGGTTATAAACAAATTTTAATAACAACATTGCGGTCGCCACATTATTAGGGAAAATTATCTTACAATTAGGTGGGGCCTTTAACTTACTGATGTATGCAGTATGTGAAGTTGAAGAGGGCAGGATTCCAATTGAGGTAGAACACATCAAAAAACCGACAAATGCTATCATAATCAATCCAAAAGACTCCATTGTCAAACATAGCAGCACTATTTGGGTCAAAATTTAAGAGAGACTTCATTTCTTCAGTCCAGTGTTTAACATCTAGCTCAGAATAATTTCCTCTCCACCGAAGATGAGACCATGGATTCTTTAATTGAAACAACTTAACACCCTGAAATATAAATGTCAAGTATTGAAATCCCACATAATACATGCGAACTTCACATACATGCTGCAGTATTGATGCAATGCAAAATGTGCAATTGTCATAATTCAGTATTTATAAGTAAGAAATGAGACACATTGACGGAATGATGGGTAATGAAAAAAGAACCTTGAAAATAATTCATAAAATACAGGAATTTTTACATTTTTCTATAACCTATTTCCCAAGAGATCCCCACTAACCCGTTTCCTTAATAGAAATAAACTCTCCATCATAATTAACAATAAGAACTCCAGATTGTTTCCCACACTAAGATAATAAGCTGCACTTACTAACAAGAAGATTAATCCTTTTGCTATCAAAGCATTTACTTTTTACCCTCTCAGAAAGCTCAAGGCTACTACTTGAAAATATTAGCTCTTTGTTTAAACATTTTTTTCCAAGCTTAATGAGGTGATATCACCGAATGAATGAACCGCTGTCCCTGATGTAGCAGATAAGGTGTGCTCCCTGAGCATGCATGAGAGACTTCACCTGTCTGCGATGGCAACGCCAGTAAAGCTGGGTGGCGAGTTATGAAAAGAGAGGAAAAAGACCAGTCAGCACCTAGCATCCGAGCAGTCGACATCTACTCCGCTCCGTCCGCACGCTACTGTACCAATCTGTTTAACGCACGCACGCGAGCAATAAACGTGTGTCCTACTGCAACCCATCTTTCTTATTTCACCATTTCACTGCGATACGTTAAGGCCCTTCAGTGGTGATCCCGATGTGATTTGGATGAGATAACTGCGTTCCGAAGCCACGAGGTCTCGTAACGACCGTTTACATGCGTCCGCATTAAGTTCTCGCTGCATTTACGGGTAATTTCACGAGTAGTTATAGTTCTTACTATTTTCATTTCGGTTCCACGCAACTGTGTTAACCACGACATAGGATGCCGGAGGATACAGCCAGCGTGGAAGCGAGCCGAGTGTCGATGCGGATGCTGCCATTTTGGCCGGAATGACCAGCTTTATGGTTTGCTCAACTCGAGGGCTTATTCAGTCTAAACGGCGTAACCCAGGATGCTATAAATTTTGGTACGTCATCGGCACACTCGATAACTCTTTTGCTGCCGAGGTCAAGGACATCATCACCAATCCTCCAGCAGATGGGAAGTACAAGCAAATAAAGGAGGAGCTTATTAGAAGGCTAACGGCATCCCAGGAGCAGAAGATTCCCTCCCAATTCCTATGCCGCCTGTGAACATTGGCCGGTCTTTCCATGCCTAACCTGCAGCCCATCATCACGATGCAGGAGGGTATGGACCTGGACAGTGTGGCCCGACTAGCAGATCGTGTGCATGAAGTCACCCCACGGCCGCAAGTTGCAGCAGCCTCCATCAGCAACACCCTCACTGAGACGCTGTTACAACGCATCGAGGACCTCAGCCGCCAGGTCATCGCGTTAACCACAGCCAACCCCGGTGCGAGATCCCGCTCGTGCCCCTGCGGTCGGTCCCACAGCAACAGCCAGCATGACTCCCGCGCCAACTCCCCCCACAGTGGCGGAGAAAGCGGTATGTGTTGGTACCACCGCTGCTATGGAGCCGATGCCCGCAAGTGCCCCTTACCCTGCTCCTTCCGCCCAATGCCATCGGGAAACATGTAAAGGTGTCAGCCGACATGGCCTCCGACGCCTGCCCCCCGACTTGCCGCCTGTTCGTCACAGACTGGATAACACGACAGTGTTTCCTCGTCGATACCGGGTCTGACTTGAGCGTTCTCTCCCGCAATTTAACCAAGGGACCCCGAGTGAAAACCACCTATGAATTGTTCACGGCAAGTAATTCCATAATTGCCACTTACAGCTAGGCTTCATTGGCCCTTGATTTAGGACTACGCCACGACTTTTCCAGGTGATTTGTCATCGCCGACGTGTCTAAGCCCATTATCGGGGCAGAATTGTTACGACATTTTGGCATATTAGTAGGCAAGCGAAATACATGCTTGGTGGACCCTCTGACGATACTAGCTGTCCATGGTCGAGTGTTGGCATCTCCCTTTGAGGGGGTTAGAGCCATTAATGGTGATGGCCAGTATTATGCCCTCCTACACGAGTACTCGGACATTGCACGGCCTGCCGGACATCCCCGTCCTGTGCCCACGAATTCGTGCATCACCTTCATACCACCCCGGGCCCCCCTGTGGCATGTAAGCCCTGACGGCTCACCTCACCCCGGATAGATTAGTTGCCGCCAAACACGAATTCGACGAGATACTCAAACTGGGCGTAGTGCGACCATTGAAAAGCTCCTGGTCTTCCCCGCTACATCTCGTGGAGAAGAAAAATGGTGAGTGGCAACCTTGCGGAGACTATCGTGCCCTCAATGCTCGCACCATGAGTAACAGATATCCCATCCTGCATATTCAAGACTTTTCTCATACCTATTGCCAAAAACAGCAGTGACCACCCCGTTTGGGTTATTCGAATCCCCCCAAATGTCATTTGGCCTCAAGAATGCAGCTCAAACTTTCGGAAGGGCGCAAGAAATAGGCGCGAGTGTCTAGGCTCTCAGCGCACAAGAATCACGCAGCTTCAAATGGAAGCGTCCGGCGGCGAATAAGCGTATGCGCATGCGTCATCCGGCCATTTGGAGTCTACCAGCAGCCAGACTCCCAAGCCTCCAAAACATCCAAACCACTTCAACGCAACGCAATGTGTGAAATATAGGCCGAATTTATTTATCCTATGCTATCTCGGCAACATAAAAGGCATGACAGAGCTGAAAATATAGTATATGTTTTACTGCAATCATTTTGGGTATTCTCAGGCTCCCAGACTACCCTTCAGCTTTGCCACTGCTCATAAGTGCAAACGACTCCTCCCTCAAGTTGAAAAAAATTTCATTCCCCAATGGCGGAGTGGAATTATATTGTGACATCTCCACTTCCATTGCCCGCTCGTTTGTGCCAAGTGCTCTCCAGAGACAAGTGTTCGACTCCCTACACTCCCTCCCCCACCCCGGCATAAAGGCATCAGCTAGGCTCGTGGCCGAGCATTTTGTATGGCCATCCATCCAGAAAGAATGCAGAGATAGGGTGCGTGCATCCCATGCCAACGCTCAAAGGTGACATGCCACGTATCTTCGCCCATTGGGAATTTCCTCAACCCGAGCCACAGGTTCGACCACGTCCATTTGGATCTGGTGGGCCCTCTGCCTTACTCCAACGGATATTGGTACTGCCTAACATTGGTTGATCGATACACCCGGTGGCCTGAGGTCACCCCATCATGGACATCACGGCGGAGGTGGTAGCCAAGACCTTCTTCCGAGAATGGATTTCCCACTTTGGCACACCCTTACGAATAATGACGGATCAGGGCTGCCAATTCGAGTCTCGCCTCTTCCGGAAACTGGCGGACCTCTCAGGAATGACGCATCTACGGATGACGGCCTAATATCCTGCTGCCAATGGACTGGTACAACGTCTACACTGCCAATTGAAGGCTGCAATCCGCTGCCACGAGACCGAGGCCTGGACGGACGTCCTGCCGGCGATTCTCCTTGGCCTCCGCTCAGCATGGAAGGACGATCTCAGCACCACCTCTGCCGAACTACTGAGACTTCCCGGGTGAATTTCTGTCTCCTAGCACCGGTCACACCATGGAGGGCCAGACAAATTATGTGGTCCAGCTGCATAAGGCAGATGACGAATCTGAGCCCTCGACCCGCATCCCGGCATGGTGAAAGATTCATTTTTATTTTCAGGTTCTTGAACTCCTCGCCATTCATCTTTGTCAGAGATGACAGAGCCCATGGTGCATTGCAGCTGCCGTACAAGGGTCCATTTGAAGTCCTTCGTCATAGCAGCAAAGGATGTGTCCTGCGCATGCGAGGATGAGAGGTGATGGTCTCCATTGACTGCCTCAAACCAGAAACCTCCGCCTCAAAGCCTTTGTGGTGTTTGAAGACATTCCGCGCATGAGAGCGGACCCATCCACCACCATTCTCCTGCCGCTCCAAGATGTGGCACCAGGAAATGCACCAGAACCACCGTCCTCGGGGACATCACCCCCAGCCATGGCGCAGGGGCCCCAGGATGTGGTGCCAGTCCCTCACCATGTAGAGATGGCACCTCAAGCTGATGGACAAACAACGTGAGCAGGGTGGAGAGTTCATTTCTCTCCACACCTGAGAGATTATATAACCTAACTCCCCCCCCTTCACCCTGACATCTCTTTTTTTTGTTGCTTTTTTTTATTGCTTCTACTCCACTCCGTCCGCATGTTACTGTACCAATCTGTTTAACGCACACACGCAAACACAAGCAATAAATGTGTGTTCTACTGCAACCCATCTTTCTTATTTCACCATTTCACTGTGATACGTCAAGGCGCTTCACTTAACACTCAACCTAGAAGTTAGAAATTTAAAACAAATTTGAAACATATTTCCACTAAACTTAAAATGTTTTGCATGAGTGAATTTTATTCTTATAAAAGATTCAATTTGTTACTTATTAATTACTAATTAGTTTTTTAAAACAATTTTTGTAGAATAACCATTTTTATCTTGAGTCGATAGCTTGGCATCAAGTCACAGCATATTCACAGATTCTGAATTATTTAAAGGCCTACCTTACCCAAGGATAAACCAATTACCCCTCTGAATATCATCGTTTTTTGACCACGACTGCTTTTTCAAAGAGTAAACTCACTTATCTAACAGCTAACCTCTGTACTTAAGAGGTTGCCCACCATCTGCAACCCAGTGGACTTAGTGGCTTTAAGATCAGCTGATAAATATATGTATATAAGCATGTAAAATACAAGATTTATACATATGTATAACCAAATGCATACTGAAGGGGTATGTACTTCTCAATACGAGTCAAGCCATGCCAAATTATGGCTGAATAACTAACCTTAACCTCCCTAATATCCAGCACTGCATATGCATGAGTTGAAACAAGCCCTGTCCTGTCTGATTCTGCATCACTTAGTTCCCCAGTAGCCACTGTGATGAGGACATCTCCTTTACGATGCCTCGTATTCAACTTGTCAAAAACAGTGTCTTTGTTGAACTCTGGATCACCAGGCCTGATGGCACATCTCTCAGGAATCCAACCAGTCAGTGCATGAAGATCTATGTTCTGTAGATAAAAAAACAGCAATTACTGACAAGGCCATCAAAGGTTTAGCATATATTTTCATGGTTCACTTCGATTAATAGTTTTGACTTTAAAATATTTACATAGACGAGAATAAGAATGATAGACAATAGAAGGATGATTTCAATAAGTCTAACTTAAAATGAACAGAAGAGAGATGAACAAACATCTGCATTTTTTGCCACGGTATTATTATTTCTCTGTAGAACATTGCCTGATGAATACGAGAAACCAGACTCAGCAATGCGATTTCCATTCCAGCCTATTAATAGCTATTCCAATTCTCAATATTTTTAAGACTCACTCATTCTTAACCACTTGGCTAGGAGTGACAATATACCTTGTCATAAAAAAAAGATATGACATACACACTTGGGCATGACAATATATCTCACTTAGAATTTGTTATGCTTCTTCTGCCTTCAAGTATGCTTTTTAGCCAGCAGATGAGTGATGTCTGCAATTGATTCTATGGAGAACATATTATGTAGTATAAAACCCAATATCTGTATGCATGGTTTATCACCCTGCCCCCATTAAAGGGCACTTTTTGAAAACTGCATTTTCCACTTAAGTGATCAGACATATATCCACATATTAGCTTCAATTTTTCTCAAGCATTCTTAAATAAAAAATTTTGGCGGGGTTTTCATGAGTTCACCTAATTCTGAGCGAATGGTTCCACCAACATTTTAGTAGAAACTGCTTTAAAGAAACAAATCCTCTTTTGAAACATACCACCACCATGTATCATAGTCATTCTTACTGTATTTGCATTTGTAAAAGCATTTGTTAAATCAAAGTCACTTTACCTAAATCAACAAGATACTATTTGGCATGGATGTTAGATACCTGAAGGGAATAAGGGGGACACCCACATATCTATTTCAAACTTGGCCCCAAAGGGTTGTACTCCAGGAACAATATAATACAGTAGAACCTCTATTTTACGAAGTTGAAGGGACCCAAAAATTTGAGCTTTGTAAATCAGAGGGTTTGTAAATTGGAGGTTATCTTCCATTAACTCCTCTGTCTCCGGAACTGATGTGTCACCAAAACCAGCTTATCTCCAACAGTTGGAAATAGTTTTTGGGGTGACACTGTCCCATGCTCTGGCAACACATCGCACAGCATGGAGCAATGTCCATGGAGGCACATCGTGCACATAAGAGGCTTGATCTGCGACAAATTCTAATCTACTAAAACTGCTGACAGTAATGCGAGTATACTTTCAATGCAATTAAACACTATGCTGTACTAAACTTGTCAAATAGTTATGTCAGGGTTGAAATCAAACTAATTTCTATGACAAATAGTAGTCATCTGCTCATCCTGGGAAAAAACAACAGATATTACGTGAATTTCCAACTGACCCAGTATATTTCAGTGGAAAGACCAGGAATTGCCTTTTTTGAAGAAAGTGAATCGTTTGAAATACCTTCAATAATATTTCGCAGCTGATGAAAGTCAATTGTAGAACTTTACTCAAGTTAATTTGAAATTCCCTCTTTTTTAATATGTGTCCTACAGTGCGGACATCTAGCGGTGATTTGCGAGAACTATTTACTCGCGGGTACAGAAAGCGACCGCCATCTCAAAGTCGCGATCGCAAATTCTTAACTAGCGACGTAAAACACTTCTAATGAAACATTATGTATTCAAAATGCATCAACATTTGAACATAAGTAATTTATTATTACAAAATTAGTATTCTTTAATGAAACTATGTCCCACGACAGCTGCAGCAAAGAACTTCCTACGAGAATGCTACTTTCAAGTGAAAGTTTGAACCAAGTTCTGAGTTGGGGTTGCGGCGGCTATCTTAAAGCTAATTTTAAATAATTTCATTGAAAATATGGACCTTTGTGACTACGAGTTCGGTATTCGCAATATACAAAATGATAGAAAGTGAATAGAATTACCAAGCACTAGTCCACTTATTTTATGAACTGGGTCATTGTTTACGAGAAGTAGACGTCGTGCCATGTGTCTTTTAACACTTTTTCCTTGAATCATAAAATCAGGATTCAATTGCGATTTGGATGATCAGTCTCTGGGATTTTTGCTACAGTTACAGCAAGTCAAAAAGCAGTATGCTGACATTCGATTTTTCCACATTTTCCCATATAAAATACTTGGGCCGAGGGCCCTCTCAGCATGACAGATATGGCTTCAGCTACTCCTGTCGCGGTATACAGCGATCGTTATTCCATTGTACTGAGTTCAGAGCTACAAAATCATTTCAAAAACTACATAAAACAGGGGTCAGTCACCCCTAGGGACCGGCCTCTCACTTCGTAAATCAGTAAAATGGAGGTTTCGTAAAACTGAGGTCATTTTACATGGTTTTCCTACATACAAAGATCGGGACAGGCGGAATGGTTCGAAAATTCGTGTCATTTCGTAAATTAGAAGTTCATAAAAAAAGAGGTTCTACTGTATGCTTCAATAAGAATTTAGAAAGGCAATAACTGAAGCTACTGGGCAATTTCACATAAAGAAATCTAATAAAACTAACAATGAGTGAATAATGACTGAATATTAAAAATTGTAAACTTGATTTAAAAAAATATGATCATGTTGCAATAAATTTCAGTGGATAACACACATGAATTTACCATCATGAAACATAATTTTAGTTTACAAATTACTCCGACATTAAATCTGAGGAGTGGTAATGAATATTGATGTGAACACTCATTAGTATACTGTAAAAAAGTCTTCTTGCTTTCAATAAAAACTAAAAATCTATTAAAAGTTTCATAATACATTGAATAACCCTCTAAGACCACTTGCCATGAACCTAAAGCAGTAAAAGAACAAGTTTCAATGAAGTGCTAGGTGCAATGATAACTACTTCAGGGAGCTGCAAAAAGGCACTTGAAACCAGTGACCATTTTGCTGATGTTGTCATGTTAAAAAAACACATTAATTGATGGAGGGAATGGGATGCCACCAAGTTTTTCCAATAACTAATGATAGATCCAGACTATTGGATGAAAAATCCTAATCTCAAACCTAAGTACAGCAAGATGGGTGTATTACTTGGCAGTGGGGGAAGCAAAGCCTACATAGACATCATCACACGACATCGTTCAATGGATCCAGAGGCAAAAACAGAAGCTGAGAACAGAAAGGCTAAAAGCAACAGGACATAGAGAAGAAAAACATATATTCAAATAACATGAGAAGATAGTAAGAACTACTGAAATGATAACTGAAAAGTAATTTACAGTGGAGGGATATACAGTCAGTGTGGGGATCATTTACAAAAAGTCAGAAAATAAGACATGCATAGTTTGACTTGTTGCATTACTGGTGAATATATTGGGTGAAAATATCTCGCAATTTCCACCAGGTAAGGTTCTTCATTTCCTCCTCCAACTCTATAGATACAATTTACTTATCGAAAGGTCAGAGGAGGAAATGATAAACTTGATCTGATGGAAATCACGAGATATTTTCACCCAACATAGTTTGCCTTCTTTCCAAAAACCAATCATAAGGTTTCAAAAGGGATGGATAACTCATAATGCCATTATATTGATGAGAGTATCAGAAAAAAATATTTAAATATAATTAGATGAGGGTGGTGAACAGAAAATCACAGGGGCAGTTCAAAATAGGGGACCGAGGATGAGTTGCATCACTAGAAATTTTAAATATATACGTGTTGCAGCCATACCTCACAAAATCACTATGAGAGACACGAGATGAAGACTAACCATAAAAAAGCCATTAAGGTAGTGAAATTTAACAAAGGTTAGAAAGATAGGAAGGCATGGAATGAAACAAATAGAACAAATTAATAGGTAATATCTCAGAATAAAATAACATAACATTCATGATACTACTAGAACTGAGCTAATTAATTAAAAGTTCACTCATAGGAGAGAGCTAATGACCAAAGAAATAATGTGAGAAGGAAAAACAAGCACAAATTTTATATTGAGTTTTCTTATATATGGTAGCAAAATATTAAAAAGATTTAAATTTAACAGGTAGCATAGAAATTCAGACATCAAGAAAGCAAAAAAGATCAACAGGATGGATGAAATATCTTTGGCATGGCGGAGAGGAAGAGGACTAGCTGGTGGAAATTTAAAATAAAGAGTAGGTGTACAAAGCTTGTGATGAGATGGGGAGATTGTATCCTGAAAGCAATTATATAGGGATGCTAACTTAGTTGGAAAGACATAAGAAGAGAACAGGCTGTCGGTGTGGACTGAAGAGAGGTAAGAAGCATACAAAGAAAGAAAGGGCTTCATGTCATAAAAAGAGGAAAATCTAGCAAACTAGGGAACATGCAGAAGTGATACATGCCTACTTGAACTCAACTGCTTGAATTTATGTATTTATAATATTATGTACCTGAGGAAATTGTACAGACCACATACTTGTTGAATAATAAATGAGTGAGCTCCCAAAGAGGAATCTTTCTCTTTTGGGAAAGAATTTCAAATGCAGTCTCAGAGCAGAATTATCCAGAAGATACGTAAAATATGGAAACCTTATGAGAAACCTACCACCTACACTAATAGTTTTGTGAGATAATGTACTATTCTTAGAAGAAATAATGTTAATTTGGTGGCAGGATATTTTAATAAAATCAAGCTCAGACAAATTAAATATTTTTAAATCTTACACTGTTAGAGCCAGGGAAATCATATCCTCCCATGACTTTCATGTAAGCCTTCTCCAGGATGGATATCCACAGTTCCCCACGATTGGTTGAGTATGAACATAGAAGTTCTCCATGATGTCCAACAGGTAAGGTGTCATCAACAATAACCTTCCGAGGGATACCATTGATGTGAAGCTTTATCATATACTTCCCAAAAGGATTGTAGATTGGATCACCCTTACTATTTCTTGGATATAAAATACTGATTATCAACTTCTTTCCGAAGCGACGTTCATATAATGCACTCACGGCCAATGATGCCACAAATGAACAATCTGACACAACAGTTTGCTTGATACTGAAACAATCTACAAGAGCAGTGTCACCTTTTCCCCTAAGAGCTATCATTCTGGGTTCAGGATATATCTCATCTGGTCGAGCCCAGCGAGCGAAGGCCTTCTTCTGTTTTGGAGACAGCCTCAGGGCTCCATCTCGATCTGAGAATGGCACAGGGTAGCGGAAGCGTTCCCCGAGGTCCACATTCATGAAAGGAACATACTCCACTCCATTGATGAGTGATGTTGATAAGAGTACACGTTTTTCCTCTTCAGAATATGACTCTTGGCCACCAGAGACAACAAGATGCAAACTGCTACCACGATGAAGTTTGTTCTGAGATCCAGATGCAAGGGGCTTCACAGTTTCTATCAATGCAGCAAGACAAATCAGACTTAGAAAGGGAATAATTATTCCACCAAAGATATTCATTTACAAAGCCTAAGACTTAAATAAAGTCAAAAATTAAAATGGGGATAGAAAATACACTTTACCCCATTAATCAAGTAACCAATAATTGTAATACAAATTGAAGTAATAACATTAATTAATGCCAGAGGCAGAGTGCTTTTAAGATAGAAAAAATATGTGATGATAATATAATAAGGAAATACATTTACATTCTTGTAATCTTTTCAAACTAGAGTATCTGAAGTTTATTGCAGAAATTATTTAAAATGCACAAACCCTGGAAAATACACCAGACAACAAAATCTTTACCTCCAGAGGGCACCACACCACCACGACCAACAGAAGGGATAGGGGTAAAGCTGACTGCTGCCACATTAGGTGTGGAGGACTTTTCCGGCTGGTCTTTTATACCTTTAAGCTCTTCTGCTCTCTCTAAGGCCTTCTTAGCAAGAATTGTAAGCTTTTGCTTGAGATTCACATCAGCAGTAGAGTTTGTCTATGGAATATCAAAGGAACAATGACTACAAAATGTGTACCAATGAAAATAATAAAGGATAATGAAACAGAATACAGTAATACATATTTGTTAAGTCAAGTACCACAGCATTACGTGACTTGATGCTAAGAGGAGAAACATAATGCAGATTTATGAAAAATCACTACATCCTTAAAGAAAAGAACACTCAATCAATCACTACATCCTCAGCCCATAGTAAGTAAACTGTTTCACACACATTTCTTCCTCAGAACTACTTACATTCATCAGTAAGTGAGAAATTGTCTACAATATTCCACATCTCATCCTGTGCAATGCCTTCACCACTATTTTCCCAAGTAAATTTAAAAAAGCATACCAGCACATTATGCATGATTCATGTCATCCCTGGCAACTCGAGATAAATGAAACATACCCGACTTTGTATCTACATTAAATCCTTTCCATCAGTTTTATTTTTCCTTCATCAATGTTGTTTTTGTTATGAAAATTCATAATGCGATACTTAAGACTTGAGCATGCATTCGTAACAAATTCACACATGAGTTCCATAAATTAATGTAATAAATCCATAGCCAATAATGGTAGCTCAAAAAAGATTTAATTCTTTCCCGGTAAACTGTTCTTGGATATTCTTCTGAGATAAACTTCTTACAGTGTTTCAATGTACAACTATTGTCTTCAGAGAAAAATGTCATAGTTTAAATTTTCTTCCAGTTACTTCATCCACTCTAACAATCAGATGCTTCCTATTGGTGGATGAAGGTGGGGGATGGGACATGCAGAATTTGAATCTAATACCAAATAAAAGGAGGGGACTTAATTCTTTCACTATGTATAATTTTCAGAATAGGATTCCAAGAAGTGGAATGATCACAAATAAAACATTTATCCCTAAAGGTGATGACCGAGTCATCCTTCAAAATATTGAATACAATTCAAAGTTTAACCTCGTGGAATACCAGAGAACAATGAATCGAAGGTGACACAGTTCTTTGTGCAGCCGGTGAAATTGAGAAGTCATCCAATTCAGTACTCAAATAACAATTCTTGCAGGGATAAGTATTATGGAAATTCTGTATTTCCAAGAACAATCAAGAGGATTTTAATAATATAAATAGCCCACACAATAACAAAAGACTTTGAAATTACAAATAATAGCCAAGCTTAATATACATAAATTAAACCACAATTTATGTCCTTAATTAAATGAAATAACAGCAGGGTTGTCCAGTGGGTAGAGAACTGTCCCTCTGACAGGTAGTTCCAGGCTAAAATCCAGGGGAGAGCCATCCTTAGACATTTCCAGGTAAACCATAGGTGAGTGATTCTCTGGGTATTACATTTTCTGGGAAATAATGGTCAGCCAAAGTGAAAAGAAATGTCCCCCTTACTCAACTCTGTGAATTTTACATGTTGCTTGGGTTTAGTAGGTACTTAAGTGAACTCCAGGATCCAGAAAGGCCTTTAGTTTGAACTCTGTTGAGGTTGGTGGCGGATTTGACTTACAGCATTAATGCTCATTTCCACAGCTTGACTGTACAACTCGACAGCTTCCTCTTTATTTCCAGCTTCATCAGCATCTAAAGCTTCTTGAAAGAGGTAATGGGCTTGTTGAAGCTCTTTGTGTCCCTGAGGCATAGCAGGTACTACATTTTTCCCAAGTTCTGTAAATTTAAACGTTAAATTCAAAATTAGTGAGTATATTCATTCCAACCCACCACAGAAATTTTACAGTTAGTATCATGTTTTCTACAGTACAATGAATCAATAATATAAATTTTTGTCTACACTAATCCAACCAGTAAAGGAAAAGATGTAATGACAGAAGAAATTCAGTGTTATCCTCAAACTGAAAAAGACAAGAGTAAACACAAAAGCAGGACACAAAGTAGAGCACGTGGAGCAATTAAGGTGCATATGTAACATCTTGGAGGAAAATGGGTACAGAACCAGCAATGTTCAATGGAGAAATTTTTTGGCAAAAAAGGAGTTTGATTAATAGAAAGATAGAACTAATGCCAGGGGTATTACTTGGGAATGATAAGTAAAGACTGGTGAAGAGTCTGAGTCTGGGGCGTTCTAAAACTTAGGAATCAAAGTAAAAAGATGAATACAGAACTTTTGAGCTGTATGTATGGAAATGAACAGAAAAAAATGAGATGGAAAGGATATCATACATGGACGTACAGGAGATGCTAAAAAAGAATAGGAAGTAAGAGGACTATGAGGGGATGGAGCAAGAAGATAGAACAGGTAATATGGAGCGATGGTGCTTAGGATGCGAAAGATGAGAGAATGTTTGGTTAACAATGGAAGAGGGAGGAGGAGAATATGCTGTTAGAACCATATATCTTAAATATGGATGTATTTAAGATATATGGTTATATGTAACAGAATGATTAAAGTTATGAAGAACGCAGAGCTGAAGAGGAAACATAAAAAAGTTTGTAGGTGTATTATACTTTATCTAAGTAGGTGCATCATGCTGCATCAGAGCATTTATAAGTATTTCACATGTATCAAACCTACAGTAATGGGTAAAAATATGAATAATAATGATATATAGTGACTCACATGATTCATTTCATTCCAACAAAAATTCTTACTTCACCAAATTCACCAAAGATAGACACGAAAAAATAGGATATTTAGATTCTACTTACAAGGAATGGAGAATAAATTGTTATGCTTTGATTTTTCTCTTATTTCTGACCAACACATTCATATTCACCCAGAAAAGTTTAAATCAAATTCAACATGAATCTTACCCACCATGCATTTGTCCATCAGAAAAACCCTTCCATATGATCTGATATTAGCTATCTTGTTTGATTCTTTGTGTTTTATGCATAAAAAAATTATAAGTATGTTTTGCATTAAAAAATATGTTAATGGTCCAACTACAATATGGTCACCATACAACTGGACAACTTTTGAACACTAAGGAAGGCCTCAATTTTTGGAATGACTCATGATGATAAATGGAAATAAATGATAGATAGATAAATTTCATAGGCTCCATTCGAAGCAGTGAAGCCTCCAGGCACAGGTAAATCCATGGCAACAAAATAATTCTATAGGGGTACATGAAATGAGTACAATTGTATGAGCAGGGACAGGGAACTCAAAGATTAACACATTCATCTCAATGTGACTCACCACTGGATCATGCAGCCCTTACACGTGTACATACCTACATTTTAAGAGGCGACATTGATTTGTGATCAAAACTGAATTGACCTCACAAAAAAAGCTTAATTTTCAATATTAGATCACTGCCCAATAAGTGACATTTTCCTTCTTTTGCTACCTCTACAGCATTAAATAAAAAAGCCAATGTGGTGAATGTGTTGAATGAAGCAGAAAGAGATAGCAAAGATACTTCACAAGATGGAGGTGAATGCATTAGCAATAGGTTGGAGTCATTCATGCTAGAAAAGAACAGAGTAATCATCAAAAACATGTTAGTAAACAAAATAAGGTAGAAAGAGGTAAAAAATAAAACCGCTGTGAGAAAACACAAAACAAATAATGATAAATGAAGTCAAATTTCACTGCATAATTTGAGTTCATGCCAGAATCAAATAGAATTAGGAATTTTCAAAGGAATGAAGGAAGGGTGGAAAAAGCCTGGAATAGGCATTATCTTGCTCTTAATGTTAGGTGTCACAAAAGAAATGGTTTAACCTCCAATCTGATATCTGAATCAAGTTTTGTAAGCTAAAGGCTGTATGATTATCTAATTCGGATATTATCACAAGCATATCTACTCTGAAATAAAAATCAAAGAGTTATTAACAGAGGTGACAGATCACATTATGGTTAGTCTGCTATGAGGAATCACTCTAAAATTAGCAGTTTAACATGCCCATACACATATTGATCTTGGTAACTCAAACCCTCCAGAAGAATGAAAGATGGGGAGGTTGCACATGATGACTGTAAAAGCTATGAAAATATTGCAAGACAAAAATCTATGCAGGGACAAGTGAGAGGGGTTAGATTGATAGAGATAGGAAAGTCTTAACAGTAGCCTGTCATATTTTACCTACCTGATGTGTGAATATGAAAAAAAAGAAGACTAGATTGACAGTGTTCCACATATTACAGTATTTACCATGGACTATTTCAGCACTTGCTCCCCTTTACCCTTTAAGAAAGTTAATTTTCCTATATCACTTACCTCCTCCTCAAAGTCCAGCAAAGATAGGAGAAGGAAGGAAAAGCAAAGCCAAGAAAATTGAGGATTGCGGAAGTGAAAATTTAGAATATTAATTTAATTTAAGAAATTAAAATAGCCCACATTGAAACTAAACCGAGAAAAGAAATAAATGGATGGAAGAGAGTGAAAAGATGGTCGAATAAGGAAACCTGTTCTTCTCCTCACACAAAAAAGTTCCTCAGCTGGGAAGAGATGAAGAATAGCTTACATATAGCACAGGAAAGGAAAATCATTGACATAACTGATCATTTTGAAAGAGTGGGAGGTAAATATAATGTTAGAGATTTAATGCCATAACGCAAAAATAAACGTTCCACATCTGGTAATTATGAGGGTATTTAAATCAAGGAGCCTGAGTAGATCTTCTAGAAGATGTACAGGAAAAAGAGAGTAATGCATTTGGGATATTGAATGCCTTCACAGAATAAATAAAAATGACAATGTATAAAAGAAGGAAAAAATGTTTCCTACATTTAATAATTACATGTATGGGTATAAGGTGAAGCCAGATGACTTCCAAAGGTTAATAACAATCCTGTCGCATAGGGAAAAAAGAAAGGTGATAAACAGAGAGCTAGTTCAACTAATGGGTATTAAATAAGGAAATAGAAAAGAGAACATTAGGTACCAAATATTAATATTCAATGGAGGTACATGATACCAGAGCAAAAACAACCGAGTCAGCACAAAATGCCGATTACATAACAAGAAATGGACGTATCACAACATAGATGGAGCAACAGATGTTACAGACTTTGGAAAATGGATACTTAGTCGTTACATACAATATTATAGTCATTCTAACTCATTACATAATTATTAAAATGAAAAGGAATTAGGAACAAGTACACCTTTAAACATGGTAAATGAATGCAACAAATTAAATGTTTCTACTTTATTAATTCAGGCTTACTAACATCATTACAGACCTCTGAAGCACATATGTGAACAATAAATTGCTTTACTTGTTTCAGGATCAACTCTGATGAGTCAGAATATAACCTAGCTATGTATTAATATGTGTATAGTAAGCTAGCTATTTTATTAATTTGTTTCTTTTGACTAAAAGCTTTCATCCAAGGTCATAGCCCAACCAAGGCATATTTAATATATCCAACCATCTACTATGATTATGCACCCAAACAATTACGTAACATTTAAAATTTAGGCTTTGCCTTGCTTTACCAATGGCTATGACTGAATGGGAAATTACGAGATCAATACATCATGAATTCATAAAATAAATACTTGAAGATGATAACCTGGCAATACACTAAACCATAACGCCAATCATAGGACTCACTCAATTTATCCAGTGCGAGCGCCCGTTCTCTGTACTGATCTGCCTTTTCTTTCCATGATAATGATTCTGGGTTACCAGATTCTGATGCTAAAGCCAGCTGACGGGCTGCATGCATATAATAATATGAAGCAACTTCAAACTGGCCATTCTTATCAAAATGCACTGCTCTCGTGGATGAGACTAGAGCGTCTTCAACCAATTTTTGTACATTCCAACTCATTATTCCTAAAGAAAACCTCCCACTCGTATAAAATCAACAATGTTTTCCCACCGCAAACACAACTTGAGGCTCCACAGTCATTTCTATTATGAATCACTTTGGATACAAAACTTCACACGGAGGTGATATGGAAGAAATGACCATTTGCTTCATCGTAATATCTACATATGACAGAATTTCACCACTTTTGTTGACTTATGCTTTGTGCAGTGGTTCAGCTGTTGTAACGCTTATCACGATTCTTTTGTTCCGCCTTTTAAAATTAGAGGGGCAATTCAAGCACATGAAGATGAGAGAAATAGCATGCGAAAAACGAATAAATGCTAAGCGCTCACTTTTAACTCCCGTAATTATTTTTGGTTGATTAATTAAATTATTATAAATTGTTTTTGTACAGTTCGGGGACGCGACCATTCCTTGCGTCAGGTAGAAATTTTGAAGCCCTTTGCTATACCCTGTTAAAAATACCCCATTGCATGTTCTTATAAGGAATTGGCAATGGGGACCCTGGTGAAAATAAACCGTGACAGACAGTGTGACAGACAATGTGACAGAAGCGTGAACACAGTGTGCTTAGAATGTGACAAGAGTGTGATTACAGTGTGCATACACCATGACAAAAGCGTAAATTGGGACTCAAAAGCGTGCAGAAAGCGTGATAGACACTGTGACGGTACAATGTGTTCACAGTGTGAGGACACCGTGCACACATTGTGAGGACACTGTGACTAATACCCATGTACAGTGTGCTGCACATTGTGGTCACACTGTCCATCACGCTTTGAAGGGAGCACAGTGTGCGTACACTGTGACTAATAGCCTTGTACAGTGTGCAGCACATTGTGGTCACACTGTCCATCACACTTTGAAGGAGCACACTGTGCGCACATTGTACATACACTGTGACTAATACACTTGCACAGTGTGATACACATTGTTGTCACACTGTCCGTCACGGTTTATTTTCACCATGGTTTCCCCTGCAGGGGAAACATAAATTCCCTATAGGGAATTTCATTTCCCTATAGGGAATTTCATGTCCTTATAGGGATTTTTAATGGAGTTCCCCATAGGGAACATAAAATCCCTATAGGGAATTTCATGTCCCTATAGGGAATTTCATTTCCCATATAGGTGTCCCTATAGGGAATGCCAATTCCCTATAAGGAATTCCATGTCCCTATTAAGATTTTCTATGGGGAATTTTTAACAGGGTATATATTGGAGGATCAATATATTGAAATGTATTAAAAATGAAGAGAGATTTCTTGTATTTAAGAAAATGGTCAAAGAATATCTTACTGATAAGTGCTTTTATAGTGCCAGTGAATACCTGGCATAGAATTTTTAAGGTTATTATTTTGTAAATATAGTGCATTTCCTGTACCTGTTTGACTAATTGTCTTATACACTTGCATGTATTATTACTGTGCATTAATTAATGTACACAATTGTGTCTTTCGGATAAAAAATAATACAATACAATATAGTTGTGGCATTGTGGGGCCTTATTTATCGCGGAACCACACGTAACTCGATTGTAGAAGGCCTTACGAGGTCACCTTAGATATGGTCATCAATTTGCATCTGCTGGATATGACTAGCCTGAGGTCGGAAATTCCTACTCGGAATGTCCTTGTCTGCCTTTGGTTCTTGAGTACTTTCTTGATTCGCTGAACCTGATCTGAGGATAAATATTTAACTTTAAATGATACGTATGTTATTCGGGTGTGCCACGTGATGTTCAGGTATTGCCCCGACGTTTCGTGACCTCTGCTGGTCACTTCTTCAGAGGGACATGAGGTCCTCGTTACCGGAGAGGGTATTATATATCTCAGATGGGTGGGTCGAGGGGGTAGAGGGATGGGGGATGGACTGAGATGTCATGGAAAAACGTTTGTGAAGTGTGAGCCTCCACGTGTGGCTTATTTGGAGGCCACCATCTCAATTAACGTTTTCTCTGTTCTTTATTATTTCAATTGCTTCCTGTGGAGGCCCACACTTCACAAACATTTTTCAATGACATCTCCGTCCATCCCTCTCCCCCCCTCGACTGACTCAACTGAGATATATAATACCCTCT
The DNA here is from genome assembly GCA_933228895.1 of Platycnemis pennipes. Taxonomy (NCBI): domain Eukaryota; kingdom Metazoa; phylum Arthropoda; class Insecta; order Odonata; family Platycnemididae; genus Platycnemis; species Platycnemis pennipes. The sequence goes on from OW121851.1 coordinate 85,788,244, forward strand.
CCGGCAACGAGGACCTCATATCCCTCTGAAGAAGTGACCAGCAGAGGTCACAAAATGTCGGGGCAATACCTGGACATCACACAGCACACCCGAATAACATGCCTATCATCATGAGCCGCGAAAGCTTGAACAATGCTTGCAATGAACAATTTAACTTTAAAAGTTCAGAAAGGAGACAGTTTTCAGTAAACACTCACCCATAAGTAGAATTACCCTCTGCATTGACGGAGAATGCTCATGCATTGTCCACTGCCATCATGATGGCAGTGGACAAAGAGAACAAATCATAATTTTTGTGAAGTCTTTGATGAAGTAGGTACCTGACAAGAAATAATTATATTCAATTGCAGTAATAGTGAAACAAGCGGATAAAAATGGCACACTTAAAAAAATTGTACCCACAGAGCCTTTAAAGATACTATGTACCTGATCATAAATTTTGTTGAACTAGAATATCACAGAACTATAATTGGCCCCAAATGGTGATGGTACAATCGGTGAGTAGGAAGCTTTATTTATGAATTTTTGGATGCATGGTATTCTGTGTGGTAGTTTGAGTCAGTTAAGTATTTAGGCTTTAGGAAATAGACTTTCACGCTCATTGAACAAGTTGATGAATGAAGTGATATCATGTCATCATCATCATCATCATCACGGGTCAACAATCCTAGGATTGGTTTGACACAGCCCTCCACTCGATTCTTCTATCGTCCAACCTCTTCATATTAACATAGTTCCTCTTTCACGTCCTTTACGACCTGTTCTATGTAACTCACATGAGGCCTGCCTTTTCCATTCTTCCCATTCACTTTTCCTTCGACGATTGTCTTCATCAGGCCATCATGTCTTAAGATGTGGCCGATTAAGTTGTCCCATCTTCTTTTTATAGTTTTCAGCTGACTTCTCTTTTCTCCCACTCTTCTTAGGACTTCTTCATTTGTCACTCGGTCGATCCATTTTATCTTCATCATTCTTTGATAGCACCATATTTCGAATGCTGATATCAGGTAAGAGGTGTTATCATAATAATGGGTATAAGAGCCAAGTGTGTGCCTACTTCTTGGCACACTTTCTGCACACTCCTCTTACAGTTTTTGCCAAATCCTGTATTGTAGATTATTTAATTATTTATCCTTTGATGAAAATAAAGTGAGAAGGAAGTGTGCAAAAAATGTGCATATGCTTCTTGGCACATTTTCTGCACACTCCTCCTACAGTTTTTGCCAAATCCCGTTTTTGGCACACTATACTCTCGCACTTATTTCACACGTTACGAGTTTGAAACCACACTTTTGACACTCTTACACACTTCCTGTACATTTTTTTATGCTTTATTGCAGACTTTATTTTCACCAGGGTGGTGCCAGTTGAAAAAGCAAAAACTTGTTGGAAACACTGAGACATACTTTTAATGGCTGTAAAAGGGGAAAAAATCATTGGAATATTAAGGAGCAAATACCAATTTATGTATATATGTGATGTGTATGCATGTGTATACAAGATACAGAAAACTAAGTCAATCATTATTGCCTGACAAAGACAGCAGAAGGGTTGGCGAAATCACACACTTTATTAAATAAAAATCAGAGGTACCAAAAGCAAAACAAGAATTATTCAGCAAAAAAAATCTGGCAATAATGGGGTCGTTTACCATATTTTTTTATTGCCGAATCTGATAGAGTTTGTAAAATAAAAAGACCCATATTTTTCTGTTTTTTGAACCGTCAATTATTTCCCGAGTTATAAGCGGCGAAAAACTGATGTTTTTAACCCTTTCGGAAAAGTGGGTGTGGTGCAACCTCTAACGTATATCGACTTTGTCCAATCACAACTGAGCTCGCGAAGCTACTTCGCATTATCGCAATGGGGGGGAAACAGCTGACTCAGCCAATCGGAATGATTGCGACAGCATCTATGCGAGCAGACCTTCCGAGAATACCCCTCCCCTGAAAGCAGTCAAGAACGGGAGGAAAATGACGTCAATGTTATCACAGTGGCATTTTCGGTGGGCGTCACCTTTTGCTTATTTTCATTTTTGATTTATGAGTGAATTTTTGTGGTTAGAAGATTAATTTTTTCACTAAATTTCTTTTTTCGTTTCCATTTAACGATTTTGTGTACAAAATTGCGATTTCGGTTCCGAGTAAACGCCCCCATTGTTATCACCAAGTTGATTGGTTAACTGACACTCATTCACCTGAAAATCTGATTTCATCCACTCTCCACATACAATTTTTCTCTCTGGGGGTCGTTCGTGGTGGCCTAGTGAATCCCAGGTTCAAATCCCAGGCAGGAGCCTTTCTGGACACCCCCCACCTAAAATCTTCACGATTCAATTTTCTGTGTCGGAACTCTATAGGAAATCGCAGGTGGCCCTGGGGAAAGGATGTGTGATGTGTGATTTTCACATGCCAATGGCTTAGTACGGGGTGAGCTCTACATCTGCTCAGCCAAAGCAGACTAGTATCAATATCTTAACTACACCTCCCAGGGGCGCAGCCAGGAATATCTTTGGGGGGGGGGGGTTCACCTAGATTGGATGGTAGGCACAAGTGGTCCACCTCTACCTTGGGTTGATACGTGCCTTACACATATATTTTGTATTTAATGAACATTTTATCATATTAATATTATTAATCTTCTTATACCTTAAATGTTGATCTCTTGACATTTCAAAATAAAATATCACTTTAAAGTGGTATTTTATAATAAAATTTAAGAAAACTCGCAGTAGAGTTCTTTAAAAAAGTGTTTTATTTTAAATTTAAAGAATATCATAGTGCAATAAGATTCATAATAATTGTGACAAATGAGCTTCAAACATACCTTGAAGAAATACCACTCTATCACACCAAGAAAATTTATCTGATGCGTGCATAATTTGTCATGCCCAAAGACAAGGTGTTATTTAAATACTCAGATTGTAGGTAGGCACAAAAAGATAAATCATTGAAACTGAAAGAAAGAAAATCTGTTAAGTTACAGTTAAAAAGAAATCTTAAGTCCTCATGATTTTTTAGCAAATTTGTAACATTTTTTAGTTCCACTGGGATGCCATAATGCCCCTCCCCCTCACTGTGCTCCTGACTACACCCACCAGAATATCACTTAAGTAACAAAATTATTTCACCTGGAAATACACACAGTGGAGAGTGTGAATTCTGGAAATCAATGCACTTTCCTCCCCAGCAACTTTCTTGGAATTGTCACCGCCACAGCTAGCTTCAAAAAAGGCTTGTCTAGGTAGGGTTGGTGACACTGGTCAGAAGAGAGTAGTCCCTCTCCTTTCACTGAGAGCACACCCCTGTTCACACCACAATTTATATACATAATATCAAGTAAATTCACTTCTTACTCTTGCCCAATGTGGCATCGTTTTTAAAGAAATAGTTGAATGGAATCAAGTTTTGATTAAATGGGAGCTCACAAGCTCATAGAACCACCATCAACTCCATGACCTGATGTTTTCCGCATCACCCCTGAGAGAACAAAGTTTGCAGTATAGGTACCTAATGTAAACCCAATTTTAACGTCTACAGATCTGGTAACAGACAGACCAGATGTAGATGTAAAAATGGGGTTAACATTAGGTATACTGTAAACTCTGTGATCTCAGGACATCTCCCTTTTCCACTATCAATGACTTACACTTCAAGTACTACCTTTCATCTAACTCATATCCTTCAAACCAATCTGATCTGAGTCACCCTATGAGAACAATGTTTATTGCTCCCACCAGTTAAGCTGTAATGGTCACAGGAGAACTCAAGTCCATCCCACCATGTCATGATGGTAGCACATGGGAAGGAGTTGAAACAATCCCATTGTAAAATAACCAAGATTCATTTAAATTGAAATGCCATGATGTGCACTGAAGCGTCCCCCATGGGATCAGGTTTGTGTGGTGGCCAGAGTACAGGCCTCCCATCCTAAGGGCCCAGGTTCGATTCCTGGCAATGGTGGATTTTTCCTTGGCAAACCATTCCCTACTTGAGTGCCTAGTGGAGGGGATTTCAGGTTCAGTACTCTGTCCGTCAGATGGGACATTAAGCTGTGGTCCCCTTGGTGCCTGTTCTTAAGAGTAGGCTAATGCTGATTCTAGGTTTCTCTCCATCCTTTCTCTGTTCTCTAAAAACTCCTACCATTACCCAATTACCCACCTTTATTTTGATGTGTTAATGGAAGAGACCATTGAAGTTTATGTCAGTCTCATCTGACTTTAACCTGCATACATACTCATTGATAAACTTAAAATTGGTAGTAGGTCAGAGAGGCGGTCAATTATAATTTGCACTGCCATCAGTTGGTATCTTTTTCAAACTTTATTAAATAACAAGATCATTTCAGCAATGCTATCATGTTATGGCATCTGATCGCCAAGCACAAGCTGAAATATGCTATTATTTTTAATGGTGAGCATCAAGTTAGGTAAATCAAATTTATCTTGCTCTGTTAAGAAATTATTTAGCATGTGCTTAAAAAAATGGTATACTTACACAACATAAAAGGTGATTGGTTATTTATAAAATATTTTATTTACACTTTCATTCAAGAACAAGATGTGTTCACAAAATCACAGAATAGTCTGTAGATGATAGGTGACACTCATCTTCTGGACTGATGTATCAATGCCATCAAGTGGTATAACGATGAAAAAATAATATTGAAACCTTCATAGAAGTTACTAGATCACCCATCACCACTTGATGAAGCACATTAGTCTATACACCATACATTTGTAGCTCACTCACAATGCACTGAATGTCTCTTAGATCAGCGAATGCATTTAAATATTTTTTGCTGCCACACATAAGCAGAAGTCTTCTATTTTGTCCCTTCATTTTATAGACCACTCTTTTCCTCCTCCTTCATTAGGAACAAGATGGGTCTGGTTAAGGCACCTCACACTAATAGCACACACTGTATTTACACAGGTATTTCAAGGGAACAGTTGTCATAACATATTGGTTTTAAATTTCTTCAAGAAATTATAGGTGTGTATTTACAGAGTTATTTCAAGGGATCAGTTGTCATAACCTATTTGTCTTAATCTTCAGGAAATCTTAGGACTTTTGAGCAAAGCTAAAAGACATAGAATTTCTAGAAAATTGAAAACATCATAGGTAACGTAACCACAAGTTTTTTCATTGTCTTCAATAGTTATACTTTGAACACCTCACACACCACTCCAATTTGAGAACAATGTCTTCCAAAGTCAACAAAGGCCCAAGAAAGCCCACAATGTTATCTCCAATGCTTGACAGCACATGTGGACAAATTCACATACACATACACACACACAAATATGGTGGATGGGAATTAAATATTTGTTTTGATAGGTACTAAGAATATTCAGCACCATTTTGATCACGGCGTTTTTCAATGTTTGCCACAAGGGTTGGATCTTCAGTAGGACGATCTCTTTTAAAGAAACCTACTTTCCACAATACAAGAATCAGAATTATCAGCAATAAAATGCCAAGTAAAACTGAAAATATGATTATCCAGATGGGAACTGGTTCTGGCTCCTGCTGATCTAGCAAGTCAGGATAGGCTAATGTCTCCACCTGAAATGAATTTGTTGGGATTTAGAATTTTTAGTCATATTACATCATGTATGGGCATTCATGAATCTGAATGCAAAATAAATGATCTGTGAAACATTTAGAATTTATATTTAAGTATTTTTTTTTGAAATTACAAATTATACCTTCTGATGGACATTTCCATCCATAATTCGTTATTTTAACAAATAAACCATTCATAAAATGATAATCTCTAAATGCATCAGAGACACCTGAAAAATAGCTTAGATTTCAAGATAATGAAAAAGAGGTCATTTTCTTTATATCTAACTAAACTTCACTAACTAAGTAGAAAATTTGTAACATATATTAGAATTCTAAGTATGACGCAAAGTACAGCACCAGGAGAATTAATGATTGATACTTGAAGAAACCACTTAATAACCTTCAATGCAAGAATATTTTTTAAAATCTAGTAAAAAATATAATAAACACTAATTTTAGCCATTATTTCAGCTCTTAAATATATGAAAGAAGCTATTCTGCCTCCTTATGAAGGGGACATTAGTTTTTTACTGATTCACTTAGCATGTATTTATGCATAAACCCAAGCAGCATCATATGGCAGTTATACGTCAGCCCAATGTCATTTTGACGTTACCAATGTTTTTTTAACATCGGCTGATAATGTCGATACAAAAATTACATATAAATGATACCCTCCTCCGATGTAAAATTGATATCGTCGATCGTATCTTAAATTGATATTTAATAGATCGTTTTCTGATGCAAAGATGATGTTAAGCTGACTAATAAAGGGCATGAAAATGATCATATTTTTCTGGTAGCTTGATTTTATAATTTCGAGTATTCACATTTTTTCCCCCGATGTCAGATAGAAGAAAGTCAAAAATTCGTGATTGGTCAGAACATCATATACCATTTGGAGGTCTACATATAAAATAAGAAATATGATTATTTAAGGATTCAATAACACAGAAAGAAAAAACATGAGCCTGTGTTATCATGTTTCGCTTCCACTCCATATCGCCTGAATCTTCAGAATTAGTAAGGATTCAATGTTTGCTTACAAATTGCCGTTCACGTGGCAGGCTTGGAATATCCTACATTTACCACCAAGTGCAGCTTTTAGTGCTTGATGGGGTTCACCTTTGGTCGTGGCTTCTTAGAAACACTTTCTCCCTCGCATTGCCATCCTTGATGGACCACGAGGGCAAAAATCTAGTACCTTGAACCTCGTTAAAATTACCATGCGAATTAGGGATTGGTAGCATAGTGGTCTGCGCAGTACCCGGAAACCCAAAGGTCCGTGGTTCGATTCCCGGTCCAGGTTAATTTTTTCACATGGGAATTAATGTGCAACCCCCCATAATATTGGGAATCTGAAGAGGAGGATAAATGTAGTGGCCAATTTACGACTGAAAGCATTGACCTGGAGACGATGAGCGAGTCAGTCATCAAAATGTGGGTGGAGATGGAGAGTTTAACCCTGATGAAAACCCAAGAAGAATTAACTCAATATTAGTGTCTCATGCAAAAGTATATGGTAACTAGGGTATTCTTTTTTCTAACGTACAGTTAGAGAAAGTGATCACAATATCAAGTTACAGAATGAAAATATGAATTCATTGCACAATAATGATCTGGCAAATGCATAGAACTTAAGTGAATTTTTCTAGAGAAAAGCTACCCTAAACTGATTAACCTTAGTTCAGTTTTTGCCTATAACATCTAAAAGTTTACCTGTGCTACATCATCACCAGTATCTTGATGTATTCCTAGGTCTTCAGGGACATGAATTGTTGCTCGAGATCCTATCCTCACCCACCCCACATGAGGATAATCTCCTACAAGTGTTGAATTCCATAGCCTGAATAGAAAACAATGAATGTTATTAAAATATATTTAAACCAAAATTAATAACTAGTAGGAAATGTATAAACCTATGAATAAAGTTCATGGACGCCATATACATTGTCGGCTTTGTACCAGCATCAATAGTTATTTATTGCAATGGTATTACGGATAAGTTAATAGGTGCACTAGCAATACTTTGTATCCTCAGTTTGACTGATGATGATTTTTATTTAGATTAAGTAAAGACAGAGTCAATGGGTGAAAAGCCTAATGGAGGGTTTGGAAAGAAACTGATGTAAAATATTCTCCACTTTGCTGAAATAAAGTAAACAGAGATTCACATCCAAAGATGTGTTGTTCCCTTTACATTTTTTTTAGCAACCCCTGTATTTACATAACCATTATATGGTGTTGGATACAATCGGTACAATAAAGAATACAATATGATACTCATCCAGTAAGCCAAAGCAGATACCAATGGAGTAATTTCAGGATACTTTTAGCATATGGAGAACAGTCTATGTGGGATAGTTAAAAAACCAAAGAATACATTTGGGAGAAGGAAGCATAAGAATTCTACTTAAAACTATAAGGCATCACATATCATGAATGAGTCATTTGGTGGATACTACTCCAAATGCTTACCTTGCTTTGACTCGGATGGTGGCTTCTTGGCTCATCCCCAGATTAAAAACTCTGCACTTGAATCTTATACACTTGGCTGAACCAATTGGACAACTCTGTGAAAGAATGCATCATAAGACATCAGAAAATTAAATTACCAATATAATCTCAAAACTGTCAATATTTTCATGCTAGAGTGTTGGCCTCTGAGAAGAAAGAGAAGTGTAGCAGTGTTTCCATCATCTTGGGAGGTGGAGCTCCAAGAAAATCGATTGGAAAGAGGAAAGGAGGAAAATGAATAAAAGAAACAATGTATAGGAATCCAAAATTTCTAGCAAGTTCAATCAATACCCCCTAAAATACACAGAAAATTGCAGTAGTGCTTGGGGAAGACTATCAATAGTTAAGTCATCTACACCATAACTGATCAGTAGATTATGAGGTAAGTGTAGGTTATATAGAGTATGGAAGAAGTGTGGAGATAGCCCTTGAATTGGATTTTTCTGCTTTTAGCATAAAAAGACACCAAGGTCTAGTCTACTGTGTAACACCCGATTTAAAAAATGGTGTACAAAATTTAAAGCCCACTATTTATTTCACTTGAGATTGAAAACTTACTGAAAAATCTTTACCAGCTCAGGGATTCAAACCCAACCCCTTTGGGATGGGGAGCCATAACTTTAGGCACCCCATTGACCTGAATCCTTTGACAAATGTCTTATCCAGAATAGGTGGAGTAAGGAAAGGGAACCACAACCCCTACAACACTAGTTATGCTAAGCACAGGATTTCCTGTCTACTGACCCACACACAATCTTTATTATTCTTACCATTGTCACAACATCAGTTCTTCGGCCATCTTTATCAACAATTGCTTCAGGGCGTACAACCATTTCAGTATCCCGTTTAGTTCGCTCTTTTCCATCTGAAATGATGTTTTCTTCTTCATTTTCACCCTCATAATCATCATCTTCTTCTTCTTCATCATCCCAAGTGCCTGTGACTATTCCTTGTCGTTCACCACCCTCAGGAGGAGGTATGTCCTTCAATCCACCTTGAAATGGAGGTTCTTGAGGTGTCTCATTAAATCCTTGCCTAACCTTGAGACCTAATGGGTTGACTTGACCGGCGACCATGTCACACCGTCCTCCTCCACGAGCTATGAAACAAAGAAATTAAATGTTATAAAGCTAGTAAAGATGGGTTTTAAAAGCTTGATTTGGAAATTAGTGATAGGTGTATATTTATTGTGTGTGTTTCCTGCCATTTGTTTCCAACTCTATTAAGAGGGCTACAGTAAAAATATTCTACATCTGATGGCATTTCAAATCTGGATTTATGACATTTCTAGATTTCATATTGAAGAGTAATAGTAGCAAAAGGTCCAGAATGTTATTTGTTCTTTGTATGTGCTGTTATGTCCTTACAGTTAGTTTAGTTATAAAAGCCATCTGCACTTTCGTGTGATACACTACAGTAATCAAAGCTATATTTTAGATGAATTAAGGTGAGCTTCTAATTGGCTTAATGAAAGTGTCCCTAGGACGGAATATCCAAATGCCAGTTAAGGTAAGGAAAATGATATCTCTGAAACCAGTTTTCCGGGTGACTTGGCAACCGTCAACTGGGAGCAACCAAGGCCAGCAGATCGAGAGCCAGGCAGAGAGTGTATTTTAATACCTTAATTGGCATTTGGATATTCTGGTCCTTGACATTTTCAAAGAAATATTTTAACAAGAGCATGATATGATACACTTACACTCAATTGTTGGCTCTTCTTCCAAATACAGGAGCCATTTGCCTTGAGGTTTGTTATTTGCCACTTGGAAAGGCCATTCTATGTAAATATCTACTTTACTAGCTTTCCATGGACCTTTATTGAAAACTTGATATGTATGGATTACTCTGGAACCAACATCATCAAAATATATCATGGCTGACTCTCCCTTGATCATTCCTCCATAGAGAACTTGCTCAGGTCTAGCAGATCTATTAAAAATGGAAGATAGATGTTACATGTCATTTTTACAAAAATGTTTCAAAAAGCCAGCATATTTTGAATTACTAATATATTGAGAAAGACATTTGAAATGTTTTACAGTTAATAAAAGAATGTCGTGAGGAGAACAATATTACCATGCTGAATTATCATACGGTGGTCATAAATACTACACATTTTTTATCAGAATGGAGAGTATGTAAATTTCAAAAATCCCAAAAATGGGACCATAGTTTAAATCTTTCTTTGAGTCATGCATGCAATGCAATTCTTGCATCAATTAAAAAATATGAGCATCCACTCTTACAAATTAATGGTGATCCAATTCCTTATTGCGAGGCAGTAGAAATTTGGGAATATTGGTAGTTGAGAACCTATCATGGTCGTATCATGTAAATAATATCTATAAAACCATCAATAAATCATTATTTTCCCTTCTCAGATTGAAACATGTGATCCCCACATCTCTTATGGCACAGCTGGTTTTGGCGTTAATTTTACAGCACTTTGACTATGCCTATACAGTTTATCAAGACCTATCACAAGAACTGTCACTAAAACTTCAACGCTCTCTGAATGGTTCATTTTCATCAGGTTCATTTTCAATCTATAGGTATCAGATCACATCACCCAATACATAAATGAACTATCTTGGTTAAAGCTTAGTTACAGACGACAGCTTCACACCCTCTCTCTTCTTTATCAAATTCTGAACTCTAAAACGCCTCCTTACCTCTTTGAAGAATTCAAGAAGCTGAAAAATGTCCATGAATCCAATACACGAGGAAATCATAAGCTGGTAATACCTCTCCACCTGACTACTATCTTCAATAAATCATTCATTTTCACTGCCGTGAATGGAATAAACTTCCCTTATCCATAAGAAACTCTCCATCACTTCCACCTCATTTTCAATCTATAGGTATCAGATCACATCACCCAATACATAAATGAACTATCTTGGTTAAAGCTTAGTTACAGACGACAGCTTCACACCCTCTCTCTTCTTTATCAAATTCTGAACTCTAAAACGCCTCCTTACCTCTTTGAAGAATTCAAGAAGCTGAAAAATGTCCATGAATCCAATACACGAGGAAATCATAAGCTGGTAATACCTCTCCACCTGACTACTATCTTCAATAAATCATTCATTTTCACTGCATGTCGTGAATGGAATAAACTTCCCTTATCCATAAGAAACTCTCCATCACTTCCACCTTTTAAAAGGGTGCTACATAAAACACTTCTCAAAGCTCAACAGATGAGCACATGAGCATCACATGTCACGGGCACTCTCTCAATGCATATGATAGATTAGAAAGCGGATGGCAAGATAAACGGCGAATATTTAACACCATGTTGTTACATCATATCATCTTTGTTTTTGTTTAGTAATTTTTTTTAATCTTTAATTTTTTTCTCTTCACCTTGTGTAATTTTTCTTTTCTTTATTTTTATATTTTAACTACTAACTTTCTTATGTACCTACATACTATTATATTTAAGTTGTTTTCAAAGAATAGCTTTACTATCAATAGGATTTTGCAGGTTTTTCACACCCCTCTTCTTGTGTGGGAGTTTTCCTGTATTGGGTTTTTGCGTAAAGGATGTAAGCATAATAATCCTCACGTTTTTCCCACCTTGTAAATTCTTTCGCTCGCCATTTGTTGTGTTATATTGATATATTGTGTGCATATACTTCTTTTGTATTAATTTATCATTCTTTAATTCTTAGAAGTATATTCTTTAATGATTTTTTTTAAACCTCAGATTGTAATTGTTTATGTATTGACCATTATATGATTTATATACAGTGGAAGCTCGGTATAACGAGTGCTCTCAATGGCTGGGAAATCACTCACTACAGCAAGTGCTCATTATATCCGAAGGTGATGTATTAAGCCTCTCACTTCCCACAGTTGTTCTTACTTTCCGTTTTTCTTTCGTTACCATGCTATTAGAAACAGGTAGAATGACCATTTTCATCCACAATTGCACATTTATCATTTATATTGCGAATTAAAACTTCCAAATCAATAATTTATGCTTTGCTGAAGTATTCGAGTGTTAACCAGTATGTCCATTGGTTAGGAAAGTTGCCGTAATGATTTGCAGAAATACAGCACTTTCCGGCGGTCGGAAATATTTCTTGCATAATTACCTCTTCCTAGCCGTTCCTTAGCATAGACCCTTCCACTTCACGAAATTGGCTAAAGCTGTCAGTGGAAGCATCGCTGGCCCAGTAAACGGTGCTAATTTTTCTGAGAGCCTGCTGTGCTTTAGCTCTAGTCGGCATAACACTGTTTCTTCTTCCAAAAGAGACTAACTTCATCGTCACCTTCGTTTCTCACCGAGTTAATCAACTCCTTGTCCGTCAACTACTCCCGCACTGGCGGACAAAGAAAGGAGGGCTGAACTCCACCCCTTACCCACACCACTACTCTCCGCTGTCATGTGACTGACTAGATGCTTTTCTGCTTGTCCATCTTCTGCCCATTCCGCTCCTATGCCTCCATTTGAACTTGGATTAACAAAAGAACAACTAAAAAGTGTGAGTGCGCGTGCAAGGTACGCCAGGGCTGGCCGTAAAAAGTCAGTGCATGGACTTGATTGGGCTTTAAATAATGTAGAGATGGAACAAATATTGTATTTTAAGTTGTAGTTGACAAATAATGCTACTAAAGATAAATACATGCGTTAATTCTTACTTTGCAGTGCATCACCCTCGAGATATATCGCTCGTAATACCGAGCATATGTCGTGGCAGGAGCTTCTTGCCCTCGCTATATCCATTTTATTTTACACGTTAATCATGGGCTTTTCGATGGTACATTGCCAATCACTCATTATTGCAAGATCCTCGCTATAAGCCGTACTCACTATGACAGGCTTCTACTGTATTTATTTTGACGAGGGGTTAGATGACAGAAGGGACAGTTTTGTCTCAATCTCGCCCCAATAAAGACATTTTATTATTATTATTTAAAGGCCTCCAGAGTCTGAAAATCATACTCTAAGAATTTTTCTTTAATTTTTGGAACTAAAAAATTACTGGGAGTCATATCCAGTGAGCAGGGGGAGGGGGTGTTCAGGGACCATGGAGACCATTTTGAGTAAAAACTGCTAGACAATGATGGTTGTGTGGGAGCATACATTGTCGTGATGAAGCACCCATGATTGGTCTAGCCACAAATCAAATCTCTTTCTGCAAACTCATTCACACAGATGTTTCTCAGTTGATTCTGGTGATCTCAGCAACACCTCTACTGTGAGCCAACGGTTTGAGTTTATGGCTTGTTCAACCTACTGCCCAGAAACCTCATTTCCGACAAGTGGAGGGGGCGCCCCAAATGTTCATCATCCTCTGTTGAGGTTCTCCCCTCTGAACCCTACCACCCACTTGTCAATAGAATTTTTTTAACAAGACGGTCTCCATAAATAGGTTTCATAATTTCAGGAACTTCTAAGTTTGTTTCCTCTCCTTTCACAAGGAATTTCAACACAACTCACAGCTCTTCAAAATCACATTGATTTCCATAGTCATACTAGCAAAACACACTGTGCACAGATATACATAAATTGGTATTTAATGTACACCCTTTGTGTAGTAAGGTAATTTATGGTATTTAATGAACACCCTTTGTATATATACATTATATATGAAGGATGAGAAAATTTAAATCTTCCTATCCTTCATGGTCACTTACCCTTTGAGTGACAACTCAGCTTTCTTAATGACAGAGGCTTGTAATGTCTTTGGTCCTTCATCATTGATATCATCAGATGTGGAGTTGACTAGTACAACAAATTCAAGGAGTGACACAGTATCATCTAAGTCTTTGGGATCAAACCGAAGGAGGACTCCACCGGAGAATCCTTTCTTGAAAGGATTGCCAATACTGCATATAACAGTTGTTTTATTATAAGGGTCACATGGGAACTGCTTCCCCTGAACAAGAAGTAAAGAGAAGGAACTTTTTAGAACTTGAAAATTCAATGAACCAAAGATTCAACTCTAAGACAATGAAATACAATGTTCTTGTTTGTTTTTATTGGTGTAAACAATTTTTGAATTTAAAGACACAAGTTCCCAAGGGAAATAATTCAAATGGGTCAAATTATCATTATTAAATTTCATTTTCATTTTAAATGAATCCACCTTATTCAGAGTTTTGAGAAGTAAATAAATATTCCTGAGTTAATGTATCATATAACATTTGTCCTCATTTGCTGTAATTTATATCTTATTGCCAAAGCAAATAAAAGCCTATATTAATATCACCATCAAGATAATTTTATAGAAATGAACATATTTTACTTTGAATAAGCTAAGGTCCATTGATAATTACACATCAACATCATCTTCTCCATGTGCATGCCAACGCCATTAACTTTAGTGGAGTATTCCATCTTCATTCAGCCTCTGGGTCAATTTTAATACAAGGATAAGAAAGAAAACAGAAAATCATGCTCTTACCTCAGTTTTGCGACCAATGTAGCTTAAGTTGGCATGGTGAGTGACAAAAAGTTGTGTTTCATAAGCTGATTCACCATCATTACGGACTGTAACATTGAGACCAATTTCCCTTAGCTGCCCAAGCATTAATTCCCATCTTCCATCCTTGCCTTAAATAATGAAATGTACTGAATTAATTTACATGTTAGCTTACAGAAAAGTATTCAGGTGCATTATTCTTAATATGTGAAACTCATTCATTGAAACTGGTTATGTTACCTCATAGGAACAGTGTGTTTCCTTTTCCCTGTGTCTCATTGATTTCACTTTTGTACACATTTTTTTACATTATGGATTTTGCATTCAAGACACAAGTGACTAACAGGACATAGCAATCAGGCTGATAATAATTACCTAATATAAGAACATATCTACCAGAGACTCTTGAGGTGCAGGACTCTTAAAAGAAGCCATATATCTATCTGCCATGCCTCAATCCATGGCAACTATTTTCTAAGGAAGATACTGTTTCTGAATATGCATTAACCCTTTCAGGGCTATGAACGCAATCCACAATGAAATTAGGACAGATAGTGCACTAATTCACTATCCACCCCGATTTGCACTATGAAAGATGTAGGAGAGTTAATTGAAAGTAAACTGGAACATGTGAAGAGTGACTTAGCACTGAGAGGGTTAACAGATATATTGACTGAATGGCACGAAATATTTTTATCTAATAGGTTGATGATTATCAATTTACAATTGTCCAATTTATGTAAAAAATTTAAGGGCAGAAATTATTTCAGTTCATGAAGCTCATGTCATAATCATGAATCTATTTTGTGGTCGAAATGTGGCATGTGTGGTTCCCCGAGACAAAGAGCAGAAAAGGAAAGGATCCTGAGTGACCAAGTGAATGTTGATTTGTATTGAGAAGTAATTTCTTGTTCTTTTATGCATGAAAAACTACTTTTTTCCTAACAAAATGTACTTATACAATAAGGGGACTTATTACTTCAAAAATGTATCATATTTTCACCTATAGTCTCACCTCTTGTTAAGTTCAGGGAGGAAATGGTGACCAAGTTGGATTCACAAATGTCATTTTCTCCACAGTCTTTCTGGAAAGTAGCTGCAAAAACATGGGCTGCTTTCTGCTGGTTCAAAATAGGATATCGTTCGATATTTGGCAGAGGATGATATTCACTTTCTATTCTTGGTTCCTCTTGCACCAGTGTGTATGTGAGTTTGAACTGTATGGGAGACTGAATGTCTCGAGTATTTTCTTTAAGATATGCAACTTCTGAAGTGCAGTGACTCAAAGAGGCAGTAATTCGACGCTCCAAAACTGAAGGTCGAGTCTCAGAGTTGTCTCCCAACCAAATACGGGAAAATTTTCGACCAGCAAAAGTTTCTGCCTCAAGATGATACTTCAAGGTCAATATCTGGCTTGAGCTCAGCTGTGCATTGGTTGCTGATTCAATGGTGAAGCAGGCATCAAAGGTGAAACTGAGAGAACAAAGAAAATATTGATAGTGATGATATCAAATAAAATATGGGCATATTTAGACAAATTGCTTATAATAGAGCATATGTATTTACCAGTTAGCATTTGACTCTTACATTACAAAGGGATATTTCAGTGACATATACAATAGGATAGCAAAATGCAAAACAGAATTTTCATAGCAAAAAAATTAATTAAATTTGTTGAGCCAAGCTAAGTTTGTATTCTCATTGCATACATGTGTATTACATACTTAAAGACTTCACAGTAAAAGAAAAACTTCATAAATTCCTCACGAATAATTTAATCGGACCCAGGTTTCGACTGCCCTGCAGTTATTTTCCGAGCCAGGGAGCCTCATGACCCTGAAAATGACTGCAGGACAATTGAAACCTGGGTCTGATTAAATTATTTGTGAGGAATTTATGAAGCTTTTTTTGCCATGTAATCTCAATTCCATGAAGTTATGCCTGAAGCCATTAACTCTAAGACTTTGTTTAGAGGATTTTTTTAAACCATTAGTAGCCAACACATACCAACAACTACATTCATATTTCCTCCAATGACCACCATGCTCACAAGCACGCTGCCTTCCATTCCCTAAGTAACTGACTTCTTGATATCATCGTGTGTAGATCAGAATTGGATAATAAACTAACTTAGGTACATTAAACAGATAGTGACATCCAATACCTATGCTGAAGAACTCATAGAAAGAATCCTCAATAAACAAAATAAATGGACTCTAGTTAGAGATAACAGCTCCCTTATCCCTTCCAAAGATGAGGAATACATTAAAATCCCTTTTCATCCTAAATTAACCAAAGGCCTTGAGTACATTTTCAAAAAACATACTTTCAAACCCACTTTTGTGCCCACCAAAACTTAAATAAAATCTTGATAGCCCTAAAGATCACATTGAACCCCTTTACAAGTCTGTACATACCAAATCTCTTGCCCGGAGTGCAATGCATCTTACATCGGCCAAACCTGCAGGAACCAATATTAGATTCAAAGATCATGCTGTCTGCTTCTGGCTACGCCACTTCCAACACCTATCAGCACCCAACATATGCAGTCAGAAGCACATTGCATCACCATTGAAAAGTGTAACTGTTAAAACATGTCCCAGACAATTTATTAGATATGTATAAAAGTATTCATAAACAGAAGAGTTACAACAACACCATGAATAGCAACCAAGGACTGATTTCCTCTTGCTTAATTTCACTTTGTGCGCAAAGTAACCAATTTCTCTCCCACTTCCTTGGCTGTCCCTTCCCTCACCTGATCCCCCCACACCTCTATTATCACTCAACCAATCATAGCATAAAATCCCCCACCTTCAATCTTCCCCTCCTGACTATGTATTTCCTATTCCTTTCCCGGATTGACATTCTCCTCTGATGAGGCCAGTTTGGCAGACGAAACACCTGGTGTCAGTTTTTTGACGTTGGGCACCCTTCCCCCATTTCCTTACCTTAATCCTTTCCCTGTGATGGTTCACTGGTGAAGGAGATTCCTCATTAGCCCTGATTGTGTGTGTGAATGTGATTCACGCGGGTGACTGTACTCTGTGAATGTACAATCCCAAGTGCGTGATTGACTAAAATGTCCTTACTGCACCCTGCTCGTATGTGTATGTGTGAATGAGAAACATGAGGGAGACTGTATATTGTTTGTAAACGCAAGTGAATAAGTGCTTGGAAGTTAATGTCATTCATTCACGACATTTTTTTTCATTATAATATCCTGTCCCCCTTTTTAATTTTTATTTTGTGAGTGTGATGAGTTACTGGCAATGGAGAAATCCTCGTAAACCATACTTGTGTGCGTGTGTGAATTCACTAAGGTGATTGTCTTTAGTATAGAAAACCTGAGTGAGTGAAAGTGTGTGAGTGTGTGATTCACCATTCAATTATTTTTTACTTTATATTCCCTTAATTTTGTGCATGAGATGATTTATTGATGGTTGCTATAATGACACTAATGAGTGAGTGTGCAAGTGAGTCCTTTGTGTCCATTTATTTTTCTATGCTTGATTTTGTATGAGTGATTTAGAGCTCCCTTACTTTGTATATACTTTTTCTATCCCCCTCCCTTTTCTACCATCCGTTACACCTTTGGGGAAATAGTTCATCCATTTCGTGTTACTAAACATAATTTGATAGGACAAGGAAGCTTAAACACAAATTTTATCCTCCATACAGTGTTAACTCATTTCATATTGAAAAAAAATGTTTGCACTCACCAAGTCCAATTTGCATTTGGAAACCTGGCACAACCTGGTCTAGTTGGATCTATATTTTTCAAGTATCTATCTCCAATGCTAATGTTAATGCCGATGATTGGTCTGGAACGTATAAGCACCACCTTATCATCTTCATATGCACCAACAAGGAGATCAGGATAGCCATTTTCATCTAAATCAACTCCTCCACTAAGGGAGTGACCAAAAGTGACAGGACCTTTTCTATCAGGCAAGTCTTCAGAATGTATAACCTAAAAATAACAGAGAGATTCAATTATCAAATGCTGAATTTGAGTGTCAATGAGGATTTTGATGAATTTTATCTTGAATGATGCAGATTACAAGGAGTGCATAACCTAATCATAAGGGATGAACTGTCAATAACTTACCTGAGAGGGCTCAGTGATAAGGCCTTCAGAAGAACCCAAGTATATGTATACAGTTCCATTTCCTTCGTATGGGGCACCCACAGCAATATCATCACAACCATCCATATCAAGATCTCCAAGTGAAGCAATGGCAAAACCAAAGCGAGACTCTCTTTTCCCTGTAATCTTCACTGGGGGAGCACAATCCAAGCAGTGGTCAAGATTATTTAAGTAAACATAGATTGCTCCTCCAAGATCTCGCCCGTGGTAAAATGGAGCTCCAACTATCAAATCTGGAATCCTGTTCAATAAGAAGTAAGGAATTAAAACTGGAGAAGCAAGTTGAGTGCTTCACAAAAAGTTATCATCCAGATTAATGCCATGGAATGGAACTATATGCCAAATTCTAACTTTTCCATTATATATTCCAGAGAGATTTAAAAATGCATGACTAAATACATATCTTAATGTCAAAATCTGATTATGACCTCTTACTAGAATTATTGTTCTTCATTCAAGGATTGTAAAAAAAAGCAGTCGCATGAGTTTTTTTATTTATTTCTGAGAATTTTTTAAATTACTGTACTCACTTATCACAGTTTACATCTGCAGCTGCCACTTCATATCCAAAACTGGAAGCAAACAATTCTCCACTCAGGATTAACTTCACATTCATCAGTGACTCTGATTTTCTTTTGGTGAAAAGGAATACTTGTCCTGTGCCATTGGAACGTGGTGCTCCTCCAGCATACGTTAATTCATTTCCAAAGAAATTACCAGCTGCAACAGACATACCTGTCCAAGGGAATACATATTAGCATGAGTACTTAGGAATACATTTGGAGGTAAGTACCTGCTACCTTCAAATTTCAAGTTCTGATGAAGAAAATATGCTCAATGGAAAATATTTTTGTGTGACAATGTGTTTGCAAGGTTCATCAATTGGCCAGCTTCATGCTGAGCATATGCACAGTACACAAAGTTAAAATATTCAAATTTCTGCCAAATATGTACTAGCTAACATATAATGTCCGTAGTTTTGGAACCATTATCATGCCTTTAATTTCAGGCAAAAGATATAATTCAATTACTTGAAAAGTATACGGAAAACCACATATTGACTCAATAAACACAGATGGCTCAACTGTAGAGAGTGGATAATATGATTGTGAAAATGTATTATGTTAGAAAAAAGGCAAATGTTAAAATGAAAGAATATAACCAAGTGAAATGTGGTAAAGATTTCTTTGTCATAAAATATCACATTTTCTCTAGAACACTTGAAAATCTCTTACCCAAATAACTGTACTTATCGACCGGTGATCCCTCGTGCAGAGGCCCAAAATATGTTGTCTTGTCTCTCTCAAGGTATGAATCAGATACACTCTTCACAAAGACAGTTCCCCGCCACGTGTGGGGTCCAGGTGCTCCAATTACCACATCATCTTCCACCACGGTCCCTGAGGTTCCCGCTTGGCAGTAACCAAACTGCTCATGTGCTCTGTGGACAAAACAAGATGTTGTGGCATGGCATTAGAGTATAGTCGAGGCCACTGAAGAGGAAGATGTAGTTGAGTACTTGCAAATCCTCTAAGACAAGGCTGCATTAACACTTAGCCCACAAATATCCTATAGCATCATACTTGGTGCCCCTAGATCTGTTTGTAATCGACTTTGGCGACACAATGACATACTTGCAACCATTATGAGTGCAAAATTTGCTTCGTATATGTGATCCATTTGCACATACCTCATTATAAAATACTCTAGTCATTTGAAGCTACCTATCCTAATAAAATGATGGATGCATGAATGCCAGTGGTGCCCATAACTGCGGCCCGTGAGTCAGGTCCAGCCCAAGAAGATAGTTGGCGTAATCTGCAGTGTCCCCTTTATAGCTATTACCAGTTAAGTCCAGTAATCGCAAATAAATATTTTCTAACATTGTTTTACAAAGAAAAGAAGGAAATAAAATTTCTGTCAATCATAACTTGACAGTAACTAAACTGGTCATGGGCCCTGATAGAAAATATATTCAGCACAAATTATTCAAACATTTTTGTCTCACAATTTACCTATTTATATACATTATTATGTAAACAATTTGTCCATTCTTCCCTCAGGTATTTTGTAGTGTACCAGGCCGTCCCATGCTATCTCGTGCAAACAAAGTATTACAATAGTATTTTCTACTAGCTCTAGAAATATTTACCATTACTTTACGAACACCAAGAGATTTACACCAGATTACGAACTCAACCTGTTCTGCTCTATGGTTATCTCGAAATGCAGTTTTCAATTTGGCCACATTTGAAACTGCTTCGAGGGACAGATAATTCGGAAAAACTTAGTCCTAAAGGTAATTTTCAAATATCTATTTTTAATCTTTAGTTTTTTGATCATCTTTGTTTTTATCAAGCGTCTCAATAATTAGTCATGAAAAATCCATTAGAGAATGCAAAAAATATTTTTAACAGTGAAAGGAGGGACAAATAGTGGGTATATATGCGTCAATTTGAAGCAAAAATATATTTTATTCCAAGCAATTTCGTGTAAAAAATTTTATACATGAATTATTGTGTAAAAAATTTGGCTCATCTACCCTCGGGTAATTTGCAGTCTGGCTGGCCCATTAAAAGGTTTTGGGACAACTAGTCCCATAGACTAGTTCTCGGACAAACCTTCAGGGTCCATAACCTAGGGGCGTCGAAACTTTTTTCGATGGGGGACCCGACCTTGAAAAGGGCCCGGCTCCTAAGAAAAGGTCCCGCATTTTTTTTGCGGATAGGAGGGGGTAGAGACTAGAATTTCGCTAAAAGAGCATATGAATGTGGTTGAATATGTTTTAGAATGGAAAAAGTAAGCTGGTAACAAGTGAATTTTAATTTTTATTAATGAAGGCTACTCAATTCTCAAGGGCCTAGGGCAAATTCTGGGGGAGGCCTTCGGCCCCTCCTGCCCCCAACTTCCGACGCCGCTGCCATAACCCCAATACTAAGGAGTACCAGCCATATGACCTCGTGCGGAATATAATTAAAATAGTATTTTCTACCAGCTCTAAAAATATATATCATCGCTCTCCGAACACGAGTGTTACACTGGGTTAGGTACTAAACCACTTGAGTCCGCGGCCACTATCTCGAAACGCAGTTTTCAAACTGGTCGCATTTAATTCCGATTTACGAGGATAGAAAATTTGGAAAAAATCTAGTCACAATGAAAATTTTCAAGCATCTGTTTTTATCCTTTACTTTCTTGTTTATCTTTGTTTTTGATAAAAAAATCTCAATAATGGAATAAGATTAGCCATTAGAGAATGCAAAAAAAATGTTTTTCAACATATTTAACATAGGAAGAAGTAAAATGAGTGGGTATACATGCGTCAATTTTAAGCAAAAGTATATTTTATTTCGATGATTCAAGTATTTTCGTATAAAATTCTTTTATGTATGCATTCTTAAGTAAACAATTTGGCCCATCTACCTTCGGGTAATTTGCCGTCTGGCTGGCCCAATAAAAGGCTCGGGCACGTGGGTCGTTATACCGTGGACCCCTTAGCCCCTTAACACCAACGCCAGGGTTCTCTCCACCCAAATGCCCACGTATCCTAATTGGCGCAAAATTGTCGGTCACCTCTCCTGAAATATATTACCTTTTGATGATTCTCCAAATTAAAAAGTAGAGGGTTTCGACTGCTTTAAAATTTGAATGTATGAGTGAATAATCTAGTTCGTACCAGACAATGTGCAACAGTCAATTATTTAATTTAGTTTAGACCCGAGCGAGTAAGGAATCGGGGAGAGGAGGTGAGTCTGGGGTCGGTCCCACGAAATGGTAAGCCCAGGTTCAACGCCAATTGAATTTCCTCCCACATTAAACAATACTATTGGATAATTAACAATACATCCACCACATCGGAGATATTTAACCTTTGTTCCTCAATTGTATGTACTTCCAAATAACTTTGAATGAAAATCAGCGATCAAATTTAATTGCAAAGAAAATACCTATGTGAAGGAGGCCTTCTTTGTGAGTTTTCACTACTTTTAAATATAATTATAGGCCATTAAGGAGACAGGAATTAATTTATTAGCGGCAAAACCAGTGTTTTCGTAAATTATTACCCTTCAATCCAAAGATATGCCTAACAGAGACACTGTCGGAGGTTCTTTAGGTATTTTATACAAATATACAGTTCAAAAACTATAATCTAACGATCGAAAAATAGAATAAAATTTTTACAGGAAAGGAAAATAATTACCGATTAACTGGACGTCCTTTACAGGGTTCAACCGCTTCAAAAAGATCGAGGTACTGGCTTAAGGTGTAACATAGCCCTTGACCCCATTGAAAATCAGTACCGTTCCTCACGTATCTATGCGCACAGACCTGTGGAGAAAAATGTTACTGATTGTCTCAAAACACCAAATCCAAAATATCACAGAAAAAATAATCAAGAGGTTAAAAAAGAATACGTTTATTTCTGAATAGTTCTATAAGTCTGGGTCATAATTCGTAACCACCAGAGCCATAGTCAAAGGATGCAGTTGAGCATATGCAGTTCAATCCACCGCATAAAGACAGAATACAATCTTCAATAAAAATAATGATATGAATAGGTACAATTATTTAGAATTAACTGACTTGAAAATATCCACTCCAGAGATTTTTATTGCATAGAAAAGTACTTGAATGACAAAAAAATGTACTCGTGATGTAATTTGTCCATTTATACAGTTATACAACTCCATAAAGAATCAATAGAAATAATCTTATGTGAAAAAGCAAAATAAAAATATTAACTATGTTAACATACATCGACTTGTTTCCAAGCGACTTTAAAAATATTCCTGAGCGGTTTTCTATTTCGAAGGCAGGGATTGTACTCCGAAGGAATACTACAGCATGAGGGAAGATTCAGGTTTGAAAGAGCGAGCAAAAATACAATAACGCAAAAGCATTGACAGCAACAAAGTTTGGACGTCATATCCTCAATCAATTCCAATGGCAACGTTAAACATTATGTTTTTATAATATTTTTAAATCATGATAAAAAATATTTATATTTCCGAAGCGGGATATTCCAAATCTTTCCTGGATGATGCCCTAGGATAACCCAATAATTGCTTAGCAGCAGAAAAAAAACAATTATCCGAATACATCTGAGGACAACACAAAATTATATGAACTTAAAGTATTGAAATATCATAAAGCATAATTCGTTGGAATTTGCCGCCAAGTTTAATGTGGCATGCTGTAATTATCAGGAAGTGGCACATGCTCTAGAATTTTGTCCAGCGAAAACTCGATAGTTTTGGACCTCGGTGGTTTCGACGGTGAAGTAAACAAATCAAAAACTGTGAAACTGAAAATTTGAGATTTTCCGTGGCTTTGATATAGCTCCGATAATTTTTTAGACCCGAGAGTGTCGAGTACTCTGAATAAGCCCCCAAAACTCGCCGATGGACTGACCTCCAAACAAGTAACAGATAGGCCATGCTATGGAGCGTGACAGGTGACATCAATACTCACCATGACCTTGCCGCCCACTCCCTTGCTGCGAACGGTGACCCCGAGCCATTGTCCGTCCTTGATCTCGTCATTCATGGGGACCGACAGCACCTTAGAATCGACGTCTGCTCCCGCGTTGACGACGGGTTGTCAGCAGCGGCGCGTCGAATGGCGAAGGCCGTTTCGAATTGGCGGGGGTTCGTTCGTCCCGCCGAGTCGACATTGTCGAGGAGGACCCAAAAGAGAACGTGCTGCAGATGAGTTTGGGTCGGCGAGGGAGATAGTTTCGCGTGAGGGGTGAGTTTCTCTCGCGGGAAGCGGCGGCGGCCAGGGCGAGGAGGGCTGGGTGGGTGACGGGTGAGGTGGAGGAATGATTTGCGGAGGGAAGGGGATACACGACTTCCCAGAGCGGGCCCAGTTCACTCCCCCCCCCCTCCTTCGAAGAATGGTCCGCGACGAAAATCTCGGAGAAGACAAGGGAAGCCAATTCCTCGAGGAACAAATTTAATCCGATTAGACGAGCGAGCGCAAACCTAGAAATCTTCCAAAATCTCACACGCTCCATTCGATCGCTTGAAGTCGCCGGTAACGAGAGTCATTAACGAAATTTCTGATTACGTTTTATAATTCTTTGCTAATTGTTTGTATTTTTGATTATATTTTTAATTAAATCGAGAAGGCTGCTACGAATGAAACTGTTGATGGATGGATAACGTAGAGTAATTAAATTTGACTAAAATTCAAACGTTCACATGACTTGCAAAATAAATTGATTCATTGATGCATAAAAGATATTAATGAAATAAAATTATTTTAAATTCACTTTTTGAGTCAATCGATTATCTTTCAACTGCGAGAAAAGGGACGTAACAATGGTATGTGAAAAATGAAAAAGCCGTAAAAAGTGTAGGTTCCATAGCTCATAGATATTTCAATACCTATTTTTGTGATTTCATGTTATTGATACTATAGTTTTCGATACGTTCGGACAATTCCCGGAATGTTTAGCCAACAAGTTGGCTCCATCGAATTGTTCTGAGGTACAACGGCTTCAGCATCATCCATCAAGGGAAAATACTCACAGAACTGAATACATCTCCCGAGGCATCACGTTTGGGCGGCCCCCCGGGGTATGCTAATCAAAACACCATTCTTCCGCCTTCCCCGCGCATGCTTCGAATAAGCGTGCTAGACGCTTGGCCACGCTTTTAGTCAAATTTCCACGCATTACGAATGGCATTCGTTTCGTTCCTCCCTCAAAAAAGAATCCGATGGCTCTGCCCGCTAGGTATTCGCCGACCATTCCCGAAGATTCTTTGTCCGACAAGGGGTGGGAATAATCCCTCCACTTCTGCATTCAGTAAAGAGGCCCTTTGGATCGACAGAAAGTGGGAGTGATTCTTGGACTGAGCTGGTGGAGAGTCGGGAATGGGGAAGATGAAAGGTAGGTACGCTGCTTGAATGCAGCAAGGGAAGGTTTGAGGCGCACCCTGAAGCGTTGATGTCTCGAGACCATGCATAGGATCTTCACAGCGTTTTCAAACGACTGAACGATCGCTCACGTTCACATGAAAGATTATACCGAATTATTTTCCTCCTTCAAGAGCATTACAGAATGGGCAGATTACAGTGAAGTAATAACTAACGTAATAACTAATCAAGATTACGAATATCGACTTTGTATGATGATTAGCGGACACGGGCCATGATAGCGTCTGATAACTTATACCGTTGAAGATGATTAGAATTTTATGAAGATATGATTGCATGTTATGGTTACCTGTGGGAGCGACAAGAGGATCGCGCAAATGTAACTCAGTAAACATGAATGAAAATCAATTAGTATTTTCTTGATTGAGGACCCAACATGTTGGTCACAGATTCATCATTGGAAAATGCTCGACTTGGCTAAGAAATGTATAGCTCCTAGGATATTCAGATCCAGCGGAATTCCCACGGAATAATTGTAATAGCCGTACTTTAGTTTTTATTACCAACATTCAACGTGGATTTCACATGACAAACGGGGTGAATGTGGAAAACCCTATTACGACCTTTATTACTTGCAGTTAAATAACCCAATGTCATAAAAAATAATCCGCTAACAATAATGCGCGATATTCTAAGAGTGAATGAAATGTTTTCATGAAATAAGGAGTAGCATGTTACATGGTGCTACCCCGTTACACCGTGATTACAACGCCGAAACTTTCGCCGACTGCTGCTTCGTTCATTCTGTCCCGTAAGGGGTCGGTCATCTCGCCTTTTCATGGAACAGATGGATCCGAGCAACAATCGCTACGTTGCTTTGAAGGGGTGCGCCAATAGGAGGGTAAAAGGATTGCCAAGCATGAGGAGCTCAGATGGGGGATCGAGGAAGTCTCCAACGCTTTAGTTTGGTGAAGAAATCACCGAGGGAGGATTTAAGAGACAAGGGGGAGGAAAACTGGGAAGAGACTGCCGTCGCTTGCGCGAGAGAATGAGAAGGTGAGCGAGAGTGAGGAGGCACTCAAGGTTGTCGTCGGATGCCTTTGGCCCAATTCCCGAGTTCACTAGTCTGTTTACAGGGTTTCCAAACCAGTCGTTAACGTTATAAAGCATTCTATATCACTTTCCGTGATATTTAAACGAAAGGCCAGAGTGGCAGCTGAACTATAACACGAGGGCTGACCTGTATATTCACTTGAGAGAAGGGCCACGGTCGCAAAGACACAGGACAATGAGGGAAAGCAAAGGCCACGACACGAGCCAGACTAGAAACAGCTGTATTGTGCAAGAGGAAATTAGGGTGGGACGACAGAGAAGTATTATTACACACGTTTCGGGGGAGGTATACCTTTTTTCAACACTATCGGGAGATTTAAAGTGAGGACGCCGGAAAGAAAATACTTTTCGGCGGACCTCACCATTCCCTCAGTAGAATAGGGCCTTTGCGACCGAACATCCGCGATAGGGGCTGGGATAGGGGACATCCCGCAGGAAGGAGGGAGGGGGTGGGGCATTAGATCGGTTGTGCCCATCCATTACTCCCTTGTCCCCCTCCTTCCTGGTTCACCCTCCCGAGCGGGTCGAGATCATTTCTCCCGCACCCGCACGGTGAGGAAAACGCAAGCCAGGAGTCATTCACACGCACGCCGTTATTGGAGCAATCAGCCACACCTCTTCTCGCGGATAAATCCAACTCCCGGCCGCGCGCAATAAGCGGCGACCTTTGAGAGGGATATGAACGGATGTTTCAAGTATTCCGCAAGAGTCGCGTCAGATAGTACATACCAAGCCACAGCGGGAGAGCACTGAACACCTGACATTTTCGTCGTAGTGAGGGCGGAGGGTAGCCGATGGCTGCAGTCGGTTGCATACAAGCCGTGGGAATTGAATGCGCTGAAGGAACTTGTTCGCCAAACGGCTCACCCCACAAAAAGAAGCATTATGTTTTCATCTCGCGCGACATGCTCGACCATTTTGAAAACAGGATGGTTTTCAGGGGTGCATTAGGACCTCGTTTGGCAAATGTTGACGGTTGATTTTATTGCATTATCCATCGGGTTGACTGAATTTTAGATGGAATTTTAAAGAGTTAGGGAGTATGCTGATCTGAAGAAAGAAATAACGTACAGGAGACATGAAAATTCAAAGCGGAGTGAGCCAGTAACAAAGACAAAAAAGGAGGACGAATGATAAAGAGTAGAGCACCTTGGGGGAGATAAGAAAGTGGTTGAAACTAGGAGGAGGCGGAGTAGGTGGATAGCACTAGTAATCAACTGCAACGGTGTACTCTGGATAGTAATTGGAGGTAGAGTACTGGGTAAGCGAAAAAGAGGGTGAAAAGGACTGGATTGGTGATGGGATTAAGAGGGATAAGAAATCATCTGCTGTGAAAAAAGGAATGGAGTAGGTACACGAGGAGACGATCTGAACATGCAGAGCAGTGAAACTCCATTAAACCTTGTAAATGGTAGAAAGCTAATTAAGTTATGGTTCGCGGAGTGTAATTCTCAAAGACATATGATTGAACTGAAGTGATTTTTTTTCTCCTTGGAAGGTCACTTCCATGGTACTACTATTAGAAAACCCAAACAATATTAAAAGAAGCTCACATTTGATGAATGACTAATATCTTAAAAATTATTATCCTAGGTTTTTAGTGTCTAGAGTGTGTTCGTATTTTAATTAGTATTAAATATAAGAAGTAATAGCTCCCGCTTAACGGACGGGTGGGCGAAAATACGTTGTTTCTGAAGGAATAAGGAATCACGAAAATTGAATCTGTTTCCCATATTTTCACGGTAAAGACCCACAACTATGAGTCATTGGGTGTTAGTGACCTATTTTTCAAAACTATAATGGGTAAAATATTCGTATTAAGTATTTTCCTTTTTCTACTCTTCTTCTTCCATCATCCCCCTAATATGAAATCCCAGATTTCATCACATCAATCAATCCCTTAAGTTTTCGTTTTCATGTAATATTCGTAAAATATTCGTGAAAATTATTTTTCCTTAAATACTTTTCTTCTTCCATCTTCCCCATAATCTGAAATCCCAGATGTGTACATGTTATCTTCCAATTACTCAAGTTTTCGTTTTCGTGGAAAATTGATTGAAATGTTGAGCCTGAAACTAGAGGAGTGTTTTGATACCCTCAATATGGATACAGAAGACATGCTTCTATTCTCTGAACTCAAACTGTCAGGTGTTCATTGCTCGCCAGAATATACGCTTGAACATTAACACACAAAATATTAGATGAATTAGTATTCCTCCCACGTACGTTACTGTTGAAAGCAGAACCCCGGAAGATTAAGGCTTTTGGCCCGATTCATAGTTTTAGGTTTATTATGCTGTGTAAGCGAAGGAAATTATTCACACTCGAGGAAAGAAAACACATTCCGATAGCAATGGGAATTATACGGATTTGTTTTTGATTTTAACAGTCAGAGACATGGGTGGTGCTTAGGCATCAGCATTGTGCGCTCAAACCATGCAAGAAAAACCAGGAAAGCCAAAATATAACACATTCCGAGCCATGCCTCATCATGTCGTGAAAAAATGCTCCTCTACATCTGAAAAACTTCGATACTTTAATGAAACCAAAATAATAAATCATATTTTACTGCATTAGATCCATCAAATTTACTCTAGAACATACTCCGTTTATGGAATCCATTGCTCGGAATGCTTAATCCTCGAAATCAGAAACCAACCAATTATTATGATTGCCAGTGTTTTGTACAGAGGTTTAAAGATTATTTACATAAGTTTCTTTCGTTTGCTCCTGCTGATCAAAAACAAACTGGGAAGAGATCAGGCTCTCATCCATTGACACATTACAACCCATGTAAGCATATTCACATTAGTATGACAACGTTTATATACACAGATTCATTTGAGCGTCAATGAACGAACAAATCGAGGTTAAACGGGTGGCTGATTCTCACAAATGTAATTTACATCGTGCGGCTTCTCTGATCGAGGAGTGGGGATGCATCTCTGTATCCCATTTCTCCTCGAATCGAATGACAGCACTCACTGCCTGGACTCATTCCACAGAGTAAAGAAGCGCCCTCTCTTTACTCTGCGCTCATGAGTGCCGGGCGAGGGAAAGGAAGGCAACGAGACACAACAGAAAAGAATTAAGAGGGCCATGACAGTGATGAGTGCAAGAGTGAAAAAAAGTGGATGAGGTAATAAATGAGTGTAATTGAATCGACGGATGTAAAATTTTCTATGCACGCCGTTAATATTGAAATGCGTCATTGTGCTGTGCCTGGAAACATTTGCTTGTGGAGAAAATGCGTAAACACACAGTGCAACATGATAGAATCAGTGGGTTAACACTAAATCAATACCATTGATTCAAACACCTATATTAAAAGCTTTAAGGTAAATGATATTGATATAATTATGTTAATTCTAGGATACACTAGGACTGAATAATATTGTTCTTGAGGAGAGGAAAAAACAAATACCCCTGGAGAAATACCATTTCAAATACAAATTTTCCTTTGACTAGTTCAAACCATCTATAACAACGGTGCTTATGTCCAAATGAGCAAATTTCACACAAAAACATAAGTATCACCACAGCAAAGAGAGAAGTTTATTCGATTACCAAGATGACCACGTAATTATCTTAAGTGTGCGAGGGTATAAAAGGTGAAGGCAAACGTTGGTAGCTGAAAAAAAGAGGATGATTCAAATCATTCGCCATTCGCATATGTAAAATCTTTCTACTATCATACTATTTTCTCGATGAATAGTGCAGCAAAATGAATCCAATTGCTGAAGGCTGATCAATTACGATCCGGAATTGGTGATTTTAACGAGTTAATTTCTGGGTATTGAGGTATCAGGTGATGAGGTCTGGGATGAGGGATGATGAAAATGCAATCCGCACCACAAAAGACACAAAAAAGCAGAGTGGAATGGAAGAAAACAACAGACTGCCACGCTTATCTCCCAAAGGTGAATGAGAGTTTAAGCATATAAGCCAATGGTTGGATAATAATGCACAAACATCAACATCTTAACATCACCATGCAAACAAGCACAAGCATGCGTGGAGGAAAGCAAGCAGAACACAATTCCACAAACACTTGACAGACAATTTTTATGTGCATATATATATACACACACAGACACACATTCATTCAGACACATACTGAGACATTGAATGGATGTTCCACGATTGACACGTACGTTGTAGGTGCATGATTTAATCACCCGCGATCCATTAAATCCCGCGAGGAAACGGGCTCTTTCCTAATAGGTAATTGACGTTTAGTGGATAAAAAATAATACAAATGACAATTGGTCCTGAAATAATGAGAAGCCCACAAATAGCACTATGCTAATACCGAATTTATGGAGATTTCTCCATAAGCAAGAAAATCAGGGTCAGTTTTTTAGACAAAGCACGAGAAGAAATCAATTTCTAAAAAATATTTTCAATAGCATGAAAATTCAGGACCAGAACTGATTATTTATAATAAATAATCATATATTTCAACAATAGACGTCCAAAATCAGATGTCTAACTCAAGCTCAACAGGTGGAAGGTGAATAAAAAATATAAGTAATTCAAGTATCATTTTTGTGCCTGAAAACCCCCATGTCCTTTTGTCACTGCCAACCCGATCGTTAATCAGAATATTCACGACTTTTGCACATTTAATTATAACTTTTTACGACACCATCCAACAATAAAGGTATTTTTCTTCTCCCCGACCGATTACGTTCTGTCGAATGCTCGCGAAGAAAACGATTTGGCACACGTGACCGCGGATGATATGGCCTTCGAGGAAAATTGATCACCACCATTCCTGGAGGAGAATCAGAAAACACGGATGGTGACATCTCTTCACTAATAACTAATACTTTTTCATAGAATAATGATGCCGTCTATACGTTTCGCGCAACATTTCCCGAAGGTCGTAAGGTAGGGGGACCACCCTCGTAGAGGTCAAACGCTAGTGCTGGTCAACAAGCTTGCGAATAAACATTTCATCGTCTTCTGCGCCGCTTACATCGTAGCCGTTATGGATTGGAGGAAAGGGAACTCGACCTGGGATTATCTTAAAGAAAGGTGGAGGAGATTAGCTAGGGAGATGATGAAGGTTGCTGCGGGATTTAGGCATTACTACTTAACGGTTGTATGGGTTATGAAGTGGATTACAGGAGGTTGGGGTGAAATCTCCTTAAAATCTCTACCCCTTATCAGGAATTAACCTCACGTTTGTTATTTGAAAATACAGCGTGGTAGCCTAGTGAGCAGAGAGTTAGGCTACTGACCAAAGGCACCGGGTACAAATCCAGGAGGAATCTATTCTGGACATGTCAGCTGAACACAATCCGAAAGATTAACTGGACATCAATTCTTATCGGAAACCTATAGGCGACAAGGGGAAAGTAACTAGCCATCCTATCCTGACTTTTGAAGTTAACACGTCGTTGGACTTGGTGAACTCTACCCTCACCAACTGGACCAATTTTCGGGTTAAGCAGTCATCAGAAAAACACAACATCGTAACATTAACATAACTCTTATGGCCATGAATTTACAGACGCTTGGCAAGATTAATTTTAATTTTACGATTATTTTTAAAATCATAAAACGATTTCATCCGGTTGTTCCCCCCTAAGAGGATGTTTTATCATCAAGGAAGGACGCGTGGTTGTAATGAATCGGGGACGACTTCAAACTCTAACAGACACGCATGTTCGGCATCTGTTGGAGGGGGAAATGGAAGACGGCACACACACACGCACGCACACAGACGCACACAAGACGAGACACGATACACACGACACGGGGATGGGGGACACGCGGGAGTCGAGCTGGTGCGGTCCCTCACGGAATGAGTGAGGGTTGCGGAGGGGATGGAGAGGTAGAGAAGTACGACCAGGAGTATTCGATGTCGACCGAAATCGAAAAAAAACGTCGGTTTAGAATCAAGACGTAAGCAGACGACGATGTTTTTGCATCCAAATTCATATTTAGGTATCCTGACCAGAGTGATTCCAAAATATATCCGGTTATCCTCCAAACTTCTCGGGCCGGTTGTGATAGATTGCTTGCTGACTTAAAAATCGCGGGTTCTAATCCCAATAGAAAGAGTAGATTTGGATATTAACATGCTTAAACCACAAAAGTTATTGCGCACTGTCTAATAGAAATCTGTCTACGACAAATAGGACTTCCATACCCTAGGGGGGATTCGAATCCGTGACCTTTGGCGCGTCACTGGACGAGCTACCACGGCTGGCATCCGGATTTTGCCTTGTTTATGTATGGTCCTCGAAGTTGTCTTATCAGTAGACATAGGTTAGACGGGGTGATATAACCTATGCAGTTGGAGCACCAAAAAACTAATTCTACTTCTAATGAAAATATGAATAATTCCTGCTCCATATGAACTCCTCACAAATGGAACATCTTCGTCCTTACATTCCGATACACCTTAAGTACTGCCGCATCACTTTGATTTAAAACAAAGCATCGCGTATCGTGAATTAATGCCCAGAGATACAGTCGATACCCAGTAGTATCTCACTGAGATGTCAGCAAGGTCGAACAAATGCCAATTTCGATATACACTGAGGGAACCCGGAGAGCTTAAGGGGCTAGTTATCATATTTTTCTTCCGAGAGTAGCGATGTATTAACTTAGCTCCATCTATTGTATTTTTTTAAAACATTTACGCTTTTATGCGAGTGGAGAAATTTCTCCATGCATGCCACAGGGCCATCTACGTGGTGGAGTGGTGAATGACGCAAATAAGTTAATACACCGACAGGCATCGCCAATATATGGCTGTGACGCCGGGATGGGACGGACGTTCGAAACATGGCAATTGAAGAGCCCCGGCAATGAGATATGCAAAGCGAGCGAGCGACGCCGTCCCATTGACTTCGAAACATCGACAGTCGCGACGTTCAATTCACCTCCTCGAAGACGACGCGGGAGTCAGAAGTAGAAATAAAGGTGGTTTGATGCGGAGCTCACGACGACGCTAGATTGTCTGCAGGGGGAGGGAACGGAGGGAAGACCGGAAGGGTCGAAAGTTGACCTCGTGGAGAGGAAGCGTAATGCATTCGAGGACGTGTTATTTCAATCCTTTCGGAGAGATGAATACTCCTCACTGTTTCCGCGGAGACTAGAAAGCCAGCCGAGATAGCCAGGCTGGTTAACGCACTGGCCTGGAAAACCAGCGATCGTGGGTTCGAATCCAGCCCAAGGGGTGGATGTTGTGTTTGTCCTAGGAAAAGATCTTAGGTTAGACGATTTAACCTCGGCCTTTGGAGCACCTAAAACCCAATCCTACAACTACTATTAGAGAGACTCGACCGGCTGCCTTGATGTGCTGTGCTAGACCAATTCTTTCAATTATTCAAGCAGCATGTGCCATGGTAGTAGAATTGGTTTTTAGGCGATCTAACATCTTAGGTTATTGCATACCAACTAATCTATGTTCTTAAATCTACAGTAAGGTCGATCAGTGGAAACGACCAAGTAACATTGGTGGTTTCCACTAATTGGATAGGATATAGAAGGCCTGTGTGACATGCGAAATGAATGGAGAATCACCATATTTTCCTTAAATCAAAAAGCGTCGACGTAAATGTCACCTCAATACATAGGGCCATTATTGTATGAAAATGCAAATCTCATGATATCACGTGCCCCTCTACCACACACCCTTGTTTTGCTCGCAGGGTGTTGCATAGATGTAAATTTATATAATCAAAAGTCGTTTCGGCTTTACTTTCGTATTTTTCTTTAATTAAAAGGCCCAATGGTGAGACTATAGATCAACTAATTCTTAAATAATAAAAAAACTTTTCCGCGAAAAGAGTTTTCTTATGTAGCTCCGGTAGGTTTATTTTTCTATTGAATTGTTTTCCTAACAACCAGAGTCTTAAGAAAACCATTGGAGAATGCAATTTGGAGGAACGCTAACAGCCAGCTACTCACTGGGTAGTTCTATTTTGTGACTGTTGAGATAAGAGATGCTCATAAGGGAGGGTACAGTCAACGGAAAGTTTTATGTAAAAGAACGACTGCGCTAACCTCGAAAGAAATTTGAACTGGAAATTTACCGTTTGGTCTACATCCACCCATTTTCTTAAGACTCAAATTATAATTAAGGGGCACCATAAAGAATTATGAGGTGAGAATCTCCAACCCGAACTGAATCCAGACGTAAAATTATGCTGACGAAGGAAGATTAAGTGAGAAGAACACTTGTATCTGCAGCAGGCTTTAAAAACAGTTTCATTCCTTGTATTCCGAGGGGTAGACCTAAATAATCTAATTCCCCGATATTGGCCAGTGTAATGCCAATGTAACCCAGGTGGTTCCACTTTGTTAGATACGGGTGGATTAAATGGATTGACGTAATTGCGACAAGACAAAATTGTGACCAGTAAGGAACGATGGCGGGGCTGGACGGACGGGTGGGCATTATTAAGCGCATTAAACAGCACTGGACAGTTTATTTTCGTTATTCTTTTGTCCTAAAGGTACAATTGAATGGCTACAAAATTCACACACAACTCATTCTCGCACTCTTATCTCTCATTCATTCCATGATTTCTTTTAGCGATAGCTAATGCCGTCTATGAAATCATATTAAACGTGCCTTTCGGCGCTCGGCTAGTGAAAGAGCGGAGAGGGAAACAGATAAAAAAAACATAACAAAACAAAACCATGCAAAAGCATAACCTCCGAACGATACTCAGTCTCTCTTGACTTACGCGTACGGTAGCCGTGTCGATCTGGAAGGGCACGAAAAACAGCAATTATGTACTTAAAAATAATCAACATAGACATATTCATTTAGAACTATACAGAGATAGGATAGACGAGAAATAAGGGGTCCATGCAAAAACTAGGCGAGCTGATTACAGCATAAAAATTGACACTGCGATTGCCATTCATCACATTACTTTCTCCACTCGTTTTGAACAAAAAAAACTGGATACTGACGGACCATAACGTTCATTTCAGTTTTTATCATTAATATGCAAAAATTAAAACAATGATAACAGGTAGAAACCAGTCTACCATACTTAAATCCTAAGATCAGCACCATTTTTGCACAGACCCTTAAAATGCATTACACAATGACTCTAACATTTAAAGAAATTAACGGTAATAAAGACAATACACTAAAATACAAGACATGTTACCTCTAATACGAAAAAATAACTAAAGAGATAAATTAAAAGATATTTAAAAGCCGAAAAGAAAAAAAAACAATAGTAAAAAAAATGATGAAACTTGAAACTAAATACTGCCACAGAAAATAAAAGGTTTAAGTAAGCAAAATTACATCTACTCATGAGACAGATTTTACGTATATACACGAAATATCGATTTTAATAAGCACATAGACAACATCGAGTACGTCATATGGGGAAGATAAATTAAACTAGCATGACTTATAGAAAGACCCAGCGGAGAAAAACATTTTCCTTTCAACTATTTGTCTTAAGGGTCACGGCATGGAGGAGAGTCAGCGTCTCAGGAGAAGACCACGCACAAACTCACATAATGGATGAAACTTTTCCTTTAATACAGAGGCTAACATATGCCTCGTGCAATAAGAAAAATAGTGGTGGTATAGACTGTAAAATGCTTGAAACCATACGTGCAAATATGTAATTTTACAAGCGCGGACACATAATGAGACAGTGGAAAAATAATGTTCGAAAAGAGCTCTTAGGAAATTTTTTAATCCACACATTTATGCACGGAAAGGAAGCAAATTCCACACGCAAATCAAAATAGTTTCAATGGATTCCACTTCATGAAACGCCATTGCAACAACTCGAGCTTACTTACAACGAGTCATTTTTGACTCTGAACCTGAAACAGAAAACGATTGTTAACCTAAGAAAAAATTATGTATTATAATTATCTCAAGCGTATAGCGGTGGAAAATGGCAAGCTAAATGTTCAGTAGGAAAACTATAAGTACAAAGTATCATGAATTTTCAAGCAGAGAGGATTTAATTTATTTAGGTGAAGCGATTGTTGTTGCATAAAAGGGATAACCCCGAAATAACACCATATTACACTCTACGAGGCAATTATGCAAAATATGAACACTAACCATCACCGAACACCGCTACACCGAAGGCAAAACAGCGTTTATCACCAGTACTTAAAAACAAAATATTACATTATCCACCACCATAGCCAACACCGAACAACATTACCTTCAAACACATCCAATATAAGCATAAGATGATGAATTATGATGCATGGGGATTCCTAGAGTTACCCCTACCATTTTACCATAGTACGCAGTTCAAGCTCGAAAAGAGCAGATGAGTTGATCACTTTCAGTCGCTGGCCTCAGAGCAAAATCCTCTATTTACCTCAGCCAAGGACAATATTCATGTAAGTTCGGAGATGCTATTTGAACTTTACGGCCAGTTCTCCAAAGTTAGCCACCGATAGATAGACCCAGGTTCTAATTCCTGACTAGCGGAGACATTTTTTAACCCGAGTTTCCGACTACGCTGACTTGCGTTCGTTACGTTGGTCTTTATGGAACTTCCATAACATTTATTTTTTACCCATCATCACTAGTCATCAATCCTAATATTGGTTTGGCGTGGCTCTCCACTCGATTATCCTATCGGCCAACCTCTTCATATTTATATAAATAATTTCTTACAAATCTTTCACTACTTGGCGAACATTTAGACAAACACATTTAGACAAACACATGCTTTGCTATTATTCCCGTTTATTTTCCCTTCAACGACTGCCTTCATCGGACCATCATGTCCCAGGATATGGTTGATAAGACTACCCCGTCTTCTCTTCGATGCTTTTGTCGAATCTCTTATCACCCCACTATTCACAGAACTTCTTCGTTTGCTACTCGTAAATCCATTTCATTTTTAAGCCTTTATATAATTATTAACGGGTAGTTTTGGTAGAATAATGGGATATAGCAGGTATGGAGTGCTGAAGAAGGACTTAGTGTGAAATATAGGGGTCGTGGGAATAATTGCATGTCCATATAAACGATATAAACCAACCTTTACAGATGTAATACTATAAAATTGGTATGTATCGAGCCTAAATCAGCTCGAGAGGAAATGTCAAAGAAAAATCAAACCATCGGTATCCGGCATTGCTTTGACATAATCTGTCACGAGAGCTGTTCGTAGAGGCATGAAATCAACCCGTACTCAGCGGATTTTAGGGTTATAAGAAAGGAAAAACTCGGAGAGAGCTATTTCGAATTCAGAATTAAAGCTTAATCGTGGGAAATAATCGTTTTCTTCGATCGCCGTCTCTCCTATCCCTCATCCTTCACATCCCTTCGTGGAATAATACTACGGCACGAGCCGACATTGAGCGGAAGCACTCATCGGCTTTTCCCATCCCTGCTCCTTCCCTCCTCCCCCTACCTTTTCCGTGAGACGACCCCTAACCCCCCGCCTCCTGTTCACACCCCACTTCACCCATATCTCTCCCCCTTACACCTCCCATCCCTTGAGGAGACCCAAGCACCCGGCTCAAAAAGTGATTTATCGACGGCCGATCATCAAACCGCTATTATTTTTGGACGCGCGGCGGAAACGGCCCGCTACCCTGACTCCTTCCCCCAAATCCCCACCATTCCCGA
Organism: Platycnemis pennipes; assembly: GCA_933228895.1. Classification (NCBI taxonomy): domain Eukaryota; kingdom Metazoa; phylum Arthropoda; class Insecta; order Odonata; family Platycnemididae; genus Platycnemis; species Platycnemis pennipes. The sequence continues at coordinate 85,826,515 of OW121851.1, forward strand.
CACAACCCCGTTCCAACGCCCAAACCCATCCCCATCGCTCACCGAAGAGCGGCGTGAATGCATGAAGAGATAAAGAGAGAGAGAAAAAAACACAAAAGCAAGAGGAAAAGTGCTCCTCCGTCGCTCAAGGCGACGACCCGTTAACATACAGACCCGAAAATTCTCGGTTTTCCCTTCCCCGCTCCCCGCAATGCCCTAGTGTTTATCCAAGGAGGTGTGTTTGAGGGCGACGAAAGAGGCTCTGGGGAGGTTCCCCGCCCCGGAGAGGTAGGGTTCTGAGGGCCCAGAGGGGACGTAAGGAAGTGAGAGAGGGTGGGGAATAAAATAAAATGGAGCTTTGCTTTCATTACGGGCGACAAGGGAGCGTGGGAAGGAGGTGGGAGAGGGAGTTGACCAAGTGGGGTGCGATAGAGGCGGAGGGAAGGGTAGGAAAGGATGTTTACGAATTCCTTCATCGACAAATCAAATCAAGGGAGCCTTTCACGCGTCATTAACACATCGAAATTGACGACTTCCGGCGTGATGCGATGAATCAGGTTCTCAAGAATAAACAATGCAATACGCCCACGGGGTGTCTGGAGAATGGACCCGATGAAATTCCCGTGCGTTCCCCTTATATTATCCATACAATAAAAAAGTTCCCATGCAGTTTATAAAATCAGTATCACATGAAAACAATAAAGTTGAATATTCCTTTTCATTATTCAATGGTCTGAGTTTTTCTATTGAATTGAGGATAAAAAAAATTAATACGAACATTAACTTGGCTGTGCAACTCATTTGAATGTCACTGCGAAAACATCGATTGCAGGTCGGCATCTAATTAATACATTACCTAAATTTTCTAATCGAAATTTCATTTTGTCGATGCACTTGTTTAAACGGCGTTCATTGTTGTCAGTCGCAAAGTGCCTGTGTAATATAAAGCTTAGACTCCCTTTACAGTAGGCAACTCGAAAATAATGAAACAGCAACCCTTATTCCCCTATCCGCCAAAACGCATTAAAAGGTTTATGGGAAAGCTATAACGGAATCGTGAGGGATTCAAACCGAAAAGGAAATCCTATATCGGGGGACGAAAATAAAAAATATGGGTAAGGGCACGTAGGTTACATAAATGGAATTCATAGTAGCCACACCTCCATAAATGGAAACTGAGAACCCTCGTATTCTATTTTCATCAGGATAATTTTAAAATGCTGTTCACTTACCTGACTCGCTGATCCCGAGACCACAATTTTCATACATAAAACACTATAACACGGACGTCACTAAAATGATGGCCAAAGGTGTTTAAATCAATTGATAATTTGCTCTAAGGATTCTACTCATATCTTCAGAGACTCTAATGGGTGAATTGGTAGAAGTCATAGTTCAAACGACGCAATCCTATATGACTTAAATATACCATCGGCGACCATCGGCAAATGTTCCTCGATGAAAATCCAAAAAAATGAAAAGTTTAAAAACTTTGAAGTTCTAAAAAGCCTAATTTATGCGCACTGTACTGTATCATTAACTCAAAGGATTTGCATGAAACGCCTTCTACGATCGAACGTATTACATTTTATTATCGATCTTCCTCTTTACGGCGGATATAAATAAAAGAAGCTTGGTGCTCATTTTCGTGTTAAATCCCACTATGCCGAGGCAAAGTTTCTGAGGCCAGAGACTGATTTTTGTGATGGCGACATATACTCTCACAAAACTGCAGTTAAAATTTGCTTAGGGCTGCAACTATTGCTAAAAAATTATACAATGTCTAATAAACGTATACATTTCTCGTATTTATTCATAATATTTTTATATTACACTTAGTATCATGGGACATATGTGAACCGCGTCTGTGAATTCTCAGCCTGAATGGTGTTCATTAGGTACACTATTTATAAGCACGCCTCACGCGAAGGCGAAGAAAAGGCGTTAGACTGGAAGATGAGCTCGGGGAGAGGATGGAGTCCTCCCGAGCTGGGATCCAACTCCAGATCGTGATGAGCCTAAAGGAGAATACATTCTTCGTTTAAACGTTCCGGCGCCCACCGTTTCGGCGGCGCTCAGAAGAGGAACTGGTGCTGTTGGCTCGGAGCGGCCGACAGACACCCTCTAACCAACCTCGACCACTCACCCCTTTTCCCGTCGGTTTGAACCTGCTCGCAGTCGAACCTCCTCTGCGTGATGGGGCATTTCCACAGCGCTCCTGAGTGATTGGTTCCCGGCTGTAAATTCTTGTCCAGCGGTGCACCCACCAGTATCCTGGAAAAGGTAAGATAGTATTCGCTTATGGATTCGGCATGACAGTTTAAAATGCAGAGAACATCTTAAATATAAATTCAAAGGCAGTCTTTTTTGGATTTAAAATACTTGCAAAACATCTTTGTGGAATTGCCGATTCGATTAGGAAAATAATATTAGAGAGAGACATTACATATAATTAAAATTACCACAATGTCATAATGGGCGCAGTAAGAAACGGATTCAGGTACATTAACTGGTAGTAAATAAAGTCTGTAAATACCTCTTAGTTCTACTAACGTTTAATAACCCATTAATGGATAATATGCATCATTAATTTATAAAGTTTACTCGGTTGTTCCACCGGGTAATGGGGCTTTATTAATTCTGCCTTCATTTCCAAAAGTGACTCGCTCTTCATTCTCAACTCCCTAATGATTAACCCATAAACGGAAATAAATTCCTTGGTAGTTTCTTATTATTGATTTGTGTATACCGAGTGGATGCCATACTAACAAAGTGTATTTTGCTGCATAAAAACATATTTTGTCGCAAAACCTCTTATGTACACAAATTTAGGAATTAGTAGGTTTTTCTGTATATAAGCATGAATTCACAATCATATGAATAAAATAACGACATAACTTTGCCCATTACTCAAAATTACATTTCGTTTCTCATCGGTTTATTCCTCTCAGTCCTATTTTTACCGCTGGTGACCAAACACTCGCTGTCATGTACCAATACGGCAGCAATCAGGAAGATAAGTAGATTTAGGCAATGGGAAAGCACGGATTTCAGAACAAAACAGGCATGAAGATGAGAATTGCGTAAGTAAGTAGGATTGCGTAAGCAACGTAACCATTTACACTGTGGAGGACATTTTTTACAGGGACTCTTTATGTTCGTATTTCCGTAATCATTCGCCGTAACACGAGAGAAACATAGAGTCAAAATGCACCCTATATCGAATTTCATCCTAATAAAATGGTGCAAGACGGTATACTATATCAGCAATTGGCACTTACTCCTCCTTGCGCGGTCATATTATCACTCGAGTTTACGATCTGATAGGTCCACAGAGGAACGCTAACATAAACCAATACCTACGCCGTTGTGATGCTTTCTAGCTATCGCAATTTCTCGCCTCTTCCCGCAGGGAAGGTTTCAGGTATGCCTTTTAGCGTTTCCTCGTCGATTCTCCTTCACGCAACATTGAGAGAAGATGGCAATCCAGTCACACTGAAGTTTAAGTATGAGCCGTCTCCCGCGTTAATCACCTCGCACAGTCACGAATACTTCATGAGACAGCGAAAAATCTCACAGTATCATCGCTCGCATGAAAGAAGCACGAGCTCAAGTAAATGCGGACCGTGGAAATGGCAGCGTTTCGTCGTCCCTTTGTTAAAATACAGCGAGGAGGGAAGAGAAATAGATAGGGGAAATGGGATGAAGACGTCCATCCCGTTCCGCTCGCCATAAATTCAGGAGCGGTGGGGGAGTCACGGGACCGAGATTATAATAAATATATATATATACAGGAACACGAGCGCATTCTTACAACTAAATTAAGAGGATGGGGCAAGCAGGGAAAATCCATTATTTGGATAAGATTAGGGAAGGGAATAAGGGAAGCGAGAACGAAGGGGGACGGAAGGCACTCCGGGACGGGCGGGAGGGGGAGGAATTAATTCAGGGGGTGAGGGGGATGGATAGTGACGATGCGAGGAATCGGCTGAACGGCGACAGGTTTTTCTTTGGGGAGAGGACTCGTTTGGGGCTTGGGTCTGAGACGGACGACGGGGGCCTCACTCACTGTTAGAACTCTATTGTCCATGTGCCTTAGAATAAATCCGATCGTATGGCGGAACTAGACTCTAGTCTGCCTGCAACTACCATGATCACTACTTCACTGTCGCAATTGCTCGGGCTTTGAAGAAATGTGTACGTATCAATTCCTAGGGCAACTCAATCGATGTCCTTTGAATATGTATGATGGATGATGACCATGATATTTTTATCAAAAACAAATTCAAACGACGACAACTCATTCTCCTACACTGTTTTGTTCTGGTATATTTTCTACCCCAGATCATGACAAAAATATTCCGAATAAGATTATCAAGGGCTTTGCTATTTTTAACAAGTTTTTCTTACACCCACTGTTTACGAAATTGAAATATACGGCAAATAGAAGGGGGAAGGAAAATTTTTACCCGATCAATTCCCCTGCATCAATCAAATGCAATGAAAAAGTCTCTATTAGTGAGGAGATGGGACTCGTTGGCGCCAAATTTAACAACTGTCCACTGACGTATCTTTTGACTACTCAGCTCACCTCACTGAGAGTCCGTAATGATGGCAAATTTCATCTACATGTATGTAATGCTCTGCGAGCCTCCGCGAGGGTGTGTGGCAGTGGGATTTGATGTCCGGTATCCGCCCCTCCTCCCATTCCAAGCGAATGACGCCACTCACTGGGCGCAGTAGCGACAAAATTGCGCCCAACTAACCTTGCCTGTCTGTGCGGTGAAGAAACGAGAAGGGGGTAATGAGAAATAAGCGGACGAGAGAGCTGAAGGCAGCAAGTGACTCATCCCACGACGCGTGGCAATGAGTAGCAGAGGTCTATTACCAAGAATACGAACTGGGACGAACAAGAATACGAACAAGAAAGAAGAGGCCAAAACCAATGTCAAACTAGGAAAACAAAAACTTGATGAGGTGAAAGAGTTCTGTTACCTGGGAAGCCGAATAACCGACGATGGACGAAGCAAGAAAAAAATAGTTAGTATAATAGCCCAGGCAAAGAGGGCATTCTATCAAAAGAAGAATCTACTTCTACATCTGGAAATAAAAGCGTAGAAGTAATAAAACAATTCATCAGAACATAAATCTAGAGCATGTTTCTTTACGGCAGTGAGGCATGGACGATGACAGCAGCCGAAAAAGAAAAGGATAGAAGCATTCGAAATGTGGTGCTACAGAATAGTGATGAAGATTAAATGGATCGACCGCGTAAGTAACGAGAAAGTCCTAAGAAGAGTGGGAGAAAAGAGAAGTCTGCTGACAACTCTAAAAAGAAGAAGGGACAATTTAATCGGTTATATCTTGAGACACGATGGCCTGATGAAGACAATCGTCGAGGGAAAAGTGCAGGCCTCGTATGAGATACATGGAACAGGTAGTGAGGGATGTAAAGAGAAGAATTACGTCACAATGCAAAGGTTGGCCGATAGAAGAATTGAGTGGAAAGTTACGTCAAACCAATCCTAGGATTGTTGACCAATGATGATGATGACTAACTGGAATGGATAAAAGATCGAGAGGAAATGCGTTCCTCATCCTCTGCTTCTCAGAGGATTGCAAGTGATAGTTAATAAAGTACGCATTGGTTTCATTAAGGCCGGCAGGTTACCTGTAGATGTGGTAGTTATTTAGGGGTAGAGACCGACAGCTTAGATCATTCGCGCCGTTAGGGATAGGTAATTGGATAGAGGTTAAAAGTTCTCTGAGAAGGGAGGAAAAATGGAGAGTAACCCGGTGTTGACATCAGCATGCTCTTAACGAAAGGCGCCACAGGGCCTACGGTTTAACATCCAACCCGACGGACGTAGTATTGAACTTAAAGTGCCCTTCACGCAGCACTCAAGTACTTTACCAAAGATAACTCTCTACCACAGCCGGGATTCGAACTTGGGCCATCGGGATCGGAGGCCAGTGCTCTAAGCACAACACCAACCCTATCGTCGAGGTTACCTGTCGTCGACATTATTTCATACATCTACATCTGCATAACACCCTGCAAGCCACCATAAAGGTGTGGGGCAGGGGTTGAATTCACACCAAAGATGTAGATGCCTTTCACACTAAGTCGAAGTTTGGAGTCATTTGTAGATAATTCCACGCGTTTAACACAATTTTAGGATATTGTGCATAATCCTTTACAGCAACTTCACGTATTATAAATCTAGTAGTTAAAATTGATTTTGAGCTCTTTCCTATGGATTTCACTCTTCCCATGGCCACACTACGGTTGAACCCACGTACATGTGCATTTAAAATTCATGACCAGCCATTATGTTACTAAAAATGCCATTCCTTCAATCATTACGTCACTCAAATCAGTGAAAATGACTTTGATCGGTATTCAAGCAGATGTTAGAGCCACTAACATGTCAATTGTCTATACTTTTATGCCGCGTTTGATAGGGTTTAGCAAACGTCCCAATCAGGTAATGATGACTCTAAGGTGGCGATTGATGACACTTCTGGTATTAAAAACACATCAGACTGACTGATAGTTGACATGACCGTTGAAAAAGATAAAGGTGAAATATCTAGGATAAAAATAATTATAATAATACGAACGTTTTCAAGTATCGAAAGTATTTAATCAGATTCTAAAAAACTGTCCTTAGACTGCCATTAGTTAGAAGTTTGACCTTGATTAATAAGTACATGGCGCGCCTCATACTAAATCCTATCGCGTGTGCAACTACTCCATCAGGGGCCATCCATAAATTACGTACTGTTACGATGCACTATCGACAGAGAAGGAGAAGGTCTAGCCTTCTGTCACTTTGCGAGAAAGACCGATCATTAAATCACTTTTCATTCAAATATAAATGATGATACATATAGGAATTAGTTAGTCAATAATAAAACGAAGAAATTCATAATGTATTAAATACATAACGCATGTAATAAGGCATGCATGTTTCATAATTAAAAAAGAGAGGGTTCCTTGCTAGCATTACGTAACTGGAAGGTCATAGGTAATTTTACGGAACGTTATAAAAGTAGGGGAGACGGTGAAAAAAGTGAAAAAAAGGGTTACTTCATAGGCAATTGAATGACCACTTAGGTCTCTAAGGCAGTAGCACTCTCGGCTGTACCTCTTGTTTGCTACGAAGTCCTTGATAATAAAAAACACCACGTTGCTTGGGTCTCATTTGGACCCGTTTAGTGGTATCACTAAGATTCAAAACCAGGACCTCCCTATTTAGATCTAAATGCCTTATCCACTTAGTCGTTCTCTCTATCATCAGTGACTTTCAGTAGTGTGGTTAGTAGTAGTGGTAGTAGCCAAGTAATCTACTGTTTTACATTCAATCTGACGGAGAAAGTATTGGTCCTGAAGCACTCTACATACGAAATCCAATTGAGGACCTCGATTTTACTTATGAATCTTCGCCACCAACATCGGGATTCAAACCGTGTCCATCAGAATGGGACGCCAGTACTCTGGACACCGCACCAACCATCCCCGTTGAGTTTCTAATCTGGAATATTAGTTGGGGTAAGTCGTCCAATTCCAACTTCATCCGTAAGCAACCAGCGGAATGAACCGGAATCGTTGGCAATGAAAAAGCGTAATGGAAAAATTAATGAGAAATGAGATTTAAAAAAATAAACATAAGCCATCAAGTGACAATACGCTATGGGTATCGAAAGTCATCTTCTTCCCGTAACGCTTAAGATGCGGAGCGGTTAAGAGGGCGAGGGTACTTTCAAGAATGGATTGGTCCAAGGGATGGAAATGCATAAGGATTTCGTGAAGACGCGAGAGGTGCGGAGCCGCGCCTTAAAGGAGTGGCACATCCACCCAGAGCCACAAGGTTGGGTGTGGGAAATGCGCCACTTTCCATTCACAACCATCACCCTGGGAGAGTTAAACAAAGAGGCTACACGCCCTGACTACTCCAGTATGCTAATGGAGTGGACCTGGAAAAAAAGGCTTGAGTTGTCACCGTGGCGAGCGATTTGCATCCAATTAATGCATTGGAGGCCTCGGATCTTTTTTCTCCAAGCGGGAACGAGGGGGTAAAAAGGGTAAAAAGCTACTGCCATGAATGAGGATCACTTAGCTAGGAGACTGAGTACCTACCTAACTCACTGCTCTTGTGGTGACAAACTTCTCGTTTGTGGCTTCGCCTCCCCTCTTACGATACTCCGCCTTCGTAGTTTATTTATTTCCATTACTCAAGGTTTAAATGTGACGCCGGTTCGTGGAAACTCATCAGCGCGCCTCGACAGGAAAACGACCTGGGCAAAGGCAACAACGACGATATTATTCGATATATATAAACTCATCCTCGAATATGAGAATTCTTCTAGATTAGTCCCCCCGCGGAGAAGATTCGGGAGGCATAGATAAATTTCTATAACCGGTCCATTCTTCCACAAGCGAGAATCGACAACTTTAGCTCCTACGCTTAGAAAAACTGGAATTTGACGAAACCGCATATGGGCACGAATTTCATGTTTCGGGATCAAATCCCACGCTTTGCAGGCTGACATTCGAGTACGCCATTCATGACGTTAACAAGGCCTGACTCGAGAGGATTTTGGAGAACAAGGGACTGACCACTCCACCGTAAATTATGGGAGGATCGAAGAACTGAAGATAAGAACAGACAAGCACTCATACCATTTACTGATTTCCGAGGTTTTAAGGCCATTACTTCGCGGAACTACCTACCAAATCTAGATACACGATGGCCTCGTATGTACATGCGAGCGAACAACAAACGCTTTCAGTCGAGGGAATAAAATCCATGGGATGCTTGTCGTGTAAGTGGCGTGGATGGAGAGAGATGCAAAAAATACGAAAATATTGGCCGAATCCCCAAGAAAAAAAATATCAGCATCTTAGCGTCGCCGCCGCTACCTCACGACCCGGAACAAAAACGTGAGGATCGCAGGGGGATGAGAGGAAAAAAAAAGACCGGTAACAACAGCTTGAACTCTCGATTTCATCGAATGCCCCGAAACCCTGACATGCGCATACTCCCCGGATCCTCTCTCCCTCTCTCTCCTCACCTCGAATCCTTTTCGGGCTTTCGCCGCTGGACCCGACAACCCCCGGTGACAGCTGGCTAAACAAGACCACCTGTGGATGGGGTTGGGTGCAGGAATGCGCTGGGTGGTGGAAGACGGGAGGCTCAGGGAGGGAGGAATGGCGAAGGATTAGAGGGCGGTGTACGAGGCCGAGGGGGCTCGGAACGGGGAGAGGGAAGGAGCACGAAGGGAAGATAGTGAAGTCATCGAGTATTTACTCTGTGCCTTCACTACATAGAAGGAAAAGAAAGGAGGGATAACGTACATACATTCCGAGCGAATTCTCATTTTATGGATGTTAATAAATGCGATGCTCGTCTACATCTACCAAGCACCCGATCACCATTTTCAATTCCTTCTGTACTTAATTATATTTAAACTTATTCGAGAAGTTTTAATCGAACTAATGTCACATATTTTTCGGCACTTACTTTTATCTTAAGTCATAATAACTGTATAATTTCCATCAATACTTTTTCACAACTTGTTCCGCAACTTAAGACTGAACACATTGTGGGAGTGACTCTCGCAGTTGTGCTACCATCTCTTCTCAATACGGGTGCTTTTCTCCGTGGGGTTTTGACTAGGATCTCCACGAAGGATCCCTTCAGTTTTTAGTATCCTCCTTTGACTCTTAGGGACTTATGTTATTGATTATCAGAGGTTGCAATACAGGTTTAATTTTTTGAGGAATATTCCAAATGCAAGCTGAAAGAGTGGACATTTATAACGATGAAGAAAGATGGGTGCAGAGTAGGTAATTATACTAACTGAACAAAATGCCGTTGTTGCAGCAAAAATGGCAATACCTCAACAATATCCATTGAACAACTTCAATAAAGAATATTCTTACCTTTTATCGTGCCGAGGATAGATGCCTTTAAAACCTTCCCGACTTCTCGACATTTCGCAGGGGAAAAACAAACCTTTCATATTCCATAAATATTTACCTCTTGAAGCCAAAACATTTCAAACCGCTCATCTGGGAAGAACGTCGCGACTGTAAATAGACATTTCTTCGTATTTCCTTATTGAGGCGGACATAACGGATTCGAAAACCAGAATACGAAGGAAGCGATCGGTAAATGATTTTTCCGAACAAAAATTACTGACACAGCAAACGCAAATCTCTAAGGAAAGAGAAGAAGGAATGGAGAGGTCAACAAAGAAGCTGAGAAAAGTGTGGTATGAAACAAAGGAGGAAGAGAGGACGAAAAGGGGAGCATGTAGCGTTCTCACATCCCCTTTCCCCCTTCCGAACCTTCCAAGAACTGGAACGGAACAAAAACAGAAATGACCCAAGAATTTCGTCGCGTTCAGCTACTTGAGAGGAGGGGTGGAGGATACCACCCCTAATGGCTCCGACGGCCTGTTGTAGTTTGCTCTGCACCCCTCGTGTTTTAAGGGCCGGACCCACATTTTATGCCACCGGAGTCGGGCCGTGTAACCGTCTTGCCGGTGGAGTTACTGAACCGTGCACATGGTGCGGAAGATCCGAAGGAAGGTCATTCGGAAGGACTCGGAGGGGCGTTAAACCCGGTCGCACCTTGAACAACACAGGGAGGCGAAGATGAAGGCATAGCGAAGGCGAAAAGAGTGTAGGAAAATACACAAAATTCGATGCAGAAACCCACGAATCTGGCTATCCATAGTCTCTGAAAATCAGGGAGGAATTTTCCATGGTTAAGATGAAATAAAAAATCGGGAATACTAAAACATATTCAGTCGCGGTAAACTCTGCAAATAATATTCCAATTAATTTGAATATTTTCTCATATTTTTCGTTTTTTTTTGACAACTTGTCCAATGCCAATATTTTATCCAATTTTCATTTATTACGTATTTCAGCTTGAATAAAATAGGTTTCTCATTCGATCATCTACGTCATGACAATAATTCAAGAATAATGATGAGGATTACGCATAAGGGCACACTAAATAAATCCAGGATATTGGGAAAATGTTCAATTCTATTTACTTTAAGAAAATAATCTTTTCAGACGCTAGAATACGTAAGGGAGTTAGACTCGAAAGATTTTAGCTAGGGATAGAATTGAAAACAGGGTAGAGCTATACCATGCCCTTCGGGCCACGACTTCAAGTGAGATCCACTTGGTGAAGATGGAATACACCCTCTTTTTCTGCATCCAGTATTGTCTACTAGGAGGAAATGGTACTTAGAAAAAAGCTTCAGTCTGGATGATCCAGAAATATTTTACAATTAGCTGTACTAGTTATACAGGGGAGGTGACCGAGAGCTTAAGTCATTTGCGCCAATTTGAAAACGAGGGTAATTAGGTAGGAGTAGGACATTTTTAGGGAAAGGGGAGTAGGAGAGAAACCTGGCGTAAGCATTAGCCTACACTTGACGAAAAACGCCAAGGGGTTCACGGATAAACGTTCCTTCCAACGGACGGAATACTCAACTCGAGGTTCTCTCAACAGGACCCTCATGTAGAAACCGATATACCAATGAAGAATCTCTGCCACTGTTGTAATCCGAACCCGAACCCTCAAGATTAGAAACGTGCAAAACACAAATCCTATTCTTCCAGAATATCACCCAATACATTACAACTGGAACGCGCCGACTGTGAGAAGGGTCGTAGTAATAGTTATTCTGGGGGAGGGGCTAACCGACAGGTAAGATAAGTTACCCTATTTAAGGATAAGTGTGTTTTTAGGTAAAGATAGGATTTTTCAGGGAATGGAAGAAGAGTGAAGAGAAACCCGGCGTCGGCATTAGCCCATTCGCGCCAAGGAGAAAACACATTAACTTCCCATTCCACAGACAGAGTACTGCACTCGAAGTGCTATCCACACAGCATTTGTGCAGGGACCAGCATACCAATGAAAAATGTGCCACCACTCTGATTCGAACCTCGGCCCTAGGGATGGAAAGCCAGTGCTATAGTCATCAAACGCGATCCCCTAGACGAAAGGGTCCGAAACACGCAAGCGTAATGTGAGGCGGAGAGCCGCTCGATTTAACTCCCGCGAGCGGAGAAAATTCGCGTGAGGATTAAAATTTTCAGAAAATTAAACGAGTTATATCCTAACACCGGTCCCATCGGGCATTAAACATTTAGAGAAATTAATTCATCACAGTTTTCCTACTGTTCATCTACTCCTTGAGCCGGAAAAAAATAAAGAAATACCCAGAAAAAACAACGCCGTGAGTCATAATACGGGCCATTGTTATTTTTTTTCGCACCGCAATCGTCATTTCCGGGAGAAATTCCGGAATAAGTGCGCGCGGACATCCTCCGTCTCGATGCATGCGCTCTTGGCAAATTTCGGGGGACTGACGTGGCGCGGAAGGAAGGAAGCATCCTTGACGCCTTTCCGCTGAAGGCGTTTAGCCAGTAAACGATTGAGGTGGGGACTAGTGATGGGAACGTTTTTTTCATTTGATATTGCATTTATTTTGAAAAAAATTCAATGGTAGTTGTAGAATTAGGTTTTTAAAGTTCTTCAACTTTCAAGTACATCTTATGGTCAAAAAAGTTATTTTTGGATACAAAATATTTCTTCACATGCATAAAAAACTAAGGTTTTCCTAAAACGAGGTTAATTGCCACTTCATCAAAGTGCCATGCGTAATGAAGAGCAACTAAAAACTAAAAATTCATATGGGTGTCCATCTTCCTTCTTGTTAACGTCTGGTGCGGTCTTGTCTAATATAGTAAATTAACACCGGCCACGAAGCAAGGATGGTGTTCAACCAAGTGAGTGGAGCAAATGCTTAAAATAATGTCATTTTGGAATACCTGAGTTGTTATTTAGAACCTTGAGATTACAAAATGCTTAGAAAAAATAAGAAGAACATTTTTATCTAAACTTCGCACAAAAATACCGCGTATCCATTTCTGCCTCGTATTTACTCTAGTGAAAACTTGCACCCTCAACAGATACTCAAAAAGGTTTAAAGTTCCAGTATTTTTGCATCTCCTTCTTTGTTTCTCAGGTGAATTTGCTTCTCAGGTTCTCATTTGTACAGTGTGGAGGACCTAGAAGAGATGCAGAACAATGGGCAGATTCACAGTCGTAGAGTACAGGCAACAAACGGGATATTAATGCTTCTTTTCAAAGTACATGCCTTTCCATTTTTCACACCGGCCAAAGAAATTGTTTCAATGCATTTTTCATAAGGACATTCATTTCACCACATTCCTTTGAAAAGCCATTTTAGGCGTCCATTTTTTAAAATCCTTCAACACCGGTAGAGACACGCAAAAATAGAGACGACGTGCGCGTGATGCCTGTCCGGTATGCTCTTGCGCCATCTCAAGGCTTGGGCGTGTGCCGAAGGAACTGGGTCGGACTCAGTTTAATTCATCTAATTGACCGCCAAATTTAATTTTTTTGTGCATTTGAGACCACAAATATGCGCCTTACGCCAACATCATACTCTTGTTATGAAATGGGTGTCAGTATACAGCCCTGGCTACGTTGACACGTTTTTTTTTTCTGGAGTATACCTCTACATCTACATAATACCGTGCAAGCCACCATGAAGGTGTGCGGCAGGGGGTGAATTCACACCAAACATATATGCATGTGCATGCATTATGTATGCTTGCATTACATACATGTAATGAATATCGTGCGTGAAAAGGATGTTATGAAACATGCATGGGAGTATACTGTGGAGAACGGGTTAATTTTGATGGAGCATTGGAAAAAAGGGAAAAAAGGTTTTTCAGATAGTATGAAGAGAAGGACATACTATGATCGGGAAAAAGGAATAGTTTCGGACCGGAATCGAAATAATCGGAAAAAATAATTATATCGGAGTATATTTTTCTCTTTCCACCACGCATGAAAATTTTTTCATTCCGCAACAAAACAAGGGATAGTCAACTTTGTATTTTTAATGCAACACATTATGTAGGGCTTTAAATAAGGGAACCAATAAAAATACCCTATAGTTTTCAAGAGTTTTAAAAAACTCACCAAACTATTAGTACAGCGATGCTTATGCTCTATTAATTCGTAAAGAAAAATTTGCAGTCAAAATCTCCTTTTTACTCCACGAGCATTCCTGTTGCTAATTCAGCATGGCTGGTGAATTATAGTGCCTTTAAGTTAGCACTGGTTTATGAACTGTAATCTTTCGTTGTTAATAGTTCGGCTTTCTATAATAAACATCCGGAAATTGTTTTTCCCGTGGACGCGAATTCACACCTCATTCATAACTTCAACATCAACCCCACGAATTGCGCCATCCATCAAAATCATCCTCACTTCGCCCTCGTCCCAATGTCCCAGCCCCACACGTAGTGCCCGACATGCGAGCGACCCCAGCCGTTAAAACAAGGCACGCGTCCGGCGAGCAATTTCCGCTCTCGGTCCCATCACCTGTTTCCCGACGGCCATGGGCATGGCGGAATAACAAAAAATAAGGTCCTATCGCGATGTCTGATTAAAAGAGTTCCGGAGGCGATGGGAGATAAAGTTAAGCACGGACTGCCCCCTCTTTTCCGGCTAAGGAAGGCGAGAAGGGGAACATTGTCGCACGGGAACGAGGCGGAGGGAATGCTGATAAATTGGCGGCGATGGAGATGTTACCCAGATCGCGAAATGGGATTTGGCCCGATTCGGTGGGGGACTCGGCGTGTGGAAGGGTGCTCTCGTACCCCCGAGCGCGTATCCTTGTCGCCCCACAGGGGGTTAATCACTTCTTCCCCGTTTCCATTGCGGTCACACGCACCAACTTGGCCGCGTTCGGACACGTTACCGCAACTTCTGCGTTCACCTCAGTGCTCTTCTCCCCATGAAGTTATACTCAACAAGCGACATTCACGAGTCAAATCTCATCTTCATCTACCTGAGAAACTGGCAAGCCACCTCGACTGTGTGGCAGGGAGTGATCAACACAGGTACGCAGTATATGATCTAACAGTTACTATGCAACTCAGTTAGAGATTACTATTAATTTATCACGGTACAGTCACTATGAAGTTCACTCTTTACTCAACATGCGAGGAGGTTTCCTGAGAAAATACACTCACATTCTTTGTATACTTTATGGTTCATGGAGAAGGTAAGGTGGTTTGAAAGGAAGACGGGCGAGCAAGTTCTAGAGATGGCAGGGGAAGAAGGGAAGATGATTGAGGAAATTAGATGGCAGAGAGAGTGGATATAACAAGTAATAAAGGGCGTGAGTGTTTTGAAGGGCGTGATAGAAAGAGGAGTGTTAGGTTGGTAGGGTAAAGGGAGGAGAGGAACGGCAGGTCTGGACAGAATGATGAGAGGTAAGAAATATGAGGGGCTGAAAGGGGACATTGCGTGAAATGTAGGGGTCGTGAGAAGAATTAATATCCATTAAGACCCATCTCCACCGGTAAAAAACGAATGATAAAATAAACCGGCGCAAACAGAGCAAATACCAAGTGTGTTTGTTTAGAGTGGTAGAAACCACAGTCGATACTCGATATATACCTCTCGATATGTAAAAAAAACTTGATGGAAACTTTACCTGATCTTTGGGTAATGCGGTGGGACCAAAATATTAAGAAACTAAAATCGACTAAGCAGAAACAGTCTCAAGCACTGTCGATTCGCGATGAAGAGAGGAGTGCCATTAAATATTTAGAAATTAAAAGGTGAAAGTGCAAAAGGTTCGAGGAGTTCTGCGCTCTTCCGAAGTTAACCACGATCATACCACCACCAGTTTAATTCGACTTCCTGGTAAGGGTAACACAGACTGTAAGTTACTATAGTGAAGCGAGACATGATAGAAATACGTACAAATCGGTTAAGATGGTACGTATGGTATCGTGGAAACAGGGAATTGGGGAGGTCGAGCAATAGGAGATTGAGTCGTTAGAGGGCGTCGTCTCCAACAGGAATATAAGAGTCGCAGGCGGCTTGTCACTTGCCATGTATGTATTCACTCCATGAAGAAGGTCTCCCTTTATCCAAATCGAGCCACGTTATCTTTTCAGCCCCTCCGCTAATTAAAAACCATTCCTCAGACCCTAATCACCGAAATGTTCCCCGACATGATCTTGAATTACATCTTGCGAAACCGTGGCGTGGGAGATAGCACGACCATAAGATTCGAGCAAATCAAGGCGTGCCCTCAGCCAGGCAATGTTCGCGTCCGGTGGTTATCTTTTCGGCACGCAAACGGTCAAGGGTCTTTAGGGTAAGTGATGACGTGACTGAGGCGGCAGATTGCATACCTTTTCACGGCTCTTCCTCGAAGTGATTGCTACCCTTATTCACGGGCACCGCTCACGAGGCGTCTCACCCAGGGCAAAAAAAACCTTCAACTTGGCCATTTTTATCGTTTCAGAGAAATTCGAGGCCGTGATTACCAACCAAATAGGCGAGTAATTCTATTCATTCAATGGAGATACAGGGAAAAATTATAATCCCACAGGGAAATTTTCTCAGAACTAAGTTGGCCTTCTTGGTACATATTACTCCGATAAAAGGATGAATTTTCAACGGGGGCTGTGGAAACGGATGTTTTTAGATCTTGCATCCGATTCAAGTACTATTCTGTCTCAAAGCTATTATTACAAATCGCCAGTTTGTGCGCCAATCGTCGATATGGTGGATCCGGCTTAGGAGAGGATGGGAACGAGGGGTAGATGGCAAATAGCCGACTGATTAGATGAAATACATCACTCTAAACTCTACATCATACGCGCAGTTCGGCCTGATATTGACGCATAGACATTGAAACACGTGTTCTCATTTAATATCAAATCAGTGGACAGGGCAAAGAAACCTGCTATTATTTTATCACCACCCTTCGTTGCTCCACAATTTAACGACTGATACAGTAACATTTATTTTCGAAAGAGGCCGCGAATCGGAGTGGTTGGAATATTTAGCCTTTACACTCCGCTCCATCTACTAAACACCAACCGCATTTCAAATGCATCGAATTACATTGCGGGCAAGGACGTTGATAGTAGCACGAAACTCCAAGCCAAAGTCGTCCTCAGGCACAAGAGCGATTTGCTAGACGGCCACTTCAAAGCAACAGAAATGCCTGTTCCAGGAAAACTTTGGGTCGTGCCACACATGAAAAAAAACACACCAATCTTGGGGAGAGTTGGAGTTCAGGCACCATTAACCTAAGAACGGGGAATCGCCAAACTAATTTACCTCGGCATAAATTCACCAACTATCCGCCCCTCGTGGATGCGAGGGTAACAAAAAAATTAAATGCTCGAAGACGGACTACTCTTCCACGGAAAAGATGGACGAAACGAAGATGGGCACATAATCTTTTCTTCCGGGCGCACGGCAAACCTCCTCCCTCGTGAAACCCACCTCCTTCGACCAATCACCTCCCATCTTTCCGGGACGAAGAGAGAGAGGGAGAGGAGCTCGAGAATAATTTTCCCGAAACATCGCTACCACCACTCGTCCCCTCTCTTCCACCTCTGGAAGGCCACTCAAATTGCGGAAATTTGTCCGCCCCGCGGTAGGCGATGCGTCAAAGCGAAGAACGGGACGTGAGTATGCTCCTTCTCCGTCTCTCGGGATTGATTGATGGGGTGGGTGGGGCGGGGGAGGGAGCACGGGGGAGGGTGGACGGGGAGCATTGAAGGATATGTGGCGAGCGGGGGAAATTTAAGCAAAGTGGTCGTCGGGGAGGGTAATGGCGGAAGACCGGGGGTTGTGGGCGGAGGCGGCAGGGTCGGTGTTGAGAGATTGGGGCATCCCTTGGTAAGGCAGGAGGGTGGTCGTCGTCTCGAGGAGAAGGGCGGGGCGGGGAGGGTCCGGGGGAGGGGAAGAAAAGAAGGGAATGAATACATCGTTACGGAGAATTCGAGATGGAAACGGCTTCGCTTCCAAATTCACTCAACAAACGTCCCAAATCAGGGCCGGGACAAGTGTTGGGCTGGCCATGAAGGTAATTGGAGAGGATGCGATTCAGTGCTATCCGCACTGAAAAAAAATTTGATCTGACGCTATTTTCTTTTCGTACAATTATACGTTTATCCCGGAGCTGTCGTGTCAATGTGAGCCGTACTCATTGGATACGCTTTTACAATTTTGTCAGCACAATCTCCAGTTACCAAATAATTACTTATGATCAAAAAGAAGACAAAATATGTGGTGAATTGCAAATTTTTGTCTCCCTCTTGACATGTTCGAATGCCACGCAATATCGCCAGAATCTACTGAATATAATTACTCATGAGTTAAGTTTGGGTTTGGATAGGGTGTATCATAATTTTTATATGATTGCTAACCTCGCAGGAGATTCTTTCCTGACATTATTTTTCCCAAGGGCAAAAAGAATTTGGTGTTTGAGAAAGTGGTTATGGTAGTTACCATAGGTAGGTAGGCATGGTAGTATATTTGCAAAAGAGAAGTCAGCATAGAAGGGATGATGACGCTGAGAGAAGAAAGTTCGAAGGGTCTTCAATGAGGAATCTGAAACAGCGTAAAGGTAAAGTCTATTGTTTAAATAAAACGGAGGTATGTGAATAAATACTAAGTAGTTGTTGGTTTGTAAGGATGCGTCGACAAACGGGGTCATTTTCACCGCACACGGTTCCTCATCGTATCGAAGATGCAGAAATACTATTTGCAGAAATGCATTTACTATGCAGAAATAAGTATTTTTCTCTATCACATATTGTTTCAGAACAAGGCAATAAATTCATCCCGAGTAAGATCCGTGAATCGGAAGATAATGGGTGATTAATATGCATGTGGTGGTAAACACTCGCGTAGAACTTTCTCTTATGAGAGAATCAGGGTTTCCACGAAGTAAAGCAAAAAGCGTGAATAGGAATAAATGAGGAAGGGAAGATTTTTTAGATGAGTGGGCGTCTTTTTGGGAAACTCGGTTAAGGGGTACAGAAATAGGATTAACGGGATGGCTTTGTACCTTCATGAGTGCACTTAAGAGCAAAGGGGGGCATTTACTGAGAGAAAGCAGACCCCCAGAGATGCTCGCGGGGCTTGTAAATGGCTTCACGCATCAGTCCCCGGCAGATGCAGTCCCGAAAGATGCATTACTGCGGTTGGCGCTCCCGTCCCGTAATCCCCGTAGCTCATGGGGAGAATGAGAGGGACTACTCAGCGGCATGAAAAATCATACTTCCAACTGACAGGAAACGCCGAGGTCCCCGTTGACAGCGAACGAAGTCACCCCCGGACGTGAGGGGATGGAAGCGGAGCATGGGACAATTGTGGAATATCGGTCAGGGCGACGAATGACCCTAACCTAACCGAAAGCCTCGTCCCTCCCTACTTAGGTCACCGCTCCGCCCTCCGCATGGATCAATGGCAAATGAACCGAATGCAGTAACCATGAGCGGGTGAGTCACATGCCCCTTGACCGTCCCCATCCGGCCATGTGCTGACGTCCGTTCTACATCCCCCCCTGACCAAACTAGCGGAGAGAGTCTTCACCCCTTCGCGGGCACGCCCTCCTGCGAGACATTGTCCCGAAGAGTCACCACCCCCTTCCGCTAGTGAGTTCCCTCCGCCCCAGTCCACGACTCGCGCACCCAATTCCCCCCTCGGCCCTCGGGAGAAAGAGAGAAACCCGACTGTTGTGGCCAGTGTGTGAGAAGACGGATCCGCCGGTTGCGATGGGGAGGGACATGGGTGCCGAGAAGGAGCTGGTTCTCCACTTGGTCGGAAAATGCAGCGAAAGATGCCGTAGTGAGTGGCGGTGGGGAGGGAGGATTCGGTCGGGGAGTCGTGAGGCAGAGAGCGAGAGAGGCGATTTTGGACGCGCCGCTGAACAGGCACGTATCCAGACCACCATTCCCAGGAGAGGGGGAGGAGGTTACTGTGAGAAAACCTAGCGCATGGAAGCTAAGGTGGAGAACAGAACTTTGACATGACACTCTACAGAACATGTGGCGTGGGGTATTAGCGCATTAACAACTACGGCAATTTGAGCTAGCGGTGATCGACTGGTCTGGATAGGTTCTCATGAACCATTTCCATCTCTCGTCATTGAAGGTGTTGGTACAGCTGTTTGTGACACTTTGTCGGTGGTCGAACAATCGTGGTAATTGCAGGGCATATCTTCAGGATATATAAGGTTTACTTACCCTGAAGATGCACCATGCAATGGCCGCGAAAGCTCGACCACCGGCAAAGTGTCATAAACAGCTGTGCTCGAAAACCTTTAATGATGACAGTTCTCGCTGCCTAAACCTTAGATCGAAGTTTATTTCCATTCCTTTCGACACTTCCCTTTCTTTTTCTAAGCTATTCCCTCTTTACAGAGTAGTAGTATTAAAAATTGGTTTTCAGCCGCTCCAACGGCTCAGGTTATTCCGCACTATATAACTAAAGTTCTTAAACCTAAGACATACCAAATATCCAGGTAACCGACCTGGCTACTGCGGCAGGTTTTTTTATAGAGATTGGCGATACTCATATATACGGCATGCGGGCGATTACGTATCATCTAGTGGCTACACATTGCCCTTCGACCCTCATCCAAGGCGTACGGCATGGAATGGAAGGTAGGTCACCTGATGTAAGAATGATATCTCATAGAAAGCTTAGGGATAAAACGGAGAAAAAGGAAAAGCCAATTTTGGTCAGTATTAATTTTCGTTTATGTTGTGGTGTTTATAAGATATATTATAGCGTACCACTGCTTTAACTCCGAACGGGAAAATTAATTGTGAACTCAAAATTGTCGTTCGACTACCTCATTTGCCTCAGTTCCTGGTGACCCCCGCCAAAGGGAACAGGAAATATAAGCTTTATTAACTTGGTTTTATAACTTTCAATAGTAAAAAGTATATCCACACCTACCCTAGGCTCTCATTCCCAAAGCAAGTACAACATTATTGTCCAAAGCGGGATTCGAATCCTTGACCGAGTTTCGAACCTTTGCCCTTAAGGTTACCAAAAAGGTGCATCACCAACCTTGCTACCGCGACAATAACGTTCGTAGACGCAAAATATTTATTTTTTCTTTTTTAGATGATGATGATGGAACACAAACAAAAGAGCAATGAACAAACTGAGGATTATAATCGAAAAGGTGTAGGTGCATCTGCGTCAAGAGGCTTTGGTTGGGAGAGGTTTAGCATCCTTCATGACTTGCCCACAGAAAACATGCGCCACTGAAGCACATGCGATGGGGGAGGGTCCCCAAACAACGCACCGTTGTTAGGATTTGGCTAGCGTGCCTGCTATTCGGCACGACTTCCCCTCCCTAAGAGGTATTATCTCCTCCAACCAAAAACTGTAACAGCTATACCGTGTTCGGCTGTCCAATTGCAGATATCATCAAATATGTAATAAAGATAAGAGGAGATTAGAGCCAACCCTAATCCCCTCCATTCGAATGATTAACAGGAAGTTTCCATTATCCCGGTCACTAATTTTCTAATTGAAGCATAATAGAAGCACTAATTTGTCTTCAGTGCTGGTAATAAAGACACAAAAATGTACGCTATTCACTACCGAAAAATGGTGATATCTCCAACAAGCACAAAAGAGAAAGTACTGAAGATAATTGCTCTGAGGCCGAGCATCATAAAGTTAGGGAATAATTAGGTTTTCAGGTGCTGTAACTGGCGAGGTCAACGTGCCGTATAAACTTGCTTAAGTGAAATCCTAATACGAATACAACACAATGAGGCGAAAATCGGACCCGCAACTATTGGTTTTCATGCAGGCGCGCTACCAGCCAGACTAACGCGGAGTGACACAGAGAGTACATCGTGTGAGAATTTTAGAGATTTCTTTCGTCAAAGGTGGCTTCAATGCCTGTTTTACGAAAAAAGTTCAAAGCCATGGTTGAAGAGTCCAAGTTACCATAAACATCCCTGATCATGTATGGTTTCAAACATTCCCTTAATAGTTCCAGAGAGAGGATTTTAACCGTTCACTAGGATAATATTCCTTTCATACGTCAAATTTCGATAGTGTAAAACGTCAACGAAGGAAAATAAGTAAGAATCTCACTGAAACTCGTGCATGCTATTTTCACAATAACAACAGTCAGAGAATATATCCCTCAGGTTTGGATGGTAAATAGAACTTTTGGTTCACATTTTATCCTCACCACGATTTAATAACAGATTTTTACTGGCTTACCCTCGCTCCTAAGTTTCACATTCAACTCCATCTATTCCTGCATCTAAGGATTACCCTACAATCCACCAAGGTGTTTGGAAGGGGATGAATCATCATCATCATGCACCACATCGACCTCATCTACCTTCATGCTCTAAGGAGCATAATAAAAGTTAGTAATGAAAACGTGTTACTAATACACGCACCAGCCACGTGGAACCAATTCAATAGAATCTACGATGTAGTCTATTTCCTATTATACGGTTATGCAATTGCTGTCATGCAATTATTTTCCTTTCATTTACAATTACAATAATGCAGAAAGTATGATTTAGTAGAACTATGATCATGAAATTCAACCTACACTACCTACATTACACCTGAATCACCCCTTATTATATTGCCTATTGTGATCTGTAGTTTTTTGTAGGAAGAAAGACATTTTAAAGCAATCTGTACGGAATTCAGTTTTCCTAATTTTACTTTCTTAGTCGAATCTAGCGTAACTCCAGTGGTCAGGAGTCTAGCATTCAATTTAGTGGCGCTAGCGGTGTCTAGTGTTTTTCTTCCTCTTTGTTCTCGACAAAGAAAGCCCAAATTTTTTTGTTCTTCAGTAAAATTCATTTTCCTCGACTCGTGGTAACCTTTGCCTTCCAAGAGAAGACGAATGCGTCTAAGTAACGCCCTCCACTCCCACGGAAAATCTTCACAACAAACGCTTTCATTATGACTTTGCTAATTCGGTCACTGTCACGGTTTCGAAAGAGCTTGTGACATTGGACCGTAGAGACAAGACAGGCAAGGACTTGAGAGGAGAATATATTGAAATTCTTGGCAGAGAAAAAAACAAACCCCGACGGCAAGAATAGAAAGGCAAAAAATGAGCAGGAAGTGAGAGAGAAAAACAAGAAAAAGAAAGAGATGCATGAACTGATTATATCAAACAACGTGTGCTGATAAGTAAAAGGTTTTCACGGAAGAGTTTGTAGCTTAGTACAAGTTTTTAGGATACTTGCATTTTGTCTTATTGGGTACTGGAAAATTTTATAAACCCGGTAGTTTCTTACTCAAATTCTTACTCTCGAAAAATCAGAAGAGTTAAAAAATAAATTCTCAGGGAAGACAGGAAGAGTGGAGAGAAACCCGGTGACGGCATTAACGAAACTGGCTCCTAACGAAAGGATCCACGGTTTAGCATCCCATCCGACGGACGCAGTACTGTACTCGACGTACTCTCCACACGGCACCAAAATTGGGACCGGTACAGCAGTTACAAGGTGTTCCTTAAATATAAATCATATCAATAAGGTGGTAAAATGTAAGCTTCGTCTATTTGCCGATGACGCAGTAGTTTACAGGGCCAAACGATAAAGAATCTTTGAATGATGACCTAAAAGCAATTGAAAACTGGAGTGATACATGGCAGATGGAATTAAATGTGAAAAAATGTGTGGTAATGAATTTTTGCAAAAAGAATAGTTCTCCTAGTACATTTTACATGAGGAATGATGAATTAACAAACGTTGAATACATTAGATATCTTGGAATAAGACAGGCATTTGATCTTTCTTGGGGTAAACACAATACGTGAAATAATGGGTCAAGCTAATCGTAAATTGGGTTTCATCAAATGATTACTGGGCTAATGCGACGATCAAGTACGAGAAATTAGCTACTTTTCCCTGGTTAGACCTCATTTGGAATACGCTGTGAGTACATATAATCCTTACGAAATAGGCTTAAAAATGAACTGGAGCGTGCGCAGCGAAGATCGGCAAGATTTATAAAGGGACGGTATGATAACGATATTAGCGTAGCGAGTTTATTAGATCAACTAAACTGGGCATCATTATCAGATCGTAGGTTGAAATTTAGACTTAATCTCTTAAATAAATACCAAGACAATATTTTCACTGATGACTTTAATAATATTTTGGGAGCTCCAACTTACTACGGTAGACTGGACCATAATCATAAAATTAGAGAAATTGAGTAGCGAACTGACAGATTCAAAATGTCCTTTCCAAGTACAATTAGGGCTATGAATAGCTGCATATATGTCCAATAGTATAAATACAAGTGTATCATTATAGAGCATAGGTAGTTGCATGTTGGTATAAGGAATTTAAGGTAACCAATCTAACAACATGTTTTGCATGCTTGCTTTGCTATTTTTATCTTTTTTAAAATTGTGAAGTTTAGACTAGAATACAAATACTTATCATTTTTATTCATATTTAGAGTGAATTCACCCCCTTTCATACACCTTTTCATTATCATTTCATTTTCATACCCCTTTCACACATTAGGATTCAAATTCAGACTCTCTGCATTGGAGGCCAATACTCTATCCACCACACCAGTCCGGTGAATGATTCAATTGAGTTCTTCCACTTGCAAGGTGGAAAGTTAATGTCAGAAAACGGGGTTAATACACTTTAAATTAGAGGGGAAATTAACAATCTTTAATACTTCCAGAAAATCCTGAGCAAAGAGGATTAATTTTTACACATTAGACTGGGAAGTACATTGACAAGAGAAAGAAGATGTTCAAAAGGTAGAAATGTAGCGTAGTCCCTCTGTAGTAAGCGTATACGCTAACGAGAGAAAGCCTGTTTCCGAAGTAAATGATCCTTACAAGTGAGAAGGGAGATGGAGGAATGTGAACTTAAAGGAATGGGCCACTGTAAGTCATAATCTTGGTAGCTGGATAGATGTTACAATAACGGAAATATATTCCAAGACGAATGTTGTGGAAAGGGATAGGAAATTTTCAAATGGTTTAAATCACTACTAGTCTCTGAATTAAAGCATCGCGTTAAAAAGGTGGAAGCACAGAGAGGTAAAATAACTTGCAATGAATTTGATGTGAGGGGGATATCGAATAAAACAAAAGCAAGGAAGAAATATTTAAGGCAAAGAAAGCCTGTCATGACGCAAATGCTGCTATTAGTAAAGCAACAAGAAATGTACACATTTATATGCTAGTGTTGAATAATAAATATGTGGTACATACGTGATATGTTATTAGTAGAGATTGAGTGATCCCGAAACCATTCCATACCGTGTAAGTTCACCTTAATGGTCTGAAAGTGTACATATGATCTGCATACGTATGCAGTGCAGAAAACACTTTTCACCAGAGAGTAACGACTTTTCCAGCTACTTATTCTCACTATTTTTTTATTCCGTCGTGATATATACGGTCTCATTGTATAATTTCCTAATTCTTCCTCAGTTTTTCCTCAATTACGGTTTTTAAGACACATCTTTCTCGTAATAACGAGTGCATTTACGAGACGTTTCTCTACCTCCCTGAACGAGTTTCTCTCTTCAGAAAATATATTTTTCTTCACCGTTTTCCTTTCTCAAGATCCAGTTTATACTCTGCCGCCTTCTCCATATTCAAAATTTAATACCCTACAATCCACGCTCATTTTTATACCACGACGACTCGGTATTGGATACGAACCTTTGATCCATAAACTTTGAACAAATAACTAATCAACGCGTATGCAATGAAAATTCTAAATAATTAATTATATTGACGGAGCTATTTTTATAACAATACAATTATTTGCAATTATTATCCTTATCTTACATCTAATGTGTACAATCCTATTCTAATTATATGGATTTTGGAATCGTAACACCAAGTCAGCCGGTGAAATTCAAGCCTCATTATTGCAAGGCGTTTGGTTAAAAACTCTTTTAATTTTTTTTTCTTAATGCTTGAGAAATTTTGAATGGATGTTAAAACTTCTACAAAATTATTCAGGCAAAGGTAAAAACAGCGCTTTTACACTTATAATTTCTCCGAATCCTGGGAAAATGTCAGAAGGATTTATCAATCATCGGCAACGGCTTTGTCTACTGCCTGCTTCGGCTTCTGAATGAACTTTGTAAATGAAGTTCTTTAGCATTACTGATCCAATATCTGATACTGATCTATATTTTTCCAAAATTATTTTTGCCGATGCAAAATTTCTTTTTCTACATTCCTTCGTCTCAATCAGCGCATGACATCCAGGATACTTAGTATTAGGTCTTCGAATCGTTTCTTTCTTTACCAAATAAATTCGCCTTTTTGAATGACAATATTGTCTCTATCAGAAAGTATCTCAAAGCAAAACCATTTCTTCCCACAACATTTCCTCAATGATTACAAATGAGAATCAAAATATCCATAAGAGGGTACAGGGGTCACGATCGATATCTTGAGATATGATATGGGGTTGCCGCTTCTGATAGTCGCTGAAAATATACTTCTGTCTGCCAAAGGATGTTTTTCTGTCCAAATACTACATGATGTTCATGGTTAATATCAAAATAAAGGTATCGCTCATATGCATTTTATAGGTTGGAAATGTATTTCACGCATATGCCTCTGTGGAATACGGGTTTTCTTGTTTCTGGTGGTAAAATTAAATGCTATCTGAGCAGTGTGCGAGTTTATTAGACTGGTTCGCGTTATCACCGGTCCGAAACAATCATGATTCTAAACGCAGCGAAAGATGTGGAGTAAATAACAGCAATGAGCACGAGAGAAAAGGCTTAAGTTATGTGAATTGCGTCACTTCACTATGCTATTATAGGTATTTAAAAAATACTTTATTTAGAAAATTAGAACGCAATAATGACACAGTGAAGAGTTAATTTAGGATGGAAGACGTTACCATCAAATTACCGGCCACTAGAAAGTAAATGAAGGAAAGAGAAGGATTACGGGTTTAGACGTGCTTTGGAAACCCGGAGGTGCACGGTTCTCCAATTTTCGTCTGTAATTATGAAACGATGGATCACGAAGCTCCTTACTTTTATTAATTCAAAAATGTTTCCCCCTTGACTAAGTAAGTCTCTTAAAAAAAACGAAATATAATTAACACTGAAGAATTTCCTCATTTTATTTCCCTAATTCTTTCCCCAAATAATCATATTTCACGTGCATGTTTTCCTATGATATGCGAGAAATTACGAGTTCGAAACAATCTACGGTGGTTTTTAATATTACTGTTAGTATTAAACGGTGATGACTGATGTTGATTGGGTATATGTACTCTCCTTTGTTTTTTAAAAATGATACCTTCCACACACTATATTTATTCAGGTCCCATCTCTCTTCAAAATAACCAAGTTGCCCCCATATCCCCTACCTCTTCTTCGCTCACTCATGATTATATATTCAGTTATGACCTTCAGTATCCACATCTAGAGCCATGAAAATGCCGGAGAACGCATCTGTAGAAAAAAATACAGACAAAGCTTCATGTATTGGAAAAGGCTAAGAAGAGGTAACTTACCTCGCTAGGAAAAAAATGTCACTTCTCTACCTACCGCCTAATTCTTCCATTTTGTTATTGATGCCCAACCCACCCACCATGTTCTTAACCGCAACACGAGAAGCGTCCTGTGGGACGGTTGCAGTCGACCGTAAGTTGATGACGACGCTCGGTTTCCACCTAAGATTCTTAGAACACTATTGACTTCGTCCACAAATAATACCATATATGTAATTGCCTCCGCACGAACACCCAAGAAGCTGTCATTAGGTAGCTTCTTAGGTAACGATGACTTTTTTCACAACCAGTGGCAGATATTATATTTTTTGTTGCTTTTCGATGCCCAAGAAATGTTCCCACGGAAATTCGAGAGTAGAAAATACAGGGGGAATCGAGTCTGACTCCAAATTGAGTCTGTAAGCGGAACGGAAATACAATCACTCTTGACATTAGCAGCACCGCAATTTCACTTTCAACCAAGCAATCTTCTTTTAATAGCCGGAAGGCAGAATCATAAAGCGGGTTTCGACTGAAATAAGGTTGAGATGAAATTATGCCGGCCGAGATTAATTGCTAAATAGTGGAGATAAATAGTGAAGAAAAAGCTGGGAGAATGATGCTTTTGTAGGAATGAGCAGGAAAATAATAAATCGTGTATATAAGGGAACATGTAGCAAGACCGATTTGGGGGCTCTCACATTTATTTAGCCATCGCAAAAAAATGTTGTCCTGAATCGTAGGTAGTTAAGTTTGTTTATTAAGGGTTCTTCGACGTCTAGGGTAATTTCGCACCACTACTGCCTATTATTTGCTCGTTTGGTTCGTTATGCTCAGTGGGTATTCCTTTTCCATAATAATTTTACTACACGTATACACTAAACAGGGTGCTTTGCGTCCACAATAGATAATCAACCATACGATATTTATTAGGTTAGACTATTTTGGAAAATTCAGCAATTTGCCCATTTTCTCAAGTTTATCGCCCAAAATCTCTTGTAGTTGCCCAGTTTTATTATGACGTTCGCGGACTGCCTGATACCTTTCACACTCCGTCAGGAGATCCCGTACCGTCCATGGAGAGTCACAGTCGTAAACATGAATATTTTACGATAAAGTTAAAATATTGGTTTTCAGCGCGGATTGAGGCGTGATGATAAAAGCACAGTATCAAGAAAAACGTGAGCTATATATACATCTGAGATACTACGCAACATGAAACGACGATCAGAACAGATTGAAACACAATTGGTAATCTTCCGGAAAATTAAAGAAACGGTATAAGTTTTTTAAATGCTACCTTCTCTAAAGATAGTAACGAGGACACACGCAGTTTCTTTTACGGGCATAATGAATTGATATATTTCCGATGAGGATTAACGAGAATGGCAATGAAGATCTGTGGAAGTAGTAGAGAATATTGTGACTCGCAATGAAATTAGGGTAACTATAACCCAAGGATGGTTGAAAATAAGAACAAACTTTATAATTTTCCACACGACTTTAATTACCCTACCGGTTTCAACGCATTTGTGTCATCATCAGGGACTATGTTTCTATGAAAACCCAAGGAGTTTAAGCTGAAGAGTACTTCGTAAAGGTGTTTTTCGGAAGGCGGAACGGAAGGAGAGGGAGGGTAGAGGATGATTCGGGATAGCCGGAGAGGAAGAGAGTTACAAAAACGGGAGACGTGACTACTCGTGGTGGTGGGGTGCACGGGATGAGGGGGGGGGGGGGGGGGTTGAAGAAGTTGGGCAGGAATTAAGGACGGGTCACGTGGTTCGGCGAGGAGAGAAGAGGAGAAGTAGGAGGAGGGAGGGAGACAGCAATGAGAGAGGGAGAGAGGGGAAAAAACGTCTCTGAGGTGCGGCGAGGTGGAAACTACGTGGGAGGAGAATATTGGAGAATGAAAGAAGAGGGAAGGGTAGATGGGCTGAAGGCATCGGCATCGAGGCCGGGCATCGTCGGTCAAGCGAGAAAGAGAGCGAACGAGCAGAGAGAGGATTGGCCTCGAGGCCGGCGACGCTAGACATGCTTCCAAACGCCAACACACGCTTGGTGGTTTGAAAAAGCTAGTGTGAATTCTAAAAAACTGCCCAGGGGTTCCACGGCACGATGCGCAAGGTGGAGAAAGTTGTCGAAGCTTGCCCAGCTCGCTACCATCTTCGAATCACTGTGTATCATATGCTAACGCAGCAAGCATACAAAAAACACATCACCATTCACACGTATTCGATTTCAGATTTGCGACAGGCTAAGTCATGGGTGTTCCATATTGGAATATGGGGAGAATAAATAATATTCGTTTAAAACCAGACGGAATACTCTCCTGTTTCTAATCAATCTTAGAGCAATAGATAGTCCTGCAACCTCATCTCCTACAAAATCTCTATTAACCAATTAGGGCCATTATTGTTACTCTATTTCTAAATAATCGGCTTACCAGAGAGTCGTGCTACCACTACCATACATTATGAATGCAACGGCTACAAAAGCATGTATGCCTCCTTGGACATCAATACAAAGTATATATGTATTTACGCTTAGAAGTATCAAAATGGATTGTTGCGAAAATAAAGATGAATAAAAATGGTCCCTAACTAGTAGGGAACGAACTATACTGTAGAGTTAAGGCGAGAGAAAATTCCTTGACGTGTATGCTGATATGCACTGCCTTTTCCCGTGTGATTCGAGGGCGGGAACGGGTAGAGTCAAGGGGAGTTCAGAAGTGGCAGGAAGGTATGCGCGCTTTTATAAATTCTGAGCTCCGGGAGGGAGAGCACGGTGGTGGGAAGTGGCGCTGGTGAAATGGCCGAGGAGGGAGGTGGGATGGGAAAGCGAGGGGATTGAGGGTACGAGGGGGAGGGGGAGGAGGAGGAGATGCGATTGAGGAAGCAGATTACTTAAAGGAAAGGGAAGAGGAGGATGGTGGGTGGGGGAGAGAAAGGGGGACGGGAGAAAGAGAGAGAGAGAGGAGATGGACTTGTATCCGAGGAGAGAAAAATCTCGTCAGACGAGTTCTCCGCCTCAAGAGGTCCATGAGCGAAATCTTTTCAAACTCTTGCTCTTCAATTATATCCACTCTTTAAGAAGGGGCTCCTTTGAATAGACTTTGCATAAGTCCTTCCCGAGTCCCCCTGCCCTCACGACGTGGAGTGTATCCGTCGTCATGCATCCCACTTACAGGGACGGGCCCGGAAATTCGCGTAGCGATTTCGTAGGCGGGGGAGTGAGGAGTGATCCGAACCCGATTGGGGAGACCCGAGCCATTAGTTCAGTGTGAATCAGTTTACACGACGTCTGAGTTTGTCGGTAAATATTTGTCACGGACAACTGCGTGAGATGAGGGTCGTACGTGAAGAAAAATATTTAAAAGTGAGTGGCCCCTCTTAACACTCCTCACCAGAAAAAAAACATTTTCATGTTCGTCGCTGAACTGGAATTTAAAAGTAAATCGAAATGTCTCCCAACCAGTGAGTAGGACTTTTCTCATAAAATAGTTCCATAGCATAATAGATTCCATAGCAACACGGAAATTTATCTTTACATCCGCTTTGATAAGCGATCTTCGACTATACCTCATCCTAAAACTCTTGCATAATTTCATTCACTCACTGTACAATATGGCCACACTACGTGAGATATACGGACAGACCATAAGTTGAAAAGGCATGGGCTAGGAACAGTAACAATTTAACCTCGACCGAAAATGCGGAATGCTTTTATGTGAGAAGGAAAAGGGAAGCATTGAAGTAATCGTTTCTTAAAATCCGCTAACAATCATAGCAATTAAATCGAATTCTATGCATCATTTTATGCTATTGACATGGTAATGATTTTGCATCAAACCTTGTTACCATAAAAAACTATTTAAAGTGAAGGTCAATTAAAGTTTCTACGGGCAGCAATATAAATAGCCTGATAACATAAATAGCATTTAAAAAAATAATAAAGGCGATAACACTCTTTAACGATCTTTTGAATTTCGATAGTTATTGCTATGAAAACGTTGCGTTAGATATGAAAGAATACCACTAGTTCTACGTATTTATTTTTACGATTTATAGCCATAAATTTTGACAAGTGTCCTTTAGACTAAATTTTTCCCACCCCTCCATAACGCTAGCTGATACTGTATTCTCTGTAATTATGTCAACTGTAAAGGTTCAAATTATTACGTAACTTGAGAAGGTGTATCTTGAATGTATATCCGGAGATAGGCATCAGTTTTCTTAAGGTCTATTACGTTCTCCACACTCCCACAAGAACCGTTATCATGTATCCCAGCGTTGTAGTTACCAACAAGACTAAATAATAGATGGCTTTGGTGGAAATAGTGTTGAGGTTGCCGGAAGTAAGTGAGCCCCCAGATTTATCAGTGCCCCAAATATTCACACGACAAACAATGCAAACTTCTTAACGTCCGTTTCCAGACGGAAGGCGCTTTGAAAAAGTGACAACAGAAGAGTTGGTTCACGACTTTCATCCGTCTTTCACACCACAAGAACTGGTTTTCCATAGACTCTCCGAAGCATCAGGGTTGAGAAATTAATTTTATGACATAGTTGTACACGAAGTGATGGGAAAAGCTAACGTATTAGGGCCGTGGGTTAACCTGACATATCGCAGCTTTAATTTTTCACATTAAATAAGTGCATAAATAATGTATGCTACCCATCGCCATTCAAACTCACACATCTAATATGCCAATGCCATTGTTGGTGCCAATGCATCGCATCATGGTATATTTGGAAACAAACTTTGAATCTCAGGACGCCCTCGGAATGAAATAATCAAGAGGTGAGAACACTTAACGCTGGTAGAACAATCTCACATCCTGAATAAAATACAATCGACGGAACTAGCGATTAATGTTTAGTTTTACCTTTAGGTATATTTATATGTGAACATTTTAATAACACAGGCAGTTCCCGCTTTTCGATATAACAATTATAGTCGCCTCCATCCGATGTCAGCGGCGATAGACTCCGTCACCTTCACCTCATTACCTGGCACATATATAATATTTTTCCATCACTTAATATAATTTTTACTAAACCATAACTAACGACACTCAGAGGAAAGCGAATATTTCAGGTTTTAGCTGAAAATTGCACATGACTTTGTTCGTTTCCACTCTTATAGACGTCTCTTGGTAAAGTATATCGTTGTGGAAAGAAAATTTTTTATTTAGTACGAAATTCAACCGGGGTTTGAACCTTGATGAAGACGCACGTACGCAGACGTACAATAAAGGGTGCCTTTTATTTATTCTTGAAAAACATTAAAACATTGTTTAGATTCGCAATAAGAGAAAATACAGAAAATATCGGGAGAGGGGAGGGGGAGGCCCACTCATGCAAATAGTGATAATTGCAATTAAAAGTTATTTTTTTCGTAATGAATACTTCGTGATAAGGCGATCAATCTAGAGTCCGGGAGTAATTACAACATTATCGTACAGGGTTTATTTTTAATCCATACTGCCCATTTTTACCAGATGCGGAAGGAAGAATAAATAATTTATTGTTGCAAATACCGCGTTATTCACCAGCAGGGGATTTAACTTTTTTTCACATGCCCGGTAGAGAGAATGCCCATGGAAAATAACGATCCGTTTTCCATCTCAATTTTCGAGAACGTAACCGTGAGAAAGGCGGGGCCAGCCCATATACCGAGCGATACATTATTTCTCCCGCTTCAAGTAAGAAGCGAGGGTCTCTCCCGAGCTCTAAAAAACCCAATGCTCTTACTTAGATATACTGTTATAACGCGACATGTCGGACAATGATGGACTGCTTCCGCAATTCAACACTTGAGCACGATTCAATTTAGCATATACACTCGGTTTATCATGCACCCTCTCCATCGCCAAAGCACAAATCCACTTCTCCCTCCCCCCTGCCCATCTTCATCACTCTCTTCCCCCCCCTCCTTCACCTGCCCAACACCGTCACCCTAATATCTTTCGGCATCCCCGCCCCGCCCTCGCGACCCCCAACCCCCGACTTCCACCCCCTCGGCCGGCCGGTCAGCTCTCTAGCTCGCCTCCACCCCAATCCCCGCCCTCACCTTTTTTCTCCCCTCGTGGAACGTCGGAAGGCAGATAAGAGTGGTTCCGAATCGAGCCCACTCCCGGGACCACACCCACTCCGTCCAAAATGAAAGGGAGGGGAAAATATGTACACACACACACACACACACACGGGACACGGAACAGAGCACTCATGTCCCGTTTCCACTGTGCTCTTTCTCTCACTGGTTAGAGAATGCTGGCCAACTCGCTTGCGTTCCAGAAGGGAAGTTATGGCCAGGGTCTAAGTCTCAATACTACCCACAATGTACATCTACATCTACATCTACACGATACCCTGCAAGCCACCGCGAGGGTGTGTGGCAGGGGGTGAAGATCACCAAGCATGCACTACTAACATGCAAGCAAGCAACTAAAGGGTCTCATGCAACCAGATTGTTAGTATCTATAGTATTTGTGGGGTTAATACATGCATCATGCACTACCGAATACTCTAAAATATTTCCCCTACCTATCCCTTTCCTATGCTGCCTATTCTGTTCTCTTATAGTACGGGGGAAAAATGCCATTTTGAATCTATCTGTACGACAATCTATCTCTCTAATCTTATTTATCTGGTCGAATCTAGCATAATACGCTGGTGTTTTTAATATGTGCCTAACATCTTCAGTAAAGCTATCCGATTGAAATTTCTTCAATAGATTTAATCTGAACGTTAACCTACGCTCTGATAATGATTCCCACCCTAATTCTTGTATTAATTCTGATACACTACTCAACCTATCGTAACACCTTTTGACGAACCTAGCTGCTCTACGCTGCACACTGTCTAGTTCTCTCATCAAACCTAATTCATTAGGATCCCATACACTGGCTGCATACTCAAGGTGGGGCCTAACTAGTGAAAAGTAGCATCGCTCTTTTGTCTTCTCATCACATTTCCCAAGTACTCTTTTTATAAATCCTAGCTTTCTCTTCGCTCGGCCGCATATTTCCCTTACGTGTCTTCCCCACGATAAATCTTTAGTGATTGTTACACCTAAATATCTTACGGTTTCAACGTTTTCGATCTTCGTGTTATTAATTCTATAGGATCGCTCTATCGAATTATTCCTCCTCCAAAAATTGATAGCTACACACTTTTTAAGGTTGAGTTCTAACTGCCATTTGTCGCACCACTCTTGAATTGCATCTAAATCCTTGCTAAGTGATTTCGTGTCCTCTTCGTTTGATATACCCCTGTACACCACCGCATCGTCTGCAAAAAGTCTAAGGTTACTACTAACTACGGTACCCAAATCGTTTATGTATAAAAGAAATAGAAGCGGACCTACTACGCTACCCTGGGGAACTCCCGATATGACTTCGATTGTGTCCGACATGATACCATCTAAGACAACCCTCTGCTCTCGCCCACTTAAGAATTCTTTTACCCAACATACAACGTCTTTATTTATACCAAAACTCTCTAACTTCAAGATTAATTTGTCATGAGGAACTTTATCGAAAGCCTTTTTGAAATCTAAAAATATCGCATCAACTTCAGTACTGCTTTCGCCGTGGACTAAAATATCGTGTACGAATAAAGCTAATTGTGTCTCGCAAGATCTACCTTTCCGGAACCCATGCTGGCTGTTTATGAGTAATCCCTGACTATCCAAATGCCCCATGATCGAACTGACTACTATGTGCTCGAATATCTTACAAGAGATTGACGTGAGTGAAATGGGTCTGTAGTTACTAGGTTCTTCCCTATCACCGCTTTTAAATATAGGTGTAATGTTAGCTACTTTCCAATCCTTGGGTACTGTGTGGTTCTTTAGTGTTTTATTGAATATTATTTCTAGATAGGGGGCTATTTCAGAAGCTAATGTTTTATATACTCTGGAAGGAATTTCATCGGGACCTGGTGATTTGTTTTTACTTATGCTTTTTAACTGCTGCTCTATTCCGCGACATGAAATGTTTATTTCGGGCATTTGCTCACTGAAAGTGTTCGGCGGTGGTTCCACTGCGTTTTGTGACGATGAGTTGAATACGCTTTGGAAGAAGATGTTTAAAGTATTGGCTTTTTCTACACTGCTGGTGACTCTGATTCCTTTATCATTTTTAAGTGTGTGCACTGTGGACTTATTTCCCTGAAGCTCTCTCACATATGACCAAAACGCTTTAGGATTGCTATCTAAATATTCTCCTAACATCTTGCTCTTGAAATGTGATAACGCTTGCCGACATGATTTCCTTGCTAATGCTCTCGATTTTTTATAGTTTTGAACTAGCTCATTTTTTTCCTCTACCGATAGACCCCGTCCTGCATTTTTCATCTTAGCGTGGCATACCCTTTGTCGCTTTAGTGATTTCCTAACCTCCGCGTTATACCACCTTGGCTCTGTATTATCACTAATATATTTACTTGGTATGTATTTATGAACTGCGTTACGGGTGACCTCAAGAAATTCTCTCCACGAATCCTCTGTATTTAATCCTTTGCTTTGTTCGCTGAATACATTAAACGCTTCCCTTAATTCCTCTTTCATACCGTCGTAATTTGCCTTGCCAAATAAGTATACCCTCCTCCTTGGTTTATAATGTCTTTCAACGCCTACAATAAATTTCGCATGCACTATTTTATGGTCACTAATTCCTGTGTCTGTAACTGTATTTAGAACTCTCTCGGGTATATTTGTTGCTAATAAGTCTAGAATGTTGTTTCCCCTGGTCGGCTCTGTTACTAGCTGTTGTAAAGAATGTGTCGTAAAGGTGTTCAACAGTGATTCGCAATGTTCCTTATCCTTACCTCCTGCAATGAAACTACACGTATTCCAGTCTATCGAGGGGAGATTGAAATCTCCGCCTACTATTATTCCTCTATCATTCTTCCCAGAAAGTAATGTACGTATCTCTGACTCTAGCTCTATTATAGAATTGACGTCTGCGTCCGGTGGCCTGTAATATGCACATACATATATCTTTTTTGCGTTACTACTTTTACTTTTAACGGAACACCAAATACTTTCTACATTTCGCTCTGAAATAAGTTCTCTTCTACTGACATACGGGTCCTTCACAGCTATAAATACTCCTCCTCCGTTTCTGCTTACTCTATCCTTTCTGTATACGGTAAAACACTTAGGAAATACTTCATGATCTGATATGTCCATGTATCCAAGCTGATTAAACTCTCATGTGGTCGGCGTGCCCTAGTGTGAAATATGTTCGTCCCTTGTGGATATGCTAGCGGAACTAGCGTTCCGATTACCATTTTTCACCCGCGTTAACGGCTAACCGTAGTGAGCCAACCATGGGTAGAAATTCAACCAAGGTTGGCACTAATTAGTGCTTCCACAACGAAATGTAACCAGCGTCAGGCCTAAGATGAGCGTAGTGGAAACGGGGCATCATGGACAGTGCTATGAATGTTCGGAAAGCAGGGGTGGCCAAGGGCCCAAGTCTTGAATCTTTCGTTACGCTATAACGAATCAAATTTGTTGTTATGATAACGTCATTCGTTTCAAGTTATTCCTTTATCCATGTTGATAACAAAATATGACGTTTTCGTTGTTAACGAATACGTCAATATTTATTCGGCGAGTAACGAAAGATTCAAGACTTGGGCCCCAAGTCCGTCCGGGATACCGTCCGCCGCCTCAATGCGAGTGATATACCTCGCGTTCAAGGACCTTTGACTTTCCTATTCAAACAAGCACCTTAGACAAGTTCCATGGGGAAATCAAGACGCAAGACGGTGTAATTTGAGAGCCGACGCAGGTAACCAAGTCGTTCGTTACTTAGTACGCCAAAAGTCGTGGGTTCAAATCCCGCCGAGGGCAAGTTGTGCTTGTCTTAAGATTAAGAGATAAGCTTACACGGTGCGATATAACCGTTGGAGGACATAAATCAACGTCTACTATCAGTAGTCATTTTATGGAATTTTACTATGAACGAGCATTATGTGATGGAATAAGGAAATAACAAATACCACAGCATAGTCAAAAAGCCCGATTGGAAATCGGTTCTAACTCACTACATTCTTCCATAATGCCCCAATTCTACCTTTTTTCAGATTGTTTTTGGGTTTATGAAATCTTCTTATTCTATCGATAGGATATTTGGGAAGAGGGAGGTAAAGAATAGATAATTTAGATTCCATTCAGGAGTATGAAATTAATGGGCAGGATTCGCAGTGATTTACGGGAAAACAGGATTAGGTAATGACCAACTATAACTGAATAAGGAAATCGTTAAGAAAACTTTCACAGGTATGCGTTAATGCAACGTATTTCGCTATACTTTAGCATCTTCAGGTTCAAGGTTTTCTTTACGGTTTATTTTTTCACTATGGAATTCCACAAAATCTCGGCCAGAATAATCTACTTCGACTATAATTGAAACGCGGCGTAGACAAATGGCTTTCACTAATCCAAAAGTAGAATCGCCAGCTACGGTGGCCCAGGTAGGATATAAAGACAGAAGTGTTAGCAAGCAGACGCATCCATCGTACCTCAATTTACTGCTCCCAAACACATACTTTTAACCGTTTCCAAATAAAGGAAGGAAACAAGTCTGACTCTACCTGAGCTGGAAGTAATGATAAAACAAGGCTTATGGATCTCACTTTTTCGATGAATACCCATTTTACTTGATACAGTTTTGCGGAATTCCTCTCCACGCTAGCGTTTCTCCTAACAGTGAACCGCATATCGTCGGAGTTTTACTCATCACTTTCCATAGATTAAATTTTTCATAGATCCTCTAGAATAGATTAAATTCCATAGATCCTCTTAAATTTCCTGAAAATGCGCGAGAAAATGCTTAAACTCTGGGAAATGCATTAAGCATGACAAGTCATTTAGGCGCAAATTGCTATACGAATCCCTTCTTAGCATACTTGTGAGGCTGAAACGACTTCCTCAGGGAGCATCGAGGGACAGCTGCTTAGTGCATATTTTTCCGAGTGTCTGCTACGGTGGTTTACTGCTCTGCTAGGTCAAGTCGGACAGCCCTGAAACACATAACTACCCACCCCGCCAAGACGAACTCCGCCCTTCGTTCGTCTGTCTCGTGAGCCGAGCCTCGGGGGCCGGGACGAACAGAAAGAAGATCATCCCTCGACCGCCGCTCGACCCTCTCTCCTCGGGAAAAAGGGAAGGAGAGAAAATAAATATTATTTCGGAGTGATCTCATCACAAGCCTTATTACACAGCCCCGGGGTTAAGTGTGAGGGGAGGAGGAGGTCACATCTAACCGCCAATTCCCGGGGCAACGCGACCGCAGGAGGAGGAGGACGGGGAACGCCACAGTCCCATGTTTTCTTTTTCTACTCGGTTTCCCATCTATTGCGTGGGTATAAGTATATAAAGCCAGCCCGGTGGAGGAAAGGGTCTCGCTGTCCCGTCGTTTTGTCAATAGGCTCATGTGAAAACGAACCCTCGGGATTGGGAGGGGGTGGGTTGGAAGTCTCCCTCCACATCGCATTGTAAAGGGCGAATGGGGGAGAGAGGAGTAGGGAGGGGCCCACTCGCAACAAACCACGCCACGAGGGACCGCGGGACGGGCCCTGGACCCCTTCAACCCTACGCTGAATAGTTATTAATGGTAATAAAATTCGAGACGACGAGTTGACGAGACTTTCGGCGCCGATCTTCCGGGCCATCGGATGCACATGACTCCCTCCCTCATTCTTTCCCGACTCCTATGTCTTAAGAAGCGAAGGGAAGGCCGTTAAAAGTTTTAAGATGAGCGCGGAAGGAGTCGGAGCTCTTCCTCTAAACGGTGGATTCCCTCTGAGCGAGGAGTTTATGGCCGAGGGAAGCGGAGGGGGTGTAGAAATATCATTTTTAATTTGTAGGGAAATGAGGGGAGTCTTTAATATGGAGCTTCGCACTGATTGGTTCTGAAAATTTCTGTCCTAGTGGAAAGATGATGGACGTAGTTTGATCGCTTACAGAATGGGATAATGTGAAGGGATGGAAAACATAAATTCCATAGAGAATAAAATCAGGCGAAGTCAATCACTTAATGTGATAATATGAAGAATCAATAATTTGTATAGGAAATAGTAATTATCCGAGAAAAAAGGTAGGTCTTTAGCGGTAGGGGACTTTATGCGTGATCAAACTATTTTTTCCCATTTTTCGCCTCAACATCTGGGGTGCATCTTATACGGGTGTGCGTCTTATATGCGTGTAAATACGGTACTTAGATCACAGTCTTGTTACTTCAAATCACTTGCATACAGTTTGAATACCATTAATTCCACACTATTTATTCTTCACCTCTTGATCCCAGCAAGCACATATTGTGATGCCTGAAATGCGAATGCATCTACATTTAATCCACACACAAACCAAGAGTACCGAAGGCACATATGGGCAGTGTGACCGATTATAATATTCCTAATACTCAGTCTGTTGACCTTAAGTCTAATATAATTCGTGTATTATAGTGAAACACTGACAGCTGATATTCACTACAAAACAGAGTATAAAATTAATTATGTTTCTACATTATTAAAATAATAGTAAACACTTTTGATGAAATTCTATGTACCTCGAAAAATGAGAGCACTCATGAAATAAAAAATCAGAGCCCTTTTTCCCTCCTTTAAATCGTCTATCCTTTCAGTTTAATAAAAAAATGGTATTTATGTATTTTTAAGTTAATTTAAGACATGTAATACCGTAAATACATTCAATACATCAATGGATATATAATATCACAAACATATACTAGCGCCGGAAAGCGAAAATGTTATACTGACTGGTAGTATTTCAGTCACTTATTCACCTGATCAAATTTGTATTTTGGTAGAAGTACAAAATCTACAAGTTCTCTAAGAAAATTAAACAATTTTTCGGTGAAACTCTCTCCCTATCATTCATTCTACACCACAATATAGGAACAAGGGACCATTGTTTTCGGTCTTCATCCGTAATCAACTTAGATCAAATTCTGAATGAAGTATATCAGTTCGCCCTAAGGATTACAATCTTATGAATATTACACACCCTCTAGGTATCAACATTTTCTCGAGTACTCTCACATAGAAATTTACAGCGCTGACGTAAAGTAAACTGCTCCTACAATTATTATGGAGAGAGTTCAGATGGGCCATCATTACACTTAAGTATAATCGCCACCAGCAAGAAGACCACCCCAAAGTGGACTCAAAAGTTTTGCTTGGTTCCATTTCCTGATTCAAACACTGCATTTTGATATTTAAATAACAAGGCAGTCGTTATTCACTGCTCCCCTCGAACAATTTTGACAACTGAAAATTACCCTGACAAAACCGCCGTATATATTCATTTGGATCGATGACTCACGCCCGGAGATGAAATAGTACTCATTATTGACCCTTTAAGCCGAAGGCAAGGGATGAGATGGGTTTGTCTCCTCATGGTGCACGACCTGTGATTTATACCGCGCCTCGGGTAGACCGTAGTTCACTTTTAATGGGGGAACTATTTAAGCCGTTCGCACTTCGAGCAGTAGCCGTGGTTAACCAGTCCACAAGTGCGCTCCACGGCCATGTTTTCTGG
This sequence comes from Platycnemis pennipes, assembly GCA_933228895.1. Taxonomy (NCBI): domain Eukaryota; kingdom Metazoa; phylum Arthropoda; class Insecta; order Odonata; family Platycnemididae; genus Platycnemis; species Platycnemis pennipes. Next base: position 85,867,478 of record OW121851.1, read on the forward strand.
TTGGTTCCCACATGCGGGCCAGCTCAATTAACGAAGATTTCAACGACTGGGCATGCGCTTTCCACGCGGGGTCAATCAACGGAATGGTGTTGATATGATGGCAAGAGGGGGGTACGAGGATGGGAGGGGTGTTTGGAGAGTGAGACAAAGCACACAAAAAAAACAATCACCGCACACCATGCGCTTGAAGAGCTAAAACCACATACCGCGATTGTGCTTTTTTTTTAACACCCTTGAGAAACGGATTGGACACCATCGGTAATCGTCCTTCCCCTCGATGGCGGGGGAGAGTCGCCGCTTCTCGTGGGGTGAGTACCGCCAAGGCGACGGGGAAAAGTTCTATGTCGGGGATTAGAGGAGGGAGGAAAACGGGCTCACGGAGTTGGGATGGAGAGATGAAGGGTGCGATGAATCGTGGCTCATTGATGGTGGCCGGAGATAGGGAGAGGGTGAAGTCTTCGCCATACGTCTTCCGACCCACATTGACGCACCACCGCCCAACTTTCATGCCATCAAAAAGTAAAATAAAATCAAAATCAAACAACACGCCCAACGCGGACGGGATACGCGGCCCAGAAATTGAATATCCTCGAAGTTGGTAGCCATGGGCGCAGGATGGGCGTTCCCTCTTCCCGGGACAGGGAGAGAGAGAGAGAGAAGGAGAGACACCCATTGCGTCGCGTGTGAGAGAGGCGTCTCCTTCCTTGTAGCACCTTCAACCACCCCTGCTCCCACACCCACTTCCCTCCCAGACACCCCTCTTTTCATCCACTCCCAGCCTCCTCCTCCACCCACCCACTTCTTCCCACCTTTTTCCGGGCGAGCGGACGAAGGGAACGGCGACCACGGCGGCGCTCCCAACACGCGAACCGATCGACTCTGAGAAATGCATGACTGCACTCGCTTGCTCGCCGCTTGAGTCCTGCACGACCGATCATGAGAATAGAGAGAGGAAGACAGAGAGAAGGAGCGAAGAGAGAAAGGAGAGTGGTGGATGGGAGGTCTCTCAAAGCTGCTGGATTTCGGATTGAGACCATATATTCCAGGGAACGCGGGTGATCGGGGCCTTATTTTCCCCATGATGAAGGGCCGATCAGTTTCTTGTTTTATCCTAAGGAGAGGGGGTGAGGAGGTGTGTCTGAAACCGTCGGGATTATTTCGAATAAGTAGCCAAGAAGTCACGCGGTACAAACACGAATGATTCGCAAATTTGATGTTTAAATTGCTCCTTGCAATGTCACTCATTGTTTTCATTCGATTTTTTTCGTCCATCTCGAGCATAGAGCCCCTGGATGGGATAAACTCAAGTGAAAACAATGAGTTAGATTGTAATGAGCGATTAAAACATCAAATTTGCGAACCATTCGTGATTGTACCACGTGGTTACTTATTCGAGTTAATCACCACTGTTTCAAACACACATCCCTATTCGAAATCCTTCATCTAAATGTCTAGTGAGGATAGGGTTAGTGTGACGACTAGAGTACTAACTTCTAGTCTTGTATTCCCGGTTTCAAATCCCGAAAATGGAAGATTTTTCTGTTTTATAACGATCCCCGAGCAAGATGGGGATTCAAAAATAGCATTCATAACGTTAGCAAATGAAAAAATGAATATAACTCTATTCATTACAAGAAAACACACTTTTCTCTATCACTGCTGCAGACTTGCTAGCAAGTATGGTAACGTCAAACTGAAAGTAAATTCACGAAGAAAAGCTGTGGCAATCTAAGGAAGAGAATTGCGAAGCAGTCCAGTCATGCCAATATCTTCACTTGTCCCCCACAGTAACAGAAAGGGAAAGTGCCTATAATAAGAAAGAAAGGTCCATGTGAAGCACAGTATTACACGAAATCGGTTGTGTTCATGTAGCCCTTTCAACCGAGAAGGTGACCAAAGGATGGTGTAAGGGATGTTTCAGTCCCCACGATAAGTAGTCACCAACAAGTGGGCATTAGTGTGAGGCAATTTTACCGTTATGCCTGTTTTAGGCTCCCTAATCCCGAATAATTACATAATAATCAACCAGAGGTTCCAAAATGTCCCCCTCCTCTTTGCTGATTGACGGCGATGCTTTGACATCAAACCCTTTCCTTTGAACGTCCAAACGCCGCGGCGGAATCCGTTTGCGTCGTCAGTTCTCTTATATAATGTGCGATCGACATATATTTATACGCTAACGTAAATATAATAGGCGCGGCCGATTGCTCGAGTGGGTGGCCTTGATCAGTTAATTCAAGTGCGACGATCGAGGTATTTTCACGGTTGAATTCCAATGAAAAAAGCGAGGCAATGAACCGATCAAGCTCAACTTTCCACAAGGTCGTACGCAAGCTTTCCGTCCCCTTGGAATATTTGCGTAATCGGAAATGAGAGCGATGAAACAGAGCAAGCATAAATTAGTATAATAGGCAGATTTTCTCTACAAGTTGAGATCATTGTGCGGTGCATAAATAGCTTTAAATACTGGTAATTCCGACGGATAAGTACATGTAATCATCTCTCTCAGAAATGCCTCAGTCTTTCCATACGGTATTGCATCGCACGTCACCCACTACAGACTCTTGACCATCGCTGTTCGGGAATGTTTGACTCATCCCTCATTTCTTCATTATCCTCTTCCCATACTCAGTGAAACAAATAAGCCACAGCGACCACGACAGTATTTCAAGCGATAGCGTATAAGTTAAACATATGAAGAAATACAATTCAATTTCGCGTCATAGCTCTCAGAAAATCCGAAGAAGGTGCCATCATCACGTACCATATTTTTAATCGATTCATAGATTATTCGCTCTAATGGTAATTAATTGGAGGAAGAAATGTTTACCAGAAAATTAGTCACGGTAATACAAAAGAATGAGGAGTAGTTGAAGGAAATTCACCACAGGCAGGCATCCGATTCCTCAAAAATAATGATATAAACCTGCTATGGAGGTGTTTCGCTGACCACTAAATAACAATAACGCTTACAAATCTTCGGGAGAAGTGGGTTGGCAAAACATTCTAGAGTCCCGATTATTTCTGATGACTGCGGAAATACCATATTTTATGCCTTAAAACATTTGAGTGGTCCTGATCACAAAGTCCCAATTCAATGTATGTACATACCTAAAAAACGTTCATCTTTGTATCCTCTTAAGTAATCCCACAGGAAAAACGTAGGAGCCTAAGATTATCGTAAAAAATCAAAGCAGGCACTTGAGCCAAGAATAGTGCAAATTCAAGTCAATATTCAGCAATTATTAAAACCAACCTGGGAAGGCAGCATTGTTTGTGGCGGTTGGTAGACTTATACAACTTCCGGCGATTGGTGATTTCAAAATATGAGAGCCAATGAGAGCAATTGAGACACACCCCAATAATTGATTTTAAACTTGTAAAATTTAATCAAATCTTTATTTGTATTACCGTTGTGGACAAGGTAATTGGGGAATGTGTTCGGGCTGGGGACGAACATTCGGGGTATTCAGGGCAATAATTGAGTAAGTATATATTAAACAATGCTATGTTCTATTTTGTGGTAAAATTAGCTTCAAATTCCAGAGAAAAAGGAAGTGGTGTCAAAACAAATGCATGAGTAAGCCGCCGAGATTTCCGCCTTTACGTACTGCAGCTACGACGTTAGTACGCTTCACTTATCCTCGTACGATGTGTTTTTATCTCATATTTCCTTCAATCGAGAGTCCGTTGTGTTGCACTTACCGGAACTCAAAGAAAATCAAATAGTGGAGCTATTTGCGTAGCTACGATGCACGGAACCAATTTCTCAACAAGTTCCTTTTCCGCGATCGCTTATTTCGTCAATCCGAGTAATCTCTCCCTCCGACACCGTTGCTGGTATTTCGGCGAATCGCCGAGGGCTTTCCAATCAATCAACCCGCGTGGTGCACGCGTGTGGGAAAGAGACTTCAGACAACACAAGCGCACCGCGGAATGTAGCGGGAACTATGGGCGACGGGCGGTCGTGTTTGCCGCAGCAGAATCGGAGAGAGATCCTGTGCATCCGAGCGCTTCACGAGTCGCTCCAAAAAAGGCAAGAGGCTGAAAAGGTAAACAAATAACAACAATGCGTGAGGGGTACCGCAAGGCTCTTAGGGGGTACCTTCCGAATGTCCAAGCTTTTCCCCGTCGAGACCGAAGTGAAAGACGTGCTGGGGGGAGGGAGACGCAGTGAGAAATACGACGGTGTTTCCCATTCTAAAGCCGTCCCCGATTTCCCACGCTAACGGTTTCCCTCAGGGATTAGCGATCGGGAGATTCAAGAGGGTATAATTCAATTTCCTTGTCAAATGGTAAGCTTTTTGGGAGATATGATCACATTCTCACGTCACGCGTTACTCGCCCACGAAACCGAAATGCAAATTCTGCCAGAAACGATCCAGGAAGACAAGAGTTAGGGAGCTTGAAGAAAGAAGGGCTATGCCATACCTCGTGCATGCCAGTATCACCCCCTTACTTGAACTGCTGTGTGTTTGTCCGTCATTTATGAAATGACTAAATAACTTCCCCTACGGGTATCGGCCATCTAAAAATGCCGACACCGAATAAGGGAAGGGTCATCGCGCGGAAGAGATTATGCATATATTATCATAGTTTTGACGTTTGAAGCGCCATATTAAGTCTGCCTTAAATGAATGGGTGGCTTCAAATCGAGTTTCGCCAATCTGAGGCGCGAGCGTCTGAATTTAATGATGGGTCTGGATGGTTTTAAAATAAACACATTCGAAACAGTTTTACAACACTAATTTCAAGACTTATTTAATACACGTCCAGCATTATTCATAAGAGTGCACCATCGCTAATTCACGGTTGTAATTTCTCGCTTTTCTTGCTTAGCATCCGCTGAACATCTCCGCCGCTGAGAATGCCGATGCTCACGACCTGTGGGCTGCATCCACTACGGCAAGTCCTTTAACCCCCAACACAAAAATATTACTCCGGCAAAGGGACAAGCGAGATATTATCATCTGAGTCCACCTCCCAGAGTACAAGCTTTTCCGCCATTCTTCGCAACGTCACGACCACCAAAAGATAGGTATGAAAAGGTGATGTAGGAGTCAAAAGTTCCATCACAAGAAATCATGCATTTTAGATCCGTCTCAATTGCATCCAGAACGTTTAGCGTCAAGAGTGAGGAAGAAAAAAGTACGATATCCGGCGCTGCAAAGGCAAAAAAAGTCTGGTCAAGTCCAGCAGTTTCGCAGATTGTGGTTGATCGTGATCGTTTTAGTACAATTACATAGCTGGATACAAGCATCATTAAGATGGGATAGAAGACGTTGAAATTCAAAGGTGTATTTTGTAGCGTGTTACATTAATTTATTGCGTTCAGATCGAAACGGTGCACTTTATAAGTACATACATATAAGAATCAATTAGGACGTCGTAAACCATAAAATCCACATCCAAATCTTGACTAAAAGGGTAAATGAAATTTTTTAGTACTCGAAAATCTTAAAGTGATCAATGATAACCGTTGTCTGCGCAGAATCCAACGATTGTTAGAAATTATATAAATTCATTTCTCTTCGGTTTTATCTCCTATTTCCACATCAGAAATTTGGAAAAGAGATATTTCGGACAGAAATAGCTTTGTCAGAAATATTTATTCGCCGATGGACATCGCTCTGAAAATTCAAAAATTTGGCCTGAAAGTTTCTAATATCGTGCGAAAACATGGGGATAGGATATAAAGAAAAAAATATCATAAAAGACAAAAGGCATAATCTTCCTCAGTATATGAGCAAAATTATATTTACCATAGTAAGTACGATAACTAAGCATGTTTCGATTAAAAATGGAAAATAAAATTATGCCTTTATGCCAACAAAATGTTATGCGCGACAGAGAAATTTAAAAACTCATAAAAGGTAAACAATTTAAGTCAGGAACTTGTTTTGTCCACATGAAAGTTGTGTCTTCTACTCCCGTTTTGGGCCTGAATGTCATGATTGTTTCTGAATAAGAAAATTAGATGATTAGACTGTAAACTCAGAAGTGTGAGAACCCTAAACCGAAATATACTCAAAACACATCCGTTAGAGAGTAGTTTAACAGAAATTGATGCGCCTTTAAGTACTAATTCATAGAGCAAAATCGATACAAGTAGGAAAATATTATGAAGGAGCGTTTGTATGATTCTTGTCGAGTCTTTGCTTTGTGGGTAATATATATTGAGTTACGTTAAGCTAAAAGATATCACACAAAATATTCAACAGGTTAAACACTTTTCTTCAACAAAAATTAAAAGAAATGCGATTAAGAGTCGCATTAGGTGAATTAAGGAAAAGTAAATATTTTATTAGCGCTAGCTAAACCGAATCTTTAGCCCGTCCCTCAATCTCTTGGAAACGACTTAAAGGCCAACATCACGATACCATCTGGCAACAAGGGCTTAAAGAATGACTTCTTAATAGACACTTAACGAAAACGGACGGACCAGAGCGTGGGCCTCATTCCCGAAGTTAGCTCACCTCCAGGGAGCGCCAAAGTCATCCCAGGCCTCATTTTACAGCCACTGCTCGCAAGCTGCACTTTTAACGGTAAATTCGGACGGGAAGAAGGAGGCGTCCATAGGCGCTCGACTATATCGCTACAGGAAGAGGAACGTCCACGGCAGGTGCTCACTCTAATGGGACACAAATTGCCCAGCATATGCATCGAGAAAGTTCAGTAGTAGTCTCGGGAACCCAATTTCCTCGCTAAGCGATATTTGCCGGGCACCGCGCAAGTGTGAATTGTATTCTCTCGAACTGGAACTGGTAAAAATGCCTACATTCGATACGCTTCAGGTCCATGGACTTTCACATAGTCATTAAAGCTAATTTTACTCGTAGTCGTTGGAGAATCTCCCGCAGCACCAATACAGGACACGGGAAGGGAGACGATCTAAGATGGAACGGTTGATCAGTAAGTGCAATTCTAAAGGCGTACCATTAACAGGCCGTAATAATTTCCTGAAAGGTTCTACATCTGCATTTAACTTATCTCCTGGAGGAATAACGTGTGCACAGAGAGAGAAGTATACAGCTCAATGCAAAACCCGCGGGCGAGGCCAATCTCCACGTTTATCAGTCAGACCGCCACCCACGGATTAAAACCTACTCAATAGGAATGGAATAATTACATCAATTGAATACTCATTTCTTGCCATAACAGTTCGGTGACGTGTTTTGAACTGTTTATTTTATCATGTAACGGTTATGTTGAACTTCAATTCTGTTTTCCACATTTTTCCAACTGCAATAAAACTCCTGACCGATCAATTGCTTTTTCAAGAGTGATTCAAACGATTGCCTCTATACACTACTAGAGCATCCACAAAAAATAGGGGTAAAATAGAATCACTGATTGCGAACTGAAAAGCAAAAAAATGTGATAGTTTCATATTTCTGAAGCTCACGTGGTTTCCATCAGTGATGTACTTTAAACATCCAAACTATGCTTAAACGGTATCAATAATTAAATAGCATGATCGCAAACATAGGGGTGTAAAAATCATCCAGGATGCAATAGAATCACTAATTGTGAACAAAACTGCGAGAAAACCTTTAATCTGTAGCGCTAGGTAATAAAATTGCTTGGTCGCATACTTCGTGACTGTACTGAGCACACAACCTCTCGTCGCCGGAAGTCGGCTCGGCCGATCATTCGCTGCCTTTCAAAGGAGACGGGCGAAGTAAATGGCTGTCACGTGGCACGAAAGTCGTTTATCAATTTCAAATAATATGCCTTCGCTGTGGGCCCCACCCAGCAGGTTAGAGACCAGTGAACCCACCCTTACCTTCCACAGGCCTCGTATCTTGCCTCTTGTTCTCTGCTCTCCTACTTCGAAACGGCTCGCAGGATACGTAGATGGATCGAAGCCCCATAGCTTTATTCAGTACATTTTTCTGCGGGTCGGATTGACTCATTATTATGAAAGCAGTTCCTGGTTTTTATTTAAGAGCCAAAGCGCAAGAGATGTTTTTACTACGGCGTAACCCATGGTTTTCAATGTATCGTTAATAAGAACTATGACTCCGTCTGATAAGCATCACCCCGCAGACTTGCCAAAACGCCTGCGCTCTGCAGGCTCTGTTGAAAAATTTATCACACAACAATTAATACAGTCTAACCCACTTAGAGGATGTATGAATTTTAAATATAGACAACACGCGATTTAAGAGTAAAACATGTCCCATTATTGAACGAGTGATTATAAGAGCGGATTTGACATTTTAATTCACTGATAGCGTACACTCATTGCCGTTGATTCACTGAAAACGCGTCCATATTGCGTTTAGCACACACGATTTCTATCAGTAAATTTAATTCATGAACACCATAAGGCCTTTTTTAGGCCTTGGAAATGAATATGAATTCGCAGGGAAAAAGATTTCTTAAAACTGTTTTTACGACACACTTTCAGAGCGAAAAGTAATAACGGACATTTTTTTGGAATTTAAATAATTACACCCAGAAAAATCAACCAAAGTTTAGGATTCACTTACAGAGTAGTGGCAGATTATGCATATGATCACGGCATGAGAAACTTTTAGATGCCATTGTTAGCTACATCCCCGTTCCAACCAAAATCTCAAGGAATCTTTTGAGTGGTAGGAAAAGAAAAATGAGAAAAAAAAACGAAATTTGAAATTGCTCACCGGCGGTGGCAACGTACACGCCTATGTGGAAAGACCGAATACCAAAATTTAATTGAGTGCTAGGAAAATAAAAATGAGAAAAAAAACGAATTTTGAAATTGCTAACCGGCGGTGCAACGTACACGTCTATGTGGAAAGACCGAATACCAAAATTTAATGCCGACACAAAAGTCTCACTGCTACTTCGTTTTTTTTGTGAGGACGCCCTGGCACTAGACAGTGTTACGATTTAACTCGTGAAATATTGTATCCAAGGCTTCTCTATTGCGGATGGGAAACTACGCAAAGAACTTGCCCATCTCCGTAGAGCTGACGCCGACGACGCAGAAGTTAGAACCCTCACGCGGTGCGTCTCCATGTCTACGATACTGCGCTGCCCCCGAAAGGCGACGGATGTGGTAACCTCTTCCGAAGGTGGGTGCGGAGATGCGGGAAGTAGGAGAGAGAGAGACGCGAGTGGGAGGCATGGGAGAGTCCGACTCCCTCGGGAGACACGCCCTCGATCATTTGATGGGGGAGGAGGGCCTTCTCCCTCCACGTCCCACTCCCCGGGAGTCGAGACAAAGACGACCCCTTCCCCCCCGACGACTTCTCTATGGAGACAGAGCCATTACGTCCCTCGGCTCTCGGCCCATAGTTAACCGGCCTGCTATACGATGACAATCTTCTTTATTGGAATCGGAATTTTCCTCCGTGGGCCGAGATCCGGAACGTTCTTCTTTCCCGCAAAAATTTCATTATGCGATGGGAGTCATTTCAGCGGGTGGGAAGACGTTGCCGACAAGGAAATGTCACGGAGAATACGAGCCGATGGTGGTGATTCTTATATTTCTTTCAGAAGATCTGGAATAGGCGCGTCCACAACTCCGGGATGGCGAAATCATCAAGTTCTCATGAAGATTTATGAGATTATGATTTGAGAATCAACCGAGAAGACAGATGGACGGTGTCCAAATTTGTCGTTCCAACATCCAATCAGACTCACGGTGATCAGGGGGGAAGGGGAATTCGTTTCAAATTGAAAAGGATAAATGGCGTCGTAAAAATCCACTTTCAAATTTAAGGTGCGCCAGGGATGAGCAATTATCAGGCGCGGAGTGGAAATAATTGTACTTTAATTATCTCAAGGGTTATGCGGGGAATATGTACTTAGAGGAGGACACTGTTGAGATATAGTTGTATTTCCATCAATTGTACTGCTTCCTACATCATCCGGGTCAAGTTCCCGACAGGCCATGGCATATCTCCTCAATCATAGAGGAGAGTTGGTAACAATGATGAAATCGGAAACCACTCGGAAGCATTTTCGACACCGAAAGATGCTGACGATAGGGATACCAATCACACCCAACCCTGATTTGAGGCCCCGATGAATTTTTATCGTAGTTGAACATTCCTTTTCAATTTGAGCAGTCTTTACTTTCAGTAGATGAATTGGATTTTAAAGCGCTCTCACTTCTGAGATATATCGTATCGTTAAAAATAAACCTATTGCAAAGATAAACATATCTCAATGTTGGAGGTTTCGAGTTCTTATGTGGTCCCAACGACTCGGAGTGTTACCTGCTCACCACGGCCGGCTAAATACAGAGATTGTTCACGGAAGGTGACCGACAGCTAATTTAATGTGCACCATTTAGATGATTGGGTAGACGTAGGATTTTTCAGGAAGCGGAAGATGGGTGGAGAGAAACCCAGCGTCAACTTTATTCTGCTCTTAAACCAAGAGGTTAAAAAGGGAGCAATTTTTTCACGTTTTAATGTTACATTTCACGATCGGAGGGCTGTGCTCGAAGTTTATCTTTTTTTAAATTTATCCTTTGTTAAAAAAAAATCAAATCTAAAGGTCTCGTTGGCTGTTTTTGGATTTCATGTTAAATAAATAAAAAAAGTTCTCTCTCCACAGCATTCAAAGTAGGGACTGGTATTCCATTGAAAAATATCTGCTCCTCCTCGATTTGAACGACTTGATCCCCTTAAACTGTCATATTAACCATCTGTTTTCAAATAACTTCTTCACCACGCTGAATTTCTCATGATCGCCCAAAATATCTATCCTGATATAAGGTGACTATGGTGCCATACCATTTACAAAATCGACTATACTCGAAATTTCGCACATTTCTGGGATCACATCTTGCCCAAAACCCATTCACTATACATAGAGGTACGAAACGATCGAGAAAATATCGTATCATGATCTTAAGGGCAATTTGGCAACACCATGACTAATAGCCATCACGAATGTGAGACTTAAATGGCGGTATTACTTGAGATGTCTTCATCATCCGATGAGCACTGCCGATGATGATCTTATCAAGGCAGAAAATGAACCCGGGCAAACGGAGGCTGACTCCAAAAGCGACTCCTACAAACCTTTGCCTCGTACTCTCACACGAAAAACACGCCCTTTTTCCCCAGGGCATTCCTTCTTTTGGGGATATGTGGGAATACGGAGATACTAACCTGAAAGAAGAAAAGGAGAAAATAATACAATTAATAAAACAAACATGAGTATTAAAAAACAATAAAAATTATGTTTAGCACTTATAGCACCAGCAAAAAATGTACTCCAAGCAAAATAATATAGTTTATTGAGGGTAAAACATATTAAACGTAAGAAATACGCCTAGCAAAGTTACCAAAAAAAAAGCAGCCGATGGCCGGCAAGGCCCAGAAAGGAAGTTTGTTTTATAATCAAATTAGATATGGTCTATTTCTATGCAATGTTTTTCCTGCAGAAAAGGTTATCAAACTAGCCTTTTTCTTCAATAAAGACCCCAAGAAATCCGAAGAGTCATAACCGGAGCCTTGCACTCTGCCTATTGCTGAGAAAGCATCGGAAGAAAGAACTGCAAGTAGTAACTCACAAGTCATAAAAATAATATATTATTTTTAATAATTTGTTCTCAATATAATTGTTCATGTTTAGAGACCAATCTGTCGGAAGGGACGTAAAACTAAAGACTCCTGCCAATCCTGGTGACTCGGTAAATAACGCGACAGGTCAAGAGTTCGATTACTACCTGGATTTCGTGTTTATTATAGAATTAAGGTAAGGTTTAAGTTATATTAGACAGTGAATTATAAGCTTAGCAGGGGGAGAACCCTAAAGTCTAATTCATACATTCACCGCTCGTATTGTTTTTTTTCATTCTAGTTGTCCATGTAGCTTTTCCCTTACTTTCCAAGTTAAACGGGAGAGTCAAGAATAACACGTCCAATTCTTTGTCGCCGATCAATTCCACCAAATCATTTTATGTTTGGGTAGGAAAACTTTAAATTAAGCGTTGATGGGAGTTCACCCGGGAGTTATATATTTTTTCTGAGGTAGCAGAGCGGTGAAGACTGGAAGAAAAATGACGGTTTGGATGGAAAGGCTGGGGAAACCTGGGTGGCCAAGAGCTGAAAAATAGCGTAGGGGACATAGGCGAGGGAAAGAGCATAGGCGTGCACGGAAGTGGCGATGGGGAAAACGGTGAAGGGGGAGCGGCGGAGTGGCGTGACGCGGCGTCAGTTCAACGCACGCCCAGAAGGAACAGAGGGCGTGACCAGAAGCCAACAATTTTATGCATAAATATGCATAGAGGATTATAATGGGAGAAAGAAACAGTGTGTCCGTGTGCATGCGTGGGCTCCTTTGTGGACCGTTTTATCGAATGACAGTCACACGGGACGACTGTTGCCAAACTCAAATGTCCGAAGATTTCTCACGATGATTCCGGGGTCGAGAGCCCGAAGCGAACGGTTGTTCGAAACAGGAAACACGCTTATCAAGCAACTAAGAGTGCAAGCGGCATGACTGCATCTCTCGGGCAGCCCTGTTGGACCGACCGAGATTATTCGTGTTTCCATGCTGGTCCCGGCTACATCTTCCCGTAATGTCGGCGTCAGTTGGGGTTGGCGGGGGAAACGCGATATCTATCACGGGAAGATGAGAGGTTTTCAAAACGTTCATTGAAAATGACACGTATTGAATCATATACGAGGGCGGATTCGAACTTCGGAAAATCGTCCATTATTGTTGGCCACGGATGCGGGTGAGGGGTGGAGGGAGGCGGCGACGGGGTGGCTGTGCCCTTTACCGATCGTCCTTCACCCTCCTCAGCATGCTGCACCATCCAGATCAAAGGAGATTTGATTATGAAGGTGAATGTATCCACACTGCTCCGATATGCATCTCCCTTCGGTAACTTTAGGCAGCTCCTTCCATCCAAGCGACATAAAATTTAACTTATTTATCATGTCACTTTTGGCAATAAGGGATTTTAATTTAATTTAGTGGGCCCTTCAAGGCACTGCCAACTACGGCTCTATTCTCAAAAGCGAAAGTTACCACCAACTGTATAATTACAAATGGATTGGAATCTTAAGACATTTGTATTACGACGACGAACCAAGTTCCAAGGTTCATATAAAAATACTATTGGGTTGCATACCTACCGAGTTAAATTAATAAAAGTTAGAGCTTACAATCACCATTCCTGAGTAGGTCCTTAAACCTGCGACGTATTTTCTTTACGGTTATCTAATTTCGATACTTGGTAAATAGATATAACTCTAACACTCAATAGCATCACACTGTAATCTTATTTAAAACACGTTTGTATACTCAAAGAAAACGCGGCAAAGTGTACCGTCTATGCTATGATTGAGGTCGCTATCACTTAAGTTCACTGAGGGCCGTATGCAGAGACGTCCCTCTAGGGGTAAGTTGTCACGGGAATTGATGTGCACTTAATATAGGAATGGAATAGTTTTCCTGCAAAGGAATTAGTGAGGAATGAACTGTAATTAAGGTATCCATCGCCAAGTACGTTGCCTATTTCTCATCACTGGGAACTATACTTATATAAGTGTAATATTATGAAAGATGTGTATGTATATATGATACTAATGATATTTGTACTTAGATGAATATATATGCATGCTTTCCAATATATTATATAGAGCCAAAGGAAAAGTTCTAAGGTTTATGTAACATATGGTAATGTAGGGAAGGAAAGGAAATTGATGGGAGAAACTAGGCGAGAGTGATTGGAAGAATCGGGCAACGAAGCGTGTGTTTTGAGGGATTTGTTAGAGGGAGAATAGGTATGAGTGGTTCAGAGAGGGGAACAACGGGCAATTTGGATGGAATGATGACAGTTAGGAAGTATCCGAAGCTGAAGAAATATAATAAGCGAAATATAGGATGGTACTATGCAAGAGTAGTAATGAGGCAGATCCAATATTGTGGAATGTTTCCATGATTTCATGTATTATGTACTTGGTGAATTCCACACAATATAACGTGGAAAACATCAAGCGGATACAATCACAATACAAAAGAATATTTAGAGGCATTTATAAGATTTATTGTACAGCTAAACCCACCTATACCGGGAGATCGCCAAAAGAAAATATGTAAATGGGACCAGTCCACCTCATTGGGTCTTCTTGGTATCCTTCGAACGTCGTGTGTATTTCATGCGGGATCTACCATATTCAGAAATTCGGAATCAACGCCACCGAAATGCCAGGCTCGCATTCCACAAATATTTGCTCCCGGATTGAGCGCGGGTAGGAGAGACGCCACGAATAATGCGTGATAGGTCGAGAACGAGCGCACGCGCGTGAAGGGGACCTTTTGTGGGGAGAGAAAGAAAGGGGCTCCGTTTAATTAAATCAGTTCCGGAGCGGCGATGGTGGCACGGCACGGCCCAAGGGGACCGCCCGCATGCCGCCGGCACCGCATCGGAAGGTGTGGGAGGGCAGAGGGGCCCCTCGTACGCGACCTCCCTTCCGACCGTTCCGCTCTATGCGTTCGCCGGGAACATATGAGATGTTCACGGGTTGCCGCGGAACGGGCTAACCCACTGGTACGGTACCGCGTCACGCGAAAAACGCGCCCGTCTACCCAAGACTATTCTATTTTTATATTTTTTTAATAGTGACGTTTCGACTAGAATATTATTAAAAATCCTTTTTTATGCATGATATGTAGTGCATGTTTGGTGAGAATTAACCCCCTACCACACACCTTTATGGTGGCTGGCAGGGTGTTATGTACATAGAGATGTAGAAGATTGAACACGGAATATCCCCAGTTTTTTATACTGCGTATTATCGATTTGTGCCTCGTGCCCGCCCAGAAATGTCAACTACGTTATGACAAGTAATTGAGGTAGAATTCTGTTTTCAGGCGCTCTAACTGCTCAGATTATATCGCACTGTCTAGCGCAGGGGCAGGCAAACTACGGCCACATGTGGTTTCTTTCGTAATATATATGCGGCTCTGAAATAAAGTGAAAAATGAAAATTAAACTAGTGGTTTCATTTCATTAAGTATATATATCGCCATCAATCAATGAGCCTTTCATAGAATCATGTTCTAATGCCAATAGGTATGGACCTTTAAATGAAAAAAACACTAAGAATAAATAAATAAATGAATATCAATTATCCTTATTTGAAAATGTAATCATGGCTCTAGAATATTTTTTAACACTTGTGAGAGTCAGGTTTTGGATATTCTGTCGCAAAAGTTGGCCAATCCCTGGTCCAAGGGAGAGACAGGAGTCTGCAAACTGAGGTTTCCGAGCCACGTGTGGATAATTGTGCACTATCATGTGGGTCTGTATTAAAACTTACTGTGGAAATATAACTATCATGGTTTAACCCATAGAAGCACATGTTCACAGCAGTAGATAAAACTACGGTATATATTGACGCCAAAATTGAAGCGCGTCTTAAATTAAAAATGAATACCTACAAACCGGCCATTCAGAAACGTTCTCTAAAATCAAGCTCATTGCTCACACTGAATGAATTTACTTGTAAGATTGCGATTGAAAATTGAGGATAAGTATATATTAAGGATATCTATTGAATGAGAGGTATTGCTTCTTTGTTAGGGCGGATGAGAAAGAAAGCAATTTACACAAATTCCTGAGAGAGACGACAGGAAGTGAACTTTTTATTTGACAAGGAAGAGGAAAGGGATAGGGGGTCTGAAAATAAAGCAGTGCATTTTTTCAGTTTTTGACATAAAACCAGAATAGGTACGCTGGAGAAAAATTTCATCACTACGAAGAGCCCGCACAAAACCCACTTTTGTTTCCTTTTATTAAGCCCTGCTGAAAACCCCTTGAGATGAGATTTTCGAGATTTTTCCTCTGGAAATAATGAGCAAATTAAATTTTTTTTAAAATTGAGCCCGGAAGGGAAATTGCAGGACGAAGAAACAATTTCTTTAAAGGCATTAGCCAACACTCTCTGGGAAAATATCTCGGTTTTAACATGACAAGAATACCATCGTGAGTATTAACTTAGGTGGCAATGGTGTTCACTAATTTGCATTTCCACTGCCATTGGCATTGACTGTTGATCGTACAGGATTAACGGCACTTACGACATTTGAACAGTATCTCAGACAATATTTGGGAAACTGTGAACTGAAGCGTTCTATCTTTAATTTGCTAGAGCAAGAGTTTATAACGCCCTACGGAATACACGGCTAACAAATGTGGCTGTGTAGCAACGCTGTGTTGCAGTCATATAATCGCTGATAAGCAATGGAAAGCGCCAAGGTGGCATAAACCAGCACCGCCAAGTTTCAAGATGATAGTTTCATAGTGTATGAGCTGTGGACGTCGGCACTAATGGAAACCGCGGTTTCGATGAAGCGTGGAATTTATCTTATTCCTGCGAGCCAAAACTAAGGTTTTTTCCTCGTTCAATTCACTATTAAATGCTATTGGTTGCAGAAGACAAGGTTCACCTCACGGCAAGGCATGAGAGCTTTTGAGCCATCGTGACTCAAGGTAGAATAAAAACTCCCAAATGGAACTGACAACAAAAAATGTTCACGTTGGAATAATGAAACGAGAACTTCGTATGATTGTGCATGCAAAAACCAGGATACGGCCTCGAAATCTGCGCCAGGTATGAAGAGGAAAAACTGATTTTTTTGCTTAGCTTAATCTAAGCGGCATCTCATCGACATGCCTTTCACCGTTCGGCGTCACCGACGGCATGCTGCGAATACTTTGAGCATGAAGGTTCCAATTCCACCTCGAGAGCACGGGTTGTGCATAAGATTTTATGGCCCCAATTAAGCCGCGATCACGACGACTGCGACCAACTGCGTGTCGGAGTGGAAACCACGTCGGAACAATGGAGTGATGGCGCTATTAAAAATCGTGCCCGTGATTTGACGGAGCGTATGTGAGCGCTCACCACCTTCCCCGCCGATGATTTACACAAGATCAGCAGAGCGCGACGGGCTGGTTTGCGCCGCTCGTTTCCGTGCTTAGCGGGGTGCACCCAGGTCCGTGCTCGTCTCGAAGAACGGGCTCCCTCCTTGCGATGGCCGTTGCTCTTTCGCTCGAGTCCTCAAGAGGGGAGAGAGGAGCCCTCCGCCAAGGTCGCTCCGGGGCTGCTGATGAGCTCATAATGAATAAATAAAATGTTTCGCGTTCATCCTCCGACCTGCCATCCGAAAGGAGGGAGCCATTACCTCCTCCCCCACTCCCTTTCCGCGACTACCTTAGGGGTGGAGGAAGACATGACCAACATGTAGGAGGAGGGCTCACCTACCTCTACTTACCTCCCTCTCACTCCCCACTCTCTCTCTCTCTCTCTCTTTCTCCCTCATCCCACCTCATCCACCTCTCTTTGCAACTTCACCCTGGGCTCACCTCTCGTCGTGGAGGACGTGAAGGTGGTGGAGAGAGAGAGATAGAAAGAGGAGGATACGACCCGTGCGACGTTGCCTCTGCTAACCGCGAGTCACACCTGTGAACGGCAACGCCGTCGACCAAGAGTTTACCTCGGGGACGCCCGCGTATGTGCGTTTGTGTGTGTGCGTGAGTGAGTGCCACCAGTGCCACATGATTCTGATAGAGGATAAGGGAAATGGGCGGATGAAGGGGAAAAAAAGACGGGAGAAAATGGATGAAACGGACGGGGAAGGACGATAGGTGGGTGGCGCGGGGGAGAGAGAGGTTAGAAAAGGAGAATCCAAAGAGAGTAAGAGGAAAGGAGGAATGGGAGTGGCTGTTAGGAGGAGGGAATGTTAACGAAAGAGTGGCGGGGCGGGGGCTCTGGGAGGGAATTTCAGACGAGGAGGGATGTAGTTAGATTGTGGGGGATTAGAAATGGGGGAGGGAGTGATATATAGGGGCGGGGAGACAAGAAGGGGACATTATACCCGTCAAGCGTTTCCCCTTTCCCTAAATCGTCCCACGGTGGGACGAAAGGGTAGTTGGTAGCTCCCGGGAGAGAACGGCGAAGGGTATAACCGCGCACATATTTCGATTGTGAGGTAAGCATGATCACGGATGGCGTGGGGGCCGCGGAATGGCCTGCTGACGCTCCCCGAGAACAGTCAATCCCCTCCGAGTCTGAGCAGCAAGCACCTCGGCTAGTTTCAACAGGAGAACATCAGCGTAGGCTCAAAAGCGGAAATACGCGACGGTACGGACGATACATTTATGGGTGTTTCCTTGGAGTACCGATATGCTAAAAGTAAAACGCGATGTGCCATCGCCACATGCCAAGGTACCTAACAGCTTCATATATTTTCCGTTCGCTTCGGGAATTTACCAATTACAGGTATGTCTAAGTTGGACCATGAAAAATTCTGAATAATGAAGTGGTATACCCTCCCTGTTGCACCCGCCCGCTGTGCTTTAAATGCTTACTGCTTAACATGGTTTTCTCAAACTCGACATTTGCGGCTGCTACCAACCATCATGTCCTCAGAAATTCATGTCATTTTCCTCTCTCATATTCCTCTATCTAATGATTCCATTTGATCGGGAAACTTAACATATTCGGACCAAGATTGAAAATATTTACTTGGTAAAGCCACTGTAGGATTTTTCTTGAAATATAAGTGCTCAAAATATGCTACCAAGCATTTACAGAGGAAGTAAGACGCTCAAAGAGAGACGGTGTATAATCAGCAATGAGGTGAACGTCATTGAGCAGATTCGTTCATGGGTGGATCAAATCTCAATACAGGTAATTATCAACCATACCCTTATTTTTTCAGTCACTTTAAAACATTTCGAATCAAATGAAGACAAATTGAATACCTGATTCAATTTTCATCGCGAAATAGAGGAAACAAGAGAGCAGAACAAAAAAATTAGAAAATATATTTTTAATAAAAAATAGATTTTTCCACATTGTAATTGTACTGTAAAGAAGTCCATGCTAAGATGGACTTTACTCTCACACAAGAGATAAGAGGATCAAATATAGGAGTAGATATAGATCGCGATAACCCGAAAAAAGCTTCACAATAGACGAAATTCTCAGAATTAGTGGTGTTTGTCAGGGCTGTCGATAAATATATTAAGATACAGACGCTATGGAAAATTAATTTACGAGAGAAGAAGACACTAGTAAAAGAGGAAGCTATCGAATCTCTGGCAGACGAAAGAAAGGAACACACTCCGCGATCCAATACGCAATATTGCCCTTTCGTTGATTCCTCGGGAAGATACGGAGGTATGTATTGGGGGAAGATGCGCATGGGAATAATGCGATACGGGGAGAGGTGGAGAAGGCTGAAGAAATGAGTGGATCCCAGCAGGGTGGGGAAATCGGACGGCGATGAGGAATGGAGATAGGAAGAGCCGTAATTGAAAGGAAATGCGAGGAGAATGGATAGAAATCTCTTCCGAGAGGAGACGAAGGGACGAATACGGAATGGGAAGGGACGGGGGAATCCAAAGAAATCGCTAGAATGAGATGAGGCTGAGGCAAAGAAATCCCGACAGAAAACTGACCGCGCTCGCCTTGATTAACAGGTTTGTATGCATACAGGCTGAAAACATACACAAAGGGTGAAGTATTCAGAAGTATTATAATGTACATTTGGTTACCCTGGAATTTTACCTGAGGTAAAATGAAATCCTTCCCGATCAAATGACGAACTTTAACACCGCTCTTAAAAAAAGCTCTAGTGACTCGGCTGGCATCGAGTTTCTGAATAAAATCCGGCCGACAACCCTATTGATAACATTCGAGCATTCGACCTCGCAATAAACTTTTATCTATATTACAAATCAGCAATTAATATCGAACGGGGAAAGGAGTGGAGCAGGGGAAAAGCATATTGTGACCGGATGCTCTTTCACTTCGTCGGCGGGCCTATCTTCCATCACAGAGGCTCACACCGCGGGAGTTCTCTGGCCCTCATCGCCCTCATCAATTTTACAGCCTTCTCGATTGCCTTTCGAATGGAAGCAGGTTTCTAAGGAGACACTTTCGTTAGTCGATCTCTTACGTCCGCCGAGTGAGCCGGGATTGCACAAAATGACATGCAAAACACACGAAAGTTATTAAATCCTTTCATATTTGATTTCCCACTTTAATGATCACCACTGCCTTATTTTTCCATTTGCTGATAACAATACCAATCCCTCATTGATGCCACGGTTGACAGATCGGTAAAACGCCAGTCTGGTAATCCTAAGCTCGCGAGTCCGAATCCCGCCTGGTGCCAGGCTGTTGTTCCTGTTTTACGTTTAAGATTAGGTTATATGGTGTGATATAACTAAAGCAGTTGGAGCATCTAAGAACTGAAGTCTATTACCGCTTTTCAGTTATCTTACCTTACGCAGTCTTGTTGAAACTTGCCAAAGGAATAACGTTTCCGGGCCGACAATCGAACCACGGAACTTAGGCTTGTTCCGCCTATGCGTAGGCCACCACGCTACCCAGAATTCCTAATCCTTAAGACAATTTTTACGCTAAGGAATCCTGGATATCGTGGTGGTCCGCGCATTGGCCCTAAAATTTAAGTTCCGCGAATCGATTTCCGGTCTAGAATTTTTTTTTATCCTCAGACAATTTTTAACACGATTGCTGTGCGTAACGGCAAAGTAAAATCTTGCACACCCTTGACGATACTATCTCCGAAATATTAACTGACGTACGATACCTACTAAAGCATCCCACCATGCTCAACACCAAGCGGTGAGTTCAAAACCATAACCACGGCTTGATGACACAGCGGAGCACCGAAGGGATCGGTTGCGCGAGACGGAAACGAAAGCGTAGGTCATGCAGGAGGAACATCCGCGGCGGCGAACCGCAGCTGAAAGTGAAGAGGACTTCGAGCGTCCGAGTGGAAGACGGTGGGGAAAAAAGAGGCGGGCAGAAAAAGAGGGTGGCTGGTGGCATGTAGGTGAGTGTGTGTGCGTGTGCGCAGGGGGATGGCTGCTTGAGGGGAGGGGGAGGTTCTAGGGGATGCGAATGGGGAGAAGAGAAAAGACTTAGGCGGCCGGAGGAGGCAAGAAAGCCGTGGGCAAGAGAGGGGAATGAGTGAGCGGACTGGGAGAGAAAGGGCTTCGGGGAGAATGCGAGGGCTCGGGGAAGAAGAGGGATAATTAGCGGATGGGGGAAAAGGTGCACGAGGATCGGTCAGGTGTGTGCCGCAGGGAGGAGGCGAGGGTGGAGGGACGAAGCAAAAAGGCCGAAGATTTCCCGGGAAGGTCCAACGGACGGGACAGGAGGGAAAAGAGAATCGAAAACTATGGGGTAGAATAGGAGACAAGAGGTGGAAGCATGGACGAATTGGCTCCTCCACAACTGCTATTTTTCTTCCGTCCCAACCCATTGGTGCGACAGTGCGTGCGGCGAGGTATTCCTTTACTTCGAACGCAAAGAAATATCGGCTTAGAACTAAAAATAAATTTGAAGGCTGCGCAGACAAGAGGGAGACACAGGGTAAGAGTACTCTTGGCACTCTTTCACTCGCTTCGGGGAACAATTCTTCACAAAGACCGACACAAATCCCGTCTGAGGCCGATGTTCTTCGTGTCTTTCCTATCGGGCGTGGATTCCAGCTTCGTGTGTTCACCATATTCGGGCACGAACGTCACTGACAAGAAAAAATATTTTCAGTTCTACATCAACATTTGTGGCAAAGTTGAAAAAGTAGATTTAAAAAGGGAGAGAGAGCATCATTGTGCATATAACAATTTTTGGTATTCAAGGTACCTGCTGGGAAACAATCCACTTCACACGTTGTATGCTGTAATTACTCTTCCGAAGGAGTATAATGGAAAGCTTTTTAAGGACAACCGGTGATTATAAACGAAACTCCTCGAAGGCGTGAGAACATCTGACAACTAGATTTATATGAGATGGCTCAGAAAGCTGTAAGGCCTCTATGGAACGGTGGTAAAATGATGAGAGGAAGATATTTGTTCTTTTATAATGTGGCAGTTGAAGGTTTTAATGGGGCCCCACTGAAATTATGAGACAATGGATACACTATGAGAAACATCAAGGCAGACGTGTCCTCTTGATTATGGCTAAAATTTCTTATGTTGCTTCCACATAGTTGATTTAGAGGTGCGATGCCCACAATTTTACTTGGAAACATGACCTGAAAAATATGTGGATTTGCCTTTGTTAAATCACGTGAGATGAAATAATATTTAACCATACTGCGATCCGTACGAAGGTTTAATTTGAGTAAACAAGCAACATCTTAGCGGACGAATATTATAAGTAACCTCGGATACATTAAAATTTGAGCTTTAACATAGCAATACAAATATTATGTTAATATTGCAAAATACTTTTAAATTTATGAGAACCTATCCATTCGTTTACTACCTCATTATCATTGGTCCCTTTAACATGGTAGGTAGATTTCTTTACCCTGCCGATACACCATAGATAATGCTCGGAAGTATGAGAAAGACCAGTAAAATAGACTCATATCGTTTCTGACTTGATTGATTGACTGAACTCGATTGTTTGGATGTGTAACCAAATTCTATATTCCACATAATTGCTAAAAGATCTCAGCTACGAAGCAAACCGGAATTGGATCCACCATAATCCACAAATCAACACTTTGTCCTTGAATTTCACCAAATAAAATTACGTGACCAATTAAAACCAACACCCCCGTTTCCTTTCCGATCACCTTTTCCCCTTCCTGGAGCAGAAGGAGAATGAGACGTGGATGGTCGAGTAGCGGAAGAATTGGGGGTGGGCAATGAGGAGGATGGTGGGGCAGGATGCGGAAAATAATAGGAGAGAGAGAGAATTGCCGGTGGACGCTCGTGGAGGAGCGAGCGGGGAGAGAGGGCAGCAACATACACTCGCGTACGAGAGGGGTCGCGGTGTCGGGAGGCTGGAAGGGGGAGGGAGGTTGTAAGTGGAGACTTGAACGCGTGACCCCCGAGGGTGGGTGGAGAAGGAGAGTGGAGGCTGGGAACGGAGGGTTGGGTTGTTCGGCAGACGGGGAGGGGATCGCGAGAGGCGGGAAGAGAGGGGGAGGAGTCCTTTCTTCCTCTGGGATGGAAGAGGAATGCCCTCTCCACAGGAGAGTGCGAGGGAGAGGGGGGAGAAAGAGAGAGGGAGATGGGGGCAAGAACGGAATGGAGAGAGTCGGAAAGGGATGGGCATTCCTGGAAAGAAGAAAGGGATGACACAGGCCCCGGGATGTTAAATGATCGGTGAATTTGCAAGCTATCGAAGCGGGAGAAATGTGACCGAGTGGAAGCTTGGGAAGAGTCGGGGAAAGGGGTATAAGAAACTCCGCCCTCGAAGAATTTTAAACACCATTTCGATATCAGCTCGTGTTGTGCCCGCTTTATTTATGAGGTGAAAATTTTGATTCTTCACCCAATAAAATTATTTAATTCATTCTCCATTACTATCTTTTCTTGAAACAAACAACCATCAGAAATTAAATACTCCCGGGAATAAAGATGGTAAAGAATGAGGGATCAGTTGGTACAGAGACTAGAATACCGGATTCCAGACCCAAGGACCCGTATTCAAATCCCGGCAGTGGCAGAAATTTTTCAGTGGAATACCACCCCTTGCTTAAGTACTATTAGGAAGGCACTTCAGTGCACAAGTTAGCACTTCACAGATTCAGTACCTCGTTCGTTAGAACGTTAAACCGCAGGCCAAATGGAGCCTTTCCTTGAGAGTAGGAGAATAGGGGCGACGGGTTTCTCTCCACGGTTGATTATTAATTAAAAGTTTATTGCCTATCGCTTTTGAAAATTATGAATATGATACAATATGTATCTGAGTATCAATTTTTGAAGTTATTCTTAATGATTAAAAAAATATAAACAACTCAGCACTGCAATGAAACACACACAAATAAGAATGTGCGGGAATGCCAAATGAGATCTCTATCCTACAAGAAAAAACACCATATCAGATGTTCGCTTACAGTCAAGAACACGTCAGAGCAATGAAACGTGCTGCCTGGATAAAAGGATCACCATTCTGAACGGGAAAAAGTTCTGTGGAATTGCGTGCCAATCGTATTCTCAAGGGTTATTTACCTTCCTTGGAGATGATGGCATAGACATTGCGAGAACAAATTGGAATGCTGGAGGGGGCGTCTGGCCCGAAGACAAGCATGAGATCGTCTCTATTAAGACGAAGAGCTAAATGAGGCGACGAAATCCAAGATTATAGACAGTTACGCGTCTCATTCGATATCCAGAAGGGCGACTCCTCAGCCAAGGCCTAAGAGAACAAAAGCGCTGGCATAAAGAATTGACGCTCTTGCATTCAATACTGGCAATTACGGCCTCAGCGAATATTATATGCGATCCGATATTTCTCCCCAAAATCAATTAAGACGGTAAACGAGCTAAAACAAAACATGAGTGAGCAAAGAATGTAAGGACACAATACCTTTTTTACATTAAAAAACTAACTCCTGCGAATTAAATGACATTAATTATTGCAGTATGCAATGTTTTTATGCCGAAGTTAAAGAGAACGTTTCTAAAATATTAAAAAAAAACAGTGAAATGGTGACGACTAAAGTGGGATGAATGATTATGGTAGGAAGAAGAAACTAACGTTAAGTAAACAAAAAATAGAAATATCGCTAAAATTTTTCTGCGGTGCAATTTATACTGGGAAAAAATAGCAAGTATTCCTGAAGCAGTTGTAAAATAAAAAAACTCAAAAATAGGAGATCACAAGTCACTAAGTAAAAATAATGGCTTTTTCTTTGCAAAATGATATTATTTCGAACATTTACTGCGGTTTACTGCGATTGCACTATATGCATACTAACAGTAAAATCTTTACCATAGTTCCATTTAGAATTAATATTCATAGACGGAGGCTTTCGATTTTGATAGATGAATTTTACACATCTCAACATCCCACTGGTGTAAGAATTTGCCTCAGTCTTCCGGCAGAAGGCTGCGGTGCTTGCAAGATTTTACGATATATTTCCTGGCCATGCTTTGAAATCCTCCCAAAACTGTACGAGTTTTTATTCAACCTTCTCATTACCATGATAACAGGTGACCTAAGCCAAGAATGGAAATTCACAACACCAAAACGGGCGCAGCGACGTCCCAATTTACAACCGACGAACCGCACGATGTATCGCATTTTCAGCGGTCCAACAGAATGGATTGTCGGTTTTACATCAAGGTTCGATGCTGTATATCACTCTTCCGTTTCACAATCGAAATATATATGCATGATTCGTCCAAAGATTGTACGCACGAATAGGGGAGCCAACCGCACGCCGCACGAAATCACCGCGGACACCCATCACGTGCCGTGAAGATGGAGGCTATCGACTCCGAATCCCCGCGCATTTTCTCCGATTCGCAACCATTACACTCCAAGGTTGAGGCCGTCCGACGTGTGAAGAAACCGATCGACAGAAGGGCAAGGATCGGTGGGAGATGTGTGGGAGACGCTTTGAGGCGGGCGGCAGGGCGGAAAGGTAGACGGATGCAGTTATCGCAGGGAGGATATAATGAAGGGGAATGGGGCAGTGTGTACCCAGACGTGTTTGCCGGAGCATTCGCTGATAGAGCGCCATCTGCTGCGATACGTTGAAGTGGGAGGAACCTGTGACGGGTGACGGGAGGGAGAAAGGAGGGGAAGACGATAGGTACATAGCCTTTCGGCTTGACGGAGGAAGATACGGAGTAGAAGGGGTAGCGCTGGTTGCAAGGCGCCACCGAGGCGTGTTCATTTGACGGCGGGAGTTAACGGGGATGGGGATTTTCAACGTGGGGAGAAATGACGAGATGCAGCCAGAAGCGTCGCAGTGACCGCGGAGGAATTCCTAGGACTCGAAGAGCTTCAACCCCAGAGCAACTAGTCCTTCGCACATCACGCCAGCACCGGAAATGCATATGATGATATTCACCGCCGGAGAGGTTGTATTTCAAGAAATCGAGTATGGACGAGTCGGTTGCAAGTCGAAACGTCCGGAATCAAAGGATAAGCATTTCATCTCGTGTATCTTTGACTAAAGTCTTCGCCACAGACAACAGCGGGGTTCATGTTCTCATACTAGGATGAACACGGGAGCTCTGAGAACATATATTCCTGTCACCAGCTCTTTCATTTATGAATAAATTGGCAATTTTTGAAGACATCACTATTATACATGAGAGCATTTTTTGCTTCAATTGTAAGATACGCACGAAGGTTGCACTGAAGGCACTTGTCATGCATAAAATATCTCGTTTTCTTTCATGGATATCTGTCTAGCTTTCTATAATGAATTCCCATCAAGTCCACCTACAAGCTATTTAACACGTATTTATTTATAATAAAGTTGATTTCACACATATGAGACGCATGATACCTACATTCCTGTACGAAAAAGAAAAAAGCATTTACAAAGTTAAATTCGCACTGCAGTTTCCATCAAAATTAAGTGTGAGACAAGTCTCCTCTAAATTATCTTACTTGCGTAGCTGGAGATAGGAAAGAAACCGATAAGATACCACTATGAATGGGGAAAAGTGACTTCGTCTGATCCAGCCGAAAAGCAGCCTAGTGAGGCGGGAATCGGTCTCGCGGTCCACAACGACTAATGGTTTTTCCCACCCAAGCTATAGACATGCTATGAAAAGCGTTCCCTTTTAGCCCGCTTGACGGTGTGGTTTCACTCAAAATCTCCACACCTCGTTCTTGGGTTACGAACGCATTCCTCGACCGACTCTCGTTCCAAACGCGTGCCCCACTGAAGAGGAAAACAGAAAAATCCCATGATTTGAGGCCTACTTTAAAACTGCCATGACGAAATGTCCCTGTGGGGAAATTTGGAACTTAAGCGGACGGCGACTGGTGGAGTACTCTTTCGACATGAGATTCACCATTTTCCTAAAACGATTTTCCGAATTAAAGGCATCGCATTACCAATAATGATCAACTCTCTGTAATCGTTTTTCATAAAAAAGTGGTCACAGTGAGACGTGTATTTATCAATATAACTTAAATTGCTTAAGCTAATGATAATACACGTAATGAATATTCTACCTGTCAACATCCATATCGTAGTATGCCCCTGGATAATTGTACTCAGTTTTGGGTTTTGTCATTTACCTGAGTGTAGAACATTAGGCAGTCATAATTGGGATTAAGAAACTGAGGAAGGGGGAACGCTGAAAAATTAATATTCCCAAACAATAATAATCTGGAGAGAATAAAAGTTTTGATTTGATCTACGTATATACTTAACACAATAATGACCATTTCACTCATGGAGGAGCTGCCACAAAAATGTTTGGTGAACTAATGGGCACATTCACTCAACTTGTGAGTCATAATTAATTAGTGTCTGAATTTAAGTCCAAGTTTTTAAAATATGTCAGCTAAAAAAAATACTACATAACAATTTCAAATTATTCAATGAACCTGCTTTTAGAAATATCTAGGAGATCACGTAAAAATGACGATTATTTCCGCTGGAGAGTAAGAGCAAGCCTATGAGCGAAGGTACATACATTGGTCAGAATATTGCTGACAAAATATCGCTAATTTATTTAAAATTACCACCCTCATTCATTCACTCTTTCTGTTCTCAAAAAGGCTTCATTGCTTGATAATGTGGAATGTGTTGCAACACCTGCGGCTAGTGTTACGAAGGGGAACGGAAAAAACTGGAATCAGGAGGCGCTGCGGTTTATATATAAAAGTGACCAATCCGGAGTTATTTATACCGGGAAGTTAAATGGGTTCTTCGCACCTAAACACTGATCCCCGAGGGAACATCCGCTCCTGCGGCACCGCTTCCAACCGAACCAAGCCAAACATTCCAAAACTCCGTGGGTGACGACCAACATTCAGAAAGCATCAGCGACGTGGGTCCAGAAGATATATAACTGTCAAGAGAGACGCTTGTAGAGGGAGCACTACAATCACGGGGAGAGCTCACATAGGACTTTAGTTCAACGATTATGGCGGCAACACATTTGGGGGCGTCGCGACGCCTCCGGCCAATCAACGAACAGCTTGCGCATAAGTTTCGAGACCCATCAATCACACAGCTTTCGACACCGTCATGTACAGGTTACAGTCGATGAATTACCCCTAATTTCCATCAGTTACGTTGTTATTTCACAAGTTATCATTAACTGCGTATTGAAACACATTAAAAGCATTATTTTTTCCTCTCCGAACGATTATCACGCGATGGCAATGACGCAATACGAAACAGAGAGCGATAAAAGTATTAGAAATCTTTAATTTTCGACGACACGTTTAGTTAAAAATATATCCGTAATACATTATTAAATTATTCTCCTAGCATAATTACTACCACGCCCACCTTCGTCCGACATGCTACCCAAGCAACAAAACCGTTCCATTTGTCCAGCCGGTGAAAATCTTCTTTCATATTAAGTTTTGACTTGATTTTCCTCAAGAACCTCTTAATTTTAGTGTTTTTGTGATTGATTTTCTTCCGAGTCTATGACACAGAATTTGTAAAATCCAATAGTGCTTGCAAACTTTTGGCTGTCCCGCTTGTTAGCGCTTGACCATCGGCAAACCTAACATATTTAATTAACACGCTTCGATAATTTGTATGCGTGAAATGAAGGCGAAGAGTAGACGATCTAATGATCCTTTTCGTATGCCGAACAATGAGCTGTGATTTATAAAAATGTAGGTGATTGCTTTGAAACTGGTAAATCGAAATTGATGCTGAAATGATCAAAACTTTAGTATTGAGTCGAGAAAATATTTCGAAAGCTGGTTTGAAACAAAGTGGATAAACCTGAATATGCTTCCCCTTCCAAGGTGCTATTTAAGCAAATGGCAGCGGTTCTCTCGGAAGCAGCTGGTCAAAAGTGCCGCTAGATTTGACTTCAGCTCCCAGATAAGAGGTCCATCACTCAACGATTTCTCTCAAACGACACGACTTCTACTGCGTATCTCTGCATAGTGTGTCTTGATTCATGGCCATTCTGACCCATTCCAGCTCCCCATTAATCGGATGAATGGAGAGAATTCTCCTTGTTGAAAAATCAAATGTCGACTCCACAATTCTATAATCAAACCTCGCGTTAAAATTATTTTGCTTGATGTCCTAAATAGAAAATACCATTCTCATACAGAACTGATCACTTATAAATATATTATTTAATTTTTGTCTTAATCATGAATAACTAATCATTATTAACTGCAGAATAGGCCATTAAAACATGAATGCATAAATATCCGCCAAATGTATAAAAGCTACAGTAATCGCCTCCCCCAAAAAATTGTGCTAGGAAAAACAACATGGTTCAATGTGGAGAATAACAACTCCAGTTTCCCTATTCAGGTAAACAAGCAGTTTTCAATCACAAAACATCTAGCCAAGGGAAAGAATTAAACTAAAAATCCTCGAAATATTGTCCAAATGGTTACACGTACGAAAAATATTTGGAGAAGAAACTTATTCGACGAGATTCAGCACCCTATTGTCCTCAGTCTTTTTAATACTACTAGTAGACTAACGCAGCTCTCTATTCCACTGTTCCCACGTTCCAAGTGCATATGCTCCATAATTTGATTTACAAGTCATCAGGTCATACCTTAGCTGTTTATCCTTTCACCTTGCCATTCCAATACGGTGATCACCACGCAATCAACGTCTCAAAATATGTGCGGAAATTTGATCGGGTTTTAAAGTATTTGTTAGACAAATTTGATCTCTTAATCAACGTAGAACCTCACTTTTGGCGGTTTGATTCATTACTTTGACATCTTCGATCTCCATAGATAATGGTTTTCCTATTAAAATTTGCCGTTTCATAGAGCATTTAGTTTCCACCATCATCAAGAGTGCGCCTTATAGTCACATGCAGTACAGCGATAGTGATTTGAACTGCTCTCCACTGTATTCGTTATTTTTTCAATCTATGTCGACGCCGCCGCAGACTTCATTGTAAAATCAGTCAGAGAGGCAACTGGCCTTTTTTTCTATTTCCGTTGTCAACAACACACACTACTCTGGAAAACCAATGGTCACAGTAAGCGTCCTTACGAGACGCCCTACCAACTGAGATTGGCAATTGCTAAGTCCTGTAATAAGTTGTAGTTATTTGAGTAGGCTACCGATAAATTAAGTCATATACGCCATTAACAAAGGTAGGTGATTCTGTAGGGGCAGGAATTTTCATTCAAAGGTCGCAGTAGTGTTATTTACTTCTCTCCACACAGAACTCATACGATGAGCAATATTCAATTGAAAAATCAGTCACTGTCGGGATTCCAAACCGGGCCCTTGAGATGAATGAATGAAACCGCTTCAGACCTGAAGGTAAGGTACAAGGTAAAGCTTCTCCAAAATGAAGGTTTTTTTGCCATGTGACGCGACTGTACACACGAGGATGGGAACGGAAAGCTGAGGAGGAATGGTGGAGAGAAACCCGGCACCGGCATTAGCCTGCTCTTAACGAAAGGCACCAAGGGGATCCCACCTTAACGTCCCATCCGATGGACGTAGTACTGAACTCAAAGTACTCTCCAATAGGTACTCAAGTAGGATCCGGTTCTTAAAGAAAATGTCTTCCGATGCCGGGATTCGAAGTCGGGTCCTTGAGATGGGTAGCTAGTTACCCAGCCACTTCAACAACCCAATCCCCAAACTAATTTTTTTCACTTCATCCCAGTTCCTAAACCTGGGGAATCTTTGTTGTGAAGGTCGCAACACATGAAAAAAACTCCACTTTGGAGAGACTTTTATGAACCGTTCCCCGACTTGCGCTATCATAAGTTTGCTCGTGCCACATCAAGGGCTTGCCATGCTGGCGGCGGAGATCCTGAAAGGTGCGTCGAGCGCCCTTAGAGTGCAGCTTGGGAGTCTCCGCACCCGACGTCAAGAGGGACCCCCAAATCCCCCCTCCCTTGTTGCCAATCGATTATTTATTGCCGTCAGTCAATGGGAACGGAACATCCCTCGCGACCCCCGAAGGCACCTGAGGGTGTCCCCCATTTTCTCTCTCTCTTTCTGCTTCTTTCTCCTACCGTCCACCTATCCGCACATGTGTGTCCTCGGGTCGAGTCGCCGCGGTTGTCGACCTCACTCACGCGCGCACACACACGAAACCAACACGCCGAGAAGGTCACACAATAGGGGGAGGGTGGAACTCTCCCTCTTGCAGCGCATAAAGCACTCGCTCGCACAGTGAGCGCATCCTTTGCCGTGTCACGTGGTGCGAGAAGAAAATGCACGAGGGGGGCGCACATGGTTCCGGATAACCCAGTTTGCGACGTTTCTACGAGAAGAGCTCCTTTGTCCGAAAATTTTCCGACCCAGGTAACGCTCCACTTTCCCTTCTCGGGCGTGCTTACCTCCGGCGTTCCACTCAGTAGTGTGGCCCTCGTTTCAAACTTATCACTCGGTTCGGCTCCCGGACCGAAAGGACAACACGTCGGTATGTGCGGCATTGTATATACATTGTGTACATGCAATGCAAAAGCGCGGGATAATTTTATTTTTCCCAAAGCTAATACAAAGCCAAACCACATCGAGATGTAATTAGCATAAAGTCATTGCTTTACTTTTGTCATGTCATGTATACGATAGGAATTAACATTAAGATCCTTTTGTTAGGAGCTGTATCACTGTCTTTAGAAAAGAAATATGTCCAAAATGGTCAGTAAATATCTAAAGACCCCAAGTGATGTTACCTGTCTCAATTCATAGCTTTAGTTCTCTCCTTCCGGCTCCAGTTTAATTCGTAAAGTTGTTCAAGACAGGAATTAGCATTTGGATCATTTCCTAGGAGTTACTTCACAGTCTTTTCTACAGAATGATGTCCAACACTGGTCGGTTAATGTCAAACGACCCCAAAAGAAGTCACCTTTCGACATTGCCAAAACTAATGATTGAAGCATGAAGATATATATTGCTACTCCATGGATTCTTCCATGGGGGAAGGTAAACTACAATTCTTGGCATTACATAGCAGCTTTTTTCTCAAATATGGAAAATACTGAGGAATAAATCAATTTACAGCAAAACAATTTTCACACGAGAATGCCAAATTAACCCGAAAATGAAGCAAGGCTTACGTAACACTCTTCATTCTGTAATTGGCCTTAGACCTGGGACAAACTTAGATAAGCGAAAATAATAACGCATAATCTTAATGCATCAGCAGTCGAGAAAAATGCCACTCAACGCAAATCCAGAAATCGTGCCCAGCTTTGAATTTCTCCGCAACGTTATCCGTCGATATCCGACAACGATCGATCTTACTCGTGGCACGACCGTCACGGGCGAACAAAAAGAAAACAACCGCGCAAATTCACAAAAGGCTCAATGGGGAATCAACCCGAACCAGCATGAAGATTCCTCCACGGAGATGAGACCTCAATGGTCCTTTAAGAGAGCACTCAAGGCTCAAAAGCCCCGTATACCCGACCTCACCCTTCTGCCCTTCCTGTTTTCCTTTCCTCCTTCACCCCACGAGCCCTCTTCTCCAGTAGTATCTCCTCGGTCACATCTTTTGAGAGGGAGCGAAAAGAATTGCGACAGTGGGACGTTTCCGCTGGAAATTTCAATGCCAAAAGAAAGAAAAACTGTCACCGGGGAGAGTGGAGGGACGAGAACCCGTGACATCGGATCGGGTGAAGGCTAAGACTTGAGAATGTACGCATGTACAACATATTTATGATATTTTTTCGAGCTTGACTTCCTACGATCCTCCAGTATTATATTCAATGTTTCCATGAGTAGGTGCGGCAGCATCTGGCCTGGGAATGCAAATCAGTTGCCATGCAGTTCTCAGCAGGGTGGACGATCAGTTATACACTCGTGAACTTTGACCTATTCTCAGCTATCGAAGTCTTAAACGATGGAAGCGAAACAGCTGGTTCCAAAACTGGGATAGTCTTAACCATTATCATTATTGTGTAGGATTCGTTTAATTTAAATTACGTCCACGAATGTTTCAATTTCGATCGGAATGTTTTAAGGGAACGGGTATTTACCAATAAAACATATATATATCTAATCTCTATCCCACTAGAGAGACGAGTGATTTGGTGCTTAAGTTCGTGTCTTGATAAACCAGGACCTAATGTAATGATAATTTTTTAAGAGCAGGTTTGGCAAGTAAATTGAATGTTTAAATTTTCCCTGAGTAACTCCGTTCGCCCTTTATCTCATCGGCTGAGGAAAAATAAAATGGTAAATTGAAAAGGGTTAAGTAATTCCTCATAGCCACTCTCCCTGAGTACCTGAGACAAATATTAGCATGCAAAATATACCCTTGAATTGTGCACCCTAAAGCATAATGACAGGACCTTCGTGTGTTTTGAGTTTAAGGCAGCACGAGAGTTTTTAGCGCTTACGAACTGTTGGCATTTCGCAAGAAATGAAACTGCCGTGCGCGAGCTCCAAAAACTGATGGGGCGCAACCAGTAGATGATTCCCTCATTTCCGGAAAAACTACACGGTCAATCCATGAAAACAAATGCACTCGCGTGTTTTCCTCGCTGACCGATCACTCGGCGGTGGCAGTGACCCGAGCGAGAGAGGGCACAAGACCGGGAGGAAATCCGCGAGCGACAGATGTCCGCGATCACCGGAGGGGTGAGCATCAAACAGCGGTGCCGCATTGGCCCCTTGCAACGCTCGCGCACGATTCGACCCCGCTCGCGATATTGGGTCGCCACGCTCATGTGAAAGCAAGAGGACGACGGGCGAAGTCAGTTGGGGCCGCGCCTAAATGGCCGAGAGGCAGGCCGGGGATTAGGGCCACAGCCAATCGGAGCCGGAACACAAGAGATTGCCACACTTCATAAAACGCTGTCATAAATTTGCGTAAATTAGGGAGGATATTTTTTTTTTACGCCGATCGAGAAAAGAAACGTGCGTCGACATGTCGTTAACATTGACACGATATATATCTTGAGCATATTTTCGCTCGACCTTTCTTCCGTCTCGATAATCAACAATTTAAAATTCTCTCTCCCTCAAATACCTCCCTTATGCTCAAGCTGTTTTTCTTGCTCCTAATCCATCCTCACGATTTTTGGCCAAAGGCAAAGACATCCGAAGCTTGAGCTCAAACATATGCACATATTATACTTCACCAAAACTTAGTACGAACTGATCGAATGAGGAAAATAAGCAGCCTGACTAAAGTGAAAAGAATCGGACGAAATAACCACAGGATTCAGCCTAAGAGTTAATAAGATAAGCCATCGGTCAACAGTTTCGTTATTCATTTTGAGGGACAAGATTAACATGAGAATTATCAGCTATTCAATTTATACAATGTGTGAGTAATTTTAGTGGGGCAGAAAGGAATTCTCCCATCCAAGTTGACGCGACAAATTCACTCATTCAAAGTAGCAGGAAGTTTAACGAGCTGC
This sequence comes from Platycnemis pennipes, assembly GCA_933228895.1. Lineage (NCBI taxonomy): Eukaryota > Metazoa > Arthropoda > Insecta > Odonata > Platycnemididae > Platycnemis > Platycnemis pennipes. The sequence goes on from OW121851.1 coordinate 85,901,758, forward strand.
TACCTTTCGCGTGACATAAGCGTTTTCATTAAAAAAATACTCGTGTCGGCTTACAGCTCAGACAGAGAACGCCCTAATTTGAACCCGAGGCGTTCCCTAAACTGCAGCAAAACGTTCCTGCACCCACAATATTACTCTCCAATCAACATATTATCAGTACCTACTAGTTTTCTACCGATTACGATGTACTATGAGGAAGTATCCCTACTCTGCCCACAAAAAAGCACGTCATTTACAATGTTGCTGGGTGTAATTAAAAGGATGCTGAAACCGGTTCAGAGTAAAATTCAAGCGCGCTTAGTGAGTATCATCCGGCACTGTAGTGAAATAATAGATGAAAACTTTACATCCCCTCGGTGGGTTCTAAAAAGCTAAACACTAGGGCTGTATTGACATTTCATCGCAGAATCAAAAGGTTAGATATTGGAGACGCAACGGGTTTCTTCAAACTCCGTCATTCTCCTTCGCTCAAGGCCTCCACCATTCCAGCATCCACTCTTCTATGGCATCCACCCCACTCACCAGAACACCAATGGAGGGGACTCCAGCGGGAGGAGGTAAGTTATTATGGATCGACTACGGAAAAAAAACAGATGCATCGTAAATCCTACGCCTAGAATCGCCATCGCTGTAATCTCTACGAGCTACGCATGAAATATGGACCTCCTTATAAGTATCGTCGTCTTTCCTTCGGCATCAGTAGTCGGTCTCACCTGCACACTTAAGAAACCAATGCGAGCGCAAGGAGGCACGAAAGGAGTGCCTTTTACATAAGACGGATGCATTTCATTATGTACCGGCTCTTAATACATTCCTTATCAGATTTTAGAGACCCAAGAGGGAATAGGATCTCTAGACGCCGAAATTAATTGCGTGCCAAGCGAAGTCCGATCTCAATCCCTTGATTCAGATGCTAATGTATGAAACAGTGTGATCTGGCACGGACTCGGTTATGCATACCTAAATAAATCAGTCAAAGATTTAATGGCGGACAGCGGTTACTAAGTTTTTAAGCGTCGTATTTCGACGACTTCTTTAATGGAAGGCAGTTTAGGCTAGGAAAAAAACACGATTGCAATATTTATAAGTACTAAAAAAGAGGCTTGGCTACCCTTGTCATTCCAGTGATTACTCACGGCTACAATTGGAGTTGAGTACGAGGTGAAACATCGTGGTAGAGACATTTTTAAAGAGCCAATTCACCACACCTCAGGTAAAAAATATTAAGAATGCGTTTTATACAAGTATTTTTTACTTCTTGAAAACGTTATTTATGCTGAGACAAATCGGCAATCAAGATTTTATTGTTGAACAACACTCCTAACTCAGAGAGATTGAATATGAGACTAATAGGATGCCACACAGACACCAGTTATGAAATACATATTCTTTCCCCAGAAAAACCTCATCAGCTAATATTTACGAAAACACGCAATACTTGGTAGGAATTACGAGTCGGAATACAGATTTGCTCTTTCGCAGAGTGAGTTTGTTTTATATCCTACTATTTCTCAAAATATTTACGAGGGTAATGCTTACGTGAGAAAATATTATTCTTCGTCAAGTAGATACAGCCTTTCAAAATATTAACGTAAACAGTATGTATGATAAAACGTAACGTAGTGAATGCATTCCATCATTACGAAATGAATTCCCATACCCTGCAGGAGCGTGTCATGTAAAATGAAGACAAGTTATGTTTTAGAGTCTTACAAAATGTCAAGCTCTCTCTCTTTTGAGAGAAAGAGAAGTAGGACGACAGTGACCACGTGGAAAATCTCTTTTCAAGAACAGTTTGAACAGTTGATGTCATGAAAGCGGAACATTTGCGGTAGGGAAGTGATCAACTGGCACCCTTCGATTAGAAATTTTCTGGAATACATTATTAAGTGGTTGATTATACTTTTTCATTTGGTGTGACGACAATGAGGAACAAGCAACAAAATTCGAATCACTGAGGTCCTATTCTTTCGGCAATGACCTAGTCTAATCTCGTCCCGAAAAAAACACATCACTCCATTAAATGTCGTCATCGACGTTCGGAGAATGATCGGACGACATCATATGGATTCCTTCAACCCCGAGCACGTAAATCCTAACTCGATGCGGCGGCTAGACCCTTTGACGCAAAATTCTCGCGATATGGAGCCGGACAAGAGAACGCATGTATGTACGCATAAAAAATGAAATGCCGTTTCTCTCTCGCTCTGGCCCTCCCGTGCTAGCCTCGCTAAGGCTCGATTCAGATCGCGGAGACAAATAGCGTTGAGAAGTGAAAGACACGATACTCGTATCCCACGGGAGGAAACGTGTACCGAAGCATGAACACTCCCATATGCTTCCACGACAGAGCATGATAAACTTGCAAGAGAAAGGTGGGCATTCAAACGAAAGTATGTATTTTTTGCTGCACGCGAGTCTTCTGCTATCTAAATTTGACACATTTTTCGCTTCCCAACACCGAATTTGAAGAGCTTATCGAGACACTATCCCTATCAATTTGACTACTATGAATGGTATAGAGGCCAAAATGAGGCAACTCACCTAATGATGATGTTTTACGGTAAAGCCATTATCGCAGTCGATATATTTATAATTTAATTGTAGTTAGTGACTTCGTAATTTTATAAGAAATGATTCCATGTAAACAGGCCTAAAACAATTTCTTTTAAGTAGAATTTCTTTTGTTGCACCATGGATCGGCTGTGTTAAACTATTCAATGACTAAGATACAGCTTCAACAAGGCATTCATCTCTTATCAGCTTATATAATTTATCTCGGCTATTACCAAAGCGTTCTTTCGGTAAACTAGTTCTCTCAGCAAGTGCGCATGGAGTAAACTTAATTCACCAGATGAAACAAATTTGATTTTCGTATAAACGAGACAAAGTGAACATTTTTGAATGTTTAGCATATATTTTAAATAATCTTACCAACAATTTCGTCATTTATAGATAACTGCACAGAAGCTAATTCAAAGATACTACGGGCTGAACACAGATCTTGCGTCACATTATAGTCTCTATACTCGAGGAGGAAGGCTCCATTAATGCCCAATGATGCCCGAGTACCTACCATTCTGATGGGCTCTGATGGCAAACGAGAGCTTGATCTACTAAAAACTACCTTGAGAGTCAGGCATTCTTGCGAGAATGGTAATCAGCGTACTGGCTCGGCAAGCCAAAATTTTATGGTTCGATTTCCGTCCTCGCAGACCATTCCAATGGCAGGAACGACGTGACGGCGGAAATGGAACATTTCGCATCGAGTGCGTGCTTGTTGATGATTCGACACTGGGCGACCTCCACTGATCGCTATCATCACACGTCGGGGACGTGTCCGGAAATCTCCGTATGCCCTCACATCGCAGGGCCCAACATCGCCGAATATGGAGTACTGGGAACGCTTTCCTGAAGTACACACGAGCACGTACGCCTGGATCCTTGATCTGTGATCGAGAGAGAGAGAGGGGTGAGGATGTGAGAGGAAAACGAAAGGAGTCTACGACAACTCTATAGGTTTTTTCAGCTTTCCTCAGAGGTCTTACTTTCGCTAAATCCTTATTTCCTTCCGCGACTCGCTTTTTTTTTCAAACTCCGAAATTTCCTCGTCCGTCTCTATGGTCTCGTCTCTACGGTCACCGTCTCGCATCCCCTCTAGCCAATGCGGATCGTCCTTCGCCCAGTAACTCAGTAGTGAGGCACCACCGCAACACCATATATGGCGTGGTCCATAACGGGACGCGAACCAAGTCGCGTAATTGGGGGGAGACAGGGCGAACGAAAAGGGGACGAAAACGCACGGATAGGATTTTGGAAAGAGAGGCGAGGGGGGAGGAGAGTGAAAGGGAAAGATTTGGGCGGAGTTGGGGAGGAAAGAGGGTACGAACGAGGGAGGGAGAGAGAGAGAGAGAAAGACGTTTGGTGGCTGGAGATGAATTGCCTTGGAAGTGGAAGGAATCCCGATCGTGGAAGAGCAAGTTTTGGCGGTGAAGGACGTGAAACGAAAAAACTGTGGGGCGAGATGGGGAGATTTGCGGTCTGAGTGTACAAAAAAAACTCATTCGTTACTTTAAGAAGCACAACGCTAATGAAGATGTGGACGTACACTATCTCGAGACTTTAACATGACTTGCATCATGTTTATTACGGATAAGATGGCTTGGTACGGAGTGAATGCGCACTCTTCATTCACGTGAAAGAGTTATAAGCGTGAATTTGGAGGGAAGAACTTATGAGAAACAATTAAATTTCATCTAATTGCCCCCGAAGAGCGTAATGATTAATATTTCGTTTTTAATTTTCAGTTGCATTTGTTTATCCAAGATGGTTTTTCTAACATGGCCAAGCGTATAAAGAATTACGTTTTTTTTCAGAACAACGGTAAAATTATCGGAAATATTCAAACACATTTCTTTTGAACAACAACAGCAATACAATTTCATCTAATTGCCCCCGAAGACCATAAATAAATTCGTAATGATTAATATTTCGTTTTTAATTTTCAGTTGCATTTGTTTATCCAAGATGGTTTTTCTAACATGGCCAAGCCTATAAAGAGTTACGTTTTTACAGAAAAACGGTAAAATTATCGTAAATATTTAAACGCATTTCTTTTGAACAACAACAACAATACAATTTTCTGCAAATTACAATTATCACTTACATTACTGGCGAAAAGTTGGTTACAAGGTTCCGGAGATATTTAGAATAATTGCGTAATTCTAGCAAACTCTATGCATCTGATACATTTATCATCATCAAATCGATTTCAGATTATTAAAAAGCCACAGAAAATCGGAAATTTTCGCTCACTTGGGTCAAAAATAGCGTGTTTTCTCCTTCGCACTAAATAAGATCCAAGTCATGTGAATCAAGGTTACTCTGATATGAGCGCAATTTTTGTCCTTGGATCCATCCGTTTACGGATGACTGGAGTAAAATTGTCTCGAATAGCCACACAGCCCAGAAAATTACAGCCTTCTGCGGAAAAAGATAAATCACCTTTATCAATAAAGCACAATGCCGAGTCAGAAAGCAGTTAAGGTGGTTGGCTCGGCAAGTGCGAATCACTGAGCACTCGAGGTGGTTAAGTTTTTAAACATATATGAATTTCAAGAGCATGATTATGCTTAGAATCAATCTTGGTGGGTGACACCTTTTCAGAACACATTTAATTATTGGCCGTTCTACACGCTGAATACCATTGAAAATCTGCATAAAAGCTTGATTCCATTCTCATCTGAAAGTCACCACTCTTGGAGATTATTTGATCTTTATGTGTATTGTTTCATATTTTGATTATGAAAGAACCTAGATACTGAGCCACTGCAGCGTAGGCAGGCAGTTGTCATTTAGTTAAGCAATAGAAATGATTATGAATTTTTCTGTTTGCTCCCGAGAGTTCACTTGTGATCAGCTGATATGGGCTGCGTTTTTCTCAATTTTTGACTAATTTTCGACCGCGATCATATAACTACATAACGCGTGTGCTTGCTTGTTTTTTCTTCAGGCATAAAAAAGGAAAATTTTTATTGTTTTTTCATTTATCTTCTTGCCTAATTTGGTCTGCAACCACAATTAATCACATTAATTTTTATAGCGATTAGTAAGAGCAACATAGAGAGTAGTATCCTTCTGAGAGACTTGTGCTATAGTTTAATTTAGTGACAATTCTTAGAAAAGATCACTGATTTTGCCAGCGATTTCACACGTGTCCATCTTTTGCATTTGCATTTCAATCACTATTGAAAAAAAGTAGTACATACATATTGGAAAAAAGTTAAAAAGAGTCCGTCCCAAATTACGTGATACTTGCGTTTTAGAGGAGCTAAATTTCCTTTCAAAATAGAAACGATCCCATTTCACTACAGTAGAAAAAGTGAGAAGTAAATACCTCAGGTGAAAACGACATTTCCTGTTCACCGCTTATAAAACCCTTCGGAGTCCTCAAAACCGCCTGTATAAATGCCAGGAAAAATTTAATCTCTCAAAATTCTAAGCTTGAAGCGAAGTCAATAAAAATGCAAACTTTCCGCTACCTAAGGTATGACTCATTTTCTTCATATTAAAGAATATCAGTTTCAAGTAAAATAGTACACAGCTAAACTCATATGCACTATCAAGGGGTAGGAGAATAGCTGGTGCAGTCGTAGACATTTTGAGGAAGAAAGGGTGCAGATAAACTTGGCGTCGGAATTACCGGCTACTAACGAAAGCCACCACGGAACTCACTAACTGTTCGCACTACACAAGCTAGACCATGAATTTCCCTCCACCCAACATTCAAGTCGATACCGAGAATCCTGGAAAAACATCAACTACTTCCGTCATTCGAAATGAAGATCGGTGGAAAGGCCGCTCTTTATTCACTATACCTTCTCAATCCCTTTGATAATTGAACACGCGCAATAATAAAAAGCATGAAAATTATTTTCCTGACATAATTGCTTCAATTTTAATATCAGTGTGTATTTAATGCTCTCGCTATTAATGATGTTTAAGTCAATATCAATGAGGTAGCGGTCGTATATATGAGGGGGAAAAGCATTACTGATTCGTGAGGTCGCCAATTTATCACACTAACTACAACTACTACACCATCAAAATATAGATCAGAGAACAAAATATTCTTATTATCATTTCAATAAGAAAGCGTTTATTCTTTTATCATGGCTTAAAAATACAGGACTGTTCCCAATACTTAAAACATTCTAAAAACAAATACTGCGACTGCCAATACTATGAGAATTGTGAGAAAGTTGCATAATTTAAACTAGCATGAAGAAAATAAAACCAAAAATTACCGCAGAACTTGGTAAACATTTTATGGCTCGTTACATTCGCTGCAGGAGCTATTGCATAAACAATGGAGAGAAGCAAAAAACTGAGCTGACTTTGACGCTGTGCTTTGAGAAAACGCTCCGAATATCAGCATTAAAAGGACCAAGTGACTCACTTCTCTCCCTGTTTGCAAACAACTACTTCAGAAATCAACAACTTTAAAGTAGATTACCAATCCGTTTTCAGACAGCGTCATCATTAAACGAAACAAAAAGATTTCCATCGATGTGTGGTGAATCACCATTGCAATAACTATTCCCAGAATGACACAATTCCCCCAAAGTAGGTATTTTTTTAGTTTTTATAGGTCAACTTGTCTATTTCTTGTAAAGTCTCTAATTTCTTTCTCACTTATTATGTGCGAAATAATATTTTATGAAATGTTATGTGAAAGAAATAGTGTATAAATCATAAATATCCTTAAAAATATTTTATTTTTTTCCGTTTTCCTAAAGTTTCCAGTTTTATCGTTTATAAAGTGTTTTCTTGCAATACATCCGATACATTACAATCTGTTGGCAACACATCATTGTTTAATGAGTTCTGAGGAGGCTGGTTGTATCTGATTCCACAATCGAAATTAACCTCTTGCGGTACCTCGAGGTCCGTATAGTTAGATTTTAATATGTTCCGACTTCTGAGGCTACATCACACCACCGACTCCAACTAAGCTTAATTAAGTAAGCTATAAGAAGAACTCAATTCCCCTACGAAAAACCCCAGAAAAAACCAGAACAGTATGGGTTTCAGGACACCGTTTCGACTTGACTTTCGTGGTCAGCTGAAAGAATATTGGATGCAAATGAGAAATTTAACTAACACTCATACGACAATTCCACAGCATTTACGTCAATCGCGGTACGATTAAGGGACTGAAGTTAAATTGCGAAGGCGCGCGGACGTAAAAGCGAGTCCAATCGAGAAGATTGCCTACGCCCAGGTTTCTCACGCCGGTGGGAAAAATTAAAGTAGAATAAAACGTTCTCGATCCGATCCATAAATGGTGGACCGCAAATTAGTTCCCAGTCGGTTGAGTTCTTTTTTTCCGAACATTCTTTGCTCGCGGTACGGGTAGTTGCGTCCGCGCTTACCAAGCCTTCCGTCCGTCGTTTGCCTTCACTGGACTGCGCCGCCGCCACGGCAACTTCTACTTTCCATTTCACCTCCTTATTAGGCATATATGTATTCAAGTAGCATCGCGGAGGCCAAATGATTCACATGGCGTTCTCTGGAGCAACTCCCAAACGTAATCAAGGCCGCACCCGTGCCCTTCGGACCTTCCCAGGCTATTCGGCGGAGTCTCAACGCACACGTGAACGTGTGGAACTGAGAGAGGGTTCGGAATCCGGACGCGAGAGGGTGCGATCAATTGGCGGGTGGCAAACAAAATTCATTGCTCGAGTATAAGGTTAAAAAAAAACTGCGAGAAAGTCTGATTTCACTACTCCTTCTTGCCCTTCATATTACGCACGGAATCCGATAGTCGTTCTCGATCACCTCTCATTATTTTCGTCATCGATCGCCTCGTCTTGAATCAGGCACTTAATTGTTTTCTGCCAAGGATACGGTAGTAAAAAAATTAGTTGAGGTCAAGTTGAGTTCAAATTGAGGTTAAATAGGTCACTGAAGATGCCTGAAAAAATGAAAAAAAAACTTTATCTGATGACACAATGTGCCATGAGGGCTAATTTGTAGGGAAAGTTATAAATTTAATGAAACCTGTTTAATTACAAACTTTTGAAATCATTACAATCACATTCACAATCAGTTGACGAGATATGATTTATGTGGAGATAGTCCTTGTTAACCAAGCAAGCGAATCTTCCTTGAAAACATTTCGCGGAAAGTTAAAATCACAATAATAGGGAATAGTTTATGATGATTCCGATTCCCAGTGGAGATGACTTTCCGCTCACCACTTGAAATGAAATTCCTCATATTGATTTTCGCCCCATACAGCGAGAATTTCGCTTTCGCATTGGTATTTATCTATATATTTATAAATCCTTGGCTCCCAATTTATCCTAGCACCCTCAAATTAAATTCAAATTACTCAATAAATAAGTCAAAGTACTGCTCGATAAGATACTAAACATCTGTCAAAAGTTTCAATTCAACAGGCAAAACAATAAAACTATATCTAAAATATCCTATCTATTCACCTCACGTGAGTAGGTTCCTTACTGATTGACAACCTAACGATCACATGTCCAACGAGTACGGTCTCCTTTTCTGAGGTACTAAAAGTCAATTGATTTTTAAAGTAAATAAGAAAGGGGCGTTGGGACCAAAAGTTTTTCTTGAAGAGAGGTGGATTAAAATCTTCTCTACTATCAAAACGCAAAGATAAGAGAGAGCAAGGGGCTGAAAGAATGCATTTGGTACAGGCACGGAGATGATGCTAAACAAAATATTCGGATTATCTATCCTTGACAGATTTGTTAACATTTGCCTCCGTGGGTGAATGAACTCTTATCTTACTTTTCGATACCTCAAGCAGGCTCCGTTTTCTCTCTCGTTACTAAATGTTAAGCAATTAGGATCAAATTCCATTTCTACGGCAAAATGGATGTATCACGCTTTAAAATGGAAATTATTTTTACAGTGGACGTGCTGCGAAAGTGAAAAACCATTTGCCATGGTCGGCATTGCTATCTATGAATTAAATAGTAGTTAACACATAATACATTACCAATTCACCTTAATCCTGTCGACAAAAACTCGAGTACCACTAAAAAACTCAATTTAGACTGTCAAAGATATCTAGGTTCTACAACCACGGAGTACTCCACCATGACTTTCATGGCAAATATCAGTCAAAAAAGCCGTAGGTTCGGACCCTACTTCACACATGGCTACTGTGCTTATCTTCGCTTGAATCTTTCGGTCAGGCGGTGCGATACAACATACTTCAGGAGACCTATTACTCTAGCAAACTCACAGTAAACACAGATCTGTCCCTCTAGCGTAAAATTTCGTGTACAATGCCATTTAATACTAAAGGATACCATTTAATTCGCTTTATGAACAGCGAATGCCCAACCCCGTCTTCGGCGTCTTAAAACGGGTATCGGAGAAATTCGGAGAATTGTATTAAAATTTAATTTTTACGTCTCTCCAACTGCAGCAAGCCGCGGTTATATGGAGCCATATAAACTGTAGTTAATCCCACGATGAGCGATACAACTCTGACCGATGAGGGGTTCGAAACCGCGAATTACGGGTCGACAGGCCGGAGTGTTACCTACCGACCTGGCTACCGCGGCCGGTAAGGAATGATCCGACTCCGGCTCGAGACCACATAATCTAAGGCAGAGAGAACCAAGAGCATTAAAAAGCGCGCCCGTCTCGGAAGTCCACATCACATCATCCGCCCACACCCGAACTACTATGAAGGACGTTAACGGGATTCCGGTGGCTTCCCCCGACTCCTTACTCTTTCCCCCCTCAAGGGTTACCACCAGAATTTTAAAACGGCGTCGAAAAATTATCCCAATTAAGCTGGCCCATTCCGACGAAAGCGACATTTCAAGGAGTGGGGCGAGGAGTATGTGGGTTTGGAAGGGGGAGACAAGGGACGGAAACTGAGGCGCAGATCGGTCACGTGATCGTCAAACGGGGCAGGTAAAGAAGGGGGAGTGAATGGAGTGGGCCGAAAAACTCTGGCTCTGCAGGTCTCTGTTCCGTACGTCATCCTCGTCCATCCCTGGAGCTTCTTCCTCCCATCTCTTTCCGCTTATCCTGACTATAAATTCGATTTAATATAAATTATGGAGTCCGGCGTCCGCCGCTCAACTCACGTCCGACGGGCTAAACCGTAAAACGCCCACGAGCGTCTCCGAATACAAATCCTCCGCGGGGAGGCTCTGACAGATGATTTTCGGATGCCGTACCCCCCTTCCGCCCCCTACGTGAAAAGAATGAATCGGCATCAGGGCATTTCGGTGATTACGTCACCCCGAATTTGGGAGGCTCTAACACCCTCCGCGCTCCCCCTCGGCCAACCCCTCGGAATGAGCTGTCACATCAACTCTAGGATTCGGAAGAATGCATACTCACCTCACTCGTAGTCGGCACCATTTGTTCGCTGGAAAATGTCATCGTCTCACGACACCGCTTATCCCTTTTATGAGGGGATTAAGCGTTGAAATTAGATGTCAAACTGAGCTTAAAAAAACTAAGACGGCGACTGCCACAAACACATCGATATATTCATGGTTTGTTCTGCCTCAGTTCTTTATTTTACTTTTTTGTCGTGGCGTCTCAAACCGCTAGACCTTCGATGTAATTTATGCCATTAGGGCTTTTACTCTCGCAGGGTACCTTGAACGTTTTTTACGAGAGACTTGAAAAAATATAATAATGTCGAGCTTTGAAATCATATTTCACAATTCATGCACGCCTTCAACCATTAGTCTAGCGTTTTATTTCTGGCTGAATAGGGCCTTGAAAACGACAAGTAATAAAATTCGTATTCTAATGGAGATAAATACAAGTGTACTTTCTAGGCAAATCTTCTTTTCAGCGTGCAATGCAGACTCGCATATGATCATTTCTGAAAATAATAGAGACGTAATTGTAAAAGCCGAACCCAGCCTTTCGTTACGAATACTTAATTCTTAATAGCCCTCGAGAAAATGTTAAATACCGATAATTTATACGCAATAATATACAGGTTGAACTGAATTAACCACTCAAGATTTATAAGTGGGAGTCTTCTCTTCATTAAAACATAAAAAATAATCATTAGAATGAAGAATGCTGATGAAAAAAAACCTCAAGAGTTTATTATCATCATTATCAGGACTCATTGGAGCTCAAATTAAAAGGTATATGTATTTCACAGCATTTTGAACTGAGCGAATGGACTTGTTACCAATTCACTTAAAGCATAACTTTCCATTCTTCCCCGACCAGTCATTACATACAAATCAAAGTGACTTGGGAAAGCCATAAAACTACCACCAGAGTACATTAAAATTGAAAGCCTTAGTTGAACATGTCTCATAATTACGTCACAACGATCTCATATCTCGTTTAGAATAACAGAGTTCCTGGGCAACACTATTTAAAAATAAAAAAATAGGACAAAATGTAAGATAAGCATTATCATTCCAATTATGTATCTCCAAACAGAGTTCAATCTAAACTCAACGAAAATTTTAAATGCAAATACGTAGCAAAAACACGAATTATTTTTTTGCCATGGTTTTCAGGTAAATATTTCACAAAATAGGATTGTCGTATTTTGAATCCAAGTTAAAAAAAATCTCTTATATACATTTATATACATATCTGTGAACACAAGAGAATCTCTGACACTCCCTAATCCACCACAAAACGATCCAAATGCACAACAATTAATTGATATTTCAATCTTCAATTAGCACGCTAAACTGAGATCATTAAATCAGGTCTGGACTTCGATCCTTCAAATTCACTTTCGCTGGAAGCACGGCCCAATCGCATACTTTGGAACACCAATAATGATGGTTGCCTTTGTCTACTATCAATGTTAGTAAAACAAATAACTAAGTCGCAGACGGTTAACTAACATTACCCGTCGCAGAAGGAGTTTGGCACGGACAGTTAGGTCCAGACACCAGCCATGAAAAAATGAGGGAGGAATAAGGAAGCAAGAACGGAAAAGGACAAAAAAGTGAGATGAGTTTTGGTCATGCTGGCCTTCTCCGAATTCCCTCCCGTGCCGGCTGACTCCACTCTGCCTCTCTCTTTCAGCTTTTACTCGCGCTCCCGGACTCATTCCTCATCGTGCTACATTGAACGCCCATAGATGACGTCATTTTACCATTTTTTTCTCCGTCCATACACTCTCCACCAAGTTTTTCCATTTTCTCTCCCGAGACTGACGTCATCGGCCGTCAGAACGGACATCTTCATGGAAAAAACTTGAAGCAAAGACACGACCGAATGAGTCATCTTGCAGCCCGGTTCATCCGCATAAGTGGCGCCTTAGGCGAATGATCCAAAGTTCGCAGCCATCGCGGTATATAGCCAGGTTGGTAACGCGCCGGGCTGGCAGCGCAAAGGTCCTGCCCCAGGCATGGATGTCATATCTTTCATAGGGCACAGCTTTAGGGTAAATTGATTTTAATGGTGCGATGTAACCATAGCATTTGGGGCACATAGAAATCTAATTCCAATACTATTTCAAAGTTCGATATCATGAGCCGATTACAAAACATCCGCAAGACATTTCAAAAGATCAATAAAACTAACGTTGGCACATTCTATCAGAATGGTTGTGTCGCGTTAAAGGTCACATAGGAAACAAAATCACGAGAAAACTCCGTGCTACCACCATGCGAGTTTTGCGCTTTGGGAGGAAATAGGCCGGAGTGAGGACTAAATTAATTACGCTCGATTGAGATTAGCATCGTAGGATATGAGGAAGATCTTCTCTTTTAGTCTCAAAGCACCGGATGATAATGCAAAGCTCGAGCTCGAGATGATATTCGAAATCCACAAGGCTAGCAGGAAATGTGAAGCGGCACGCACGTCCTTCATTTGGGTTGACTGGTCGAATCGAACTCTTTTTTTTACAGTAGACGGCCTCAGTCATCGAGAGATCCCTTCTGCTCTGATTCATCCCAAGAGGAGCAATGTATTCCCGGTTACATGGGGAGATATGCTTGATATTTATCTTTTCTTCTGACTACATAAATCTCTACATACTACCATCAATCGTCTATACATAAATGTCGAAAATCGCATCATCCCCCAAACACGTTGAACCAGACAAGAAGACTGATGGTCCGGCAAACCGGCAAGATACGCGGTCAACTCAAGCTCATGGTGATTCATATCTGACACTATTTTCAGTGTATTTAATTGCTCAGTTTTCGTTTTTTTTAGCATCTGTAAATATCTATATGGAAGCCCGAGATTCTCTTTGTAAAGAGATCGTGAGTGATGGACTTGCATGAAAACGTATGTGAATTAACAACTACCTTGCAAAAGTGGGAAGATAATGCTGAGATATACCACCAACATAGATGGATTTGCGATTAGTCCCTGTCTGATCCCATGTGGGTATCCCATGCCTTCCCTCCTATCCAATCCGTATGAACTATATTACATCCCTCTTTATATCATCCTATATTTTATTTCTGTTGACAATATCCCTATTTCTCAACTAAAACGAAGCCTATAACAATGAAAATGTTACCAGTGGATAGGATTTTTTGCCGAATTCTGACATCGCATACAATGTTTACCACAAAACACATTGTTTTGAATAATTTTAGTTCAAAGAAACAATATTTAGCATATAACGATACAAGAACGCCCGCATGGAGACATTATGTATAAACAACGAAGAAGGAAAGAGAATTGTCGGTAGGAGAAATGTATGTTGCTTTTAATCTCGCAAATGAATAACTGACAAGAGGCATTGTAACTCGTAAATATGTTCAGACTACTTTACTATCTTGGCTATTCTGCATATACACTTATCTTACTATTTCATTTCAGCAGCCTAAGAAAAGACTTGATCATATTTTTTGGGAGGGATGAATGTGCGAAAATTTCGCACAGGTTAACGTTTCTTTATTATACATTCCCTCTACCTTAATGTCATCCGAAAAGTCCCGTCTTTTTCCTCTTTCCGCTCTTACCTAACTTCCTCTCTCACATTATTCCCTCCAGCGTTCCGCTATCTCTTAAAACGTTTCTCCATCCATTTTACTTGGCTTCTTCTAATTCCTCCGCACAATCCCTTTTCCTCTCCTACCCCTGGTGCCCTCTTCATGCAGCTAAACTTCTCCATCTGTCTCCCCACCCACTTTCCAAAAACTTCAAATTTTCGCTCATCCTCTTTCCGACCGAAGGACTACGTTTCTCGACCAAATGACGTAATTCTTTAAATTAGAGTTTACGGTAATTCAATCAACACGAATGAAACTAGATTAATCAGTGAAAATGCAGCAATCAACATTGAAACTTAAGAATTGTCATTTTAATTCGTCGTCTTTGCTTTTCTCACATTTAGGTTCAAAAGAAGAGGCAATTTTTACTCGGATAATTCAACACCAAAGATAAGTTATACGGATTTTAATATTAACATAGATCATCATCCGCATTTAAATAGTGTAAACATTACAAAATTCCTTGCGATCTTAGAGATAGTTTTCAAAATAAATTTGCAAATATTCACATGTAACAAGAATACACATTAATTTATTGCTCCTGAGAGACTACTGTACTACTATCGGCCGTTATTATTTACTCAAGTGTTCCTCTCGACTCGTTGCAGTCAAAAAATTACCCACATCCGACCTAAGATGACGTAATGCATTGATATTGTCCCCTCCACCACCTAAAACTCCTTTGCTCCCAACCCACTCGCTCCACCCAAGTCGAGGGAAAGAGCCAGCCACTCCAAACACAAACACACACACAAAACTCACACGATTTAAATATTCTCATAAGTGGGGATTTTTTTCGAGCAGGAAGCTTCCCATCGCAAACACAGGCGCATGCGTGGGAACACGTGTAAGAAAAATCGAACGCTCTCAGCATTGGATACAAAGCTTAGCTTCGGAATGCGGCTGATCCAAGATTCGTCATTTTTTACTTTTCCTCGCAGTGGATGAGAGTAAACAAGCAAAGGGTGACAAAAATTACGGGGTAACAAAAAAAAAAGATGGGAGCACGAATAGGGAGTCGTGACGGGACGCGTGTGGTCGTCCGTGAAAGGAGTCTCGTCTCATCTCCGAAGGCATCACATCCGCCCACCTTTCCTCCGCGAGTCCTTTCGTTTTCTTCAGCCTGTCTATTTAATCACTCGGTCTCCCCTCTCTCTGGATCTATGCCTTCCCATCACACCGAACGAGCTAGCAGGCGGGGCCAGGGGAACATCGCGGTCGCTGTAAGCTGTCAAACCGTCAAAAACGTGCCGAGTTCTTTTCAACTTAATTTGGTTCGGAGTTCCTGAGCCATCACTGATAGGTTTACTGCATGGTTTTATTATAAATGGTCATAGATTTTCAAACTTTGTATGCAAGATAACTTGGTCGTAGGAGCTGATGTAAAAATAACCCTTAGTCATGGGGGACCCGATCTTTTATTCATTTGGAACTCTGTTGCCCTGCAGACGACGGAAATGTCAGATATCGAGAGCCGTGCATCTATACACTTGACCTGGGGAAAGACACTTTAAGACTTCTCTAAAGTTTATGAATTGTGATCCCCTATCCCATCGAACATTAATAAACGCCCACTTCAATGTGAAGGGTTATACTGTGTTTTTGCTGCAAGGTCAATTTCCCAAATAGGCGCAATCAAAAATCTTGATAAATCGTAAGCTTTGGACAATTTCAAAGGTTTTCTCTCCAGCCAGAGTCACAATTATGGATTGACATAGACATTGGGGCTGGAAAGTAAAATATAAGATACATATTGCTAACAGTCGGACTGCTGTGATGGTAAATTTCGCTTTTTCACGCCAACAGCCCCTGAGTAAATGCAGCAAGTTCCGGATTTGGCCGAGGTATTCCGTTCCGGGTGATTCCGACCCTTCTAGGATGTATGCACATGGGGGTGCTTAAACTGAGGGCCCTGTCTAGCTTTCTTACGAGATAGTCCGAACTATGATGCCAGGTTCTCATTCACCTTTTTCAGTCCTGTTAAATCACTTCCCAACATAATTAATCGAGTTAAGGGAGTACTCTACCAGTGGCCATTCGTAATTGCAGATACTACGGGGAAGTAATTAGATCGTATTATTTCTCTTTCCCTGAACGCAGCACCCAGGGTCTCTGAAATGCTGCGCGGGTTGCAACAAACCAAGGATATATTCACCCCTAAGGGGTAATAATAGGTAATAAATGATCAAAGACATTAGTGGGTGTTTCCTCCCTTAAATTTTATTTACTACCTGCTTGAAGTTGTCATCATCCTAATGCAATGTACTTCGGAAAACGTGTGAATTTAACTCATTATTGTGAACTCTGAAAGATTTCCTATTTCATAATCTGCTGAGAGACACCGTGCACTTGATGAGGTAATTTCGCAGCACCCTGTCGAACTTGTTTAGCGATAAAAGAGTTTATTACAGTTACAATCATCACATCCTGTACGGACATGAAGAAATATGGATATAGAGAGAATCTTGGAACCAATTCCATAGGTTGTTGGAAACCGATAAGTTGGGATGCTATTTCTGCAACTAAACATTTACAAACATATGTCGTCATTGATCAACCAATTTTAACAACAATTTTTCGAGATGTTGTATACCGTATGTAATGAAATTACTTGCACCGACTTAAAATGCCACAGAAAATAAATTACAGTAAGTATACGTAACGCGGTAACGAGTTTTAAAGCTCCACAAAGCTCTTTTTATCAGCATTATCAGAAGAGAAATCAAGAAAGAAAAAAATAAGTGAAATCTAAAAGATTTTACTAGCGGAAGCAAATGTATATGTGTAACGTCGTGCCTTGTCGGGCTCCATTTTTATTTGTTTTGTTCGTCTTGTGTATTTGGTTTCGTTCGTTGTTTTGTTTTTGATGATATTGATTTGTATGTTAATGTTTTACGTTGTTTATTGGTTTTTGTTTGAGGGTTGCCATGGATCGTTAAAAAGGTTGTTGATTTGATTGTTAAAAGGTTTTGGATCGAAAAGAGTAGACGTGAAATAAAGAGGGGCAATGCCCAAATGAGTTTTTAAGAAGGTTTACGCTAATTGAGGGATCCCGACGTCACAGAGGTGAATATTTTTGGTGGCAGCGGTTGAGGATACAAATAAGGTGGAACACGAAATCGTCGGGATCCAGAAACAGTGGGATCGAGAACTCGGCGGATTCCAGGAACGGTGGTGTCCGGAACCTTTGGATTAAGAAGCGTCGGGGTACAGGATCGGTGAGATCCCGAAAAGCCAGAGTCCAAAGGCTCGACACAGGATTCCGGAGTTATCGCGGCGAGGCGCTTGGACGGGCTCATCCTACGTAGTCTACGGAAGAACGCCATAAGTTGGACGAAATTACGGCCTACGAGATAGGTGAGTACCAGGTTTTGCATTGGTAACTTTGGTGGCAAAGAAAATCCGAAAATTTGCTTTGTAAGAAAGGCATTAGAAAATGGCGTTCTTAGGGAAAGCTAAGAAAGAGGAGTTGAGATATGTGGCCGAAGAATTAGGGGTTATAGTGAGTGCTGCTGATAAGATGGTGCAGTTAAAGAAAAAGATTGCAGAGAGTCCCGAGTATGACGAAGGTTTCGTTCAAAATATTTTAGAGGATTATCAAAGAAAAAAATGGAAGAACTGGAAGAGAGACGATTAGAAAATGAGAGAGAGAGTAGAAAAGCTGAAGAGAGGAAGTTGCAATTAGAGGTAGAATTGGCAAGATTAAAAAGTGCGGAAAGGAGAGCAGATTCGGAAGGAGGAGCGCCAATTTCCGGCAGGATGAACCCTAAAATCGAGTTGCATAAGGTGATGCCAAAATTCGTGCCACAAGATACGGATGCTCAGTTGTTTTTGAGTTTATTTGAAGGTCAAGCAAGTATAGTGGGAATTGATCCTGAGCAGTGGGTGTCTCATTTAATTGGCTTATTTCCAAGAGAAATGGTTGATGAGCTGGCTCGGGAACCATGTGAATTTCGGTATGATTATAGTCATGTTAAAAGACTAATATTGGTGAAATATAAGATTGGAACGGAGAAACTAAGACAGCTATTTATGAATAGTCAGAAGCCGGTGAATTTAACTTGGAAGGAGTTTGCATACAGAATGAAAACTTACTGTGAGGGTTGGTTAGAAGGACATGAAATCCGAGAATTTGAAGAATTAAAGGACCTAATCATTTGTGAGCAAATTAAACGAAGAGTTTCTCACGAAATTAGGGATCATTTTATTGACCGCTGGGCCAAGCTAAAATCCACCGACGAAGTAACTACTTTGGTTGATGAATACCTCACAGTACGTGAAGAGAGAGGAAGCAGGGGCGGGGGAACACGGTATCATTCAGGACCCATTAAGGCGACCACTAATTACCCAAGTCATTATGAACGGGAGAAAACGTATGAATCGTACGGGGCATCAAATGGTAGCTCAAGGCCAACTTTTCCCGCTAGGAACACGAACTATACGCAGAATCATACTTGGAGGTCAAGCAACGTAAAGGATCCGAATTATCAGGAATATGAGAAGCGAGCGGAGAAGACTTGCTATATCTGCCATTCCCCCTCCCACTTTCAGGCAAATTGTCCGAAAACCAAAGAAAGAAATGGAAGGACCGCTTACATAAATCACGTAGAACAATTCGCTCAAGAGGACCAACGTGAAGAGGATAAGAGGAATGGAATCGATTATTGTGCCGATGTGGGCCGCATCGAAAAACTTGAGAGAGTAAATCAGAAGGATGCTTCTTCCGGACTAGCATCGTATATGTCAAGGGGAGTTGTGAATGGGCACGCTATGAGTATTTTACGTGATACTGGAGCATCCATCGATGTTATTGCGAGTACATATATAAACCCTGAAAGGTATACAGGAGAACTTGTTAGAGTGAGAACCCCATTGCAGGAGGAATCTGCATGTTTACCTGTTGCAGAGGTAGAAATTGTGGGGGACTTCGGGCGAGTGTTTTCCAGAGCTGCCGTAGTTCGGAGTTCCTTGAACAGAGGGTACTACATCTTAGGAAATAAAACAGCCGAACTGATTGAGCAAAAGACGACGCAAGATCCTCGGCCAGAATTATTAAATGCTGTTACGACTAGAGCTGAAGAGACAAGACAAGTGGATGTAGAGGAAGACGACTTTATGAGTGAGGCTGTCGAAAGAGAAGAGGAGGAAGGGAAGATCGAAGAACAGGAGGATGAAGAGCCTGAGATTCTAAGATTCTTGGGTTTATTTATTTTTGGGTTTATTTATTTATTTATGGGACTGTGTAATTACTACAGGAAATATATCAAAATGTTCGCAGATTTAGCCGCTCCTATCACAAATCTCACAAAGGGGAGGACACGGATGGGTAAAATAGAGTGGAGTAAAAAAGCAAATACAGCATTTGAAAAACTGAAAGAGGCTTTGGGTGCTCGACCAGTATTAATGGCCCCGGACTTTGAAAGTGAATTCCTAGTACAGACAGATGCATCCGAGAATGAAATAGGCATTGTTCTCTCTCAGATGGGAACAGAAGGAGAGGAGCATCCCGTACTATTTCTTAGCAAAAAGTTCAACGATACTGAGAAGAGATATGGGAGCACAGAAAAAGAATGTTTAGCGCTTGTGTGGGGAATCAGGAAACTACACTGCTATTTGGACGGTGAGAGGAGTTTTCGCATACAGACGGACCACAATCCTTTAGTATGGCTACAGAGCGCAGCACTGACAAACCCTAGGCTGATGAGGTGGGCCCTAATCTTGCAAAATTATAATTTCGAGATTGAGCATCGGAAAGGTCCATTGCATGCTAATGCTGATGCTTTAAGTAGGAGTATGAAATAATTGCCACTGAGGGTCCGATTCCAAACCTGGTGCTCCTTACCAGCTGAGATGCTGACCTGTCGAGTAAGGTCGTGACTTCACGACCTGTACTCGTCTAGAGGGAGGGGGCAAGTCTGTAACGTCGTGCCTTGTCGGGCTCCATTTTTATTTGTTTTGTTCGTCTTGTGTATTTGGTTTCGTTCGTTGTTTTGTTTTTGATGATATTGATTTGTATGTTAATGTTTTACGTTGTTTATTGGTTTTTGTTTGAGGGTTGCCATGGATCGTTAAAAAGGTTGTTGATTTGATTGTTAAAAGAATTTGGATCGAAAAGAGTAGACGTGAAATAAAGAGGGGCAATGCCCAAATGAGTTTTTAAGAAGGTTTACGCTAATTGAGGGATCCCGACGTCACATATGGCAGACAACTTGATAAACCAGGGTTCAATGGGAAGGAAATCGATTGCATTCATCCCTCTCATCAGTGGTTTTAAAGTCTGGCCTACACTTAAAGGCTCTTCAGACCGGGAGGAAAGGTACAAGGATTGGAATGGAATGGCATAAGGGCAGGCTGCAGAGAAACCCGGCACCGACATTAAAGTGTTCTTAATGAAAGGCAACATTTGTATCACGAATCAACGTCTCATCCAACGACCAGAGTATTGAACTAAACTGTTTTCCACAAAACAATAAAAGTTGGGTCCGGTTTTAAAGTGAAAAATATCTGCGACTACCAGAATCAAATTATCTCGCCCATCCCAGAGGAGTACATGGTGTAAAGTCAATGAACATTTTCATTCATCCTCGGCAATATCATCGAACGGGTAAATTTTAAACGAGGGGGAGTTCCGGTGCTCGTCGTAGGACTGATGTTTCTCTTCTGAACCAACCATCTTCCTCGTCTCTTTGCAACCATAATGCCCGCTCCCCCAACCGCGCCTGGAGTCTCGCCCGTCACCTAAACTCGTGCGGCGGCAACATTCCGGGGAGCGGAGGGGGTGTGGGAGATCTTGGAGAGACTGTGTTGGGGAGTGAGGAGAGGTGGACCGGGTGGATGGACGCACGCGTCCGACTCCCCACAACCTCTCTCCCCCTCGCCCTTTTGCCCTCCCCGCCCGCGCAGCGCCCTCGGACGAGACCTGTTCACGGCCTGGCTGGACTATTTTAAATGCCTCCGTGTTCCGTCGACCATTAAAAAAAGTCCCTTATCGCGCCCCTAAGATCGCCCGTGTTCTCGGTCTCTTTTCCGGACCAACGCCGACGAGTCGGTACGAGAATAGAATCCACTTGCTCCGGCGACCGCTCTGCTTCATTCATTGACGCTCGCTGCCCATGACCCGCCGCGTCGGGGTAATCGTGTCGATCCCCATCACCAGAGAATCGGCTAATACATGTAAGTCTTTTGACTGTCACTGACTTAAAATATCCCACCCCATCTCGTGGCCAACGATGAACTTTCATCTCACGCAACCATTTTCCATAAATAAACTTTCTCTTTTGTTCTTAATACACAATACTTCTCTTTATTTCGATTTGATTTCACATTATTATCTCCCTCCATTTTCACCCAATATTTCCTCTCCAAACTTTAATTTCCCCTATTTTCTTCGCCCTCTTATTTTGCCCCTTTTAAAATTAATCAAGAATTTTCTTATCCAATCGAGAACTTCATAGTTTGTATTCCTTAACATCTAGCTTAACTTCCACTCTACCTCACCGAATTCATATTTCAAAATCATCCAATCCACGCTCATATCAAAGATGAATATCGGAACCAAACAACCCTAACGCCCTAAGTTGAGGTTTGCACTTATCTTTCCTCCATATCTATACCCAGGTTCCTCCTTATAAATTCAATTACGACTGGAAGAGCTTCCTAGCTTACGAAATTCGTCCCCTTATGTTCTTATTACGAAAGTCACTTGTGATCACCTTTTTTCCTTGGAATCTTTGACAACTGCGCTGAAAGAAGGTGATATTATCATCTTTAAGACAACAGTAGCGGTGATCTTATTTCTCACGTGTTTGGAAATAAAAAAATGTATGATTCCGAGAATGGTGGCCAAATCATCTCCTCCCGTGTTCGCCTCACATTTCAGTAAGATATTACTCGCGGGGTGGGAGGGAATGAGATTTATACATTATGCGTACAGCATAGAAGAACAGTAGTGGTGGGTGTTTCACACATATAATTTCGTTTGTTCCACGAAAATGTAATTATTCGCAGGCATAAGTTTTTCACTTAAAATGTTTCGAATAGAAATTAAGAAAGTAATACCTTGATGCCTTACAATGCTTTGATTATGTAATCACAGCATGGGAAACCATCAAATCTTAATGTCCAATGAATGTTACGTTATAACCACTGTCAGCAACAAATTCACCGATCAGTATTATACTGAAAAGTCATTTGAAAATATATGTGAAATATTTTAAAAGGAGTGTGCATTAATATTTGAATCCTTCTACCATTCACATATTTCAAAAAAATCCATTCGGTACACAAATCTAAGTTGTCTTCTTAACAACCCATGCCTATATATTAATCAAAATTTTTCTGCCTATTCATCTTAGAACCAGTTGGGATACTTAACTCCACTCATAATTGTTAAATATGAAATTTACTATATTTTCAAAATTTTAAAAGGTTTAATAATTTAGGGGCCAATTACGTGCAAAAAAGACCGATGTTACGGCGTGCTTAGCAAGATAGATATTTAAAATTAATATTTTAAAAACTCTTTCCGTAAAATGTAGGCACTTTTTTAGTGCTGGACAAATTTGGCGTCGCTTGATGACATTATTCTAAACAGAACTCTTTTAAAAGTTTCCCGAGTAAAATCCACCAACGAAAAACGGAAATTCATCCCTAACAAAGTGGTGATGGGTATGGGAAAGACTTTCTTCCAATGGCTTTTCTCTGTATTATAGTGAGAATATGAGAATGATTATATCAGAATATGAGTATACTTTATTATATTTCCCCGCCTTCGGAATGAAGGGACCATATTTGAAGAATATTTTAGCAGTATTTATCCTTCGTTATGCTTATATTAAGTTATAAATTGCATTGTACGTGAAGATGCTCTATTTTTAGGTGAATTATTTTCACTCAACAATGAAGTGTAAAGAAAAACACTCTCTGCCATACATTCTTGCAGTGGCTGGAAGGGAATTTTTGTAATGATCCACCAGCATTGGTATTGGATTCTTAGATAAGCTTCTGATCAAACTCTCATTTGACTCAAGGACTCAATACTTCATCATGCTTTCCTATTTATTCCCTTCCTCTCTTGTAATCATTTGCTTCGTGCATTTCCTCTAAATAAGAAATATTATTATTACGTATTTTTCATATGATTTTCATCTTTAATTCTGTACTCTTTCCAGCCCCCATTATTCTATTCAAACTTCCCGTTCTTCTCTCCCTTCACCCACATACTCAACATTCTTCCTTCTGTCACGTCCTTCGAAACACCACCGCTGCTTAATATCTGCTCCATCCTGCTCCTAATTTCCTCAACCAACTCATTTCCTCTCCTACCATCTAGAGCACTTTAAAATATGAAAACATGTAAATGACTTCGACAACTTTCTGCTTCAATTCAAATGGATAACCTGAAAATGCGTTCACTAGCAGATCAACTACGCAAATGAATAACAGTGATTACTACAGCTCTACTCGAATTAATTAATTTTGTTCGTTTTCGGGATCAAAATGAAGTGGAGTCACCTAGTATACAATAAGAATTATTCTGATGGTACCAGTGCGCTCAATATGATCTTAAGAGTCAAATAAAGAGTGCCGGAAAAGTGCTCGGAAAAATAAAGTGCGAACTAGAGGAAAATGATCTGCTGGATGGAGTTATTAACCGTTAGATCAAACCCGAAGACAAATTTCAGCTATGGAGCCATTATTAATAATTCAACACTTTCACGCGTACGGAGGACATTATAATAATACGGAAATGAACATGTCTGCCCGCTCCAAATCACTGATACCTTCAGGCGAACACATTTCGGAGCGATTTCATCCCCCCCACTCAGTAACTATAATTATCAGCATAAATAGAACCTTGAGCACGGAATGCGACAGCCACGATCATTCAACTCAGCAGCTGACACTTCTCGAAAACCTATTCGAGGATAATGTCACATAATAAGACATAGAGAAATGAATGTAAAAATTGGACTAAAAAAAGCGACTGCTGCCCCTTCACTCGAAAAATAGAAGGAATTTATCTGAGCGTGCAAACCTTGGACTGAAACCAAAAATTTTGAATCGGAGTAGGGCATCTAAATATATCTTTGGAAAAGGACAACAAAGAATGACTTGGCAGTACCCTTTAGTGAGTAACCACGGCAGGGGGGAGAAGAAACGAATTCTGAAGTAGGCTGTAGACGCATCACGAACTTCCACTGGTACACAATGGGAGATACAGAATGTGTTTCGCGAGTCAGTAGCAATATAATTTTTAACGACTTACGACGGCAGAGGAAATGGCTCTTGAAAACAAAATAATCATTGGTAATAGGAGATTATAACCGACTATCTATTTTATATGTGACTTTCATTCATTTTTTCATATGATATACGAGTTTATGATAATTCTTAAATGCGGTAAACCAACGTTCTTGCAGTAAACGTCGAAAAAAGTAAAGAATACTTTTTCGTAATAAGATCTAAGATTTCGTGACCTAAAATTTCCATTCTGCTGGTCTGTAGGCAGTGTGCGAGGAGGAGGAAAACCGAATTCTTGGATTCTTTACGCAGTGATACGAACTATTTCCTAGGGTACATCGAGAGAGTGAAATCGCTGGACTGAAGCTTTGGAATAATAAAATTTAGCATTGCGATTTTAGCTTTTCGCTTGCCATCTTGTCCAGAACTTAGG
Organism: Platycnemis pennipes; assembly: GCA_933228895.1. NCBI lineage: Eukaryota > Metazoa > Arthropoda > Insecta > Odonata > Platycnemididae > Platycnemis > Platycnemis pennipes. The sequence continues at coordinate 85,926,943 of OW121851.1, forward strand.
CCGTTTTCACACATACCGGCAAAACCGTAGCCGGAGCCGACACCGGCACCGATCTAGCGTAGTTTTCACACACACCGGCAGCACCGGAAAGTATCCAGTTTCCTTTCGGACGTGATAGAGATGAGATCTGAAAACTAAAGACGTTGCCTGCTTGTGCTGTTGTACCTTAGGCGGAAATACAGGAGACGAGAAAGACAGTATTGGGTTCATCCACTTTTAAGAGTCAGATGTTAAGATGGAAGTTTCTTCACTACTTATGATAAAATAAGAAAGGATGAATCCAAGTTTTTAAATTATTTTCGTATGAGTATTCATACATTTGATTTCCTAGTGGAAGGTACGCTATTGAAATAACGAGCAGACTGAATTTTGAACCTATCTCCTCACCGGCACCGGAAAAATCGGTGTGTGTGTGTGAAAGTGCACGTTTAAAAACATTGAAACCGAGAGCCGGTGCCGGCTCAGGCTTCAAACTTGTCGAGTTCATCGCCGGCTGCAATTACCGGTGCCACTCCCGGAGTCGGCAATAGTGCCGGGCCGTACATCGTGTGAAAGTTTCCATTTGATTACATTGCATCCGGCACCGGCACCGGTTTTGCCTGTGTGAAAACGGCCTTATTGTTCTTTCCCCAAGGCATTATATAAATTGGGCGCCAGCACAAGTTAATTTTTTTCACGTGCTGAGCCAATGTTATATAGGATGTATTTTGGATATAGGATGGCAAAGCATAACATAGTAAATGCTCCAGTATACTATGATAGGTTATATAACTAAGATAAAATTACAGAGATGGTAAGGTAAGGAGGATAAATATTTAGGAGTAGGCACTTTTCATATACATTTCGTATGCAGAGAGAAGGAAATGGCTATTTTATAAACAGAGAAATGTGTCCCACTTATACTATATGTTTTTGTATTTTTTTCTACGCCAATTTTTTACTATATGTTGTCTCCCACTCTCAAAAACCACGTTTTTTTGCATTTTTCTCTGCACCATAAACTGCTAAAAATCCAAAACTACTACCAAATCATCCACACTCAACGCACCAAACCTCACTCTTTTAGCTCAAGCCTTGGGAAAGAACAAAATAAAACGGATACTGGATGACTGACTTACACGCTACAAAATTAATATATATTCGAATTAAACTGCTGATTTAGCAACAAACATTATTACATAATAAATGTTTTAGAACCTTCCTTCAACTATTAGAAAAGTAGGTACTTCAAAACGCCTAACTTTGATATTCATATTTCATACACAAGATAGGGGCCGGTAGGCAAAAATTGTTTTATTTCACTATCTGCACATCGAAAACGTCAATTAATATTTTCATACTTACATAATTGATTGATGAAACTTATTCCAGTTACTTCAAATTCTTCAATACAATTTTTGTCCCTTTACCAAAAACGTAAACACATATACCTAGCAACATAAACTAATATGCATAGCAACTGGTTTCCCATGTTAAAAGATAGGAAAAACACCAGTTTTTTCTTTCATTTTTCTCTGCACCACAAACTGCTAAAACTCCAAAACTACTACCAAATCATGCAGAAAGAGAATCCACACTCATCGCTCCAAACTTCACTCTTTTAGCTCAAAACTTTGGAGAGAACGAAACAAAACGGATACAGAATGACGGACGGACTGACTGACACGCTACAAAATTAATATATATAGACAACGAAGCTACCGGGATTAAAATGGAATAGGTACTGTAGAGTTTTGACTGTAAAAACTAAATGTAAATATTATTATTTTGCATGATTGTAAATATGTACAAAAAGAGATTCTCCGGTTGCGACCTGAGTGAAAAGCATGTAGCAGTTGGTCCCTTTCACATGGCAATGCACTAGTGCACCGGGCAGTAGATGTACAAGAATAATTCGTTAAAAAACAAGTTTTTGGGCATAATTATTCACCCTACTACCCTTATTTTACCCCCAACCGATAGGATATTATTTCCAAAAGTAAAGTGAATCTTGAAAGGCCTCATCATATTTGATGCTTTGGAAGAAATGAACACGGCTGTAACATCGACTCTCCAAGCCATCCCACAAGAAGACTCGCAGAGGTCGTTCCAGTCTTGGTTCGATCGTGAATCTCACTGTATCGATGTCAAAAGGATGTGATTCGAGTAGTAACTATTTAAAAGTTTATTAATTTCTTTGTTTTTTCTTCAAGGCCTCAGCCTCATTATTTCATTGTCGGACTATTGAATCTATAATGAGTTCCTAAATTTCTAAATGAATTTCTCCCGCCTAAAAAACGATGAACCATGTAATGTTTGTCTCTGTATCAGAAAAGGAATCCGGGTCTTAAAACTGAAATTCCGGGAAATGACGTACGACATGGCGATGAACCAAAGTTTATTTGTGACCCGGTTCGAGGGAAGGGGGGTGGAGGAGAACAAAAAAAATAGCAACAAGCGAGAGAGGATATAAATTAAGGAATGTGGCGCCGAAATATTGGAGCACTTAAGGGGGAGACGGCACAATTATTTCGAGGCTCACTGCAGAGGAAAGGGAGTTGAGTGTGGGGAGCAAGCATCTGAGAAGGGCACCGACCAAGAACTCAATTACCCGCTGTAAGTGAGGAGTGGACACAAGTGCGGGGGAGGGAAGAGAGAGAGAATGGGACCGCGAGGGTTGGACCAAATCAAGTGCCTTCAATTGCCGACGCAAGTTAAAAGGCGGACGTCCTCACGAGACGGAGGCTAGAAATTGTCAGCTGGCCCAATTCTTAAACCCCATACCCTTTCATCCGCACCACACCCTACGCTGCCGCATTTCCCATTCGATAAGAAAGTACTTCGCTAATTCCTTCACGTTCGCGATATCAGACTTGGGAGAGAAGATAAGGAGACCGGCCTGCTTTCGAAACAACGAACTCAGACGCAATAGCGTACATGATATTTCGCTAGCACCGCGGCTCGGCGGTAAAACGCGCGAAAGTTGTAAGGACTTGCAAGACTAATAGTTTTCTTTCAGTATTTTAGAATAGGGGGGGGATAAGTATCGGGAATGAGTTTAATATTGAACTAAATAAAATCCATCTTCCTTCTGAAGGCCGATGGTGATTAATGTTTTCATCCTTCTATGATTGATACCGTCTGGTTTATATTTCAGTAGCACTACTTTGATAACATGGAGTCCTCGAAGCAATTAATCACGAGGGACCAAAGTTCAGTCAAGTGGAAAACACTCATGCCCTTGAAACCTCGCTTAGGGCAAGGGTGAAAAAGCATTCCTAGTCAGGAGTAGATGGTCTTCGACGTTGAGAGTATCTTGAATTCAACTTTATTTTCATGAATCTGAACTGAACGCATGAGTAAAAGAGGATCTCCCCACCCACGAGATAAGCTGCCAACTTCTATTTCAATTGTTATCTTGTTTTAACAACTACGAGAAAATCTTCTGATATTACCATTCAAAATCTATTTTTTCGATTTTTAATTCGCCATTTTACAGTAATGTTTCAAAGTGGCCTTTCCCGAAACACTCATGGAATATGCAGATTTTTAAATTTATATAAGTTGAAGTATAGGTATCAAGAATTGGTGGTAGCAGTAACTATCGACCTATCGTTTATCAAGACATAAATAGAATGAATCGACCCATAAGTTACAAATTTTAGGCAAACCGGCTGCAGTTTAAAGAACCTGGTACACTAAAACAGTGTTTGTTGATTACCCCGCTGACAAACTAAAGACATAACTTCCACCTCACAATAAATTCAACAGTCTTCAGGCGTGATATGGTGGAACAGCATTTTTATTTTTCCACCTCACAGTTATACCATTAATTACCTATGAACGGTACCGGAATGAACTGAAATGTATAAGACCATCATTAAAGTTATTCTATATAAAGGCTGGCAGTCAAGAAGCCAACATGCGTAATAAAGTACATGTTTAGAAAGATTACGAGACTCCTACTTCAGACAGTGAATGGCAAAAGTCCATCGAGATAGTTCTCTACTGATGACATTGAATCATTAATAGCGATTACATCTTGCACTTCTCGATGAATATTAATGCTCACTTCAGTAAACAAATTATCATTAGGAGATAGAGTAATTGATAAGGCCATCTTCGTTCAGTAGAGCACAATGTCGAGATATTCTCCCTTAAAATGATTTTCTTAAGGCCGACTAAGCATACCATATTAGCAGCATGCGAAAATTTACGCCCTGAAGACTCCCGTAGGCAAGAAAAAACTAATACAATAGGAAATTATATGAAGGGATAAGGTAATTATAAGAAGGGGATAATGATTTTCTTAAGGCCGACTCAGCATACCATATTAGCAGAATGCGAAAATTTACGCCCTGAAGACTCCCGTAGGCAAGAAAAAACTAATACAATAGGAAATTATATGAAGGGATAAGGTGAAGAAGATAACATACCCATAGGAGAATGGACGAGGAAGATTTGAAAAGGCAGCTGAGGAAAAAAAAACGGCATCGCACAAAAGTGATATCGAATGCATGACTCCGCATGGAGCACCATTGGGGTCAATCGAAGGAATGAAATCTCGCAGACGGCGAGACGACAATGCAGCCAAGGGAAGGAAGCGGGGAGGGTGAGAGGGGTGCGAGGATTGAATCGAGGACCACAACTGCAGCTGAAGTAACCGCATCCGAGAGGGGGGCGGTGTTATGTCCCGAAGGGTGGAGGAAAAAGGGTGGATTCCGACTCACGTGGTATTTGATTTCCCCACTCACCCCATTCCCGACCGCATTGTTTCTTCACCTCCGTGAACCCCCGCTCCACGAGGAGAGAGGGAAAAAATCTGCGCCCTTCACCGGTCCTCCTCCTCATGCCAGACGCACCAACGAGCGAGTGTGTGGGCCATTGACTGCCGTTCCTCTCCTTCCCCTACTACCCCCCCCCCCACACACGGCTCTTTTACAAGCCATCTTCATCTCCCCACGCGCACAATGGAAGGGAGGCAGGGACTGATCCCATAGGGGAAAGGGAGGAAGTTTTGCGAAGCGATTTACCCTCATCTCGTCGCTGAAAGCAAAATCCTAGACACATTAATGGGCTCGTGACGGGCCATTCTGACGGAGTGAGCCAGGAAAAAAAAAGGGAGTGAACATATAAAACTATCTATAAAGAACAGCACGTTCATCTTGGCCGAAAAAATTGAGGACACTCCTTGCAAAAGATTTGGTGGGTAACGTAAATGGAGAAGGTAACGCAGTTTTGTAAGTAGGTCTTCAATAGAGTTTTGCGGCAATGTTACCCCAGTAGACTGCTCCTTGACATGCACCGAAAAAAAAATTCCTCGAAAAGTTTCAAATTTCTGCCAATCCTCTACTCCTGAAGCTGTCTCAGGTTCCATTTGGGGTAGTTTAGTGTCCCAAGCTGTACATATGTCCAATCGTTCCGCTTTCGTCGTGCAAGCGAGACAAATACTTACGTTCCAGAATCCCCAGTTCCATTTTAAATGCTTCGTTACTATAAATGCGTATTAGTTTACGTTTTCCGCTTCCACGCAGGAAATATAATTAAAATTCTACGAAAAAGCGAAATGTGCTGCTTTCTCTTTCGATAGCCCATTGGTTCACGACTCAGTGAGTCGTGAAGGTCTCAGAAGGTCATGAAAAATGAATAAAAACCTTTGCAGATTTCCCCACTTACTTATCACACCTCTAATTTATTTCACCTCCTTGGTATCGTTATCAAGTGGGCTACTCATTATAAATGCGCCAAGGAGTTTAAATCAGTAGAGATGCAATACGTACGTGAGGAAGACTTCAAAGTTTTCAAGTTCATTTGTCATGAAAGTGTTCCACAAATTTCTCTCGTCAAAGATTTATTTTCAGTAGAGGATCACGCCCAAAAATAACCACACAATGTTACAATAACTTCATATTACTGTAAAATATAAATATGACTACCATCTCTATCCAAAATATATTGCCCGAATAAGTATATCGGAACCAGGAGAGTGCATGGTTACCTTTCACTTTCTTACTAGTGAAATTTCCAGACCAGTTGCCTCTGGAATCTACCCTTGAGAACCTCATCCTTCACTTCAGTTAAACGATTACCCTCCCAAACTTGCCGCTGTCTTCCCGACGGCTATCTGTCGATGACGAAACACAAATGCCTTCACAGAAATTAATGCGTGGGTCCATCAGACATAATGATTAGGCTCTTCGTTGGATGAAATCCAGATGATGACCTCTGGAAAAGTACTTGTGTCGATGGACCAAAAGTCCAGCACAGAAGCACCCTTTAACAAAATCAATGATATGGAACTGTATTCTATTCTTATGGATCCCTTCATCAATGTGATTTATTTAAATGCCATGTGGGATTTCTAAGGGCTTTTTTTCTGAAAGGGATAATGCTTAAACATCATGGACAGCGCGTCATAGGTATACCAGGGGCTCGTGAAATTATGCATTAAGGTTCTCAAAATAACTCAATCCTTTTGGATACGTTCAAGAAAGTTAGCCGGAAATCCCGTTAGCTGGAGCCAGAGTTAACGAAACCGCGCACGAGCTGCTGGACAGCCGCAGAGTCATGAAGCATGATTGCCAATTCAGTGGCACCATTCTACAATTGTGATGGGAGAGACAGAAGGCGACATCCTGAGAAACACAACACTATTCAACAGATACTGGATTAAAACATCAGTTGATGTCTGTGGCTGGCGTAATTCGATATGCGCTGACCTCAATGCATCGAAGGGAAAAAATAGATTCGTCATCGGCGAACGCTCCAGAGAGGGGTATATCGCATAGTGCCAAGTTCCAGCACAACTGGCAACTTTCCAGATGTGTAAACAATGAAAAATCATAAAAGGCGATCGCCTTATCTTTTCTGCGAGAGAGAATATTGAGAATAATGCGAGCAAGAGATGTGCCGGATAACCAAGTTTGGGGTTGGCCCCAAAAATACGGCCACGCACATATTGGACAACCATAGTTTCAACTTAGCGGAATACATATTAATAAGGACAACACCCAAACAATGTATTACATAGAGAGGGTATGCATCTGTGTTCCTCAATCGATTAGGAATAATGCATTAACAAAGGGAGATTCGCTTGCTGTGAACCATCTGCCAACACTCCCTTTGCCTTCGAGAATGATGGTGCGTCGTCATCATGCACATTCATAGTATTGAGAATCCGAGGGAACTTATTAGGCATAACATTTCCCGAGCCGTTGACCTCCGTGAGAGGCGAAGGCACGAGCAACTTCCTAGAGCCTGCCATGCGAATAGCTGCTATGTCACGAGCACGAAGGAGGATCTTTTCTGTATTCATCGTTACCGTTATCGGGGTGACAAAGGAGTACGTAATGAGTTATTCAAAAACAGACACGCTTGATTATCTGGCGCCTTTTGGAGTGTGAAATGCTAGTGTTTTTTTTTCGTTTTGTCGTCAACCATCCAAACAAACCTGTTCGGTGAAAACCATTGACAATGAATTATGTCAAAAAAGGCACCCTTCATGTTTCCTTTGTTACCTTAATAATACACCTCCACCAATGTTCCCAAGTAAATGGTGCTGGTTGAAACCACTTTCTCCCACAATGTTCCCAAAAATGGCAGGAAAAAACAACGCAAAAACATTTTGCCTGACTCCAAACTTCAATGAAATGCGAAAGACGTCGAACAAAAAATTACGCATATCTCTGGGTCTCGAAGACAACCGCAATGACCTGAGAAGTCAAGATGAGTAGAGCACTTACTATCGCCACCTTCCGGTACATTCATTAGCATAGTGTAGCAAATGAGTCACCGCTACGTTTCTAGAAAGAAACGACGATGTTCAGCACGGTCTTTGATTGAAAAAAGGATGGTTGTCTCGAGCATATGTCAGATACATACAGCAAGCTACACCTGCATTTGGTCGAGTTATTTTTCTCACCAATGGAGTAAAACGTAAGCAATGAAAGACTTATGTATCGCATAACTTTATTATTTTAATAAGGATGATAACACGTTTGATATGCTCCCTTCTTAAATAACTCTCCTAAACTCAAACAGGGTCACAATTAGTCAAGAAGTTAACATGAATAATAATAATTCTTTTCCGCTCATACAAAGGTGCATCAGGTGCTTATGAAAACAAGAGGAGAAGTGAGAGAAGAAGTGATACGAAATAGAGCAAGGGGAATCGGATATGAAAAAGACAAGGGCATGGAAAGGAGAGGTGACAAATTCCACGAATAGTAGAAGGGATACAAATGCCAAAGGTATTAATGTACGATTGGTACTCCAGGTGACTATGAAAAAAGGGTGAGTGAGAACTCGTATAATCTCTCCGCGGAATAGCGACTGCATTTAATCGTGACAAGTTTATTTTATTACAGAGTGAGGTCATATCACTAAATGTGAGGAATAGTAGTATTTTCATATACATGCATGAAGATGGACTTGCCTTCTTTTTCTACTGTGTGGTATCATGATATCACGCAGTGGATGGAGAATATAATCCATTCTGCCTCTTGATTTTGGAAACTTTTAGCGATAAGAGAGAATTGCGTATAATACACGCTAATAAGTCTACATTTTCTCTTTGAAGTCTCAGATTCGGGTGGAGGGAAATCAATCATATAGCAAGAAGATGGTAGGTGCAGGTAGGTATAAGCTAATGGTCCTGAACGTTTTTTCCTCACTATTTTCACGGTTGGGTGAAATGTATTCTCAAGGGGAGCTTTGACGATCGATTGGCCACGGAGCAGTAATTTTCACCGTTCGAGGAGCTACTATTGCACTTACCGCGAGCTAATCGTGCTAGTTTCCAAAATATTTAAATGCTGTTTCAATTTCATCACAAATCATAACTTTTTTATTGATGCTAATATTGCCAATATTACTCTAATAGTAAATCACTATGCTTATGGAAGCAAACAACTCTAACGGCAAAACTAAGAGTATAAAATATCTACAGATAAGATTGATCTTAAATATACTTATTAAATCCTCTTATGCTGTAATTTGAACTTCCAAATCCCGCTGTCCAAATATCCCACGTAAATAAAACAGATTTAACTAATCTAATCAAGTTCAAATTGAGACCCAAAAACGATGTTTTGCCTAAGTGATGATGTTTACATTGGAAGGTTTAAACAATATTACTTCAAACGCATAGATTCCCGTTGCAATCATGGGAATGAGATCAAAAATGAAGATGAATCAAAGAGTCGTATTAAGTGGCTGACCGATGCCCCTGAAGAGACTACATACATGAACGATAAAAATTTTTTAAAGTTCAATACATAACCCTTTCACCGGGTGATAGGTATTTATAGGCAAATACTATGTTATATTTCCGATTACCTCGCCTTATGAACGTTTTTTCATCGCAGCCAACTGGTTAGAGTGAATCACCCAACGACTCAAGTGACAGGATGAAATCTGGCTGTATTACGTTTAGGAGTACAAACATTATATTTGAGTCACTAGGCATTGACAAATAGTGCTGCAAATGGCATATTCACATTAATTACCTGAGTTGCCACATCATCACGGCAGACGGCCAACAGTAACGAAATTAGCCACGTGTGAATCAGCACATTGTGTACGATGATGAAAAGCTAACTTCTCACAGCTCGTAGTTGCTGGCGTACATTCATTAATTTCTGGAAAGTGTTAATAGGTTTGACCGAAAAAAAATTCTACGACCTTTGTTCGCATACGTAGTAACGCTAACGGTAAGTATGGTGGAAGTTGCTTCCCTGAAGATTGAAGGCGAGACCTACCTAGATTGATTGTCTCTTTAGAGGAAAATATTTTATAAAAGGGCCTGCTAAACAAAACGTATGGCTTAGTAATAAATTATTTTCTTCTTTAAAGGTTCAAAAATATCAACGATTAGTTGTTACAATAGCATGGGTGAGAGAAACACGAAAAGGATATCCAAGAAACCACGAAATTCTTCACGGCTGAGTTTCGTAAATTTTCACAAACATGGAAAATCATCAACAAGATACCGTGCAAAAAGGATCAAATAAATTTAACTCCAAAATGCCAAAAACACGAATAGAGTTCACGCTTAAAGCCATTTTAAAACGGGAATATTTTAGGATAACCGAAGTCATCCAACGAACTTTTGTATCCTTTCAGGAACAGTTTTACCCCAATAAACATTTTCATGGTAGGAGATATTTCTTGGACTCATCTTTACGAAGCAGATCGATATCATGCGGCTTCCCTATTTGACATCGACTTCGACATTTGACATCGAACAAAAAATTCAGGATATTCTATACGTCTGCGATTTCGAGGTGAATTCCCCAGACGCGGCGTTAAACTTCTCCCGCGGCATACTTCACGGCGAACGCACAACCATTAATACTAAAGGGTTCATCTGACAGAAAACCGAGCAGGTGATCGAATCACTGCTTCCCCTGTCTAGACCACGCGACGGGACGCGCGAATTGGTTGGGAGCCAAAGCGTCTGGGGAACGTTCATTTGAGCGAGGGAAACTCTCCCGCAAAACCTAATAGACTACTCGGAGGCAACGCCATACGAATAAAAAAAGATGGACGTGGAGGCGTCGGATTAAACCGCGTTTTGATGCCGCGGGAGTGGGTGGCACGACAAAAAAAAGGGAAAAAAAGAAGAAGAAAGGATAAAAAGCACGCGACTGGAGGTCGCCGATGCCACTGGAGCGCGTCTACGTAATTCTGGCGCTCTAAACCATTTCCTGCCGCCGCAACTTGGACCGTGTCCGGCGGTCGCTGAGCGGGGATGGAATATGAGAGTACTACAAAAACCACTGCGATGAAAGAGAGAGAGAGAGAGGGGGCGCGGAACAAAAGGGGGAGGGAGCTACCCGTTTCTATTATAACGCGTCCCGTCGTCCGCGCCACGACCCACGCCGTGCTTCCATCCCGACGATAGAGCCATCAGCGCGGGACTTGTTTTCCCCTTCGACGATCGCCGACGAAACGCCCTGATCCGGAGAGCAACGCTGTCTCGTATGATTTTAGGAGTCGCAAATTGTCAAGTAGACACCCTACCGGAAAATCTACTGAAAGGTTACTAACTTGAGCCGGCCGCGTAGGCCAGATCGTTATCGTGCCAGCCTGACATCCCAAAGGTCGCGGGTTCGAATCCTACCTAGGGCATGTGCTTGTCTTAGGATTAAGATGATGATTCAGCCGGGGCGATATGACCTTACCTGTTGACGCACCTACAAACCTAAATCTACAGCTACTGGCGTGAATCAATTCCCCGAAAGTAGTAATATGAGAAGCTAAAGATGCTGACGTCGAAAAACCACCATATCCGAATAAATTGGGAAATAAGACGAGCTGAGCCAATTGATGTTGCTACTATAGGAGGCGAACAACAAATGAAATCATTTTCAACAGGATTCATCAACCGTAGAGGAAAACTTAAATCCTTGATGGCTAAAAAGGCTAATTTACTGGCTAATTTTCGTAAGTAGTTACTTTCATTAGAACGAATATCGACACTGAAATTAGAGGGAGGAATTGTGTCGTCCATATGTTGCATCCCACTACCGCGGCTTTAATTTATGAGCCATAATTTTGTGTTACTATTGTTTTTCTTTGCTGCCTATATACTTTGCCTTCGCTCTATAAAAGAGAGCAGTAAGGCCAACGACTATAAATTTTTACAACGAATTTGAGCGCGGAGTCTAAAAGTGATGAACTCGCTTATTCTATTCCTTTATGGCAGTAAGTGCAAGGTAGGCAAGTATAATTAAATACGGTGACTTGATTGATTGAAATCGAACTCGGATATTCTTCAGCATGGTTCTTTTTACCTGCAGCATGTAAGCACCCACTTGGCGGATGTGGTAATGGCTTAGATAATTTGAATCAAGAATTTTAAACACATGAAAAGTTCAACGATAGCACCACCCATAACTTCAAGCGTTACTTTCCCATAACCGCTCATGCTATTTAAATAAAATAATATCTCTGCACTAAGACCACTTTTTTATTACTAACAGCCTTGACCGTTGGCCTCCTGAGAGATTCATGGCACAGTTTATTACATCAGTCTAATGTTTACCAAAATATCACTTAATGATAAAATACAATATAGGATAAATTTCACATTCTTAACTAACATTCCTCAGCAGTTGATAAATATCGATGAAAACTCTACTTTATGAAAACACCTCCATATCATTTAAGAAACGCACCGACAGGAACGTTACCATATTTGTGGTGCAAATGATTGTTTGACCTTAAGATTCAAAAACCGTGCCAAAATATCGGGCAAATCGACACCCTATTTACTCATGATAGGGCTTGGAAATGACAAGCGAGTCATAATTTATAACCACGTGTATAATTGACCTTTGGATCAACAGAAATCGAATGATACGATGTCCATTGTTAGAAATGTCGTACCTCATCTTCCACTATAACTCTGGGCGTCGAAATTCCCGTAGAAGAGCTTTCTTTTGAATGCTAAAATGCCGATTGAAGAAAATACCCGAACAGATATTCATCCATAATCCCTTAACAGAAGCATCACCATTGCATGAATGAATAGATTGGTTGCACGGTAAGGTAGCAACGTCGGGAAGAAGGGTGACAATAATGTCTGGAGTATCGCTCGGTACGTAAAGTTCCTCGTGACAGATCTAGGGAATTAAGGAAATAAGGTTAGCCTAACTTACTGCTAACCGACCCCTGGTAAAAACTTCTCCTTGTATTCGTGAAAACACGATGCACCTATATATATTTCTCCAATATTGCCCTTCCGACAATACGACCCTTGGCCATCAATCCATCTCCTGCTGAGTCCCCAATTCGCGCGATCGCGCCTCTCCTCATTCTCCCTTTGTCCCTTTTCACGATAGGACGCGTCCCAATCTCATCCCCACCTCCCCTTCTTCGTCCGAGGATGTGAGCGCGAACGATGGCCACCCGTTGACATTTGCCTCGCCCTCTTTCTCGCCCTCATAATGAGGGCCGACATTTGCGGAATCATTGGCGAGGGCAGGGGCGAAGGGAAGGGCGGAGAGGGGCGGCATCGGAAGAATCAAAGAGCGGTCGGCGATCGCGTGGAGGAGACGATCCACAAATCCATCACCGATCGATCGATCGATCGAGAGAGCTGTCCACTGTCAGTCGTTGCTGCCGACACCCGTCGATAATTCTCTTTCCCTCGTTGATACGGGACTAGTGTGGGAGATATAGAGAGGAGAGAGAGAGTGAAGTCAGCAGGGGAGGGAAAGATAAGCGAAGGCGTCATGCTTTTATCCGCAAGCCGCTATTAGATGCGACACTTCCCTTCATCCTTCCCTCCCTCCCACCGAAAGAGATAGGGAGAAGTATAAATACGTCAGCTAATGGGACGCAAGGAAGGGGCGCACACACATGGCACACTTCTCACGGATCGGATGAGTAGCCTCCACAATGAAATTGATTCATAGAAGATGTTTTCTTTATGATTCGCTCGTCGGATACCGACCCGGCACTCCATGAAGGAGCTCAGAAAGAAACTATGTTTGTGAATTTCAAACATTCCGTCCGTTTCAACGTTATTGTCAACGCATCGTCCGTTGCGTTTCATGAAAATTGCGAAAAAACGTTGCGCGTTACAGAAAAGCACTTTTGTTTTAGTTTCCCGATAAATATTTATTTATATTGTTCATGATTAGCTACTGATGGAACATGGTCTAACAGATGGTATATCTGTTAGACCTGAGCTGTTAGAGAACTGATGACAAAAGGTGCACCTTAGGGGCTATCAAAATGCTCCATTTGTGTATATGTTATACTTTTCTGTATTGATTTACTTTAGAAGCAATTAAATTTATTTATTTAAGCATGGTGGATTTTTTATCACGTGCGGACGTCAAAAAACAGATCATGTTAATGTGAAAATTCCTAAAGAAATAATCGCAAAAACTACTAATACTGCAAATACGAAGGAATGGCAAATTCAGATATTTTAAAGTTGAGTAGGGGGAACACAAAGCTGAATCAAAGGTAATCTCATGCATTTCACTTTCCTCGTACACAAAAAATGAAACAATTAGCTCACCCAAATGTAATGACAATGCTTGAACTCTTTGTGACTGCAAATGCCTTGGAAGAATTAAAAGAGCTAAACAGAATATTTCGAACGAGATCTAAAATTAAAATCATTATGATACAAATCATGACTATGAAGCGATGGATGTATACTGAACCTAGACACACATGCTAAGTTTAAAATAGCTCGTGAGATCTTTCGCGTGCCATTACCTTGATCAAATATTGTTTCTGGAAAAAGTGAAGCTTTTTGGTGTATGTGAAAACCAATACTATGGATATTTTCTGGAAAATATTATTAAAATATGCAAGGACAAAGGAATTGGTGAGAAAACCTTATTTTGAACAATCATGTTTTCACCACAGTATTCAAGAACAATTAACTAAGGAAATACATAACCTGACTTATTACATGTGCCGCACAGGTAGATTTTCTCAAGGTTGGAACGCTCATAAAAACGTAGCGCTACGGTATTCTCTTGAGCACTCAGAACCTAATATTAAAAATTACGACGTAATTAAAAGCGTTTCGAGAACATCTCTGATTCATGACCTCAGAAATGATTGAAAAAAATCCTATTCCCTCCGCTAACGACCGTAAGAGAAAATCTTCGAAATGAACCCCTCCTCTTCCCAGCGGCGGAGATCAACAGAGGGAACTCATCGCGAGCAACGAATTCCACGGAGAAAAAAATAATAAACTCGTCTTTTCTCGAAAAACCTCGATGATTGAAGCCACGGATAGGGGGTGCGAGACGCCTGCCGAGTCGGGAGGGAAGTGGAGAACCCCTGAAGAGCGGGACCTCAGGGGAACACCGCCGCCCTTCCGACGACGGGCCGGCCCAACCCGGCGAGGGAGGGGGGCAGGGTTGAGGGAGCGAATGGTAGGGGCGGGCGGGAGAGAGAGGGGGCCATAAAGGTGAAACCGAGTACCTTATCCCGAGTCAGAGGGGCTCCAGAGCTAGCGGCATGTGGAACAGTATTAGATTTCACAAACTTAATGGTTTCTGGCTAAAATTTTAGGAATTCCATTTCGAACTAAGCAATAAAAATAATATCTATGCATCAAGCTCGACTATTTCCTCCGAAACGTGGTTAGTCGAAGAAATCTAGTCGCAATTAGGAGGTAGGCTTGGTGTTGTGGCTTATAGTACTGGCGGGGATCAGATTGGAGTGGTGGCTAGAATACTGGCCTCCAACCCCGTGGGTCCGGGTTCGATTTCATGTAGTGGCGAATTTTTCAATGGCAAACTGGTCCCTACTCGAGTTCCTAGTGGAGTTCTTGGTTTCAAGCCAAGTACACCGTCCGTCTGATGGACGTTAAGCCGTGATCCCCTTGCACCTGTCGTTAAGAGTAGACTAATACCGAAGCCCGGTTCCTCTCTATCCTTCCTTCGTTCCCTGAAAACTCCCACCATTACCCAACCACCCACCTATCCAAAATGCTGCAAATGGCCCCAGCTGTTAAATTACATTTCTTTATTTATCCTAGGATAGATGAGGCAGCAGTTATGACACGTACGCTGGAAGTCCAGCCTAAGCCGCAAATTTTTAACATGGTACCAATGAATACCGTTATTACTTTAAGTCTAAAATTACAAAATTTAAGTAGTCATTAATATTATATTCGGGTTTGAGTTCCCATAAAAAATGTGAAAGTATTTTCCAAAGGCTACTCCCCGGTTTTAGGAATTAACGCCCAAATAGAGGTATTCATAATGAGAGAACGGGAGCAAGAATCGAGGCTGTGCTCAAGATCTGAGAGTTCTAGGCGGGAAGGGTAAAACAAGAAAAGGAAAAAGGGCGGGAAGGGGAGGATTATGGTCTTAGGGGAGGACGGGTAAAGGAGGGCGTGAAGACGAAAGGAGGGATGAGGGAAGGGCCGACACCCTGGGGCCCCACGTAAAAAAAGGGCCCTCCTTCTTTCCTTCCAACGGAAAGGCGTCTTGGACCTCCAGCCAACACCCTACTCAAAACTCCCACGCCCGAAAGACCTCCTTAACTAACCGTCCCAGCCTCGGCCCTCTTAATACCCCGAGGGGTTAGGAAGGAAGAGGTGTTTTTACCAGTCAGGTAAGATGAAGGGGGAGTGAGTCAACGTTTTTTTTCACTCTCTCTCTCTCGCCTTACCTCATGTCTTCTAGGTAAAGGAGGCGGCAGAATGGGAGGAGAGGAAAGGTCGGTGGAACTTCATCCCCCCAGGGAGAGTGAGCGAGAGGCAGGGAGAGGGGTTGATATGAGTTCCGAGATGAAGGGAAGGTGAAGGAAAAAAGGAAGAAATTTGGGCTGGTCTTCCTCAGTCGGACCATGGCCGGCCCATCCCTCTTGCATGACTGAGCCGGACAAAAGACGCTCAGGAGAGGGCGGGTCTTAAAGCCTCATATATATATACGCAAGGACTCAGGCATCTCGCTGCACCCTTAGACAACAAAAACCCCACCTTCGACGCTCTCACCATACCTACGGTCTACCCTCGCCGTAGAATCTCCCTGAAGCGGCAGGTTAGAGTCTTCCCTGTACATACATCTCCTGTTTCTCACCTTCATGAAATATTTGAGTCAATCGAGCCCCTTATCGGAAGACTGTTCATGGTAAATCCATGTATAGTTATGAAAAAGGGCGAAGTCGTGTAGTCATAGAAATTCACCACAAAACAGAAAATTTGCGGCGGAAGCCTGAAAAAATATGTAGGTATGATCAGTCCCGAGATGAGTTTCACTGCCAGAGTATTTAGCACAAAAGTTTACTAGTGACTAAGAACTATTGATAAATGACTTATTCCTTGAATTTAATTTAAAAAATTCTAATGTGACTCATAACAATCAGAGATTAAATACAAATCGAACAGATTTATGCGAACCCATTATCACTCTTAGAGTCGCTGCTACACCATAAGCAGACGAGAGACGCATTAGAAACTTTTCAGTCTTCTGATTGCAACACATTGTCACAGTTGCTGTCTTAACTCCTTGGTATAGGATATAAGGTTAATATTGACTTTTAAAGATAGTTTTTTATCCAAAGAAAATGCCAAAGAGTGCAGAGTTTATATTTAACATTCCGAGGATTCCTCACCAGATAATGGATTTAACGTCAGTTCTGGCGGAATTAACTAACATTTGGCACTAATTATCTAAAATATTAAAACATCTATCTTTCACAATTAAGAATGTCAATTTAAGGAAAATAGTTTTAACTTGGGACAAACACTCATCCAAGCATTGCGTAATGGCACCTTGAAGTTAAACTTGCGTTGCATAGCATATTAAATTTCATTTACTGCCTGAATCCTTATGACACCTGTAATTAGTAATTATCGACATCCTCGTCTCATAATTTTATCAGGTTCTAACCACCTAACCGTTTCATTTTGTGCTATTAAGATGTTTACGAATTTTTAATCTACATCCAATGCTTAGCCACTTTTAAGCTCTTGCCGAAGGCTTATTTCTGTTGTCGAGTCCCAATTAAGGTCCTTCCTTCCAGTGACTTCTGTAATCTCAGATACCGAAAAACTGGAAAAGAGGATGGAGCTAAGCTCGGCTCAGACGAAATAAACAAGTCGGAAGTTATGAGCAATAAAGAAGTGGAGGTTAAGATTGCATCACCCCATTAAAAACAAAGGGCCATCGTGCTAAGAACGAGTCTTAGTCGGTCGTTCCCCCGCCGAAGAGTTTTAGACAAGAAGTTTCGAGGGAAGAAGATAAATGAGCCATTTTGGTGCGAGATGAGGAATGATGCTGAAGAAGGAATCATTCAATCTTAAAGAACAGGATAACATCCGATGCCGGAGAAACATGAACTCCTCACTACTAACCCGATAAGCAAACCTGATCTTCAATTAATGTAAGCACATTTAGAGGAAATGACACTCTTTCCGAGTAACGGAAGCTGACGCAACTTGAGGCCAAGGGAAAGGGTGATAGTGTACCTTTCGAAACGGAAAGGAAGGAGGGATTCACCACGAGCTTGCAGCTAAAGAGAGACTAAGATTTTAAAGCTTTAATGCAACAGAGTATAATATTTTGCTTTACTTTTGGGCAAAAATTAGTTAATTCGTCAAAAGACAATGGAGATAATAAGATGACGGGATCTTTGTGTTAGCAACATTATCAAGGATTAAAAATTAAAGGTATCTGAAGGAGTGAATATCAAAAATATATTTTCGAAAGGAAAGTCGAGATATCATGACGATCACCATGTTATCCCGGAGTCTGCAAGGTAAAATACAGCATAGGAATATATTTGGGGAGACAATGGATCCTTCCAAACAGATTGTTAAGATTGGCTTGAATGTGATACGAAATCTTAAAGATAGATCGTTAGTTGGCAGAAACTTTTTGTGTACTTGATTATGAAATCGTTCTGAGAATCTATTCAAGATAAGGCTCAGCCTATATGCGATGAAGATCGGGAAAGATGGTGACGTGGCGCTCATACTTTTCCTATTCTCCCGTTGAATTTCTCATGACCCTTCTACTTAAAAGTATCAGGATGAATGCCACATAATACTTGGAAACATGAGTAGAAATTATTAAATATCTGACTGAGTCTCCATAAACGTCCTAAACGCTAAGATAACTCTAACACCCAAAGCTAAGATTTCCTGTTGAATGATGATTACTTGATGAGGGCAACAAAGGGATTGGGGCCAAAAATGTCTCCCACGTACCTGGCGACCATAATTGAGGCTAAAAAATACTTTGATCCTCAAAGCCATTCAATCCATCATTGTTTGATGGTGAAGGGATGACTCACCTGAAATTAGACAATAGAAATGAAAGCCATTAAAACACCATTTCATGAGCATAATAAAGAAATAATCCATATTTAGTTATGCTAATGTCAGAATTTTTTATTTGAACCTCAATGAAATAAACAATAAACATGTGACTCTGGAGGTGTAACTATCACCACTGAAATTAAACATAATGAAGCTTAATCACACCTTTAAAAAATAATTCCAGTCATCAACAGAAAATAAATAATCCAAATGGAGAGAGAACCGTTCGTTTTAATGTAGTAGTTCGGTTAAACGGTTCGGTTCGGTATACGAGGTAGATATGACTCCAACTAAGACTTCTATGCATTTTACGCATGCATGCGTGAACGCATACCCCCATATTTTGATTCAAATGCCATTTTACGGGCAATAAACCCCTTAGGATGCCAGTCACACCAATATTTACAGGAGAAGACTAAGGAGGCTCAAACAGTACAAAATACTCGATAATGGAGGGTATTCTTCCAGCATCAACTTCTAGCATCGAAATAAGCCAGTCTTTTACAGAGTTGGCAGTTACAGAAGTACAAAAATCCTCCCTTCAAATATTTTTTTTCTTTGGCAATTATCACTCTTCAATGACAAACGTGTCGAAAACCATTGGAGACTACAATAAATTAGGCAATTGAGGAACATTTCGATGGAATGTAAAATTACTTCAGCTACAAACAGCAAAACCTTCGTTTGATGGACCCAATGCTCGAAGTATTATAATCGCATCGTTCTGGTTAAATTACCTCTTATTTAGACGCCGATCCTGGTAGAGGTACCTTTTATCTCTCCTATGAGAAGATAACATAATTCGAAATGACTATGTTATCTGCACGGTGCTTTTCTGGGCATTCGCGACAATCGTTGTTTGCTTGATGCTCTCCAATCAACCACAACACGCCAGAACGCCAGATGGGACGCAGGCGAAGCTCTCATCAAAACAAACACTGAAGCGGAGAAGGCGTCTGAGAGGAATAATACCGAGAGCAACAACAGTTCAAGGCAGAGGAAAATGATCCAAGGATATTAATTTTTTTTCAATTGCGTGCGCAATTTACCGTATATTGATTGTTATGAGTATATATCCCGATCGGGGCTACAACTCCATGAAATTTTTACACTGGTTACTGGGATTCGGCTGGCATCACCTCTCTCTAACGCTTCCGGGGTCATCTGATACCAAAAACTTTCAATTCCAGGAAAAAAATTGTGTGTGTAGTCTCGTGAACTTCGGTTCCGGATTTGACCCGAAGTGGAGAAAAACTCGTGAACGGAACGCCTCTCCAGCTGTGGCCCGAAACTCGACTCGAGCAGATCCAGGCGGGTCCGGAATAAAAACACAAGACGCGGGCGGGGAGAAGCGATAACCTAAACCGAAAGGAGGACCGGCAGTCAGCCGTGCATTACAAATCGACCCTTTAAAAACTCGTGAGGGTCGGGAAGTCACCCTGTGAGCGTCACACCCGCGATTCATCTCCGCGTGTAGCGGGCGAGGGAGGGCAGAGTTTTTACGGCATATGATAAGGAGGAGCCCTCAAGGCCCGTGGGAGTCGACCAGAAAGGGCGTGCGACGGAGATGGGGGTGGGCGGGTAAGGAAAGGTGGGGGACGGTCACAACAATATAAGGTCATTCAGAACTGAGACCTAACAACCTTAGGCAGAGCAGGGGGGCGTGGGGCAATGGAGTTGGAGGGAAGAAGGGATATCATAATGGGAGGGTGAAGGTGGAACGGGACAAGAGAGGAAGGCGAGAGGTCCGGGAGGGAAAGCGGGGAGGGTCAATGGGTGGAGGAGGAGATGCTAAAGACGGATAGCGCGTGTGGGGGGAGGGAGGAGTGAGGTGCAGGAGCGTGGAGGTGTAAGGGGAGATATTATGGGGCTCAATGGGGAGAGAGAGGGAGAGAAAGAAAGAGAGAGGAGCAGCGGGCGTTTCGTGGAAGTGGGGGGAATGATGTATATGTGGACGGGGGTGGAACGGGGGAGAAGGACAAGAGATCAGACGAACGGAAAGGCGAACAATGACGCCCTAACCAACTTCATTCGCATTTGAATCGGACCGGTCACCATAACGAACAAACGAAGGATATCCGCGTCGAGGGCTGACTTTTAACCGGAAAGTTGGCTCAGAGAATTTGTTGGAGCTGATTTGCATAAATATGTATCTCCAAACATATCGCACGAACAATACCGAGACACTCAAGCTCCTAACTCAAGGTATGCGAAGAAGTAGCGCGGAGTCTTGGGTTATAAATTTGAATTTATGCGGAATTTGAAAACTAGAACTTCGAATACCAAAATATGAAATAAATAGAAAATAAATGATCAATCCCCATCAACGACGCTATCGAACATTGGCCTACGAGTAGCTTCACGATTTATTACGAATAAACTCACATATATACATATTGAGGCGTATAGATGATGGAAAACTGAGCTAAAATGAAGTTTCCTTTTTCTTCCAGCTGAATATCAATCACGAATGAACAAGAATCCTTCTTGTACATATATATTCCTGTCATGAATAAATAAGTATTGTAGCATAAAAATATGATTGTCTAGGCTCGCAGCTTCTGTGACCAAATGGAAGCGTTGCGCACAAATGTGAACCAATGGAAGCGTCACGTAGAGGTAATTTTAAAGTAATGATCTGCAAAACCAGAGAATGTTTCCACGAATTATTCCGCATAGTCAATACGAAATAGACAGGATTGAATTAAGCACTTCAGAACAAGTTAAATACCTGGGAGTCACATTAAACGCTCTCACACCGTACCGATGACGTCATTGCGCAAGTTCAGACTAGAAAACCAGATTAGTACACATTTTCTGCACGCGTGTAACTTAAATATTAAATTAGTTTCAAATTATTGAATGAGTCTCTAAAATTAGAAAACAGCAAACAGATCTATGGGTCGATAGCAGTCGCAAATAAATCAAGCCTCGGCTTCCTAGCGAGAACGTGGCTTCCTCGTTCGGTTTTGTGTGGTGCGTCCTAGAGTCACTCAGGTACCATAATATAAAGTTTTCTGAGCGACATATCGCCATTTCGATCCAACTTCGCTCGGTCTGCAGCTGCAGAGCCAACCCGAAGAATGGCCGGCCATGGAACGGCGAGAACAAGGGGCGAGGGCGATACGGGTAGGGGAGGGAGGTGGTAAGTTCGCGAAGGGCCCGGGGGAGGCATCGGAAAGGTCGGATTGGAGAAGGGTGAGGCGGGGGCTTGGCGAGGACGCGTGTATGTCAGAGGTTGGCGAGGTGAAGACGATGGCCCTTTGTTTCTCGGGTAACAGAGCAAGGATTTCTACATCTACACATCCAGATGTAGAAATTGGTGTTGGACACCGATAGAAAAATTGGGGCTCTAGGACACCAAACTTTGATCGTGTTTAAGTGCCTTCGTATGCAGCGTGCGCAATAATATTATGTTTTATTAATAATAAAAGCCAGGTAATTCTATGAAAGCTTATAAGAGTGACACATCTTGGGGTTGTCATGGTCGCAGATTGGGTAAGGGGTGATACTGTTTTGAGGGTATGTGAATCTTCCGACACGGAGTCCGTTTGTCTTATCTGTGTGATCCAGCATCCTGAAATGGATGGGGGTGCTGATAATCCTCTCCGTGTTGAGTAAATTCAACAGCCCTGTAAATTTCCAGAAACCTTACTCTGATTGCCTGGCTAGACTCGGTATATGCAACTAAAATATCTGTATTAAGATATTAAAAGACTCGTGTTAATGAGACAAAACTCGGTAAGTGTTACTAAACATTAAGAAAAATACGAAGGAGTAAACTGTTATAAAAGCTTAGACAGGAGTTCACATTTTTTGGTATTCAATACATCATGCATGCAAATTGCATCGACAATCTTTAGTAGAGTTAAGAGATTATTCAGACATTTTTTTCTGTGGAAATTCAGCTATTGTGCATTTCAGCAAGTGATTCTGCAAAGGTATTCGCGACTAGTTTGCCATCCTTGAATTATTCAGATCTGCTAAAAGATACAGGACATGAACACTTCAACCATGTCGACCTTTACGCCATTTACTTTGATCCAATATTGTCTCTCACTGGAAGAAAGCTATTTTAAACCTAACTGTGTGAATGTCTCTTCATTTTAATTAATGAAAAAAAAAACTACGGTAGTATGCAGTTCTCAAAATATTTTCTAAGCCATCGGGGAGAAAATCACTTATGAATTAACTTAAAACTTTCAGTACAAATTCTAATCTAAGATATCGTCAAATCTCGTCCTCTGCAACACACGTGTAAGGAGAAAAACTTCCAAAGAAAAATAAGATAAAAAAGTTAGGCTACCAACGAAATTAATCCATCCAGCTATAATGCTGCCCAGAGTGATTTCTTATTTATCGTGAGAAGAAAGATATGTTAAATCTATCCACACGTGGGATATATTTCTTCCCTCTGGTTCTCGTGACTGAATCAAGCGTAATGTGAGAGCCTCTTAAATATTTCTAACGTCTTCGGAAAACAGATCGGCTCCAAATTTCCAAAAATACTGTCAAAATTTCTTCCCACGGTCGGATAGCAAGATTTATGTATGAATGTACATAACGCTTGATGACTGGAAGATACAACTGGCGCAGGTTAAGTTGTTGCAAAATTATACACATCTTACTCTATAATGAATGAGAAGAGTACGAGGATATGTAGAGAAACACTCTTCCCCATCAAAGATTCAAACTCAATACTCATGTTAACAATACCCCCATATGCATTATGAAAATTTAATTTCAATAAATTGAAAAAAATGCTTAATCTAGTCATGAAATTATATGATTCGCAGATGTTAGCAATTTAATAGCCTTTTTTTCTTGCGTAAGCATAACTAGTATGTTTCTCTAATCACACAATGTTAGAAACATCTATCAGTGCATTTTTTGTGTACGATACTCCTCCTGCCACACACCCTGGAGGCGACCCGCAGGGCACTCTGCAGACACAAACATAAAATCTTGATAGACAAGGTCATTTACACTCATTGTAAAATATTTCATCGCCTTTGGAATATGAGGTAAATGGCTGGCGGATAACGGATCCACACCACACTTCCCGGAGGCGTCTTGTATGGCAATACGTCGATGCAGATGGCGTAGGAGGGCTGAAATGGGAAGAGAAAAAGAAGGATGGATGCAGAAAGAAGGAGTTGGAGATGGGAAGGGGAAATACAAAAGGGGAAAAGAAAGAATACCGGAAGCCCCGCACGCGCGATTGAAGGAGCGGGGGAAGACGCGTGGGAAGTGGATCGGGTGGGAGTTTTTGGATCGGGTTGTGGCTGCCGCATCTGATACTAAAAAAGGTTTCTCTTTCGAATTCGAAAATTATCTCTGAACGGAAAAGGGCCACCTGGGCGCCCTTCCCGTCCGTGAGATCTAAAAAAAATACGCCAGCTGGATATGTTTGTTCACGATCCGGCTCCGAAATTCAATCAAGTAAAGATGCCGTCGGCTTGAAATGAAATTCTTAATACTGTTGCTCGAGTTATTTTTTTCTCTTCACGATCGCGGTTTCGATGCAACACTATCATTTTCAAGACTTGATGCCCGAAAACCATCGATATCACAATTAGTAAGCAGTTAGATATAAAAACCATAGATAATATAATAATGCATGATAAGGATGGAAGAACATGGTGTTTACAAGTGTAAGGTAAAGAAGGAGAAGTAAGGGTTGATAATGGTTTCATCAGTTATTCGTTCATGTTTTAAAAAATTATAATAGTTTTTACCTTATAGTTTATTTAAAAAAGTGTGTCCGCAACTTAGAACCAATTCTTATGGCTACATGCTTTTTGTGCACGTTTGATATTAACCTTTCCACTTGGCCTTGCCACACGCCTTCGAAGTGGACGTGAAAGAGGCTTGAAAGGCACTCTGAAGATGTAAATGCATTATTCAGCCATTCGCTTTAAAGAAAGGTGATTCAAAATAGATGATGACTGACATTTCATAGCATATTTTAACTAGAGTTGATTGGATGAATTAATAGATCACACCGTGTGAAGAAACAAATCTAATAAAAGTAATGCCAATCTTTGATTGAGTGTATTCCATATCGCTCTGTTTTTTCTCCATAAGATTTTATAATAAACTATGGCTTGTAGTTTTGCGGTATAGAAAGCTTGTTAACACAGATCAGAACTTTGTTGTAAACATTCTGACCGACAATTAGACTACCATTAAAATATATTATAACAAACTGACAGCTATGATTGATTATTTATTGCGAATTTGTCGGGAAAAATAAATGTGCCATCGAATGTTCATGACAGTAGAATCTAGGGTACAATTTTGCTGACTATTGGTAAATAAAGCATTACCACAGTAAATACTCTTACAGTTACCAATCACACAACGACGACTAGCACGTTCGACATCATCTAAATGACTGTATTCACAGAACCATGTGGGCACATGCTCCGAGACCCTTTTTCTGGTTTTGGAACCCGGATCCCGTCTTGTAAAACTGAACGCAATACCACTTTTTCCAAAGAAATCTTAGCGACCCCTTTTTTCGTCAACTGAAATTATGCGCGCGTCTTGAGCTGGATACGAGAGCACAGCGTAGGAAGGACTGAATCAACAAAACCTCCCCTGCTCAGCCGGCGAGGACATGATTGACGGCTTCCTGCTATCGGAATAAAGGAAAGGAAAAGAACGCGAATATATTTTCGAGAGGGAACGGGGAAAGGAATGCTGGCGGTGGCAATGAATTTTTTTTTCATTCCGTTAGCGGGCATGGAAGTGAAAAGAAGGGAAGAGGAAGGGTTCCGATGGGTGAGAAGGGGGCGTGGCTGAGCGGGAGAAGTTTCCGTGACGAGGCGTGTCACGCGATATCCGACCCCCCGTTGCAGGACCGGGGTGCACGCCGGAGAGTCAGAGCAATAGTTCCTCCTATTTATTGCCACCACTGGACTGAAAACTATCACATCTAAGAGCATCTGCTATTCTTATTTAACGACCAGAGGGAAGCCGAACGGATGGCTGCAGCCCTAGTATTCTCCCTAATGAAACAAATACTGCTGCCGATCAGCAATCGAGAATAAACCCAATAGCATGAATTTCATCCTTCCTTCGCCAACGCTTTACTTTGTTTATTGATCCCAATAAGCCCTAAACAATCTAATCTAAACACTACCCATGGAGTAAAGGAGTACACACCAAGTAAATGTCATTTTTTATTGTCATGGTCATTAATAAAATAAAATATAATTCCATTTTTCCCGCGTACTATAAGAGAGCACAATAGGCAGCATAGCAAAAGGATAGGTAGAAGAAATATTATTAGAATTGTCTGTAGTGCATGATGCATGTATTAACAACCAATCCCTTTATTACTATGTACATACTAACCATCTAGTTGCATGTGACCCTATTATCTAGCATGTCTCCATGCTGTTACCTAGTTACATGTCAATAGTGCATGTTTGGTGATTTCGCCTCCTGAAACACACACCCTCGTAGTAGCTCGCAGGGTATTACGTGGATGTATCTCATTCTCTCCTGAATGACTTCGGTGTGAACCTTCGAGAATAGAATAAACCGGAGGAGGCAGAACAGACATACGGGTTTGTTACTCGCTATAATCGTACAGATGAAGTTGTTTTTGCACGTGGTAAATCATACGAGCAGTAAGGTGAATAATGGAAACCATTTTTAAAATTTGACAAAGAAACAGAGTGCGCAAAATCGCCAAATATGTAGTATAAATAGATTAAATCCGAAACAGGTTTGGCAATAAAATTAATTCCTAGGGGTGCAAAATGCATTAATTCCTCCATTGAATATCCAAAGAAAGACTGAAGTTGCTGCGATGGAATTTGGGTTCGAATTCATTGTTTTTTATGCTTAAATGCACATAACACACACACACAGATCCGTACGGAGTGGGTGGGGCCTGATTTTTCCCAAGTACCCCTATTCTGCCTTCATTGTTACACATAGACTAACATGCCAATGTCTCCTTCACCCACGAGGTGGGAGGGGGGGGGGGGGGCAAAGGGGCCCTGGACCTTCCATAGCTCTCTACAAAACTCAAATTGATCTTTTATTATCAAGTCATAGTCACATGGTAGTAGCAATTTGAAAAATAGGATAAACTCGTTTCATAATTTTACTTGATTATGACTATATTAAAGATAAAAGAATGGCTCTTTTACCTGTGCTGTGACATTAACTAACTTAGCATAGGCCTAAAAGTTTGAAGGCATGACGCAAACATTATTTGTTAATTGTATCTTATCTTTACACTAGAAAAATTAATTTACTAGATTGCAAGGAAACTTTGTTGACTATCATAGAGAAAGCAATTGGTACCTCTGAGACTTTCTTGGTTGACTTCAATGGGGATTCTCCTTTATCAACCCAGGCAGAATTATATACTCGCAAACTTTTGGAGGGCGTTACAAACTGCATTACATTAATGTAGCATGACAGCGGTAACCTTTCAAAGCCTCGTCTCCGGAAAGGAAGCATAGCGGAGTAGCATTATGGGAATTAGGCGTTCATCGTGACAAATGGCCGTTGTGGACGAATTTGTCACGCATGCCAGGCCAAAACGCGTGACAGTTCCCGAAAAAGGTTTCGGCCAGGCATGAAAAACTTAATTTAATTACGTGTTTCGCAATTCATTTTGACTAAGATAAAGAGCATTCACTATGCTAGGTCATTCATTTAACACAAGGAAAGCAGACACATCGATACTGCATTGTGCGATCTCATTACGGTTGAAACCTATGCTGTGATTTCACAGGTAAACAAATCAATTTTGGCGCAACATTTGTCATTACTTGGACCAATATGATTACCTTATTGTGCTTTATTATGTATTCATTATAATTTTATAATTATTTTGCTGTTATGTCCTTTAGGCTACCGTGAATTGCTTGAGATTAACTATATAATGCAGCACTAACACAAATGACGCTCGATGAAAATAATTTACTGTTATTAACACAATCAAAGCCTCGTGAGCCGTTTCTGACTCTTTTTCGGGTGTGCAATTAAATGAGGTATGAAAAAAATTCAATAAGGGCAGGGAAGGTGTACTTGTGATAGCAAAGGACACGACACTAGGAATAGGTGTGTCCCCACTCTACGCTTACCTCAGACTAGGGCCTGTGCCCACCCAGCCAACCCCAGACAAAGAAAGTAGACATCAGCATGTAACCCTTATTCCGCAACAGAAAAAAATGTATTCGACCATCACTCAGGGAAATCGACGAGATATGACCCAAGAACACTTGCAATTAGTGAGAATCTTAAGGTAAGAGCGGAACAGAGTACTCGCACTGAGGCCTTAAGAGGGAAGTATCGGAAGAACAATGACACCAATTTACCTCTGGATAAGTTTCATTCCCCCCTCCCCCCCCTCATTTCTCCTCCTTTCCCACTCTCCCCTCCCCCAGATCCCGCCCACACATCCTGAAAGAGGCACGCCGTTTCCGAGAATCTACCGACTCTTTCACTTTCATTCCCCTTCCGAGCCTTCTCCGGCTCTCCGATAACGGTTCTTCCTCAGGTGTGCGGAGGCGGGGGCGACCGTAGGAAGGGGGAGGGTGGACGCAGAAGAATGGCAAGGAAGAAGAAACGCGGGCTTCAGATTGCTCAGTTCGAAAATATATACTCGTATTCAGGGACACAATCTTATTTATTTTGTTTCAGTTGAAGTCACTTCCACCTCCAATCAATTCAGCCACCGATAAGTGTCAAAGCTAGATGGTACACTTACTCGTAAACGACGGTGGTGTTCCCAAGAGGACGCTGATTGCTAAGGAGTCGGGAGTAACGCCGCCGCTTATCACAATCTACGAACATGAGCGTGGGCTTTTCAATCTGCACTGTAGGTACACAATGGGTAGTAGCCAAGTGAGCAGAGGGTTGGTAGAGCGAGAGAAATATCTGGACGCTAAAGGATAAACCAATGCCATGTGATTTTCTGAGTATTTTAAAATGCTCTTGAGTGCACATACATAATTACTTGATATAAAATGAACAATAGCAAGTAGAGTGTAACTTTGTGATATGAATCAGGAAGGTTCAATATTTCCCGTAATAGGGGAGAACACGAGAGTGACAGTTTTCACTGCATCAGCAATTTTGCGATAGAAGAGATTATAAAGAGAGAGTATTAAGAAGTATTGCGTTACCAATCTACAAACACATATTATCTTGAAAGCCACCGCGAGTGTTTATGGCAGGGGGTGACCACACGCTTGGAATGCATTACAGGGAACGCGTTGATTTGGTGGCATGAGTACTGGCCTCCCATCCTGAGGGCCTGCATTCGAATCTCTGCAGTGACAGAGTTTTTTCATTGGTGTTTGAGTGTAGGACATAGCCCGTGGTTTGGAATGTTCAACTGCGGGCCTCTTAAGGCCATTCGTTTAGACAGCTAGTGCCTAGTGCTCTGTCCCTTTAGAAATTTCTAATCCTTCCCAATTACTCACCTATTCTAATGGTATTGACAGGGAAGAAGACAGGGTATGGGAGAATCCGGGCCTACATAAAAACATTTAGGAAAGTATGATTCAGTAGAGAGTGTACATAAACTAGGTACAGACGACCAAGTACATAGGCATCCGTGTTGCAAAGTATTTAATAGAGAGGGAGTCGTTGGAGCCAACTGTGGGTGAAACCCCCATACCAGAGCCCAGATAGGGAGGCCCTTGTTAACACATCCGGAAACGACAAAGGATGCACTAAATAATTTCTTGGATCAATGGTACTAGGGGCAAAATGGTGCATGTGAGCCTGACGGCTCCCGGATTAGGACTAATACGCAGAGTAGGTACGGGCGGCAGGTGGCATCATAACCGCGTCAGCTTTACAAACGTTAAGGAAGAATGAAAAAGGAAGATCAGCGAGTAGTTAATTCTGAACTGTAACCTTAATGTAAAAGATAAACAATACTGGAAAATTAGATTTACAAGGGACATGGGGGGTTAAGCATAAGATACCCTACAATTGTACGTATCAAGCAAAGTATGTACGTACCATATGAGCTCAATAAATAAGAGCGGAATGGGAAGTTGGCACTCCTACTCCCCTCGTTCATTCTTTATTATTAATAAATATTACATTACTGCTAAATCAGGTTAATTCATTAGGAAACAAAGCAACTTCACATTCCATAAAAAAACAATTTTCTGTCCGAAGTTAAGACCTTTAGGTAAGGGTAGAGTTTACCAAATAGTAAGCGCAATGGTGAGTGAAATTCACTAATCATATGGAGGCAAATGGGGGCGTTTACTGGGAACCGAAATCGCTATTTTATGCACAAAATCGTTAGCTGGAAAGGAAAAATGAATTTTAGTGAAAAATTGATCTTCTGACCAGATCCATTCGTCCAAAAATCAAAATACGCGAAAGGTGAAGCCCACCTAACGACCTGCACTTAAGACTTTTACGTCAATTACCGCTCGTCTTGACTGTTTTGGGGAAGAACGGGAGGGGAGTGGGGAAGTGAGGTCTACCAGAATATCCTGTCACATCCTGTAAATAACCCAAAACAACTGAACAGCGAAGTGTTTTCACATACATTTTGGCGTGACTAAAAGAGTCCTGAAGTTTATTTACTCATTCACAAGTTTCGATGCAGTCGAATTCGCAATGCCTTTCGAAATAGCCCGCATGGAGTCTAACAACTACTTCCATTGGAAGAATCAGCTGTGTGTCCCCGATTGTAATTGGCCGAAGGAGCTGCGCAGTCTCACAATCAGTTGGACGAAAAATAACGTACGAGTCCTTCGCTCGCCCATTTTTCCGAAAGTGTTAAAAACATCAGTTTTTCGCCTCTCATAACTTATGTACTACGAGATGGATCGTAGAACGGAAAAAAACGGATTATTATATATAAAACCTCTATCAGATTCGGATACATAAAAAATGGTGAACGACCACATTCCTTTCCCCGTGGCACCTGCTGGCTTCCAAGAAAGTTCTGGTACCCTGAAAATCATAGAGCTGAACGTGTCCGAAAGTCTCTCCTGGAATCAAACCCAGAACCTCAGGGTACACGCTCAATGCTCTACATATTGAACTGCCACACTGTCTTCAAGTACTGTACAGTTTCTTATTTCAAAATCACCATTCGGGGCATATCACTAATTCCTGCCTCCTCTTTACTAGTCGTGCCTTCCCCATAATTGTTATCGTTCCATAAGAGGAAATTTTTGTAGATGTCACGTTTGATATATAACCTCAGATATGAGGACCTTCAGATACTCATTCATTTTTCGGGGTCGGGAAAGAGGCTAAAAGAGATTGTGAAATGCATGCATCGATGTTTTTTCATCAACATCAGCGAGGAGACTCGAAGATCGGGAGAGAGACAGCTGGTCAGTGATGCTTCCTCCAAATTCCCCGCTCCCAGCCGCACTTCCCCTTACCCCTATCATGCCCCCACCCGTCACACTCCCTCAACTCCTTGGCGGACTCTCAAGGTCTTTTCTTCTCCTTCTCTACCTCCTCTTCCTACCCCTTCCCTGCTCCCCACTCTCAATCCTTTCTCCCCCTCCTCCTTTCCCAATTCATTCCCCTACCTATTCCCTTCCCCCCTCTTACTCACAAACACCCCCTGAGTTTCCACCACACTCCACACTTCCCACCACCCTCCTTGCCCCTTCGTCAAGCCGCCTCCCGCTCTCTTGACGATACACTCACGGCTGCCTCCAACCGAGAACGCTCATCCGAATATACTCCAGCCTCACCCCGCTTCGAGTTCGCACGCTGGAGGACCGCGCTGTGAGGATAACTCCTCCTCCTAGACCTGCATTATTCACGGGTAACCCAGTGAAAGTATATTCATTGCAAATATCGAGCTCACGCACTAACGCGTTAACTGGTTTCGTCGTGATCTCCCCATCTTACAAAAATTTCCTTCAGGGACTAAGCGTACGAAAATAGGATTGACTCTGCGGCTGTTGTAACTTTATGGAAGGAATTATTTACTTTGATATCCATGGGAACACTCGCTCATCATCAAAAATGATCAGGGGACTGGATTTTATTGGATACCATGAGGCTACCGACATAGAATCAGGAAGTTTTGAGCTCATGGGGTCGAGAGACAGATAGAAACTGACCAGTGATCCCAAGTCCGTCCAGCTTGTCCAACATCCCAAGGTGAGAATTATTTGGACCTGCTGTTTTTGGAATGCCACAGGTGGTCCATAATCAAACGCCCTTGTACTTCGTACTGGCCCTTTCCTATTAGCCTTTGGATGACCTAATGTAGTTTCCAAGAGATTACAACGATTATTATTAGACCTAGCTGTACTTAGATTACCTTCAGGGACTAAAATGAACTTCGATTCAATGCAAAGGTTACATTCCAAGGTAATCAGGTTATAGGCGTCTACCTGGACCTATATCTTGGACATTACATACATAATCTTGGATAATCTTTATTGAAGTGGCTCTGTTGCACTGTTACCAACTTAATTGATGAGATCGATTCTCGAAATTAATCTGACAAGTATCGCACCTTTTTAAAGATTAAAATTAATATATTCTAAATTTACAATTCTAGAGGTGCGTAAGT
Organism: Platycnemis pennipes; assembly: GCA_933228895.1. Taxonomy (NCBI): domain Eukaryota; kingdom Metazoa; phylum Arthropoda; class Insecta; order Odonata; family Platycnemididae; genus Platycnemis; species Platycnemis pennipes. The sequence continues at coordinate 85,959,282 of OW121851.1, forward strand.
ATTCAATTTTCGATGTAAAACACATGATGGTTAGCAGTGTGACCTAAAACCCATGGGCGTGCCACTTAATTCTGTTTCTACAAGAGGAAAGACATGTACCCATTTAACACTGATGGTGTAAGTTGATGCGCCTTTAAGAACAGCCAACCTACCAACCAGCGTGCAAAGTCTATTCACGGTGAACATCAACACACCCTCAAACAATGCTCGGACATGTGTAACACTGGTGTTACACATGTCTTCTTCACATACTTCGACGTAGTAGCGAAAGTTAGACGACAAATCCTAAATTGAGATTACACTAATGTTACTCGATTCCAGTGAGTTCATCCTCTCAACTCTAATTCCTTGTCTGATTTCTCAGATACTCCATACGCGGATAGTGATGGTATCTTGCACAAGGATGCCATGTGCCCCTACTCGACCTCGGGTCAAAAGATGCTAGATAAAGACAGAGAAACGAAACGGTCGGGAGGACTAGAGTATCCCACGGAAGAGAGCTAACTCCTCACGTCTCGGCGGTTACGGCCTCCGCAAAAGAGGGGCAATAAAATGTTTTCACCCGCGGCATAGTTGAGTCCCTTGTGCTGCTCACCAAATTCGCGATTTTCGAGGCAGGATTCTATGAGCGATAAATGGTTTGCCATAAAATGCAAATGCAGCACAGCCGGTTCAATCTGTTGATTCAGAGGGAGAACTGATTTATTATAGGGTACTTTAAAATACTACCCGCAAACTACGATGGTGCCTTTGATGTTCACGAAGCGCAAGCATGAACTTAGGATCAGATAAATTCCGTTTCCAAATTTTATTCAAGTCCGTAGCCCGTTACTTGTAATTGGTTTAATTCATTTCCGACCTTTATCAAGCCTTGTCATTATACATGGAAGCGAGAAGTGAAGAGATAAATATCAACACGAGGCTAGCGACTCAAATGTCTCATTCTCCTATGAAGTTCAACTAGCAGGGCAAACTTTAAAGACTGATGATTCACACTAGTCCCTCACGACAATTTAAAAAGTATCCGAGCGCCATTAATGAATTTCTAGAGATAAGAAAAATTGAAATTAACAGTATGGTAAGTTCTCTCATAAATATTAATTATATCTCCATGAAATAAAAAACAGTCACACATAAAGGTTCCCTTGGTTGTAATCAAAGCGAACAGGAACATGTATTTCCTGGAAATGAATCGGTACGTTGGTTTCTAATCCGGTTATTAACTAGTCGTTTTAAACTGAGGCCACGATATCAAATTGGCGTCAGAAAATGAATCTATGATAGTTTCTTTAAAGATGGCAATCTATGCTTTTATAATTAAAATTATATTACTTTTACTTACACATCCAATTTCCCTTAAGAGCCACAAAGTTCAAATGCATGCTCAAAGAGCGCATGAAACTAGCAGGGAGAAGTTTGCCGATCTCTGGGCTGTAGCCATCACTGAAACTCATGGGTATTCCGATATTCAGTCACCAGTGTGCAATGCGTGGATAAGGCATTCAATTGTGTTTCCACTAATTACACACGTATGGTATCTACATATTTTTGAAGAAAATTAATAATAAAAAAATGAAGTTTAATCAAGGTCATACCAGAGGTCGGTAATATGCTTCCCACAGCACATGATTGGGTCTGGTATATGGAATTAGCAAAAGTTTTCCAAAAGAGCTATTCATTGTAGGTAAAAAGATATAAATTGCAAACAAAATATTAATTCTATATTTTTGCTGTCTCCTTATAAAAAAACAGCTGTAAACTTCCCTCATTCATGTCATATTTGAGTAAGTAACATAAAATTAACGACAAGCAGAGGACAACTGGTAATCAGCAATCAAGTACCATTAAGGTATAATAATTAATTAAGATTTATAAGCCGATGCAAGAAATGGAACCACATCCTTTCCTGAATTTGACGGCCATATCAATTCAACATAGATGGTAGACCATTTGAGGAAGCGTAGAAATATTGAGTGGTTTTCCAGATTCACATCCGGGAGACCGCAGCGAAACCAGAGTTGTGTGATTATCGGGTAGCAGATATTGCCAAATTAAAATCGATCATATCGAAATATTACTATGAATTATTAATAAGTAGATATGTCGGCATGGTAAATATTTATAAGGGAAAAGTACATTGCAATCCAAAGAATAGTCTGGAAACGATACTTTACGAATTTAAAAGTATCACTATCCAAATTTTCTCCTATGATTTTTTAAAGTGCTGATGTAGCAAATATAAGAAAACGTCCATACTCGTATTTCCAATCGTTGAATTATACGAAACACTCGTACTGGCATCTTTTACTGGCATATCGTACTGGCAGGGAAAAGGTACTGGAGCCTATGCGCCTAGCTTGAATTCTGATTAGGAAGTTGATGGGAGACAAAAAGCCGTCCTCACCCCAAAGATACTTTTTACGCCGACACCCTCGGCATATGGCGAGAGAACCATTGTGATTCAAGGCAGGTAAGCGGAAAGCATAAGACTGATCGGCAATTATGGGGGGGAGACCCCTCGGGCATCCCAGATTAAACACGCCATGAATTTCTTCCGTTGCCAGACTTAGTTGACTATTCGGAGGAATGGAGGTTGTTAATGGGATGAGCACTCTGGGGGGAGGGCAAGGGCATTAATTAACAAGGGGAATTAAACAAGTAATCAGCTTTTACGTCCTTCAAGGGAGTGGGTTGCGTCACACCACGCCCGCACCAAAACTCGAGCCCCATCCGGCACGGTAGCTGGAAGGGGTGTACACGCGAGGAGGCGTCAACATTCACTACAAGCCCCGAGTCCGGTGGTAAAAAAGGTAGCATGATCACTCAGTTACTCAGTAATTCAACCCGAAGGTTGGTTGTTGATAGGTGAGAGTAGAGCTCACCCCGTACTAAGCCAATGGGGTGTGACATTTACGCATTCAGGGTAGGGGGGCCAGTTCCTTGCTTGGGCCTTACCTAGGTCACCTGCGATTTCCTACGACGTTCTGACACGTAGTAAATAGAATTGCTAGGATTTTAGATGAGGGTGTCCAGAAAGGCTCTTGCCCGGGATTTGAACCCGGGACCCTCCGGTCAGTATCTCAGTGCTCTACCCACTAGGCCACCACGACCCCAGTAGCATGACATGTGAGTTTAAAAAATTTTGACCAGCTCATGAGCAACTTCACGATTCACGAGAGCGAAATTATTAAATTAGACGGGATGATAATTTGTATTGAAAAACAAATTGAATGGGTCAGGATTAACTAGATAAAATTGATATACCGCCATGGTACAAAAACTGCACAACAACGCAATATGCCAGTTAAAATAAAGTCAATGAAATTACAAAGTTGGGGCGTGGGTTTTTATTATGAGGACTTGTGCTGAAATTATTTGAAGAGCTCATCTCTCGTGTTGTACCAATGATGTTACTAGCAGGGTTTTACTGGGCGATGTACCAATGATGTAATTATCTATAATTATGCTCCAGATTTATACACTACTCCCTTACCTCATAGTTATTTCTATAACCTAGCAATAATTTTGCCCCATTTTCCTCCTAAATTATCCATATCTTTTACCTACCCTCATGCGGTTCAAAAGTTCCTATTCTTTTCCAACCTTTCCCTGGAATCCACCATTACCCCTAAATCAAAGTTTTCAACAGCGTATTACCTTTCAACATTTCCTCATTTCACCTTTTCTTCGAATTTCTACCAACGACTTCCTTCGGCATCCGCCACTTATTCGTTCGTGTAACTCAGCACCCATCTTATCTTCTCCATCGCCTCAAAAGCCATATCTCGAAAATCTTACCTCCGTCCTCCTTCCTTAAAGACCGAATTTCATATACAAACCAACATATAATAAACAATACAATAATAAAAATATAATAAATAATAATAAACAAACAAAAATAAACACACTCTCTATCAAAATATTAACCTGTATTTCCTTTCAAAGACTTCGCTTACGGGCCAACTTTAAATCGTTATGATGAGTATTGCGGCATCTTATAATAAATATTACGATGAGATACGCGCGGAATGTAGCACTCCTTGACAATTTATTCACAGAAGAAGACTTCTTATTAATTAAGCGTCACTTGTAAGATATACATTGCGAAGCTGAATATCAATCATTTCGCATACCTACTAAAGAGTAATGACTAGCCACTATGAAGATAGGTTTAGTAAAGAGAATCTGAGCCGATACTATACCATTTCCCGGGAAATCCTATGAATGTTATATCAATAGAAATAACGGTATCAATCTGTAATTAACCAATGACTGTAGGAAAGGGAAAAGCAATTCAAAATTCAAATTTATGCATAAGTTCACTTAGCTCGATTTCATAATTATTCAGTCCCCATCCCATCCCAATCATTTTACGTTCATGTCAGCTTTCGTGAAGTCTTAAAAATTCATTAAGTGGCTTCGCAATTACGCGCTTACGCTATAATCATGTCTTGCGCTAATTTACACAAGGTTGGTTTCCCGTAAGCAAGCTGTGCGTCTTTGCGATGAAGTCTGTGGAAAGATAGGGAGGGGCCGAAAGACTATAGTTCCCACTCTGCCTTGAGAGGTGGGACCGGCAGGAGGAGTTCTTGTGCACTCAACTCACGTGCGGTTACATGGGCAAACCAATAGCTCACGCGGTCACGTGGACTGCCGTAGCTCCCGCCTTTATCATCCCAATTGTCTCGAGTGCCATCCGCTTTAAATGAACTCAGATTGGAGAATGAGATGCATTTCGATGACGGCAAACACTGTCGTCAATTCCGCCTCAGAATTTCACTCTGGCTCGGTTTTTCAGTCCTTAGAGGTAGAATGAGGGAAATAATGTGGAAACTAAGAAAGTCCACACTCGATTTTAACGTGCATGAAAATAATCCGCCACTCCTAACACGTTTATTGTGGAAACTGACCGTTGGAATAACTCACACTGTAGATCTAGGCCAACTCGATTTCAACATGCATGAAAATGATCAGCCACTCCTAAATTATTTATTTTGAAGACTGGCCGATGGAATAAATTACTCTGAAGATCTTGGTTACAGTTGAATGTTATGTCTCTGAAATGATTACCCACTCCTAAGACACTCCTGCATTATTTATTTTGAAGACTGACCGATGGAATAAATTACTTTGACGGTCTTGGTTACACTTGATTTTAGCATCTCTGAAATGATTAAGCACTCCTAACATCTTCATCTTGAAGACTGACCGATGGAATAATTCACTCTGTAGATCCAAATAATTATTCTTTTGGCGCGCTGCTACGCACTCAAGTTTCCAATAGCGGTCACTAAATTGCCAGGATTTTCATAGCAACAGCGCAGGTAATTTTTTTTCTCCATTGAAATTTTAAGGCCAACAAAACCATGCCGACATCATGAGACAAGCAGGTGATTAGTCAGAAAACTTTGAACGTATGTCTACACTCTCGTCGAAAACAATGCCTCCTCATCATAATCGATTTCTTCGAGAAAGAGATTACTTTGCCGTCAGGTGAGTGCTTCGAAATTTATTTTAATGAGGTTTCGACTCAACTCAATGAAATTCTCCGAGGCAATTCATTTCCGCATTTTATTATATCAATCCTCCAGTGGCCTTCTCTTTTTATGATCCACCTGCAGCGTATACGACTTCCTTTCTCTCGAAATCTCTCGTCACGAAGGACACGAGGAACGATGCGTTTCCGCAACGGCAATGCTTGCGGCTGAAGGTGTGTGGCTTGATAAAATGGAATGTTATACGTGTGAGGCGTAAAGATGAGTGAGTATGCGATTAGAAGCCCTACCACATAAATTATTAACGGAAACTACAGCCCTAGATGCAGGATTCGCGCAGAATACTTCAGGCTTATCGCGATGCCAAATTTCTACTTCGATAAAATAAGTAAATAAACTCTCTTGGCTATTTATGTATTCAAGTAAAATTTCGGTTGTCACTAGTAGATTATGCCACTGGACCGTAGTACCGGAGCCATTATATTAATGTCATGTAAAACTGCATGATTATTGACTTTTAAGAAAACATTATAAAAGGAATTTGTAAAAATAATTTAAGAAATTACGTCTTCCTAATGGTTATACGAAACGTAATACCAGAATTTCAGGAGATATGAACTGTATTTCGGCAAGAAATAAATGTTTGTTTCAGAACCTAACGATGGTTGGCTTTATATATTATTTATATTTGTAAAAAAAAACCTAGTAAGTATAATCCGTTTGGAAAATTCACGGCCAAAGGAAATAGCTAATTATTGAGTTTTTATTTTACTGACTTTTTAACAAAGTACGCTTTCTCGTACGCCAAGAGACTGCGCATAACCATGACGTAATTACATTCAATTCTTTATTTTGGCACTATTTTCCTCCAAGAGGTAATGCTAGAAGTATAGAGCCTACTAAGAGAGCAAAAACAGATAATAAAGAGTGGATATGTGTAAAACGTGCACAACTGCGGAAGACGGCGAAAAAAAATTTAAACAAGAAGATTCTCTTTAGCATTTTTAGGCATACCGAGGATGAAAAATTGTGTGTTGCCACACCAATGCAGCCAATATTGTCGGAATCACTATACGAGAGATAGCATCATTGTGGATAATGAGGAGACGAGTCATTAATTCTTATGCTAAAAGATTTGATGATTATACCATTATAAATATCCATTCAAATTCACTCATACATATTTTCCCGAAGCAAATTTAATCTGACATACGAATAGCGGAAACACTGGAAAGAAAGTTTGTAAAAAATACTTTTTATATGATCAACAGACTTGAAAAGAATCTTAGATGTAAAACAACCCATCCAGAATGAAATACGTTTAGTCGAAAGAATATTTAAGAATACATTGATATACTAATTAACACTAGGGAAAATGACTCTTGTAAATAGCGTATTCATTGCTATTTATCATAATTGAGTAATATGAAATCAAAGCAAGACTGTTTCATCTAAGCCTTCATGCCATTTATGACTGCATCATTAGTCTAGGAATTACGTCATCACGATTCGACTCCTTAGACTGGATCATTGCTAGAAAGGCCAGTCATCGTCATATTCAGGATGCGGTGACGTTACTCTCCGTCGCTAATAGATTATAAATCGTAGATTTAGAAAGAAAATTTACTACTAAGCTATTTTATTACTTCTAACGGCTGTAAAAATGCGGCGAAACCTAATGAATTAGCATTGCACAAGCGGTTTTAGAGTCAAGGATACTAACGATGTCAAACTGAATTTTAACTAAGCATAAAACACTCCACAGAGACTTTAAACATATTGTCGATTCTCAATGCTCAAGAAAACCCTTAAGCCCACGCATCATTGCCAACATAACTCAAAGACACGTTAATAGAGACAAAAAAAATCAAGTCATGATCTCCATCAATATTTCATCACCGCACCATAAAAATAACCTCTCAGGTTCAGGGTAGACCATTTAACTTAGTACATTCTGGAACTCACTTTCGCTTCTGGTAGATGCATCGATTTGCTGTCAAGTGCTACGTTTCCGCCTTCCTAGTAGGCTATAAATTCACTGTAAAATAAAACTCCGTTTCGTTTCACCTTCAAGGACGGTGAACAAGAACGCAATCTAAAGTGACGTTTCAACTACATCCATTACACCGTTTAAATGACGATCTTATTACTTTGAAAACGGAAAAATGAACTAGGTGATCGCACATCTCCGTCAGTACTTTTCAAAATATGAAAATTGGTTTCATAGATTTCTTAGGGCATAATTATTATTATATGTTTCCTACAAATTAAAAACAACACAAATTCTTAAACAGATTCATATTCAGTTTTGAACACTATTAATGCATAAATAAAATAATTTAGTTTTCCAATCACTTTGCAGCACAGAATAAACTCCCCGACAATAAAATAAAAAACTTCCAATGCACGTAAAAAGTTGAATTGTTCTATTCCATGCAGTCCCGCGAAGTCCTGTTGTTGCAGTACAAACAGGGGGTTATGTCATCAGAAAGGAGTTGATTTATAGCTGATGCCGGACAAAATCAGTCGAGTTTAGAGTGATAACTATACATAAAATGTAGCACTCTCCGATCGCTGTTGCACGAAATTCCCAGCATAAGGAAACACTATGGGCAAGCGTGTCATTATATAACAGGTCAGCACCGGACCACGAAACTTGATCAATGCTAAGGAATTTAATGATTAGTGAAACGGCTAAAGCAATGCAACGGGAGAATACGTCTACAAACCGAATGAGAGTTGAGCGGCTGGAGAGAATTGGGGGCAGCAGGAATGAGACAATGGAAAGAAGCTGGGAAGAAGAAATGGCAGAAGATGACGCCACACCTCCGGTCAGAGTCGGAAATAGTGCCGCCCACCTCCACTTCGCGCGAATAGGAGGAACTTCAGCATGGAGAGGACGGACTTGAGGAGTGATAACCGCGGACACGAAGAGCAAGCCACGGAGTCAGAAGACATTATCAAGGAGTCGGAGTAAGGCGCAGAGCCCATCGAGGGTAGGGCAACATGTAAGAACTCCGAAATAGAGACAAGCCGTAAAGAAGCCTTAACGACAACGGACAGCAGTTGGGAACTATTTTCAAGCAATTTCACAGCAATTCTTTCTTGCCAACATCATTTTTCTAACACAAATTTATTCAAATGTTACATCACACTGCTTTCGTATACCAGTGAAACTAAAAGGAAGAGGGTATAAACAAAGCATGAACAAAATTTAAGCATACGAGATGTTTCAGAATGATTTTTCTACTAATACGTTGACGAATTAAAAATTGCACAGTGATAAATATGAAAAAAATTTTTGCAAATAAATGCCGCGGCAAAGGCATTAAGGGCTTTTGAATTTTAGGAAGACTGATAAAATTTATCATAGCATGGTTAGTTTAATATCCTCCATTACCGCGTAAAATTCATAAATGCAATGGCTGGGTGTGTTCACCTAAAATTAGGGTGAATAATACGCAAAACGATTAACCTTTTGAATTAATATAAAACTGGCTTGATCAAAATCTAATTGGCGAGGCAGCCTCATCGATCATATTTTCCTCGCCGCATCATATGTTTGATACTATCGGATGTCAATTAAGCACCGGGTTGCGTGCACACCTATATATAGGTAAGGGTGCAACTTAGTTGTCAGGTACAGTGTGGGAGGCAACAATGTTCCTCCTTTAGAAAAAAAGGCAAAAAGATGACAGATGAGATTAACAGTTGCCAGAAATGAGGAAGCAGTGGTCATTAGCTGCGACATGAATATGATTCTGAGAATGGGCCTTGGAATAATCATATATAAGTAATACAATCGTAGATTCATTTTGTCGATGAAAATTTATTTTCGCACATTGCCTTTTTTACTGAGAGTGGAATTTAAGAAGTCCTAAAAATAACAAGTAAAAAGAAAAAATCGCATAGCAGACGTATGACGTCTATAGTATACCATACAATTAAACCAGTGTAGATGTAATGAAGCTTAGATTTTCAATCGATAGTTAAAACACAAAAGTAAAATTAGCAATATTAACTTGTAACTAAGCGATTACCACGACTGGCACACGATATAGCAGAAACGTTGGACGTTTCTGAAAATAAATTTCGTGAAGGTGCGCTTTTTTTTCATAGACTCCAAAGAGAAGACGCAAAAGAGATTAAAATGAACCCGGAGAACTTTATCGAAACTTGCGGTTTGCGGCAAAATAAAGCCAAAGAAATTTGAATCGGCGAAACGTGGAAAGAGAACATGTGCCAAGGCTGAGGTGAGCCAGGACGACCGAGGGGGAAAAATTGAAGATTGGTGAGAGGTGGAATGGGGAGGGCTACGAAATTACACTCTCTAATTTGGGGGTGGACGGAATAGGGCGCGGGGGGAGGTCGATTTTTTTGGGTGGGGATGTAGTCGGAGTAGGAGGGGGGTTGTCGGCGAATAATCGAGATGGCGTGAGGGTGGCCCCTGCTGACGGTCATGTTTCGTGAGGGAGAGTTTTGCTGCACGCGGTGAGCGAAGGAAATCGTGGTTGTGGTTGGTTATTGGTTTTGGACTCCAGGTTGTTCTGGCATATGGAGAGGAAGGCGGGTGGTCCTCGCACCCGGAACTATGCCGGCTGGAGATAGAAAAAGGTTTGACTAAGGGCAAGGTCGAAAAAAAATACCAATAACCCTGTTCATGATATAAACAGCCTGGAAATTAATGCGACCGACTTGATTAGATATGGTAAAGGAAAAAAAATGGATAATGTCACTGCGAGATGAACTGAACGTGCGCATAAGGGAAAAGTGGAAGAAGATGAAGGTTGAAAGACTCTTGACGTTGATATAACTTATTTTTAGCATCACAAACTGATGTACATTTTATGAAAGTGATATTGATTTAGAATTAGCTTCATCCCGTGAAATGCATGTAAGAGTTGGAAAGTTTTATCAGATAATAACCTCGCTCCTAATGAAGAATTTCACGAGCACAGGTTACAGTGACTGTATAAACAGAATTTTATCTGTTTAGGAAATCCTCCAAATAGATAACAATTATAACTAGAACCAATAGTTAACTTCTTTTTCGTCCCTGCCTTTTTTCGACACATTCGTAATAAATCTCTTGCTTGAAATATGGCAGAACGCAGGACGACTCAGAAAAAATAATACAATATTTGTACGAATAGTGAATTACAACTCCATTCTGTTACCTTTATACCTATTTATAATTGATAACTAACAACTCTATAACCAACAGTGTACAACCATGCATTCCCTTTCCACTTAACAGCACAACATAGTATAACTTACTTCACAGTACTCTCTTAACTCGGGTCCGTCAATGCCTGAGCTAATATTCGTCATCCGGACACCCACCGCGCGACATTTCCTGGTGACAGTTCACAGAGTGAGATGTAAACGGAAGCTCATGAGCCGGATTGAAGAGTGGGGATTGATTTCGCGAATATTAACGCGGCACCACTTCTTACTGGCAGGAGGCATATGCGTGACTGGCGCTAATTTTGCTTCCCGCCGTGAATTCGCCTCCACCATACAGTCGTACCTGCTATAGATCCTTGCCAGCCAGGCGTCTGGCCATCCGCCACGTCTCGGAAATTACGTTTTGGCGAATCATAATGAGTGGAGTTGGAAGCGGACATCAGTCGCAGTTACAACGAACCATTCCACAACGATTGGCTACTGGCATTTACCAATCAAAGTAACACATTCATATACCTATAGACATATTCGTAATCAATCTCTTGCTTGAAATATGGATGAACGCAGGACAACTCAGGAAAAATATACAATATTTATACGAATAGTGACTTTCAACTCCATCCTGTTACCTTTATAGCTATTTATGATTGATAACTATCAACTGTATAACCAACAGTGAATGCATGCATGAAAACGTCACTAATCTCAGAGATCTAACAAGTTTAGAAGAGTAATATTACGCCCAACACTCTGATAGAGAAATAGAAAATTAATTCGTTTACAGCATTTGGATTAGCAACTACAAAAGTAAACTTTTTTGGAGGCAACCCACTTAAGTATTGTTGTAAATAGTAATTAATAAATCAAACTAACTCAATTCAAATGCACATTAACTTAATTTTGCGAATATTTTAAATTTAGGGATATTCAACTAAAGTATTCACTATTTTTGGCAGGCGACATTTTATTTCTAAATTACCTCGCCGGGAACGAAGAAACATTTTCAGAAGCCGTCACGTCAGTCAGTATAGCAAGTGATCTCTTTGTCACTTCAAACAGGAGATATTGAAATCTGGGAGATATTCAAAGTTTTGTGGAATATTACAGAACTTAGTTATTACTTTCGATTATGGAAACATTCCAAAAAGTGAAGGCCGATGTTGTTTCTATGCTTCAATCAGGAGAGCTGATAAAAACGTCAAAAAGACGAAAAAGGAGGGGACTTCGAGCCGAACGCGAGGGAATGAACCAGTGCCTCTTTGAGCTCTCTTTACACGTGTACCAGAGGATCTGCAAACAGCTACCCACGTCAAAATCGATTGAGGGAGGGGGTGAAGCGGAGAAGGCGAATTTTTTCCCCCACCGCTCGATTACGTACGAGATATCGGCAGAGGGGAGACGGGAGTGATCTCGCACCCTTGTTTGTCGTGAGCACACACATCGCGGGGAGGGGCTGGGCGAAAAGGGGTGGGGGTGGGGGGGGGGGCGTCGAGGAAAGGGGTGGTACTTTCCAGGGGTGGCCATGTGATCGCTTCCGGAGGGTGTCGCTCCCGGTGCGATTCTCCGGAGTCGGGCGGGTGGGTAAAGAGGAGAAGTGCGAAAAGACAAAGAGTTGCGCAGACGCCTCTCAAGACGTGCTAAAAATGTTGAAGCGCGGCCACGGAGGAGAAGAGTCAGAGGATGGGGTGGAGGGAGTCAAGGAGGTGAAGGAGAGGTTAAAGAGCCACCACCATTAATACACTTTCTAAAGAAAGAACTCAACTAGGCTGGGAATGACGGCTGAGGCACGGAGATTAGCTGTTAATCGCTGCGTTTCCGGGTCACTTAACACGTGGACGGGTTTAGAGGAGATGAGAATAACCTAAGGGGTGACTATGTAAACTTGATCATTTTATTGACACAAATAGAGGGGTTTGGCACTTGCTCTTGCGAATAAAGCGTCTCGTTCGAAAATATATGTTTAAAAAACAATACAGATTAAAATAATTATAGATTCGTATAAAATAATATAAATATACATAAAAAAGTACAGTACAAAAAAATGTAATGAATGTTTCAACTGAATATTGGGGAAATTTTGAATATGCACAGGCGATCGAGTTTTCAAAGCATAAAATACCTCATCTTAGAGTGCAGTGAGGACAACGTGCAGCTCCCCTCTTTCAAAAATAAGATACATTTTTTAAAAAATCCATCCAACCCAACTGTACATGTCTTTCTTTTGAATGTAAGGTATGCGGTTGCGATACTTTATGCGTATTTTATAGAGCTTCATTGGGATTGAGGATCAAAATACATTATACAGATATATCCCAAACAGAGTCCGTGTGTGAAAAATGAAGCTTACGTAACAAATAAGTACGATTTGTTTGTTTATGTTAGAACGAAACATTTCAATCGATCGAGGGTCTGATACCACAATTCAGCCAAAAAATATCGCAACTCATCGGTCGGCTTGTATCCGTGAGCACGTTTGGTGAAAGTCGGAGATCTCGTGTTGAATTGCGAACCAGGTGACAGAAGCTCGAATGAGAAGAAATTATGCAGGAAAGAGTGAGGTATGGGGAAATCCTGAAGACGGCAATGGGGTTTTCCATTTTCAAGGAATACTGTTGCGTGCAATAAAACGGCGGTCAGGATTGCATGTCAATCTAGATTGCTGCAACCCATAAGAAGAGAACAGCAAACACGATGCAGTTCACGTCCAATAAAGAGCTATGATATGCACCTCACCTTTTCGAGAGTGAAAGTCTAACCACATGACACAAGGCGAGCTATGAGTTCAGCGACAATACGTAACCAATGGATAGAAGTCAATTGAGGCCTTTACCACAGCGGATGTTCAAATGGAACACGATTATTAGAAAATGAGAATTTGGTGTTGAGATTTAAAATTTAACATAAGAATTTTGCGCGATTTCATAATTTGGTGATGAATGTGGGCAACTACTTCTTAAAGACAATTAAATTTGATGCCATTTAAGCGACGTTATAGAAAAGGAGAAGTCGCTGATTGTTTCAATCTGATAAATAGCATTTGCCCGAAGAGGAGAAATTAATGTCATGATTATTCGTTTCATTTGAAGCGGTTTCGTAAGTTATCCTTCGTAGTTGAAGAATCAGGACGGCATTCCCTTTTGAAAGAATTTTCATACAAATCTGGTAGATCAATTCCCAAATTACTGACCTATCTAAAGCTCATTTATCTATTAAATAAATACCTCCTCCGTAAGAACTTCACTCAATTTGAAATCCCACAGGTGCAAAAGTCCGAGAAACCATCCCTGGTATGATAAAAGTTCCGCCTGAATCAGGGGTTACGTCAGGGGTAAAACGTTTCAGATAAAAATTAAGTGAATTGATGGAATAAATCTTGGAATCGGAACATGAAATACGAATTCCGGTGATGGAGATGTTCAATCTTACTCGTGTTGGTGAATATTACATGAAAGGAATCGCTTACTTCTACTGCCCCACAGCTACCACACCAACCGGTAGAACACTATTGATCTAAACTAGCCAAACGAAAAAGCCAAAGAAAATATAATTACCAACTATGTAGGAGTAAACTTTATTCTTGCAACTGTTAGCGCCTAAGGTAGTGAAATGAGTCGACACATGTTTTTTGTGGTATCAGGATATCCTGGTCAGTTAGAGTGGCTTACTAGTTCAAGTGTTAATTCATGAATATGGCAGTATCTTAAAACGTCTCAGAGCAAATAAAATTATTAAGATTGTAGCTCCCTTTTGAGTCGATGGATTGAACGGAAAGCACTAAAAAAACGCAACTCGCGACCGAGACAAAAGATTTAAAATTACTCAGAATTTGTCCGTGATTTGAATCGAAGGAGTGAACTTTAGATAGAAATATTGCCAAGTTATTGCCAAGCATAGCTGCCAAGAACCTAATTACGCAGTGACTTGAATGAAGGCCCAACGCACATTTAGCCATTGATATGAGGAATGAATGCTCGAGGACTTACGAGGAAAAGCGATCCCTTTCAAATACTGACAGCCTCTACAGTTAGTCTCCAAAAGGGCATATCTCCGAAGAACCTTCACGGAGGCTTTATGAACTTAAGGTGGAGAGTATATTTGAGGAAAAGCCTCCTTAAAGATTGTGGGAGACCTAAGTGTTTCCCTTATGCCTACAAGATTCTTATCAAAGAACAAGATAGAAAAGCAAGTAGAAAAAGGCTTCCAGTTTCCAATTCTAGAGGAAGAGAAACACTTCCCGTTAGAGAAATCCTGGTAGGTAACTATATGGACTAACGAGTGAGTAAGTATAAACTTACGAGCTGAGTGAATCGATTTTCCATCAATTCAAGCTCTGTCGATACATTCATTTCGTACATTAGTTTTCCAAAAATAAAGCTGCCAAACTTTGCCTACACAAAAGTTAAGGACGGAGAATTTGATTCAACGGCAATTTGGCATTGACAACGAACAAGTATCAAAACAATCCCACTCCGGTTAGAGCAAAATTCTTTTGCTCCTTTAGGTCAAAGTTGTATATTTTCATAAAGTCTTTTAAAAGGAGGCATATCATATAGCCTGATTGAAGTGACTTGTTAGTATTTCCAACAATGTATGTCAGTACATCCCGACCAATTTCTACGCTTTCACGCCAGTTTCAATCAGAAATAGAATTATGTTTCTAAGGTTCTCTGTTTATATTGCAAAATCTAATGTAACTTAATGAGTAAAAGAATCCTAAGCCATAGAATGGAATTCTAACAAAAACAAATTCCATGCCCTGGGTGAGATTCAAGCCCACGAAAATTGCGTTTCCATGACGCTTTACAGACTTCACTACAGTACCCGGCACCATTTTGTAAAAAAAGGCACAAAAGTGGCTTAAAACACTGTCTATACGCATTGACATGCTTTTCGTGTAGGTATCTATATTCCCTTACTCGGCTTTGCGACACTATTATTACAGCTATAACGCACCAATAGTGTAGCTTTATGTTTAGAATTTATTTATACTGAGAAATATGATAGTAAAAGTATATTGAGCCCAACACACTTCAACAGATAAGTCATAATGTCACTGAAATCAGTATATTTATTGACGGTAGTTAAAAAAGTAAAATGTCTTTAGAGTTTTCGCTCACTCAGTCAAACATCAGTAGAGTTGAAAAGTGAGCGAAGGATGAACTGCAAACTCAATGCAAATTGCTCATTATCATTTAACTAAAGAGAGATCGAATTAGAGGATGACATTCTATTCCTGATGAACAGAATCCGAGTCGAGTCGCATTCAGAGTTCGAATGATTCTTTGTCTTTTAATATCCATCCGAGTTAGTATCTACCTTACCAACATCTCTCGAAAACCCTACTGGCTCGAAAGCCTTGGATGAAACGTGAGGGTAGGTCAAACCTATTTGATTCGTGACTAGCTTATTTACATTTCAATCCAAAACGGTTGCCAAAATACCTTTTTATTTGTTCTACGCCGTGAAAGACCTCTTCATCGTGGACAGTGTTGTGCGATGATCTCATTATTTTCTCTCTTTCTCTAAGACAGCGGAAGATCTTTACGCATACAAGAAAATATTTATGTTTGACGGAACCACAATAACATTTTAGATTCCGTTCGATGATCCAGAAAAGAATATTCGGTGTAATGCGGACTCCCCTTGGTCATTCTCTATTCAAATGCCGCGGCTTAGGAGTACCGCATATTTATAATATTTCCTTTATTAAATATAGTAATAGAAAACTACTCTTACTACCAAATGAGAAAAAGCACCTGAGCAGTGAGTGAGTGAGAAACTTTTAGGATGAATACAAGTCATATGGAAACAAACAAAACACATGAGTACTTCATTAGGAAAATTTAATAAAATTAGTTATAAATATGAATATTTACTTGATCTAATTAGATCCCACCTGCCACATGAAAATGTATTACAACACTTATCATTTATTTTGGTGCATTTTTGACCAGATGGAACAACTAGGGAGGAGACTGGATTGACCAATTTTGAATACGAGGATACAGTATGGTATCACTTCTTTTGTTTTTTTATCCTGCGAAGTATTTCACGTGGAGGCCACGATACATCGCCACAAAGCGATGCGTTCAATTTTGCTAGTAGTGTACATTCCTCGCGCTCGCATAACTAATTCCCCCGACCACACCTTTCCAACAATACACCACCGCCTTAGGCCGCCACTCGACCAATCTTTCTTTCCTCATATACCCACCCCCGCTCCTCATTCTTCCCCGCGGGGGACGGCTGACTACCCCCGGGAAAACGGGGCGTGCCACGGGGGATCCAATTTTAGCCTTCCGGACCACAGTGATTGTCGAAGAGGCGGGGAATGCTGGGAAAGCGTGAGTTCAAGTATCTCGAGAGGGCGGGCGCCCTTCCCGAGGGAGATTAAAAGGACGACCAGCCGCTCGCGAAGAACGCTAAGGCGAGTCGCACGCTCCGGAGCAGCACTCAGGTCGCGTCCTTCTTCCTGCCTTGAAGCGAGCCCCAACTAACGCCCGGGACAAACAACGGCGCCCCCATTCCCTCGCATACAAGGGTGCTGAATTCAAGATTGCGCTCGCACGAGCATCTGGAATCGCTGAAATGCAATGAGCGGGACGTGAATGTCTCTCATGGCAGTGCGATATAATATTAACAACGGAAAAAAAACTGCAAACAGGTAGAATGCAATTCGTGCATCTGTGATCAGGTCGGAAAAGCCGGGAGAACAAAAGGTCGCGGGTTCGATTCCCGCTCAGTATATGACGTTGTGTTCGTCTTAGGATTAAGTCAGGTTATAAATCGATTGGAGCATGTGAGGTAAAAATTTCGTAAAAGGCCGTAACATTATGGGGGACATTAGGTTAGGGTCTTGGATTTTTAACCTTCCCTAGCCATCCAGCCGTAGACAAGTTCTTCATGCACCGATTGGAACACCTTAAAACTTAAACCTACCTCTAAGGTATTTTCTATTACACACAGAAATGAGGAACAAGTCTGATCTACAGCCACTCCATTTGGCCTTAGCTTGGATGATCTAAGGAGCTTCAGATTGGAGGTATAAACTATCTCGTACGATAAGACATGGTCTAAAAACCACCCGCGATACATAGGCATTTTAGTTTAATGGATCATCAAATAGCATATTGACATTGCATATCATATTCAATATCAACCAGTCCTGTCGTTTCAGCGACATGTATTCAAGTTACAACGATTCTATTTTTGTTCGTTTCCTCTCCGGCGAGCAAACGAATATGTACAGTAGGGGCTATATTGCACTGAGTGGACTTAAATATTCCTGCAGTTTCTAGTAAAGCTAGGCATTGATCATTCATCGCAAGAAAAATAACGTATCGTTTCGATTTGGTTAAGAATTTTGAGTTTTAAATCCGTTAAACATTGTTGAACGAATTTCCAAATGTAAATTGGTTTGCCTCCACATCCGATTACACTCAATCTAAATTTTACGAGCACCCGCATTTGATAGAATTTTACTACAAAAATAAAACAGTTGAAGGAGGGTGTTATTTTTGGCAAGCTCATATATCCAAAGCTTAAGGTTTTCTTTCTTCAAAGAGGTAATTTGAGACTTGTAGGACTGTCGTGTGAATAACGTTTGAAATTCCAGTAATTTTTTATTATTACGAGGGTCTAAGTGTGACAGTTATTGACAACTTCCCTGAAATAAATGCTCAGCATTAATGATGTTAATGGGCCGAAAACTTGACAACCTTCCTACAGTTAATGGCATTCTCAATAGTTCCAGTACCACTTTCGATCCATGGTGGATATTTCTTATCCCTCAGAAGGGTCCTCTTCCTCCCTAATAAAAACAAAACCTAATGTCTTGAGGCTGAACAACTGTAGCTAACTCCCCAAACAAGTAAAAAATATTCTTTAAAACACGGTGAAAGCTTTCCCCGGCCCACGAGGGATTTCCGTGGTTTTAAACACGTTTCCAAAATTCTTGGGTCAACCAAAAAAATAAAAGTAACAACTGGTGGTCCGCGAAAATTAATGCACTCACTGAAACAAGTGCTTTCTCGAAGAACGATTTACAATACGAAATACTGAATTCTCACGGCAGGAGGATCTGGTTGGTTGGTTAGCAATGGTTCTTCCCACCCCAAGGGCCCGAGTTCGAATCCTGGCGAAGATAGAAATTTTTTATGAGATATTCCGGTCGCCACGTGAGAGTCGCTGCGTGAAGAGCACTTCAATTTCGGTACTCCGTCCGTTGAATGGACCGTAACCGTTAACCCCTAGGTGCCGTTCGCTCATAGTAGGCTAATGCCGACATCGG
Organism: Platycnemis pennipes; assembly: GCA_933228895.1. Taxonomy (NCBI): domain Eukaryota; kingdom Metazoa; phylum Arthropoda; class Insecta; order Odonata; family Platycnemididae; genus Platycnemis; species Platycnemis pennipes. Next base: position 85,978,254 of record OW121851.1, read on the forward strand.
GTTTCTCTCCGTCCTTCTTCCGTTCCCTGAATAATATTGCATTATTCATCTATCCTGAAATTAGCGCAAATAACCTAAACTGTCGGTCGACTCCCTCAAATAATCATGTAACTAATATTTCGTTTGCGCTATTCGCAGAAAACCAAATACTCATCGACAGCAGGTCCTTTACTCGATCCATTGAGAAATTTTAATCAATTGGAGAATGAATAAGTTGACTTAGACATCTGAGTAAATAGAGACTCTCTCATCATCCAGATTCGATAGGTTTAGAAGCGAAATGGTAAATTATCCTACCTGGGAAGCCTTTATGAGTAAGAATCGAGATTCACATGCACTAGCGGAGAGGCTGATACGAATTGGGGAGATTTGATCCGATGGAGCGGGGGTGGAGGGAACGAAGGCCGAAAGGGCAAGAAATATGAAGGGCGACTCCGGGACACGAGCATGAGTTGCGGAGTGTGGAAGCAGGGGCGGAAGTATGGGCCGTTCTTCCTCAAGGGTGTTGTCGTAGCGGCTGGAGGGATTAAGAAGGGCGAATGAATGGGGGGAGGTTGGAGAAAAGATCGATTCTGAGGGGCGAGAAGGGTGTGAGGAAGTGAATTCTTCGGATGTCAAAGGGGAAGGAGGAGGCTTTTGGGAAAGGAAGCGGAAACAAAGGGGGCGGAAGGAGGATGGAGTTACACAAAAGGGGAACAAACTTCTTAGGAGAAGGGAGAACTATTACCGGGTGGCCCCGATCCCCGTTCCCCCAAGAGGATTTGAAACTCGGTTTGTTGCCAAGCCGTGTCACCGGTGGAGGAAGTAATACGCTCCGGAGACATTAACATGTTAGGTGCAAGGTGAGGTTAATAATACTTACGAGCACTTAATTATTATTGTTTACCAGTTTGGCTATTAATGGGAGAAAATAAACTTATTTAAAAAAACAATCCAGAATACATTGCTGCGGCGAATACTCATAATTCATTAGGGAATTTAGCGTCTCAAAGTTCATCCTCATCAGAAGTCAACAATCCTAAAATTGGTTTTACGCAGCTCTCCACTCAATTTTCCTATCGGCTAACGTTTTTATATTTACATAATTCTTCTCTTGCACGTCATTCACTACTTGTTCTATATATCACATACGAGGCCTTTCTTTTCATTAATGCCATTCTCTTGTCCACCGATAATTGTTTTATCAGGCCATCATGTCTCAAGATGTACCGATTAAGTTATCCAATTGTCTTCACAAAGTGTTCATCTGACTTCTTTTTCCTCTCATTCTAATTAGGACTGCTTCTTTTGCCACTCGGTCAATCTATTTTATCATCTTTATTCATCTGTAGCACTATATTTCAAATTCTTCCAGCTGTGACTTCTCATAGTTCCATATTACAACGCTGAAAATATGTATCTCATAAATTAATGAATATTCTGAATTGATCATTTAAAGATTCCCTCGAAAAGGTCATGACTTGGTAAACAAAATAAAAATAAATCTTTTAATAGTAACTCCGCGTGAAACGAAACTATTCGCCAGTCGCCATGCGTATCAAAATCAGATAACACTCCTTTGCGGCATTGAGGCTCGGACGTTAACACTTAAGTTCCTTTGCGCGATTCAGCATTTCAATTAGGTCGCTTGCAAAGGAAATGTCGACTAAGGAAATATTTCAGAGAAAACAATGACGAACTATTTGAAAGGGTTGGTTTGGTGTGGTGGAGTACTGGCCTCAATTTCCGAGTGTCCGGGTTCGAGTCCGGGAGTTGCAGAGATTTTTCATTGTCTTACCGGTCCCCTCTTAAGTGTTGTGTGGTTACTTACTCTGCATTACTCTGCTAAGTAGAGTACTCCGTCCATCGGATGGAATGTTTAACCGTACACCACTAGGCGCATTTCGCGAAGAGTCGGTTATTGCCGACACTGGGTTTCTCTCCACCCTTCTCCCGCTCCCGAAAAGAAATTCCAACCCCTACCGTAAAACTCACCTTTCCTAAATGACGCATATGATCGTAGTGTTCGGTCGCCTCTCCTGAAAAACTACTAACTACAACGAAATATTCGACGCTTTTTTTATTCGTTACGCGAAAGATGACTCTTATTCGAGATTTTTTCGCAAATTTTATCGGAGACAAGGGTGAGGCGAATGATGACCAAAACAAGCCTAAAAAGCAAGAACTTTAAACGTAACGCATGGTGTGTTGCTCCAAGACCCTTACGCGGGAAATGATTGGTAAAAAATATTACCGGAAATGCAGAGGAATCCTGTCGGGGAAAAGTATCGCTATAAAATTTTTTTTTTCTGCTCGAAGGACATGAGCCTCGAACGAATGGACTGAGGAAATGGCCGCGAGAGTAGGGAGAGGAACATTTAAAGGTTCGAGAGGGAAAAGAATTGGGGCGTGTTTACCAGGAGAAACCAAGGAGGACTCAGTGAAGAGTGACGGGAGTAGAAAGATTAGCCCTGGACCCGAACATTAATATATGTATTTATCTGGAATGGCTAGACGGACCTCCGGGCACTCTATATCCTCTGCCGTGGTGTGGAGCCTACCGCCGCGGAGCAGCCACAAGAGCGTCTACGGAGAGACAAGGGGCGGCTGCTGGCCCACGACCCTGGAGAGGGTTATAGTGAATGGGGTAGTAAATTTTGGGAGGTTGTCTGGGCAACGAAGAACAGGAGCACTCGAGTCTCAGTTTCCGAGTGCCTCTGAGTAGCAGTCTGCAGATAAGGCGACTCTGGAAAGAGACCCTTCTTGAGGAGCTACGAGCGACGGAAGGAGGGCGCTTTAAATCACCAGGGGAATAGGCGGATAGTCCGGAAGAGACTTCCTACAATTTAATAATTTTTTACGAAAGATATTCGTCTAACTCAGACTTAAGAGAGTAGAAGGATACACAATGGCACGACAGTGACGCCTTGTCTTAGAAGTTCAGAGTCAATAAGTACGGGAAGTAACTACCCAACTCCAGTGTTTTAATCTTGTTCCTCTGTCGTTATCGGCCAAATTCTTACCTACGGTTGTCTAATTGAAATTAAAATGGCAATTAATGACATATTTCATTTGCGTAAGGAGTTTATTTAGAGTAAGGAGATTATTTAGAGTAAGAGTTTAGAGCAATTTACCATCATTAAATATTTTTGCTACATGAAAATAAGCGAAAATTCTCTGGCGGAGGTTTCGCTTTAAAAATGGTGGTGTTAATTATGCAGACGAGGAAAAAACTCACCGTGCGTAAGGAACTACAGAGAGTAAAAATTACGTATACGGTTGAGAATGCCAAAGCATTCATGTTCCGCCTGCTCTGATACTCTAAAAATCGCATCAAGAATTGAGGGGAGGGCGGAGAAGGTGTTCAGACATAGACATAGGGTGAGAGACATAGCGCATAAACTGTAAATTGTTTAGGTAGAATACATATGTGCCTAATTGCAGGCAAGGTCTAACCGCAAACCAATATTGTTACAATCCATTAGAAGATGATGATTGAGTCCAACTGGGGTGGTACAAGTGACATCGCCGAGGTCTGAAGCCAGTACCACCCCATTAGCAATCGAAAGTTCTATCGAATACGCCCCAGCACCTACCTACGAGGCCGGTGCTGGGGCCTATTTACTCGTATGTAGATCTATTCCCAAATTAATTTCCAGCCACGAAAATAGTTGATGAAAGGAAATTGCAGCGGAATCCCATTCCTTCCACCCTTTTCCCCCTCTTTAACCCTTCATTTCCTCGTATCTTGAAGGCCTTCGGAAGAAATGTCGTCCACTCCGCGCCGAAAGGTTCGCTTCGGTGATTGCGGGAACCCTTCTGCCAAAGGTGACTGAGCGGCGATGCTCTCAGCTCCCTTTAAAAAGTTACGGACGCGAGACAAAAATGGGACGATTAGTGAGGGTATTGGAAAATTTCCCACACGGCAATTTGAGTACGACATTCCTGGAAATTTTCCAACGCACTAAACCAAATCTTTTTCTTTTAATAATTTCGACTGAATAGTTTAGTCATCACATTCATGACTCCAGGGAAGGGATTAGCCCGAACCGCATCCGTTCGGCAGACATAAGTTTTTATTATGTTTGGCTAACCGATTGTTAAAATAGCACTTACTAATTTTCATTTATATTTTTAAAACACTTTCTGATCTCAAAATTAATTTTGTGGTCCTCTTTCGTCCTTATATCTGAGCGTTAAATTCATGAAATATCCCACTACCTTTCAATATATTGGTATAATGAAAGGTATTGGTATACCAAAAGAAAAGGTACTGGTATACAGTAAGGGTTGGTATAAAATATACCATATTAATAAAAATTCATTAGGGCAGAGTAACGGTTGTTAAATTATTTGAATCACACCACTGAGCAATTCTCAAGAATCAAAACCGATATTAATTTAGATCAATTAGAAAAATTACGTGGGAAAAAAATAGAATGAGAAGTGCAACCAGTGGATCACAATTGCATTAACTGGGGAGAAAATTTAAGAATATAATGTGTTAAGCATGAATAATAACACATTTACAACCCTAGAATTTTGGAGGTTTTAAATTGAGCCTATTTAAGTGTAATAGGCTTCCCATATTACTACTCGCCGAATACTGATCCTTTCTACGCATGGGTTTTACAATACGAAGAAAATAAAATTAGTGCAGCAGGGCCGAGGCATTAAAAAAAGCAAGAAACGAAACGCAAGAATATGATATATATTTAACGCATCACGATGCTGCGATCTGAACGTGACAAATCGCCAAAGGCTAATGGATTGTCCAAGAATGACGCCAGGCTGTAAGAGATTCGAGGTAACCGAGGTGACATATGAGTGAAGAGTACATCTACATCTACACAATACCCTGCAACTCACCATAAAGGCGTGAGACAGGGGGTGAATTCACTCCAAACATGCATTGCATAACGCATAAAAGGGATTAGTAATTACCTATACCTATTCTAGTCTACACTTCACAATATAAAAAAAAGATAAAACTAGCAAAGAGTAGCACGCAGAATGACGTCACTTCAGTGCCGCACATGAGAATCGTGCCAAATTTCCGCTGTGCTAGACTTATTTTCATCTACTTTCTCCCAACCAGTTACTAAGATTTCACCGGTCAAACAACCGACTTAAAGAACCATAAATTAACTGGTTTTTGAAGTTTTTAACCTTAGATGATGACCTTAGAAGATTAACCTTAGACAAATTTTCCTCTGCCGTTTGTTTTTCGTGATTATCCTGGATGCCGAAGGTCTTCACTTAATGATTTATCACGCCAAGCGAGAAAGCAAAGCTAGCAAAAAAAGACAAGAAAATGAAAGAAAATTCTTCCGAAGAATGGTACCGATTGGAAATAGTGACTTCACCCAGCGTGGAGGGAGGGTGTGAATTCTCTCCAAAGGTCACGGTCATAGACGACAGAAAGAGGGAGGAGGGGACAACAAAAAAAATGCATAGGTATGGCATCACTTATGAAAGTAGTGAAAAACGTAAAGAGCTAAAAGATTAGGCGGAGGCTGGAGCGTGCGAAGATTCCCATTAATAATTCATTTTATTATTCCTATGATCACTGTTTCTCACTTAACGATAGTATTCATCCAAAGGTTCCCCCCCTAAATGCTGCAAGCGCCAAACGATTACTTTATAACAGTCACTGTATCAAAATAACCAATTTCTCATCATAGGGTTTGAGTTAATAAAACCATCAAAACTGAGAATCTTCGAGGGCACAGACAAAGGAACGTTTGTTTATACTGCTTTTCCCTAATATTACGTAGCGAAATAAAAAATTACGACGCATAAAAAATGCTGAAAATACTAGCGGCGATAAATTCCTCAGAACAGTTCGTCACTTCCTGAGGTTATCGCGGTCGGAGAGCATTCCGAGCATTCCGGGATTGCCTCGAAATGACTCATGCCCTGCTATCGCTGCTAAAATTTGCTTTCTCCCGGAGAAAAATGTAAAACATGCACATTGCCGCAAAGGGTAATATTTGGTGCAGTCGATGTCGATGATGCGCTTTCCTATTTCCCCAGGAACATAGGAATTTCTCGACGCCGGGGAAAAATTTACGAATTCTCTAAAATTACGAGTCAACTAACATATATAAGGACTACATGCAATGATAAAATTTGATTTGACACCTTAGATTAAATGCATTTTTATCCTACTTTGAACAGTTAGGAGAATTCTAATTTAAATGACGGAATATTTTATAATTTCGAATGCTGAGCATCAGACTTGAACCATATTTCATCAAGTAATGAGAAACAGGCATGGTTTATTATCACGGCATTTAAATAAGATATAGGTCCTAGTGTGGGACCTATATCTATAGGTTTAGTCACAAAACGATTATTTATCTCGATCATCTTTCAAAAATAACAACTAATTTTCAGTCTCTTCTCAAGGCTAACAGAGTGCAATAAATATCAACGTCGCCTCCTCGATGTATATTTTAGATAGGAAGAATTATGTAGTTTCGAGCGATTTATAGGGATGCTCAGTAAGGATATGCTAAAGAAACGCATTTTAATAAAAACAATTAAAGTCGTATTGCTTGAATCACAATTATTGGAAAGAATTTTAACATGCGACTGCCATGAAGTAAAATTTGTGATATTTTGTCATGAATTAAGGGTAAATGTATGGAATGATTGCTACAATTTGATTTCTGCTCGAATTGTTATGGGTCAACATAACACATCCTGAATTAGCCAAGAATTTAAATAGTTAATCTGTCTCGTTCCTTCTCCGACATTTCACTCGATAGTAATGCTCATTGTGAGACTCATCGATGTGCCGCGGACGAGATCTATAGATTTACTGCGAGAATGTCAACCGTATACATTGTATCATATATTCTTTGAAGAAGCATCCCTGCATCAATACTTATCCACAAGCCTCCATGAAACACTGAGCCCGCGAAGGAGCAACTAGATAATCACTCATGTGCTTCCGAAGCCTGAGATTCCTGATTTCCAGTTGAACGCCTATCGACTGCAATTAGCGCAAAGAGTCCTTCGGCGGAATAGAATGAAATTCATCCCACAGCGGTACGTACGGGACGTCCCGGTTTCCGCGATGACGACCAGCTTCCGTGGAAACCAGTTTTCTACGAGTTGCGTCTCTCTCTCTCCGTCTGATTCACGCACAAGAGCGAAGGGGAAGGCTGCAGAGACAATAGGACCGCATGCCCCACAGTGCTCCTGATTACGAAACTCGCTTGATAAGCAGGTGTCCCGTGACGGCCAGGCAGCTGAGGTCATCTGCATGGTGGAACAGCGTGACTAGCGACCAACCATCATCTCAGCGGAGGGGAGGCGCGGTTCCCGTGCCATTATAATTCATGACGGGGGAGAAAAAATGAAAGAGCGCATTGCTAACATGATAACTGCGCTCGGTGACAAGTCCGACGAGGAACGTGAATCAAAAGAGTTGACGGAAGTCTTGATGATGCTGATTCGGAGACAGCCAGATGGAATCAATGCACTCGTGTGCAGTCATTGGAAACGGAGCATATCGCTTTCGGAGCCATTCCATCGATCTTCCTCACGCGCCCAGATTCTTGAAGTGATGTGAGTGTTGACGCGGATGTGAGCGGGAAAGTGAGCAATGCCTTGAGTATAAGGGGAACGCGTCGGGAACCCTTAGATACGCACGGAAACGACCGCCAACGCATTCCGACGATCAGCAAGTCAGTTTGGCCGTCGTTCAAAAGTAAACATCATCATTAGAGAGCTATCCTCTCCCAGGCAATCTTCAATTCTTTCATGGATACTTGCGCACACATCCCCCATAATCTGCTTCTCAGGATTATTCATAGCTATTACTTCTCATGCATTCCTTCTTTGATCCTTGCATCAACGATATTCTTCAGATCAATGGTTCCCAACCTTTTAGTACCCAAGTTCCACTTTCTATCCTCAGGAAAATCATGTCCTTCCAAGTGAAAATGAAGAAGTTCAGTTTTTTTTTCGAATTTTCGCACATTTGTAGCTAAATAAACGTTGCAGATGTATATATTTACAATATTTTCGTAGAAGTTAAAGGTGGTCAGCGTCGGGTGGAGTCCCACTGATGGGACGCGTCTAACCGGTTGGGAAGCACTGCGTTAATATCTAAGAAAGTCCCGCAACATTTTTCTCTATTTGAAAGATCTTTGCATAACTCATTCGATCGTTTATGTTTGATTCCACCTCCCGTATAGTCACAATTCCAATGATGAAAATCTTCAAAGAAATAAAGCGTTGATATCTACCAAAAAGCTCCTATCCCAGATCTTCACATATAGGAATACGAATTATGCCAGTTACACGGCGATCGTAAACGTTTCAAGGTATTTAAAAGAGAGATTCAAACGATTAAAACAGGAATCAACAGCCCCAACCTACTCCACTCTCTTAATCTCTTAGCCCCGACAGCCTTAAGAATTCATTTGTATGCTCAAAGAGTGCGAAGCGGATAGCACGAATGCGTTAGCAGCTACTGTCAAAAAATTAAGTCTGCAAGCAAACAAATCACGCCAGCAACAACAAACCGAGAAATAACAAGCACATAAGCTTTTTCCGATTCCAGCGAAATAAGAATAATTTTGAACGCATCAGGACCTCTTCAAGAGAATATTGGTTCCACACATTTCAGAGGAAAGGGTATTGATTTCAGCCATGTAACGATCCCAGAGCGTTGGTAGTCTGCTTGGGAATAAGCTCAACGGGACATGCAACAAAGTGGAATGCGCACGATTCTACCGCCGAAATATTATAATAGGATGTTAAGAAGGCGATACAAATGAGAAACGATAGTCTATCAGGTTAAATCTACGAAGGTGAATGGGAAATATTAGGATATACTAACGTAAAATATATTAGGAAAATAAGAGAGCTGGCAAAGCATTCAAGGACCCGGTTGCTGTGGGTGGAAGTTGCTTTATTAATGGGGAAGACGAAGAGCGCAAGAGACCGGGATGATGAGAAATGTGCTTCACGGGGGTGTCGGGATAAGTTTCCGAGAAATCATCCGAGTAATCTTTTCTCAGGAACAATTTTGCAGTGAGAGCGTTGATACGACCGTCGATGCATTTTTATGCGCCGAGCCACAGTGGCACGAAAGGACGAGAATGGGCAGAAGGCTGGGGGAAGGCGACCAAACTGATTATTAGATAACTTTGTTCTGTGAGGGGGGAAACGAAATACACTTTCCATTTCAATACGACGGTGGGTATGCGTAGGCATCTTCGAAAACTGAATGATTTATTTCCCGCGGACAGCTAAATACATGAATTGACTGGAAAAAAGTATTTAACCCGCAATGCTTCGTTAATTCCGTATAATACCCTCGAGCTGTGATATTCCATTACTGGTCACTTCAATCTTAAAATATACACGTATTTATAGTTTTACGTCTTCACTCTGAATACCTCTACAAAGTGCGATCACAAGTTGAAATTCCACACGTGTAAGTATGAGAGGAAAAAGACTGATAAAATTTTAAAGCGCAGCAAACGATAAGGAGACAATAAGATGGAAATGCTTTACGACACGCGGTATATCGCCGGCTCGTAGTCGCGACTCAACTCCCAACCTAGCACACACTAGCTGTCATCATGGGGGTGCGCCAAGACGCCTCTATCACATTCTACATTATCCACGCGACAGAATATGTGAAATGATATTTTCGTGAAAGAGAGCAAGAAAATTGAGATTTTCCCACAAAAGGGTAGCATTAGTAACATACCATTCAGAACGTTACTTTTCGGGAGGGACACTTAAAGCCTACTGACAAACCAATTTTTGCCCATTCTAAAACAGAAAATTTTCATCGATAATTTCTTATCCAATATTTCACTTTAGAGCAAGTTACATTTTTCACTGGCCAATCTGTTGTCAAGAGGTTTTGCCGTATCCTAGTGACAAAAAAAACATATCAAAGCTGCTTCTTCGGCATTCATTTATAGATACATACTTTTAAGCTTCACATTTCTTTTACAGACACTAGTTACTCTCATGATAATAATTAATACTTTTTTCTCTTCTTTACCTCTTTTTGTCGTTCTTCACCATCTTTTATCTCGAATTCAATAAACTAGCGTCTCGCGATGTTCTTCTTTAATACGTTGTGGCGTGCTCTTGCGGGATGTTAGAGCATTGTTATGACAAAAATTGATGCATGTCATGCGGAGCGTATTTCCCAATGTTTTACCCGATATTGCTTCAGTTTATTGGTCGATAAATTGTGACGTTTCATACGGTCTAAGCCGATATCAAGCGACCGAAGTTAGAAACTCTTCCACGGTTGGAACTAACTGCCACCACTACCTCCAGAAAATGTGCTCAGATGTGCCAGATGTGGGCAGAGGCAGCAAGGCCCGAGCATTCCACGAAGACTGTTGAGCGTTCCCATGGGGACGGTGCGCGCGATTGAAATTCCTTTTTTCCGCGGAAACGGTGGAAGAGACACAAAAAGGCGAGGGAGGGAGGACGACGGACTCACAGTTGCACACAGCCATTTCAAGAGAGCGCCTTTCTCCTGCGACCGATGCGTATGATCGCGCGTGATATGTCGAGCACGCGTGCTCTCCGCTTGGGACGTGGCAGACGTGCCTCTCGACGCGAGAGGAGAATGGTAAGGTGTCTTTTACGCATGAACGGGGACAGAGTCCGACCGAGCCGCGTCAACAAAGGGAGGGTGGGTAGCGAAGAGGAGAGTCTCGCGCATTGTCGTCACCAAGGAAGTTGGAATGCATGAACTGGAGGAGGCAATGCAGCTGATTTGAAGACATCTTGGTAGGCACGGGCTTGTTAGTCGTCACACTCGTACGGATGAAGTTGTTTTTTACGTATTAAAAATTAGAGTGTTAAGACGAATGATTTCATGCATTTTTAAAATTCGTCAAAAACAGAGTAAAGTGCGCAAACACACCAAAATTGTTAAATATGCGGTTTAAATAGGTTAAATTCGAACCGGTTTAAGCAATAAAATTAACTCCCAGAGAGTCCTTAGAAAGATTAACTGATGCCATTGCGATGAAATTTGGGTACAATTTCATTGTTATTTATGCTGAAGTACACATTCAGTCTCCATGAAAGGCAATAGAAAACGCAATGTTTTACACAGAGTAGGTGGGGCCTAATCGTTCCCAAGCACCCTCATTCTTCATTGTTACACATAGGCTAGCAATCCAATCCCTCTTCCAGTATATTCTAACCTCTTTGGTTGTGACGAATTTCGTATGCTATCAATAATCGTCGTAACTGTCAGGAGGCGATTATTGATGTGGTCCGGAGATCCGAGAATGGCGAGGTGACAAAGAAGAGAGAAAATATGGAGGGAATACATTAGAGGACACACAAAACGTTTCATTTGGTTCAAATTTCAGAGTAAAACCCTTTTTCTAATGAACCCAGTTCTGACACATGTCGCAGAGATATCGCCATCATTTATAACCACAAAGAAGCGAATGAGGTGATATAATTTGGCCTTTCCATCACACCTAGATGAGTTTTGGCTTACCGAGGGATAGCCAAGATTAACGCAAAATGGATGTATGTACCTATGAGCTGGTTAAAGTTAAACATATTAATTTATTGAAAATTAGGTGCAAGTTTCCTTTTCAGCAGGCTCTCTTTATTACATAGGTTTAGATAATCTCCAAGATGATAAAATCAGGTAAGCAAAAACCCTGCAAGCTAAGGGATAGGTATTAATAAAAAAAATCGAGGGGATGTGAAAACAATAAACACATTTCCTACAAATATAGAACCCAAGGTGCCTGCTGAAGGACATTTAAGCAATGCTTCAGGAGTGTCGCGTAAATATCCATGTATATTTGAATGAAGTAAAAATAAAGAAAAAAATAATAAAATTAAACAACTATTACCGAACGAAGAAGATGGAAATCAAATCCTAACCATGTTTCCTCAAGCAAGAACATCAATGCTGGAACACTAACGACTGGAGTAAGTAAAAGAAATCCTACCCGCAGGACTCTGCATTCAACCAGAATGTCGGTCTGGCTGGTGAGGATAGAGTTATTAAATGGCAAGTGAAGGTGTCACATAGGTGTAGAGGGCAGGTTCTTTCCCTGTGCTGCACAATCTAGCGACAGACATCATTCAGCTTGGATTTTAACTAGTATTTTCTTTATTTTCCTACTCTACGCCTCAGTCATAAATAGTTTCATAAGCAGTTTAATTGCACAACACTCAACCACCGGACTACCACGCCGTTGCGTGAACTTACATCATATTCTGCCAATTGAATCAAGATTCAAGATGTCCAGATTAAATTTAATTGTAGGAGAACAGAAGGTACAGTAGGCAGATTAATTTAGCTGTCTAGTTCGTATGTTGGAGGAAGAGGTGTAGTAGCATTGAAGTCCGCAAAAAAATCGCATTTCATAAAGAAGATTTTATTTTTAGGCGTTTTATTTATGACTGAGGCGTAGAGTAGGAAAATAAAGAAAATACTAGTTAAAATCTTATATGGGGTGTGGCACTAAATGGCAAGGAAACATAGGCTTTGAGGAGAGAAGATGAAAATAGACTTGGGGCTTTTGAGTTGTGAGGATGGAGAAGGACGGAGAGAGTAAGGCGGGTCGAAAGGAGGAAGAACGATAGTGCTACAGTTGGTAGGGAGGCATGAAATTAGATTGAAGAAATTAGTAATTTAATAGGAAAGTCAGCAGGTATGAACGGAATAGGTGATAAAGGGCGAGGGTGTTTTGAAAAGCGTGATTGAGGGAGGAATGTTGCGTATGTGGGGAAGAGGGAGGAAAAAAACGGGTAGTTTGAATAGAATGATGGGAGGTGAGAGCATGGGGGGCTGAAGAGTGACATCGGGCGAAATGTAGGTGTCGTGGGAAGAATTAAATGTCCATTTAATAATTCCCACGAAGAATTAAATGCCCATTTAAGCCTACCTTCACCGGTAGATATTTAAAATATTAATTGAATTAATTTCCTGTGTTGTATTTATTTCGAGCAGATTAGGGAAAGGGTGCACCCCACTCACACAGCGATTTGAGAAAGAGGTTCGCCAGGGGGCGGGCATGGGAGGCGTCTGCGCGCTTATCTACCCCCGCCCCTTCTCCGAACCATTCGCAGACGCCGTTATCTCTCCACTTCCCCTTCCACTCATCACAGCTCCTCGGCGGCTCACCCAGACTCCAGACACCGTCCTTGGAAGGGTTCCACGGGGTGTGTACTTACTCGCCCTCTCGGCATGCACACGGCGGAGGAGATATGATGGGCGTCTGGGTGCGGTCGACTGCGCGCTTCGGAGAGGCACGCACGTGTCAGACGCCGACCGTACCTCTCTTTACGACTCTTAACCCGCTTGAGCTGCGGACTAGGAGCGAGTCGAATCGCTGAGTCAGTCGAGGGAGGTTTGACGTTCGCGGGCGGGTCGCGACCCTTCCGTAGCGAAACGGAAGACGGAAAGGAAATTTTAGTGTCTTTGGGAGCACCGCGTCCATCTTCCTACCTGCCTCCCATGAGACTCTGCGACCAAGACAGCAGTGATAGCGTTGTTTTGTCCTAATATTCCAGTTTTGGAATTCCAGTACTCGGCTAGAGTACTGGAATTACACCCCGAGAATTGGGAAGTGGCAGAGATTTCTCATCGGTACACCAGTCTCTACTTGAGTGTCGAATGGAAAGCACTTCGAGTTCAGTACTCCGCCAGTCGGATAGAACGTTTATCCGTTGACCACAGGGCGTCTTTAATTTCGAGCTGGCTAATGCCACCCTCCCTACGTTCTGTAAATTATTCTACCTCAACCAGATTGCCCACCAATCCGAAAAAGGCGCATATAACCTTAGCTGTCGGTCGCCTCCTGTAAATAACCAACGAACGAAGACAGTGGGGTGGACATGATCCTCGCGGCGATTTCAGAGAAATTTCTTCAAGGCGACTACTTGTTGCGAAAGACAGTTTCGGAAAACGAAGTCACGATGGGTCGCTGCAAGGCAAAATAGAATATGTTGTATGTTGAGGAGTCAGAAATTGCAACCTTGGGAAGTCCAGGGTACTAAATAACCCTGGAAATACGACGGGCTCATGCTACAACCATGGGAATTGGTTTTAAAAGTAATCAACTGAAGTATTAACAAATTCAAAGCTCGCGAGCTAGCCGCGAAAACTTTAACGGAGTTACCCGCTGAGATGCACAAATGCAAGATATTCCACAGAGAAAAAATCATTCGCCTTGACCGGGACCCGGGATCAGGGGGTCCGGGTTCGGGTCCCGGTCAAGGCGAATGATTTTTTCTCTGTGGAATATCTTGCAACTGAAGTATTGACCGAAATATTTCCAGAAATACCATAAGTAACCAAATGGGAATATTTAAAAATTGACTACAGTGCAGGTAAAACTTTTGGAATGCGAATCAATCATAAATCTACATGCACGCGATACCTTGCAAGGCACCGCGAGGGTGTGTGGCAGGGGGTGAAGATCAGAAAACGTGTACTATTGACATGCAAACAAGCTCAATCAAAACAAATTAATATAAACTAGTATACCTGCGGCCTGCTTTGCAGTCAGTCTCTGTCTGGTGTGCTCCTGAGGTGAGCTTTTTGTTCTAGTGTCAAATGAGGTTTTACAAAGTGTTTGGAAACTACCGATTACACATTACCAATAGGTGGCAGTCGTGCTTGTGCTTCAGGCAGGCAGTTACTGCTTCACTACTCAAAGTAGTCTTTGCATTTTTTTTACACTTTTGTGCACCACCATTTCATAAGCATTTCGTATACAGAGAGAAGGTAATGGCTATTTTATAAATAAATATTATAGATCAATGTGTCCCACTCTAATTATCCTATGTGCTTTTGTACTTTTTTCTACACCATATTTTCATTATATGATGTTTTCCACTCTCAAAAACCACGTTGTTTGCATTTTTCTCTGCACCACAAACTACTAAAAATCCAAAACTATTACCAAATCATACAGACAGAAAATCCACACCCAACGCACCAAATCTCAATCTTTTAGCTCAAAACTTGGGAGAGAACAAAAAAAAAGATACAGAATGACTGACTGATTGACACGCTATAAAATTACACCCAAATTACACCCTAGCCAATGCAAAGTTGGCTGTGATATTTTTCTGGCATCGTATGGGTGGTTTAAAAATAGAATTGGTCTTTTTAGCCTTTTCAAATATTTTAGGTGGGCATGTAAGTGAATATCTTTTCTTTAATTTGATGAAAAATGGGATGTTCTAGAAGGTTTTAATATAGTCGATCGAATGGTTTCGACGTAATATTTGGTAAATAATATACCCAGAGCGATGTAAAGGTTGGTGTAACATATTTATGGAATCGTCTCGGTAGATTTATATTAGAATTGGTTTTTTGAGCTTTTGGAAATATTTTAGGTAAAACATCTGCTTGTGTAAAATATAGGATGGAACGCAAGCACCACAAAATATTTGGGGATCTGAGGTATTGGGTGACAATTTCATTCGTATCCATTGCGTTCTAAAATATCTTCATTAAGTGAATTTACTACCCAAAATTTAAGACACATTGTAAGCTGCCCAACAGCTCTAAATGGAACCCTTTTGCCATATGACCAATACATAGTTGAGCCTATCGTGTCCAATCATAGTTTACACTATTTCTAAGTAATCTACATACTTACCAAGAATTGTTTTTCTAACACTTGTTTTTTAATCTGGTTTATTAAAGGTGCAATATGACCTTAGCATTCACAGGACCTTAGAATAATTATATCTATCTTTTCGGTGGAGATATAAGTGAATGATTTATTTTCAATTGATAAAAAACAGAATGGTTTGGGTTTAGGACAGCCATTGTAATTTCAAAATGGTGGGGGTATTTTCGAACTTTAGCAACGAACATTAACACATAATAAACGTTTTATAACCTTATTTCAACTATTAGAAAAGTACTTCAAAAGGCCTGGCTTTGAAATTCACATTTCAAACATAAGATTGGGGCCGGTAGGCAAAAATTGTTTTATTTCACTATCTGCGCATCGAAAACGTCAATTAATATTTTCGTACTTGCAAAATTGATTGATGAAACTAATTCCACTTTCTTCAACTTCTTCAATCCAATTTTTGTCCCTTTGCCAAAAATTTTTAACACGTTTAATTTTTGTTTGAAGGTTTTCGCAGATTCTTTTATCTATTGCTGTAGCTGTTCCTTTCGGGAATTGCTGCGTGCGATTCATTTTTGACTCAGCATTTCACTCCTCCTACTGGGAGCCTTATCAAGAGAAAATGACTTGTGTCTTGATAACGCTCCCAGTAGGAGGAGTGAAACGTTGAGTCAAAAATGAATCGCACGCAGTATTTCCCGAAATGAATAGCTACAGCTGTAAACACATTTACTTAGCAACGTAAACAAATTTGCATAGCAACTGGATTCCCATGTTATAAGATAGGGAAAACACCATTTTTTCTTTTGCATTTTTCTCTGCACCACTAACTGCTAAAAATCAAAAACTACTACCAAATCATACAGACAGAGAATCCACTCTCAACGCACCAAACCTCACTCTTTTAGCTCAAAAATTGTGAGAGACAAAACGAAACGGATACAGAATGACGGACGGACCGACTGACACGCTACAAAATTAATATATATTGATGCCTTCAAGACAAGAGAGAGAAAAGTCATTACGCAGCAATTGGAGATCATAGACATTATAATTCCATTCAGAAAATATGTTACTGAAGCCTTACAAGATGAAGGCAAAATAAGATTTACTCTCGTCACTACCATGCTAAGGGCCACATCATTCGTAGATGAAATGTTGAAAACCGAGTTCGAATTTCAACATTTTCACTGTGAACTCAATCAAATAAAGTATTCGTAATCCAACCTGTATATAAAACAGGAGTTAATTCAGCAAAATTATTTAAAGTGATACGAATGCTGAAAAGTTGGAGATGATGGTAAAATGTAAGCGTCGTGAAGTACGTATCATGTATTATTCGGACACATGAGGGAGCATAGCAAACATAAAACGTTTTTTTTAATCGGGGCGTAATTTAGGTCGACTTTCAAATTATACGTATAATTTTCCAGAAATACAGAACAAAGGCGTGCACAAGTCCAATGACAAAAGACTTCGGAGGTGAAGTAATTCAGTCTATGAAAGAGTTTACAAAGGGAGAAGTGATTATTACCGAGAGATATTCTTCGAGTCATGGCATATCTTACGGAGAAAGAGGAAAGATGTTTGTGGTTTCACTCTTTCCGTGGCCGTATCCTATTTTTGATACCCTCATTTCATCGACGTTGAGTTCATTTATTTTTAAAGCAGCACTGAGTCATCGACACATAAAGAGAACAGCTTATTTTAAAGTACTATAGTTCCTTTCTCAAGCAGCCACAGAAGCTGTAAAAAGAAAATTTATTGACTGGCATCTTATGTAGTAGAGAATAACAGTCAATGAAATTTCTTTACATTTTCACAATTATTTAAGTGAAAACCGATATGGGTTAGAAGTTAAATAACAGCCGGATGTAGTTAAAGAGTAAGTCGTCACAATAATAATAATTGGTAAGTTGTATTCTAGACCTCTTTCTTATAAATGATATGAAATTTCCTGTAAATTATAAACTTTGCTCACTTGATGTTAAATCACTATTTACAAATATCCCCCTTGATTTGGTTAATAACATAGTAACAGATAATTGGGAAATTATAGCAAAAAACACAACTCTTAACAGAGAAGATTTTTTTGAACTATTTGATATATGTATAAACCAAGGATATTTGCAATACAAAGATTGTCAATATCATATGAAAAATGGAGTTCCAATGGGATCCCCCGTGGCGACCATTTTAGCAGATATTACAATGAACAACCTCCTAGACTCAGTAATTTCAAAGTTACCTTTTGATGTACCTTTCATCTACAAATTTGTCGATGATTTATATCTAACATTGCCAAACGGAATCCCGGAATACACTATTTTAGAACATTTTAACAATTTCCACCCTAAATTACAATTTACCATAGAATATGAAAAGAATAACAAACTCCCTTTCCTGGACATGATGACTAAAAGAAATTGCGACGGTACATTCACAATAGATTGGTGGAAAAAACCACACAAAACCGATAGATACCTAAATTTCCATTCCCACCACCCACTGAACCAAAAATTAAATACAGCTCACGCACTAAAATTCAGAGCACTCAATTTAAGTGATAGCATTTTCCACGAAAAAAATTTAAAAATTGTTGAAGGAATTTTAGGAAAAAACCATTTTCCAAAACAACTTATCCATTCAATAATACACTCGAAAAGAATATCATTTTCACCCACAAAATACCACACAAATTCAAATAACACGTCAAACACAACAAAAACCCAATATAGGGGAATTATATATATAAATGGATTATCAGAACAAATAAGTAGAGTCTTCAAAAAAACAGATTACAAAATAGCACATAAAAATCACAAGACTCAGCATAAACTGTTATATTCAAAACTAAAATCTGAAACCCCTGATCAATTAAAAAGTAACATCGTTTATTCAATACCATGCAACAATTGTAATAGTAACTATATAGGCCAAACATCACAATATTTAAAAAACAGGCTATCACAACACAAAACATCCATAAAAAATAAAATACAATTCTGTGCATTAACTAATCATGCAATCGAAAACAGCCATACTTTTAATTTCGACCAAACAAAAATTTTAGACACAGAAGAAAATTTATCAAAAAGGTTATTCAAAGAAATGTTTCATATTAGTAAAGATAAAAATTCATGTAATAAAAGAACTGACATTTGTAATTTAAGCAAAATTTATAACAATTTAATACATCGAAATTAAAAATTATACCATATAAACATATAACCTTAACAACCAATTTTGTAAACAAATTTCGATTGTTAAACTTAAGGTATGTAAAATTTTATTCCACGTAATATTTTGAAGTTAAAATTTGTTAAAAATTATATTGTAAAGCATTTTTGACACTGTAAATATCTTTTTGGATCATGCTATTTATCATTGTTATGTTTTTGGTGGTTCATCGCATGTATAGCCCTGAAGAAGGAAAAATATATTTTCCGAAACGTCGGCAAAAGTTGAATAATTTTCATTTTCAACGAAAGACCTAAACTCCTGAAAAACCATCCATATCATTAATAATAATAATGATAATATCCACGAAGCACATAAATACTTCCAAAAGTGATTCAAGTAGTACTCGTTGCCAATATTGCCACGGGCTATCAGTACTACTCGTTACCAATATAGCCACGATCGAATCGACAGAGTTATAACTAAATAAGCGTGTGAGAAATATAAACATATGAAATGACCCAATATTCATAGCAGTCAACTTGGAGAATTTCCGCTGAAGGATAAAAGAAAAAAATCTTTGCACACTTATTTATTTATCAATACAACAACTAATTCAAAGCATTTTACATGTAATTTACTGCAACATCTAATATTTCCACTATTTATAAAAATGCTGTAACTGCTGTTCTAAAGTTCACGAAATCCAATCGTAAATCTGCTGCCCGCGAACAATGACTCAATAACTGACTGAATAGGTAATTAATAATTCCACATCCAGAAATATACCCCAATCAGCTTTTCACCACCTTAACTTCGTACAACATCCATTTCATGTACCTGCGACTGTAACTTTGGCGCTTAAATGAAATGACAAGAGCCTTGATGGCCCTCACCTGAACAAAATTTTTAGTTCACTACTCTTCGTTTGACAGAGTGACTTGTAGAGATGTTTCACATGTGAACCCAATATAGTCCGATAAGTGAACAGTTGCTATGCAACTTAAAAAAAGCAAAACCATGGAAACGACCCAAAAATAACCGCTACCGTCCACGTAAGAATAAAGAGAAAAGTAAAAAGACAATGAGTCAGGAAAATTTTACGTTCTCCTTTTAGCCGTTGGCACGATATCACAAATGCTCTTGGCCAAAATAAAAATCAAGGGCCCTCATCGACATTTGCGCGAGCAAAATTTAAAAGTATTACACACCAACGAGGCGAACAAAGGGGAAATTCTATTGCCGAGTTTTATTGACATGTGTTGGTTTACGTTAATGCCTATAGGTTCTAACAGTTTCCAGGAATAGGTGGAGAACCGGTACTTAAGTTTTAATGACGCACATCAAACAGTTAGTTGACTTCAGCGTTAATGAAATAGCTGATTTCCAGTAACACGAGAGTATTTAATTTGACATTACGAAACATTTAATAATTTATTTCATTGGAATGCAGTAAACAGCCATTATCAAAGCTGTAGAATCTATGATAATCATCCGTCTTTTAGAACATTATGAAAATTAATATGAATCATGGCCATGATAAGTGTTTAAAATAAATGATTATTTTATGATCATAAATACCTAATCTTTATTCACCCTGGTAACCAGCTCTCACATAATCTCTGTGCGATAACAAGGAAAATTACATGAGGATGAATTTCGAACTTAATTTCAAACAAACACCCAGGTAACCAGCACTCACATAATCTCTGTGCGATAGCAATGAAAATTACATGAGGATGAATTTCAAACTTGCCCCGTTGAAAGTGATTTAGTACCATATTAATGTTTTCAATTAGTTCAATTTAATTACACTGAGAAAACATCTGAAGCTGGGCGTCTCACCAATCTGGAGGTACTAGAATACCTGTAGCCTATACTCCCGAGTTAAAAATCCAAACAGTCAATCTCAAAGACGTCTTTTATGGATGATTTACCACCCAGAATATAGTAATCCTATTTTTTCCGCGCAGTATTAAAAAATAAACATTTTTTTCACGAAATACAAGGTTTGAAAAACGTTTACCAGCGGTGAAATCACATCATTTAGGAATGTTGATAAGCACATTCTGATAAAGCAGGGAGGACGTTAATGATGTATTACCCCGAGGATATATCATTCATGTATAACAATCCTATTAAAGTTATGCTAAAATATTTCGTTTGCAGCTTATCGAAGGAGAATTAAGATCACTGACGACGATAAAACGCTTTAAATTTCTCTTAGGGACTTACTTCAAAGTCACTACAAAATTGAATTCCACCACTTGGAATAGCTCCTTAAAGGCAACCTAAGTAGTACCTGTTAGTAACACTCTTATGTTACTTCTATGTCCAACCTCCACCGAATTCTCGTCCTCACCAATGCATTTTGCAAATTCACCATGATTCTCTAGGGTAAAGATGAATAGGGCAGGAAAACATAGACCACCCACGAGCACGACTCGTGCTACGACACTTTGTTTGTTTTCAAACTTATGCTTGTTTCCTGGCACGTAAACGCAATAAGGCGCCAGCAGGTCAATCGACAGGCACTGAGCAGTGGAAAAACAAAAAGATACAAAAAATGACTCCTAGCAGCAGTGATTTTACTGTAGTATGGGATTTTCTGAGCAAAGCGTCGGTATTCGCAAACCTCATAGTGCAACTTTGGTCAAGTATAATAAAGGAGGAACTGAAAATCGGAAATTAAGTTATTACCCTAAATTAATTGATATTTCTGGCCTTCCAGAATCATTAAGCAAAAATAAGTTCACGCTCTTAATGAACAAGTGAAATATCTCTTAACATTTGAAATCGAGTCCCTAAAGACACCCTTATGGTAAAGCTCAAAACGTTTTCAATTGCAATTGATATTAAGAATCGATAAGTTTTAAAATCGGCCCTAAATCTTATTTCAAGGTTTAAACAACATTTTCTCCAGAAAAGCTGTAAAATTTCTCAAATTTTCAATATTTCGTCAATCATCACGATTCGATATTTAAATTATTCAGCAGGTGCTTTCCGTCTCATGGCCTTATGATACGACAATACCAGCTGTACGGTGAATTAATAAAGTAAAAACTAGTATTTTAAGCATTAATCTTCCAGAAACACCAGTTTTCTCATAATATCCGGTGTAAAACTCTTTAGGGTCGGTACTACAAATAACAGTTGAAACTGAATTTCAAAGGAAAGACAAGCATAGGGGTTTGTTCCCGGGAAGTCTCCGTATGCTATTCTTGAATTTAGGTGAGGTACTGGAGAGGGTGGCACAAATTTTCGAGTCTTACGAATACCCTCTTCTATTAGAAGACGAGCACTTATCATAACCTGGAACACACTAGAATATGAAATGGGATGCCATTGAAATTTAGAGCATAGACTTACTTAAACACAATCCGGAGAGGAATAAAAACATAACAACAGGAGATGTAAAAACATAACAATCTGTATCCTATTATTCCGACTACCCTTGGAAGAATTAATTCATATTGTTTCTCTGGTGTAACTGCTTGGAATTTGAATTAACTTTGCAAAGAGATAAATAATTTGTCAATGTTAATTTACTTGTAGAACCATATTGTAAAATACAAAGACAATCAGTAGAATGGCGTTTCCATTTGTCGATTGCCTCTCGTATCAACCAAGATTATTAGGAAGCCTCAGTCCTTATTGCCTTGGATTTAAAAACACCCTTGTACCGTGCTTACTTCAGGGGTAACAAACATTGCTGAAGTAACAAGCTCCTAAGATCGATTATTTTCGCAAGGCGTTCGAGTGCGCGAGGCTTAAGCAAAGAGCGCGAGAGAAAATTTGGATCGTTCTCCGGAGGAGGAGGCAAACATTCTACCCGATGCCGTTCAATTAGACCCAAAAACAGCTCCTCTCAGCCGTGAGGACTCTAAATGCTACTGGCGGAAGCAGAAAGCGAAGAAATCCCTCAGGAAACGGGTGATGTTCCGGAGGGAGGTGAGGAAAAGTGAGGGAGCATTCGGGAAAAGGAGAGATAGTGCTATAAATATCCGGAACACACCACTTGATCCTCGCCACCACCAACAACACTTCTTCCCCCTTACGCACCCCACGGCTCCCTTCACGGCACGACGCCGATATCCGCCTCCTCTCTCAAACCCACCCACCCATCTTCTTACACCCCGCCCCCTCTTACGCATCCACGCTCGCAATGTGCACCCATTCCACGCGCCCCCTCAAGCGAGTTCGCGTCTGGGTCGCCTCCACAACCGCCGCCTACGACTGAGGCGACTGACTAGGCTACACTCGAGGGATGCTGGGACCCGCCGCCTTCTCGTCGCCGCCAGACGCCCGTCTCGGCCACTCGCGGCTCTCGGTCTCGGAATCGTTTAGCCTCTCCGCGTGAACTCCGGGGTTGCCGCCATCCGTTGCATCTCGTCCTTGAGCCGAAGCTACTTAGGATGGACCGAGGAAAAGGCTTCTCGTTTACGTCTTCGGGGCCACCCAGAAAATACTTTTGAGAACTCTCCTCTCACATTTCACCGTCGGAGCGCCCGCAGAGATGATGTCCGAAAGTGCAATGACCTCATGACTTACACCAAAAACAGAATAGCTTCAAAGGAAAGTCGCAATTGTCCTTATAATTTCAAATTAAAGAGGGGATTGATGATAACAGTCTTAAATTACTGGCCAGGCAGACGCACCAAGAAAACATCTCTAATTATTGTGAGAATTTGACTTCTAGGTGCTCCGGCTGGTTACGTTATATCAATTTGTCCAAACCAAGCTTAAACCAATAGACGAGCATAATAATAAATCTATACCTTACGATAATAGTCTTACGATACCGTCTTATGTTATCTTATGCCTCAAGTTGATTATAATAGTCTTTCGTATGCTGCAAGAAATCACGGATTTTCTAAACTTGTGGTCTCTCATTAATGCATTCCGTATCCGATTACTTGCACTCTATTTAGGTATAAGAGCATGAGATAATTTTAAAAAGCACGATCACTTCTTCCTTTCTCCCTCCCAAATCCTACGTAATCCAGTTTCTCGGATCTCTAATTCCAACCTGTGCGTGGATTGGTTTTTGAGCATGTGCCAGGGATTCTTAGAATGCTTATCTCGACTTCATGAGATCACAATAGATCACTTCAGGAGAAGCATTAAAAAAATAAATAAGAAACCGGGAAGATTCGATCTTGAAAATGCAAGTGTGTATTATGAAGTCTCGTACACATTGCTCCTCTTCGTCGTACTTTTCATCGACGATTCTGTTTAAGAGGCAATACACTCCTGAGGTCTACTCCAATTATTTCAAGTATTAATGCTTACCCGTAAAATACTTTTCAAGTGCATGTATTTTCAAAACTATTCCAATGTGAAGAATAAACTACAAAAAAAGAGCTTACGTGATAAATCAGCTGTCGTTAAGAAAAATTAGAATTAGTGAGAGATATGAGATCTTAATGCATGTTCTCATTTGGGAAATTCTCTTGATTAATAAAAATGTAACTTAATTGTCTCACGAGCCTTATTATTGTCGGTTTGTGTTACTGAGATCGAATCACTTAAAGTCGTCCGCAATTATTATCTTGGCTAAGGTTGATACAATAGTAAAAAAAGTGAAATAAGGATATTTATCCGTCCCTACCACCAGTAGCGTACAAAGGAGGGGGGGGGGCGAACGGGGTGGCCGCCCCGGGCGCCGTAAAGGAAAATTGAAAAACGTGTAAAATTCCCCGTAGAAAAAAAATTTTTCTACGGGTAGTCGCCCCCCGTAAAAAAAAAAAAAACTATTTTTTTCTACGGGGGGCGGCTACCATCTAGTTAGCCCCGGGCGCCAAGGTAGCCTTGGTACGCTACTGCCTAATACTATTCCAAATCCAGTAACAACGCAAATGTTGACCAGTATTCTAAATAAAGGTACTCAAAACCGAATACACATCTCCTGGAACAATTGGGAGTGGTGACAACTCTGGTTGCCTGTCGTGTCCCCATAATTAATGCCGTCCGTCCGCAATGACGCCAGGGGATTACAGTGTGTGAGAATGAGACACACTCCACACTATCACACCTCGCGAGCTTGGATTAATGAGCACCTTCTCCCGCCTTCGCAAGGATGAAAAGGGCGAGGGGGTAGACGCGATGTTGCCATACGTCGCAGTTCTTATGAGCACATACTCTTGCACCTCGCGCCTTGCAAGAGTGTTTCCGGTCCTTTACGAGCCATTGTGTAACAGCTATAACTCAAACATTACGGAGAAGCAACAGGGAGCCCCGTAATTACTTGTTCATTACTCACGACAGTTTTTTCTAGAGGACACCAATCCTATTCTCCAGAGCCCGCAGAATTTTGAACGATTCTAAGAAACGAAGCATTGGAAAGCAATCATCACTACATCACATTTCCTGTAATTGACATTGCACGATACCGCTCTCTTTAGATAAGGACAATAACATTTTATAGGGATTCCCCAGAAGTATTTTAAATCACACTAAAATCAGGCACAGTCACATATACACAACAATCAACATGGAATAATCTATTGTCTCGTAATAGTTATTCCACGATCTGCATTTTTATTATATACAGAAACCAAGGTGAATGGAGAGTCCTAAAGACATGCCGGGAATGGCTAAAGATTTTTTATCAGTACGCCATTTCGCAGTGGAACAAAACTCAACTTTCCTTTGTCACCTTTTCGCTGCCATGGAATTAATTTCAATATCTTCCTTCACTCATTGACTTTTAAAAATTACTTATTTCCATCCATCCTCTACCTCTGCAATAAGCTCCATATTAGTTTCAGATTTATAGTTTTCTCCTTTCCTACAACATTTCACATTACACACACTTTAGTCCCTCCGTCACGGTAGCGTATACCTTCCATGTCTCCCTAGATCAATACGTGAAATTGAGAGAGTTCGTTCGAGTTGAAAAAATTTGAGAAAAGAGGTTCGAACCGAGTACCTATTTGCTCTTTTTTCACACAGACCTGGAGAGAAAGTCTGTGAATTCGACTAAGGAAGGGAAACTTCCGCGGTTCAGGCCAGAGAAGCACAATTCATCGAATGATCGAATGGTTCAACGGTTTCATTTAGATTACATTTTTTCGTCCCTTACCTTCCGTAAGACAAACCAGTGCCCTCAGATTGTCGAGTCTTTACAATATTTCGGCAGCACCACATTCCAACAACTCCAACTCTTGTCCCCCTTACCGTTGTAATTTTAGAATGCAAAATAACAACCCTTTGACGTAAAACTTGATGGAGATTTGATCCCAATTCGAGGGCTAACTAATCTCTCCCTATAGAGCAAGGAATTACTCTTAGGAGTATCAAAAATCTCGCTGCACCATTCATATTCTCGTTTTACGGGACCGATTACTATGGGAGAAAATCCACTTTGGGAAGAAGGGTATAGAGGAGCAATTGACTGTCAGACACTTGAGCACTTTCGCGGGAAATGAGTGCGCTTCTCTGAATTGACGCGGGGTTCCCAAAAAAACAAATGCTTGGGAAGGAGGATCGGACTTGGAAGGCATCATTTTTTTAAGGGCGAAAACCCCAACCAGAAGAAGGAAGACTATTTGGGGGAGCAGGGTGATGGAGGAAGGGGCAGAGGGTGAAGATGGAGAGGTGAGGGTGGCCTCAGTTATTTGGGAAGTGGGTGAGGGCCGGGGGAAGCACGGGGAATGGATGATGTCGGGTAGGGGTCTCCCGAGGATCTGTCACCGCATCCATCCATTCCGAGGGACGGCGCCAACATGAGTAACGGCCAACTAGACTCTATGTGACCCCCCCGCCTCATTCCGGGAATATCGTCGATAAGTCAGCTGGCAATTATGCTTCAAGGCTTGCCGGAGGTCGGTGTGTGTGACTATTTCCATTCCATGAACACCCCGAAGGGTTTAACGACGTCAGAAATCAACCAGAGCATATGTTAAAAAAATTTCGGTAGGTAATTTAGGTGAGTAATATTCTGCGAATTTATGGGTGGATATGTCACGGCATAGAAACTTGAAAATGATGCTTGAATAGTAGGAAAATGTACTACAAGTTATAAGGTAATATTGCACCGACAGACATGAGCTTAGTCTTAAGACGAGCATGACAACCAAAATTCAAACTCTAGGGCCGGTAGCCAGGTCAATGACGAGCTGGACTGGGTTCAACAGATTCGAATCTGTCTCCGGTGTGAATTTGCGTTTCTCTAGTGATTGAGTTAAAATTTTTAGCCTGATATGAGGAGGATAGAGCACCCAAAACCAATAGTCTACAGATCTGCTATCTCCAAAGCTCGACCGCGATTGCTAAACCGGCGGACGTTAATGGCTTAGTCCTCGTAGCCGGGAAAAAAAACCTTGTCCAATGGAATAAAATGGAAAAAATATTTTCCACAATCGCATCCCTCTCATATTTGCCAGAACTTGGAGGCAAACGAAATAGTGCTTTTCACACCTCACTACTCCTGAAATTGCTTCAATCCGTGACTCCGTCCCGAAGCGCATTTTCCAGCAAATGTCTGCACTATATAATACGCAGTGAATGCCGGTGACTTTTTATAAATTTTAGGGAAGTCCCGAGATTATTCTATTCCAAAAATTTTAATTTCAAAGAGCATATTACAAAAGTAATATAAATCAAGTCGAGTCGAATTTATAAAAATGAATACATGATGGGAATTTACGGCAGTCGTACAATCAATTTCCAAGTTTCTTTCACGAATGCATCTTGTCACAGCAAGAAAATACGAATAAATACTGAACTAAAGCCGAAGACTTTTTTCTCAGGCACCGTTGAAGACTGTGACGCAATATTATCACTCCCTTTTACTGAGCCAAAGAGGAAAGAAGCACGAGAAGCAAACACTGACAAATTCCTATCCCAACCAACTCCGTAAATATTGGTTAAGTCATTTTACCCAATAAACGACAGGGAAGATCCCAATATCGGAATTTGTAGGGACAAAGTCGATCTCTTATTTGTCATCAACCACCTAGGGCGAGCGAACATCGTTATCTTTGCTAAGTATTGAAAATCCGGATTCTGAGCGCGTAAATATAATTTAGATAAAAAATAACGTCGATCGGCCTACTGTGATAAATTTAGATGTGCAACCCACCTATAAGACTTGGATAAAGGAGTATAACGTACCGTGAAATGAAACTAAACTTGCTTATACACAAATGTACCTCAAAAGAGGTAATATCCTCTTTATCTTCTTAGTGGTCGCGCTTCCCTTCTGGTTGCCATAATTTGGGTAGGCGAGTTTTTAGGAGCGAGGGAAAGGTAGAGAGAAATATGGTGTTGGCATCAGCATGATTTTTGCTCATAAGAGTTACGGAGGGTCCACCCTTTAACCCCTTTTCCAATGGAAGGAGTGACAGTCAAGTAGATACAGGAATTTCACTGAAAATTCTCTGAAATAGCCGGTACTCGATCCCTTAGGATGGGAATCCAACGCTATAGGTAACTACCACACAAGCCGATCCCCTCTCCTCCCTCCACACGAACAAAATGTTTGAAATAACGTCATAGCAGGCTAAAATCGGAAAGCTTTGGTAAGCCTTCTTCTCCCATACATGGGATTAATGACCCCTCAGAACCCATCAAAACGCCAAACGTAGAACATTGCAGCTGACTAATGTCATAGTGTCATCATCATATCAAGAAGACTACCGACCAGAAGTAGGAGCAGAAAGGTCGCAGAAAAAAAACGCACTAAATTCCACGCCTCAATTTTATTACCACTCTTACGAATGATGAGAACGTCATTTTTCGAAGTTGCTGCCTTTAGCATATTCGAAATATGTATAATGTCTTACCAGTCTTGAGGACTTTAAGACTTCCTCTTCTACACAGAGAGCCGAAAATTGCGGGTACATTAGTACATTAAATCAGTCTCTTATCTCCAATTGATATTTTTCCTTAGATTCAAACTTGGATTTCCCGCTAAAATATCAAACATTCCTACAAAAAGTTACATCATAAACAAGATCATTTGAAATACAACTTAATGGCAGCCATTAACGCTATGTAATTCGCACAGTGGTGTAAAAGTATAACAAGAGCTCCAAACGGAAAGGCCAGTCATAAATTTACTTTCCTCTCCACTCATTTTTCTTGCCCCACCTATCTCCAGTACCATAATTTTAAGCCCTCCAAACTCCCCTTACGTAATTCTAGCGGGTCATGTTTCTAAACTGTTCAAAGATCCGCTCTCAATGAAAGCCTTGACAAATCTTGTAGTGCCTCAAATCGGAGTCCAGGCCATTAATTTATTCCACTTGTAAAAAATAACATCCAAAATAACTAGCATTAAAAACTACGGAATTATCAAAGCGAGCGAGTGCAGCACAAAATGGTTCATCGTAACTCGTAACTCCCCCAATTCATTTCAGATAAGCTGGTGATTTTGACGGAGAAACAAGTGGACCTCCAGAAATATTCAAGGCCAATCCCATCGGGTGGCCACTCGAATTGGGAAGGGAAAAGAGAATGGATCCCTATTAGTGGCTGGGTTTTTCAAGAAAGTCACGCCAAGACTAGGGCCCTCGAGGATGCGGCGGTGCATTCGACATCAAAGGAAGAGGGGAGACTAGTAGGAATTGGGAGGGGGGGTGGAACGGGAAGAATGCACGGAGAGGGCACTGAGCACGCGTGAGAGGCAAGGGGTGGGAGGAGAAAGGAGAGGGAACCCTGAAGGGGTTTAGGGGTTTTACACAGAAGCGAGAGAGGGAAAGCGGAGGGTTGGTCTATTTCAGACGGTGAACCACTCGTAATGAAAGAGCTCGGAAATCCATCCACCACGCGACCAGCGGGTAGATTCTTCTCTGGACCACTTCAAATCACGCAGCGATCGTTCTCAAGACTGTTGAATGCACGGGAACGCGCACGACAAAAACCATTTCCGAGGAAGAAAAAAACTTCACTCGAACTCAGTCTTTCCCAGATCCCCGCACGACCCCGACCACTTCCATCTCCAGATCTCCTCAACCTGGGCGTGTCGATTCTTATCTCGAGGGTTTTCCCATGGGCACACATATTTCTTAATCGTATCGCTTTCCTGCGAGTGCCGGCATGCCGGCCGCGGTGGAGTGAAGCACGTTTTCTAAATTAAATCATCATTTTCCTCTACAGACGCGGCAAGCCCTCTTTGATGTGTATCGTTGTACTATCGAATACTCCATTTCTACATGGACGACACACGTTTGCCAGCATGTCATTAGATATCACAACGATAATCTACCGGATTACTTTACGAATTCAGTCCAATGCTTCAATTTTAGAAACAATTAAGATACGGAGCAATGTGCGCCTGCTGAATTAAGATGATACGTAAACTGTATACCAGTCCACAAACATTGAGAAGCAGAAATTTGGAATGGGAATCCTGAATAAAAATGACAAAAGGCATACAAATTAAAGCCTCTTTGGTAAGTAGCTACTCCACGAAAATTATTTTGTCGAAGATGAAATCTCAGGACTATTGATGGATGGTATCTCAACTCATGTCCACGCTTAACACTGTTTGAATATATTCATCAGTTATCATCCAGGTTTGATGCTAAGTATCTTTGATACAGGATGACAAAAGACCTCCTGGAGCATTTACCATGCAACAAACAATGAGTAAATTCACATGCGGGAAGATCAACACGAACGATACCGAGTAGCGAATACAGAAACAGTTGTGGGAGAAATTCTTCCTGGATTAATCCATGGGAGGAATACGCGGAAAGCGCTAATTCCTCTAAAATTTAAATAAAAGATGTGAAATGTTGGCCTCTAATAGCTAGGGAAATGACCCTGATTGTAGAGACGAGAAGAATACGGGAAAAATGGGCATTAGGGGCGGGAATAAGGGAAATAGAAAATATGAAGAGCAGAAATCTGTATCGATAAAAGGATATTAGGGTAAACATTACGGCATGAGGAAGTGGTTCACAAATCCACAACATGGTAAAAAGGTTTTTTAGGTCCATTAATCTGAAGAATTCGGTAGAAATTCCCACGATAAAAACAATAAGGAAATGACAGCATACATATGATTTCAGCTAGCACACCTAACGATATGTAGGTAATCATTCATTGGCAAGGATATAATCTTATGCCTATGATCCCTTTTCTACCTCATTTCACTTGCATCGTGCTGTACAAGGCCAAAATATTTGTATATGCCCTCAAACTTTGCAACGGATTTTTTTTCGTATTGCCTCCAGCATTATTTTTACGGGAAACCCATCAGTTGTATGTACAGATGGAGCGACTCGGCATCGAGGGCGAGACCGTTTAAAAGGCTGAGTGGAAGCTGAGTGGAAGGAAGTTTTCTTCTGTGAGGAGAGAAATCACCGGAAATCGCCCCCTCCCCCACCAACCTCCTCCTCCCCCTTTTTATCGCCCGAATGTGGGTGCAACCCCCGCGCGTGGCAACGAGATGCCATTGCTCCTCTTCAGCGTCCCCTTTTCCCACCCGCCTCCCCTATCCGAGGGCAGGAAGGCAGAAAGAAAACCTGAGCCCGGACGAGAAGTGCCTCGGATATCTCGCCTCTATCACGATGGACGGAAAAAAATATAAGTAAATAAATAAACGACAGGATTTCCCTTTCTGCGCCCCGCAGACACTTCGAGTTCGGGTGATGGGGTTGGAGAGAGACACAACAGCCGCCATTGTCAGGGATGGGGGAGAGGGACAACTCCCTGCTGTTTATGACGCATCTCAATTGGCTCCTCGTGATACGTAGAGTTGGGGATCCCGTCACAACCGCCCCCGCAATCCACTCTCTCACCCTCTCTCTCAGACGCTCCTTGCCCCGACTAAGGTAAGGATTTGCATCATTATCATTTCCTCACTTACGCAAGCTCGGCTCAATATACCCATCACTAATACCAGAGGTATATTACCATACTAATATAGAAAAATGAAGTTGTGTGTCTGTCTGCCAGTTTATATTACGCATCTCCTCAACAACTAATGAACCGATCGAGCCTAAATTATTGAGGATTCTAGCGTATGTAATAGAAGGCGTTATAGGCTACATAAAAAAGGCTCAGGGCCCGGGTTCGATCCCTGGCGCAAATTATGTATTTACATTGGTTTAAATTCACTTTTTCAATTTATGGCAGCGCAAGAGTTTTTTCTTTCGTTCAGTAAGATAACTAAATATCGATTTCTTTCATTCTTCGTGTATTTAATGGAAAAATGTTTAAACTTTCTAATTTTCTAATTCTATTAACCGATTTATACTTTGTCCTCGAGTTTTCTGGGAAATGTGCAATTTACGTAGAAATTTACTGTTTTTTCGGTTCTTTTCCGAGCGTTGCTAAGGTCTTTACCATTGTCGTCTCCGAAACGAACAGTTCGTTATAGAGGGATGCCGTAAACGGAATCGTGCTTTTCGTGAGGATTAGGAAGGTACTGAAGGCATTGTAGGCTATTCGTGAAGCAAGGTCAGCCATATTTTTCTGCAAAAAGGTACGTGCTGACTGCTAATAAGATATAAATTTGGCATCATGTCCTTCGGCCAAAAACAAGTAATTGGCTGGTAACACTTTTTCTTCGATTACTTTTAACAGTAAAACATATTTGTGACCTGGGAGTGTGTTTGAAACCGTCGGGATGACGTAAAATAGGTAAACAAGGAATCACGTGGTTCAAACAGGATTGTTTCGTAAATTCTGTTGCTTGAATCACTCGCTTCCATCTCACTCTTTGTTTTCACTCGAGTTCGCCTCATCCGTGTCAAGCATAGATGATGATCCCTCGGATGGGGAAAACTCAAGTGAAAGCAATGAGTGAGAACGTAGCGAGTGATTCAAAAAACAGAATTTCCGAATAATACTTGTATTTACCATGTAATCCCTTTGTTACGTATTCGAGATACATAATACAGACGGTTTCAAAGACAACACCCCGTTAGGGAGCAGGATCGCGTGGATATTACCTATAAACGCGTGCGCTACCTTTAATTTTTCATTGCGCCAATGAGAAAGAAAATGTGAGCGCCGTTCTTCACAATAGTTTCACATTTCAAGTTTCATTTGGAAAAGCAAGCCACAGGAAGAGGGACATGAAAAATATTCTTTTTTACAAATATTCATCATATAAATAACGAGAGAGCTAATGAAAAATTCCATTCATATAAGTACTCGCAGGGAAAACCTGAAATCTTTTATCATTACGTAGCATGTCCAAAGAATAATTTTTGCTCGGGAATCCGAATCATTACGCAGCAATTGTGGTAAGCGACGGAAAATGAAGTCTCATAAAAGCGGAAGGACTCGTGCTATGCCCTATGGAGGGTCGCTGCCCCAACGGTTCATCATGGGAATGCAAAGTGCAGCCCGCGTGGGATTCGCAACGAGGGCAGCGGGGGCAGAGCCGCACGTGCTGTGGCGCGGCGGCGTGGGAGTGGCGGCTGGTGGCCTGCGATTCGCGGAGCAGTCCGCTGCTGGGAAGGAGAGGCGCGACGCGACCGCAGACGACGCCGGGGATATAAGCAACAGAAGTATCCGGCATGATGGACCAGGATTGTTGTAGCTATTTTAAATAACAAGACACGGTAGCTCCTAGGCAAGGTATTTTAAATTGAGCGAAAAGAGTAGTATGGCTGTATGTCGTTTCACGAGGCGAGAAGTGCTCAATTAGCCTTCCAACTGGTGAGACAGCGATCTACAGCTCAGGGCAAATGAACGATCGTGAGCGTTGCGCGAGGGTGGATCCGCGAAAGCGGTAGCAAACTTGGTTTTGAATTTAATTTACTGGCGCACCATTTAAAATCTCGAACAAAGACGTCTGCGGCTCCCACTCATGCTCGGACGTTCTTACGTCTGTCCGTAACCGTCAGAAAAAATGTCGGAGATGAAACATTTTGAAGGAATGAATTCTCAGTTATATAAGAATGGAAAGACAAAATTCCACTTGCAAACGTATTCCATCGCATCTCGAAAGGTATACGCAAGAGGTCTGCCATGTGAAAATA
The DNA here is from genome assembly GCA_933228895.1 of Platycnemis pennipes. Classification (NCBI taxonomy): domain Eukaryota; kingdom Metazoa; phylum Arthropoda; class Insecta; order Odonata; family Platycnemididae; genus Platycnemis; species Platycnemis pennipes. The sequence goes on from OW121851.1 coordinate 86,011,987, forward strand.
CGTAATTGGATTTATAGTTAAAGAAAACCAACAATGACAGTTATTCGGCCTTTAACGTAAAGCATCACTCCCAGATTTCAATGAAATGCATTGTATTAAACAGATAGTGGCCGGCCGTGGTAGCCAGGTCAGTAACGCACTGTTCTGACAACCCAAAGATCGCGGGTTCTTATCTCGCCCAGGGCATGGACGTTGTGCTTGTTCTAGGGCTATAAGCTACCTGAATGATGTGGAATGTGTTTTTTGCAACTGGTGCATTTCAACTCCACGAGAATTGGTTCAGTATTTTCGACAACGATGGAAAATTCAGTGGGCTCTACATTCTCAGATTTAAAGAACATGCGTATTGGTCACAGTAGCCATAAGTGCCGGCATGACAACGTAAAGGGCGCGGGTTTAAATCCCACCACAGTCACATGTTGTATTTGCCTCAGGATTAAGCACAAGGATTGGACGGTGCCATATTACCTTAGCAGGTGGCGCACCTGAAACATATGTCGCCTAATACATGCCACAAAATTTGGCTCGTATATTTGAACTTCACGAGAACTAGAAATCGGTATTTTTACCCTCACAGGAAAGTTCATGTGAACACTACACTACCGGGAATCATAAAACCAGGCAAAACGCCCTCTACGACCGGGTTGGCAGAGGACAAGGTCCGATCACATGATTTAAATACATTCGTAGATATTTTCCTCGGCATCCCACGCACGGTCGCGCGAGAGCTGCCCGTTCGCGCGGTCGCGCACGCTGAGAGGAGCGAGTTGAATAGAACCGACGCCCGAGGGAGAGTGTAAACCAGTCCCGCGAAAAGAAAACCTTCACTCCACCTCTCCCCGGTAACGGCGCGCCACGATGAATGAAACCTTGTGTGTCGGGCGGTTCGCGAGCCGACGGAAGGGAAAGAGGAGAGGTGTGGAGGCCGTAGTCTGGGGGAAGAAGCAAGCACTATAAGACCTCAGGACGCGGATGTGGGGGGTGAGGAAGGAGAAGAGCGAGATGAAGGAAAAGGGGTGACGAGTGACGTGGGGAAAGAGGGGTATAGGAGGAGGGTCTCAAGCGGTCGACCACCCTGTCTCCTCCCCCACGCACCACGGGGCACCAAAGCGTCTTGGTGCGCGGTTACTTCCCCCCTTCCCCACTCCTCCTTCCCACGGCAAACCGCAGACGTCCCTCCGCATCCTATTTCACGCGCACGCAAGCGGGGATGACGGAGAGGAAAAAAAATTGTCCCTCTCCCACATAGTAAACCCTTGTCAGGATAGGATGAGAGAGAAAGAAATAGAGAGAGGGGGAGTGCGAGTGACGTCACAACGCGCAGACTCACCGACGGCGGTGCAAGGGAGTAGTAGTTGGTGGAGCATTGCAGATGAACCATCGCCAAGACCAGTCGAGACGAGAGATCCTTATCGCCCCGGTACGCAAAATACGGGCAGAGAGCTCGAGAATACATCACTCAACACATACCAGATTCGCAATGGGGTCATTCTCTTCGTCAAACCTCAGTTTCAGTAACGGATCCCGTTCAGAGGAATAAGGCAGTAAAATCTCCCTCACATTTCGGTCCAGAATTTAATAAACGGGTTCGACAAACAAGGAAATTGAAACACCTGAATACTAAAGGTACGATCATCCTTCAAGGACGGATTAACACGACATCAACTTCAAATGACTGAGGTATGTACATCTATATGTACACAATACCCTGCGACCCACCGCAGGGGCGTGTGGGAGGGAAAGTTACCAGAGAGGTCACCAGCCAGCCATTGCGTTAATGGAAAAGGAAACAAGGAAGAGAGAATACTATTCGGAATAGTTGGGAATAATAATGTTTATCCTAACGTGTTTGAGTTATGATCACGAATGATTCGTTCGGCAGGTTGGCTCTCTAATTTTGCCATTTCTATCCGATCTTCCGATGTAGTGTGGATGTGAGATAACAATTGACGTATCATCCTCAAATGCGACCGATTTGAGTTTTTCGAGTAACCAAAGTCTGGCTACCAATCTACGAGTTTTCAGAGCTGCCCATTCAATTCCCTGTAAGAACTGTGTGACGTTTTCTGTACGGTCATGTGAGTTTTAAACTAAACGAGCTGGTATCCTTAGTATTTTATCAAGTTTGCGAATGAAATCATTACTTACGGGATCCAAAATGCTAAATGAATACTCGAGGTGAGGCCTAAATGAAGCGAAATAACATCTTTCTTTCACTTTTTCATCCGAAATAGCTAATCGGGTAAGTAATACGTAATCTCACTATCAGGAAACGGATACTTCGAATTATAAACCAAAACAGAATTGGCGTTTCCGTAGGATTTTATCACTCGCTGGAGCACTCTTCTTTATGACAGTGAGGCATGGGCGATAACAGAAGCAGGGAAGTCAATGCTGGTAGCATTCGGAATGTGGTGTTACAGAAAAGAATAATGAAGATAAAATGGAACGACTGAGTGACAAACGAAGAAGTGTCAAGAAGAGTGAAAGAAAAGAGATGGCTTTTGGAAATCTTAAGAATAAGAGGGGACAATTAAATCGGTCATAACTCAAGACATGTTAATCTGATGAAAACAGGTCGAGATAAAAGTGAATGGGAAGAATGTCAAATGGAGGTCTAGTGTGATATACATGAAGCTAGTAGTGAAATATGTCAAACAGAAGAATTACGTAAGTATGAAAAGTTTAGCTGATATGAGCGGAGTGCTTCGTCGAACCAATCTAAGGATTGTTAACTGACAATGATGATATCAATCATAGCCAAAACTGCTTCACAAGATCCTATTCACTCGAAATTATCAGCATTCCTCCTTTTACATCCAGAAGAAATGCAACACGGTCTAGGCGCTCCCTAAAACATGGCATTCTGCACAGGAATTTCACTTTTATTCATCCTCATCAAACCGTGATTTCCCCAATTTCTCGAGGGATGCAAAGGTTGGCACGTAGCAAATCGAGCTCGAACAGAAATTGAATTCCTCGATACTTGCAATTCCATTCGCCTAGCAGGGCAACTATATTTTTACGTCCAGTATATTGATCATTACATCAACATCTACGCAATACCCTGCGAGCCACCGCGAGGGTTTGTGGTAGTGTGTGAAGAATACCAAACATGAACTACCAACATGCAATTAAGAGCTACAATGCTACTACTACAAGGAAACACGTTAGAAAATAGGAAGTGCAACTAGATGGTTTGTATCTACATAGTAATAAAGGTTATTATTTCATAGTAAATAGATTATTGGTTATAATGACATTTATCTAACTATAGCTCTCTGTCTTAGTGTACTGTGTGACTACTCATTCACTAAGGCCGAAACTTATTAAATAAAAAAATAATTAGATGCATTTGAATCATTTCATCCGTTCCTCAGATTATGTATCACTTTCATCTAATAAGGAGCATTATAGGAACTAATAAAGTTATCAGGTATGAAACAATATCACACAAATTTTAAAATTAGTGCTTTTAGGATTTCATCTGACTTGACCTTAATCTTTGCTTAACCTAAGCTTAATCATGGCTGTAGCAGGATTTTATCCCCCTACCTTAAGGTATCAAGGTGTCACAGAACTAGCTACCGCAGCCGGCAACATAATATCCATCAGTAGTACGGCACACTGAAAACACCTCCAAATTCAAATCCAAAATTTAGGAACAATTCCGGGCATTGGGGTAAAAAAAAACGTTGGAAATCGAACAAGAACAACGGATAATGCATCCCATCGTATTATATCTAGATTCCATTTATTAGGTTCAGGGACAAGTACTGTTATTACTTTTTTATACTTTGAATGTATAGGGCTTCATTGTGAACGCGGGGGCACAAGACTGCAAGACGGGGACAAAAGACATGAAAATTCAGACTGCTTTCTCAACGCATATATTCTAAATTATTTCAAAAAGTACTTTTCCTGCCTTGTTTTCTTTTTTCAGGTATAATAAAACACCTGGCCGCGGTAACCAGATAGATAACGTGCTGACTAACTTAAAGGTAGCATGTTCGAATTCAGCCTAGGACATGGATGTTGGTCTTGTACTATAATTAAACTTAGGAAAGAATGCAATATAACTTCATAAGTTGGAGCACCATAAAACCACATTTTACGAGTAAACTGAGAAAATATCTTTGGGGAACGTTACTATAAGTGATCAACATGAAGTTCCAACGCCAGATATCAAGTCAATAGACACTCTTGGCCAATGGCCTCAAAAATAAATATTTAGCTAGTGATAGAGGAGGCATTTTTTTAAATCCACTTCCTTATCCAGACAACTTAAATGATTAAGAGCTAAGCTAAGCTCAAAATAATTTGAAGCCACTGCCACTTGTCCTCCACAGAAATAGTAATACTAATTCTAGCAAGTCCACACAGCATGTGCCCGCAGCTCCTGATTCATACGCGCGCTCGCGATCAAACTCGTAAGCAAACCATACCCAAGCCGATTCGAATGATGAACCGGCCTTCGGGTGTCCCCTTCCCCCTTCTCCCTTAATGCCCTCACTGGTCTGGGTGGGGGAGGAGAAGAGAGGTAGATGGTATATAGCACCATAAATGGATCGGACTGGAAGGAGCCGCAGTGGGCCTCTTGGGAGACGAGGAGACTTGAAGGGGAGGGGGATAGACTTGCAGAACGCCGCGCGCGGATAGCTTCACGAGTCCCCGACGATGGGAGGGAGGGGGGGGGGACGCGAGTCGGTCAGTCGGTCCCAATTGGAAGAGGCACTCCTTCATCGTTATCACTCAAAGCGAACGAAAGCTTATACCTCCCACCATTCCACCTCCAGCTTAGAGATGGTCGGGAGGGATACGAGGGAGTAAGGAATCCCCCACTCGTTTCACATCCACCTAGTCACCAAGGAAGCAGTGAGCCCCATCGGAGAGGACTTTTTCACCCTTTTTTCGCCCCCTCATTCCTATCGCCCTTCCTTCACGTCGGAGCCGAAAGAGACAAGTCCCCACCTCCTGAAAGAACCTCTATCCTTCAGACCCCTCCAGTCCTCATTCCCCCTCCCCATCCTTATTATCTCCTCCTCCACTTTTTATCTGATGGAGGACCATGTCCGTGTCTCGGACGGGCTTTTGTCTCATTAAGTCGCGCGGGGTTCTCTTCCGTCGTAGGACCTTTACCAAGGGTAGGGCACGCGCGTCGCTGGACCGTGAACGGTGAAGGGAGCTTGGACATGATGAGAGAGGCCAAGGGAGGGAAGAGTTGGGGAGGAAATTGGGCTGGGGTTCAAGGAGGGATCCCTCGAGCGAGCGTGGGTATTCAACAGCGTGTGAGATTGCTTTCCGGGAAAATAGTCGCACGGGAACGCACCCCCGACGGCACTCACAGGGGCTAATGCGTGAGCTAAAGGTTAAGTTGCTTCGATTTTTCAACCTGTTGCGCTCCCACCGAGCGAAATGAAGAACAGAAAGTGGCTCGAATGGATGGCATTATAAGCCGAAAAACATAATGCTTTAGCTTAAATAACTTGTGCCTCTTGCAGACATTTTCATAGATTTTCCGTTGATGTATCAGAGCGAAACTGATGATTCATTCGCTACAAATATGAATAATTTAAAAAATGTTTCACGCAAATTATTGTGGATTTCCGCGAATTTTAATTAATGAAAATCATCTCTTAAATTCATACATAAGATTTTTTCTCGAAATGGTGTGCATCATGAGCAATTACGTTGAGAGGCTGGAATTTGTGAATGGGACTTAATAGCCACGGAATTTATTATTTCTGCTAGTAATGTAACGGTTATAATTAACAGAGGAAACAAATTCCAGCGAGATAGTGGACTCCACAGTGGAGTCCACGAAGTTCTTTCGGTTATAATTAATTTGAAAATTTGAATACTAAACCATCATCATTAATCATCAATCCTCGGATTGGTTTGACGCAGCTCTCCACAGAGTTCTTCTATCGGATAATCTATTCATATTTATGTATTTCTTCTCTTGAATATTAAATATTCATGATAAATCAGATACGTGTGTTACCACACTAGGCACGGTTATTTATAACTGTCCTCCGCCAATGTCAACCTCCATTAGCTGATCCTAAACCCGTTTAATTATTATCATCACGTGCTACAGCGTTAGAATTGTTATGTATTGTACCATTAACCTTTGCGAATCAATCTTCAATAATATAAAACCAAAATATCTAAGACAGGAATGAATCTGTAAATTTCGTAGACATTTATAGGGAGTTGAAAAGTATTTTTTTTCCTTTTGTGAATCCATTTTTACAGGGCAGAGAGAGGGAGCATTTTCACGGCTGAAATTTTTACCATGAGCTTAAATATCAGGGACATAGCATCCTCTTGATTTCTCCGTGGCAACTAAATTTAAGTCACCGTCCAGGTTCACAGCTAGCTCGTTAGCGCGTGAGTCAGACAACGATGGCGCCTCCCCACTCACTCCGGCAATTAGAAGACCGGGTCTAGGAGCCACATGAACTCTACCTCGGAGCGCTCAGCGACGACAAACAGGAAGTAACGAACCCTTGGCATTCCGAAGGCGTGAGAAAGACTCACTCTTCCCGACGCACTCTGTTTGCTCGGGATAAGAAAGAGAGAGATATCGAATGTGTGCGCATGTGCTCGCTCCGCTCATCTCTAAAATCAACTCGCGACCCGTCGGCAGGCCGCGCAGTGCCGGGGAGGCGAATTCCCATCCATCAGGGAGGCGACCACCTGTCGATGTGGCGCGAGGAAAAGGGTCTCATGCGGCCCTTATAACTCGCACACCCCAACCCACGCTCCCCCCCTCCCCACATTCCCTTCCCGGGTCTCTGATTCCCCCCCTCCCGCCACCAATCTCTCCCCTCCCACCCTCCAAGGGACGGGTCCAGAAATTGGGGCTGGGGGGGGGGGGGAGAAAGAAGCATCTCGACCCCCCTTGACGATGAAACTATGAATCGCTTTATCATCCCGCTAGATTAACGGCACGCACCAATGGAAACAAGCCCTCGTCCTTCCACATGCCCAAAATCCTCCTCTCTCTCTCTCTCTCACTCTCCCTCCCCCATACTCCATTCTCTCTCTATCACTCCTTCCGTCCTCCGTCCAAATCCTCATCACCTCCTCCCTTCCTCGTACCCTGTTAACGGCCTCCTTGTTCTTGCGCAGAGTCTGTCGGTGACGTCATTCGCCCCTCTCGGGACTGCTGCAAGGGGATGGGCGGTTGGATGGGGGGAGAGGAGGAAGGAAAAGGGAGAAGAGGCAAGAGTTGGAGGATGCTCGGCTAGGGACAAGTGGGGACTCGAGCGACGCTCGAATTCGAGCGCTGCTCTGCGATGCCAATTGAAAAACCTACCGCCCAAGTGTTGACGGGTCCACATCGTCACGTGGACGACAAACGTCTAGTTAAGAGGGGCGTTGAAGCTGATGAGTTCTCCTCTGCTACCAACCCTCTCTTCAACAACATTGTGGCAATTTGGCACGAATGAAAATACATGGAAATGCTAGTTATGATCCATAGAATGACGGCCTGATGCATAGACTACTAGATAGAGGTCCCGGGTTGGAATCCATTAGAAACTTTGGGACATGTCCAGTTAAGCACAAACCACGTTATTTTCAGGGTAACACATCCTTCTCGGAAACCACAGGAGGTACTGGCCCCCTACCCTGATGTGTGAACTGATTTCACACTCCGTTGGGCTTAGCATTTGGTGACCTCCACTCCCTCCAACTAGGACGACCAACGGATGGAACACAGTTACTTTTTATCTCACATTCCACTGACACATCTACCAATATAGGAGACATTACTGCTTAAATATTTAAATTATGAAATGCCACAATGCCAAAAAGTGCCGGTAAAACCCAGAAAAAAAGGACATCAGTAAACAAACATTCCACGGTGTAATGGCCTGGTTTCACCGACAACAGTGGATGATTGCTGATATTTTCCCGATTCCTGCGCCACACTATCAAGTTAAAGTCCAAAAACTGGTTGTCAATAAACAAATTAGCGGACAATTGAAATAGCCGCTAGTACTCGAATTGAGGCAAGGCATGATACCCGATCAAGCAATGGGATACATAAAAAGTTGATGAAAACCGGACCTATATTTGATAATACAACGCTACACAAAAGTTAAAAGACACAAGTATTACGTCAATTTGGCTTCCACGCTCTCTCGCCCTCATAACTGGTACATACACTTCGATAGGCATAGCAGTGAATAACATACTTCCCATCCTCTTCGATATCACAGACTTTTTATATCGATATACTGAAATATTCGAGATCAAAACTTATTTCGTAGGTAATGTTAGATCCAAAAACTACAATACACAATACAAGTGACTTGCACCATGAAAGATAGGTGGGCAATAGTCCTAGGGACTAGTCCTAGCGACGTCACGATGTAAATTGGCGATTTAGCACAGGCATTGATATCACATAATATATTTCACATGGCATTATGTCGCTCAATACTCGATATCGCAAATAGGTAGTGTAACATTGCATATATCCCGTGATATCTCGCATACATATCTGTGTATGCTATATGCAAATCGCGGCCGACGTAATCTAACCTCGCATACCCCCAACACGCGTCTCTCGCTGTAGCCGACTCCCTTGAGCATCGCGAACGAGGTCTAGCCTCAGAACGAAAAGACGGAGCGTGGGAGGGGGAGAGGAGGGAGGTGGCGAGGCGAGAGGGGAGGGAGAGGGCGGCGTCCTCATGTAAATGCACGCTCCGCATGCGAGGAAAGGCTGAGAGAGAGAGAGAAGAGGAGGCCGTCGAGAAGGCCTCACTCGCGGCGTAATCATCGGAAGGGACAGCGGCGAGTGAAAGTGGGCGGAGGGAAAAAAGTAGAATTGGACGAAAATATAAAGGATTATTAAGAGCGGAGCCGAGGAGACAGGAGGAGCGGCAAACTACTCGAATTAAGAGGGCGGGGGCCAAGACAGCTCCATTAAGTCCCTCGAAATCAATTTCGAGTAAACAGGAAGTTTGGTGATTACATTTAAACCAGAGGTATAACGACATGAAGAGTAGGCAAAGTAGGGTGAAAAGGAAGGCATAGCGTCCGGGACGGTGTTCAAAACATGCAACAAATCAATGAATATCATTTAGTTCTGTTTTATTTCCAACCCATAAGAAAAATAGAATTACTTTCTCGTAGTAGCCAAAAAGTTAGAAAAAAAACACAGTCTAGATTTAGCGGGAGATACCAAGATGGATAATGCGCAAGTTATTCTGACTTTACAGTCGGCGAGCAAAAGCTGAAATCAAAATTGGAGAACTTGATACATTTAAATTCTAAGGCCATATATGAGGCCAGGAAAAACCCAAAATTTAACTTAAAGAGGCAATTTGAGGCATGACCTATAACCCGAGCTTTATTTCAAATTTATATATTTCTACAGTAAAAAAAAACTTCCCTTACCAACTTAGATGTAAAAAAAACAATATAAAATGAAGATCAATTAAGAACACCGCAGGAGGTCAGGGGAATACCTTAGAATGAGTTTTAAGGGCGTAAGACGAAGGCAATAAGACGAAGAGAGAATATTTTACAGGCTTATGTCTACTTTTTCCGAGACTTGAACATATTTTCTAACCATACTCTTAGGGACACATTTTTACGACGAAAGTTAGCAGTAGATTTAGTTGCCAAGGTGTTACAACCGCTGCGCACCGTCTAATCTGTCTTAATCCTATGATAAACATACGAAGGCCAAGTTAAGAGTCAAACTCACGACCTCCGGTTGCCAGGTTGGCGCATTATTAATTCAGAAACCACGGCCCACACTCGTTACAAAAGGTCGACCCGACATGGACGAGGTAGTAAACATAAGGAAAATAGAGGAAAGATGAATACACTGAAATAAGAACAAAATCAGATTGTTTGAACTTTATATTTAGAAATATGGTATTAACTCCCGCAGATGTTAAATATATTCCTGTGAAAAATTATGGAGGTGAGTTAGGAGAGCCGAGCTTAAGATTAAAATTTAATCCGGTAACTCGTTAAAACTCGGCAACGAAAGTAAATAATACACCTTCATACACAGACGACAAGTAACCTGCTCTAATTTTTGGATCATGAAAGGTACTTAATTCCGTCACCATTGGTTACACGTTCACGTGGTAAACCAAATATGGTGGGTTCGAGCCTCAACTCCGCCACTGATATCAGATAATGGCATCTTCCAACGACTTACGATTAAAAACGTGAAAACAACCCATTAATATTGCACGAAAAGCATAAATAGTGGTCCATTTTGAAAAAATAAAATGAAAAAATATTTCGGATAATGAAAGCCTGTATCGAGTCTGAGGTACAATACCTATGTTAAACTAGAAATAAAGTGAGTAAAGTGAGGCTCCCTTCGACGTGTAAGGGATGAGTGAGAGCACGCAAAAGGTGAAACATTGCGAGGGAAAGGGTGCGTACTAAGCAAAGACATATTTTTTATCTTACGAGACCACTGTTATCTGAGATAACAATATCATCCGTTCAAGTGTCTTGAAATGCTCCAAGACTAAGACGCTACAACGAATCACAACAAGTAAGCAAATAGACAGTATATTGTAAACAAAACAGAAAAAGGCATTTTGTAAAACCTCGTGTTTTGCGGTAAGAGACAAAAGCGAAAATGAACTTTGACCGACGACATTCTTGACTCTGCACCAACTGATCAATGCACGGCATGATTCGCATATTTCTAGACGTCCATTTGACTGAAGTGGACGTTTGAGTTGTTTCTCCGTGGTGCAAGGCTTCGAAGACAATTTTAATCAGAGGGGACCTGTTGAATCAGAAACTACAAGTGTTCTCTAAAAGCCTCCGGACGTGAAATATTCACGGTCACCTCGACGGTAGATATTATGGGAATCGAACGTGAAGAGGGGAAAGGGAAGGCGGCGGTAGGGACAGCGAAAAAGGGAGAGACGAGAGGAGGAGGAGGAGAGAGGCCGAAGGGCAGATAAGAATCTCCAGAGGGCAATGGTCTGCATAAATTCACCCTCTCACTTCCCCCTTCTCCCCACCCTTCCCGAACGGTCATCACGGCGGACTGCTCATCTCCTACGGGGCAAGAGGAGGGAGGACACACAGCTCTCTCATTTGCATGGACCGTAACGAAGATGGCGGGCGAAGAGTGGCAGGAAGAAGCCGAGCAAGAGATGACCGGAATGGAGAGGGAGAACGGGGAAGAAGTAGAGACGTGGAGGATGAAACTGGAATAAAGTTTAGAGGGGTGACGGCAATAGCAAAAATATCTATTGGTTGCCCTCCGGTGTTACTAACGTGGCTTGAGCGTAAACATTTACCCCTCACTTTTCGCGACAGCGGAAACATAACTCTCTCTCACATTTGGAGGCATAAGGCACCAGAGGTATCCGACGTCCAGGAGGTTGTCCCGAAAAAAAAATGTCTTAAACATCAATCAATTAATTTCTATATTATGATTTGAAACTCCTAAAAGGAAAAAGAAAGATGCTAGGAAGTGAAGAGCATAGTTCAAGAAGTGCATCAGTTGCATGTCCACCTAAACCATCTTCAATGCGTAAAAATGATCTGCATACAAAAATTTACATTCCATTCTTTGGGTTTCTCTTCGTGAGGCCAAAACTATTGAAATATCAGGTTAAGCAATTACCGTCTGCAGTTATTCAACCAAATGTAAATCACTCTCATTAGTGACAAAACCCCAAGGTAGTAATTACCAATATAATTGCAGCACTCAAGATGTTTCAATTAACCTTTTGTGATTTATGTGTTTACAGAAAACGGATTCTCCAAACACTTTCTCTTAACCAAGTTTTTGCAGGCAAAAATGATGACTTCGAAAATAAATTAAGTGACGAGATTCGATTTGAAAATACCAAAACTCTGCAAGATGTCAACATACCTTCTCTTGCTAAATAATAAACATTTATTTCGCAAGAAAATGGTCCTTTTACCCCTATATAACAATGGGCTAAATAATCTACACCACATTCATGCAGGAAACCGGATAAGTGGCCATCTTTTTTGGCAATAAATTTTTACCGAAGAAGATGATAGGTGTGCTTATATCTTTGCATGCCATGATTGTATGGAGCAGTTTTTGCCATATCACAGAATGCTGAAGTTCTTTCCATTCACCCTACGCAATTGAAGCTGGATGACTTCATCGATTCATTACTATTAAGTTCACGTATTAAACTGATCGTTCATGGAGTGCTTCATAAGGCTTTGCTCGGACCATAACTCTCCGCGAGACCGTTACATCACCCAATTAGGACCTCATTCGTTACAGAGGGACTTACAATTGACATCACATTTGAAAGCATGCTTCGTGTTCGCGAAACAAATATGTAGTAAAATTTTATTTTAACGTGAATTTTAGCTTAAAGATATATTCATGGACATGTTGCGAGCAATATTTTTAATTGTAACTTTCTTATAATGAAATAAACTCAATTCGTCTAACCCAAGCAAAAAACATACAACATTCATTGTGGTAAAATTATCTATCATTGGATGCACCGTAGGGATGGTACTGTGTACGGTAACACCCCATTTACAGGTTAAGGTTCTTATATAATGAATGATCTTTAGTTTTATTTTTAATTTTGAAGTGTGCCAAATATCTCATCCGATTGGATACCAACTACCTCACTATTTGACTATGGTATTTCAATTGAGAAATAGTTACGTAGTAAAATGATAGGCGATACGCAAATAATACATGCCATGAGGTGGAATGGCATGACGTCAACTACAAGGGACCGAGGGCAAGCAAAAACTTTTTTAGGAATTTAAGAACACAAACGATGAAGAGTCAAGTTCAATGAAGAGAGAAAAAGACAAGGCACGCAAATTGATTTCAGAATCGACATAATTTTTTAGTCATAAACTTTGAGGCATATGAATACGCTCTAATTTTACAGATTCGTTTCTTTGTTAATAAACGAAAATGTATTTATTGACCTCATTTAAAGATATGCTCGCTCATCCAATGCTAATAACGTCACACTGACAACCACTACCTAACTTTACGATCACTAACTTTAAGATCTCTCCGTGAGTGCGACACGAAATGGAATCATATACTTATGGCGATAACCACAAAAAAGGACAGTTTCCTTTGCCGCCAATGTTGTTTGTGAATCCAAAGTCATATGCCATATTCAACCTTTTTTCGCTCACTAAAAAAGGGAGGTTTCCAGTATTTTTTGTTCAATAATTAATAGTTACTGGACAATTTACCATTGTCTGTTTCTTAGCACCATTACTGTTCTGATGAAGCAATCAAGTTTTAATTCCGTGAAACTACACGAGCGTTTTTCACTTCATCTGCGGTAGAATACTGTGATGGAGGTAAGCATAGTATTGACCTAACTTTCCATTTGAATGCACTTATTTCATCGAGCGTGAAGGCAAGAAATGATCACTGCTACGCCCAAATAATAATTTTCATCCTCCCCGCGGATTCTCCCCCTCCTCGTCTTAGCCCCTCCCCCAACCCCTATGTTATTCCTTCTCCAACACTATAATGGTCCATCTCACCATTTCGGCCAATTGTGATGGACGAGCGGACCGCAAACACATCCAACCGCTCTGTCCGCCCAATCTCCCGCCCAAAGGGTCAACCGTCGCTATCTCATGCGCCCCTAACCATCCCTCGCCACCCCAAGCCATCCTCAATGATATCCTGTCTGTCAACCTGAAGCTTAAGTGACGCGGCAGGAGTAGGACACGCGTTGATCTATCTTGATTCCTGTCCTCCCACTATTGCATTTCAAGGCACCCAACACTCCCGATGAGAGCTCACCTAGGGGATTGTGTTGATGTGGTGGCTAGAGAACTCGCCTTCTATCCCGAGGGCCCGGATTCGATTCATGTCCAAGGCAGATTTTACATTGGTATACCAGTCCCCGCGCTGAGCTACCCTGAACTACTGAGGGTCCAGGATTCAAATCCCGGGCAAGAGCCTTTCTGGACGCCCCCACCTAAAATCCTCGAGATTCGATTCTCTACGAGTCAGAACTTCGTAGGAAATTGCAGGTGGCCTAGGGAAAGGAACTGGACCCCCTACCCTGAATGTGTGATTTTCATACGCCGAGGGCATAGTGAGGGGTGAGCTCTACTCTCTCCTATCAAAAACCAACCTTCTGGTTGAACACACTATTATTATTATCATACTGATCCCCACTTGAGTGCTGCGTGGAGAACTCTCCGAGTTCAGTACTCCCGTCAGTCGGATGGAACGTTTAACCATGGCTCCCGCCTTACGTTATGCGAACGATAGATGAGCGTCTTTATTGGGGCGAGATTGAGAGTGAAGCCCCTTCTTCTATCTAACCACTCGTAAATACATGAAACATAATGCACATTGCAACATTGTTATGTATACTTGAAAATAATATAAAATTACAAAAATAAAACATAACAACAAGAAGATACAAATGATAATATCAAAGATATGCGTAAAAAATATAAGAGTAGGCTAGTGCCCACGCCGGGTTTCTCCTCACCCTTCCTCCGTTCCCTCAGAAATTCCTATCTTAAAACAATCACTCACCTATCATAAAATGGGACAAATGATCTTATTTGTCAGTCGCCTCCCCAGATATATCACTAATTACTGAAATGTCGCCAAGCCCACGGATGCTACCAAGGCTAACACGTGAGAAAACGGCATTGGTAGAAATAGGTTTTAAGATGCTCCAACTCTCTAGATTTTATCGCAATGTCTGACCGAAATTAATCCTAGGCTTTATCCTGAGACCCTATTCATGCTATAGGCGAGATTTGAACCCGCGGCCTCTGGGTTGTGAGGCCAGAGATTCACCGACCTGAATATCGTAGCCAGCCCAAGAGAAAGAGCTCATGTAGTGCGGGAAAATATGATCCTGCGCAATCTTGGCCCCTCACTGAAACTGTGTGCGAAGAAATTGCGACAAAATAGATTAGTTAGCCTGTCGAGCGAGAAGTTACTACAACTTAGAGAAACTAAAACCGTTGACGACTACGCCACAGATATCAACACTGAAATTTACTGGAAAACTTTGCTCGATTTCCCTTCCGGATTTCCCCTTCTTCTCGTCATAAAACTCACGCTGGATGGTCGCAACTCACGTTAGAATGTCTACTTGAGCAGGAAGGTGGCGACAGGACGATTCGTTGCTCGGAAGAGATTTCGAGGCTCAACCCATGGGTTTCAATTCCAACGCCTAGGTCCATTTTTTTCCCACGTGAAGTCAGCCGTCGTCGTCTGCATACAAGAAGGGACAGCGTAAACAAGACGAAGCCTTCCCACCCACAACTGCATCAGAACTCAGGAGGCTGCTCGATGACCACCCAAGCCACAAGCTCGGGGGAGAGGCATAACCTGCCAAGACACAAGTGCATCCTAAGCATACCTCCCAACCAACCCCTTCTGCCCCTACCTAGAGCATTTTAACGCTTTCATCTCTCCCCGCGCTCTCCCCCTCACCATTTTCCCGGAAAACCAATCCTTCTTTCTTACCCTTCTTCGTCTTGACGCTCTTCACGGCGTAAACATGCTCGAGAGTGGTCTGAGACGCCGCACACCCGACGGTCGGGCTGATGGGAGGTCTCGCATCCCCGAGGAGGAAAAACTGAACAAAAAAACACGGCAAGACCTCCGGGGCTTTCTGTGAGGCCTTGGTTCGCCCGCAGGTTTAACCTTATCTCCAGAACAGATTCGAGAGTTCTCATTCCCTCTTCAATTGATTTTAGGTCGAAAATTGATGACTGACGGCCACCTATAGCGACGACAATAACATGATAACATTTTAAATTGAGACTCATGATGATAATGTCCATCGCGGATCGATTGCAGTATTTATACGCCGCCGCAGAGGAATTCAATGCCATCGATTTTTTCTACAATTTTTCACTATTATGATTCTTTGAACGCAGAGTCTAACTGAAGAATGGAAATTCATCCCTCCCCGCTTGAGTAAAAAGGGGGAATTCTGCGACTGATACAAATTACACACCAGACGGAATTCATTTTGAGCATGTACGATGAATGTCAGAAATTAACTAATGAATTTGATTTCTTTAATGAAGGAAATATATAGCTGTTATTTTGTGGGAAATGCCACTTTTTCGGCTAACGGTTCAGTCATAGAAATCGAGCGTGTGACAGGATATAAAAAATAATAGAATAATAAGTATTCTCATGAGTAGTTTAATGATAATTTCCTAGACAGGCACGTAACAAGAAATTTGCTTGGGGGGGGGGCTAAGTCTAGAGTGCATAGCAAATCAGCCTTGCCCGTTCGGTGCCGACATGTTACAAATCTCTTCCTTTATTTTCGGTGCTTGGCATTTACTTTCACAGTGCCTATTCCTATCTCTTCTCACTGATAAAGTTCACTGCTTACCTTGTTATGAAGCAGTTAATTTGATCGGCCCCAGAACAGAAATTCGGCGCAAATATATATATTAGATTGAAAAAAACTATTATTAACTACGCACATGCATCACTAGTTATCACGTTTCAAGACACTTGGCATTTGAGTTATACGCAGTATAATCCGAATAAACATGCCCAGTTAAAATCAGAGCGACAAAATTATTGGGGAAAATTTTCGGGGAGGGGGGGGAGGGGTGGAGCCTCAGAATATATAATGTATAAGAATCAAGCCCCTCAGCCCCTCCACCCCCCGGCTACGTGCCTGTTCCTAGATGGGAACATTTGAATGGGAAATTCATAAAACTGTTCACACACTAGCATTCCGCGTCCTCATTTGGAGTCACAAACCAAACTGGCGTTTTTCCACTAGTAGGTAATATTAAATTTAAACATTCCTTCATCGGCAACAGAAAACAAATACTTCTTTCTATAGTTTCTTCGTCTTGACGCTCTTTACGGCGTAAAAACGCAGGAGAGTATTGTAAGACATCGGCCAAAAGAAGAGAAGTACACCATTGTGGAATCCGACCGTGGAGTTCTTATCTCGCTCCTCGAAGAGGAAAAACTGAACAAAAAAACTTAACTCTCGTTTTTCCACAAGAGATATTAAATATTTATTTAAACAATTAAATAGTTAATTGATACAATCTAATTGAAATATTTTATCTCAGGCGTTTGAATATTATTTTGAGTATCGTTCAATACGTTCCTTGATTCTTATACATACTTCAATTTTAAAAAATCCTTCTTTTCTTTCTTCTCATAATAATTTTCCCAGTGGATCGCTCGCGAACCGAGCAAATAATTAGGTGGCGAGAAGTTCAAGGGAACACGACTGCCAAAATTCAACGGTGCCCACCACCCGAGGACCTAATCCCTGCCTGTTAAATACGCTCCCTCCGGCTCGTGTCTGGAATACGGTCGGTCGTTGATCTGCGGCGCGCGCCGATCAGACCGAATGCTCTTTTTTTCAAACCATCCCCGAAAGCCCGATCTCGACGGTGCACTGACGAAAGAATTTTCGAAAGACTGGCTCCGCATTCAGGGAAGTTTTACTCCACGGACCCCCTTGGCGAGCGTCCAGTCGCCTCGTTGCAGACCAAGTGTATCGGGTGCGTGATTGATCACGGTGAGCGATCCGTAGGAGCGGGTCCGCCGCCATCCACCAGCGTACCAACGCCCCTCTCCCTCCCTACTCAGGGTACGGACCGACTCTGGACGACATCCAACACAGATTGGGGATAGAGTTCGAGGCAAACGCACCCAGGTCACGCCCAACCATCGTCTTTCGCCCCGCCCGCACCTCGCAAACTGTGATAACTTCTTCATCGCAACGCGCGTTCACTTTCGTGATCAGTCGCAAGAGAATACCGAGCACCACTGTGATTGGACAAGCCTTAACCTAACTTGTGATCGCTATTGCTATCACGAATAGAATGCCGCGTAATTCGTTAGAACTGGCGTTCGCGTTTAGTATCGCACGGTACGAGAGAATAGGGGTCAGAGCGTATGCATCTACGCGAAACACCGCGATACGCGGGCGAGCTGTGTAACGGATTGGTGCGGTGGTTGTGAAGCACATTATGAATCACAATATTTTGGGATCTTAGATTTATTAAGTTTTCGATTACTAAAATGGCGTGGTATTAACGAGTCATTAGAGTCATCGGCGGTGTATATTTCCCCAGTTTACTCGTGTTATCTACTCTCTATGACATCTTGATTCATAAGGCTCTGCCATTCACTCAGTTAACAAAATTTCAAGCATTGATATATTTGCAATGCAAAGAAAATAGTCGTGAATAATATTGCACTAGTAGAAAATCAATAATAATCTATCGAGTTAATTTGTTTGGCTTTTTACTTTTGTCATTTGTGGTCAAAAATATGTGTTAACGTGAGCTCAAATTCGACTGGCACTTTCACAATACGCACGCCTAGATGCATAAAAGATAACAGAAACTTTATTTATTAATTAAACCATTATTTATATTCGAAGAGTTCAAAAAAAGAGAAAATTTTATCTCATTTTCATAGTGATGAAAACCAATGAATTACAAAAACTACAGCGGATATTTTGGAAAATTACAAAATTTGTAATTTTCCAAAATATTTAATATAAAGTAATGATAGGGATTAATCACCGATGTAGTAAGATCACGTAGCAATTGTTTCTAACCCGTTCTCTGACTTTCTTTCTATTCCACCACGATTTAATTGCTGAATATTAACGAAATTATGCGTCGGAGGTGGAATGCACTTAAGATAAAATTAATATTATGAACACTAACAGAAATCAAAATCGTGATCGAAGGAAACACCACGAAAATTCTCGTTTCATCTGGAATGGTCTTAATTACTGAAGCAAACTCTTGCAATTATGTACGAAACAAACTTTAGTAAATAATTTCGAAGCCCTCTTAAACAAGTCGATGAATTTAATGCTATAAACAGAAATAAAGGCCAACAGTGTATTTTTATGTGATGGAAAACAACGTAATTATGGGAACATGAAAATCACCAGTTAAGCTGCGTAAGTAGTGGTAAGTAAATGGTGAGCGAATATCAATTTTGAAATGTGTAAATGAGGTTTATCCAATCTATCTATTATATCTAAGATTATTATCTAAGGTTTATCTAATCCATTAAACCTTCCAATTGCCGTGACGGTTCATTGATGGTTATGCAAGCATACGTTCAGGCTCTGGAAGAAGCCACGTCTGGAAGAAGTATTGTTGATCAGGGGTGCGATGGGGAGTATTATGAAAACTTCGTATGCATCATTACTTTCACAGACCAAGTGATCGGAAATATCTTTTTGTAAAAAATTCACTTTTATCCAGGGTAGGACTAAAAACCTTCGGAAATCTTGGCATTCAGCTTACAAGCAAAAACAAAACGGTGCGTCATGAATGTTGATACGGAGTAAGAAATAAACATTCCCGCACACGACGCCAGTTTTGAATCTGTTTACATTAGTATTCGAGATAAAATTCCAAATGAACAACGATGACGCAAAACTGGATGATTTCCTTTCGAGACAGAATACGCTCGGCTTCTTTTTTTTATCCTCTTCTTTCCAGGGAAGGATATCGGTCAGTCGTAGCAAGACGTACGAGTTCTTTTCCAAGAAACAACTAGCGACTGTAAGACCGCCTTGTCCCAAGACAACTACTATTGCCTTTCATTAGATCGTTCATTCACCGGTTCACAGCACACTTCAAATAGCGATAAGGCCGCGCACCCGGAAAGGAAGGGGATCGGTGCGTGTAAGCAGGGGTAGGAGAAGTTGCTCAAAATATCAAAACTTAAATGCGAATAAAACGTACAAATGAACGAGCAAACGAACCCAAATTTACCTCAAAACGCAATCTTTTCCTGCCGTTTGAAACGAGCAATAAAAATTGCAAACGGGTACCTAGATACATTATATGGTGCTTTTTTGGTATGATAAATATTTTGAGGGGTGGTAGGAACGACTATTGAACATGTTTTTACAAAGGAATTTAGACGAATATACATATTATGGCAACGAAAAAGTGCGTCCGGGAATTTGTAAACTGTAAGAGAAGGAAGCACAAATTTCATCAATTCGCAGCAAAAAACGGCTGCAAAGGTTTAATAGCGTCGCAAAGGCAGCCTACAGAGGTTCGGTGGTAAAAAATATCTTTTTGGAAGTGGTTTCTTCTAGCTTCGATGGCATTAATATGAAGCATCCAGTAGTATTTATCTTAATTGTGGAAAGAAAGTATTTTCTTTGAACCTTCTCAGATACACTTTCGCGCTGTCATAGCCCTCAAACTACGGAGTTTCTTTATAAAGAAAATGCATACAATAGTCGTGTCAACCACCTCTCGGAAATATTTACCTGGTCGATTGCTGTTGTTGTTGTTGCGCATTGATAATCAGTATTTCAGCATTTTCACGCGATAGGCTTCAAGAGGAGATTCTCATCCTCATGATGACAATTCGTGAACGAGTGGCAGTGCGCCGAAAAAAGTGCCAAAACCCATGGAACTGTGAAATTTGGGTTAGATTTTGAATCTTACAACTTTCGTACTGATGTTTTATCGGAAACATTCCGACTACTTTTTGAAAGTTTATATGGTCCCTTAATTCGGAAGATAGGACCAATTGACGCTTGAAAGACCATATAAGAGAATGAATCTGTGTAACCGTGTCTCAACATTTGAAACTTTTGTCGCACGGTCACATCACATCCTTCGCTAGTACAAGCTAGAAATTAAAGAATTTCTTCATTACAGCCTAAAGACAAGTGTAACTAGTTTCTCGCTCATCACAAACAAATGGAAGGAATTTGGAAATGAATTGCACAAACTTCCAGTAAATTTTGCATGGAGTCTCTGGACGAAAAAAAGGAAATACTTTCAAATTACAAGCTAAATATGTCGAGTCCAACGAAGAAGTGTACAGACCGATTAATTAATTAAGAACTCAACAAATATAATTGTCACGAAGAAGTTTGAGATTTATTCTCGGCCGAATCATTGCACATGATATTATTGAAAATCCTTTAATGAGAATAATGGAGAAGAAAAACAAAAGGATATTTATCAAAGGACTTCGTCCTATATGCATGCCAAATACTATGAAAATAATAACAATTTTAAAACCAGTTTACCGATTTTGGAAAGCATCTAACAAAAATATTCGTCAAGCGTGTCTCCGTCTTCGGGAAAAAAACGTATAAACAGCCAGACACCTGTCGCGGCATTTCAAATCAAGAGAGTGACTTCGTGTGCTTCGGCTCGCGATCCTGAAACTTTTCATAAACTCCATCCAAACCTATAATTACAGAAACTAACAAAAAATCAACTAAACGCTATAAATCTTTTCGCTGAAATTCTTAAGGTGTCTTTGACAACAATAATTCATCAAACAACCATTGCAACAGATTGTTGCATACGTAATTTCATTGTTTATGTTGCGGATGTACCCTAACCTTCGCAGTTCTTTCATAATAGGTAATTATCCCAGTTAAAAATGCGAAACTGAGCACATTTTTTTCACAAACTACGCGTATGTCGTAAAAACTAGCCATTTCATTTAATAATAAAATACAATTACGGTTGACAGCGGATGACCCGATTATTACAAATCGTTCCAATCACAAAAAACATGCTGTCACCCTCTCAAACTAAAAGGGTAAAAGCTACTAACCAGTTATGTGACACCGTGTTGTTGATTTCGTTGACCGCCTGGTGTTCGGCGACGGAGAACCCGAAGTAAGAGCCTCTCTTGCCAACCTTGATGATCGGGATCCTCGGCTCGAGATTGAACCCGCTGGCACTGAGTAAGAAGGCTGTTATCACCAGAGTTCTCAGTCGATTTGTGGTATCCATGGCGACTAGATAAGACGATGGGAGCGCGCAAGCACACACACGCAGAGCTCCGCAAGCAGAGCCTCACAGAGCATGCGGACTCACACGGAGCCCAGCACTACCAGCAACACTTCCGATAAACTTCCTCAACCTCCTGGACAAAGCTCCCGCCTACGACTGATCCAAGTCTACCGCCCTCCCCCATGCACGACAGAAAACGCCAGCCGCTGCGGCGGCCGGCAGCGGCAGTACCGGCAGGACGGAATCACGGAATCAGCGACCGCGCTGCCGTCTAGACAGCTCATTCCTCAACTGTGTAGTCGGCCGAGTCGGCCAAGCGCGCATTTCCAGCGTTTATACTGAAGCTCAATAACCAATAAGTATAACATAGGTAAGTAAATACACATAGTAGAGACATTTCCGAAATTGAAAACTGGCAACAAACATTTGGAAAATTGTGATTTGACCCATGTGAAATGGCATTCCAAGCCGCAAAACTAGCTCACATATCGTAGTAAACAATAAATAGCCTATAGCTGATTTTTTTAAAATTTGAAATGATTTCCGCACACATACATGAGAGTGCAATGTGTGCAGCATCCAAAATCGTATGGCTTATATAGTTAACTATCATAAGATAGCAAAGTATAAATGGTATTATTTTACCAAACGGATAAAAAATTATGATTAGCAAATTTTTTCCCATTTATATAGACATTTCGCATCATTTTGGTACCTACCATGGGCGAATCCACGGTTCTACTATTTATGTGCACACACAATTTTATGCCAAATCAAGAATTAATTATAGAGTGAAATGGGTGAACACGTAATCTCCTACACTTCACTGAGTTTCACTGCAAGTAGATTGACCTTATGTCTTCACCCTTTATCCTACTAAAATATTTGCATGAAAACAAGCATGTGGAGCTCCGAATCCACATAAAATTAATTCATCTATTTGCCTACTTTCAATTACTTGGGTACCTATTTTTTTCAAAATACCCTCAAACTTGTGAGCTACACTAGTCTCATGAATATGTATTATGTACTATCTAGTCTTCTCCCATGATATTCAAGTAATTTCTTCCCACCAGATCATTGTCAAAAGTACTGACCTTTCGGATTCAATTTTGGTTACATCCTATATTCATAGAGATTTCTGATATCCATTAACTTGCTATCCTTGAGTTAAAAACCGTTGAAATCAACAGTGGGTAAATAAAGGGGTTACAAGCTGATCGTAGGTTTTTGCAGCGTGGATGATGTCCAGTTGTCACTTTCGGTGGCTGCTGCGTCACAGGCATTGTCGTTCTCCAAGCTTTCATACCCGTTGCAGGGCACATCATCAGGGAAATAAAATGCTATCTAGTCTTCTCCCATGATATTCAAGTAATAAAAAATGTTTTATTTCCCTGATGACGTGCCCTGCAACGGGTATGAAAGCTTGGAGAATGACAATGCCTGTGACGCAGCAGCCACCGAAAATGACAACTGGACAAAGGGAATTCAACTAGGTACTCTAGGAAAAGACATATTTTAACTAGAACATTTCACTTCTCCTCCAAAGTACCTATGATACAACATCATAAAATAAATGAACTGCCTCACTCACTTTCTGTAAAATTTGTACCTCAGGGGTATGCGATTATTCTGCTCTATCTCATCTGAAACACATTATTTCTGAAATTGACAGTGTTTCAATACCTGCCCTTTACTTCATCTGTAGCAGTAATAAACTCAGCGCCATTATTTCCAGGCCCTCAAAACAGCAACAAGCGCAAGAGTGCACTTCTCTCCCTTGCCTAGGTTATATTCGTTACTTGAATCATCTCACATGGGGTCAGGTAGGTTGGAGTACTGACCGGCCACACGGAGGGCCCAGATACTAATCCTAGCAACAGCAGATATTTTCATTGGTAAACCGTCCCCAACTTGAGCACATATAGAGCATGCATTTTCAGTTCTTCCATTGGATGATGCATGAATTCGTGGTCCCAATGGAACCTCACACTAAGAGCAGGCTAATTCCGATGCCATGTTTCCCCTCACCCATCCTCCTAACCCTCCATTCCCATCCTTGTAAATTTCCACCCCATCAGAAGCACTGGTGCATACTTGAAAATACAGATAATCAAATTCTCTCACATATCAAGTACCATGAACCTACACTTCACAATATATTATATGCTCATGTCAATGACATTCATGGTAGTATTAAGCTCTGGTTACACAATATACAATAACATATACAAGTTCATGTACATTGGCATGAATGGTTTTATGTACGTTGGCCTATGAAACACAAGCACAACTTGTATAAATGCATGAACCAAATCAGAACAGGTTGTATTTTCTGTTCATTCATTTGTACGTTGGTGTGGTTACACAGTGAATTTTCATGTTCATGCATTCACAATTAACTTGTACATTTTAATGTATCGTGTAACCGGGGCTTCAGAATTTTTCTTTTGCATGGCCAAGAATGTGACCGTTTGAAAGGAAAGCATTTCATTTTCAAGGAAATAAGCATGTAATAATGGCTTTCAACTTAATCACAATGGTGATTAATATGAAGGTCCTTCATTCAATCATGATCAGTAATTGAATGGAATACTGGAAATACAGTAGAACCTCTATTTTACGAAGTTGAAGGGACCCAAACATTTGAGCTTCGTAAATTAGAGGGTTTGCAAATTGGAGGTTATCTTCCACAAACTCCTCTGTCACCGGAACTGTTGTGTCACCAAAACCAGCTGATCTCCGTCAGTAGGAAATAGTTTTTGGTAACACTTTCCCATGCTCTGGCAACACCTTGCACAGCATGGAGCAATGTCTATGGAGGCACATCATGCACATAAAAGTGGCTTGATCTGCTACAAATGTACGTCTACTAAAACTCTGCTGACAGGAATACGAATATACTTTCAATGCAATTAAACACTATGCTGTACTAAACTTGTCAAACAGTTATGTCAGGGTTGAAATAAAACTAATTACCATAAAAAATAGTAGTCATCTGCTCATTCTGGGAAAAAACAACAGATATTACGTGAAATTCTGTGTGCAGTGTATCTGCATCAAATTGAAAGGATTTAAAAATTAGACCTCAATTGTATTGATTCGCTGTATAGCATAGGCGTTATTCCTAAGACTAAGAGGCTCACTTTAGTAAAAGTGAATGAAACTCTCAGCCATGAATTCCAAAAAAAAAAGTGAATATTTTTCTACAAATTTATAATGGTATTAACTTGGCTGCTGCAACAGAATTAGGCTCTTGTAGCTGTTCAGTTGGTAGATCTCAAAATAAGGTGCATAAGAGAATTAATTCATTCCATGGAGTATTTTAAGCATATGCAGTTATGCATTGATTATCAAAAGGGGTATATTTAGTGCTAGTCGATTTGTGATTAAAGAAGCCCTTTTAACATGTGAAAGCTAGGGATGCATTCTAACAAGGAAATTTTAAAACAAAGTTCCAACTGACCCAGTATATTTCAGTGAAAAGACCAGGAAATGACCTTTTTGAAGAAAGCATATCGTTTGAAATACATTCAATAATATTTCGCAGCTGATGAAAGTCAATTTTAGAACTTCACTTGAGTTAATTTGAAATTCCCTCTTTTTTTATATGCGCTCTACATCTAGCAGCGATTTGCGAGAACTATTTACTCGTGGGTAGAGAAGGCTATAAGTCGCGATCGCAAATTCTAAACTAATGGCATAAAACACTTCTAATAAAACATGAAATATTAAAAATGCATTAAGATTTGAACATAAGTAATGTATTATTACAAAATTAGTATTCATTAATGAAACTATGTTCCACGACAGCTGCAGCGAAGAACTTCCTATGGGAATGCTACTTTCAAGTGAAAGGCTGAACGAAGTTCTGAGTTGGGGCTGCGGCGGCTATCTTAAAGTTAATTTTAAATAATTCCAGAGAAAATATGGACCTTTGTGACGAGTTAGGTACATATTTGCAATACACAAAATGATAGAAAAGGAATAGAAATTACCAAGTATTAGTCCGCTTATTTTATGAACTGGGGCATTGTTTTCAAGAAGTAGACGTTGTGCCATGCGTCTTTGAACTTTTTTTCCTTGGATCATATAGTAATCAGGATTGAATCATGAGATTTGGATGATCAATCTCTGGGAGTTTTGCTACAATTTAAGCACATCAAAAAGCACTATGCTCACATTCGATTTTTCCACATTTTCCCATATAAAATATACTTGGGCCGAGGGCCCTCTCAACATGAACGATCTGGCTTCAGCTGCTCCTATCGCGGTGTACAGCAATCGTTACTCCATTGTACTAATTTCAGTGCTACAAAATCATTTCAAAAACTTTGTAAAACAGGGGTCAGTCACTCCTAGGGACAGGCGCCACACTTCGTAATTCAGTAACATGGGAGGTTTCGTAAAATAGAGGTCATTTTACATGGTTTTCCTATATACAAGATTGGGACCGGCGGAATGGTTCGTAAATTGGTGTCATTTCGTAAATTAGAGGTTCGTAAAAAAGAGGTTCTACTGTAGCATGGCTATTTTCATCTTGTTGCACAACCTCCAAGCAACAAAATGCCATATCACTCTTTCCATCAAAAATAGAAGAAGGGTTGGATAGTATAGTATGAATAAACTCCAATACATTGGCATTCATTGGAGATTTTTCAAAAAGTGACAAAGCATCATGTTCATTGATATCTTTCCCCTTAACACCACTGGTGAAAATAAAGTGTGCATTAAAGCATGAAAAAATGTGTACTAAGTGTGCAGTAAGTATGAAAGAGTGAGACAAAAGTGACCCTAATTTGGAACCCCTAAAGTGAGAAGAAAGTGGAAAAGAGTGTGACCTAATTGTGAGATAAATGTGCCAAAAGTTGGATATGGCAAAAAATGTGAGCGTGCAAAAAGTGTTTGCACATTTTTTTGCACTTTATTTTCACCAGGGACCTGCCACTGAAAGAATAACCCTAGTTTTAAATGACTTTTTTACAAAAGTGAAAAATATTTTCTCTTTAACACTCCAAACAGGATATTCTCAAGGTAATAATTCCAGAGGCAACGATTTCTTAAGGAAATAATTAGTAACACAAAAATCTGCAGTGCCAATGAAATGCCTGCTACTGAATCACCACCTTCAATCACTTAATCAAAAGGAAAATATTTAGTCAACAACACAAAGATCAATTAATCTTCACTGGTTTTTGCAGTGAAGTTTTACTTAGTTCAAAAACATTTGAATTACCTAAGGATGCCACTCATACTTTGCCACCTCTTACTTACCCATGCAGCCAAAACTCTGAAGGTAATTGGTATTCTTTGTACAATATTTATCCAGCAACTATCATGCCATTTGAAAATTACCTCACCATTTCCAGGATTATTCATCAAAACACTTTCAAAAGAAAGTACTGATAGAAAACATTTCCAATAATTATACCCTTATTTAAAACTTGCCTGATAATATACCTCCTAAATTATATCTCCTTTTTCATGATTCTTCAAATAAATAAATATTTTTATCACTGTGAAGATTAATTTTCATGATATAGAATATTCAACTTATTTGAGGTAACAAATGAAACACTGGTTAACATTACTCTTTATATTTCCTAGTCAGAATAAAAATAGTAGTTACAAGGTTGCATGTACATTAGATAATTTCCTTATTACATTTTTTTATTTACAGAGTTGTACATATTTACATAAAACACCTCAAAATACTATAGGCACTGACAACAGACTGGCTAAAGGCTTTCTCAAGCTTGCCAATTCGCCACTTAACCCTCATAAAAACAATAGGAGGATATACTCTAGCGCCATGCAGAAGCTGGTGGCATCTAGGGGACACAATGAGAAGGAGTGACTAGGAAGTTGCCACCAACCCCTACAGACCAACAATAGCGACGAAATGCTTGGGGATCCCATCATGCAGTCATAATATTTATGTGTGTATATATATAATTTTTATATATAAACCACTCATACCAACTTTAACCATGCTTCATTTGTACTCAATGGATTTGCAATACATCAGTGTTTAAGATTGTGGTTGGGACAAGACAGATTATAGTTTAAAAAGAGCTTTTTGTACCCATCAGGTTTTGCTTCAAATGTAGATGCAATTAAATGATCGCAAAATAAAGGTAATTTTCGCATGAACTTTATGGTTTGACTTTAACTCAGAAATCACACATCCCCTACAACAAACTGAAACAATACATGTCCCATGATTCTAATAAAATCACTGAATTGACACAATAGTTGACTGCTCAGTCACCATACCACACTCTTAAAAACACGCATAACCAGGATATGATCATTAACAAACAGTCTAACTACCAGTTGCTTTCAGCTAGAAGAGAGAGGATCAGCTAAACAGTTGTGCAGTAAGGCCATGCAAATCAACAGTTAATTAGGGGAAAACTGAGACCTCGATAAATCTTCATGATTGAGCATGAAAAAACGATCAATGATAGACAATGGGAAAGTTTAACCGAGCAAGAGAGAACATGAGACTGACCAACAAGGCTTAAAATGTCCTGCTGCCACAGCACAGCAATTATCAACCACATATTCAACACTTCATATCCTGAAATATTTTCCAGCTACATTTAAATCTTTACAAAAAAAATATAACAATTTTCTTTTAAGTAAAATGAATGGCTATGGGTACTACTACATTGGAATACTCTCCGAACTGTCCCATTTGCCAAACCCAAAATTTAAGGAATACTGAGAAATGGTAAAACTATGAACCACCATTATAGAAAGGAGATGTTACCATGAACAAGGGTTTTGGCTCACAATGCTGGACAAAAGGCTAAAAAAGTTTCTTGTCCATGAACACAAGTAAAAAACATAAGAAACAAAAAGTGAAAGAATATTGAGTTAAGCCAATCAAATTTAATGCTAACCATGATTAGAATGACACTCTGAATACTTTAAATAACATTTCGATATAATACAAATTATTTTGGTCAGACACATTAATTCTCTCCTAAAATTTAACAAGCATATGAATGATTCTACCATCATCTAGAAGAAGAAAAGTTTTCATGAGTACTCTGTTTCCTGAGACTTCCTTAAAAACAGACTTGCTTAATATACTAAGCTGAAAATGCAAATTCCATCAACTGGCTTCTTCCTTGCAGTCTTGAGATGTACTAACATATGCCACAAAACAGCATATGATGTGACAATGCCTATACAAAAGGCTAGATAAATTAATATTTAATACATGAACCAAATATTGTGCCTGCCCAATAGAAATGAGCTCCAATTAATACAATATTATCACATGAAATAAATGATTTGATTCGTCAAAGTGTCATCGCTCTTTGACTTGGAGGATCACTAAACATAATCCATTTGTGTCAATAAAGCTAGTATGTTTATTTGGTGATGATTGTTTAGTACTTTATGATTATATTAATCTTAAAAAAGCATCTCTCTAATATAAAATAATGTATTGATATGGGAGTATTTATGTAGTTGTTCATGCCTCACAAGCTAATGAGAGTTACACAATACTGGGGATGAGCAATGAAGAAACCACCTCAAAAATGATTCACGTTATGACTTTCGCCTGTCCAAACAAACATCTTACAAACATCCTATTTATTTTCTTCCCAACCCATACCTCAGGGGGGAAACCAGCAATGAATTTCCAGTGAGCAAACATGGGGATGACAAGGTTATAGGGAAATTCAAACAATGCTATCACAGCCATATTATGACTTTCCCATTAAAAACTGATAAAAATATTGGGAAAACTCCACACCATTCCAAATGCCTCAAGGTTTAAATCACTCTTATCTCAAACACAGCAACAACATGGAGGCTCCTTGCAAAACCTGTCTACCTGCTTTTCCTTTAAAACAAGACTTCCAGAACAGCAACCCTTGAAGCACCTTACCATGCCTCAATGCGCTCAGTCCATTGTCAGTTCCAGCGACTGTGGTGGAAGACTAGGGGATGAGTGCACAGGGAGGAATCAACAAAGGCTCTCCAAGGGAGAATACACCCCTGAAGCAATCCAGAAGATGTTAGCATATTGATGTTTCATTGGCCCACATTTTGTTCCCTATCTGCAAATGCGTTAGTTGAGGAGGTTGAGGTGCAGGCTGCTTGGCTGAAATTAAACAAAAAACATAATCTGCACCATAAATATACCATAAAATCACTATGTAGTTCAGGCAATTAACTGGAAAATATTGTAGGACATAAAATAAATAGTCATAAAATCTAGACAACCTAGAGGTATAAGGACTTCCAGTCAATTTTGCTCTTATACTTCACCTAATTTGCAAACTAATAATAATTTGAGAAAAAATTCACCAAATATGCAGACATTTTGCATGCATGGAACAGTAATTCACAGTCAGTTCTAAACCAGGCGTGGTTTAAATTGTGGCCTACTTTAAGGTTTGATGCAGACAAAATAAGTGGGATGTTTTTTTTCATGTTTCCAAGGATAAACAGATGATGATGGAGTTTGTTGACTGTGCAAACAGCATCAATAAACCTGAATTAAAGGAAATAGAATTGGTAAATTTAGAGGAATGGATAGCTAGCAACCACGATTCTCTCACCTCACAACATTTCACCAATGATGAAATCATTGAAATGGTAATTAATAACAATAAATCCGAGCGGGGATGAAGATGATTAGTGTGAAATTGTTGAAGGAATACTACTCTATTGATGATGTTCTTTAAAGAATCATCCAGCTCAGTCGCCTGTGACGTAGTGATGGGAGGCCGTGCAGACAACACCCACACATTGACATCGCACTGAATCAGCTGATAACAAATCAAGCGGGGTAGGAAATATGTTGCGCGAAGCACAGGATAAGAAATATTATATTTTATATACCCTTTTCCGACAGTAACATCACACTCAGCGGTGAAGACCATAGAGATGAGGAGCTGAAGAAACTAACAGAAATCCTGACCAAGAATGGATATGGGAAAAGTGAGATAAAGAAGACAATTTCATGAAAATTAGGACCTCAGCCCCAGCTACCGGAGGAGAAAAATACAGAAGATCGGAAAAAGCATACCTTCCGGATATCCAGGGAATAACAGACAAGATACAGTTGAGCATCTTTAATCCAGTACAGTCGGGACCGAAGTGATGCCGGATTAGGGATTTTGCCGGACTATGGGTCATGCATGGCAACTTGTCTATTTTTGACATCCGGATGTTTTCATTGAAAGGAGTCGATTATTTATTACAAAATATATTTGTTTGCCATTTACTGAACCATATTTTAAAAAATTCACTGAGAATAATCAGAAATAAATGGTTTCTTAATTCACAAGGTTTAAGAGTATCGAAGTTGCACAGTGAGTGAAAATCACGGAAAAAAGAGCATCGCGTGCATCATATTGCTGCACATTTAAAAGTATAATATTATTATTGGAAAATATATTTCTTCCCGCAACATACTTCCTACCGCGCTTGGTTTGTTATCATCTGATTCAGCATGATGTCAACGCATGAGTGTTGTCTACACGGCCGCCCATCACTACGTTGCGGGCGATTGGACTAGATGATTGTTAAAAATAACCATCAATAGTTGTCTTCCTTCAACAATATCAGAGTCATCATCTTCATCCCCACTCGGATTTATTGTTATTAATTACCATTTCAATGATTTCATCATCTGTGAAATGTTGTGTGGTGAGAGTATCGTGGCCGCTAACTATACTTTCCTCTAAATTTACCAATTCCATTTCCTTTAATTCAGGGTTATGGATGCTGTTTGCAAACTGTATCGTCATATTTTTATCCTCAGAAACGTGAAAGTTTTTAAATACCCACTTATTTCGCTATATCAAACCTTAGCAGGCCACAATTTAAACCACGCAAGTTTTAGAGCAGACTGTTAAATACTACTCCTTACACGCAAAAGTTCCCACATCACGTCTTTTAGATTGATCACGTCTGTTTCTGAAATAGTTTATCCTGCTGCATTAGCATTTGGCCACAAATACTAAGGCCTTCACTTCGACGCAATGGAAACCACACGATCTAAATCAGCACTTAAATCTTCCTTCATATTTTTCTCTGTCATCCATTTCTTCATGTCACTTTAAACATTTTGAGGATTTTCTCTTTCAGCATCTTAATGCGCTATATTGTTGAAGATCCCAAGCAGTATGTTTCAGATAAATGCTTTACTGATACAACAGCGTCAAGCTTTTTCATAACTTGTACTTTTTCTGTGATAGTTAACGTTTTGTACTGATGCCTCGCTCCTCTGCTGTTTCCACAACCGTATAGATGAAACATGATTTGGGAGAAACATAAGCAGATAACAAATAGCTTTATCAAATTACGTCTAGTGGTCAATCAAAAATGTACGTGACATTGAAATTGGCCGATCTGTAAATTAGTCATTGTCTCGGTGATGTCTTCAAATTTATATGTTTACTTCCAGTTGCAGAATAATTCCAGTGTACACCAAGTACCAGAAATTTATATGCTTAAATTATTCTGATTCTCGGAATGGGAAAATTAACATTAGGAATGGGATAATATCTCGGCATGTTATGAAGCAATGTTTCGGTAAAAAATGTTTCGTCATTTTCCACTAAGTACTGGGTAGTTGGTCATGCCGGATTATGGGTGTTTCAGGATTAGGGATTCCCGGATTAAGGGTGCTCAACTGTATACCGGATATTACAAAAGTACGATATACAGACAATCTTTAAACCAAGGAAACAAATACGAGACATCATAAGTAGGGACATGACATTTTCGCGAAACGTTTTTTGCAACACGATTCACGAAATAAGCGACTTTTTGGGTTTAATCGCGAAATAACCGTGTCTTCTTTGAAACGCGATTTTTTTAACGAAATTTGAGATATTTTGCAAATGCCGAATTTTTGTAGCATGAATTATTTTCTTTGGTGATGGCAGGATCGGATCTTTCATTTTTCTCGGTTCCGGATTCGGATCCAGACGTGGAGTAAAATCGGATCCAGATCGTAGATTTTAAATTTTCGCGGCTTAGCGATCGAAGTGTCCCGTGAATGGAATGTAGGTGCGGTAGATATTGACAAGAAGAGGATGTGTAACTAAGGTCACGTAATTAGATGAAAACGTTCCCGTGCAACTAGAAGCAAAATATGGATATATGACTTTTTTCCCCCATGACCCCAGTATCGCGGTAAAAAAAAAGACTTGGATGCCATGCGGGTAGCCTACATTCGCCGGGATCAGGCGTACAACGAGAGCTAGTGTACTGTGCGAAGTTCGATCCCAATCGCAGGTTAATTTTTTCTTTCAGTCACTGCATCGAAAATGTGTTCGTATTCAATTTCAAACTATTACATCTGAATACTCACTTTATTATACTTTGTTGTTTAAATTAGATTTACAAATGTACCACTCATAAATTAAGGATGGTCGGGTCGGATCCAAAGATCCACGGGTCTTTTCATTCGCTACTGAAATCATATCCAGGGACAGTAAAAATTCAGATCCGGATCGGAGATTTTAATATCTCGCGGCCTCGTGATCGATGCGCCCCGCGAATGGAAAGCACGTATGGTAGATACCAACAAGGAGAGTTAAGTAACTCGGGTCACGAAATGAGAAGATTTTTTCCGTGCCACAAACGAGGAAAACAAAATAAAAAATACTCGTATTGACCTTTTTCTCCATAGGCTCGGATGTGCGAGAAAAAAATTAAGCCGAATGTCATGCGGGTCGCCTACATTCGCCAGATTCCCGTGAACCTATGAGAGCGTAGTTGTTAAAAATGAGGGCTAGTGTACTGCCAGTCGTGAGTTCGATCCTTAACACTACCTAAGAATACAGCCGTGCTGTATTCCTATGGTAA
This sequence comes from Platycnemis pennipes, assembly GCA_933228895.1. Taxonomy (NCBI): domain Eukaryota; kingdom Metazoa; phylum Arthropoda; class Insecta; order Odonata; family Platycnemididae; genus Platycnemis; species Platycnemis pennipes. The sequence continues at coordinate 86,045,605 of OW121851.1, forward strand.
TGCTAGTAGGCAGTTAAAAAATGTAGATTTTCAGAAATTTCATGCCAAATTATAAGTAAAAAAATAATTAAATCAGGCGAAAGGAAATGATTGGAAAAAAATTATATTACAGAATTAAATCGTGGAATCATTACGTTAACTTTACAGTGTATTTTTGAGTGACGCATTCGTAAATCTAGTTGAAGCGATAGAAGTACAAAAAAGTCAGTATCCACACACAAAGGTTGGAAATGAAGGATGATAAAATTTTTTATTCAATGGTTGAAAGAAAAATTTTAAACAGCGTAAGAATCGAACTTCATTACCTGCACTCCACTCTGTTATTGTTATTACCATTATCTCATTAATTTGCCTTTAACTTAATTTTTCCTACTGTGTTTTTTATGTTGCATAGGGTAGCCATAACTTCTGTATTGGATCTCAAATGTATGTAATTAACTATTTGTTCACATTGGTATGAAGTATTGATTAATAATATTTTAAAAAAACCCTTCCTTTTAAGACTCCTTTTTCCCAACATTAAACACAGCTTTCACCTTTTTAAAACGATTTTATTTACCGCATTTGTCATTTTAAACACCGCTTTTGATGATTTTTATTTACCATTTTTCGGTGTCCCTAATCATAAGGAATGTGAAAGGAAAGGAAAAATTAGAAACAGAAGGCGTATATTTGCTGAAATACGAAACATGCGATAAGATCTACGTGGGTAAAACAGGCCGGACAATTAAGTTTAGAGTTAAAGAGCATAATGCCGCAATACAACTAGGGCACCAAGAAAAGTCAGCATTCGCCGAGCATGCTACACAAGGCCACGACATTGAAATCGACAAGCTGATTATCCTGGCCAAGGACAGGCACTTCAAAACAAGGATTTTTAAGGAAGCCCTGGAAATAAGGAAACCACCCAGGGATTTCAACAGAGACCAAGGGCAAGCGATCAGTAATTCCTGGCTTCTGGTTATAGCTAAAAATAAAGAAAAATCCATAAATTTCCACTACTCCCTTCTCCTCCTTCCCCCCAAGTCCCCCCCCCCCCCACCAAGAACATATAAATTGATGCATAACGCTCTGGTCACACATTAGCCCTGAGGTCTCCGGCAAAGGAGAGGAAACGTCGGCTACTTTTTAACTATAAATAAGACGTGGGTAACCCCAAAAATCATAAGCCATGTGAGACTGAAGCCGATTATTCCTTTGTACCTGTTGGTTACATGATGGATGGTACCTGATGACCTGATGGTTGAAATGCATTGTACACTAGAATAAAATTCTTCTGTGAAATAGTGCTATTAGTATTTTTTAGTGTTTGAATATGTGTAAATGTTATAAACATCTGTATGAGTGAAGCCAAGTTTTTCTCCATATTCCATTCCCTCACTTTGAAAAGTACACACCATCCAATGCAGAGGTGTTACAAATAATTTAGCAAAAAAATTTTCTATGAACATTGAACAAACAAATTTTCACAGAATGATTCCTGCCACAATCTCTTAAAATGTTTCAAATTTGAATAAATTGAAAGGGAAACATACGACGAGATCACTGAACAGTAACCCACACCAATTTCTCCGCATGTCTACACAAACAATTTACAAACCATAGTAAGATTTGAGTGTTTACTGAGAGATTGTATAGATACAATACAATAGAAAAGGCAACCTTCTCTACTGAAAGAGAGGTATTTATTTTCCATTACTTTTTCTAATCCCCGAATAAACATTCTATAAACCCACAAATTTGGGAAAATTATTGAGTGTTGAGTCACTTTTCCCGGGCAAGAGCCATTCTGGACACCCCCATCTAAAATCCTCGCAATTCGATTTTCTGCTGATCAGAACTTCGTAGGAAATCGCAGGCGGCCCAGAGAAAGGAACTGGCCCCCCTACCCTGAATGTGTGAATTTCACACGCCATTGGCTTAGTGCGGGGTGAGCTCTACTCTCACCTATCAAAACCCAACCTTAGGGTTGAATCACTGAGTAAGTGAGTGAGTCACTTTTGGCAAATAAACAGCAAGTCATGCTCAATACAGTCTTTCCTAATGATGCTTCATGACTTGCTACTTTTTTGCAATGGAGAAATATTACACCAGAAAAAGGGATTTAATTTTGAACCTTCATTAAGTATGCAATGAATAATGAAGGCAACTTACCATTGTTATCCGGCACACGACCAGTATTCCTCCTATTGAAGCCTGCAAAAGTCATTTTTAAGAATTAACACCTGTTGCCATTAACTTATAAGTCATTATGTTTGAATAATCCAACAGTGTCATTTTCCATAAGCCATTCTCATAAATTCCATTTGGGGCTTTGAATAATAGTCGTAAAAAGAGACAATTGTAATAGCAAAAGTTCTTAAGCTTCAGAATTATGAAGTAAACATTTCTAAAAGCAGTCTGAATATTTCAAGATGGATTACTCAAAGTAATAGTGGATGTGTAGTATTAATTTTTGAAGGTGCATCTGAAGATAAATGACCTTATTTATTTATTTATTAAGGTCAATTGTCATCACTGACACCACTAGTTCAAATTTACTTCGGTAGTAGTAGTAGTATTTTGTTTTAAGGGTGCATCGACATCAAAGGTCATTTTGCACCACTACTAAATTGGTTATAAAGGGAAATAGATTAGCATAAACATATTTACTTCGACACCTTTTAACGGTTACATACACGAAGATACAAATACTTCTTAAGAGTTAAGATACAAATTTACTTCTTTATGCCAATGACACTAATTTCCTTCTCTCCTCTACGTATCCTACTTTGATCGATGATGCCAATGTTATTTCTAATAAACTTTGTACCCGGTATCAAGAAAATCACCTCTGCCTTAATACCCAAAAATCACAGTTACAGTAGAACCTCTTTTTTACGAATAACTGATTTACGAAATGACACCAATTTACGAACCATTCCGCTGGTCCCGATCTTTTTATTTTGAAAAACCACGTAAAATGACCTCCGTTTTACGAAACCTCCATTTTACTGATTTACGAAGTGAGAGGCCGGTCCCTAGGAGTGACTGACCCCTGCTTTACGAAGTTTTTGAAATGATTATGTAGCACTGAACTCAGTACAAAGGAATAATGATCGCTGTATACCACGACAAGAGTAGCTGAAGCCAGACCGGTCATGTTGAGAGGGCCCTGGGCCCAAGTATTTTTTTATATGGGAAAATGTGGAAAAATCGAATGTGAGCATAGTGCTTTTTGGCGTGCTTTAACTGTAGCAAAAATCCCAGAGGCTGATTATTCAAATTGCAATTCAATCCTTATCATATGATCCAAGGAAAAAATGTTCAAAGATGCATGGCACGACGTCTACTTCTTCTAAACAATGTCCCAGTTCATAAAATAAGTAGACTAGCACTTGGTGATTTCTATTCCTTTCCTATCATTTTGTGTATTGTGAATACCTAATTCGTCGTCACAAAGGTCCATATTTTCTCTGGAATTATTTCAAATTAGCCGCCGCAACCCAAACTCAGAACTTGGTTCAGCCTTTCACTTGAAAGTAGCATTCCCATAGGAAGTTCTTCGCTGCAGCTGTCGTGGAACATAGTTTCATTAAAGAATACTAATTTTGTAATAATAAATTAATTATGTTCACATCTTGATGCATTTTGAATATATAATTTTTCATTAAAGTGTTTTACGTCGCTAGTTAAGAATTTGTGATCTCGACTTATAGCTGTACCCGCGAGTAAATAGTTCTCGCGAATCACCGCTATATGTCAGCACTCTAGAACACATTAAAAAAGCGGGAATTTCAAATTAACTCGAGCAAAGTTCTAAAATTGACTTTCATCAGCTGTGAAATATAATTGAAGGTATTTCAAACGATATGCTTTCTTCAAAAATGGCATTTCCTGGTCTTTTCATTGAAATATACTGGGTCAGTTGGAACTTAGTTTTAAAATTTCCTAGTTAGAATGCATCCCTGGCTTTCCCATGTTAAAATGGCCTCTTTAAACACAAATCGACGAGCACTAAATATACCCCTTTCACTAATTAATGCCAAACTGCATATGCTTAAAATACTCCGTGGGATGAATTAATTCACTTATTCCCCTTTTTATGAGATCTACCAACTGAACAGCTACAAGAACTTAATTCAGTTGCTGCAGCCAAGTTCATACTATAATAAATTTGTAGGAAAATATTCACTTTTTTTTGGAATTCATGGCTGAGAGTTTCATTCACTTTTACTAAAGTGAGCCTCTTAGTCTTAGGAATAACGCCTATGCTATTCAGCGAATCAATACATTTGAGGTCTAATTTTTATATCCTTTCAATTTGATGCAGATACACTGCACACACAGAATTTCACGTAATATCTGTTGTTTTTTCCCAGAATGAGCAGATGACTACTATTTGTCTTAGGAATTAGTTTGATTTCAACCCTGACATAACTATTTGAGAAGTTTAGTACAGCATAGTGTTTAATTGCATTGAAAGTATATTCGCATTACTGTCAGCAGAGTTTTGGTAGACGTACATTTGTAGCAGATCAAGCCTCTTTTATGTGCATGATGTGCCTCCATAGACATTGCTCCATGCTGTGCAAGGTGTTGCCAGAGCATGGGAAAGTGTTACCAAGGTTGGTGTTCGCCCCCACCATTGCGAGCGTTTCCGCCATGGCAAACAAACACCAAAAGTGGCCAGTATCTGCCATAGCTTTTGATCTGTTAGGTTAGCAATGCAATTAATATGAAGTGTTAAGTATCAACTGCATGTTATAAATCACCATCCAATTAATCTATTGTTAATATTGGTGGAAATACTGCAGCATTAGCAGTTACGAATATGCATTTGATCTATTGTTTCCCGGGCGGTTGAGAGCACAATCGCACGTTTGTGAGTTAAGATTGGTTAAGAGCATTTCCAAGATAGACACCATAGCCCAAAAATGCAAAAAAGTGTCGGAAGGGAAAAACGGCAAGCTACTTAATTGTCTCTCCAAAATTTGTTTTCATATTTTCTTTCTCTCTATATTTATCAATGTTGAACATTTTTGTGAGTTAATTTTAAAATTTACGAGATTATTGAAGTTAGCAAATTATTATTTGTTACCTATGCTTGCAAATGCTTGATATAATGTAATGAACGTGGTGCCAAAAGAGTAGCGCTCTTAGTTTATTGACTTTCAATACATCTACATTCCATTCCATGTTTTGCTGCCATTAATGAGCAATTATATGAATTAATACTTAACACAGATGTTAGTATGGGAGGGCTCTTCGTTACACCCATTTTTTCAGTCCTTTGAATCACTACCCTTGCACATAACACCCGACAAAAATTACGACGAGGGCCTAACGAAATCTTGAAAAAGAACTTATTGTGATACAACTGCTATTTCAATAAAATTGTTATGCATGGTAAAGCAGATTGTTTTTCGATGTGGACATTACATCACATGAAAAAAAACCTCCATGGCAGGATCCCTTCCACCACTTCCGTGGCCTCATTTCGTCTGCTGAAACAAATGCGATACGTTGTTTCAAATGGCTTCCGCGAAATGTCGCGAAAAACGTGAATATACTGATCATAAAAATTAAGACCAACCAAGGGAAAGCGTAAAGGCTAGTAATAAAGGCAATACATTTTTGATTTATCAGTTATGGTTTAAATTTTTGGTGAAACTAATCAAAATTTTGGAATGAACATTAGAAAAGAGCTTGGTCAGTTGTGCATTTGGGAAAATGGTTGGCAATTCGAGGCTTTTAGCATTTTTTGGAGCAGGTATGGTGCTTTTTGATCTAATAGTTAACCATTAGATTACATAGGGATAATTCCTATGCAGGGATATGAATTACTGCAAAAACTTTCCCCTTCCTTCGGGATTTGTTCTGAGACTCTCCGGAAGTAAATACTTCCACCACCACACCAACCCGATTCCTATAAAATTGTTGATAATAGGTTTCATGGCGACTATTTACACCAACCTCGGTAAGACGATACTTCACTATAGCAAGGGTTTTCTTGGGCACCACGAGGTCTCGTTTTAAAGAGGTTGCACTGTATATATTTTCAGATTTATAACAATTCCTTTGGCAAATAGAAGAATCAAGTGGAGGGAAGCGTCAAACCAATCCTAGGATTGTAGACCGATGATGATGATGATGATGATGATGATAACAATTCTTATATTGGTTAGTAGTGTTTAAAATGGTCCACATAAGGATTTATCATACTGTATATGAATATATTCTTACCATTCAATTGAATAAAAGTCCAAGTTAATTTACTAATTGGCACGTTATAAGTATAACTTAAACACATAACCCACCAAGTGCTAGATTAGTTGGACTTTCATACAATTGAATAGCCAGAATACATTTTACCCTGCACTTTTAAGAACATACCTTGTTTTCATATTAAAAGACTAGTTAAGCAATGGATACCTATACATGGTAAGACAAAATAATTACTCACTAAATTTAAAGACTGCTTTGTTTTTAAAATTTGTGTGTTAGAGTAAGACTTCAGCAAGTTCTCTTACAGGACTATTCTGTAAGGCATTATGCCATGCTAGATGTAGGGATTTATTTTGGATCAATTGGTGTAATATAATGCTATCCTGATTCTGTAAATAAAATAATGGCCCAAGGATTTGCTAAAGAGCACCAATAATAACACCAGCCTTTGTCTTGTGCTATCTTAGATTGCAAACCCTTCGATGACATTACTGAACTTCAAAACCCTACCTTAATTTATTTTATTGCAACCATGTACCAACAACAGGATGTCGATCGACGGCCCAATTTCAAATTCCCGTATGTTTCCCGTATTTCCCGGACGATTATTTGCTTAATTCCCGTATAGGAGAAGTCCGTGTAATTTGAACCGGCGTGTAATTCGGACCGATAGCTTTACTTTGTATTCATTAAGGGTAGCAACATGTTTAGGGTGTAGACGTTTGGGTGTATTTTTGGAATGTCTTCTCTCTAAATTTCAACAATCAAGCCCAGGTGATTGAGGCATAAAGGCTAAGTGAGCGAAATCGTGAAATTCCCTTCCCCAACACTAGTACCATGCCCCACACAAAGCATAAACAACGAAGACACACTCTAGACAAATACACCCATTGGAATGGCTCTGACTCCTAAGGCGACAACGAAATATAAAGTTACTTTTGCTAGTTCAAATACAGAAATTACTCCACTCTTATCATAATTCGTGTAGAAAAGTGCAAATAATTCTTTTTAATGTATCTAAGGATGTTTCTGTGAAATTCAGTCTCATTTTATTTTGATCCTCATAGTGTATTTCGGACCACCGAAGAGCGTGTATTTTGGACCGGTCCAAATTACACTGTTAGTTACAAAATAATTCGCCATATGCATTATCTAGTACAACAGGTAAAATAAAGTGATTATACTTTCTATCTTATTAAATTAGACTTTCGAACCGGATAAGTCACATTATCATGCTGCATTTTTCGACAAAATCGTGCGACGCGAAACCTACTACTGTGGCAAGGGCGACAGACGTTGTGTGTGTGCTGTTTCCACACTTGCCGAGTCAGCCTCACGTGCGCTGAAATGACAACCTTGCGCTCAGTGGGTTACGAAATCTTCATGGGCTAAACACTGCAACTCCCGCACTGCTAAGGTCCCACCAACCGAAAATATGAATCTTCTGGATCTGTTCATTACAGAGCATTTCTTGAAATTTCCCGGACACTATGCGAATTTCCCGTATATTTCCCGTATTTTCCAGGGTAATGTTAATTTCCCGTATATTTCCCGTATCTCCCGTATCGATCGACATCCTGCAACAAATATTGTATGAGCATTCATATTTGATATGCAAAACTTCAGTAATAACGGTTGATTAGGTTAAACCTAGCATACTCAAGGTTCACTGGGATGAAAGGTATATATGCTTCTATTCTATATTTGGAGAGGAAGTGTAAAATTCTTTTCAATTGCAATATGACAACTCAACAAAATTATTCCCGGTATCCAAAGAAATTGCCATGTGTTTTAGTGAATTCTTGTAGCCTGTGCTTGCATGCAAACTTCCTTTATGCCACCTTGAAAGGCATAAGACATAAAGTCAGCCATAAATGCTGCAATCATGAAAATATGTTAATCTATGATAATAGCTGGTTACCTATAGTTATAGATTATAACCTCTTAAGTAGTGGCATATATTTGGATTTTTAAGATAAGGTGACTACACCTTTCAATTGCAAACATCCTCTCTATAGAATGCACAAAAATAGAATTTTGTTTCATCCCCACTCCATGCACTAAAAGATGTTAATTAATTTTTTTATAATATTCCAGTGTAAAATGCAAAACAGGAAGATATAAAATAGGCCATTAAATGAAATGGTAACACACAAACTTATACAGGTATAACAGGCAGTTAGCAATTTGAACTGTTTAGCTCTATCTAGGGGCTATTTCTCTTAGAAAATTTATTATATCAGCATGCTTTTGCCACCAATCTCCTTCAAGGCATGGGAGGTCCCTTTGGTAATCCCTTCTTTCCATCTTGTCCTTCTTGGCAATTATACCATTTGTCACATACTATCAATGAAACATTAACGGACTCTAACACACTTATTTCAATCAGTAAACACGCATCGGTCCAGTAAATTTAAAAAAATATTTCCTGATCAACATTTAACTAACAAAATTTCAATGGGCTAACTCTTTAAGTACGATTATTTTAACTTTGTCAACAACTAAACCTCATGGTGATGGGTTTCAATGTATTTACTGTTTGAAACTTTTGTCAAACTATCAAAATTGATATAAAAAACTAATCACAATACAAAATTCAGCTCATCAACACCACAAAAACTCATGATTGAACAACATAAACATCTACTAGAATTCTGTCGTCCACTATACAGCACCTTTGTTTTATGATATGTAACTGTTTCAACTTCGCCACAGCTGCAAAATATTTTATGCACATTTCATTTTTAAGAGTTTGTATCAACTATAGTATTTATTGAGGTTTTAATACTTGAAGCATAAATCAATTATTACCACCCAAATAATACGTATGTGAATAAAATTGTTTCTCATAGTTACCTCCTATTTGGCCACTTGGAATCTGCCCTACTACTTTTCTATTACTGTTGAGAGATAATGCCCCAGCACTATATTTTTTCTCTTTAGGCATTCAATGATCATCTTGCTTATTTTCTTCGTACGTGTATATCAAGCAATAATGTTACGGTGCTAACCTATAACAGTAAAAACTGACTGTCTATACTGTCCAAAATGGGAATACTAAAAGAGTGGTTTTTAAGCTTTGGATTGTCACATTACGCCAACTGTATTGTCATAAGAAGGTATTGCAGATTGCAAAAATGTTGGGGATCAAGCACGAATTAAAGTTACAGGCTTAACTTTATGGAATTCACTTACAGAAAATAAATTACTATATGGTGTGTTCCACACTATTTTATAGCTATCAACCAAGGTTTCGACACACAAAACAATAAAAATTAACTTACCAGATTTACTTTGGTACACCTTAGCACAATTGGTGTATTTCTCTGGAGGAGGAAAATCCTTTAGGCTGTGAAAATACTCAGCATATCGAGCCTCAAAGTCAGCTGTAGAAGAAGAATGACATAATGAGAACCAATAATCGACTTTAATTTCAAAAACATTTTACACCTGGGAAAAGCCCCAATGCCATTCAGAATTAAAGTAGCGTCACATTAAAATAATGAAAGTCAAAACACTAAACAGGCTAATTAACACTGACCTTCTTACGGTAGCAAGGGGGAATCTTCTTGATAGTGAATTGAAGGTGGTGAAGCTGATAGAGGTGTGATAAATGAGATTTTCTGTTCATTTTTAATTAAATTGTACCCCAAACTAAGCTAATTAAAGAATTATTTTATTCTTATGGTAGGGCTTCTGAATCAAGCAACAAGTTATTAAATGGTAAACATTTATAGTTGAAGTATTTGGGGTTTTCTAAATAAAGAGTAAAGAAGTTCTATTGAAATACACACAACTCAGACTTGACAAAAAGGTAAAATCTCTCTCTCGCAAGGATAAATACATTCAATGTGGCCAATCCTCACTGGTTTACCTGCAGACTGTGATCCATTTCGCATGGATGAATTCCTCACTGGTGGCGGAGGAGGGGCTCCACTGGGGGCCTGTGGTGCCTAAAATGACAAAATATGAGCATATTTCACTTTTCTTATATGAACTGTTAACGTCCATAACTTTTCCACCTTTAATAAAATAGAAAATCTGTAATATTTCAAATTCCATAAGCACCCTAACCTTGATTAGAATTAGCATGGGTAGACATGTAATCCTAAAAACCAGTGATTGTCATATAAACAGCCATATCTTACAATTTGTCAGGAAAGCCAATGTTTAAAGTAAAAAGGCACATATTTTCACAACTTCTTATGTGGCCTGTTTGTATGACAATCACTGGTTTTTATAATCAGACTCTACAAGTACAGTGGTACCTTGAGATTCGAGTGTAATTCGTTCCGTGACTGAGCTCGTAATTCAAAATACTCTTATCTCAAATCAATTTTTCCCATTGAAATTAATTGAAATGAGATTAATTCATACCAGACCCCAAAAAAGCATCCCAATGTTTTTAAAATGTTTTCAACATAAAAAAATATTTATGACGAACAAACATAGTATACAAACAAAATTAAACCTAATAAAATATAATTTAAACAAATAAACATATTGGCAAAGTCAATTAGCATATGGTAAGTACATATTGATTTTTTCTTTTCCCTCACTTTTGCTTCACTTTTTCTTCTTCAGTAGTTTTTTCTTTTTTATTATGCTTTTGTCATTTTCATCTGCAGGGCATTTCAATATATGCCTGTCCAAGGAGCTCCTGTTTCTTTCTCCCTTTTAGAATGTTTCTGATATGATTTAGGCAAGTGTCATTAAATAGCACCGATGCACGACCAGTTGCAACCTTTTCAGGGTGGTTCTTTTCAACAAAGTCCGAAACTTTTTCCCATGCCAACACTTCCTTTATATATCTTGAAGAGATAACCTCCACCGCTTCTGGCTCCTCTGCAATCTCCTGCAGAAATTCCAATTGTTGCTGCGTCTGTAGTTCGGCCAACTCTTCCGTTGTTAGTTCGTCGGAATGTGTTTTGACAAGCTCTTTGATATCTCCCTCATCCCCTTCCAGGCCCATAGACCTTCTGAGATACACAATCTCTTCCAATACTTCCTGTTCAGGTCCAAATCCTTCAATGTCCCTTTCAATCACAGCCTCAAGCCACAGTTTTTTCCATGCAGAGATCAAGGTCCTTTTTGTAACACCCTGCCAGGCCATATCAATAATTTAGAGGCATATGACAATGTTGTAGTGGTCCTTACAGAACTCTCAAAGGGTGAGGTTTGGGCTCTCCGTAACCTCAAAGCAGCATTGAAACATGTGTTTGGTAAAAATTATCTTGAAATTGGAGATCACCTATTGGTCCATGGGCTGTAAAATACAGGTGGTGTTGGATGGAAGGTAGGGAACCTTTATAAAGTTGAGCTCTTCTAGGATGCCGTCCTCAAGGTTTAGCGGGTGGCAAGTAACATTGTCAAGGACGAAAAGGGCTTGCAGGGGTAATTCATTGACCTCGAGGTATTTCTTAATGGCAGGACCAAAGACCAATTGACCCATTCCAGAAAAAACTTCCTGGAGACCCACACCTTTCGGCTTGTCCTCTACATAACCTGTAGTTTCTCTTTTATAACCTTATGTGTCCCGAAGGCTCTGGGGTTTTTTGAGTGGTATCCGAGCAGCGGCTAGACCTTGCAGTTGCCACTCGCATTTGCACACAGTGCGTGAGTCAACCTATCCTTCATGGGCTTGTGACATGGCATCTTCTTTTCTTCTGCCGTTATATAAGTTTTGCTTGGCATTTTCTTCCAGAAGAGTCCTGTCTCCTCACAGTTGAACACTTGTTGGGGGATGTATCCATGAGCTTCAATCAATTCAGTAGTTTTCACAAATCTGCCATAGAATCAGAGCTCGCTGCCTCACTGTGCCTGACAACGGAGTGAATACTGGTCCTTTTTCAAACATTTTGGAACCACCCCCAACTGGCTTTAAACTGCTCCTATGCTGAAGTACGTAGTCTAATTTGCTCATCCAAGGTAAATTAATTGAGATAGATAGATATTTATTTATATTCTAGGGCACGCCCTATAATAAAATATATTATTATTGCAAAACAGCTTGCACTTTTACATGATAGTTACATACATTCAACAAAGCATACATTTAGCACATATAAATATACCTAATATTGCATAATTTCCTACTTTTACATAACTCACTAATGTCTCTCTTTAAGGACTAATGTTTTTACAAACAGATTACACTTTCCTAAGAGATTCAATTCTAACTTTCACCATTCTGTAATTCCAATAAATATTTATACATTTTTGTTTTAAACCGTTCAGTGGACAAACTTTGTTTTAGATCCAAAGGAAGGGAGTTCCAAAATTTCATTGAAGTTATTAGAAAGGAGTTTTGGTAGGTAGTGTGTGCTTGGGCAATAAAATAAATCTGGATTAGCTCGAATACAATAAATCCAGTCTTGTGGTTTTCTGTTAAACATTTCCCAAAATATTGAGGCCTTGGGCAATTAAACATTTTGTAAAGGAGGACTCCCAAAAAGTATTTTCTTCTATTTTCACATTTGACCACCTCAGTTTGTTAAGGTAGGGGATATGTGCTCGTCCTTACGCAGGTTATAAATAAATCTGATGAATGAATTTACGTTTCTTTGGAACTTGGTATTCAATACACTAGGTAGATCAGGCCACACTAAGGGCCAGTTTCACCAACGAAGATAATCTTTTTAACTCGGTTAATTTAGGGATTAACTGAGTTAATTTGACTCTTCTGTTCCACCAGTACTATTAACTCAGTTTTGGGGCATTATCTCGTTTAATATTTTTACCGGAGGTTGTCGCGAGGTGAAAGGATATTATCCGAGATAATTCTGTAAAAGCAACATGGTGCACAGGCGATTTTGTCAGTGACTTTTAGATATTAGTCTAGACATTTGAGTTCAATTATCGTTTTTTAAGGCAATTACTAGGAGGATTAAGGAACGCGCAATTTATTTGAACCTAGAAGCTGAGATTTGATTTATCCCGAGTCAATAAACGCTACGAATAGCACTTAGCAACAATTCAGGTGAGGTCTTCTCGGGATTCCCACCAGGTTAAATATTTATATAACACCAACTTCACTCACTCTGAAGATGATGGACGAGTCGTCCATGGAAAGATTGGTGTTATATAAAGGATAGATAAAGGCAAATATCACGTATTTAACCTCTAAAACTCAACCATAATTAAACATTTTATAACCCTCATGAATTCTTGCTGAGTAATCAGGGAACGTCATAGCCGCATACGGTCATGGAAACGATTCGCCCATCGCTATAAAATCTTAGCGTGACAGCCAGCCGGAATCGAATTGTAAAATATCAATACAATTATAAACATGAATACCTAAGGTTGATCAAGTATCTCATCACCGAAATTGCTTCTCTCGTCGTTGTGTCCGATCTTTCATAATCACGTCTGGTGAGATTTAATGTAGTATGAAATTGCTCCAGCGTCTTTCTTAATAAATTACGATAGGCCTCACATTCCTATAAAAACAGTTTATTTTATATCAGGCCTAACGTACCTCGACCTCTATTTCTCCGGAAAAATTGTGGCTGCCACCATTGTAATGGACACTAGCAGTAGATGCGAAAATTAAACCAAGCCGATTCATTATTAATAACTCTACTTCACTTCAGATAAATTCAAACCTCAATATCTAGAAGCTTTCTATAATGAATATTATAATTACTAAATATACACCATACTTATTTCACCTATCACGCATCACTTCTAAACAAGGCAGAAGACGTAAATACATAAACAAACCATTCCGACCATCGATACAGCTGCATTGGTCGGAAATCTCCCGTGAATCGATATGTACTATCGATAGGCCTACCATTGCGCATCCTTTCTGCACGTAACATTCAAGGAATTAATTCGAAAGATCATTCGCCATGTAAAACGCCCCAAGCAGAAGCAATTTCAGGTCATCACTTAAATTCATTCGCATGATAATTCACCTTGACACCAATGACAACAACGAAGGAAATGCTAAGTTTTAAGCTTTCGAAAGGTACCAATAATAGCAGTTACTATATGTTCTCGAGACGCTGTAAATAAAGGCAATGTAATTTAATTTCATTCCAGTATTTTATTTCTCTATCTCCTAAACGTAACAGTGAAAACAATAACTGATATCTTAGGGGAGATGTTTAGTAGAATTGGGAAAAGCAGGGTTTGAAATATCTTATAAACATATAGATGATGTTTTCTGGATATACGTGGAAGAAAATATAGATGTTTCGTGGACGTTTAGTTAATATTTTGTCCTTCATGGGTCCATTGGAAATGCCTTTAGTTAAAATAAGCACGAAGTTAAATCAGCTGAATTACAAATCGGTTAGGCACTTTTATTTGTTTGTTGATGTCAGTGGTATGAGAAATTTACTAACCTAAACGTTCTCAGAAAAATCTCGGTTTTATGAAACCGAGATAATAATAACAGTGGTGGAACGCAAGCAAGAGATTATCAAGATAATAATATTAACGGAGATAACGTAAACTGCGATAGTGGGAAATTTTACCGTCGTTGGTGAAACTGGCCCTAAGCAACAATAATCAATCATCGGGAATACAAGAGTGGATATTAATATTGCCCTAATTTTTTCTGGAAGAAAGTTCTTTTAACCCTTCAACGCCGTCCTACATGCAGGGCACCGACCCCTTTAAACCACCCATGTCCTGCGTGCTATGCACGGTTGTGTCATGCTATGTTTTGATATGCTTTTCAAGGAATTGAAAATTTTTCTAGCGCATTCATATTTTGTGTACTGATATAATAAATGATACTGTTAATTTTTAGCATATCTACTAATTCTTTAGGTAATTTTTGGAAAAAATATTGCGTCTTCATTTGATGCATCTATTCTACCCTTTTTCGCGAAATAAGCAATTGACTTTCATCTCAAACTCTTGAAATTATAAGGAGAGAAATTTTCCATCCATTTGGGAGGATAAGGGAGAGTATATTCAGCGCATAGATAAAAATTTGATGACCTCACTGTCAACGTAAACATATCCGGTCGCTGACGCCTGGTTTCTCCCCGGCCCCTTTGGGACGAGCTTCATTTTGGTTTGGAAAGACAACAAGCGATATGGATAAGGGCAGTAAGATTGACGATGTTTTCATTCTCTTTCGTTTAGCCCAGCGTAGTATCTAGGGGGGCCATGTGCACCATTTTACTAGCTTAGAGATGACCGCGGGACAGGGGAACTCATTCAGACCCAAGCGCTCATGACGAAAGATTAGGGTGTCGAAGGGTCGGAGTGGAAAGGGAGCGTGGGAGAGCAGACTGTAGAGAAGAGACTCAAGACCTCTTTCAAGACGTGCAGCTCAGTAAACCTACCAAAGTCAGAGTCAGTCGAACCGAGGTTGCTTTTCTGGAAGGAATATATTAGGAGTGTCATTTTGTTCTTACGAACATTTTAGTCTTTCACTTTATACTACTTCCTCCGTAAGTGCTTCATTCCGCAAGCTGAACGGTTCAAATCGCGGAATATTTGTGTTTGTGTTCATCAGGGTTGTTACTCATCTACCATCAATTATGGTGTGTGCAGGAGAAAAAAGATTGGAGGAGTTGAGTGATGAACAGGCTGAGGACGTCTTGCTTGAAAGGCAAGTGATGAAAGTGCTTTGAGTTCTGATGGTGACAGTGACAATGACATAAACGATCACTCTGAAGTTGACGCGTTGTTATACTGTGATTTGGATGAGGTAGAGGACGAAACTTCATATTATGCTTGGAAGGACATTTCCAATTATAGAGGAAAAAGAGAAATTTTCATTGGTCTTCCAGTCCACAGGGCAAAGCAAATAATTTGGAAAGCATTGAAGATATTTTTGAAATTTTCTTTGATAACGACTTAGTAGGAATGATTGTAGAGGAAACTAATTGTTATGCAGATCAAATTAGTAAAACAAAAAAAAAACATTTTCTACTGTGCAACAATAAGTGCCATGCCATCATAAACCAGAGTATAAGCTTCCAAGACTAACTGAAAGGCATTTCATAAGAAGAATAGGTACCTCCTAAAGGTAATAAGGCCAGATCTCAAAGACAATGTGCAGCCTGTACCAAACACGGGAATAGGAAAGCGACTGTTTGCTGGTGCAAGCCTTGTGACACCGGACTATGCATCAATTGCTTTGAGGATTACCACACCAAGGAGAATTTGTAAGGTGAAGTACTTTTACTGTATTTTTTATCACTCAAAAGATTTTCAGCACTATTTTTTCGTTCTGAATAACTTTTAGAATGGGCATACTATAAAAAAGACTCTTTCGAAAGATTTCGAATTCTGATCAGTATTTTACGTAAGACGACGACCACTATACGAGCGCGGCTACCCAGCGGTGGCCTTGGAAGTGGTTCAAACCAACATCTACCGCGGAGATGTTTACATTGACTTTCTGCATCTATCAAATCATTCCATTATAGTAGTTTATATGTATGTATAATGCAGTACCTCTGTAGATGTTAGTCCGTATTCTTCAAAAATGTAATTCTGGCATTTAATTTCTTTCGAGAATGTTTTATATTTGGTCCTAATAATTATTTTAATTTGAACGAATTTATAAGTGTCTAACTCCTAAATTAATTAAGTTTTTTAATGTTTTTAAGCTGTATATAAAATGAATAAGATTTAGTAACAATCAATAAAAATCTCCAAATTATAGAACTATTAGTTATTGAAATGTAACTCATTGATCACAAGTCTTTATAAAGCATCAAAACATTTAAATCTCCTCCGGCGACTGGGTTAAAATCCATTTAAACCTCCTCCGGGCTTGAATGGTTAAACCTTAAGTAGGTATAGAACTCTTGATGTTTTGTTTAATGTACAGTAGAACCTCTTTTTTACGAACCTCTAATTTACGAAATGACACCAATTTACGAACCAATTCGCCGGTCCCGATCTTTGTATATAGGAAAACCGTGTAAAATGACCTCTATTTTACGAAACCTCGATTTTACTGATTTACGAAGTGAGAGGCCGGTCCCTAGGAGTGATTGACCTCTGTTTTACGAAGTTTTTTAAATGATTTTGTAGCACTGAACTCAGTACAATGGAATAACGATCGCTGTATAGATGATGATGATCAAACCCAACGTTGCTGCTTAAACTGTAACAAAAATCCCAGAGACTGATCATCCCAATCGCAATTCAATCCTAATTATATAATCCAAGGAAAAAATGTTCAAAGACGCATGGCACGACGCCTACTTCTCGAAAACAATGCCCCAGTTCATAAAATAATCGGATTAGTGCTTGGTAATTTGTATTCCTTTTCTATCATTTTGTGTATTGCGAATACCTAACTCGTCGTCACAAAAGATCCATATTTTCTCTGGAATTATTTAAAATTAGCTTTAAGGTAGCCGCCGCAACCCCAATTCAGAACTTTGTTCAGCCTTTGACTTGAAACTAGCATTCCCGCAGGAAGTTGTTTGCTGCAGCTGTCGTGAAGCTTAGTTTCGTTAAAAAATACTAATTTTGCAATAATAAATTACTTATATTCAAATCTTGATGCAATTTGATTATTTAATTTTTCATTAGAAGTGTTTTATGTCGTTAGGTAAGAATTTGCGATCTCGACTTATAGCTTTCTGTAGCCGCGAGTAAATAGTTCTCGTAAATCACCGCTAGATGTCAGCACTGTAGAACGCATATTAAAAAAGAGGGAATTTCAAATTAACTGAGTTAATTTCTAAGATTGACTTTCATCAGCTGCGAAATATTATTAAATGAATGTCAAACGATACGCTTTCTTCAAAAAAGGAATTTTTGGTCTTTTCACTGAACTATACTAGGTCAGTTGGAACTTTGTTTTGAAATTTCCTAGTTAAAATGCATCCCAGGCTTTCCCATGTTAAAATGGCTTCTTTAAACACAAATCGACTACCACTAAATATACCACTTTCGTTAATTAATGCATAACTGCATATGCTTAAAATACTCTGCGGGATTTGTTAATTCTCATATGAGTTATTCCCCTTATTTTGAGATCTACCAACTGAACAGCTACAAGAACTTAATTCAGTTGCAGTAGCCAAGTTATACAGCAACAGCCATTACAAATTTGTAGAAAAATATTCGCCTGTTTTTTTTTAAATTCATGGCTGTTTCATTCTCTTTTACTAAAGTGAGTCTCCTAGCCTTAGGAATAACGCCTATGCTATACAGCGAATCAATACATTTGAGGTCTAATTTTTAAATCCTTTCAATTTGATGTAGATACACTGCACACGTCGATTTTCACATAATATCTGTTGTTTTTTCCCAGAATGAGCAGATGACTATTATTTGTTATAGTAATTAGTTTGATTTCAACCCTAACATAACTATTTGACAAGTACAGCATAGTGTTTAATTTTATTGAAAGTATACTCGCATTCTTGTCAGCAGAGTTTTAGTAGATGTACATTTGTCGCAGATCAAGCCTCTTATGTGCATGATGTGCCTGCATGGACATTGCTCCATGCTGTGCGAGGTGTTGCCAGAGCATGGGAGTGTCACCGCAAAAACTATTTCCTACTGTTGGAGATCAGCTGGTTTTGGTGACACATCAGTTCCGGAGACAGAGGAATCAGTGGAAGATAACCTCCAATTTACAAACCCTCTGATTTACAAAGCTCAAATTTTTGGGTCCCTTCAACTTCGTAAAATAGAGGTTCTACTGTAGTATCAACATGATAGTGCCAAGATAGTGTGGGGTCATTCCATACCAGTTCAGCCAGGCCATGACACCCACTGACTCAAATTTCAATGAAACTTGGCATGATTTATTTTTTCATGTAGATATGAAAGAATACAAAGTGTTTCTTCTCTATCTCAGCTCGTTTTCTTTTCACAACACAAAGTGTACGTGAAACTGTAGTTTTTCTATTCCTGAGGACTCAGTGGGAACTGGTACCTCCAGAGGAAAAAAAATTGTATGCTTCTTATTTATCACTCAATTATTATAAAAATTTGCAATTTTATCAAAAAACCATGAGGAATCCAGAAAAAAATTGAGTTGTATTCTCAAAGGTATTATACTTTCTCAAAACACTTTAGTTTCCTAAGATTTAAGAAAATTTCTTACCCAAAACATGGTTGCATAAAAAATTAGATACAGTAGAACCTCTTTTTTACGAACCTCTAATTTACGAAATGACACCAATTTACGAACCATTCTGCCGGTCCCGATCTTTGTATATAGGAAAACCATGTAAAATGACCTCTATTTTACAAAACCTCGATTTTATTGATTTACGAACTGAAAGGCCGGTCCCTAGGAGTGATTGACCTCTGTTTTACGAAGTTTTTGAAATGATTTTGTAGCACTAAACTCAGTACAATGGAATAACGATCGCTGTATACCGCGACAGGAGCAGCTGAAGCCAGATAGGTCATGTTGATAGGGCCCTCGGTCCAAGTATTTCGTATGGGAAAATGTGGAAAAATCAAATGTGAGCATAGTGCATTTTGAAGTGCTTAAACTGTAGCAAAAATCCCAGAGATTGATCATCCAAATCGCAATTCAATCCTAATTATATGATCCAAGGAAAAAATGTTCAAAGACGCGTGGCACGACGCCTACTTCTCGAAAACAATTCCCCAGTTCATAAAATAATTGGATTAGTGCTTGGTAATTTCTATTCCTTTTCTATCATTTTGTGTATTGCGAATACCTAACTCATCGTCACAAAGGATCAATATTTTCTCTGAAATTATTTAAAATTAGCTTTAAGGTAGCCGCTGCAACCCCAATTCAGAACTTTGTTCAGCCTTTGACTTGAAACTAGCATTCCCGTAGGAAGTTTTTTGCTGCAGCTGTCGTGGAGCTTAGTTTCATTTAAAAAATACTAATTTTGCAATAACAAATTACTTATATTCAAATCTTGATGCAATTTGATTATTTAATTTTCCATTAAAATGTTTTATGTCGTTAGGTAAGAATTTGCGATCACGACTATGAGATCGAGACGCTTTCTGTAGCCGCGAGTAAATAGTTCTCGTAAATCACCACTAGATGTCAGCACTGTAGACCGCATCTTAACACTAGTAGGACGGAAGTTTCGCACTACCTAGAAGGACGGTTAGGGGTCATTTGACCCCTAGAATGTTTTTTGGAATAAAAACACTTTTTTCATCTTATATTCAATTTTATTGTACAAAGTGTTTAATTAACTCATTAAAAACATTTTTTTATCATTTTTAAATAATGTTAAAACTCTCAAAAACTTATAACAATTTTTAAAAAAATCTTGAATTAAACCATATTGAGAAGTCAATTACATATTTAATCAAGAAATTTCATTTTATGCACTCAGTACAAAAGTTATATTTAATATTTTACAATAGGCACAGTATGTTTACACAAATTGTATAAAAATTTAAAAAATATTAATTCGTAATACATCTCAGACACATTAATTTTTCCGGGAGGGTTCCGTCACTGATATTCCCAAAACTTTCCCCACCAATTTTTGGATGTATTTTCTACGACTCATTTTTTTGTTCGTTGTTTCGATGTAAAGCACCCAGATGTTTATTGTGGCCAGGTCCAAAATATTGTAAAATACATGGACAGGCCACCTCCGTGTAGCTGACCTTGTGGAATATTTTCGACACATGCTGTCCATTATGTCTACTCCGACTTTGTTTTTATTATAAAAAAGTATGATTTCTGGTTTTTTTTTTATTTCCGAAACAGCGACGTCTTCGTGCATGGTGCTGAGTAAAAGTACATTCTTATTCTTTTTTGCTTGGTACTGCGTGAGAGTATGGCCTAAGGTATTTTGGAAGACTCGTGTGGAATAGTTTGGAATATTCATGCGGACCGAAGGTGGCAAGTCCCGCCTGTTTTTTCTGATCATCCCTACAAGAGATATTTTCCGTTTTTTCAAATGTTCAGCAAGCTGGATTGATGAAAAATAATTGTTACAAGTAACATTTATGCCTGAATTCTGGTATGGCTCGGTCAATCTACTAACCACATATTCCCCCAGTGCTTGATTAGATGGCCTATCTTCATCTTTGCCACAATATGGAAATGCATTTAGGCAGTATTTTGATTTTACATCTGTCAAAACCCAGTACTTGATTCCAAATTTGTCTGGTTTATTTGGCGTATACCGTATAAAGGGGCACCTACATTTCATAGGATAGAGCTGTTCATTGGCTGTTACGCTTTCACCTGGATTGTAGCAGGATCGAGAATTGTTCACAAAATGATTCCAAATTTCAGACATCAAACAAAATTTATCCGTTTTCAGTGCTTGACTACGAGTCACTTTCAAATCGAAGCGTAAATGCTTCATAATGTTCAAGAATCGATCCGTAGCCATTGCGCTAGAGAATATTTTTGAACCCCATGTTTTGTCCCAGCAGCTTTTTATAGACAAATGCCTCTGCCCCAAGATGCCTCTTGCATATATCAATGCGATAAATGTTAGTTTTTCCAAGTTCTTCTCTCGTCAAGTTCCAATCAAGATTTTGAAGTTTACCGTGCTCCAAAGTATATTTTATGATGGAGTCTAAGAGGGTATCACTCATCAACAAGCGGAAGGCACTCAACACTGACAGTTCTTGAATATTTCTCTTGGCGTACGGTGTCGGACCTGGTGCTATTGCAGAATATTTTGCCTCGAGAGTCTCCCTGCTGGGATGTGATCAGATGAAATCTCCAACCACTTCGTTCCATCCCGAGCAATTTCGCTTGGTGCGGATGATTCTGGGGGTTTCTGTAAAATTAAAAAAATAATAGTTATTCTACCAAGAATATCATATTTTACGGTTTTTCATAATAACTTCATTTCTTTTCTTATATTTTAAAAGTATTTATAGGCAAAAACATATAATAATTGGCAAACATTAAAAATTCATTGTAATCGATATTTGCAGATGACTTGATCTATAAAAGTCAGAGCTATCATAGTTCATAATTACATCATGTTATCATTGATTAAAAGATGAGAAAATAAATCAGTAAAATGGAAAAATGATAAAATAGAAGAAAAGAACTTACAAGCAAGAATCAATGTCACAACTATCATCACTGGAGTCACCATCGGATTCACTGTCTTGGAATTCGGAACTGGAATCGTCGCTTCCATCACACGCAGGTGATGATGGATGTCGTCCATTGACTGATGTTTCCGATTCACTTCCAGACTGATCTTCGTCCAACTCCAGTAAAACAGCAAGAACACTCTCCGGTGTGCGATATTTCCTCGCAGCCATTTGAATGGCAAAGCTCCTCTTCTCTTTATTTCTCTCTCGACTTCTCGCTTTCGCTCTCGACTCGCTACTGACGTGCATGCGAAAAAATGTGCAAACGGATGCGAAATATGGTACTCTCCCTCCAGCTGCATGGGAGGGATAGAGAGCCGGAGAGCAAAATGGATACAAAAGGATTAAAATTTCAGATGTACCGGTAATTGCCGCTCGA
Organism: Platycnemis pennipes; assembly: GCA_933228895.1. NCBI lineage: Eukaryota > Metazoa > Arthropoda > Insecta > Odonata > Platycnemididae > Platycnemis > Platycnemis pennipes. The sequence goes on from OW121851.1 coordinate 86,068,211, forward strand.
TAGGCAGGGACTCTAGAGCCACCCGGGTTCCAAGAACTTGCTGTAATGTCTCTTCCTCCTCCTAAGTGCGGATTCCAAGGGTAGGATATACAATAGAATTTTACAGCTCACCCCATTCCTCCGCTCTCCCAAAAGCAGACAAGATTTTGCCCTGGGGAGCAGCGTGCCGTGCCACCCTCCGCCCACCCCGACGGGGTCCGGCGTAACTGCGGTGGGACACCCGGCAAAGGAGCTAGGCCGAGTGACAATGCCATCAGGCCAGAAATGGAAAGAGTTATTCGAAAAGACGATGTGGCGTCGATGAAAAATAATATCTCTGAGGGCCCTAAATCATGGCTAATGGACAACTTTCCTTTGAATACGTGTGATATTACAGTGTAGGTAAAACTGCTGTAAAAAAAAGCTATAATTGCAAAATAAAAAATACAAAATAAAAATATTATAATTGCATGAATGTCACAAAAAACGACGATTGGGACTGTGTTATTCCCCTTTGCTGCCGAGAACTACCGAAAGATCGCGTGCAAAAAGTCAATATGCCTAGTTTTTGAAATAGGAGTCTAGGGGATGAAACCAACATTGAACCGGGTACTTCCTGGGTCAAAATCAAGTACTTCATCTACCAAACTAGCCTCTTGCTGATGAATGACATACATGAAACAAAAGAGCCCAAGTGCAATAGAAAAAGTACAACATAGCGCGAAAGCAAGTTGTGGGTCAAATGACCCCAAACCGTCCTTCTAGGTATAACCTCTCATAAATAAGGAGAAAAAAATATTTTAATTTAATTCACACAAATTTATCACATTTTAGAACAAAATGAAGAAAGTGAAAAAGTTTCAAAATTTAAAAAAATATTTTACTAAGAGAAAAATAAGTTTGAATTCTGAAAATGGGTCAAATGACCCCTACCGTCCTTCTAGTGTTAAAAAAGAGGGAATTTCAAATTAACTGAGTGAATTTCTAAGATTGACTTTCATCAGCGGCGAAATCTTATTAAATGTATTTGAAATGATACGCTTTCTTCATAAAAGGGCATTTTATGGTCTTTTCACTGAAATATACTGGGTCAGTTGGAACTTAGTTTTGAAATTTCCTAGTTAAAATGCATCCCTGGCTTTCCCATGTTAAAATGGCTTCTTTAAACACAAATCGACTAGCACTTAATATACCCAGTTCGTTAATTAATGCATAACTGCATATGCTTAAAATACTCTGCGGGATGAGTTAATTCTCTTATGAGTTATTCCCCTTATTTTGAGATCTACCAACTGAACAGCTACAAGAACTTAATTCAGTTGCAGCAGCCAAGTTAATACCATTATAAATTTGTAGAAAAATATTCACCTGTTTTTTTTTAAATTCATGGCTGTTTCATTCTCTTTTACTAAAGTAAGACTCCTAGCCTCAGGAATAATGCCTATTCTATACAGGGAATCAATACAATTGAGGTGTAATTTTTAAATCCTTTCAATTTCTGGCAAATACACTGCACACAGAGAATTTCACGTAATATCTGTTTTTTTCCCAGAATGAGCAGATGACTATTATTTGTTATAGTAATTAGTTTGATTTCAACCCTAAGATAAGTATTTGACAAGTTAAGTACAGCATAGTCTTTAATTGCATTGAAAGTACACTCGCATTCTTGTCAGCCGAGTTTTAGTAGACGTACATTTGTCTCATATCAAGCCCCTTATGTGCATGATGTGCCTCCATGGACATTGGTCCATGCTGTGCAAGGTTTTGCCAGAGCATGGGAGTGTCACCGCAAAAACTATTTCCTACTGTTGGAGATCAGCTGGTTTTGGTGAGACATCAGTTCCGGAGACAGGAGTTAGTGGAAGATAACCTCCAATTTACAAACCCTCTGATTTACAAAGCTCAAATTTATGGGTCCCTTCAACTTCGTAAAATAGAGGTTCTACTGTATCTACCAAAGGCAGTGAGCTTACAAAGCAAAACTATTTTTTCTCATAATCCTAAAGATATTTCCCACCACCTCTGAAAATAAAACTTATGGCTTTTTGTGCGCTTTCTGAGATAAAAAAATGTTATGTATAAAAAAATGTGCATTTCTCTTTTCTGATATTCAGTGTCAGGCTACAATAAGTTAAAAGAAAAAAGCAATATTTGTCTTAAATATTTTTATCAGATTCTCATGATAAATTAGTAAGAAGACTTGACTCTGGTAAACTGCAGTTTACCAAAGGAAAGGAAAACAAAGTGGGTCAAAGTGTCACAAAACAAGCTACACTCAGCTAGTGAATCTCATAAATTATACAGTGCATCTCAAATTATACAGTGAAATATATAGTGCATCAGAAAAACATATATAACAAATCAGGAGTGGCATAAGTTCAGCCCTTCTTTCAAATAGTTGTGAACACCATAAAATTAAACGAACTGCATTCAGCCTTAAAATTTGAATACTCATGTTTTAAGATTGGGTTTTCAAAATTCTGTTAGTTGCAACCTTAATTGTGTGTCAGGGCAGGTTCTCGGGAACACATGCTGTGTGTCTGTGCTATTCATTAGAATGTATCTCTTCTTCTTCATGTGTGTTCCATTGAGAAGACGTATAATGACTTGACAGATTACTTGGTTTGTTCTAAGGATAACAGAGACTGTATGTTAAGACACTGCACAGAATGTTCTACTAATAAAAAATTTTAAAAACTTCTACAAAATAAATTTGAAGGATGGGACCCCGAAGGTGAAATAATATATAGTGCATGGGAAATAACTGATGGAACTCAACTGATAACTGTGACACTAGATGAATATATAAATACTCTAGTTGACACTCTTGAAATGCTCTTCTCACATTCTTTTATAGCCAAATCTCAGTCAAAATATCTCAAAGAACTGGAAAGTAACCTCCAAATGAAGCCATTGTTTTTCTAGATTCTAACTGAAAACCATTCTTATGTGATACAAAATGAAGTACAAGGTTATCATTGGACTCCAGGTAGCGCTTCCCTTCATCCAGTGGTAATTTACACTCTAGACTACTACTACTAAGCCACTAGAAGACCTTGTTGTATCAAGTATGTGTGTTTTTTCAGATGGCTTGGAACACGATGTAGCTTTTGTGTTTTGAACACAAAATATAATCAGTCACTTTTTAAAGGACATATTTCCTCAAGTGACCACTGTGCACTATTTCAGTGATGGTTGTACTGGAAGGTATGAAAACTGCAAAAACTTTTTAAACCTCAGCTACCACCAGATGGAATTCAATTTTAAATCATATTGGTTATGCTTTGTGATCAGTCATGGGAAATCTCTACGTGATGGAATTGGTGGAGCAGTAAAAAGAAGTATCTTTAGAGAATGCCTCCAACGTAAACCTGATAACATAATCAATTCTATTGAAAAGATTTTTGAGTTCTGCAAATACAGGGAGGAGAAAATATCCTTCTTTGTTACAGCAAAAGAACGTGTATTGCAAATTTGACTACAGCTAAAATCCCGTTGGTCAGAAGACAAGACTACAGTAGAACCTCCATTTTACGAAGTTGAAGGGACCCAAAAATTTGAGCTTTGTAAATCAGAGGGTTTGTAAATTGGAGGTTATCTTCCACTAACTCCTCTGTCTCAGGAAATGATGTGTCACCAAAACCAGCTGATCTCCAACAGTAGGAAATAGTTTTTGCTGTGACACTCCCATGCTCTGGCAACACCTTGCACAGCATGGACCAATGGACCAATGTCCATTGAGGCACATCATGCACATAAGGGGCTTGATATGAGACAATGCACGTCTACTAAAACTCTGCTGACAGGAATGCGAGTGTACTTTCAATGCAATTAAAGACTATGCTGAACTTAACTTGTCAAATAGTTATCTTAGAGTTGAAATCAAACTAATTACTATAACAAATAATAGTCATCTGCTCATTCAGGGAAAAAAACAGATATTATGTGAAATTCTCTGTGTGCAGTGTATTTGCCAGAAATTGAAAGGATATAAAAATTACACCTCAATTGTATTGATTCCCTGTAGCGCATAGGCATTATTCCTAAGGCTAGGAGACTCACTTTAGTAAAAGAGAATGAAACAGCCATGAATTAAAAAAAAACAGGTGAATATTTTTCTACAAATTTATAATGGTATGAACTTGGCTGCTGCAACTGAATTAAGTTCTTGTAGCTGTTCAGTTGGTAGATCTCAAAATAAGGGGAATAATTCTTAAGAGAATTAACTCATCCCGCAGAGTATTTTAAGCGTATGCAGTTATGCATTAATTAACGAAAGGGGTACATTAAGTGCTAGTCGATTTGTGTTTAAAGAAGCCATTTTAACACGGGAAAGCCAGGGATGCATTTTAACTAGGAAATTTCAAAACTAAGTTCCAACTGACCCAGTATATTTCAGTGAAAAGACCATAAAATGCCCTTTTTTGAAGAAAGCGTATCATTTCAAATACATTTAATAATATTTCGCCGCTGATGAAAGTCAATCTTAGATATTCACTCAGTTAATTTGAAATTCCCTCTTTTTTTAAGATTTGTACTACAGTGCTGCCATCTAGCGGTGATTTACGAGAACTATTTACTCGCGGCTACAGAAAGCGTCGCAATCTCATAGTCGTGATCGCAAATTCTTACCTAACGACGTAAAACACTTCTAATGAAAAATTAAATAATCAAATTGCATCAAGATTTGAATATAAGTAATTTATTATTGCAAAATTAGTATTTTTTTAATCAAACTAAGCTCCACGACAGCTGCAGCAATCAACTTCCTACGGGAATGCTAGTTTCAAGTCAAAGGCTGAACAAAGTTCTGAATTTGGGTTGCGGCGGCTACCTTAAAGCTAATTTTAAATAATTCCAGAGAAAATATTGATCCTTTGTGACGACGAGTTAGGTATTCGCAATACACAAAATGATAGAAAAGGAATAGAAATTACCTAGAACTAATCTGATTATTTTATGAACTGGGGCATTGTTTTCGAGAAGTAGGCGTCGTGCCATGCGTCTTTGAACATTTTTTCCTTGGATCATATAATTAGGATTGAATTGCGATTTGGATGATCAGTCTCTGGGATTTTTGCTACAGTTTAAGCACTTCAAAAAGCACTATGCTCACATTTGATTTTTCCACATTTTCCCATACGAAATACTTGGACCGAGGGCCCTCTCAACACGACCTATCTGGCTTCAGCTGCTCCTGGCACGGTATACAGCGATCGTTATTCCATTGTACTGATTTCAGTGCTACAAAATCATTTCAAAAACTTCGTAAAACAGAGGTCAATGACTCCAAGGGACCGGCCTTTCACTTCGTAAATCAATAAAATCGAGGTTTTGTAAAATAGAGGTCATTTTACATGGTTTTCCTATATACAAAGATCGGGACCGGCGGAATGGTTCGTAAATTGGTGTCATTTCGTAAATTAGAGGTTCGTAAAAAAGAGGTTCTACTGTATTCAAGGTACACATGGTTTTCATTGTTTCATTCCCATATGTAAAAGTGCCATTGCTTCAAAGAGAATAAGTTTTGATTCAGCTTTCAGTTCATTTCACAGTTTTTCAGGAAAGAATGTGTGAATTGAATATGGCACAAATTAGCACAAATTCTTATGTGGCCTTCTTTTATGACAATCACTGATTTATAATGAGGAAGCTCCTACTAAAACAGGATCAGGAAGAGTGCATAACTTCTCCTAAAAAGACAAAATGTGTGAACCAATGGTTATCACATTTTATAAGGAAGACTTGAAGTGAAATGAAGGTTGAAACAAAAGAAAATTAGTTCTCTTGCTATAATGCTATAATCAAAAACTGCATGAAGTACTGTTGAACCAAACATCTATAACAATTCATAGTGAGTTTAAGAAGTTATTCTATACGGGCTATATTTTACTGTTTAGACTAGCTGTTCTTTGAAAGAGACACTATCCGAGACTCAAATCACCGATGGCGGTGCTGCTGCGCGGCGATGTGTTGTTTGTTATCCTTAATTATTCCTTAATGTAAATTTTATTTTGCTTGGAAATGGGAAATGGATGTGAATTACAAGATTTTCAGATGACTCGAGGGTTTTTGGCTTTCTTCCATGTAGGTTCATCCCTCTGGACGATAGTTTCGTCGGAATTCTAGACGCCATCTTCATGTCCGAAGATCGCGCCCCATCAAATTTCCTATATCTTTGTACTATATCTTTCCTATACTTCGGACCTGAAGATGCCATCTGGAATGCCGGCGAAACTGTCGTGCAGTAAGATGAACCAACGTGGAAAAAAACAGAAACCCTTGAGTAATCTTCTAATCACCGCGGGAGCCTTCGCAGCAACTAGAATATTTTCAATTTGTGCATAAATAAAAATTGTGGATTCTCATGATGTAACTCGCACTGATATAGTGAAACATGTAAGATTACCAGTCTCTAGAATGGATGCAATTATGAAAAATCGCAAAGTGATTCCGAAACATGCTAGCTAGTGCAGGCACCTGCCGAAAAAGAGAAAAGTCAAGAAATCATGGTATGAAGGAATACCAACTTAAAAAGTGATTTTCAATTTCTAGTTTGTCTAATATCGCCTTATGGCTTCGTCGTAAGAGTAAGGGCATTGCATAATGTATAAGTTTTGAAATTATGGATTTGACAACGCCCAATGGTTTGATGGGTTGGTTGAAACATTGGTACAAATATACTGTACAAAAATAAATCAGGACTACTCTATACTTCAAAGAATACTTAATAATATTGCTTTAATTCAGTTTATCAGTGTTTCTTATTAACATATTTACTTATATTTTATATATTTATTATTTATATTGTTAATTTATGCATGTGAAACTGAAAATTGACCTTTTCCCACTATTTGCATTTTCTGCATTTTACACTTTTTACTAGCGGTCTCTAGAAAAGAGTAAATAAGGGTATTTCATCAGAAAAATTCCTAAAATAAGCAGACATTTTAAAATATGTCATGATTTCTTCAGATTCTAATGAATTGATAATGGGAAATAATATTTTTAATCAACCCATTTATAATAAAGCTTCACCATTATTTTTCTTTCATTTCATAACACATATTTCCTTGAAATGGAACAATTTGATTGATGAGGCCATAAACAGACTTAATATATTTATAAAGACAAACATACTCTAGTCATTATTAAGGGTTCATAATTTACCAAGTGATCCATACTGCTTAAACCTATTTATTTTGGGCAGGTAGTACGTTCATATATTACTTGTGATTATACTGTAGTTTTAAATGAGAAAGCATAACACAATATGCATGTTATTTGGCATAACTGCATATTTAGGTTAAAGTATGCGAGGAAGCAGCATAAGAAGCATGAACAGCAAAGTTGGCAAAATAACAAACAAAAAAATGTGTTGCCTTCCTAGGTGCGGAACAGGTAAAATCATGCTGGATGGAGTCTGAATTGGATAATTGATAGAAATGGAAAGCTTTAATACTGACAAACAAAAGTCAACTTACGTTTATGGGGAGCTTCACCGCCTGCTTTGGAGGCGGAGCTGGGTTTGTCCTGTGAGGCGGTGGAGGTGGGGCAGATGTTGGAGGAGGGGGGGGTGGGCAAAGGGGGGGATTCACAGATCTTGGCGGAGGTGGTGGCCTGGCGAGGGGCGCCCGCAGAGGCGACGGGCGAGCATACTGGGGTGGAGCTGGTGCAGTCCGATGACCCAGAGATGCCGCTGGGGGGCATGAAGGGGGAGGTGGAGGGGCAGCACCCTTGGCATGCAGAACCCCACCATTTGTCTGCTGGAGGCCATTCAGGTTCGAGGGGAGTGTTGCTGTCCTGGGAGGTGGGGGGAATGCTGGCACCGGGGGGGGAGGAGGCGCAGCTGACGTCATATGGTGCAGAGCGTCCTGAGACTGGAAGCGTGGGCCCCTGAAATCCCCCAGCTCAGGGCTGGGCAGTGGCCCAGGAGACCTTGGAGCACGCATGCTCTGTGCTCGTGTGACACTCGGGGGTCTTGAGGGAAGGGATGGGGGTGGGTGAGAGTTGCCAGGTGATTTGGGAGGTGGTGACGGCTTTGCTGAGGGTGGAGGGGGCCTTGGTGCACCCGGCGGCTTGGGTGCCACATTTGGTTTTCCGTAACTGCTCACTGGCGGTTTGCTGGGAAGGGGAGGATTGCCTGCCTTCTTCACTGCAGTAACCGGACTTGAATTGGACAGGGTTGAATCTGAAGCACTCTGTAAACATAAATGACAATCAGATTAATTCAAATGAATGTGAGGCTACCAAATCTTTTAGGACTATGAAGTGGAAAAACAGCATTACATTATATTTGGATGCTCCCTTAAATAAAATAACATGTAAAACAACAGCCCAATCACAAATGGGACTGCCACAGCAACCAAGACCAAATACTATCACAATGCCCCTGTGGTCTCTATCAACTGCTAAATACTTTACAATGAATAATTCTTTTCAAAAATTAAAGGCTCACCAAACTTCGTGACACACTCATGGAACCTAATTTTTAGAGGATGTACTGTATTTACTCGTGTAAGCCGCGCCCTCGTGTATCCCGCGCACCCCTATTTTTGGGAAAGCTCATGAGGAAAAAAATTATTTCTATCAAAAAATTATTTTTTTGTCCTTGAGTCTGCATCATTTTGTCATGACATGAATGCACGTTCTTTAATAGAAATGTTATGCCTAAATTACGTATACGTCTTTCTCATTAATTGATTGAATTACGTGTTAATGTCGTCACGATCGTCATCGCGTCGTGCATCAACGCACAGCCTCTTTTACTGTGCATCTTTTTCTCGTAGCATCTCATAGTAATCACAGTTACATACAATCACATCATCCAGCTATAAAAATGGCATCTGTTCAATGTAACATCCAACTGAAATAATTGAAAATATATATACAATTTCAACCCGTGATTACTCTATTATTGCGGAAACCCGTTGGCACATCAACAAATAAAAGTAGAATGCCAACCGTAGCTGATAGCGGTGGCCTCGTCTGCTCTCTGCGCAGTAGCTGTGGACTGGGATGATTTCACAATACCAGATAGTCTTGGGATGACACGGAAAAACTAAGCTCAAGTGTAATAACAATTATAATTCTTATAAAACTAAAGAAAAACACTTTTTCGAAAATAGGATCATAAATCACTAATGAATATTAGTTATATGCATGGATTCTGTAGCCACACCTTTAAGTAGTGCCCAACATTATATTACCATGAGATAGCAAACTGTTGAAGTAACTACCAGGGATTTGTGCTCTTGGTTGCATTTATTATAACACTCGATTTGTACTTGAATAGCTAAATATGGCACGCGTCATTTGTTATTCAGCATAAACAAATACGAAAATGTAGTCCGGTGCATGGTACTACTGTCCAATGAGTGATATTAGCCATAAGCGTAAAGATATCCATGAACAAAGTAAAAACAAATTTATTTGGTGCTGGGAAAGAAATCTTCGCTCTGACACTAATGGCAACGATGAAGGAAATGCTAAGTTTTAAGTGATCGAAAGGTACCTATAATAGCAGTTACTGTACGTTTTCAAGACACTGTAAATAAAAGAAATGTAATTTAAGTTCACTCCAGAATTTTATTTCTGTATCTTCTAAACGTAACAGTGAAGACAATAAGTGATATCTTAGGGGAGATGTTTAGTAGAATTAGGAAAAGCGGGCATTGAAATATCTTATAAAAATATATATGATATTTGGAAGTAATTATAGATGTTTTCTAGAATACGTAGAAGACAATTTAGATATTTTGTGGGCGTGTAGTTAATATTTGTGCTTCATGGGTTCATTGGTAATGCCTTTCATTACAATAAGGACGAAGTTAAATCAACTGAATTATAAATCGATTAGGCACTTTAATTTGTTTGTTGATGTCAGCACTATGAGAAATTTACAAACAGGGTGGCTACTGATATCCAATTTTCAAATTCCCTGACGTTTCCCTGACTTTTCCCTGATGGCCTTACCAATTTCCCAGACTGATCGTCAAAACGTCTGCTATTATAGAAATATTTTATTTCTGCTAGCGATGGCCGGATCGGATCCATCGGATCCGTCGGATCCAAAGATCCGCGGATATTTCATTTTACTCGGTTCTGGATTCGGATCCAAAGACACGATGTAAAATCGAATCCGGATCGTAGATTTTAAATTTTTGCGACTTAGCGATCGAAGTGCCCCATGAATGATATGTAGGTGCAGTTAATATTGACAAGAAGAGGATGTGTAACTCAGGTCACGAAATTAGATGAAAATGTTCCCGTGCAACTAGAGGCAAAATATAGAAATATGACTTTTTTCCCCATAACCCCGGTATTGCGGGAAAAATTACGTAGGATGTCACTCAGGTAGCCTACATTCACCGGTGTCAGGTGGACAATGAGAGCTAGTTTACTGTGCAAAGTTCGATCCCTATCGCAGTTTAATTTTTCTTTCAGTCATTGCATCGAAAATGTTATCATCTTCAATTTCAAACCATTCCAACTGAATACTCACTTTATTATACTTTTGTTGTTTAAATTAGATTTACAAATGTACCATTAATAAATTAAGGATGGTTGGGTCAGATCCACGGGTCTTTCATTTCATTCGCTACTGAAATCATATCTGAAGACAGTAAAAATTCAGATCCGGATCGGAGATTTTATATTTCTCGGCTTAGGGCCAGTTTCACCAACAACTGTAAAATTTCCCATTATCGCAGTTTACATTATCTCTGTTAACATTATTATCTCGATAATCGCTTGGTTGCGTTCCACCACTGTTATTATTATCTCGGTTTTTTTAAACTGAGATTTCTCTGAGAATGTTTAGGTTGGTAAATTTCTCATACTCCTGACGTCAGCAAACAAATAAAAGCACCTAACCGATTTGTAATTCAGCTGATTTAACTTCATGCTTATTGTAACTAAAGGCATTTCCAATGGACCCATGAAGGACAAAATATTAACTAAACGTCCACGAAAAATCTATATTATCTTCTACATATATCTAGAAAACATCTATAATCACTTTCAAAAATCGTCTATATGTTTATAAGACATTTCAAACCCCACTTTTCCTAATTCTACTAAACATCTCCCCTACGATATCACTTATTGTCTTCACTATTATGTTTAGGAGATAGAGAAATAAAATACTGGAATGAACTTTAATTACATTGCCTTTATTTACAGCGTCTCGAAAACGAACAGTAACTGCTATTATACGTACCCTTCGATCACTTAAAACTTAGCATTTCCTTCATTGTTGTCATTGGTGTCAAGGTGAATTATCATGCAAATGAATTCATTCACTAATGAATTTAAGTGAACACCTGAAATTGCTTCTGCTTAGGGCGTTTAACACGGCGAATGATCTTTCGAATAAATTCCTTGAATCCCTGTTACGCGCAGATAGGTAGGCCTATCGATAGCACATATCGATTCACTGGAGATTTCCGACCAACGCAGCGGTATCGACAGTTTGTTTACGTTTGTTACGTCTTCTGCCTTGTTTACAAGTGATGCGTGATATGTGAAATAAAGAATGGTGTATATTTAGTAATTATAATATTCATTATACAAAGATTTCTAGATATTGAGGTTTGAGTTCATCGGAAGTGAAGTAGAGCTATTAATAATGAATCAGTATGGTTTAATTTTCGCATCAACTGCTAGTGTCCATACAACGGTGGCAGCCACAATTCTTCCGGAGAAAGCTACGAGAGAGGAGAAATAGAGGTCGAGGTACGTTAGGCGTGTTTCAAAATAAACTTTTTATAGGAATGTGAGGCCTATCGTCATTTATTAAGAAAGGCGCTGGAGCAATTTCATACTACATTAAATCTCACCAGACGTGATTATGAAAGATCGGACACGACGACGAGAGAAGCAATTTCGGTGACAAGAGATACTTGATCAACCTTAGGTATACATGTTTATAATTATATTGATATTTTACAATTCGATTCCGGCTGGCTGTCAAGCTAAGATTTTATAGCGACGGGCAAATCGTTTCCATGACCGTATGCGGCTATGACGTTCCCTGATTACTCAGCAAGAATTCATGAGGGTTATAAAATATGTTTAATTATGGTTGAAGTGTGTAGGAGTGTCTATTGTGAGAAGTGTACTATTTACATTTAAATAAGATAGTGTTTTAGAGGTTAGATACGTGCTATTTGCTTTAATTTATCCTTTTTATAACACCAACGTTTCCACGGACGACTCGTCTTCAGGGTGAGTGAAGTTGGTGTCATATATAAATATTTAACCCGGTGGAAATCCCGAGAAGACCTCACCTGAATTATTGCTAAGTGCTTTTCGTAGCGTTTATTAACTCGGGATAAATCAAATCTCAGGTTTTAGGTTCAAATAAATTGCGCATTCCTTAATCAACCTAGTAATTGCCTTCAATAACGATCATTGAACTCAAATGTGTCGACTAATATCTAAAAGTAGCTGACAAAATCGCCTGTGCGCCATGTTGCTTTTACAGTATTATCTCGGATAATAACCTTTCACCTCGCGAAAACGGCCGGTAAAAATATTAACCAAGATAATGCACCAAAACCGAGTTAATGGTACTGGTGAAACAGAGAAGTCACATTAACTCGGTTAATCCGAAAATTAACCGAGTTAAAAAGATTATCTCCGTCCCTTAGTGATCCATGCGCCCCGCGAATTGAATGTTCGTACGTGTGGTAGATACTGACAAGGAGAGGCTGTGTAACTTGGTCACAAAATGAGAAGATTTTTTCTTTCTCTTTCAGGATCTACAACAGAGGATTGTACAAAAATCTGGACAAGAAAAGAGATTAATTCAGACTTTAATTTGTACAAGACATTGTATCGTGTAACCAGGCCTTCACAGGGTTTTGAGTTCTGGGAGTTATGTGACCAGTATATTAATCACAGCAAAATCAACTTGCCATATGGGTCAATTCATATGAAGTGGTCCAAAAAAAATTTAAATGGTTACTTCATGATTTTTAATAATTGGAAGGATCAGGTCCCAGGAATTTTGAGGCCTTTGTCCAAGAATTAAGTAAAATGTTATAAAACATCAAAATCTTTGAAATTTATGGAGATAATGGCATCAAAGAATGACTCCATATCTTTGGATAAAGAGGACATCATTGCCTGCACTTATGACAAACAGTGGTGGCTTGGAAAAATCAAAAGTGTTAGCCTTGAGCATAATGACTGTTTGCTTCATTTTTTGGAACCATCTGGACCAAGAATTCATTCAAATTAAGTACACAAGATGAGGCTTGGGTTCCTTTAAGTAATGTCTCAAGGAAGCTCACACCACTTGAACTAACAACAGCCACAGGGTGCAACTACAACATTCACAAACATTGTGCGATGACATATCTCAGATACTTGATACCCATCAATCATAATAACTAAGGTCCGTATTTTCAATCAAATAGCATTGAGATATAAATGCCGACGCTTATATCAAACATAACACGATGTTTATCTATTATAACTCATTAAAAAAATTAAAACGAAGTTGGCAGCAACACGCAATTTGCCTCTCTTTTGTCACACTATGAGAAATTTTCATTCCAAAGACACACCTCTGCGCAATGTGCATTTGTTATTTTACTCTGAATTAGTTGGAATTAATCATGGACACAATGTAAACAAAATCGTTTTAGCTTCTTAATTTATAATATCACCCATTCCAATTGTTTCTTCGTGAGGAAGAAATTTTCTAAAAACGAACTTTTCTGAAAATTACCGTTTATTACGGTAATTTTCAGGGGTGTTGGTAATTTTCGAAAAATACCACGGAAATTTACGAAAATTACCCCGGTTATTTACCAGCTGCCCATCTCTATGTACGTGACATACATTTATCCCCATGCACTTGTTGTAAGAGAGAATGTCTCTGTTGCAGATTTACTGAGTTTCACCAAAAATTTTACATTGACTCGTAGCTCAATTAAAACGCCTACCATTTTTCTGACGAGCGGCAGATACATGGTCTGACATGAACGAACATTGTGGCCCAACTGAGCAAGCTAGTGTCATCCAACCAGCTGAAATGTGGAGGGGAGATGTCAGGCGACTTGGCAATATGGTGTTTGACCTTGAGGCTCGCTCCGTTCATCTCACAGAAAACCAGTCCCGTTATTTTCTAGCCACAACTCGTAAAAGAAATGACCACCCACTACAACCAATGAAACTCCGTATTATTTTCACTTTGTACCAACAATGGTGGAGAAAAATTATTAACTATGGCAATTTTCTCACTAAAGCCATACTCACTGCAGCGGACTTCAATGGTAATGTAAATTACAAACTGTAAGTGGATCATACTAGAATTTTTCAATAAAATTAAGGAATACATACCGTAGATATATTTGGCTTTTGGCTAGAAGGTGGAGGCTGAGGAGGAGGACCTCGATTTTTTAAATCAGCAGGGAATGCTCGGCGTGCTGTCTCTGGCTGCTGAAATATGAAAGAACACAAATTTAACAACTTTATACCTTATTATTAATAATATTAGCCACAGGAGTTAGAGAAAAAACTAAATCTGTGATATCAGTTAAAAATCCTTAATAAAACATTGAAGGAATTTTAAAATTACAATAATTGCTGTTAACTGAGGATCCATTCGTCTCTGGATTTCTTCCGCGTGAGTCCATTCTGAGGTGAAAACAGTTTCGCCAACGTTTCAGTTCGCGTCTTCAGGTCTGAAGTGTTTCCGAGCAGATTTTTACCATCTTATATACCAATCAGGGGTCATGGTGGCCTAGTGGGTAGAGCACTGGGCTACTGACTGGAGGGTCCCGGGTTTAAATCCTAGGCAAGAGCCTTCATGGACACCCCCATCTAAAATCCTCACAATTCTATTTTCTTGGTGTCAGAACTTGTGTCAGGAAATCACAGATGGCCGAGGGAAAGGAACTGGCCCCCCTACCCTGATACCATCATTTTGAATGGACAAATGGCATTAATGTATTTGTAAATATGATCAATTACTGAAATGGCATGTACCATCTAAACCTTCATGTAAGGATGTTCTTACTCATGGCATTAATACATGGTAATGAGTTTCATCATTTTAGCTGCTCTTGATACTATTGTAGCGTTTATGCCACTGTCGTTCAATCACAGAGAAGAGGAATTCTCTCCCTTAGAAAACACAAAAAAAAACGGTACTTTTTTGTAGCCATCGTGATAAAAAATCAAAGGTACGCTATAAAAATTGTCAGTAAGTATGGTTAAACACAATAAAAAGAGCTAAAATTTGATGTAATTTTCACTCGTGTAAGTATTACGGTTCATTCTTAATCGGTGCTCAAACTCAAGTCTACATAATTATTGCACCAACATTAGCCCTATTTTCACTATCATACAGTTCCTCAACATATTCCCTCCAACGACGCTGGATCTCCTCTGGCTCCACTGCTAAATTTTCCCTTCTGTCTTTGATGCACAGGACCATTTTCCATTTCTTGATTCCCGATAACATTCTAACCTTCGAGTACAGACTGTGTATTTCTCCTCCTCTCTGGAGTCTCTCCATCTCCTTGCATTGCCGACTCCACCATTTTTCTCTTGCTCTCTTTGTTTCTCTCCTAAGCCTGTTGTTACTCTCCTTATAACGCCTTTTGCCAAGCTATGTATTTACATTTTTCCATTTCCTTCTTTCCTCGATCCTTTCAATCATTTCTGCTGTTACCCATGGTTTCTTGATCCTCCTAGCATCTACTGTTCCTATTGTTTTCTCAGCTGCTTCTTTTATGCCCGTCTTTATCATTTCCCCTCCTTCATCTATTGTTGCTCTTACCTCATGCTCTTCCATCTATCCACAATCTCCTGATATTCCCTCCTCTTCCCTCCAATCAGTGCTCCTACATCCCACTTTTTTATTTTCCTTCCTACTTTCAACCTTCTTAGTCTCATCTGACATTTCATCACCATCAAGTTATGGTCGGAGTTGGCATCTGCACCTGGAAAACTATGCGAGTGCTTTACGCTGTTCCTGAATCTTTGCCTAATCATGATGTAGTCTAGTTGGTACCTTCCAGTATCCCCTGACATTTTCCACCTGTACCTACGCCTAGGGTGGTGTTCGAACCACATGTTTTTAATCACTAAATTATTCCTCCTACAGAACTCCATTGCTTTCTCGCCCTGGTCATTCCTTACATCCAGACCATACTCCCCTACTTTACTTCCGTCCCTCCCTTCCCCTACTACAGCGTTCCAATCTCCCATAACTATTAGGTTCTTCCTGCCCTTTACTTTCCCAATTAATTCTTCCAACTGGTCATATACTTCGTCTACTTCCACTTCTCTATGCCCCCCTGTTGGCATGTAAACCTGTACTACGACTTCATTCTCCAGCTTCGCTTTGATTTCGATAGCTAGTATTCCATCGCTTACCTGTTCCACATTCAATACCTTTTTTCCTAATGTCACATTCAATACAACCGCTACTCCCCGCTGGCTCTTTTCCCCTCCACTGTATACAGTAGAACCTTGTTATAACGTAACTTGATATAACATAAAATTTGATATAACATCAACTGAAGGAAGGGACCAACGAAAACCCTATGTTTGCCAATGTAAAAACCTTGTTATAACGTAAAATTTGATATAACGTTATAACATAAAGCCGTCGAGGCACCACCAGACATCTTTATTTCGTTATTATGCAAACCAGATAAGTTCTCACATCAGGTGTGGAAGGCACTGGAGTAATGAAGTGCGGGGAATACCGCCCAATTCAAATCTGCGTACGACTATTTCATTAATTGAATTTTGGAAGAATAGAGAAAACTGAACCCATTGAATGCGATAAAGGTTCTTAAAATAACATAACCGATGTTAACTGTGCCAAGTAAAACACATTTTAGAGGTCAACTCAAATTATCACTTAAACAGGAAAACTTGCATGGTAAAGAGCGCAGCATTTTCAAACAAAACAGTGGAAGAGGGAAATACCATGAAGCCGTTAAGGTAGACATATATTCAAACTACTCCATTCACAAGGCATATTGCCAGCACAAATAAGCATTAACAATGTTCTCGGGTAAGTGATTTTTGTTTCATGGTGGAAGCTTTTTAAATGTGCATACCTTTTACCTCCTACATATTTCCGACTCCGAGCAAACTTAACATTTAGCAACTCTTGAGTTATTGGTGAAATGATGAACCAAGTTACCATCAAATACCATCTCAAAAAAATCACGATGAATGTTTCGTATTACATATTTATTTGCAGCTTACTCCACGACGGGAAACGCAATATCCCTATACCACATAATTATAACTCAAATTGATTATTATGTGAAATTCTCGCATAATTTAGTTTAGATTGGAAAGGCACGAAAAGAGGATAACATGATACCCCAGCCGTTATGGTAATCGACATTGCGACCCAAAACAAAATGATATCCTAGCCATTTAAAAACATTTTATGAGGCGAATGTATGTAATTACTAGGATTGTGACAACAAATTGTGGGCTATTCTGAAGACTCCGCGGTTGTATCACTTTCACCTGTTTTTTTACCTTTGAGCTGACAATGTGAGCAGAATAAAGCCATACCAACCATATGACTTAACTCCAACGCGACAGTGGGGATTTGTGACAAGTGTTCTGCTACTCAGTTGCATATAACTACGTGGAGTATCCATTAATGAACGATTGATCGCTTTTACAATCACTTCTCAACAATTGGCATGGATAAATCACTGGTTAAAAGACCTCGGAGGGTTATTTCTCAGATGGAAAAGTTACAGATGATAAATGAATATGAAATGAAAGAAAAAAGCATGAGTGACATTGCCCAAACTGTTAAAGTGCCGGTTTCTACCTTGTCTAGCATTTTAAAAAATAGGAAAAACATTGAAGATGCAGTGGAGGAAGGGAAGTCTTTGCAGTTAAAAAAACTTAGAGGAGCCAAGTTTGAAGACATGGAGCGGGCTCTGTTAGAGTTTTTTATGATGTGCCAGGAGGCAAAAATTCCAATTGGTGGCCCTATGTTAATGAAAAAGGCAGAAGATTTAGCAGATGAATTGAAAACTCACAATTTTAAGGCTTCTTCAGGATGGCTAACCAATTTTAAAAGTAGGCATAATTTACATGCTTAAGAGAATGCGGCGAAGAAGAATATGTGGATATGGCTGCAGTTAATAACTGGCATAGTGCAAATATGTCAATACTTAGTGCATACAATCCAGACAATATCTTCAACTTTGATGAAATGGGACTTTTTTATAAGGCTTTGCCAGACTCTATCCTTGCTTTGAAGGGATCTAAGTGCCATGGAGGGAAAAGGAGCAAGGTAAGGATCACAGTAGGTCTCTTTGTACATCAAACAGGGAGAGAAAAACTAAAGCCCGTGATCATTGCAAAACATAAGACCCCAAGATGCCTGAAACAAGTAAATATGGATGGGCTTCCTGTATACTATTGAGTTCAATAGGAAAAGCTGGATGACAAGAATTATTTTTGAGAAAACAGTGCTCCGTATAAACAGAAAAATGGCCTGAGATTGGAGGCCAGTAATACTTGGGTAAGGAGAAATAAGGGGAGGGTAAGGTGGACTGAAGGAGGATGACCAGAAGGGTACTAGGAATGTTAGAGGAAGGAATTAAGTTATTGAAACAATTCAGAAGTGGGTAGATGGTGAAAGTAACGAGATGATGGATACTGAAGACCATGATATAAGGGAAAACTTTGGGTAAGCTTGGGGGTAGTAAGAAATGGATGAGTAATATAGATGCCATGAAAGTGAAAGGAAGTATGCATAGTAAAGGAATGAACACAGTAAGACAAAAAGTTTTTTAATTGAGTCTATTCATTGATAAATGGTTTCCTGAAATTTTATTCTTACCTTTCTTAACCAAAAGGATACTTCCAGGGCTTCAAAATTTACCGAATGAAAATTATGATGAAATCTTGTTATAACATAATTTGATATAGTGTAAAGGCACATTTCATACCCCCTTGCCTTTACGTTATAACAAGGTTCTACTGTATAACCCTGTACTTTTCACTCCTGAAGTCCCCCTGTTCTCTCCATCTTACTTCGCTTCATCCCAACAATCGATCCCTCCCCTCTCCATTTCACGCTTATTGTTTTCTAGTTTTCCTGCCCTTAACATTGTCCTAACATTCCCTGTCCCAATCCTAAGCATAGTTGCTCTCTTCTCTGTTTATTCTTCGCCACCCCTGCTGCTGCCATCTTTCTTTTCATGCAGGGATTTCGTGAGATGATGACCACAGAGTCCTTGCTTACCCTGCTGCTGGGCACGACACCCTTCCCACTAATTTGGTCCCGGGCCCCGTAGTTGGCAGGATTCAATTCTTTATAGTTCAAGTCCATTGTGTTCTTGGGAGAGTTTAAGTGAGATGGTTTCCCGTTGCTTGCCTCGATAGTGTTTTCAACATGACACCATCACTTGATAGGCCGCCCCAATGGGGTCAGACACCTCACAGCCACCTCACTGAGGAACAGACGCTGCAAGTATGGTACGTGGACTACCTTTCATCAGGCTCCTACCCTTCGACCTGTCTGGCATGGGTGACCCTACCAGGAGCAATATTAGTTACTCCCGCCAGTGCAGCTCTAGGGGTCACGGGAACACGCAAGCCCCAATCCCACCACGACAAAGCGTAGTTTATGGGGAAGGGAGCAACAGAATATTTTGGATGAAAAAAAAGTGTGGTATTGTACAAAGTTTATTTCGTGTCATAATAAGCCCTAACTTGAAAACCATTCTATGAGTGCATCTGTAACATAACTCTTTCTCCCCTTCAAATGAATAATAAGAATAAGTTGCGTGCTTAAGGAGTAATGTATATGGTTTAGGCAGCCGAGACCTACGAGTAAAAAGAAGAACCAAATTGAATATGAGATTAGGGAGAGGAGCATATAGGATCAGCACAAAATCTACCAGCGAATAATCGGCATCAAACTTTGAAGATATTAATTACCACGAAAAAACTCACACATTCAGAATTAGGGGACAAGTTCATTAGAAAAATAATTTCTTGTTTTTTTTAAACATAATGTATTTTTCTTCATGCTGATTCCTTCAAAACCAAACTTTCACAGTAAAACGGTGTTTTAAATATCAGAGATGAACTCCATTGTAAAACAGAGGGTTAACATAAAAAATTAAACGTATGGAATCAAGCAATTACTTGGAAGAATTTATGATATGTCACACATTGTAAGAATCAAATAACTTTGCATTATTCCACTTAAATGTTTATATAACCACTCGACTTCAACGTCTTAGCATCATTGGCCAAATAAAACTTAAAATGTAATTGTACAAAGTACAATAATTCTTACTACATTGAGCGACCATTCAAGATTTTTCCTAGTCATTTTCTTCAATTCACCGATGATGGCAAAGGTTTTCGTACTAATGTCATCGAATCTTGATATTAAATAAGCTCCTAGCAGAGTATTTACTTGGTACAACCATGCAACAGTCTCTTTATTCCTCTTAAATGTATTTTCCGCTCCCGGGGAGGACACATTATTCATCTTTTGCCATGTTTCTTCAGCTGCTAAATCGTCAGCCTCTGCCATTACGCTCACTCAAAGGGTAAGTTGGCTGGTATCCATCGCTCAAGTAGCCGGTAGCCGTATATGAGTGAATTCGAGTGGTTCGAGCATAGCAAATCCAGGGAGCTCTCGGGTTCATACCACATGACTCGTATATGACGGCGAAGTCATATACAACTACAATTTTGAACATAGTCCCCCAGGAAACCAATTAAATACAAAGCAATATGCATCAAAATAAACCGGGATGGAATGGGCAACAGCTGATGAATTATTTAATCTCGCTTTATTCAATCATTTGTCAAGTTAGGGCAGCTTGCTAATTCACAGAAATCTATAAAACAAGGACATAATAAAAAGATATATTTTTCATCATGGAAGTTTACGCTGGTTTAATCTCAAAAAAACATATCAAAATACAAATTTAGAGTAAGCATTAACCTAAAGCAAACCACTAAAGATACTGACGCTTCCTTTGTGGTCTTTCAACTGATATTTTCTCTTATCACTAAGAAGGAAGACTATAGATTTCCACATATCCTACAAACTGAGGTAAGGAATCAACTTCCTTGATGAGGTTAACCACTAGAATTGATATCCTTATGCTCCACTATATTGATGATATTTTTCTCCTTTGGCCACACTACACCGATTCCCTCAACTCATTCCTTGCCTCTCTCAATGCTTCCTCCTCAGTTTCTTTCACATTACACATCTCCTCTTCCAACATTACCTTCCTTGATGTCCATATCTCCCTTTCCAATGACAAATTTAACATATCTGTTCACATCAAACCCACTAATAAACAACAATACCTCTGCTATAATAGCTGCCATCCCTACCACACCAAAACATCCTTACCTTACTCCCTTTCCATTCGTGGCCACCATATGTGCAATAACCCAGACTCCCTTAACAGATTCCTCACTAACCTACACCAGTCTCTCCTCCAAAGAGGATACCCTGAGCACCTTCTCAACAAAAAAATCTTCAATAAACCTTACTCCCCCATAGCCCCTCCTCGCAAAACCAACGACAACCTCTCCTAGTGCAAAACATACTTCCCTGGTATTCAGTCCCTTCAACACATCCTCAAAGACCTATTCCCTATCCTGTCTGATAACCTTACCACCACCAATATTTTCCCAAAATGCCCATCTCTTACCTTCAAACGTCCCCCCAGCCTCTCTGGTATTCTGAGAACCACCAGACCTCTGTCGAAATCCCATCTCCCAGCCTCTCCCCAAACAATTCCTCTCTTTTTCGCTTCCCTCCATGCCTTCACTTTCCTGCACCACTGAAAATACTGTCTACCTTCTACTCTGCCAATTGTCCCGCTTTCTTCATCGGCCTCTCCACCAACCTGCTTATGCATCCACATGAATGGTCACCGCTCTTCCTGCAATAATCCCTCCTCCCATACTTATTCTCTCCTGGTAGCCATACATGCCTCCTCCCACGAATCCAACTTCAATATTTGTTTCAAGGTGGGCATACTGGCCTCCCTCCCACCTTCAGCGTCTACCCTCCAACTTAAAACGTTGGTGCAATCTATAATTTGACTCTTCCATGCTTTCCGCAAACCGGAAATTAACAGGGCTCATTGAAGGAACCCTCTGTCTTTGTCTTTTCTTCATACATTTTATAATACCCTTTCCCTCCCTTCTTATCTTTACCCCTCTTACTTGCACCCTTCACTTGTTTCCTCGACCTGCCTTGCCCCCTCAGTCAGTTCTCACCTCTCCTTCGAGAAAGGTGGTAGTGGCCACCGAAATATTGGAAAACTATCTTTGTGAGTGTCTTTAATTTATGTGCTTTTATACTTTTGTCATCGAATTTATAGGAAGTAAAGGAACTAATGGGATGTACAGGATCCAAAGCATAACCAATCACATTTTAGCTCTTGTTTAACAGATAAGTAACTCAATATGCCAACACACAAGAACTGTTTTTAAATAAACAAGGCTCTTCTCAACCTAAACTAAAAATGAATCAATAAAACCCAGAATGCTGACAATGATGGGTGAATTTTTATCAATTGCAAAATGAAAATGTAAAAATGTCACATAACATAAGCAAAAGAGTCAAATGAAACATTTTCATGTTACATCCTACAGATATTAAACCCAAAATATCAAAACTAGATTAAAGAATTTCACAGATAAGTTTTATCATGAGTGCAACATAGATTTGATGGACAATATTGAAAAATGCATTTCAAGTACGCTACAAAGAGCAGCATGGCTCCTTGGTATGATTTAGTCCAATTCACATAATTAAAAGAATCACATCACATCAAAGAGAGGATTAGGCATAAAATATAAAGGTGGTGAACCATTTATAAACAATGGTTCACCAAAGTCAGATGAGGTTTCCTTGCTACCAATGAGGATTATTTGACAGGGTTCTTTAATCAACATTAATTCTGTATCTTAAATTTTTGTTTTTAAGAGAGAAGGCAACCTATAAGTAAGGTCATTCCTGTCATTTAGGATAGGTGGCTATTTGGGCATAGGTAGGATTTCTGGGTGCAGATGAAGAGTATAGAGGAAATAAACAGTGGCATAAGCCTACTTATAACGAATGATACAAAGTACTCCTCCTCTACGTTAAGTGCTCTCCATACACCATTAAGGGGACATCCATATTATTACAGAATCTGAATTTTCCACTTCTCAACCACCCTCCTCCTCCATGCATTCACTGAATCAACACTAATACCCCCCTCCTAAATTACCTTGCATAGCAAATAAACTCTCATTTTTGTGACCGATACAACAGACAATTTATCACAACCTTCTTATTTCTCAAAACCACTATAGTTGAAGATCGAACATCCGGAATGCTAAACAACGGAAGATTCTAAATAACAGATACCTATACTAACTGTATCTGTTAAAAAGCCACCTTAAAGCATTGTTTGTTTAAGTGCGAATTCCACAGGTGCCAGCCAATGAAGTTTGAAGAAGAATGAAGAAATTCAAAGACACTTATCTCATTTATGATACGTGAATATTCACCATTGAAGATGCAATGCCATAGGCAACATACATTGCTCAACTACAATACCCATCCTTCTCCTATATCCCTGCACGAGGGATAAAGGTGGGTGAAGTCTATACTGTACACTCCGCACGCTGATCAAAAATTGTGCACAATGTATCTACATAATTCAGGGTTTACGTGAAACAATGGCAGTACAAGCATAACCAACTAGCAAACCTGCGATCCTCGGTCAAACCGAGTAATTTTTAGTGTATAGGGCTGACTACTATTTACTTTCTGATAGCGATTCGTATAAGGTTTTGTTGACCACTGGAAAACTTTTTTTCTGATCTGATTTTTATATTTTTCATTCAATAAAGCAAGCAGAAATTGGCTTGAAGAGAAAGAGAGAAACTCTCTCTACACAAGAATTAGAGTTCTTGGGAAAATTAGGTTGTGGAGTGTAAGTTCTCTAAGTTCATTAGGAGTGTGCTGCTGGACAGTCAACAATCTATGACATCAAGGGATAGAGAAAGAAAAGGGGAAACTTATGTGGGTCTATTATCAATGAGCTGGACAAGGTGGTGTACGAGTGGTCCCATCATCACTGAAGTGAATGTCACAAGCACACCCCCAGCTCACTGCTGCAATGCGGTCAGTGGCAAAAATAGGGATATAACAGCATAAAATCGGATGCATGAAAAGATAGCTCTTACACCCTCAGCCCAAAGGACCAGACCGATTTCAGAAGGAATATTAGAGTAAAAACAATTTTTATGGGCGTGTTGGCAAAAGAGGCATATGAGACTAATTTTCCTGTCATGTTTTATAATGAAGTCTAATTTTTTTTTCCATTTTCAAGTAGTCTTATCTGGATTCTCCTATTTTTTTAACGATCCATCAGTTCAAGATGAGAAACTTAATATTAAACAGTTTCACATTGAATAAATCGTAAGGCAAGATACTTGCTTTCACATTGCTTAACACCTCCTGATCCTTACAGTATCTTATACAATGAATTACTACAGTTTTTTCAGTCATACTATGAAATGAAATTGATAAACCCCAGAAATATCATAATACTGGAATTCATCTCCTGAGAGCACACAAAAAATTGTAGACGTCTAAATTGGTCTATTTAGCATCTAAGGATAACTTCAATGCTTGAAGTTTGATGTAGACCAAGGATAGATCCAACGTAAACACAATAAAGACATTCAAATGACAGACACAGTGAACTCAAATGTAAACCAGCAGAATAACCCACCAAAAATATAATATGCTTTAAGTAGTTCACATTAAGATCCGCTTTAATATTTATAAAAAATAGAATTGCCGGTACACAAGCAAACATTATTTGGTCATTATCAGTCGATTACTGTGCTTAAACAATCATCATGTAGATTCTTCTCAAATGGCCAATTTGGCTGCACTTGTTTTGGGAGTTTTCTTTTGTTTGAAATCATGCCTGGGAATTAAAACCAAACATGTGCCAAAACTTATTGGAGTGCAGTTGTAATTTATCATCTCAGTATTTTTTAAACACTTGAGTTACCTGATGTAAAGTAGTATTCTGCATTCCTGTTTCCTAAAGAATAATTTGGTTGTGGTTCATCCACTATTTGTATACCGAGGCTGTATTCTACCGGTGGGGGTATGGTGGCCTAGTCCACTATTTGTATACTAAGGCTGTATTTTATGGTGGCCTAGTGGGTAGAGCACTGAGCTACCGACCAGAGGGTTCTATTCCCGGGTAAGAGCCTTTCTAGACACCCCCGCCTAAAACCCTAGCGATTCGATTTTCTGCATGTCAGAACTTCGTCGGAAATCACAGGTGGCCCAGGGAAAGGAACTGGCCCCCTACCCTGTGTGAATTTTGATCAATTGCTTAGTATGGGGTGAGCTCTACCCTCAATTACCAAAAACCAACCTTCGGATTGAACACAACTTTTTATTGTACAGGTATGAGCAATCTTTGAAATTCAAGGCTATGGAAATGTCTGCTAAGGAATCCATTTATCTTTTTGAAGCATCTTCATTTTATTGTCTTTACAGACTTCCTGTACCTCAGAAATACTTCTTTTTCTGAAATTATACTCTAAAGTTACAATGTTTTTATAAAATACGTCATTCCTTGAAGATTCCGCAGATATATTATTTTAGTGGGGTATATAAACCTATGACCAGTGGGGTTCCATTTTTTTGGAAAGCAATATATAGTGATTACTGATGTTCGGCAACAAAATAATGTGATAACAGCAAACTTCATTTTCTTTTCATTTAAAATTTTGGTGACCCATGGACAGTGTCCTTGAAAATTCTGAGGAAGGGCCATTTTTTTTAGTTTAGGTGCTGCTGAGTAAATTTTGTCCAATTGATTTGCATTGGGCCTCTGGTAAATAAAGGTAATTATTATTATAGTTGTAATATGTTGATTATTTCTGGTGTAACCTCTGGAAGCAGATAGTTTTGTCATTTTCCAGGCTTATTTGTGGAATCGATTCTTCTAAATGAAACAGATAACTTAAGTTTTTGTGCACAGAATAGTTACTGTACTACCTATGTTTTGACTACTCAGTTTAATTACCAGGTTACATTTTATCTGATGATGTGTTGTCGAAACATAGTATATTAAATATTGAGTGGAAAACCAATGTTACTGTCTTGTTACATTTTTTGTTGACAACTGCTACTACTATGAAAAATATTTTATGTTTACATCTAGTACGCTGTGAACCTATATCAAACACTACCCATAGACCAGTGGAAATTTGACCATAATTTAGACCACACATCTAGTCATAATGAAAATCTAAATAAACGTCTACATCCGGTAAGTAGCAAACTTTACGGTTTGCTGTACACCAGACGTAGACGTTAAAATTGGGTTTTCATTTGGTATTCTGCAAACTTTGTGCACTCAAGGTCAGATCCCAATCATTCTGGACTATCGATCATCAGCTGTAACACCTTATTTATTTCTAAAACTACTATCTATACACTAATAATGTTCATTTCCATTAAATACACCCCCAACAAAAAATGTTTATAATGCATATATCTCCTAATGCAATGGAAGACAGGACTTTAGTCACCCTATTGTTAGTTTATCATAACCGTTAGCCCAACACCCCCATCCCTCGTTTACATATTGTTTGATTTATGGATGGCCCGTAAGTATAGATCAGGATTCTAATGACAAATCTCCTTCAGCCAAGATATAAACCGCAGCCCTTCAGATTGGGAGGTCAGCACTTAAGCTATTTGTCAAGACTCTTGGTCACTGACTGATTTCTACATAACTGTCACAGCTTCTTAAATACTGACCAAAAAGTGATTTAGCCCATACTGACAACAAATAACTAGAAAAAATGAAACCAATAAAAATTTAATTAAAAAAAACTCATTCATTCAAATTCGAGGTTGCAACTTCACTCTATCAGAGCTGTTGCAACTTGGTCACTGCCAAGTAAATTATGTATTTTAAATCACTTAATAAGAAGTAGAATTTGGAGTAAGATACTTATACTTACAAAATTATGATGCACCACTTAACCTAACCATAATCCTAAAACAAAAGCCATTCATACCAGCAGTGAGGTGATGACAAGTTAGTGGGTTGGTTGGTTATTCAGGAGAGGCGACAGACAGCTGAGGTCATTTGCGCCATTTTTAGGATAGAGGGGTAATTGGGTAATGCTACGAGTTTTCAGGGAATGGAGGAAGGGTAGATAGAAACCCAGCATAGGCATTAGCTTACTCTTGATGACAGGCGCCAAGGGGACCAAGGCTTAGGGCCGTATTTATAGTCGTTGCATAGGGGTTACCCAGCTCCTAACAGCCCCCTTACGACGGAAATGAATATTTGTCGCGTTTTCAGCCGCCTAGGAACCTTGACAGTCCCCTACACGTGGCACATATATTACCCTGATATGTTATTTAAATAAGACATTAGATGAAATAAGTTGTCCCTATGTTATATACCCGGACTTAATATTCATAATTGGTCCATGCAAAATACATTATGACAATTAACTTTCATCTAATGCGCTACGTTTATGAAATAAAGAGGAGAATATGCATCTTCTGCCAGGTGTAAGTGGTCTGTAAGTGGTCCCAGAGCGGCATAAATGCGACTATAACATTCATTTTCATTGCAAGGGGACTGCTTGGGGCCAGGTAACCCCTAGGCAACGACTATAAATACGGCCCTTAATGTCCCATCCGACGGACTGAGTCGAGTCATTCCATTTTAAATCGACAAATGGTCCGACCTTCACCATCTCAGATTTCAATGATAATTGGTGCATAGATACTGTCACCTTCCTGAGCCTAGAGTCGTTCTCTGTTTCCGCAGAAAAAATTTCGCCCCTGGATTATAGGCAGGCATGCATAGCGTTACCGCCTGAAAAAAAACTTCTTTTTACGCTGTTTTTCTACAAGCTATAGGAGATTGGTCTTCCATGATGCACACATTCAAAAGGTGTCTTTAGAAAGCTTATGAAGTGTTCTTGATAATAAAGTACTTTTAAATGGACTTTTCGCAAGAAGAAGATATGGTTAGTGAAAAACAGTGCTCAATTTCCCCTGGCAATGGGCTTAAAGACACACGCATTCAAACAATACTATTTTTAACCTTCATTTTACGATGTGTGATAGGGTTTAAAAATTATAAAAGCATTGCTTTAAAAAGTACTAATGTTGTTCTTTTAGGTGCTGAAAGAATTGTTGTGTTTTCTGGGGTTAAGGAGATATGGTTGGTGAAAAACAATGCTCAATTTCCACTGGCAATGTGCCTTAACAGATACACATATTATCTTCAGCCTCATTATTCAGTTTTAATTTAGTCCATACCGATTATCCGGAGAGGCTAGGAGGAAGGAATGGGGAAGGGTAAAGGAATTAGTAGGGGAAAAATTTTCGAAGATTTTGATGATGAGGAAACAGAAGTGATATTCAAACAATGGATTTCAACTGATCGGTGTGAGCTGACCACTTGCGTTCTTCCATTCAAAGAATATTTAGAAAAGTTGTTAGACAAGTTGGAACAGTTAAAAGCATCTTTTTACAGTAAAATGCAAGCAAAATAACTAGAGTCAAATAAGAAAATTCGGCAAAAGAGTGCATGATGTTATGAGATTTTTCTGAGAACTTTTCTTTTGTTCTGCAGGGTGAAGTTCAATCCTATCATTGGTCAAAAGAACAGGCAACCCTACATCCTTTTGTTGAGTACTATAGAGAGCGAGGAGAATTAAGAACCCGAAGCTTTTGTGTAATAAGTGATTTAATGGAACATAATACAACTTCTTTCTATTCCTTTCAGAAGTTTATAGTGAGCAATGTGAGAAGTGCATTTCCCGAGCAACGAAAAAATATATAATTTTTCTGATGGATCAGCTGCACAATATAAAAACAAAAAAATTTCATTAACCTGGGCCATTATTGGGAAGATTTTGGTGTGGAGGCAGAATGGCATTTCTTTGCTACATTGCATGGAAAAGGGCCATGCAATGGCACAGGTGGAACGATTAAAATGATAGTGAGGAAGGCAAGTCTCCAGAGGATGGAAACAAATCACATAGACTCTCCCATTTCTATGTTCAACTATTGCTCTGATAATATAAAAAATATAACATTTTCCTTTTGTTCTGCAACTAATATCGAAGAGACAAAGAACTTCCTTCATCCTAGACATGTGCATTTCTATTCCACAGACAAGAGCACTGCATAGTTTTCCTGTTGCCGACAAATATACACTTCATGTCTGAGTGACATCCGCATCAGAGACTTTCAGAACTGTGATTATCAAAAGGAATATGTAAAATCCGACAATATACATAGAGAGAAAGTGTCCACTGTTTTGTAAGGGAAGCCAACATCAATAGTAAGGGAATTACTTGACTCAGCACAAACTCATAGTATCACTATATAGGGGAATGTGTGTAGTTGAAGTGAGTACAAGAATAAAAAAATCACCACGAGCATACAGATATATAAATCAAATAATACAGATCAAATAAACAGTGAATAGAAGAGAACACTATGGTTTTCCAACGATACGTACACATAGATTTAAGAGAATAGAAATCAAAAGAAATCTTCATGAAGAGCGCATGTATGTACATATAAATGTTCTATTTTTATGTGAAAAGGAATTAAAATTTATCCATCAATTATCATCAAATTTTAGGAGAGAGTTTTGCTCATAGTGCATATAAAACTATGTGCCTACTGGAACAATTTTTCCATTACAAATTCCTTTACCGTTCCCCGTGCCTTCCTCCTAGCCTCCCTGTATAATCGGCATGGACTAAATTAAAACTGAATAACGAGGCTGAAGATAATGTGTGTGTCTGTTTCGGCCCATTGCCAGTGGAAATTGAGCATTGTTTTTCACCAACCATATCTCCTTAACCCCTAAAAAACACAACAATTCTTGCAGCACCTAAAATAACAACATTAGTACTGTTTAAAGAAATGGTTTTATAATTTTTACTCCCTGTCCCACATGGACTATTTTTGGCCTAAAAAAACATTTTTTTTCCAAATGTCTCAAATTCAAGTGATTTTTTCTTAGTGATTAATGCTCATATTTTCAACTTCTTAATATATTCACAAAATAGACACGTATAAGTGTTTTTGTGAGAGAAATGAGCCCATTTATTTCATTATTTCTTGGATTAATTTTAT
Source organism: Platycnemis pennipes (assembly GCA_933228895.1). Classification (NCBI taxonomy): domain Eukaryota; kingdom Metazoa; phylum Arthropoda; class Insecta; order Odonata; family Platycnemididae; genus Platycnemis; species Platycnemis pennipes. Next base: position 86,098,407 of record OW121851.1, read on the forward strand.
ACTAAACTTGTGAAAAAATTGAGTTGTGGAAGTTACATTTACAGTGACTTAAATTTACTTCTTCTTGCCATTTAAAAGTACTTTATTATCAAGAACACTTCATAAGCTTTCTAAAGACACCTTTTGAATGTGTGCATCACATAAAACCAGTCGGCTGTAGCTTGCAGAAAAACAGCGTAAAAAGAAGTTTTTCAGGGTCACGCTATGCATGCCTGCCTATAATCCAAAAATTTTTTCCCACGGAAACAGGGAATGGCTTATGGCTCAGGAAGGTTGACAGTATCTATGCACCAATTTTCGTTGAAATCTGTGATGGTGAAGCTCGATATTTCTGAAAAATTTGTCGATTTAAAATGGAATGACTCAGTACTGAACTTGAAATGCCCTCCACTAGGCACTCAAGTGGGAACCGGTTTTACCAGCAGTGGGATTTAAGTGCATAACCAACAGGTAGCCACCAGTCTGGAACACTTACAACCTTACCAACATGGCTAGCCTTAAATATTGAACATTACCTGTGGAATGGTCGGGGTGGCATGATCTGAAGCACTGCTGCTGCTGGTGCTAGAAGTACTACTACTACTTGTGGCTGGACTAACTCCACCTACAATATAAATACAATACACATATTAATACTAGCACGAGGACTGATACTCATCTAATATTCTGATTAATATAAATAAATAGTGTCATTATAGCTCACTAGGGGGGTCGTGGTGACCTATTGGGTAGAGCACCTAGCTACTGACCTGAGGGTCCCGGGTTCAAATCCCGGGCAAAAGCCTTTCTGGACACCCCCATCCAAAATCCTCACGATTCTATTTTCTGCATGTCAGAACTTCGTAGGAAATCACAGGTGGCCTAGGGAAAGGAACTTGCCCCCCTACCCTGAAAGTGTGAATTTCACATGCCATTGGCATAGTACGGGGTGAGCTCTACTCTCACCTATCAGAACCATCCTTCGGGGTGAATCACTGAGTGACATATACCATTCAGTTCTGCACTCTGATGTTCAATTGGGTGCATTTTCACTGGCCATTGAGTTTTTTCAATTAGGCGCTTCCAAGCAAGGGAGAGCTTATAGCTATCCTCTCCGTCAAAATTATTGGCCATTTTGATTGCCTCACGTATGAGCCTTGGGAAATAGTGTTTTTCAGTCTTAAAAAAATCCAGGGCTTTTGCCACACAAAAGTTCTGACCAGATACACCACTGTAACTAAGACAAGGGACATTTTGGCCATTTCACACGCCATTGGTTTCGTATGGGGTGAGCTCCACTCTCACCTATCAAAGGCCAACCTTCAGGTTGAATCACTGAGTGAGTGATATCTCACTAAATTTTTCATTGTGACTGTACACATACCTGGTTATCTCACACTAAGGATCATTGGTCGCCTAATATAATCTCATAGGCATATAATTGGTCAACTAACAAGTGTAACTTAAGCTTACTCAAAGCTTTACTTTGCATGAGCATAAAACAAGGCCACATCTAAAGTGGAAGTGATCTTGAGTAGTCCAAAACATATATAGAACTAATTAACACTCACTGATTCCACGACCAGTCGGTTTGAGCTTTGGCATTCCACCAGCAAACAACCCTCCAAGACCTCCACCAGGCACTCCATTACTCTTGACTTCATTGCTTCCATTATTGGCATTAATTCTGGATGATGTTGAGGGTGTGGCAGTGTTTGCTTTGCCTGGAAAAGTAAGCGGAAAAATATAAACAAAAATAAAAACTCAATACTTTTACAAATGCATATGTGGACGGGATAAGGAGTCGTGCATAATTGGCTTCCTTAACCTAGTTTCTCTATAGGCCTCTTTCATAATTTTCCAGCATGAAAGACTGAAGAATAATATGCCAAAATACCAGGTAAAAACTGATTTATATTAATTCAAGTGCATCTTACACAACTAGAACTGTCTCCCTTATAATGCTGAAGATCTTCTAAAGAGCTTTTTCACCACGTTACTTTCATTCAAATGCGAAGATCCCTTATATTGAACTGTTAATACATTATGTATCACGCACTCAATTCGATAAAAGCTCGAGCAAAATCGTGCTCTTACACGACCGTGATATATACCTGAAACTAATGGTGCACTACGATCATTTGTTGCAGTTTTCTTCAACTTGGCGCCCTGACGAATCGACTGCAACAGAAGATCACGTCCATCATGACCACCTACGGATGACTTCGAAGACTCTTTGGAGTTCAAAATAAACGATGGGGGTGGTGGAGGCCCTGGTGGAGGTGGCGGCGGTAGAAATGGCATTGCAGATCTCCACTTCGCCGAACCTATTCGTTAAGTAAAAAACAGACACATTGGGTTGTACGCATTTCTCAAGTATGACGATCACATATTACACTGCAGTAACAAGTCCAAGCTCTTTAATCACATAAATTAGGGCTATTCTTGTATCGGTTGGAAAATGTACCACTTTTAATAGGCAAAACCAACAAAAGAATAAGCAGAACAATCAATTAGCTCAACTTCACTCCCTATAATAGAACTGTATTGAGGAACTCAAGCATGCATGTATGAGGAAATAATGATAGAAGCTGATGACTAACACTTCTGAGTCACACAAACATGCAAGTGTAATTTCTTCCATTTCTTTTCACATGCCTTTCTATATTCTAAATCAAAATACTAACACATTCATCATTTTCTTGTGTCCACGTACTTTGAGCTTTCCTAAAATGGTAATGAGATCATGTCATTTCCTACATTTGTTATAAAAATAAGATTACCGTATTTTGGAGTAAACTGCCTCTCAATTGCAAAAACCTAAATATTTAAAGGTAAATACACTACCTTGACACTACATTTCAGGGTTCAGCCCAAAAATATGCTCTACTTAATACGGAACTTTCGACTTGTACTTGTATATTTACTCACTTGTTTCTGCCAAAAATTGATGATAACAACGGGTATTTCACATTGGACAACGGCTACATCTCCGCCAGATAACTCAATAATGACTAATTCACCAGGATTTTACCAAATTAATACTCTGATAGATATCATAAGAACAATAATAGTGATTTCCACCTTCGAGCAATATGGCCGACTCCGTGGGTGGGATGAGATAAGTGCACTAATGCAGAGCCGCATGTCGTCTAATTACTGAACTAAGATAAACGCCGTTTCATCCTGTACCACGTATCAGTAGCCGTGGATTGCGGGAGGTAATTTGTGTATTTATGTCGTAATTTTCATATTTTCATTCATCTTGTTATTTCTTCCAATGATTTCTTCGAGAAAAAAAAGTCGATTTGGGACGTTATGAGTTGAAGCTCGAAACAAGTGAAAGACACGTCGTTGAGCTTTGTTGGGAGTGCCCGGGGTAACTTTATAGTAAGAATATTACTTTTTTTATTGATATAACCTTTGCTTCGATGGTGATTATCTATCATCAATGTTGAAATAATTATCTAGTTTGTTAGCAGTATCTCGAAGTAGCCTTTTCATTATTTTTGGTGTTCTCGTTTTTGTGCATACGTGGGCTACCGGACATGTTAAAAAAATTAATGAAGCCACCCCTTGAGATTGGTGGTAGCTCTTAAATGTTGCTATTATATCTACATTATCGTTTTGTTTAGTACACATTGCATTAACAGAATTGTAATGTTACAAGTTTTTCGGTTTTGTTTTTAGACACGATGTTACATGTGAATAATGATTTAAGTGTTTTTGTTACGTGTGCGGCTTTACTGGTACGTGTTCGTGACCATTCCTAAATATGCAGTTCTTACATTTCTGTGTGGGATTATCTCATCAGCCTCGGAATATTAATCACGTAACTGAAAGTAGCCTTTTTCATGTTATTGTTACTTAGTAAGAATGGCACAAAATGGCCGGTTGGTCATTGTTCGGTGCCAAGTAATGGTTGCTTTACAGCTTTGTTACAATTCACCTGTTTGTCGAGAAAATAGCCCATGTTTTAATAGCATGGCGCATTAGCATATAATAAATTGCGGACATCACACGTAATTGTAGCAGTTAAATCGGTGAAATTGTATCAATAATGAAAGTTTTTTCTTGAAGCTTAACCACAGTAGTCATTGTTTAGTTAAAAGTAAATGATACCATGGCCTCGAGTAGATCGACTCCGTGCTAAATGATGGGAAATATCTACGCTACACATCGAGTCGAGTAAACTACAGAAGCAGTGAAGGTTCTGAAATTATTATGATTATTTATATATCCGCACAGCCTTTGGCCAATTAATTTGTCATTGTTTTTCTGTGGAAAAATTCGTTTTCTAAATCAATTTCCGGTTGTTTGGGGGCCTGGATTAAGTTCAATCGAGACTTAGTGTGGAAAAGAATTCTTAATCATTTTTCTAGTTAATTTTGCCTAATTTTTTCATCAAACCCCACAGTTCATCCTGTCATTTCTGTACACCCAAATACATGTACGGACTTATCGTTACGTGAGCGTTTTACTTTCAAACCATAGATGTCACGCGAAGAGAGATCCAGGGTGGCATGCCTTCCATTTATCATGGCCCTCCCACGCTGGTGTGTGTGTGGGGGGGGGGGGGGGGGGGATACAACTCAGTACTTGAGTTGAATGATGCAGAAGCATAGTTTTAATCAGTTTATGTAAATATACCTTACAGATTATACACTTGACCCAGCGGGGAACCTGATAACATTTTACACATTATACACCATGCCTGGGTGAATTTTAAGCTCTAGTTAGCAGTTTGTTATGCATTATGAGGAGTTGTTGATTTTTAAATGTTTAAAATCGACCTTATAAAATGCTTTGGTAGCATGGCGTATAATTAATTTTCCAGTGTTTTCATTGGTTATTGCACAATCTAATACAGATATCTGTCCAGGAAACTTCCTTAATGTGATTGTTTGATAAACAGGAAATTTTGGAGTTTTTGAATCGGGATTAGTGTTTTAAACAGTTTCAGATTTCCCACTACGTAAGGTCATTTGCTGCCTATATTTCAGTGTCTGACTCTGCCACCTCCTTTTGCCTTGATTTTCTACCGTCAGCTTGCTATAATGCATCAGCTGCTTCGATAGCTTACGGTGGCTGAATAAGACACTAAAGCGTTAGCAGCAAATGAATGACCTTACCTGGTGGGGAGTCTGAGAAGACATTACACAATATACACCATGTTTCAAAACTTTAATTAATTGTAGATTTGAGTAATTTCCTCTGCTGATTCACGTTTAAGATCTTTAAATAACTGAAACCAGTATTACTTTATCCATGACATCTACTAAGTACCTTGAGCTCCCCCCTCATTTGACTTTTTGGCATAGAGCATTTATTTGTTAACATCATTACTGAACTGCAATACTTTATAGAATCGTCTATTGTTGGAATTTCTGTCCTTCTTCAATTTCTTTCCCATATCTTTTCTTGGCTAGTGATTTTACATCTGCCTTGTTCGTGCATAAGTTCGTTCCCTGAAATGCAGATGCTCAATGCCTTGTGAAAACTATGCATTATTTAGTGATGGTCATTTTAAACATTAGTATTAGGCCTTTTAATGCATGGGAGACACGTGACAAATAGGGATTCCTTAGGAAAGAGTAATTCTTGTTGGTGGGTAGATTTGGGTAGCTCGGAATAAAGTATGCAACATGGATCTCTTCTAAAATGAAAACTCTTCCGACATCAGCTACCAGGCCACCCATTGCTGATTCTTTGTTTTCTCTCATTGCTCCCATCATCTCGCTCAAGTATTATCATCTATTCCTCTGTCAAGAATCCAAGCTGTTTTTCTTTTGGATTTCATTTCAAGTTATTTTTTTAAGATTTTGTTCTGACTTGAATGTCAATTGATAATTTTATTACCAGTTGGTGGTTCTAGGTTTGCTGTAATTCTTGCATCACTCTTCCACTTCCTTGCTCCTCTACTAATCCACTGACTTGTTGCTAGTTCTAAACTGGGATCATGGTCATTTTATTCTGAAGGATTTTTAAATTATGCATAGTTGTCAATTCTTGCGAGGACGTGATATTTTGATTGCTTAATTCATCACATTTTTTCCCCTGCCTCTTCAAGATCCCTCTTCGCATAATTCATATTACCATATTTACTTGTTGATAAGTCATATTCCCTCCTAAGAAGTTACAGAAAATTATATTTTCGTCTTGTGTGTTCATTGTCACATCTGGATTGTAGGCTGCTGCAATTGAGTTGGCAATGATTAATTTCTGCCAATGTAAATTTGAAATGTAATCCCTTTCAAGTCCACATCTATCTTACTATTTATCATATTTGCTCGTGTTACTTGTTAATATTTCATATCTTACCTGCTGCATAGACAATATTGGTGGTAGGTAATGGAACCTTTTTTGGTAAAAACATGTTGGTAACACAGAAGTATACTGAAAATGAGGTACAATTGATTTTGTTTAGGTGTGAACTCATGTTTTTCTCAAATGCCTACACTTTGGGAATAAAATTTTTATACCACTTAGAGGTTATTTCTGTAAATTTTGTAATCTCAGGCTCTCATAGATACATCCTAAGTCCTCCATAACTCTTGAAATCATGATGAAAAATTAAATGATTCATTGTTGTTTCTGAAGTGGTAGTTCTACAAGTATTCCCATATCAACGACTCACATCTTGTTATGAAACTTTGTGAGCAACTGCTTTGCACCAATGGTTTCCAGTTTGCAGGCAAGGTAAATGACTTGAAACCATTAATGTAATGCAGTATAGTTGGAGGAAATCGGTCAAGAATGTTTCTTTGGAGTTGAACTGACTCACAAAGTGGATGTATATCATGTTCAATTGTGCAGTCTATTAAGGGGTTGTTATAATGTTTTGGAGGGAGGTTAATCTGCAACTCATATTCAGTTATATGATTTTTATTACTGAGTTTTCTTCATAAATTCTTATTCCACTAATTGAGCCATTTTTTGGTTCCATGCTTCTTGTCTATTAATGGGGATGGTGTATATATTGCTCTACTTTGATTGCTTTTAATTTTGAATGTTTATAACCTCATTTATGTTTATGGAATTAAGTATTAGTTTTTGATAGTTCAAAATTGTGATGTAATAGTCATCTGATCAACATTGATCCATGCTTTGATTAAAAAGAGTCGTTTCAGGCGTGATGTAGTGGAATAACATAATTAAATAAGATTGGCAATATTCCACAAAAAATTCTTTACTTCGACAGGTTTCGATGTGATACATCATCATCAGGTCCCTGATGCATGTGGTACATCATCATCAAGACCTGATGATGATGTATCACATTGAATCCAGTCGAAGTAGAGAATTCTTTGTGGAAAATTGCCAATCTTATTTAAACATGCTTTGATCTATTGCATGCATGATGGCTGTGCCTTTATATCTCACAATTTGTGTGTTTATGGAAAGTTGCTATTCAAGGGAATTTTTGTGCTGAGGTGGATAATGGTTACCAAGTATAGTGTGCTAAAATAACTTAATTAATATTAATTTCTCCTAAATGTTTTCTAATAATAGTTTTTCCCATTTTCAGGTGCATATATAATACAGTTGCAGTTCAGTGGACACCATTTGCTGAAAGCCGAAAAAATTGATATTATTTTTCAACTACTGAAATAATCTGGTAAAGGTTTTCTATATAGGACTTGTAAAGATTCCAAAATGCCGGGAGCAAATAGTGTTGGCACTTTCAAGATATTTGTTGGCAATTTGTCTGACAGCACCACCTCGGATGACATAAAGCCTTTATTCGAGAAATATGGGAAGGTGGTGGAATGTGATATTGTTAAGAATTTTGGGTTCGTGCACATGGAAAGTCAGGAGGCAGGGCGTGAGGCTATTCAAAACTTGTGTGGGTTTTCGGTGAAGGGGCAGCTTATGAAAGTGGAGGCTGCCACGAGCCGTAAAGGACCACATACGCCAACCACGAAAATTTTCATTGGAAATTTGACAGATAAAGTCAAGGCAGAAGAGGTACGGCAGCTATTTTCTAAATTTGGTACCGTGGTCGAGTGCGATGTCGTTCGCAACTACGGTTTCGTGCATCTTCGCTCGACCGACAATGTAAACGACGCCATTAAAGAGCTGAATGGTCATGTAATCGATGGGCAACCGATTAAGGTGCAAGTGTCCACCAGTAAAGTGAGACATCGTCCGGGAATGGGCGACCCCGAGCAATGCTACAGATGCGGCCGGGGCGGGCACTGGTCCAAGGAGTGCCCTCGTGGTTCGGGATTCTCACACTTGGGACCTGATCGTAATGGATTCCAAGGTCGAATGTTCGGACGCGGCGAACCGCCCTATCCGCCACCACCACCTCCGCCGTTCTTGCGCGACCGGATGATTGCAAGGTTTGGGCAAAATTACTACGGCGGATACTTTGTCCGCGGCTCAGACGACTCGCGGGACCTCTACGAGCGTCGCTTTCCTTCCATGCCTCCGGGACCAGGTGACTACCCCCCACGCGACCAAGGTCCCGCAGGGCCCCGGGGTCGCGACTTCCTGCCCCCACCCCCTCCCCCCGGACCACATGGTCCACCACCGCCTCCGCCTGGTCCTCGGGCACCCCTACCCTCTATCGGCAGCTCCCCCGCCTCATCGAGGGACTATTTCGATCGGCCCGTTGGCTCGGATTTCGGCATGTTCGGTGGTCCGGGGACCCAGTCGTCCGCGGGTCGTTACGGCGCGCCGCGTGAGGACTTTAGCCGTGACTCATTCGATACCGGAAGGTCTGTGATCCGCAGCGGGCCCTCGCCCTCCCTACGCTACGGGCCGTACTAGTCCGGTGATATGAAAACGCGTCGGTTGGAGCTGCACGCGAGCCCGTGTCGCCACCCCCCGCGTTCGGCGCCGCTTGTCTCTCGGAGGGACCGTGCCCTGTGTTCCGGTTTCAAACGGGAGAGAAAATGCCGCGTCGAGTTGCCGTCGTCGCGCCGTGTGGAATTAATAATTTTCAAAGAAAGAACTTTATCCTGTTCATTTTGTGTGGAAAGTTTTAGTAAACTTAATTGATTTCTAATGAACAACTACAAATATAACCTCGGTGGCTCGGATATCCTAATTCATATAAGCCGTGTAGGCTTTTGTAACTTAAACGTACAGTTTATGTTTGTTGCTAGAGCCTCATATCACCGGGGATAGATGTGATGTTTCATTTTAAGTAATTGTGACTCAGTGGAAACAATGAATTTCTAATTCCGGCATTGTATCGTCGGTAATTATTCATTATATGCTGTAGAATTACTTGTCATTCACTAAGTGCTTAAGCATATTATAATCTGACAAATTGTTGCAATAAAACATGTGGAATTCTTAAGCTGGTGAGGATTAGTAACAAAAGCCAACACTACTCATGAAAACGTGTACCTGTATTCCCAGATGTACGTGTAATTACGGTTTTATTGTGTAAATGTTTACTCGAGTAAGTTAATTTTCAATTTCCACATGTGCATAATAGTGTTCATAATAGTATTTTGTCTTGCATTGCACCAAGTGTGTATGCAGAAATTCTTTCATTGTTTGCCTGTCCTGTCCTATTGTTCATTCCTTCTACATATGCTGCCCATTTCTTGGTCCCGTAGCAGCCTTTGTCCAATATTTGTATCATCTACTTTCACTCTCTACAATGTTTCTCACTCTATTTGGTGATTGAAGAATGACTTGGTAAATCTAAATAGCCGGTAGCACATCGTGATGTAAATAAGTGATCAGGGTTTTTGTGCCTGAGGAAAGGTAGTTTTCTAAATGAAGTTGATGTCCGATTGTTGATGAAGGATGTGTCAGGAATTTCTCTATTCATTAGAAAAGGTTTTCATTTTTATACATTCAAAAAGGATATATTTTCATACGAAGGGGAAGTGGTGAATGTTCCATTGGCTTGGGATGCAGTTTTTAGCTTATTTGCTGACGTGACCGATTATGCTAGACAGCTCTGCTTAGAAATGAAATTCCTATTTTCTGCATGTACTGGCAAATGATCAATTTTGATGAAATAGGGCTTAAGGGATAGGCATTACGGATTTCATTGATGGTCTTGTGGTTGGAAAAATTTGAGTTTAATTCCTTATATGATTCTGGAGCAACTTGTTAAATCAAAGTAGCAATTATTTGGGAAAGAGAAATCTTTTATTGCCAGAGCTGAAGTTTTCTTAATGGAAAGACAAGCAGCACTGTCATAAGATATAGTAATGGACCCTTTGGTGAATACAGTATGTCATTTTGCCTATAGGAATTTAAATACATTATAACAACAAATGTACAACATAGCTCACTAATGATTTGGAAGCATAACCATGCCACCTGACTTTGATGTGCTTCTAAGACTGAAGTGAGATGTTTATTTGCATGTGCCTGGCTTGATTTAGATTTTACTATCTAATTAATGGCTCAACCCACATTCCTTGTAATTCATATGCTTAGTAGTCTTGTGCCTATTCCTGTGATTTCCAGTTATTTGTTTCAGTCTGAGTGTTTAGAACCTGGGGCTGCGAGAAGAAAATTAATTTTTAACTAATTGAGCCTTTGGTAAGTATTGAAGTGCCTGACCACAAAACTTGCAAACATTTCTAATCACATCCAGGGTACCTATGCAGTTGATGCTAAAGTAATTAGACCTTAGACTAGCCAAAAGATTATTTTACATTCTCATTATATATACCTGCAATAGGCATAGTCATGCATTTTGTATGAGTGGCACAACATTTTCGGTTACTTAAATCCATTTATGTGGTAACAGAATCAAAATAGAACTCTGCCTTGAATCTCTATTGATTTTGTCTTGCTTTGTAATTATCATTTTGAGTTACTACTTTTATACATATATTGCACTTTGACCATTTGCCAAACCTGAATTGGTGTTGTTTAATCTTTCACAATTTGTCTCGTTTTTTAGTGTCCAGTATTCATTTGAATTAATAATATACCTTGCTCTCTTGGTCCAATCTTGATAATTACACCAATTTAGTTTTTTTAATCGATTAATATCAATGGCAGTTACATTAAGGGAATCAGATGCACACTTAACATGGTGGAGAAGTTACTCTGAAGGAACCATCTTATAACATCACACCATTGTAAGACTTAGAACGTTAATTCAATAATTTGGTTGACAAGGCATCATACTCTTAACACTAGCTGTTTCTGATGTATACAGTAGTTTTTTAATGGAATCCAAAGTGGCCTTGCAGAACATCAGTGAGTATGTAGAGGGATAAGAGCAGAGAGGAAGGAAAAAGTAGAAAGTAAAATTTATTTTAAAGTGTGGTGTCGGTGCTTTTCAGTTTCAAGGAGGAAGTTTCATCAAACTGGCACGAAGATGCCTTCTGCCTATTTGGTGCATCGTTGGTGGTAATTTCTTATTGTCATCTGATGAAGGTCACCATCACCAACCATCTTGAGTCATAGAAGTGGCTGACTTCTTGCTTTTTCAAAACAATGTTAACAAAAGGCAGAAAATTCATTTGAATATGCAACAATTTGGCTATGCTTTTGTTCAATTTAAAAATAAAACATTGGTTAACTGACATTCACATCTTGAGCATTATTATGGGTTTTTGATTCAGGGTGGTAATTGAACCAGATAGTGTAATCAGATTTATGCACTGTTACGCCTGTTTCACACAATCCTTGATCCAATACAAGACCTATTGTGCTAACCACTACTTAATGATGAGGAAGGAATTGTATTTGGAACCATTCTAGGTGGTTTCACATGGTCATTGAATTTGTGCTTTCTCTGAAGCAATATTTCATATTATTGAAGATCTCACAACAACTGAAACAAAGTGATTGGTGAACGGACACTAGGAGGTAGCAGCAAACTAGTACTACCTCAAGTAGCTCAGCCAGTTGGGTAGTGATCATGTTTGTTTGCCAGCATACTAATTATATTAACATGATACTGGACTGCTAGCATCCACAGCTTTGTGCTGGATTGGGTATCGTGTGTGGTAGGCTTGTTTGACAGAAAAGAAAATTTTTTGGGCAGTGGTATTCTGGGATGTTTTCTATTTGATTTTTATACTGTTCGAGGCATTGAAAGCTCCAAGTGGTAGGCTTTTTGTGTGTACTTAAATGATCTAAGGTCCGAACAATGCACTAGGGGTATACATAGGAGTGCCTGGATTGTAATTATAATAGAACATTAGGTAAATTGAGGCATTCACAGCATCATCTTATTGGGGAGTAACCATTGCTAGCAAGCATTTCTGGGTGGTACATATTTGTTTTACTTCTTACAATTTAATCAGCACCCCTGCTGTTCCCCTGAATGCCTGTAGAGTGGGGGGGTGTCTGGCTAGGATTCTCTACTGAAATGAAAGGATAAGACTTAGTAATAAATTTCCAAATGAAGGTTCCTTCAGGTAAGGGTGCCAGTTAACTACCCACAGTAGTCAGGGAAGCTGTGTCACAAGTATACATCACTGTCTTAAGTTATAGCAGTTTATTTGCTAGTTGACACTTTTGTAATCAGCAGTACGTGCAGTTCAACAGAACTCTTTAACAATATGTTGTCATGGTGCAAAGCTCAATATTGATTCTTGGAAATAAGAATTTAATGTTTTCAACTAGGGGAAATGGTTAGTACTTGGCTAAGAGCCAATGTTGGACAATCAAAACATTTGTCTTGTACAATTATATTTTTATATTTCTGGCAGAGGTTCTACAACGTTCTTGTGTGCTTCAATCATTGAATGAGGTACACATGATTACCATCAATATTTCAGAATTTGTTCCTTTGTCACAAGTTGTCATTTAATATTTGACAAACTCTCAATCTAATTTCGTAGCATTTTGAACATGCAAGCAAACCAGTTATCCTTGTGGTCCTGTGAGTTCTAAGGTAGTTGCCTTAAGGAATGTACGTAGTGGCATTGCTAGGTGTTACAATTGTATATAATCATGCGCATCGCATTTGGTGGCAGAAATCTAATAACCATGAGTATACAGATGACAGTCAATGGCCACTGAATAAAAACTTTTATAGTTCACACTTTTCTATTTGCAGAATTGATTGCAGTGATTAGGTTGGATTAAATTTATACTGATAACTTTAACCACTTTCATTGTTTACAGGTTTTGTAAAAAATTCTAGTCACTTAATTGATGTTTGACAAGATAATGACCTAGATGTCATTCCTCAAAATTTAAGGTTAAAATAAAACATGGAAGCTTATGGAACTTTTTTCTTTTCTACCTTATCCTTCAATTGACATGGTTAAATTTTGGGAACTATTAAGGACTCTCAAAATTTGAAACAATACACAAGATGTAGCAACAGCCAGCTCCCTTAAATCTGCACAGGTGTCATGGATATGTATAAAGGTCAGTTAAGTTCCGGTAATTTGCTTAAATAATGAACTTATCACAAAATACCTTTAAGTTTTTTAACTATAAATTTATCACATTTATTCTTGGAATAACTTGCCTTTAAAGAATAATTAAGCAGCTGCTATCTTGCATTGCAGATAAGTGTGTAGTTGGTAGTGAAATCCTCTGTAAGAATTTGCAAGACTACAATGGTATCTAAATGAGAAAGTTGACGATTCCATTTTCAATGTATCTCTGGTAGGAATACTACAGTTAATGCAATTCAAAATGTAAAGATTCTAATTAAATCACTTGCTGCTCAACCTACAGATCTATGTTAGCCTTCAGTTACGATAAATACGATTGGAATATCTGGAAGCTCAACGTAATTTGTGAGATGGACAATATCCAACTATCAAATGTGAAATTTTACAGCTTGAACTTGCATAGGAATGGCAATTCAAGGACAAAACATTTAATCACAGAAAAAGCACAATTAGTGGTCGCAGCATACACTTAGCCTGTGCCATGTTTTATGTTTAGACTGACCACGGGTCACCCTTGTCAATCTGACATCACCGAATTTTTTGCATAATATTTTTACCTCATCGGATATGAGAAAGCTGTGGATAGTTAGAATTTAAATGAAAGATCAACTGAAAGTTTCCTCGCTTTTAAAAAGCACCTCCATCGATTGCCACAGCTGCTGGAATAAGATGCAGAACTTCTTAAGGATGGAAATGGCTCAAGTTGTGCCTGCAGCAGAATCCAACCAACGAGCTGGGGTGCTCAAGCTGATTCCTGCGTTACTGAAAATAAAGTAATTGGTTGAAAATCAACTCACCGTCATAGTCCACTTCAAAAGTTAAAAAACCTTACCTTTGTATGCATATTCCAAAGCACTAGAAACAGTTCTCATGTCTGTTTCTATGCTTTTAGCCCAATTTTCTACATCACCAAGTTCTTTGAGTGCTCCACTAAAGCTTTCTACTAGCTGTAACCATTGCTGTGTTTGTTTTGCAAAATTTGTTGCATTATGATGAAGATGCTTAGCTTCTGTGTCCAACCTCTTTTGGTTTAAGTATGCTTGGGCGACTCTGTAATTATTCAAGCAATAATATCATTTCTTAGTTTAATAAGTTCTCTTAAAACTAAACATAGGAGGCACTTGGTAAAAAAACTAACCCCACATTTAGGTGATCTACTAATGCTTGAGTCAAGTTGTTTGCGGCTTCAACAGCCTCCTTTCTTTTATTCTCTGTAAAGCAAAACCAATTGATACCAAATTCTCATTAGAAACTAACGGTAACTCTTTGTCATACCTTGTACTTCCTTTCGGGCTGCTTGCTTGGCGTGATGTTCCTTCACTAAAGATGACAACATGGCCTTATCTGTCATTATTGACGGATTTAAAGTGGTCGAAACTTCTCTAAAGACTCACTTCCTTTAACCATGGCTTGGAGTGTATCACTTGGATATAATTATTCTAGTCTGCGTGCGTAAGGATTATTAAGTACTTCTTTAGATTACGCAGCTTCAAAACATTAATTTACATTCCGTAGCACTACAACTAACAGATTAAATGAGATAAAGTCCTCGGTATTCCACAACCGCGTTTGACAAGGGTGTCTCGTCTTTTCCTTTGACCACGAATTTCGTTTTTCAACTTGTGGCTGCTTCAACTTAATGGGCCAATGCCAACGTATGTGGGAAGTACTATTGTAAACATTTCTTTATCACTTGGTCTGATATCGTAACATGCGTATTTATTGCTTATTGTGTTGAGAATTTCTTCAGTTTAGCTGCAGCTGCCTAATTTGTTTATTGTCTTGAGTGGAGGAAGACAAATCCACGCACGCACATGGTAAAGCTATCTAAGTGTTGCACCCCATAGACAGCTGAACCGCTTCTCTGCCAAAGCCCTGAATATAAGAACTATATAATTTGTTCTTTGATGTCTAGCGCCTAATTGACGGTGTGTGAATGCTGAGATGAGCGATGAACAACTAAGACAATACGATGCAAGAAAATACAGATCTTGATAGGTTTGTGATAATTTTTTAAAATCATCTGTTTTGGTGTTCTATTAAGTTACAACGTCGTGTGATTATGTATATTTTATGTATATATTCTTTACTGTCTGTTTGCTTGTTTTATATCAGTATCATTTGTTTCATACGTTTTTAGGATATTGCTTGGTTCCTTATTAACTGAGTAGGTACTTATACTCTCTCCGCTGCGTCTGACTTTCCATTTGATCTGTTTCAAATGTTAAGCCTACTTGCTTAACATTCACCAGAAGGCGTTCATTCAAGGCGATCAAAAACTCATGTTAGTTTGTTGAGACCTTGATCTTATGATTGCAAGAGTCATGGAAGTTCTCAAAACTAAATGCAACCTGCTATCGAATTCTATATTCTTCTGTTTGCCTGTTCTTGCTAATTTCGATTTTTCTTTTCTTTCTGTAATCCGCGTGGAAGAGGAATAGAGAACTACTCACTTAGTGGCTAAAACACCGAGGGACTTCTATATTCAAATCCCAAATGGAATGAATAACAATTACCCTTTGCGGCCTTTCTGTGCTAGGTTAATGTAACAAAGAGCTGAGACAGTGCAAGCAATTTCTTCTCATGAAATATTTTTTTTTAATAGAACATACTGTCAAAAGTACACCTGATTGTTCGTTGGCCTTTCTATTTCACACCAGTCCTAATTTTACAGACAAAATCTTCACATGTTTCTTTGGCATTGGCTTCGACATGATATCAGCCACTTGATGTTCTGTGGAGATCTGTTGAACTTCCAGCTTGCCTTCTGTCACTTTCTCTCTGATGAAAAAAATGCTTAATGGAAATGTGTTGTGTCCTGCGATGAAACTCTGGGTTCTTAGTCAGTCTCACCACTGCTGAGTTGTTGACTTGAATGACTGGAACATAATTAAACAGTATAATCCCTCTGAACAGTCTGCTGAGCCAAATTGCTTCTTTGGCCCCTTCGTTTGCTGTGATGATCTCTGCTTTAGTTGTCAAAGATTCTACGATAGCTTGTCATTGGCTCATCCATGAAATCGCCTCTCCTGCATACCTAACGATGACTCCAGAGGTCAATGTGCATCCTCCAAAATCTGCATCACTGTAGACATCCAGAAAACCCTCATCCACATTGCTTCGATAGACTATCCCCAGATCCAATGTCCCTGCTATGTACCTGTGGACTCTCTTGACTTGTACCATATATTCTTGAGTTGATTTTCGAGTGTCCTCGAAATGAATCCGACATTGTAAGCCAGGTCTGGTCTTGTGCCAAGTATCAAATATACCAGAACTGTCTGTACGGAAACCTTTGTGCCTTGCCATCTTTCCCTGGTGTGGAAATTTCTGCACCTTTGAGCATTGGAGTTGAAACTGGTCTACATTCTGAAAAATTGAAGTGTTTTAAAATTTTCTTTTTATATGCTCTCTGACTTATCTTAATGAACCTTTCTTCTCGCTGAATTTCAAGGCCCAGAAAATGGCTTGCTCGCTTTGCAACGATTCTGAACTCGGTCTTCAACTCTTCAATGAAAACTTCCTTCTCTTGAAGATCAGTTGCTTCCATTAAGCCATCATCTACGTAGATCACAAGCATGAGCTTCATACCATCCCTCTCTCGAATGTTTAAACATGGATCAGCATCGCTGGCCTTGAACCCATTTTGTTGCAGGAGTTCTCCAAGTCGTTTATTCCAGCATCTAGGTGCTTGCTTAAGTCCGTAAAGACTTTCTTCAGCTGACAAACCTTGCTGTTTCCGTCTTCATATCCTTGTTGCAGCTTCTTGAAAACTGTTTCTTCAAGCTCTCTGTACAGAAATACTATTGACACATCGAATTGAGTCAGGTGCATCTTCTTACTTTTTGCAATGCTGAGAATTGAGCAGATCGTTCCCATCTTCGCCACCAGACTGAAGGTCTCGCTGTAATCAATGTCATGACCAGGGTGGCTACCAGTCGGGAAATTTATTAACGCTAGGAAAAATCTGGGAAAGGCCTGGAATTCGCTGAAAAATAATAAAAAATCAGGAAAAATGGTTGCTTACAAATAGTTAGGATAAAAATTGGAACGGCAGACATAGCGTTACGGAATAAAATATTTCCCTTTTTCTTTATCTGTCATTATCAAAGAGGTTATTTCAAACCTTAGTTCGTGACTTTCGTCATTCGATTGCACTAGACATGGGCACTGTTTCCTGCATGCCGCCGCGTTACAAATCGGCTCGGTCGGTTGCAGGTTGAAGATCATATACTTCCCTCTCATGCTTCCCTCCTACCCATGAATGCTATTTCGAAAGAATGACCTTGACCATGGTTATTATTATTATGACAAACTACATTATGGTTGTGACATTTCGCGTTTTGCCATCCCACGTGGCACACTTCCAGGAAAATGTGCCTTGAAGGTGCCTCATAGGCACCTAAAAAAAGCACAGAAGGCACCTTTGATAGGCACCTTTTTCACGGAGGCGCCTTAAAAAGGCACATTTTAGGCACTGGTGACAGGCATTAATATATCCCTACTAATCCCATGGCTCCTAAAACATTCGATAAAAAATGTACCCAAATGCATTAACTAATACAAAAACAATCATTCTATAATGCCTTGTATGGGTGCACCTATCACCAAAATTCAAAAAATAAAGGTAAACGATTGAGTCATGGATATCCAATGGATGATTGTTGGATATCCCGTGCTGTGTGGGAAGTCTTTCAAAGGAGTGCACTACCTACGTAAGTCCTTCGGAGGGGGGGAGAAGTAACGTTACATCCTATTCTTATAAAAATAATATTGTGAAGGTAAACTTTAGAGAAAATGTGAAAAGTTTCAAAGGATGCGTTGTAAAATCATTACAGGGGAAATGCAAAAATATTGAATTTTGAACTGAAATAAATTGAAAGATAAATTGTGTACGACTCAGGTTTCAAAGACAGAGCAGCATTTGGAAGCCAGTGCAAGGGAAGTTGAATTCAACAGGAAACTGCAGTGATCAATGGGGAACTACAGGGATTTTCAACAGGGATCGCCTGATTCATGCTAGGAGGCATAAATCTTGCCGTGTGGCTTTGTTAGGTACTCCTAAGGCACCTTTCAGGCACCATTAAAAGCACACATGCCTAGGTGCCTATGTTGGGTGCCTTTAAGGCGCATGAAGTAGTCAGGTGCCCATTTTAGCCGCCTTTAAGGTGCATTTTCCAGCTAGTGTGCTATGTGGGATGCCTCTTGAGGGTGTAACTCGATTGAATTTCACTAGATATATTACAATTAAACCATCGTGTCCTAATGCTGATGATGCTGTGCATCATCATAATCGGGAGGGATTAATTTAACTTTACTGTGGAATTGGAGTGTTTTCTTTCCCTCATCCATCCAGTAAAGCTTACCGTTTGCCATTTTGTTATTAGCAATTCCCATTGAATTGTGTTGCTTCTATATGCAAGCATAACGTCTTCGTGAAAGAACAGAGATCAGCCCCTGGAAAGTAAAAACATTATATTACGTTGTAGCCGACGATGCCATATCTGCCGCCGCCAATGAATATGTCGTTGGCTCTGGATATACTGGAGAACTCTCCATTTGCCAGCTAGTGTGGTGGAATGTCTTTGTTATTCATCTGATGGTGAGCTTGCTAGCTCGAAAGCCGCCAGAAAGTGTAGTCCATCAGTTAGCAACAAAATTGTTCGTTTTTATTGGAGAACTCGACATTCACCAGCTCGAGTTGAGTTGGTGTGTGCTCAAGAGGTGCCTTCGGTTGGACTGGCGACAGACATCATTTCATTGAAAGGCTCCTTTCACACGGGACGGCGCGAACCCGACTGCCGTGTATGGTGCACAGTGGTGCCGGATCCCTAATACTTGGCATTTATGAGTTTAGAAAAACTTTAAAGTTTTTCTAGACTCACAGATATAGAATACTATATAGGGTTACTAGATATAGAATTCTATATAGGGTTTTTGTGTATATACGTTGGATGCACCGATTGACGAATTCAAATGCAGGCACAGCTTCACCTTCAATTCTCTCTAATATAACGTGTATTTCCCCGATTCTTGTTCTGCAAAATGGGTTTTGTAACTGAAGGTGAGTGCTATTGAACTGCTTATTAATATATTGCAAATATAATTAGCAAAATTATTATTTTACGTAATTGTTTAAATTACGTAATTTTTACGCAAGTTTACAAAAGTTTTGAACCCAAATTCATATTCTGCAACCTCGAAAATGTATGTAGACCAAATTTCATATAAATTGAACATTTTTAAATCCAAAATACCAATTACTATTAGGGATTCTGCACCACTGTGCGGCGTGCTGCCGTGTATTCCTCAAAAACAGCCGTGAATGTTACGGTACGGCCAATTTCGAGTATACAGTGTCTTAATCTCTAGTAAGAGTTTAATCATGAATGAAGTAGATAAGGTACTGTGCTTGTACTTTCAACACACTAAATAATGTGGATATAATAAGATGGCCAATTCCAAGTGAAAAATTAGACGAGGCCTTTTTGGTCTGGAATTTTAAAAATTTTTTTCTTGAAAAAGTCTTGAATTTCTTTTCCATATATTAGTAGACACCATGCATGATGCTGACTGAATCCCTTAACAACCAATCTCCCCTTATACTTGCCAATGCTGCCATTCAGATTTTTCTGTAGGGTTTTCTGTTCTGTCGAAAGACCCATTTACATGGAATTGCCTTCAAACCAGGTGGAAGCTCTGTCAAAATCCAGGTTTGATTCTCTTTCAATGAAGCAATTCCACAATCCATGGCTTTCTTCCACTCGACTGAACCCTCGCTTCGTAATGCATCTTCAGAGGTTCGGGATCCTCCATCATTTGATTCAAGAACTCCTCCGCTCTGATGGCATAATCTCCAAGATGTTTTGGTCTCTTCAAGGTTGATCGATTTCTCAGAATTCTTCCAGACGAATTTTCTTCCTCATCTGTACCTCACTCACCTTCACCAAGTGATTTTACATCACTAATTGATGATTCTTTTTCAATGTCGATCTGTGCCTCTTCTTCCTTCTCCTTTTCGTCAAATTCGTCTCTATGCCCGATATCTTTGAATGGTAGCTTGATTTCGTCTTCACATTCTTTAATTTTCTCTTGGGATTGAACATCTCTTGACATGATAACTCTCTGGTTAGTTGGAACGTAGTCTCTGTAGCGCTCATCTCCGTATTATCCTACTAGGAATCCTTTCACTGCCTTCTTGTCCATCTTCTTCATCTTTTCGGATGGAATGTGAACATAGCAGGAAGATCCAATGATGTGCAGATGTTTGATTCTCGGTTTCTTTCCCATCCACAGTTCATAAGGACTGACTCCATCTTCTGACGATTTTTCTGTTCTGTTAAGAATGTAAATGCACTAGCTCTACCCATATTGCATCTGGAAATTCAACTTCACTGTTCAAGTACTTGAAGGTCCTTGCCATGTAGACGATTGGTCAATTCTCACGCTCACTACCTCCATTCTGCTGAGGTGTGTATGGTGCTGTCAGTCTCTGTGTGATTCCGCTCTCTGCTAGAATGTGCTTAATCTCTTCACAGTCGAATTCTCCGCCATTGTCACTGAGTAACTCGTAAATGCTATGCCCAAGTGTCCCTGCATGTGCTAAAACCTGTTTTAACACAATTTTGACATCTGAATTTTGTTTAATTATAAAGCCATAACGAAACTTTGTGTAGCTATCCTTGAACACAACTAGAAATCGTTTTTTGCTGAAGGATTTGCAAAATAGGCCTATAACATCAGTGGAAAAAAGTTCTCCAGGTCTTGTTGCCTTTCTCCTAGCGCCAAACAGTACGCGATGTGACTTACCAAAAGTGCAGGGCTGACAAAATTCTCTCCCCATCTTCTCAGTGATACCCAACCCTCTATTTAATTAGGGCAACTCGCGTGAGCTGGGCGGTCTGGGCCCATAACCTATTGAGATATATATGTATGTTTCTCCATAATTTATTTGTTATTCGATGTCTCTTTTTAGTTTCAAATGCTCTTTTTTAGGTCCCCTTTGTTGCCCCCTTAGTTACATAACAACCACAAAAAACAACGTACTTACAAAATTGGCGTTGCATCACCATCTCTGGATCAAACTATAAACTACAAAATTCAACTTGATATTAACATTACTGTATAACTTCAACATATAATTGATAAATTTTTTCCTGAGGCTTTTGATGCAATGCTTCTTAACCTCAGAAAATTGTCATAATAACATCACTCCTTCTCTGTATAATGCCAATGGTTTTCCCAATCTTATGCTAATAATTAAGTGGTGTCATGTGGGAATATTACTAATCTGATTCTTTAATTATTATAAAAAATTTGTGTTCAACCCGAAGGTTGGTGTTTGATAGATGAGGGTAGAGCTCACCCCATACTAAGCCATTGGCGTTTGAAATTCACACTTTCAGGGTAGGGGGGCCAGTTCCTTTCCCTCAGAAAATCGAACCGCAAGGATTTTAGACGGGGGTGTCCAGAAAGGCTCTTGCCCGGGACTTGAACCGGGACACTCCGGTCAGTAGCTCAGGGCTCTACCCACTAGGCCACCACACCACCAATAATTATAATTATTATTTCTGCCTAGAACATGAGTTGCCCAAGCCCCTTAAGTCCCTGTGGCCACATACCGGGATAAGGGGCATGAGATAAGTTGTAAACACTGCTCACCTCATTTCTACTGGTAACATAATCGAAAATTAAACTTGCTTTCATTGATTCTATCAAAATAGTTAACATTTGACACTTTCTATAAGCTTATTACTGGAAAACACCTGCATTTATTATCACCAATTCATTGTTTCACTCAGATTCACCAAACATTCTAAATGCCAAGCGAGGAAGGTAAAAAATAAATTATAGGATGAATATTCTGTAGATATTTTGCTGTGTATAATTGCTTCAACAACTCAAATATTACATCTAAATGTAGTTAGAATAGGTAGTAATGCCATCTTTAGTATTTTTTAGCACTTGAGAAAGAACTCCTGTAACGTTATTCAAAAGACATTAATTTCTGAGAATCCACTGCTATTAAGCCTCCATGGACATAAGCTTCTCCCAAAGGAAAAGTATTTTAGGTTTTCCCAGCCTCATATCCATGCTCTCTCCAAAGAAGAGTCGAATAAAATAGCATAATCAGGGAAAGAAAATGAGCAGCCGTTGGGCATTACCCAAGTACCCTACCAGGTTTACCCAGCTTTACCCAGGTTGAGCCCAGGTAGCCTACTGGCAGAAATAATTCTGATATGGTTAAAAGTCAGTCAGTATATTTTTTTCACCCCCAGAATCATACCAACTCATTTGACACCCACAACCCTATTCTCCCAGTATCCCGTGGGTGTCCATCCTCCAAGTTCAAAGACAAAACAAAATGGGGATTTAAAGGGCAGGTAAAACAGTGGGTGTTTCCTTTTTCCTGACTAACAAAGGTGGTTGTTGTAGTATTTCTTATTGCATACTTGTTTAAATCAAACCAACGAATTCTTTTTTGTAAAGCGTGTTTATGAAAACTTGTTTATTATCTCTTTTTCTAAAACAAACTTTACTTGGCCACAACATGGATATGGGTAATTCCATCTCAATTCAACAAACGTTTGTCCCTTAGGGTCTCAGATTTTGAAAAAAGTTGGTGTATGGGAACAAAATCAACTCAAACTGAATACCCTCAAACAGTTTGTGGAAAAAAAATTTTGAACGAATTATGCATGTTTTAATTTTTTTGCATTTTTAGCAAAAATCCAAGCCTTAAATCATATTATCACTTATATCTCCGCTTGTAATTGTCATACAGCAATGATTAATAGCTCTTTTTAAAGCCAAATCTTTATTGACTGCTGATCAAGAAAAAATTATTTTCTTCTAAACCCATTTGTTGTAAATTACTGATGTTTAAAAAATTGTTAATAAACTTTTCTCAAATACTCCATCTCAGAATCGGCCGAAACTTTGTTTCCGTAATCTAAACATATCCAGCTAACTATTCCAAAAATAAAATTTAGGGGCAATTCATAAATGCATTTTTTATAAATATTTAAACATTTAAAATTTTCTCTCACACGGCCCGTCGGCTCCCTTTCACCTTTTTCCTTTAAGTGCATATTTCCACGTCATGCAGTACCACACTCCATATTAGACTTTTCGGTATGTCCCTGCTCAACAAATCTCTCATTAATTCTCCTCTATAAGGTCTCCCATATTCTTATTGAAATCCGCATGTAAAATTTTAGAATAAATATTTTTCCCATTTACCATGGTACATAGTGCATTTTTATGCTGGTATTTCATCGCAGGGGTGAACAGGGCAATCAATATGAAGAGCAGCATACTGCATTTCCAACTCCTCATACTTCAAACTTCGACAATGGAAGTTTATCAGACCCATCTTCATTGCTGCTGACAAGTACTGTGATTTTTGTCTCATTTAGCTTATTTCCATGTGGATTTTCACCAGCCTTAACCATGCCCTTATCTGGTAAAAGATGAAAAAAACATGCAACTCGACAGTGTCCTACCGGTCTTGCAGGTGCCTTTGATTAAACCAGACAAAATATTGTTTTTCCAGGTATTGATTTTATTCCGGGACATTTGTAATGTCATGCTGTTTTACGAAGAGTATCTTGTGTCTCTTCCTAAATCTGTTAATCCATGGATTTTATGCAGTAAATTCCATCAAATAAGGCTCCTGTGAAAAGTCTTTGGCTTCTGCCTTAAGGGTCTAACCACCTATTGGAGCCTTTACCTGCATGGAACTTGCTTGTGCTATCCAGTTAACAAGAACTTTTTTCAGTCCTACATACTTTGATTCTTTGACATACTGCCTCTTCTTGTTGCCCTGAATCCAGACACCTTGATTTTGGCTTCATTCTTGATGATCATCTGAAAGGAGCAAGCCCCAGCTTGTTGACCAGGACACTTCTTGGTGTGGGGTGCATCCTGGACTTTCTGCAGAATAGTTAGCATCACATGCAGAATTAACGTGTTCCTGATTCTTGGGAGATACAACCCCTTGATTGCTCATGAAGGAATTTTTGGGGGCATAGCAACTAACTCCAACTCAACAAAAATTTGCTCAATGGGACTCTTGAGTAGGACTAACTGACCTGGGCAAGGTCAGAGTGTGAAGTGCGATCCTAGTAGCTGGGGGCAGTGACTATAAGTGACGAGACGACCAAACATGAGAACATCACGAAAGCCATTGACAAGGCTTTACTTGACGGTGAATGGCAGACAGGAGGGTCGGAATGTCAGAGTGCTGTATAGTGTCGTCGTTTTACGGTGGTGGTCAATGAAAATATGATTCATCCAAAAGCACTTTCCTTGTAGAGGACTGGTTAGTAAAAAAAACCCTATCTGAGTAAATTTTTTGATTTTATAAGCGAGAAAAGCGTGAGAAAACACAACAAAATCAGCATGTTACAAGTGGGAATATGCAACAAAAGGGAAACACTAAATGCAGGAATATGCAAAAGTATTTCGATTTATGTTAAGGCGATTTTAATTCTAGAAAAAGGTTATATGTATGTGGGCCACGCTTTAAATGGGTTTCACTGTGCCTAGAAATTGCCTCCCATATTGCTTAGTGTGATATGTGCCCTAGTATTATTCTATAATTACTAGGGCTTTTCTCATTTTATTCTAATAGCAATAATTCCCCGAGTGAAATATAAGGGCTGTTTCCCATTCCATTTTTTAATATTTACTTCATACTTCAGTAATCACTTAATCTTTCAATGGTGATGAGATATCATCTCACCTGTCCTACCAAGGCACAGTCACTTCAAGGTGAGGGTCTTTCATGTGTCTTCTACATTTGGGTCTACGAGGAATGAATGTCTGTATTAAAAGCAGCTTACATTACCTTTTGAAAAGGTTATTAGATATGATATAGCTCTTATATATTAACATTTTTGCCCATGAGGATGGAGGGTTTTCTTGCACGTGTGATAGATCAATTTAAACATGTTGAGACATTCAGTTGGTTGAAAATAAGGATAAATACTGGGTATACATAGAGTATTTCATTCCTTGGTAAAAATGTTCTGCAGGAATGGTCAAGGGCCTTTATAAGTGGATTCAAGTGATGAGACCATTCCTGGGATCATCTCTAAGCTTTCCCCCAATAAAACCTGTTTAATTTGTTTGCCTTAGAACAATTCTCTTTCTTATTGATTATATTTCCCATTTATATTCATGATATAAATGTCAGATTCTTTTCCTCCATCTTCCATGCTTATCCAACATTCTGACTTTCCCCTTTATCATTCTATTCAACCCCTCATTACTTCACAAAATACCCTCATCATGTTTTGATGTCTCCCTCAATAACAGTTATTTTGTCCAAACTGGTCTGCTTAGTCATTATAGTCATTCATTGTCCAATCTGTATTTAATTCCAATCCTACCCTCCTCACCGACCTCGTATATTCAATTGCTTCATATCTATCAAATGCTAAATTCCTGTAATAGCCATAGTTTCCCTTATCTGATTGCTTGCACTCTCTGTGTACTCTGATAGGATGGCAGTGAATTCAGTATGTGTCATTCAAATAAATGTTTACTGTAAAATGTGTTTCCTATCCTCAGGCTTGCTGAAGCCGAGCTCCTTCTAGAAGCCAAACGTGGGTTAGCAAGATCTAATGTTTATGGACCAACAGGATGGAAACGATGTCCTTTGCCTGGAGCAAATAAAAAATTCCTACAAAACACAATTAAAAATGCTGTGAGTTCAAACAAACTAAAAGAACAGAATTTAAAAATAAAATACAGTGGAGATTATGTTAGTCACAAAAGGGAGCATAAGATAAAACAAAGAAGTGAGTCGCATAAAGAACACAAGGAGATGAAAGAGAGAGAAAAAAGGGACACTAGTGAAAAAATACTGCATGTGAAGTTGAATGAAGAGTCAAAAAAGCATTTGGATGGAGGTTCTTTGCCAGAGAGGTGCAAATCAAATGATGAATAGAATTTTTGTGGCCCATGAGAATATGTTGACAATTTGAATGTTAAATTATTCCTTTTGGTAAAAGTGGTTTTTGCTTATATTTATATGTGTGAATTGGCTTACAAAATGTAGGTGAAGCCATGCCCATTTTGTAATCAGATGAATGTATTAGTTTCTCAACCCATGAAGAAAATAGTGGTTTCCTGGATGAAGAAATGATTAAGTTCTGTGAATAAAGTATTTATTTTTATGGCCATTACATTATGTGGATGTATTCATGTTATTTATGTAAAGATACGTAAGCATCTGTATTTCTATGCATTTAAAAATCATACATGTTTAAGGCATGATGATAAGCCAGGGATGTATGATCTCTAAAATGTAAATGTAAATTGGAGGGGTGGGCGGAGGCCTTCTGGAGCCCCCCTGGCACTTAGACCTCTTTAGATCCATTGTGCCAACCCACATTTAACCTGCCCGCCACACGCAGACAGGGGACAAGAACACCACGGTAGAGGTATGGAAGGGGGACACCCATCCAACCTCCGTCCGGGCCCAACGTTGCTTAACTTCGGTGATCTGACGGGAACCGGTGTATCAACGTGGCT
Organism: Platycnemis pennipes; assembly: GCA_933228895.1. Classification (NCBI taxonomy): domain Eukaryota; kingdom Metazoa; phylum Arthropoda; class Insecta; order Odonata; family Platycnemididae; genus Platycnemis; species Platycnemis pennipes. Next base: position 86,125,277 of record OW121851.1, read on the forward strand.
AGGCCCTTGCCCATGTATGATCTCTAGTGATATCCATACATTAGCATTGCACATGTAGTAGGCTATCACAGCTAACCAGGTATTCCGCTATGTAGTTACGAAAACTTACTGTTACTTATAAAAACAAACTGTGTGTAGGAAATAAACGCTTTTAGTGCCACCAATTTCAGCCATATTGGCTTCCATAGGCATTTCAACTAGGTACCTAATTTATTAACTGTTTCAAAAAATTTTGAAGTCACTTTTGATGATATGTTGGAATTTCCATTAATTTAATAGAAATTCGTATGTGTCAGGAATAAAATTATTTTAATCTAATATCAGTCAAAAACTTATGTTGATAAGTTTTAATAATTTTATTTTTGGTCCCTTAGAGAGCAGATCTATTTGCCCACAACTCTATGAGGGTTCAAGAAATTGGACGGAGATGGACTGGATGCATTGAACCCCTCCATGCCCCTCTAACCATTTTTTCTTTTTTATTATATTAATATGTATAAATAAATCTTGAATTTATCTTTCATTAGTGAAGAGAATGTTAAAAAGTATAGCTTGGCTATGTTATGCTTACTCATTCTTTCCTCATTATACTCCATTGTCTAGTATGGGGCTGTGATTTTTTTCATGTCATCATTACATATTTTTGAGCATTTGAAATGCTTGAAAAACGATTGGATGTAATGTATAACAGTTTCAATCTTGCTATTAGCAAAGTTACTGTAATAGAACAGCTACATTCAGCAACAAATAAGCATACTTAGGCCATTATAATTCATGTACAAAATGGATGGTTAATCCTTCCATTCCTAATTTCTGCAATCCATGTATGTACATACAATGTACATTTTTTATCACTCGTTACGTTGTATTGGGCATGATGCCTCGTGTTAATGGTCAACATTTCACTTTACTTAGGAAGTAGAAATTTTCTCTAATAAAACTTACTGCGCATTAGAAAAAAATGCAAGACAATAATAAAAATATGAATTCCTGCTACACTTAACAATTTGTCTCTTTTTGAGCTCCTTATGACTTTTTGGTGATGATGGATGGATCCAAGTTTTTTTTCGGAACCGGATCCTTGCCTGGGTTTTGGATCTTTGTCTTGGTTTCAGATCCTTAGTTGCAGATACTGGATTCTGAATTTCATTCCTTTTCTAATCTTAGATTTTTAATACATATAAAAAATAGCAATAATAGTGTTTCCAGAAAACAAGTAAGTTATTATAGAAAAAATCAACTTCCTATGTTCTGTGTGGATAATTTTCCTGGATCAAGATTTACCAATGGGATAACGATATCTTATTCTTCTAATATAAAGTTCACTTGCCTTATCAGCTACTCATCAAACGATACATTTTTTATACCTGTACAACTATTCTTCAGAGTGCAGTTAAAAGAAACATTGTGAATTCATTTTCATTGATATTTAAGTTATTTTCCAGAGTATAAGATCCTAGTGATGCCATACTGTATCACCCCGTATCCAGAAAGGTTGAAACATAATTATAGAAAAGAGACTTCAGAGTGTATCACTTGCCAAGAATAATATAACATAGAATATTAAATTTTTTACTATTAGCAGTATTCAACCGTTGAAGTTAGGTCTAAATGGACATTTAATTCTTCCTACCCCCTAAACTTCACACGGTGCCCCTTTTCAGCCCCTCATGCCTCCTGCCACCCATCATTCTATCCAAGCTACCTGTTCTTCTCCTCCTGCTTACCCAACATTCTTCCGTCAATCACTTCTTTATAAACACCATCCCTTTTTATTACCTTTTCCATCCAAACCTTCTGCCTTCTCCTAATTTCACTAAACACATTTCTTTCCTCTCCTACCAATTCTAGCACTTCATCGTTCATCTCCCTTTTGACCCACTTTACTTTCTCCATCCTTTTACACACCCACATCTCAAAAGCCCTAAGTCTGTTTTCATCTTCTTTTCACAAAGCCAAGGTTTCCGCCCCATATAGTGCAACGCTCCTTATTAAACTTTTCACTAGTTATAAGACACTGTCTCAGACAATATGTACCTTGTGGAATTTTTCTCTGGTGGAAAATAAAGTGACACACTGCAATTCCACATGAAATGTTTAACGCGACCCAGTGTGTCACTTTATTTTCTATTATTTTCACTAGTCTTTTCTTCACTTCCCTACTCATTAAAATGCCATAAATTCACGCCTATGAGTAAAATGCATGGGACGGTTTTCCATTTCTTGATTCCAGATAACATTCTAACCTTTGAGTGCAGACTGCCTATTTCTCCTTCTCTCTGAAGTCTCTCCAACTCCTCACATTGCCGACTCCACCACCTTTCTCTTTGTTTCTATCCTAAGTCTGTTATTTATCTCCTTATAACACCTTTTCCATAGCTCTGTGTTTGTATTTTTCCATTTCCTTCTTTCCTCGGTCCTTACCATCATTTCTGCTGTTACCCATGGTTTCTTGATCATCCTAGTGTCTACTGTTCCAATTGTATTCTCAGCTGCTTCTTTTATGCCCATCTTTATCATTTACCACCCTTCAACTATTGTTCCTCTTCCCTCATGCGTCTATCCACAATCTCCTGATATTCCCTCTTCCTTCCAATCAGTACTCCTACATCCCACTTTTTTATTTTCGTTCGTACTTTCAACCTTTTTAGTCTCACCTCACATTTCATCACCACCAAGTTATGGTCAGAGTCTGCATCTGCACCTGGGAAACTTCACGCTGTGAATTCCTCACGCTGTTCCTGAATCTTTGCCTAATCATGATGTAGTCTAGTTGGTACCTTCCAGTACCCTCCGGCATTTTCCATGTGCACCTTTAAATCACATGTTTGTAATCACTAAATTATTCCTCCTACAGAACTCGACTGCTTTCTTGTCGCAGTCACATCCAGCCCATACTCCACTACTTTACTTATGTCCCTCCCTTCCCCTACTGTAGCTTTCCAATCTCACATAACTATTAGGTTTTTCCTGCCCTCTACTTTCACGATTAATTCCTCCAACTGGTCATATACTTCGTCTACTTCCTCTTCTCTATGTTCCGCTGTCTGCATGTAAACCTACGACTACATTATCGGCTTCGCTTTCATTTTGATAACCAGTATTTTATCACTTACCTGTTCCACAGTCAATGCACTTTTTCCTTATATGGCACTCAATGCAACTGCTACTCCCCGCTGGCTCTCTTCCCCTCCACTGTATATAACCCTGTACTTTTCACTCCAGAAGTCCCCCTGGTCTTTCCATCTTACTTTGCTTAATCCCAACAAATCGATAATTCTCCTCTACATTTCACATATAATGTTTTCTAGTTTTCCTGCCCTTAACATCATCCTAACATTCCATGTCCCGATCCTTAGTATTGTTGCTCTCTTCTCTGGTTTATTCTTCACCGGTGGTGCTGTCTTTCTTTTCGTGCAAGGATTTCATGAGATGATGACCTCAGAGTCCTTGCTTACCCTGCTGCCTGGCTTACCTGGCATGACACCCACACCACTAATTTGGTCCCGGGCCCCGTAGTTGCCAGGATTCAATTATCTATTGTTCAAGTCCATTGTCTTCTTGGAAGAGTTTGAAGTGGTTTCCCATTGCCTGCCTCAATAGCGTTTTTAAAGTGACACCATCACTTGATAGGCCGCCCCACTGGGGTTAGATGCCTTCTCACGGCCGCCATACTGAGGAACAGATGCTGCGAGTATGGTGCTTGGACTACCTTTCGTCAGCCTCCTACCGTTTGACCTATCTGGCATGGAGATCCTATCTGGAGCAATTAGTTGTTCCTGCTAGTGCAGCTCTAGAGCTCACGGGAACATGCAAGCCCCAATTCCACCACTATAAGTTATAGTCCGTGGGGAAGAGAGAATATTAAATAATAAACAAAATTAAAAATCTAAAATTAATTCAGTGCACAATGGGTTTACATTAACTTGGGTTGCTGTTGTAAATAAAATCCTTGATTGCTTTCAAATTCTTTTTTGAAAAAATATTTTTATGCGGCCAGGAGATTCCATTTTTAAGACGAAAAAATAATAATAGAATATTTCCAGCAGCTAAACCACTAATTTTGCAATGTCTTTTAATAATAACCTTTAAAATGAAGTTTGCGTGTTTTATACTCATAAGGAGAGGTGCGACTTGCAATGAGATGAGCCATTTTTCATGCTACTAAAAGGAAAATAATGGTGTATATGTCCCTGATTTTTTCGCCATTGATATTTATGGTATTAATTCTGTTTGTGTTAAATTCGCCGCAGGAGGCATATGTGAGGTAGGTACCTCCATACCCCTTCCAGCTGTTGAAAGATCTCGGTGAATATCCGAATTCACTTAAATGGATCAAAGTCATACCTATACTGAAGAAGGGTGACCAAAATTTATGTGACAATCACAGACCTATATCAATCATTCCAACTGTTTCTAAAGTTTATGAAATATTATTCTTCATGAACAAATAGTTCCTTCGAAACTAATAATTTATTTGCAGACTTGGATATAGGACTAAATGTAGCACCTGTGATGTAGTTACTCATCTTGTTAAAGAGCTATATGGGTTGGGAGGGTGGGAAATACTGATATGCCAGATTTTTTGATCTGACCAAAGATTTTGACAGTTTCCCCTGACTTGCCTTTGTACAAACTACAGAATTATGGTTTTACACCAAGTTCTCTACCCCCGTTTCACTCCTATCTTTCCGGTCGTTATCAGACAGTTGTTTCATCATCACTTCATTCATTTCAATCCTAGGATTGGTTTACTGCATCCCTCCATTCTGCCCTATTCAGTCTTAATTTCCTCACGCCATGGTATGTTTTCTCTTTCATGTCTTTCTTTATTTGTCCCTTGGTCTTCCTCACGGGACTTTCCCTTCAATCTTCCCTTCTATTATATTCCTAACTAATTCATTGTGCCTCAAGGTATTTCCAATCCATCTGGTTCTTCTCTGCCGTAGGGTTTTCCATGTTGTCCTTTTTTCATCTACCCTTCTGTACACCTCTTCGTTCCTCACTTTATCTGTCCACTTATCTTCAACATTCTCTTCCAGCACCATGTTTCGAAGGCTTCAATTCTTCGTTGGTCTGCTTTCCTGATGTTCCATGTCTCTGATCCGTAGAGTGCCACGCTCCATACGAATCTTTTGATGAACTGCTTCCTTGTTTGCAGCCGCAGGTTCTTTGAGCATAGTAGTTGTCTCTTCTTCATGAATGCCTCCTTAGCTTGTGCTATTCTTCGATTGATGTCCGTCGAGCTTCTTCCATCCCAAGTTATAGTGCTGCCGAGGTAGGTGAAGTTCTCCACTTGTTCTAATTTCACTCCTCAAATTGTGACATTTGCCCCCAGCTTCTCTCTTCCCCACACTAGGATTTTAGTTTTCTTCTTGTTGATGCTCATATTTTATTCATGAAGTACTTGGTCCATTGTGGTCGGGGATGCTTGCAAGTCCTCTCGACATTCTGCTACAACTGTGATGTCATCAGCAAACCGGAGCATGTTTATTTATTCGCCATTCACCTTGATGCCCTTGATACCAATTTCCTCTCCGTCTCTTATTGCTTCTTCCAGGAATGTATTGAATAACACTGGGAAGAGGTTGCATCCTTGTCTGACTCCTTTATTTATTTTGGCTTTATCTTCCTTCCACCTTTCATTCACATTGTGGTGACCTGGTTCTTGTAGAGGCTATAGATTATTCTTCTATCCTTGTAGTCTATTCCAATTGCTTCCAGTATCTTGAACATCTTGTTCCATTTGACGTTGTCAAAAGCCTATTCCAAGTCCACGAATGCCACATATAGCAGCTTGTTTACGTGTATCATTTTCTCAGCCAGTATCCTTAAGCTGAATATTGCTTCCCTAGCTCCGCAGTTTTTCCTGAATCAGAATTGATTTTCCAAAAGATTCCCTTCGATCTTTCCTTCCATTCTTCTGCTAATTATCCTATTTTTGATGTGTGTGCACACATCAAATGTGATACCAGGCTAAATGTTCTATGTTCTTCACACCTCTCTGTCCTTGGCTTCTTCGGGATTGCGATCATTTCACTCTTCTGGAAGTTCTCTCATTGTCTACCACTGTCATAGCTATCTTTGATTCCAAAGAGGGTATCTTTTGCTTTGACCCCGAGTGCCTTGATGATTTCTCCATTTGTTTTGTCCCCTCCTGGTGCCTTGTTGTTCCTTAGATCTTGCACGGCTGTCAAATTCGCTTCTCAGTATCTCAGGGCCCCATTCCTCTTCATTCTCTGTGATTTCTTCTTCTGTTAAGTCAGCTTCCAGTGGTTTGGGTGCTTGATAGAGCTCTTCAATGTATTTCTTCCATCTCTTCCCTATGTCCTCCTGATCTGAGTATCTTTCCATTCGAGTCACTTATGTTGTGGGATCTTGTTTTCTTTTCTCCAAATTGTCTCTTCACCAGTTTATAAGCCATTTCGGCGTTTCCTTTCATTTTGTTGTTATTTATTTCTTCGCAGAGAATGTTGTTTATGAAAGTGAAAATTCCAATACTAAAGCATTACAGCTCATAAGTGTACCTATTGGTACCTATGTGGTAACCACAACACTCCGTACTTGGGCCTCTGTTATTTATCATGTACATCAATGATCTGACAATCTAATTGATAGAGTCACAAAAGGCTACCTCTTTGCTGATGATTTTGGAATGAGTCTCTTTGGTGAATGAATGAATCCTATGAAGATGTTGACTTTATAATTTCAAATAAGTTACATTTTCAAAGATTGGTGCTCTGCTAACCTTGGTACTATGTACCTAGTAACTTAGTAGTAAGGTAATATTTTACTTAAAATGCATGACAAATGTTTCTCTCTTTGTAGCAAGATTGTGGGTAGCCACGAACCCGTTCATTTCCTAGGCTTCCATATTGATCCACGGCTGAATTTTAAGACATATTGTGATAACCTAGCTAGCCAAATTCCCCAAAGGATCTCCTTGATTAGGAGACTAAAATCAATTTTGGATGACCAGTTTCTAAAAATCATCTATTTTGCCTATATCCCTAATTAGGGATATTCTTGATAAGGAGACTAAAATCAAGTCTGAATAAGCAGTTTCTAAAAAGGATCAATTTTGCACATATCCACAGCCATGTGAGCTATGGAGCCTTATTGTGGGCTACTCCCATTATCATCACTAGGATATTTATAATACGGAAGAAATATGTTCTAGTTTTGGGGGAATCTCCAATAGAACTCATTCCGGCATCTTTTCATCAGACTCAAGATTGTGTCTTCCTTCCATATGTGTGCTCCAATCCCGATTATGCATTTTTTTAAATTATATACACATTACACTATTGTACTGTGCATATACATGACAAAAGGAATAAACATATTATTAGAACTGAATGTGGTAAATAGGGTAAACCCTTAAATTGTTTTGAAAGATTTTTAATTAAACGTTATAATTTCTTAACAATTAGTATGTTATATATTGAGATTTGAACTGTTGCTGAAATATCTACTGCCCGAAATCACTTTTATTTTATTCTAACTTATCAATACACCGCAAAATACTTGGTTCCGCTTTCGACTTTGGACAAAATATTCGTTGGTGTCGCTTGTTCATGTGATGATTTTTGATTCAAAGTTGCCGCTCTCCGACATTCCTTTTGCTATTCTTTTGTTTGTGTAACAGTCCGAAACGGACAGCATGAGCAAAGATTATAATAGGCATGAGCATAAATACTGGAAGGTATTTATCTGATATATCGTACACATAGGGATACGTTGGGGACGTAATTATATTCTTCCATGATATATATGAATATATTCATGGTCGCACACATCTCGGTTGTATAAATGGTATAATCTTTGAACGAGTACCACTGCGACAATTCAATATCCGTACGACGAAGGTATTGAGTTAAAGAGAATATCCGTGGGTGAGTTTGTAATTTTCCTGAATGAGAGGAGAATTCTAAAGCCCGTTGCTATATGTGCCATGTTGTAGTAAAGCACTACTCATTCAATGTCAGTTGAGTGTTAATGGAAAATTATGTGACACATTAAGATGTGTAGGGCTGCAAGAGTTTGCTAAGCATAGTTATAATCCTATACAAGCCTTCAAGAAAAACATAAACAATGTATCTAAGTAGTAGGTATCTCATACAATCTAGGTTTTTGCGAAATTTCGGTGGACTCTTGAGATCTTTTGGCATGGCTGGCAACTCACCCCAAATAAAACTAGTATGGATCGACATGGAGGTATGCATCCATTGCAAAGTTGCTGCTAATGATGTTAATTTTTATTTTCTTACTAACGTTTATTTATTTTGGTATAGATGACTGGCCTGAATATTCAGCACGATAAAGTTTTAGAAGTGGCATGTTTGTTGTCAGATACGGACTTAAACAACATTATAGAAGGCCCTCACATTATCATTCATCAGCCAGAAAGCACTCTTGTGTCCATGCATCCTTGGTGTGTGGAGCAGCATGCGAAGGTAAATTTGCAGGGAGACTAAAATATAGAATATTTATGATCATATTAAAGTCAAAATGCCATCTTACCAGAGGCGAGCCCATACTTTTATATTAGACAGTTGGAAAAAATGATGCTTGTACCTTAGATAACTAACATCACTTTTATATGTTTCCATTCTTTTTATGTATTTCATTTTTGATGTTCGTTTGTTATTTAGTGTCTTATAATGATGTATATTATTGACCACTATATTTATGTAGAATTGGTTAATTTTCTGGAGTAGTTTGGTCGATAAGAGAAAACACCAATTTAGCCGACGTTTCGCCTCTTTATTGCGGCATCATCAGGGCTATTTGATACGTAATTGAAGTTTTTACATTTTCATTAGTTTTTACATTTATTTATTTAGTGTATTTACTTTTTGGTTTTTTATTGTTTTGTATCGAGCTAACGCCATGGTTACCAGAGAGAAAAAACAGGGGTTGTTAAGTCAGAGGCTATGTTAACATGTAAGTGATAGATACAAGCATTAAAAAAAGTGTCAAGTGATATTGAAGTTTTATTTAGATTGATTGATACATTAAATTGGCGACCGTGACAGGACTTAAGAATACGAAGATGACAGAAGTTAAGAAGATGAAAGTATTCTTTAAAGATTTAACCATCTTGAAGGAACAACTTGATGGTGTTGGCCTCTCTACAAAGGGGACAAAGGCGTATTTGTCTTGGAGGATGCAAGAGCATCTGAGAAAAGAAAATAGAGATACTGACAACTTCTACATTGAGGTGGAGCAGCGGCTACCACCAGAAAATGAGAATGTAGGTGTCAGGGAGATGTTTGCCAGTATAGTGAGCATGGCACAAAATTTAGGTATCCAGATCACTAATGTTCACCAAGACTTGGCCAGCAAGATCTTAATGGTCACATCGCTGTTATCTGACCAAATGGCAACTATTACTGGAAACATGGAAGCAATTAAAACAATTGAAGAATTTGATTTTGATGTCCACCACGTTCCTGGGGTCAGTAACCAAGGAGCTGATAGCTTGTCATGGCACCCAGTAGTAGAGCCGGAAACAAGCAATGTCATTCCAGAGAGAGAAGTACTTCAGAGACTGGACTCCATAATCAGTGAGCCTGTCCTTATGGTTTTTCAAGAAGAATTCCATTTGGAAATCTTAAGAAAATGGCAAGAAGAAGATAAAGCATGTAAGGCCATTATTCAATGGATTGGTAGTCGGGACTCTCATAACTACCTGGTTCCGAAAGAATTTAAGATGTGCTACAAAAACTTCCTGTTGGAGAAGGGTCTCTTGATATATTCGTCACATATTTCTAACATGCCTTCTGTAGTAGTTGTCCCCAGGTCACATTCCATGGTTATCTTGGAGAAGTTTCATGACAGATCTGAAGCTGGTCATCCAGGGGGTGAGGAGACATTCCAGTTCATGGGTAGAAGATTCTTCTGGATTAATTTGCGCTAGGACATTACCACCTATGTACAGGAATGCTACATCTGCGCTTGCACCAAGGCAAGCAACCAGAAGGCGGATGCAAGCAGGCAAGGACGAAGACCACACCAGCCTTGGGAAGTCATAGCTCTTGATCTAATGGGTCCTTACCCAAGGACATCGAAGGCTAAAACAGGGCTTATCGTAGTCACCGATCTCTTCACCAGGTGGGTGGAAAACTTTGCCGTCCCAGAGATGACTACAGAATGAATTGTTAACCTCACGCAGGATGAAGTCTTCAGCCACTATGGGTATCCGTGATGTATTCTGTCAGACAATGGAAGTCAGTTCACTTTAAAAAGGTGGCAGAAGGTAACAACAGACTGGGGGGTAGAGCACTGGACAACCCCTGTCTACAACCCAAGGGCCAACCCTACAGAGCGATGGAACCAGGAGTTGAAACGGATGGTGCGGATCCATTTATTGAATAAAGAACACAAAATGTGGGACCGTCAAAGTCACTCTTCTCCTTACGACAATGGATTGACCATGTCACTGGCAACTCCCCTGCAGAGCTCTTTTTAGGAAAGGCAACTACACAGTTCTGGCGATTGCATTATAACACCTGGGCAGGACAACAATGCAGTCTCCCTCACCACTTGGCAGAATAACCAGCAGGCAGAGTTACAGAAAAGGTGTGAGGTGGCAGAGAAAAGAATTTCTGACCAGGCCAAAGCACAAGACATTGGGGAAGACCAGGTGTTCCAACCAGGACATAAAGTACTGCGACGCAATCATCCTGTCAGCAGTGAGGTCCAAGGATTCCATGCAGGACTAGCACCAAAGTGGGTTGGACCATTTGAAGTGGATAAGAGACTGTGAAATGGGGTGGATATGTTGAAAACCACTCCCCTGGTTAAAGTCCATGTAGTAGAGCTGAAGGTTGGTGAAGTATCCCCTTCGTGGACATGGTAAACTAGATGCTGTAGACGATGATGCGTAGACAAGGAAAATTGAGATGGAGTTATCCAAGCTTGCTGAGGAAGCAATAGACCAGGCCAAGGCAGGGATGATGGATGAGGTCCAAAGGATAGAACGTGAAGACCCACAATATTATCTAAGGCCTTGGAGAATTAAATGGTGATATAGGTTATCGGGCGGATAATTGATGCATGTATCTTAGATAACTAACATCACTTATATATTTCCATTCTTTTTATGTATTTCATTTTTGATGTTCATTTGTTATTTAGTGTATTTAATTTTTGGTTTTTTATTGTTTTGTATCGAGCTAACGCCATGGTTACCAGAGAGGAAAAACAGGGGTTGTTAAGTCAGAGGCCATATTGACATGTAAGGGATAGATACAAACATAAAAAAAGTGTCAAGTAATATTGAAGTTTTATTTAGATAATCGCATTGATACATTAAGATGCACATTGAAAACTGGATCTTGCAAAGCAACTGATTGCGTGGTAACCTTCTAATGTGTGAAAGATAAGGGAAATAATCCCTTTTCTATGTCCATGCATTTTCCACGACTTAATGGTGAATGAAACTGCATTTAATGGCTTAGGTAAAAACTGCTCTGAAGCAATTAACCAACCACTGTACCCAAAATTCCCTGTGCACTTTTTCGACCACATTTTGCCTAGGGTTTTTGGTGTCTTAGTAAGTTATGTTGTGGATGTTATTGAATCGAGCCACTTAAAAATTCCTACTATCTTTCTAGCTCCCTAAAAGGGTATGCTACTTTCAGCTAACAGTTACCCGATCGTTATTTGTGATCCTGAAATATACCATCCTTTATAACCTGTAATTTGATAAACATGATAACACAATCAATGTAACCTACAAGTATCATCTTCAGACGTTAAGATTACACCTGTGTATTGAAACTGGTCATTTGTGAAAAAATACATTGGTGGTGTTTTCAAATTTCTCACATTGATTTTTACAGAGATGAATCTATTAATTATTATTTGCTGTATGAATCATCCTCTGAAGTTTTCACATGACTAATGAAGTTTATCTTCCCATGTTTACCCCTCCCCCATGGGTTACCTTGATATGGTGGGTTAGGTTTGCTTGTTCCTTGACTCCTAAACCTGCATTGGTGAGAACATTTTATATTGCTCAAGCCACTCATTTCAGGTTTGTCAAAGAGGAGTCTGACAAGATCCTCATTGTGTTATCTGCAAAAAGATGTCTGACAACATTTGGGCTGCCAATCAAGTGTTAGCATGTTGAAAACCGTATTAAATGAAGAAATCAGAAACAACCGTAATTAATCTTTCCCATGAGTAGAATAATTGTAAAAGAAAGCAATGGTTTCAGGATGTACTTGGCTAAACTTCATGTTTAACAGGAAAACCAAAACTTATAAATTTCATGATAATAAACTTTGAAATAAGTTTATTATAAAAAGTTTATATATAATGTTAACTTTTAAATAAGTTTTTCTTAACTTTTATTATAATGAAACCTGTTTTATCAAATAGTCAACAACCTCAGTCACCACCTGAGGATGTTGACATGTTTGACAAAACTGGTCGTGGTTCAATAAACTTGTGAAATGCACAGAGGTTTTGTTTTTCTGTCATGATTAACGGTGTGAAAAGTAAACTGACTACTGCAGGTGTCAGCCCACTTGGGAATTTTTTCTAGCCTGTGGACAAACTGAGGTCCCAATGGAAACAGTCAAATGTAGTACTATGTAGTCACGTGACTAAGAAGTGAACAGGATGACAATAAGTGCTAGGATAGGAACTTGAAGCATTAGAGAAATTATAATGGCAGGGAATCTATTAAACAAACCAGGCAAAAGTACATACGTTGGAATTGAGGGAAATAATATGGAAAGTTAATGTGGGCTTCTGGAGTGATGGAATGAATGCGACTTCTGGATGGAGCAGAAGAGAATTCCAACATGTAGTAGCTGTATTAATAATTATGTAATTAGGGGGAAGAGTTGTGAATGATGAGCAGATGAGGAATAGAAAAAGTTGAACAGATTCAAAATTGATTTAGTGGAAGGAATATGAGTTACATCAAACAAGTGTGGTGTTTGATTTCATATGCGCAATAAAATATTTTATTATTTGTATACATAGCACAGCCAGTCAATATATTAGTCATTCAATAATATCCCAACTGGGGGGTCTATGGAGGAAGAACTTGAGAAAGTATACAAATAGTTGGAAGAATCCATTGGGAAAGTGGAAATGGATATAGAATAGCGTATGGAACCAGGTATATTCCTATGTTTCGCTGTTTATGAAGAGGTGTTTGAAGGAGTATAGTTGGAGAAGTTAATGGAAATATGCATAAAGGTAGTAATAAATGGAAGGGACAGCACACTAATCCATGATTAATCTGATAATAACTGAACCATGAGTCCACCCTCATTTGAAGGCTCTATTTTAGAATCTGAGTGGGTGATTATAGGGCACCCTCACCAAGGCTAATTAACATATCTATAGGGAAATTGTGAGAGAAACATGGAATGGGCCTAATTTATGCAGGGCAGAAAGTTGATCTAAGTAGTTAGATTTGTGGTTGATTAATTTCTATTTTGTCTGTAAAGCAAAGGCAATGATACTATGATCTGTATTCGTAGTTACTGCTGCAAGACTGACTCTAGCCCAAGTTGAGCCCTATGACTGAGCTATGGCAGTCTTGGTGCAGCCTCGGAGAATATTTTCATAAAAACGGCAGCCTGTGAACTATCATCTGAAGTTTTTACGTACACTATTAGTATGTATTAATCTGATATGAATGCTTCATACAAGAGGGAAACTATGTCTGCATTAACTCTGTGGCTCTATGTTACGTCTTATCTTACATAATATAATGGACTTAATTTCAGTAGTGCTGTTTTCACTATTTTAAAAGCCTAAAAAAGTACGCTTATTTCCTGTGGTTTGACTGAAGAAATGTGTACTAATAGTCCATTTACAGCCTAGGTGCTGTATAAATAATCTCAGCTATCATTTAGGTTATTCCATTTTGTAACTTCCTCATGTTAACTTGTCTACTCTGGGCTGGATGTTGATGTTTATTTTGGTAAGGATATTATTTTAGTGAACTATAGCAGTAATTTTAAATTGAAATTTATTTGAATGCATGGCATTTTTGATAATGAAGACGAGCATAATGTATTATTCCTCTAATGAAATATCACATAATTTTGAGGAAAGGTATTTATCTCTTTAATAATTGCAACTAAATTGCATGGTTTTCTGTCCATGTCTCATCTGCCTTGAAAGCTTTTCTTTTTCTTTTCTCCTCCTCAAATGCTACTGCTATTCTCTTCTCGTTCTCTCTCAGCATAGCCCCAGCTTCTCTTTCGCTATATCAAATGTTACATTGGCTCTTTGATCTGTGACAGAAGAAATCCCTATCCTGCTGAATGTTAGCTCTCTGCTTTCTCCATACCATCATTTTCAACCAAATCACATATTTTTTCACTTGACCCCTAAAGTAACAATTCGTTAGTAATGACAAGGTGGGCAATGTACCTGCAAATAAGAAAGATTATTCATGAAATCAAAAGAATGAAAGTGAGAGCCCAGCTGATAAAGCCAAGTTAGAGAATGAATAAGCCTCAGGTAGCCTGGCCTAGCCTACAATTCCTCAGGGATTGCAGGCTAGGTATAGTTTTTAAGTGTCCGAATTAAGTTCAAGCATAAGAAGAAAAAGTCAATCCGATTCTCAAAGAATAGATGAGAAAAATTATTTGTAGTGGAAGGTGATGTGTATAGTCAAAGGAAGAGTTCACACAACTTCAGAGTAGTTTGTATCTAAGTCAGTTGATAGAAGGGGCTTGAAGTGAATAACTGCTTTATGAGAATTTATCCTTGACTAATAGGTATTCTTAATGAAAAGTGTGCTCTGTTCAAGGAAGCATTCTCATTAGAGGATTGAAATCATCAAAAGTTCTCAGAAGAAAAGAATATATGTAGTCACAACTTACATGTAGCATAGAATTCCCATATTTCATGACCAAAAGTCATAGGTACCATTTTAAAACTTGAAAATGCATTCTAAAATTATCCTGCTTCATATGGATAGAGGATAAAGTACCATTTTTATCCATCCAATTTTGGGTTGCCATTTTAGGTTCTATCTATTTTCACCATGGAATACATTGT
This sequence comes from Platycnemis pennipes, assembly GCA_933228895.1. Taxonomy (NCBI): domain Eukaryota; kingdom Metazoa; phylum Arthropoda; class Insecta; order Odonata; family Platycnemididae; genus Platycnemis; species Platycnemis pennipes. Next base: position 86,140,319 of record OW121851.1, read on the forward strand.
GGCAGTGAACTAAACACCCTCTCTCTAGACGACTACATATTTGTTTCTGGGATTCCATGGTCAATGCTCATGTTATAATTTCAATAATCTCATTTTCTTTATGTTAATTTTTAATATTAATAGTTGTAGATTCTCATTTTTTCGGAGGAAGCTGAGGATATGCCACATCTGCTTTCCTTGTTTTTACAAGAAATTTTATTATTGTTCTTAGCGGAAACATGTGGGATCACCAGTGAAATGGTGACATTAGTTAATTCCTAATTTTGCTAGTTGTGCTCTTCAGGATGTAAATGAATGTAAATTCTTATATTTTCTTATAATGAATCCACTTTAGTAATTTTTCAAATACCTAGGTGCGCCAAATATATAGGAAATTGAATCAAATCCATTGAAATGCATGCAAACACTGTAAAATTGCTTCACAGAAGTATTATTCAACTGGTTTGAAAATTTTGTTTTGTGTATATAGAAGTACATTTTGTAGCCTATTGTCTTTTATTAACTAACAAAACTTGGCCTGTATCTATTAAGTGACTTGTACTCTGGATTGCCATTATGTTCTTCATGTTTGAAAAAGCTGAGGAAGTGTGGTCCATGTAGACACCAAAGGCAAATTGAATACCTATCCGTGAATGAATGGAAGTTGAAGAAAACTTGTAAAATTAAGATGTGGCCTTGAAGGCCAAGAAAAGTCATAAAAATGAAAAAAACTTGAATCCCCTGGATATTGTGAAGGTGTACGTATTTTCTCATTGATGTGGTATTCTTGTGTGTAACAATTTTGATGTATTTATATTTAATGAAATGACCAACTTCTGGGGGAAATGCTCACTTAAAAATTTTTTCAACATCAATTTGATTTATTTTTCATCAATGTTGGAGCTGAATCAGTGAAGTAAAATGAATTATCTTTTACTCTTACCATTTCAAGTTGTAGCAATGAAACTCAAAACTCCATTATACCTACTTTCTCAAACATTTTAAGCCTAAAATTGAAGTAGAATGTGGAATATTTTTCCATTTTCTTGTTCCAATTTTAAGCTTATGGTTGTGTACTATGTCATATTTCAGACTGGATTGGTAGAAGAATGCAAGAGGAGTCAAATCACGGAAAGTGAAGCTGAAACAATGCTTTTTGATTTTGTGAAGAAATACATACCACCAAAAGAAGGCATACTTGCTGGAAATACCGTGTATGTTGATAGGAAGTATTTAGAAAAATACTTTCCAAAAGTGAATGAATACTTACACTACAGAATAATTGACATTTCAACTATTAAAGAGCTGTGCAGGTAATAATATTTTTTTTGCACTAACTCTAACAGATATTTATCCTTAGGTGGACTGGGTTCTGCAATACTTTGGCTACAAAGTAATTATGTGCAGAAGCAGATTAATTCCCTGATCAAGGTGTCTTGATCAGGGAATGAATGAGGTTCCCTCTAAAATTTAATTGTGGCTCTCTCTCATTTTTAAAGTATACATGCCCATACATAAATAATGAACATTCAAAGTATATAATCCACACTTCTTTAATGAATGGAAACCAATCAAGGTTTTGTCATGCGTCATCTTCGAGGTAAAATCCCTTAATGGTCCTGAGCCTTATATCTACCATGGTTCACATTGTCAATAAAAGGAGGAGGGTGAAAGAGGAAACTAAGGGTATGTGTACTTTGTACCTACTTATGAATCAGGGGTGAGGGGGGAAGGAGGAATGACTAATCAACTTGGGCAGAGGTTTTTAAGTAGGGGTGAATGGGTCAGGAACACATTGTCATTGCACAGCATAATTGTATCTGGGCTGTTCATAATCTCAAACTGTTCATAAAAGTCCAGTTTTAGCCCTTTGCTCAAAACATGTAATATCTTGGTTTCAAAGTCACTGGAGTGACACATTTCACAAAGGTGTTTAGCGAACCCAGAAGTGTGTCATTGTCGATAAAACACCATCTTTGTTCCTTAACCCATACAGAAAATTTTCTTCCTGTTTTCCCAATGTATGCATTGGGTATCATAGTGCATTTCAATATGTAAACACCACTCCTGTTCAAATCACTCAGTCGATCTTTAGGGTTAAACAAGTCTACCAATCGTCACAGGGTTGTTAACAGACAACCTCATCTTATCCTTAGGAATAATGTTCTATGATTTATTATTATTTTATTAACAAATCATGATCAGGAATAGGGCAAAAATCTGTGTTTGTATTTAAGGGGATGCATCACTCCTGCCCGACCGGCCGCATTCCGTCATGACTTTGTCAGCCAAATAATCGTTAAAGACTTATGTTGTTCCCTTGAAATTTTCAGAGTATAAAACAATTAGACCCTTGTAAAAAGATACCTGTTTTTCAAATGTGAACATTTTATCTCAGTGTAGGTATAAATAAACCTCTGGGAAGTTGCCAAATATAAAAGATATTTTTACAAAAACCAAGAATTGTACTGAAACATTATAAACAGAGAACTATTCATCAATAATTCTAACAGAATGATAAGTAACAGCCATCATGTTTGAGAGGGAAACTCTGTATTTGGTGTCAATTATATAAGCAAACTGCATAATTTTCGATGATGAAATGCTTGGGTCAGAGGCCAAGAGTTCAGCCGTTTTTCGAATACAATCAGTCAGCGCTGCATGTACTATGCGATGGAGAAATGGAAACGTCATACAGGCAACTATTGCTGTGAGCTGCAAAGGACACTTGGAGAATTCACCCAAATTCCAGGGAGGGATGGAGGAAAAGAGTGGGATTGGGGGGAAGAGCTGGGATGTCTGAAAATTTGTTTTTGTAACAGCTTGTCCTAGGACACACGGAGTTATGGTCTCATCGACATTTTATCTCAACGAAGTATGTTTAATTGCATTTTGGCTGATTTATCAATTTATTAGGTAGCAAATATGCCAGGTTCCTGTCATAATCGAAAACATAATCCTAATTTAAAACTGAAACTCACCGCTAAGAGGAAGCAGAACCATGTACAAAACTTGCTGAAATGGATGAAAGAAAGGTTCGTGTACTTCAAAGAGCTGGTTTTCTATTCACTCACTTTCATACTCAATTTTGGTTTTTTTTACATTTTCATTTAAAATGCAATGTGTTTTGAATTATTTGCAATAGGAAGCATATTCCACTGAATGCCTCTAGCTATTGGTGAAGAAAACAGAATGCTTGAACACTCGGTGTCAGATGCTGTAAGTATTACGCCATCTTTCGTTATGGAAAACCCATTACATACAAACACAACTGCAGGTTGTGATTCTGATGAGGTTATAACCTCACTTTCCAGGGAAGCTGAAATCGTGTATTGAAAGTGTATCGATTACAGCACCTTTGGACCCTGAAGAAGAAGTCGATGCTTACACATGGAAGTGCTAACTGAGGTTACTATAGTATTCATATCCATATTTCTGACTTCGTTATATGCATTAATGACAAATTTATTATTTTATAAAAATATTCCACGGGTCTAACTATATGTATAGATTGTAAAACGAAATAATTTCTAGGGATCATTCGACACGCATATTGGTCAAGTCATGCAAACCATTGAAATATTCAGCCCAAGTGTGTTTGTAATTCACTGAATTGACAGAAGCTTTCGTGCCCCTAGAAATAAATCTAACATTTTACAAAGTAAAGGCATAATCTTTTGGCATTGCAGCTGTTGAAACTTTGGAAAAATAACCTTCAGTGAATTCAGGCGGTGAATATGTTTTTGAGGCAAAGTAACTTTCGCATACGATATGTACTCACATAACTACATTATTATCAGACTTGAGTGGAATTTTCATTAGCTTATCGAGAATTGATCTCATTCTGTCGAAAAAACTAAATAAATGGCATAAGAACAATTCTTTTTAAAAGGCTGAAATTGAATTTTAAGTAGAAAAACATATTTCGAGCTCAGTAATTTTGTCTTCATTATCCGAACATAAGTAATGCCCAATGTTTACGGAAAGGAAAATGAGTTTTGAGTTGGAAGGTATAAAATGTTCAATATGGGGAAATGTGAGAAAGCTATATACTGAAGAGTAATCAACTGTATGAGTCCTATTCCCACATCAGTATTAATACTAAGATATCCACATTTTAATGGCATTATTCTTTCTCAAATTGCTGGAATACAGTGGCTGGGTCAGATACCAACAATTTGGCAGCAAATACATTCACCTGGCGGTCAACCTGAGACAGGTTTACCAAATGAGACACACTGTAATAGAAGATATTACTTGAAGTACCCTGGGAAAAGAAAAAATCAGGATCATAAGCTTTCTTCATCATCAGTCAACACCCCTTTGATTGGTTTGATGATGCTCTCCTCTAGAATTTCCTATCAGCTAATCCCTTCTTATTTACATATTTCTTCTCTTTCATATCTTTCATCACCTTTTGGAGCCAATACAGCATACCTGTTCCAAAAATTGGGACGATAAACAAAGCTCTTCCAGCATGGAAGGCACTGTTGTTATGGAAGGCTTTCAGAAGAGCGAAGAACTCTATGGTGTTCGCTACACCTATGTAATTGCGGATGGGGATAGTAATGTGCACAAAAAAATTTCGATTCATGCCCATATAAGAATTTAACTGTGCTTAAAATAGAATGTAGGAATCACTTATTGAGAAATTTTTGTAATAAGTTAAAAGAAGTCGCCAAAACGAGTTGTAAGATTGGCAATAAAGCACAGTAATATTGAGGAAGCATTGGGAAAAAGTATTCTGCGTTTACGATGCAGAATCACGAAAAAACAGTTTAGCAAAGAAGAACTGAAGCCGTTAGTCTCGAGGAAAAATTGAATTACCCCGAAGGGACATTTCCAACAGTCTGAGAAACGTGTTTGGAGACCACTCCAAATGTGCTCCTTACTTTTGTTCTGGAGATAAAAAAATGTAAATTGGAAGGGTGAGCAGGGGCCTTCTGGAGCCCCCCTGGCACTTAGACCTCTTTAGATCCATTGTGCCAACCCACGTTTAACCTGCCCGCCACTTGCAGACAGGGGACAAGATCACCACGGTAGAGGTATGGAGGGGGGCTACCCATCCAACCTCCATCAGGGCCCAACGTTGCTTAACTTCGGTGATCTGACGGGAACCGGTGTATCAACGTGGCTAGGCCCTTGCCCGTTCCAGAGATAATTTAGGTTATTGTATATCTTATATCCTGTATATCCCCGTATTTTTTTATTTGTTTTTGCTAACCCAATGATGTCGTTGAACTTGTGTCAGTGATTACTTCGGGTATTCAATTTAGAGATTATTATTAATTTGTAATTCCGTTCCATGCTCTTCACACTCAATTTCCTCTCTCCCATCTCTGACCACTCCATTGTTATACCCCCTATCGATTGATTACCTTATTAGCCCGACTAAAATGGGACCTCAAGTATTTTGATGTGAAATCTACAATAAGGAAAAGCCTATGTAGTTTTGTTTTTGTTATGAATTATAGTTTTCTGTAAACTCCTGAATCAAATTGACAAATATTATAATTTTTTATAAAGTCCATAAAACACTTAAAGCAAATTTTATTGCAGAGAAAGTTTTGTTCTTTCCTAGTGCATATCTCGAGTTAATTCTTCATGGGTCTTTACCCAGATTAGGCTCTCCATCTCTGCTCACATTTCAATGAATGATTTACTTGTCATTGGACTCTTCGCAGTGCCCTTCATTACTCTGAAGATGGGTAGCAAGTCGTTCATTGAAATGTTAGCTAAGATGAGAAGCTTAATCTGGATGTAGACCTGTGAAGAATGAACTCAAAATTAAATGTCATCTGTATAGTGAAGAATATATACCTTTTAAAGGTATGCAAACTTAATTCAAATCACCTTCCAATATTTAATTTCTCCATTTGGTTATTTCAGGATTTGAGTTATTGCTGGTACTCTCTTCATCCCACAAAACAATGTCCTAACTACCATCCAGATTGTAGGATATACAGCATGTCTTAAATCCATGCATAGAAGAATGTTGATTTAGTCCCAGGCTGTTCTGATTCATCTCCCTACTAAAGTGATTAATGGTTTCCTTATCATTCCTGTCAGAAAAAATTCACAGTTTCCATCCAATAGCCTCTATTTATTCCTTTTTTTTAAACATGTTTTTGAAAAATTATTAACTACGACATTTAGCACAATTGTGATGGCATTCTCCAGGGATAAAGACTAGGTCTCTTCGCATTTAAGCCATTGCATTCTGCTCATTTTCTGTCAGGTATCCCTGTAATGTGTTGTATAAAGGCCGCTATACACAATACAATTTTTTGTACAATGTATTATACAAATGCTTGTATAAACTGAATGACATTGTATATTTGTCTGAATGGAATTAGAACACAGGTTCTATTTTCCATTCAGACATTCGCACAAGCGTTCACACAATTTGCCGCTTTTCACGGTACAATTTCCTCATGCAAGTTTGTACAAGAAATTGTACAAAAAACTGTATCGTGTAAAACGGCCTTAAGAATTCCCCTTTGACATAGTAGTACACGCAGGTGCCTATCCTAAATGACATTGTGCCAATCTAACATAATCTATTCATATTTCCATCCCTTCTCCTGGACACACAAAATCATACATAATGGGAACTTTTTCTATGGTATTGTTTTGGACTTTAAGATTGCATAAAGGCCGCTTTACGCAATATAATTTTTTGTACAATTTCTTGTATAAACTGAACGAAATTGTATGTTTGTGTGAATGGAATTAGAACAGGTTCTATTACCCATTCAGTCATTTAGACAATCGCACAAGAGTTTGTACATTTTGCCACTTTACACAGTACAATTTCCTCATACTAGAGTTTGTACAAGAAATTATACAAAAAATTGTATCGTGTAAAGCGGCCTTAAGTAGTCAGTTTTTGCCCTCTTGGTGAAATATTAGGAGAAATAATGTATTTTCAATGTATTGTTGATGCCACTTCATAATTTATTGCAAATCTTTTTTAATTTTAAAACAGGTGGTGGTTCCCAGAAGAGTATAGCAAAGTTCCTATGAAAAGTTCCTCTCATAGAGCATTGGATGACATAAAGGAAAGTGTTGAAGAGCTCAGATACTACAAAAACTCTATATTTAAATCTGTTGTGCGTAATTTAATGTAAAATGTAGCATTTGGTGTGTTATTATGATCTCAATTAAAATTCTGTCAATTATCAGGAGGTTATGAAAATTAAAATGTGCATCAATTTTGAATATCTGTAACCAATGATAATGAATTTAATTTTTTTCATAATAAATATACACTTTTTCAATAAAGTGTTGTCATTTTGTTGATTTTGGAATCCTTCAATTTATTAGTCTCCTAGTGAAAGTATTACTAAGAAAGAAATAATTTCTTGATTTACTCATCAAATCAGCATGGAATGTGGGGGTCCGGTTGGTGCCATGGTTAAAATTCTGCTCTCTACCCAAGGCCATGGGTTCGAGACACAGCCGAGAAAGATATTTCTTGGAAAGCTGACCCCTACTCGAGCACTTTGTGAAGAATATTCAAGTTCAGTACTCTTGCTGCCAGACAGGACAAAGCTGTGGTCCCTTTAGGAACTTTTATTAAGAGCAGTGCAGCGTTTCCCGAAAGAGAAATGGGTTCACGAGAAACGCTTGTCCAGGGGACAAAAATTCTTTCCAAACACGGGTGAGCAAGATGAGGTCAAATATAGAACAAAAAATAAAAGTATGAGAATCTAACTAATGAAACACTGTATTTAAACAACAAAAGACAAAGCAAGTACAAACCAACAAAATTGAAAACTCTTCCCGATTCAGGGAAACCCTAATAACTTGCACCCACAGTCCATGGCCCTAAGGAGACTCGAGAATCATGAAGTATCCGACGACGTAGCCAAGAAGTGTACTCGTTGCCGTCTCGACTCGAACAGAGGGCATGAGAGGGGAGGTATTCTCTGGCATAAGGAGGGGGTATTTTCCGCAAGGTCAAAGTGGAATGGGGTTTAACATGGAAATCATCGATAGGTACGAATTTGAGGGGAGGGAAAGTGGTATGAGTGAAGAGGGTGAGGTGGAAGCTTATCATTGGAGCATCAGGAACTCTTTTTTGACTCCGGCGAAACAACACCAAAATAACGGCTGTATGATGGCCTAACTTCTTGTCTTCCTCCGCACTCTGGGTGCTATATAAGTGAGAGTAGATGTGGTGAGGGAAAGGAGCTGCTGAAACGATGCAGACGAAATCGATGCATTTTGGAATCGTAGGCATTGTTGGCGTCGTTGGCTCCGCCTGTCGTGCAAGTCCTTCGGCTAAGTCCGGAGGGTAAATAGTCTGCCAAGGGGTTATGTTCAACGAGGGGAGAGGGGGGGTACCAAAAAAATGCCACATCCACTGGGGGAAAACTGTTCACCAAAATAAACTTCAGGTTGGGGTAAAAACCAAACGCTCAACAATTGGTCAAAGAAAACACTAGTCACTACCACTTGGGGATCCACAAGATTAACTGCTGAATTGAGAAGCAGTAATGAGCAAAAACTACAAAACTCCCACACTGTAATGGAAACCCATCACTCACAAACAGAAAAGTAACTAAAGGGTGCCTAGTGTTCACTAATTAACACAGTTCATTCATCCAAAATATTAGCAATTTGGAAATTATAACCAGTCATCATCATTGTGAATTCTACCCAAATGATGACTAACATCATCAACATTGTAAGACGAAGTCGTTCTCTCACCCACTGCCAAGGGGTAATGCTCAAGCGCCATCCACCTCAAGGTCACCTGACACGGTGGGGGGGGGGGGGGGGGGGTTACCAAAAAAATGCCACAGCAGATTGATGTTGATGTCAAGTTTCTATCTACTCTTCCATTCCTCTCTTTCAAACTTACCTCCTGATTCGAATTCCTTTTAAGTGTGAGTTTAGGTTTGAAAATTCTGATTAGAGCATGTAAAGTATGCAATTAATCTGCCTTTCCTTAGTAAACAGTTCTTTTACTCTGGTAAAAGAACTGTTTAACTAATTTTTGGGAAGGTTCCCGACTCAACCTGCTGCAGCACTGTGGAGTCTGTAATTTTGAACGGGAGGACCAGGGATGGACGCAAAAGCAGATTGACTCAAAAATTCGATAACATGAAACATATATTGTAAACTGAGATAGATACATCAAATCAAAAAGAACAAGGAGATGAGTATGAAATGTAATTATTATATATATATTATCATAATATCAATATTGTTATCATGTCATATTTATAAATGTGACCATACATAAAGATCAAAGCATTGACCCTTCAAATGAAACATGTTAAGGCTTCTTTTATTAATCCTTAAGAACAGAGTAGATTGAACAAAAAAAATGCAACCTCTATGCACTCAGTCCATAATATCTCATATGTAAGGGAAAATTATCGGGTTTTAAGTGGTGTGGGGGGTTTCAGCCAACAGTCGGGCTTGATTGGGGAATGGTGACAGAGGCTGGACTACGCTCTCAGGGCTGCGGGACTATCCTGCTGTGTACCTGGAGCTTTCCTTCTCAGCAGTGGTACTCTGCCTCCAATCATGGCCGCCTCTCCCGACTACTTTCCGGTCACTTCTCTCTCTCTTGCAACTGCGCTCTTAGTCCATATTCTCGGACTCTCCGTATCCCCAAGATCGTCCATCACCTGTCACTTCAGTTTAGAATATCCTAACCTCCCTTCGTCTCAGCACTGCCTGCTCTTAACTCTGCCGATTTTCCTCCCTCTGTTCGTTCTTTTATACGCGTCTTGAGAAATGAGAGGGGGGGTTTGAGGGAATAGGGGTGGCATATTTGGGTTCCACAGTTCACCAGGGCCAAGTTCCATTCCACCATTAAACTTGAACACATAGCCTTGAAGCCACTTCACCTCCTTACTGGACTCACATGATACCGCACCAGAGCATTCAACAAAAGAATTACTTTGGGTCAGCCAACCCAGACCTTCTGCGTCACTATATATTGAAGCGCCCTTTTGCCGGTACATCATCCATGTGACCCATTATATATATATATATATATATATATATATATATATATATATATATATATATATATATATATATATATATATATATATATATATATATATTGTACCCCCTCGCTCCGGCCGGGCCCTGAAGGGGCCAAGGTAAAGGACCGAGGGAGAAAAGAAATGGGGGAAGGGGAGGAAATACTTTTTCTTTTAGTCGGATGACGCAAGACAATGTTGGGCGCCAGTCGCATCGTCCACCAGGGTGGACGACGCGCCGAAAGAAAATCGGACGATATCCGCGTTCCGTGGCTAGGAAAGTGCTGGCTTAGCTCGTCGGAGTTACATGAGACCCTTTGGGTAGGGGTGAATTTCCTTTACGGACACGGGACCGACGGTGGAGAGCGTTGGAGGGGGAAAAGGCGCGAGCTCGCGGACTTCCTTTCGACTCTTTCGCGGCGACGTGGGGATGGCAGCACGATGCGAGGAAGGATCGTTCTGACAACCAGGCTTAACAGTTCAACAATTTATTTGTACCTGCAAGACAGGCTTTGAAACAGGTGAAAAACAATACAAAGAGGACACACCAGAAAACAAAATCCTAAATCTAACTTACAAACTAATAAATGGAAATCAGTTAAATCAACAATTAACAAAAACCCTTGATCGTGACATGGAAATCAGTTGAAGAATGTTCAAGAATGAACGAAAGAAATCCGTTTTAACAATGTCACTTTAGGATATTGCGCATAGGCAATCACTCTCGCTTGATTAGCGTTTTTGGCCAAATTTAATTCAAAATAATCTCAAGAAATGTTTCACACACATTCAGGGGTAATGGGGAAGAAAGGTGAAAGCAAATGATACGGACCGGGTTTACCAATGCACTTTTCTTCTTTAAGGGGGGGAGGGGAGGATGGCACAAGGACCTGGCTTTTGCGATGGCTTGTGGCTTTGACGGGACAGGAACGGTACTTATCGTAGCAGATCGAGACGCTGCTATTGGGTGAAAGATTTGGGAGCGACGACACTTTCCGTACGGCTAGGCTGCGGATACGGGATGCGGAACCACTTCATGCAAGGGCTGCGACTCCTTCCCTCTCAATCTCCTTGGTCGCTCAGCCTCTCCCTTCCGGCAATCTCCAGTTCCAGTCTTTTTTCGCCTCTTCTCCTCTCGTCGCGCTCGTGTTCGCCTCTACGTCTCCTGCTTCTCGTTCGTCAACCGTTTTAGTCAAGAGCCACTGCCTGAACAATCAGAAATTCCCCCTAAAACCGGGGCGGCCGCTCTCTTTAAGCTGTCGCTCCTCCAGCGAAGAAATTGGGGAGGGGAATGTAGGGGGTGAATTGTGGGGGTGTGAAACTTGCACACACACTCGGGGTCGGAGACCAACTTAACTGAGGTGACCGTGACCCCGACACGCGCACTGTGGTGGGTCTGCGCACTTCGACTCCGCTAGTCAACTCCCTCTGCACACTTGGCGCCACTCACTTTAGGGGGTGGGGGGAAAGGTCACCACTGCTGGAATCCCAATCTCCGGATGCAAAAGAAATGGATTGGGGAAGGGATGGGAAAAACACTCACATGAAAGTCACATTCATCCCTTAAAATAGATACCTGAATTTAACACAACAAAATAGTAAAACAAATACGTATTTCTCCTTCATATTTATTATTTGTAACTCTAGAAATATGGAAGAACTACGCATGGTTCCTATCTGGTTCTATCCTGATTCACCAACATCCAGCTGAGCACTTGGGATTCAGGACTGTCTTGTCATACGAAGCCATTGGTTGGCTTTCTTGTATGCCATTGCTATTGTTTCCAAATTACTTAAATTTCAAGATATTCTACGTTTTTCGTACAAACTTTGAAAGATATGTATATCTTTTAAACGAAATCCCAGGTGAATTACCTATACATGTACTACGTATTTAGGTAATTGGTAAGTGACTTTCGTGGTCGTGAATATTAAACAAGTTAAGCATGATTTATATGTAGGTATAATGAATTGCGAAGTTTTAAGCTCGCACGGTGTGTGAAATAATCTGGGGGTAGGTTTATAATATTTGCTTTAAATGCGCGCTCAAAACAAAACTGGACCGCTCTGCGTATATCGGCGCCGTGTCCGGAACTCAGATGACCATGGCGAGTTAGGAAGTATCGTGTAGTGGATTAGGTAGTATCCGTGGTCCATAGTTTACTGTGAACCTTTATTCAATTAATTGGTGTCATAATGGATGCGGAAGAAGTGCAGTCTCTGCCTTTGACTGTGCCACTGTATTCATCTTTTGCTGTTTCGTGGTCCCAGGACGATTGTGTATCAGTGTTGACACCTAAAGGAACGTATGTTTTGGTAAGTAGACGGAGAATTCAATCAGCCGTGCCTTTTTAAATATGATGGAGACATTGTTTCCAAAGTATCCTTTCAAAAATAGAATCACGACGGTTCATGTTACTTAAAGTCAGGCAAGAGACAATTGTTTGGCGTAACAACACAAGCTTATAAATACATTAAATAATGTTAATGAACATTGATGCAGTGTCCTGCACGAAGATTTAAACATATACTATTTATTGACAGGGTGGGCCCTGTAGTAGAAGAAAAAATGGAGCTAAGAGAAACACTTCGATGGAGAGATTATCAAATAGTGTTAACGTATCCAGTGTTGGAAGAAGTATAAAGCGGCACAGGCTCATGCTTTCCTTCGTGATCACTTTGTATCTCAGCTTTGTGTGTTGTGAAGCAAATGATATCACTAACTTAGTTTTTGGAAACGTTGTTGACCGAATGCCTGCAGCTTTTGGTGACTTTAACTCGGACAAGTTGACTGACATGTTCGTTATCCAGAAAGACTCAAAAGCAGTGGAGGTGTTTTTGGGTAGTAGTCAAGAGCCACTTCTAAGACCTTCAAATTACAGTTGTGAGTTCAAGTCTCTACATTTAACAAGTGTGGTTCCTGGAGATTTTGATGGCGATGGCAATATGGACGTCCTGATTACAAGTTTGAACAGGTCTGCTCCTGAATTTACCAATGTTCATATTTTATGGGGAGGAATGAATCATATCAACTGCACCAAAGAGAAGGATCCAATTATGAAAATGAAAGGTCAGCCTTTGCTGTTGGATTTCAATCAGGACATGATTGCGGATTTATTTGGTATGGACGCAGACGGAAATAGAAGCTTTTGGGTTTTTAATACAAATAGAACAGCTCCTAAACCAGTAAAAATGGAATATGCAGGAGAACGTCTCTCCCGTCTACGATTACCTCATTCTCATGCCTTCTTAGATTTGAATGGTGATTTCTCATCAGATTTGTTTGTTACTACTGACGATAATTTTGAAATATGGCTTGGGAATGAGGATGGTAAACTTGAATTCAACTCTACAATATCATTTCCTCATGGCGTGTCACAAAAACATGTGGGCCAATCGTTATTTTTGGATGTTGAACTCAAAGGTAAAATTGACCACGTTTTGCCTGTGTGTTTCGGCTCTGATTGTTCGAATAGCTCTATATTAGTTTACTCTGGAAATAGGTGGCATAACTTGGCTGTTGACTTTCAAGACAAGGAAAAGAATGTTTGGGGCTTTGTTGTACAGAGGGGGCAAAAGTACATTGATACTATAACAATTCGAGGGGGAGATTTTAACTTGGATGGCTATCCAGATTTACTGGCTACTTTGATTTCCGTTGACCAGAATCCTAAAACCTTCCTTTTAGAAAATATTCCCTGTGATGGTTGTGAATTTAGTCGCACATTTTCGGTGAGGTGGAATGCTTTTCCCCCCTATAACCGGAGTGTTTTGGGAACTTTTTTTGATTTTTATCAAAATGGTGTTTTGGACGTGATTATTGTTCATCAACCGTCAGATAAGAAAGATCACTTTGAAATGGCAGCTTTTAAGAATGACCTTGATTATGATGCAAACTTTGTGAAAGTGACAGTTTTAGCTGGGGAATGCCAAGTTGGTAACAAAGAATTTGGTTGTGTGGAGAGGGGAGGTGGGTGGGGAGAACATGGTCCTAAGTCTCGATATGGAGCAAATTTGCCTGGTCCCAGTGTATCATATCATACTACCACTCAGGAAGGTGAAGTCCAGGAATCAACAGCTGCTCAGCTTTCTCAGAGTGCTCACTTTGCCTTGCAGCTCCCATACTGTATCTTTGGACTTGGGAGGACACCGAATTTTGTTGATGCACTCACAGTTGGAGTATCTTGGCCGCAAAGAGAAGGGCGAAAGCGTACTTGGACCCAAATTATTCCAAACTCACAGGTGGTAGTGGTTCCCTGGCCTAGGGGTCAGCCATCAAAGTGGAGGGCCCGTCTATTTGTCACCCCTTCTCGTCTTGTTCTTCTAACGGCAGCAGCATTGGTAGGAACGTGTGCATTGATAGCAGCTCTGATTGCTGGTCTGCATTGGAAGGAAAGGAGGGAAGATCGAAAAGAGAAATTGCAAGAAGCTCATAGATTTCACTTTGATGCTATGTAGCTAGCTATCTTTTCCATATTTTGGCAATTTTTGTAATTATAAATTTCTTCTCTTTTGGATTTTAATACATATTTATTGACAAGACAGTTCTGGAATGTGAAGAGTACCTACTGATAATGTAAGTTTGGGTCTGAGCACTAAGTGTCAAATTATTATATCCTGCCAAACATATGCAAGAACTCTTTGAAAAGAATGCAAGATACTGTGATAGTAATGAGGGTTTGTTTTTTTCTGGTCATTAAACATCTGCATTCCTAGTTGTTACTTTGCTTTTATTTATTTTCTTCACTTGAAAGTGATGCAATTATGGTAGTGTAAATTGTAATTATAGATGTTGATGAGTGAAGTTTTCTTAAGTTTTACCAAGCTGGTTTATGCTGTCAAATATTTGTAAACTATGCATATATGTCATCATTAAAGTTATTAGGATTTATTGATTGTGTTATTTATTCTTGCTTAGTATTACTTTTTTTCGGAAAATGGGTCAAAAATTGAAATTGTGATTTGTGCCTACTAACTATTTGAGTTCTAAGTTCTTTGAAAAAATAAAATGATGCATCCTTGACAGGCTTCATTAGTATGTACTACCAAGAATTTTACATGGTTTAATTTCTTAATTGTAAAGAATGCTTGAGTTCATGAATTTGCTGAACTCTACTGAGTTAAACATTTGTTTTTACTGTGTTGGTATGTTCTTTAAAAGCTGGTGTTTGTGATTGCTCAAAGGAAGTGACAGTGGAAAATGGTCCCCTTCGCTCAAAATGTTTCTGTTGATAGCCTCGCTCGCTGACTTCTTTTCTATCTTCTAGCCTGGCTGACTACAAGGGGGCAGGTATCAATAGGATAACTTCTATTTTTCTTACCCCTATGGACCCTTTTCTTATATATTTTTCTCCCCTTTTCGATTCCATTATTGCTCTGCATCTAGTTCCTTTTGCCTACTTTTTTCTCTTATTTCTTCTTCGCCACCGATCTTGTTGATATTCTCTTCTGAACATGAGATCAAAAAAATATTCTTGGTTCTATCATAATCATTTACCTCCTTTCCACCGACCATAAATTCTCTTTGTGAATTTCATTTTATTGATTTTTTAAAATTTAATTGTTAACTTTCGATGTTCTCTGACAAAGAACACTGTGAACTTGAAATGAGAATGCCTGGCAAACTTGCTAAGATAAATCTAGGGTTCTGGGTGAAGTTATTCATGCTGGACAATGTTTGACTTCAATCATCCTCTAGATTGTTGAGTAAACATCCCTGAGGATGATGCCTCAGTGAAGCATCATAACAAAATGAACAACATGACTAGGTGCAAAACCTGAGAAGATTTCCTCTGTGAACTTTCTAAGCTAAATCAGGACTCGTAGAGTGGTCAACATGTGTTTCACCCTTCCAAAAGCTCTCTTTTTTGTTACTATTTTACGTTCAGGTTCTACTGCATCCAGGTTTCAAGTCATAAGACTTCTCCATATGTACAAAACTGTACTTGTTTTGCCTCATGCCTTGGGGACGATATCAATAAAACTTCTTGTGTTTCAGTTAATGTCAATTAGTCTCTTGCCATCACTTATGCTCATTTTATACTTCTCCATTCATATAAGTGGTACTGACATTTCATGTTGTTCAACCACAACTCTTTGAATGGTTGTCTTTTGTGATGAATTAATTCCCCAGTTTTTTTCTATTGAAACTTTTGAAAAACTGAAGTGAAACTTTCACTTGTAGGATTTGAATTATTTTTCATTGGGAAACCATTAATTTTTTTGCCTAATGAATCATGAAAATGCTAATATGTTATGCAAGGTCTAAATTAGTCACACAAGGTTAAGGGGTCTTCGCTAAGTCATGAATGCCTTTCACCTCTTTGTGATCAAGGTTCTGATATATCGGCCTCCTTAGTTTCCCTTAACACTCGGAATATTCCGAGTGTTAAGGGTCTCTGGAGACCTGGGAAATACAAAATTTATCCTCAAAAAACAATTTTTATTTTTATGTAAAATTAAGAAATATATTTCTGGAATATAAAAATGTTTACATTATTATCTCTATAGGTCACTATCCTCAATCAGTATATACTAATTTCTTGGTTAGTAATATATTGTTACTAGAAATTGGTTTTAGAAGTCTGGGTCATATGGGACCCAGGTCCGTTCTTGGTATGAAGCCAGTGAGGTCCACACTCTGAATGTTAAAACACACAGGGTGCCAATATATTGGCTCAAGATAAAAATAATTTTTCTTCAATTACGGTTTTAGAAAAATTAATATTAAATTGACTCATGCAAAAGTTTTTAAATTAAGCAAGTATGTTTAAAATACATGTTAAAATTTGAAACCTCTAGGTAAAATGTAAGGCTTGCAGACATGTTTGAACAATTAATAAGTATTTTCAAGATTTAGGCATGAGCTTTCTGGAAATGTGAAATTTAATTGCCATGTGAGCAGAAGGATAAATCAATAAGGTTTATCCAACTACTTTGGGAGCTATTCTACTTCTCTACTGGTAGTTTCACATTAGTGTTCAAGGTAGCACATAAATTCCATAGGCTAAGAAGGGTCTGAACTTTCAACATTCAACAACTTTCAACATCCAACAAGTTACACAATGCTCGTCCAACTATGGAGATAAAAGTCTATATAATCTCACAAGAAGAAAATTTATTTGCATGTCTCTTCTGAAGTATTATGTAGGTACAAGAGGTGGATTACATAAGAGAAAATTCCTTTGTCGTTTAAGGCTATTAGAAAACTGTATTATTGTTTGAACTGATCTTGAAAGCTTTAAGGTTTTGTGTATTAAATGAATCTTGTGTCTTACTGTGGAACTTTCTAAAGGTATGTTTATCTTACTATTCATACATATGGTTGGCAGAATTTAATGAATACCCTTGAATCATGCATTATGTAAAGAAATGGTGGGAGCAGCATCAGTGATGATTTAATACATTTGGTGTCAAAGGAAAATGGAATGATTTCTATATAGTAATTAACTGAAAGATTGAAGAATGTCCCATTCTTCATTGAATCTTCAAAGGATTTTTGAGAACATATATAATTCAGAAAATATTGATTGTTTTGGAAAATATCGAACATAATTATTGTATACTGTGGGTGGTGTACTGCCCCCCGCCTCCCCTCCCCTACACATTAGGTCACTGTAACCTGGATGCCAGAGGATTTATTACCACAAGCACACGATAGAAGGGTAAAACAAAGCCAGCCACGGCAGTGTCCTGCGAGCCCAAAAATCCAATATCAACTGCCTGTTATGCCAGCTTAGCATGGCTGTTGTCGGAACAAATTAAATGCAAAAAGCAACCTGCGAAGCATGCATAACTTTAATCTATAGCAAATGGTTATCACAGAGTTGGTTTTATGTTAAACTAGGAATGAATTAGGGTAAGCTACATCTCTGAGTAGCCTGGATGAGAAAGCAGTGTACGGGGCAGATAGATTAGATGAAGTTTATCATGCCATTGGTGATGTATGTATCATAACATTGGTGATGTACTTATCATACCATTGGTGATGTACTAAAGTAGTGATATTGTTAACCCTCTAAGCGTGGGGGGTCGATATATATCGGCTTTTGCATCTCGGGTAAAATGTGCGGCGGGCCAAAATATCGGCCCAATATCAATATATTGTTCAACTTTATGACACTGAAATGATAACATTTATTTTTCAGTGACTGTAAAAAAATTTTGTCATTATTTGTTAGTTCAACATAAGAAATGTAAAAAAAAAGGCATTTGGATATTTATAACAATAGCTTCATAATGTTTTTTCCCTAAGGTGCAACAATTTATTAAATTAACTTCCGCATTATTACCCCAGGAGAAAGGTTAGCACTAAGAGGGTTAAATTATAAAACTATCATTTTTATTATTGATGTATTTCATCATATTATAAGAACCTTATTTTTAGAGCTAAGAGGACTCATTCTAGAAGGACTTTGCTTAAATTTGATTCCTTTCCTGAAATAGAATATATTTCTTAGTAATGAGAAATTATTTTTAAAAATAGAAATGGCCAATCTTTCCTAAATTGAAACAGTGCTTAAATTTTGATTTTAATTCATACTGATTGAATTATAAAACTGATTTTTCAACAACAATTAATTTATTCAAGTAATAGCAATGAATTAAAAACTGATTTGTTTCAAATCTCAAATAATGTCTATGGTTAGAAATAGTTTGATGAGCTAATATTCTTCAATACTTTTATAACTCAATGCATCCAATGATACATTTTTGATTTAAAATGTGTCTGAGATTAATAAATCCAGTTTATTATCAGTCATCAGAAGACGCAGTCTGTTATTAATTAATCATGTTATATGTCATCAGAAGACATAATTACTCCAATTTTTTCCTAAGATACTCTTTAGATATACTGAAATTGGGCTCACAAACTGGCTAGATAATCATGTGCTGAACTAGTAAGGGGTTAAAATTTTAATGTTTCACTATTTTCTACACTTTGACGCCTTTGATTCAGAATAGATTTTCTCAGCCTTTAACTAAGAGGACAGCCAGGTTATTAAATTAGTTCATTTTAATTGGTACCTAAAATGAATTGACTAATTCCCTAAAAGATAGGAATTTAATGGAGATTCCACTCTCTCTATTGTGCCCGTAATGCCCTAAGAATATTGCTTTCTCATTGATTCTGCATTTCTGGTGATTAGCATCAGCTGTAGTTTTTTTTCTGCTCTATCCTGCCCAGCAGTAGAGTAAGGTGTTGAGGACAATACCTGTTAACTGTGCTGTTTTACGTTGAATTTTAAGCTATTCATTTGCAATTGCACTATAAAACTTCCAATCATTAAAAAACTTAAAAGATTTTGCTTATAGATCTCAAAATTGATGTTAATTATTCATGAGCGAAAACTTGTCCATTGCAGGTCTTACGACCTACTGCAAATGACTTTATACCCATTTTTGATTTCAAGAGGTACTGGATTGCTGTGCAGAAAAAAATACCAACTGATAACTTAGGTATGTTTTTTTTCGTGAATGTTATTACTTTTTATGTCACCTCATAGGGAAATCATATTCTTATTGAGAGGAATGGCATCCCTGTTCACGGTATGAATTAAGCTAATGAAATTTTTTTTCATTACTTCCCAAGGTATTGATCCCAGCAGCATACTTAACAAATTGGAGAAGGATGACTTCTATAGCCTTGCAGCTGACATAAATCTCTCTCCTAAACTTGAAGCTACTGATCCTATTACTCCTTATATTTCACAAGTGGAATGGTCATGTAAAGGAATGGTAAATTATGGAAGGTAAATTATATGGATTACAACTGTATGTTAAGTAGATTTTATTTAGCACTGTATTTTTCCTATCAAAAAGTATGTCTCAGCTCATAAGTTGTCCTAGGAAAGAAGACACTCTGGAATTTAGGATTATTTGTATATGTATATTAATCATATATTTATGCAGAACTAAATTAAACTTGCAGAATTTGAGCAGTCATGAACATCATTTTTGTTTGATAATATTGTTAGAGTACATTTATATTTGTAGTGCACAGAAGTGTGATCCATAATTTAAAAATTTTCACTGTCTGTTTCAAAACACCAGCAACTTTCCAAGGTATTATTGAATTCATATTTATTTCCATTGATTATGATTGGGAATTTAAATAAATTTTTTCTTTTTATAAACACAACTGCTTCAAGTTTAATTACTTATCATGCAAGGGTGATTGCAATAAGATGGGTCAAGATCCATCCAATTTTGCATGTATCCCACACAGCACAAAGGGAATAAAACACACATTATGTTCAAATATTATGCACCAAATATACCATGGCAGTGGTATAATGTGTGCATAAAATGTACATGAACTGTCTATATAAATGGGCTAATGTCCGCATAACGACCACTTTTATGTGCATAATATGCAGAATCTAGACGGTGACTGAAATAGTACATTTCATAATACTTCAATATTTTGTGCATATTATTTAATATTATATATCGCGTGCATAGTACTGTAATCGCATATTATTTAATCTATTGCGCATTTATTAGGTCCATTACATATCTAGTTAGACCATGGATCCATGTCAAACAATTTACAGAAAACTAAGGACATACTTCTTTGCAGAATAGGCACTGAAAAAGTTGAACTGGCACGATCTCGGATCGGATAAGGCAGATCACGTAATTTGATACAGCATGATTTGGCACACGTTAACTATACACAGACTTATACCGTGCAAAATTTGTGCACGTCTGCCGTTTCTTGATATCACATAGAGAATTCACAATTTCAATAACACATTTATACGAGTTAAGACGATTACAAACAAAAACGTCTGTTTCTTAATAAAATTAATTACATTTATTGACACTATTTCCATTTTCATTCATTGCATTCACTAGACATTGTAACACATAATATTCCAATACATAAGGCATGACCTCAAGAACAGCCAGTGCGACAATCACCAATATCAAACTACATTGCATGTGAACACCGTTTTGGCGAGATAAGTGTTTGAAGTTCGATACACTTAAGCTCACATCTACCAAATGTTTTATCTGGGTGCACAAAAACCTGCTTTCTTTGAAAAAAAACAACGCTCTTCTAAAAATTGAAACTATATTTTTCCAACAGTTGGTTCGTTCAAATATCATCGAAAGTCACTGCACTGTCATAACACACGCAAAACTTTTCACGTTTATCAAATAGTTGAATGATGATCTGAATTATCGCTGGATCATTCCTAATGTCCCAATTTGTTAAAGACTGTATGTGCCTGAAACATGATAAATAGAGTCAATTGGCAGCAATTAAAAAATTCAACATGGAAGGCTGATGTAAACAATGACGAATTCGTAAATAATCTTCAACGCAATCACTGGTCATAACAATCATTTAGGTACTCACCGTAACTTAACTGTCCATTAGAATTAAAATTAAGCTTCTACAATCACAAATTGCCAGAACACGTAAATATTGGAGGAGCTAGTTCTTTCTCACGTTACCGGCTTATCAACATGACTGCCATTTTGATTTTCGAGATGGTCCAAGTCGATCTTGTTTGCAAGACATCGATTTGCAGTGCGTTGCAGTGCGCGCATATTATTCAAATTAATGCTAATAATCGACGGAATATTATTTACTATTTATATCAATCCATTTATGCATATTTTATACGGTATAAATTTTCTGTGTACTGTGTGGGATGGATGGAAGAAGGAATATTAAATTTTTGATCATATTATTAATTTATGAATAGCAGTACAGATGAAATTAGGTTATTGGTTGTTTTATACTCGATGATGAAGGATAACTCGGAACGTGGTTCACGGACATGTTTATTACAAAACCATGTTACAGAAACTTCCCAAACCGGAAGTACTACTTGATACATTTCACAATCGGAAGTTATACTTGAACACCTCCCCCTTAAAGATTAAGTTTTACAACAGGCTTACTTGTACGGCCAGAACGTCTAGGTTGAGGCTTACCATTAGGTTCATGATTCACTTTTACATTAGTATACCCATTTTGTACAACATCAGGGGAAACAGGAACATCATTAGGAACACTTTGATTATTTTGTTGTTCGATTACATATTCATCCGATGGGTACAATTCAGGAGGCAATGAATACTCATTTATACATGATTTGGTCTTTGATAACTTGATGTGCTTAGTATTGCGTCTCACAGCTATACCATTCGAGTCATATTTTAGCCAGTATGACCTCGGTTCTCTACACCTGTTGAGTATAATTGCTTTTCGCCACACTGTTTCCTTATCAGTCTTTGTTACAACTTTATCTCCCTCCTTAAATTGCTGGGGGGCACGACGAGCTAGTTTGTCGTGAGACATTTGGTTGATCAACTGCTGACGTTTAAGGGCTGCCTCGATGTGATGCTGAATTTTTGGTTCTAGCACCTCAGAGGTCACAGGAAAAGTGGATCTAAGGATTCTGCTTTGCAAAATTTGGGCAGGTGACGCTTTTAAACAGACTATTGGGGTGTTGTTATACTCCATTAATAGTTCCCGATAGTCGGCGTTATCCTCCTTAGCTTTTACTAGTATTTTTTTGCCTATACCTACAGCTTTTTCGGCGAGGCCATTACTCTTATGGTAGTGGGGTGAACAAGTGAAAATTGTTATGTCTTTCTGTGCATAGTATGACTTGCACTCCACAGATAGAAATGGCATATTGTCTGCAATCAGAGTTTGGGGATATCCAAATCTGGTAAAAACATTTTGCATAGCATCAATAACAGACTTTGAGTTCTTACTTTTCAAGGGGCATATTTCAATCCAGTGGGATAAGAAGTCTATTATGACTAGGTAAGACCCTATTCCATACTCTAGTATATCGACACCGACTTTGTTGAATCTCAAAAAAGGGGTTTTGTGGGGCATTAATGGCTCTTTATAATTGGCAGGCATGAATTTTTCACAAGTTCTACATTGCCTGATGAACTCTTTTATGTCATTAGTGAGGCCAGGCCAATAAATAGTTGGCGTGCCTTAGTTATTGCCTTATTAATACCGATATGACCTTTATGAAGTATCTGAATCATTTGAGGTCTCAGAGCATAGGGTACAATAATCTTATGGTCAACAAACACAATACCATCATACACATAAATATCATCTTTCAATGGGTAATACACTTTACACTCATTAGATACCTTATTCAATCTAGGCCATCCATCATGGTAATATATACATATTTGTTGTAACGCTGTATCCTCATAAGTAGCTTTCTGTAGTTCCTCTTTTTTAGAATCACTGAAGGGCAAATGTTTGGATACTATATGGACTATCCCATTCAAATCTAGATCATTATTTGTTTCCTTCAGACTCGACCGGGATAACATGTCAGCAAAATGTAAATTTTTCCCTGGAACATAATACAAATTTAGAAAATATGGGAGAATTTTCAGGCGTAATCTTTGTAGCCGGACAGACCCAATTTGGCTGATTGGTTTACATTTTATCTCTTTGAGGAATCCCTTCAATTGGAAATTAACAGGTTTAATCACCGGCTGTTGGCCTATCTTTTTGAAGACACTTGAGGGCATTACACTAACATCTGCTCCGGTATCTATTTTTACTTTCACTTTATCTTTCGCGATGAGGATCATTACATCCCATCTATAAGAAGAACTCTTTCCCATCACATTTTCCACATATTTAGGGCGCTCACATTCGGCATTGACAACGCATAAATCACTTTCATCTGAGCTTTCGTTACAATTTAGCGAATTGACGTTCCTCACTCTACATGCTATCGAAAAATGATTTCATTTTCCACACTTATTACACTTTTCACCGTATGCAGGACATTTGCGAGGGCCATGCCTTGTCTTACACCGTCTGCAATCGAATCCTACCACTTTAGACTTAGGCGTAGAATTGCTATTCACAGATTCACTTTTCGATTTATTTTTGAAACTTTTACACTTCTTTTGTCGCACAACATTCACTTCATGTTGGTTTGACTTCATCTCCTGTTGAAACTCTTGTGTTTGCGATCGACTCTGTTCGCTGGTACGGCATAGGTTGATCGCCTTTTGCAGGGTTAGGTCCTCAATTCTAAACAACGCCTCTCGTGTTGCGGGATCATGAATTCCGAAGACGATGCGGTCTTGGAGAGCCTTATCTTCTTCGCTACCCTGGGGGTCTTGTACTCCATATTTTCAGGGCTTGACCAGATGTCGACAAGCAGTTAGAAATTGCTCGAATGTTTCTCCTTCCTTTTGTTTTCTCTTTAGGAACTGGTAGCGGTCCCAACTTTCATTCTGTCTGAGATTGACGTACTTGTTGATCAGGCCTATCATGTAGTCGTAGTTGTTGGCGTTTTCGTCTGGAACTTCGAAGGTTGCCATGATGCGGGCGGACTCGGTCCGGATGAGGTTGCGTAGCAGAGCCAATTTAATTCTGTCATGGGCTGCGTGGTTACCAGTAGTGAGAAGGTAGTCCTCAAAGGTGGTTTTCCAAAATTTCCACTCAGTGGCTACGTTATTTCCTTGGAGGTCCAGGTCTGGGGGCAACTTAACTTGAATGGACCCCTCCAATGCCGCCATTTTGTGACTTTTTTTGTAAATTTCAGCTTACGGCGCACATTTAATACTTGACGGTGATTTTCGTTTTGTTTACGGCACACATTTAATATTTGACGGGCCTGCTGAGTTATCACTAGACGACTGCGCCATGTTTTGTACTCCATGATGAAGGATAACTCGGAACGTGGTTCAAGGACATGTTTATTACAAAACCATGTTACAGAAACTTCCCAAACCGGAAGTACTACTTGATACATTTCACAATCGGAAGTACTACTTGAACATTGGTAGGTAGGTATACTGAAGAATATAACTTTAGAAAAGAAAAATTTTCACTGCATTTTGATTGGTATCAATAGAACTCTCAATTGGGTGAATAATATAAACTTGTTCAGACTATGATTAAAATAAAAAGTAAGTGAATCTATATTTAAATTGTCATTACATATTTTAAAATATTTAATCATTTAACATGTTCTTCCTTAGGTGCATTTTAGCAACTCTAACAAATACAGGACTAGTGACTTTATATATCCTTCGAAATAGTAAGTGGAATATGTGCTTAGATTTCTCTGGACCATTACGTGAATTTGTTGAAAGGTCATGGGAAGATGATCCTGAGGATTTAAGTGCATTAAGTGCTCCAAGGCAATTCAATTATTTGAGAAAGAGAGCACTTCAAGTGAAGACAACTGGTAAGTGAATGTCATTGTAGTTATTTAAACTCTTTTAAATGTAGCTTGGATTACACATCATTTCTTGGCGAAAGGTTGTAAATGAATGGTCTGTGATAGATTTTTACATTACTGATGGTAAAATTTGATTAGTTATAGGATGGAGCCAGATGTTTAATAGTGGAAATACAAGTTTTTCTTATTTTGTAATGGGTCAAGCAAATGGTGATATTATAATCTGGAAGTTACCTGCTTCATTTGGAGAACAAAACAAGATGGAGCCTACTTTCATATTAAGTTTTAAGTCTAAACTAATCCGATTGACCTGCTTATCATGGATCTCTTTGAATGAAAATAAAGGTAATTTATTTTCTAATATAAGAACAAACAAATGTCATTTTACCTATAAGATAATAAAATATCATTATTTGAGATGTCAGAACACCAATTTAAACTATTCTGAGGAAACCATAAAGTTATTTCTAGGGTTGGGGCAGGGATTCGAAGATTCAGTCGAATCCATGGATTTGAGATTTGATCGAATCCATGGTTAAAAGATTCGATCTAATCTTTGGATTCAATTGAATCACTGGATTAAAGATTTGAATACCAGTCGTGCAGATTCTATGTACCAGCGGCAGAGATTTACAGTAAGTCCTCGATTAATGCAGGTCTGAGTTACACGGATCCGGAGTTACGCAGATGTTCAGGTAGGACGGTGTCATGCTTGCGTTTCTGTCGTCACAACATTTAACAGTGTGACGACCCATGACTCATTGCCTAGTGCACAAGAGTTGAAGCCAAACTACGGGTGTTTGGAATGGCAACTCTAGTTTAAGACATTACATAGTTCGATAGGTGATATTTGATCATCGTGATAGTGAAAAAGTCGGATGTGATCGGGCATCAACGTCTTTTTTCGGCATAGTTGACCTTCCCGAAAAGTCGACGTGTAGTTAATTATCTACTCCATACATGACGCCTGTTGTCCATTACAGCAAAAAAAGAAGTTTTAGGTAATTATACTTATTTTGGATTTAAATATCCAGTGAAATAAAGATTGGGTTTGTGCTACTCTCCTTGTTGTCGTATTATGTTAATTTAAAACGGCCTCTCAAAAGATGGTGTTTTCTGTAATTGTAGCGGATTGCCGCCGTTAAAGTGGCACCACTAATGGTTAAAAAATGGGTAGGTAGGTGTTTCGACTTACGCAGATTTCTACTCCTATTTTACTGTAATGGATAACAGCCATCATCTATGGAGGGCTTACTGCATTAAATCTAATTCCAGTGATAATTGTAAGAGTATCAAAATAAAAGAGTTGTCACTATGTCATGTCTCTCAGTAATTAGGTGCTATTTTAAAAAAACTTATGATTACTGAGTTGACTTGATGAGAAGGAAAGCACTTATCAATTTTTTCAGAAAAATAAGTAAGGTATCGGCAAATTATGCTCTCGGTATCGGCCACAGGTATCAGTGCAAGTCTACTAATAATTCTTGTCCACATATGAATTCTTTGAAATTCCCCAGTTTGAAAATTCTAACAAAAATGTTCCTCTGCATTCTTCCAGCAACAGTATTTTCAGAAAAGGCCTTCAGTACTGCTGGAAATTTGGTTGATAAATAAAGAAATCAGTTACATGCTGACAGTGAAAATGCTGCATTTTTTAAACAAAAACTTTTAATTTTTTCATTGAATTTTCAATATTATTTAAGAAAAATTAAACTTTGATTTGCTTTTGAAATTACCCATTCTTTACATTTGCCCTCGAACATGTCCTTAATTTCACTGAGTGGGGACTATATAACCATTATTCATATTTTATTTACTTTAAGAAATAAGATTCAGCTTCGATTGGGTTTAATGAGAGAATTCACGAGAAAGGGAGCGTTATTTAACAATTTACATATAAAAGGAAGATTTGAATTTAATGAAATTGAGGAGGATTAGGATTTGGGATAAGGATTCGAGATTCGGATTCGATATTTGGATTTGGTAAAGAAACAGGACTCAGATTCAATCAAATTTTGGATTCGTCCCATCACTAGTTATTTCTCAATTTTTGCTGCGGATGCCTAACAATTTTAAGACATCATAAAATAGTTACCCTTATTATCAGGTTTGTAATCATGTGTAAATGTGGGCATCATTAAGCTGTAAGCAAAAAATACTATGTCGGTGCTCTTTCATCTGTTATTCATCATTAACACATTTTGTAGTTTAGTCACATGATGTAATTGAAGGGAGACGATTTACAGGAACAAAATTTTTTAAAATGCTTATGACAGGGCTCATACTGATCAGGGAAGTCATGGAAATTCAGGAAAATAAAAATCGGGACGGGAAGTCATGGGAATGTCAGGGAAATTAGATTCTGGTCAGGGGAAAACTCCAGAGATACAGCAAAAAGATGCAAATCGTGATTGAACACATGGAGCCTTGCTGCGCTTGAGCGGCGAGGTGCGCATTTTATTGCTGTCAGCTTGCCATCCTGGCTGGGCGGCATGGGGTAGCACCGACATGGCAGGTGGCTCGGGATCTGGCTGCTTGGTCTGCTCGTACGTTGTTTTGTTTTTGAATTTTGACTGGAATAGGTTACTTTCCTGGAATATATAAATTTTATTTCACAATATACCTTGCTGCATTTTTCCATAAAATCTCTATATACTAGACTATAGACTGCTTTGCCAATGATATTAAGTCACGGGAATTTCAAACATTAGGACTGGAAATCAGGGAAAAGTCAGGGAAATTGAAAATGGTATGAACCCTGTATGAGGTATTGGTCACAAGGTACCAATATGAAATCTAGTCACAGCCTAGTGATATCGTGCAAAAGCGTTTAAAATGGAATTTCTTATATCCCTTTGTACTTTTTATTTTTGTCACTCCAATATGAAATTCAATACTGCGAATCATACACATCATCCTTCTCACAATATGTCCTCTTCTCTAACATTCCTCTTATTTGTTATTCTATCACAATGAAAATTCATCCAAAATCTTGAAAACATGCTAACAAACAATAGAAAAACAAAATGAAATTCACCATTTGACAAATAAATACATAAAAAATATCTAAAATAACCTACCTGATTCACTTTCATGATTCAATTCTTGTGACTTGGATCATGCCAATGACTCATTCTTTTCAGCGGTTCAAAATGAACCACCAAGAACCATGAACCACCGGAACCATGCACATGGTTCCTGTGGTTCATGGTTCTTTGGGGTTCATTTTGAACCATGAGGGAATCTGAGATTTGCAGATGCACATGGTTCCTGCGGTTCATGGTTCTTGGTGGTTTATTTGAACCTATGTAAAAGAATGAGTAATTGGCAGATGATACCACTAATGATGGAATGTTATGGAGAAAATGGAGACCGTGTTTGAATTTTTCTAGTAATGCACTTGAAATTGGGACTTTAAAAACATAGAAATATGTTGTACGCAATTATATGCTAACTGCTCTAGAGAAATAAAACATTTTAAACTGACCTTAATTTTCAATTCTCATGATTCTTATTATATGCTAATTGCTCTAGAGAAATAAAACATATTAAACTAACCTTAATTTTCAATTCTCATGATCCTTGTACAGAAAAATGTTCCAACCAAAGGTGAAACTTGTTAACTGCCAAAATTTCTTTATTAGCCTGTATGTTTGCTCGACAAAACCATTTACGAACAAATTTTGTTTAGGTTAAGAGCTTGTCAAAAAGATTCCTTGGGTTTAGTTAACTAAGTTGCACAAACGTGGTTTTCATTATGTAATAATGGTGAATATTATTGAATTAATGCCAATAAAGCACAGAGAATTTTCTGTTTGCACCTATGAACTAAATACTTGATAACAATATTAGCTAAAAAGATAATAGATTAAAAGTTTTTCACAGTTCTCCTAACTTACATTCTTAATATCATCATTTTGGATTAGTGCCATAGCACAATTTCCATGGTATAACTGGTATAAGCAGTTTAGTTCAAATTTGTGCTGTTTACCATCAATCTTGATCACTCTTGAATCTTGTGATTCTAACCAATACGAGAATGATGTGCAAAATTACCTCAGCCGTCGATGCACCCTTGCAACTACTACCTACTATGAGCATGATTCAAATTGTTCTCCACTGCTCTTGTTCATGAAAAATCTAAAGATTTTTTCACTCAAATCACTCATATGGTTCTTTATGAACCACTTGATTGAACAAAATGATTCAATTCATCTGGTTCCTACCAATGATTCATATTGAACGATGGTTGGTTGGTTATTTAGGGGGGGCAACCACCATCTGAGGTCATTTTCTCCATATAGGATAGGTGTATAATTGGGTAATGGTAGGAGTTTTTGGGGAGTGGAGGAAGGATGGAGAGAAACCCGGCATTGACGTTAGCCTTCTCTTAACGAAAGGTGCCAAGGGGACCACAGCTTAACGTCCCATCCAATGGACAGAGTACTGAACTTGAAATGCCCCCCACTAGGCATTCAAGTGGGGACCGGTTTTCCACTGAAAAATTCACCACTGCTGGAATTCAAACCCGGGCCCTCGGGATGGGAGGCCAGTACTCTAGCCACCACACCAACCCGATCCCCCATATTGAATGATGCACTCATGAATGACATTCCTCTAGATAATTGGTTATCATGAATCATCCAGTCATAGACATTCGTCAGTGGTGAAGTGTGGTAACTGATTCATAAGAGGAAAAAAAGAAGAATAGTCAAGAAATAGAATCTAACCGGGGATCGGGTTGGTGAGGTGGCTAGAGTACTGGCCTCCCACCCCGAGGGCCCGGGTTCGATTCCCGGCAGTGGCAGATTTTTCAGTGGAAAACCGGTCCCCATTTGAGTGCCTAGTGGAGGGCATTTCAAGTACAGTACTCCGTCCGTCGGATGGGACGTTAAGCCGTGGTCCCTTTGGCGTCTTTCGTTAAGAGTAGGCTAATGCCGACGCCGGGTTTCTCTCCACCCTTCCTCCGTTCCCTAAAAACTCCTACTGTTACCCAATTACCCACCTATCCTATATGGCGCAAATGACCTCAGCTGTCGGTCGCCTCCCCTAAATAACCAACCAACCTAGAATCTAACCAGCCTGCAAAATGTGTTTATCACACACACATCTCACAAAAAAGTATTCTTTAAACATGTAACCATAGTGTTACGTAAATGTTAGTCTGTTGCATAATCAAAGTATCACTGAAGCATAAGAAAGTGGTCCAATGGCTTCAAATCATTTCATGCAAGTCTCTCACTATTCACTATAATCATCTGAACTGCCTCATTCAGAATAATTTCAAGCCAGTCTGAGGTAGTTCCATCAGTTGAGGCACTCACTTAATATTTTTCTATTAAATTCCTTGAACATAGTAATTTAATTTTTTGGCGAAACCTGTTTCCATTGAAAATCTGTCCACGACCTCATCTTTCATGGCTAAATATATCACAGTTAAATTTCACTACATAAGTATCTCCAGGTATCGCTGATGTGTATATATAGTATTGTAATACATGCCTTAAACTCTTTGCTAATCATGTTCTTTGATATTGCAGGGTAAGTGAGTTGAAGAATATTAAGGGTTGGCCAATAATAAATTCATTGAGTAGATTACAGAGAAATCTCATGTGTGCCTGTTACATGAAAAATAACTTTAGTAGAGAAATAAAAGGCATGAGGGATGTGGGGAATAGCTGAAAACAGAAGTTTTAAAAGTATCAGAGGAAACTGAAAGAAAAGATTCATGCAACATAAATGAAGCCTTTGATAGTTGAGGGAGACCAAAGATGGACGAAAGAAGAAAGTGAAAAGTGTAATTATGGGCTATGCAGGAAAACATTCAGAGACTTAAATGACAAGCTTAATTAATATATGCTTATTATCCCTTTTACTGCAAGTGGGCCGCTATATCAGCCCTCTATGGTTGAGCAAAAACTGCCATGGGCTGTTATATTGGCCAACTTTCATTGCATCATTACATATTTGTAATATAATATTTACTTCAAATCAGGGACAGCATGAATGATTTTTTCGTCCTTATTAAAACCTGAAATATGTCATCAACATAAGATAAACATAGGCCTGGTGGAAAAACTGAGAAGTTTCATACAAATCATATGCCGGAAAAACACTAAATTTTGTCGGCATTAAATGTTTCTTATGAAATGTTTTCAAAGCATTGGCAATGTTAACTTAATAGAGTGTGAATTAAGTATATCAGCATCATAGAGTTATCAAGTCTCAAGCTTGTTATAACCTTTGTATTTTACAGAGTTCAATACAATTAACTGCATTGAATATATAATTATGGAAAACCACAGTTATGCTTGCACAATGTTTGTTCCATATTTTTTTACATAAGTCTGTCCTTCAGCTTGATACTTTTAGAGTTTTTCTTAGTGATAATAACAGCCAGAGGTAGATTTTTTAATATTTAATGGAGTTAAGGTAATAACTGACTTGCAGTGGTACTATCTCAGAATTTCTTTCTTATAAATTGATGGGATATCGTCTTGTAAATTTAATTAACTATTCTATGGAATTAAAATGTGGACAAATTTTTTTTTAATGTTACTCAACCTCTTACATGTTTTATTTCATCTGTTTGTTTATAAAGGGGTTCTGATTGCTGGTGATCAAAGTGGAATTATCAGGTTATTCAATTTACAATTAAATCCCACGAATGCTGAGGAAGTGGAAGTGGTTAATGATGTGGACATTTGGCCTGATCCTGATAATATTCCTGTCAAAGCACTGAACTGCCTTGGTGATGGACCTAATATAAGTGATAAATGGATTTCTGCAGTGAAAGGAAATTTTTTTGTCATCATGTCCCTCCATGATGATGGAACAACGACTGAAAGAGCTTCTCTTCACGTGGGAAAATTTAGTATCACAGGTAAAATTTTGCGTTTTAACTACAGCATTATGGAAGCAAAAAAATTAGAAAATCAAAAATTGGTTTCATTCTTGAATATCTTGAGTTCAGTAATGGAGAATAGTTATTATATAATTGAGTTTAGCTCTTTTACAAATAATATACACCCAGTTAAAATATTTTTAACTACCTTGAGGAAAATAAAATTTTATAAATGTGTTTAGTTGTTAATACCCTAAGAAAATTTTAGCTAAATTCTTCTTGAGATCATGATGTATTATGAAACAATTATTAATGAGAAAGCCAATAATTTGTTTATGCATGTGTTATAACAACATTTTTATAGTATTTAAGACGTGCACATGTGAAGCTTAACACTTTTACTGTGGTTGAAGTAAATTAACAGCCTTTCATTTCTTCCGAGAAATACTGAGGAGGGGAATTGACGACTCCTCTATTCACCTATTTGTTTTAAAATAGATCACTCTGGCATGACTCTCAAAGCTTTCTGGGTTCTTCTAATTTAATAAATATTTGAAAAATCATGTGGAGCATGTCTCAGGTTTTTCAGCCATGTCAATGGAACTAGCAGCTCTATGTTGTGCACTTGGTATACTGCCTTACTTCATGTCACTTCATTCGTAGAAAATTTACAGTACCTAATATTTATGTTTAATGTTTCATGAGGAATAAGAATTAGTTATTCCCATATTGCTAAGCATTGTATGTATTAACTCCTTTTAAATTGAGATGATCCACAGAATAAATATAGTAAAAAACTTTCCATTTCCTGAATGTACTGAATGGAAAGCAAAGAAAATGTTTTAAAAAATCCAGGAACCTTTTATTTATTAAATTGCGACATTTTAATCAAAAGAAGAATGACCCCAGACAGCACAGCTGCTGGTATACAATATATAAATCTCTTGTACAGTTATAAATTGTATAGCTTTTGTAAAAACTTTTGTAGTGCAGTATCTGTTAGGGATATTCTAGTATTCGAAAATTCGAGTCGAGTAGTTGGTACTCGACTCGAGTACTTCGAGTATTTTTACGAAAGTTGAGTCAAGTAGTTTTTGTCAACGGAGCCGCCAAGGCCAATAGGTTCAGAAATCTTCCGATAGGAAGCGCTCTCATCAAAATCGTGTAAAGCTCTGGTTACACAATAGATTGACATATACGAACATGTATGTACGTTCATTTACATGGAATTATTTCACGGAATATTAACGTGAATGGTTTCATGTACATTTGCGTGAACGGATTCGTGTACGTTTGCGTGAAGGAATGGATGATTCAGTGGTTACACATGCATGAAACCGCATATGTACCGTATTCCTCCGAATATAGGTAGCTCCCCCTTTTTGGCTGAAATCTTCGCGGAAAAAGTCTGGGGGGGACTATATTCGAGCTCAAGGCACCTAATGTCCGTTGTAAAATTCCATCCCCTGATTTTCAAGGTCAATATCTTAAAAATGGGTAGTTCAATTTTAAAATAAAGTATATCGTACTAAAGCTTGTTTATTTATGCATTTCCTATGCTCAAAAATATATTTCAAAGTTGTTATATTAATTAATTTTTCAACCGAGACGGATAAAAACGCCGGATATTTTTCAAGTTCCGGGAAGCAAGTTTAACTTTGACGCCCACTTGAAGATACACATGGAAAGCCACTTCTATTTCTTCGCATTAGATATGGAACATATATTTATCTTAGGCTAAACAAAGTTTAAAATAGATTACTGAGTTACCAATAACGTCACGACAAATTTTTAAAACATGCACTATCTCAGCTTGCGGAAATCGGAAATTTAGTTCGTTTTGACAGCATTCTTTGTGTTTGAAAATTAAGCACGTGAAATGAATGATCAAATTGGGAGAATTAGATATGCTTTCAACATGTATATATTTATTTCGGAAATGAAGTTCCACGAGACAGAACTTGTGGCCAGGAAAGATAAGCTGCTCAAGGTTGCCAAGTTATATGCTACCGTAGGTACAGCGTGCACCAAACACCACGCGAGAAAATTTCTCTAGTATGCACAGGAAAAATATCCTTGCCTATGGTTGAATAACAGTTTATGAGTTTCAGTATTCACCAAAATATAATCAGTGATTAGTGGGATAGCTTTTATCCCCGCATTTCTCGGCTTCTCGACGAAAGAAAATTGCATATTAATTATTCTCAACTCCGTCTCCAAAAACTTAACACGAGGAGGCATAGTGATGGTATGCTTCTAAACATACCGACAGTTCTTAAACTGACACTGACTTGCATTCTTAAAGACGATACTTCTTACCACTATTGTCGAGTCTTCATTACTCATTCACAGCGATAGGCGAGCTGCTTGCAGCAGAAGATTCCACATGCACCCTACCTTTCTCTTTCAGGCATGCTCTGGGCAGTTGAGCGAGCTTTTATAGCCTAAAATAAATATATATCGATATCAAATAACCAACGAATTCTACTGAGATTTCATAAGTGGATTCATATTAATGATTCGAGAGCAAAAGAAAGGTCCAAATGGTGATTTCCGGGACGGAAGCGTGCGGGACGGATATTATGCAGTCTGACAAATTCATCAATCAACAAAAAAATTGATGAACGTAATAGTATGAAACTTCGTATGACTATTAACAAAGCCCTTAGCTACAATATGTGAAAAGGAAAGTTTGATATCTCGACCTCTGTTGTTCTTACGATGCCCCAATTCGATGGATCCGGTACCAAAAAAAAATCGCTAAAAATATGTTCTTAAACATGTTCTTCAGTAAAATAAATTGTAAAAATATTTTAATACCATCACTAAGCATATAAATAAACAAGCTTTAATTTTATATACTTTAATTTAAAATCGCATTAGCCATCTTAGAGATATTGGTCTTCAAACTAGCGGGTGCCAGAAATTTTGTGACGGATGGTATATAGACATCCTAGGCGTTACGGTTGATATAGGTATTGCCTAAATCTTATAAGTTTTACTATTCCATTTTTTATTTCCTATTTAGGATTATTAATTAGATACATCATTAGTTGCCAAGTTCCTAGTCACATCTTATCTATAATATATATTTTTTTCAAATATATTTCCTTAGAAATCGAAAACTTTAATCCACAGGACTCTATACCGATTGTACCGGTACCCGATTGTATTCATCCTCGAATGAAAATTCATTGTTCAATTATATTATAATACAGCATCAAAATATAAGGAATCTACAATTTGTAAAACCAATGTATTGCAATTGTATCACAGCAAATAATACAAATGTCTTCTGTGCGCACATGGTAAGTAGCATCTAAATGCCAAGAATATACAATTCATAAAACCAATGTATTACATTTGTGATACAAAAAATAATACAAAAATCTTGTGCATGCACATGGGAAGGTAAAAAAGGAAAAAGAGTGAAAATCAAAAACACAGTGAACCTATACACTACATTTTTCCCAGGCACTCAAAAACTGAGCAGTATGCTTAAAGAGCTCTCCCCAATTCTCATCTCACACCACCACAGATTACCTCCAAAAAGGGCCCTCTCTTTGCTATCGACACCCACCCAACCTCAGAAGCATCCTAAATCACAATCCTTCCCTCACTACCAGTCATCACATGGACCTCCAACCACCAACCGAGAAATTCGGAAGACCTAAATGTAAAACTTGTAACATCCTCCTCCTGATTACCAGTTTCTGCAGACCCAACACCTAAACCATCTACCCAATAAAAGCTTAAGGCACCTGCAGGTCCACTATCATTGTAAACCTCATACAATGTAAACACTGCCCTGCCTTCTACATAGGAGAATGTACAACCCCCCTATCCATCCGCATAAACAACCGCAGAGCATCATGCAAACCAAACTTAGACCTCAACAAATTTTCCTGTTCTAACTTATGCACAGACACAGCAAAAATTTCGACAATTACTTCACAGTCTCAATAACTCAGACTACCGCCCACAGCACCTAGCATAGAAGTACGTACAATAGAAATGTCAACAATCTGGATCTTGAGAGCATTCACCCTCCCCCAGACTTAATATTATTCATTAACCATAATCATTAACATCATTTCCCTTCCTTCTAATCCTCACCCCATGCTTCCCTCTCCTGAGCTTTTCCCCCAACCCTCAAGGACCCATCCCATACTCCCGTGGTGGGCGATAAGATAGTGGATACAGACGATTACCCTATCATCTCCTGCCCTTATCCCACTACTTCCCCATCCCCCTCCTCACTGCCCCTGCAACTGCATCTCCTAGGTGCGCTTACTGGACAGTCTCATCTCAGCGGCCTAGAAGACAGGTTGCAAAAAACCTGAAAATTAGCCAAAGTAAGTGTGTTATTCATCGTTGGGTGGATGAAGATGATAGTAATGCTTTATTATTCTATCAGAGGATGTATCTATATGAAAAGTTTTGTGTTCTTATATCTTGGAGGTTTGAACTTTAAAGTTTTGGGAAATGCTGTGGAGGAAAATAGGAATTTTTGTTTTCCACTGGTGGAGACACCTGAAATGAGTTGTTTGGCTCCTACTCAGTTCATATTACATTCCAGTAATGAATATAGTGATGCATCAGAAATGTGAAACTTAATTGTTGAAGAATATTTACATTGTCAACTCTCCTTCACCTTGTCCATAGAATTTGAATTAATTGTACTGTCCACACTTAAATTACATGTTGATGTTGTTAGAGAAGGTGGCCAACAACTTACTGTCGCTGTCAAGGTAGTATAGACCTGGGCTTTGACGCATTCTTTAGTAACATTGGGCGCGTTTGATATAATGTATTAAACATGGTTGAAAAGAGAATTTATTTGTCTTTAAAATGATGAATTGATTGGGCTGATATCAACTCCCTTCATGATGTGAGTTGTCATAAATTAGAACAAAACACGGTAAAAATATCCGATTTCAAGACTTGGTCATGTTTACAACAGTGTGGAACAGTGACAGAGCATCACAAGAAAGCTAAACTTTTATCAAAATTAAAATATAAATGTAGTCCTAAAGCATTCTAGGCATTTTCAAGACTCTTTTAAGAGAGGAAATAGCATTCTTCAATTCCCAGGAAGGACTACAAAATTACTGAGAACTCTAGGGTGGGTGAATTCACTTTAAAAGCAATGTGTATTTTGTGTAACTTGTGTTTACTGACTAGAGTAGTTGACTGAGTCATAAAGATCTGGTCGAGGGTAGATTTAAAGATGTTTGTAGGGACTTATTTAGTTTTTTGGGTTGCAGAGCTTCAAATGGAAATGCCTGGCAATCAATGTGTATTGAGGTTAAATTTGGAGCTACTTTACTGAAGAATTAGTGTAGAAAGAGGTCAAATTCAAGTGTTCTTCGGCCAAAACTATCAAAGAACAAGAAGATGTTCGAACGTTAGCCTCATAGGTGTAAGTCGCTCGCCATGGCTATATCATTCTCTTTTACATTTTCATAGTTAGCTTCGCTGTGTTTAATGTTAGCAATATTAATTATTACCTTTTTTATTTTTATTAGTAATAAAAACACTAACCTAAATTATAATTAAAACTTTCAACATTAAGAAATAAGAATAAAAGGTCATGACACAAACCCTTGAGCCTACTTTAGGTTTTTGTTAAAAAAACCTACATTTTTAGCCTCTCTGGATCATGTTTCCTTCTGTGCTTATAATGTTTCTCATTTTTGTAGAGAAACTCTCATGTTTTGTATTTTTTTAAGATTTTTAATATATACAGAAAAACAGCAACAATTGCATTTCCAAAAATCAAGTAAATTATTAGTAGAGAAAATCAACTTCCCATCATCTGTGTGGATAATATTTTCCTGGATCTAGATTTATGGATGTCATAGCTATATCTTATTACTTCTAATATGAAGTTCACTTTCATTCTCACATACTCATCAAACAATACATTTTTTAAACCTGTACAACTATTCT
This sequence comes from Platycnemis pennipes, assembly GCA_933228895.1. Classification (NCBI taxonomy): domain Eukaryota; kingdom Metazoa; phylum Arthropoda; class Insecta; order Odonata; family Platycnemididae; genus Platycnemis; species Platycnemis pennipes. The sequence goes on from OW121851.1 coordinate 86,178,307, forward strand.
TCAAAGTGTAGTTAAAAGAAACATTTTAAGTTCATTTTCATTAATATATGAATTATTTTCCTAAATATAAGATCCTAGTGATGCCATACTGTATCACCCTCTATCCAGGAAGGTATAAATGTAATATTACAAAAAAGACTTCTGAGCATGTCACATGCCAAGAATAATATAATATAGAATATTAAATAATAAACAAAATCAAAAACCTAACATTAATTCAGTGCTCAATCGGTTTACATTAACTTATGTTGCTGTTGTAAATCAAACCCTTGAATGCTTTCAATTTCTTTTTTTTTTGAAACACAAAAAAAAGTTTAATGCAGTCAGGATATTCCATTTACAGAATATCTGAGGATTCAATTTTTAAGATAAAAAAATTATTATAGAATATTCCAAACTGCTAAACTAGTAATTTTGCATTGTCTTATTAATAATAACCCTTAAAATGGAATTTGTGAGTTTTATACTCATAATGAGAGGTTGTGTAACTCGTATCATGAAATAAGATGAGCCTTTTTTCATGCTACAAGAAGTAAAATAAAGAAATGTGTCTTGGCTTTTTTCTCTTTTAGTCCGAGATTCCAAGAAAAAAGTAGAATGACATGCGGGGAGCCTGCATTCTCTGAACTGTGGTAAGCTGGAAATAGTAGAGTGGGGTAGTGGACTGTAGGTAATGAAGTTCGATTCTTATTGATGTTTAAAAGTTTTCTTCCAGCCATTGAATCAAAAATGTTATCAACCTTAATTCCAACCCTTGTATGTGAATACTGACTTTTTTGTACTTTTATCGCTTAAACTGGATTTACAAATGCGTCACTCAAAAATACATTGTAAAATTAACGTACTGATTCCATGGTTTTAATTCTGCAGTAAAATGTTTTTCCACTCACTTTCACTAATGTCAAATTTTTATTATCTTCATTTACTTTGTTGACTTATATACTGACATGAAATTTCTGATAATTATACTTTTTTTAACTGCTTGCTTGCCTTACTCTAGGAATACAGCATGATGGTATTACTAGGCAGTATTAAGGATTGAATGCTCGAATGGCAGAACACTAGCTCACGTTTTTAAAAACTTTATTTTTATAGGTTCATGCGAGCCTGGCGAATGTAGGTGACCCACGTGACATTCTGCTTAATTTTTTCCCCGCACATTCGGGCCTGTGGAGGAGAAAAAAAAAAGCGAAGACATTTATTTCTGTATTTTGCTCTAGTAGCACAGAAAAATTTTCATCTCATTTCATGACCCGAGTTATAAATCCTTTCTTTGTCAGAATCTGCCATACCTACATTCCATTCGTGGGGCGCTTCGATCACTAAGCCACAAAATTTAAAAATTTCCAATCCGGATACGATATTATAGTATTCGGATATGATTTCAGTAGTGAATGAAATGAAAGATCCATGGGTCTTTGGATCCAACCCAACCATCCCTAATTTTTGAGTGATATGTTCTTAAATCTAATTTAAACAATAAAAGTATGAAAAAGTGAGTATACAGATGTAAGGGTTTTAAATTGAATGATAAAGTTTTCAATGCAAAAACTGAAAGAAAATATTAAACTGAGATTGGGATAAAACTTCCTTTAGTACACTAGCTCTCGATGTCAGCCTGATCCCGATGAATGTAGGCTACCCGCGTGACATTCTACGTATTTTTTTAAAATTGCGATGTTAGTGTAATGGGGAAAAAACTCATATTTCTTTATTTTGCTTCTAGTTGCATGGGAAAATTTTCATCTAATTTCGTGATCTGTTTTACACAAACTCTCCTTGTCAATACCTAATACCGCGGGGGGATGCTTCAATCTGTAACCCGCGAAAGTTTAAAATCTATGATCCGGACCCGATTATACTCTTGTGTCTTTGGATCTGAATCCAGATCCGAGTAAAATTAAAGATCCACGGATCCTTGTACCTGACGGATCCGATCCGACCATCCCTAGTATTGACTTTAGGTGATCGATTCTCGATACCAACACCAATCCTCAAGAATCAAATAACATCTAATACCAAACATGTTTTGTTATTAAAATGGCATTTGTTATTAAACATGCTCATGCAAAAAAATATAAAACTCTTTGTGTTATCATACAGTTTTTATTTTCATAATGCCCTCATAGTAGGGTATCAGAAGTTTTTTCCCAAAGTAAATAGTATATTCAAGTTTTTGTTTTGTAAAATTGTATTTTTAGAGATCTTGGTACATTAAGTAATAATGTAAAGGATAACTAGGTAAAAAAAGTATATATGTCCCCCCTTGTTAAGTAGCCTCATTGCCATCGAGTTACGACTGGGCCCGGCTACAGTGGCGGTGTGCTCCTCGATCTGTGTAATTAATGCCCTAACGAGGCTAGCTCCGTGAGAAGCATTTTCTCCCTTGGGAAGCACTTATAAAAAACCCCCACATTCCCTGGTTTGTTGGGAAGAAGAGAACTCCATATTAGTTCACGTGTATTGTAATTCAATAGTGCAATCCATTTACCCGCATGCTCGCGGAAATGAGCCTTCTTTTATGTGTTGGCTGATTGGCTCTTAATTCATCATTTATGTTATCTGATCATTATCGTTTTTGCTCCATTTTTTTATTCATTAATTCATTAATCATCTCATACAAAGATATTCTCATAGAAATGATGAAAGAGATGATTAATGAATTAATGAAACAAAAAATGGAGCAAAAACGATCCCGGGGAAAAACGATAATGGGGAAAAAACTCCGTTTCGGAGGGGAATGGGGAATAAACGGAGTTTTTTCCCCATTACACTAACATCGCAATTTTAAAAAAATACGTAGAATGTCACGCGGGTAGCCTACATTCATCGGGATCAGGCTGACATCGAGAGCTAGTGTACTAAAGGAAGTTTTATCCCAATCTCAGTTTAATATTTTCTTTCAGTTTTTGCATTGAAAACTTTATCATTCAATTTAAAACCCTTACATCTGTATACTCACTTTTTCATACTTTTATTGTTTAAATTAGATTTAAGAACATATCACTCAAAAATTAGGGATGGTTGGGTTGGATCCAAAGACCCATGGATCTTTCATTTCATTCACTACTGAAATCATATCCGAATACTATAATATCGTATCCGGATTGGAAATTTTTAAATTTTGTGGCTTAGTGATCGAAGCGCCCCACGAATGGAATGTAGGTATGGCAGATTCTGACAAAGAAAGGATTTATAACTCGGGTCATGAAATGAGATGAAAATTTTTCTGTGCTACTAGAGCAAAATACAGAAATAAATGTCTTCGCTTTTTTTTTTCTCCTCCACAGGCCCGAATGTGCGGGGAAAAAATTAAGCAGAATGTCACGTGGGTCACCTACATTCGCCAGGCTCGCATGAACCTATAAAAATAAAGTTTTTAAAAACGTGAGCTAGTGTTCTGCCATTCGAGCATTCAATCCTTAATACTGCCTAGTAATACCATCATGCTGTATTCCTAGAGTAAGGCAAGCAAGCAGTTAAAAAAAGTATAATTATCAGAAATTTCATGTCAGTATATAAGTCAACAAAGTAAATGAAGATAATAAAAATTTGACATTAGTGAAAGTGAGTGGAAAAACATTTTACTGCAGAATTAAAACCATGGAATCAGTACGTTAATTTTACAATGTATTTTTGAGTGACGCATTTGTAAATCCAGTTTAAGCGATAAAAGTACAAAAAAGTCAGTATTCACATACAAGGGTTGGAATTAAGGTTGATAACATTTTTGATTCAATGGCTGGAAGAAAACTTTTAAACATCAATAAGAATCGAACTTCATTACCTACAGTCCACTACCCAACTCTACTATTTCCAGCTTACCACAGTTCAGAGAATGCAGGCTCCCCGCATGTCATTCTACTTTTTTCTTGGAATCTCGGACTAAAAGAGAAAAAAGCCAAGACACATTTCTTTATTTTACTTCTTGTAGCATGAAAAAAGGCTCATCTTATTTCATGATACGAGTTACACAAGTGCAAATTATAAGTGCTTCCCAAGGGAGAAAATGCTTCTCACGGAGCTACCCACGTTAGGGCATTAATTACACAGATCGAGGAGCACACCGCCACTGTAGCCGGGCCCAATCGTAACTCGATGGCAATGAGGCTACTTAACAAGGGGGGAGATTTGGTCGGACAGCAATCTTACGTGACCGAAAATTACGGGGCTGGACTCTGGCTCGGGACCCTGGATAACTCGACTCGACTCCCGCTGTATCCGCCAGGCCTTGACACGCCACCCGTAGGGCAGAGCAGAATCCTAAAGTTTTCATAATTTTCATAAGCCAGTACTCCACTACAACAATGCAGCCTCATGCTACCTGTCAGTCCTTAGCATGAAACTCATTCTAATGTCTTTGATGTTGTGTTTTCTTCAAAATTTGATTCCATGCTGAATCATAAAAGACTTCTTGGTTAGCATCACTGTTGTGAGGAGGACCGATGGTCGACCATCACAAGTAGGGTTGGACCTCATGAGACTGATAATCTGAGGTCTCTGCTCGAGTCCCAACCTCATAAATGACCGGATCCTTATGGTGGGAGTCCCACCCGTAGAGGTTGACCATTTTCTTGAACTCCTGGTTATAAAGGTGCACATTTCGTACATTGTAAATTACTTTGTAAGGAACTGAATGTCATTGAAGCTTGGTGTTATATGCCTTACAAATAACCCTTAAGAATGAGAATTATGATGCATTTGGGAAAAAGAACAGTACACTGGGGTGACAGTACCCACGTAGCACAAACACATATCAGAGACGTCTCTGAGACATCTCAAATATCTCAGAGTATGTCTCAGAGACATATCGTGATGTCTCTGAGCTCTGTTTGAGACGTATCTGAGACATTACTATGTCCTCCTGGGCTAGTCTCAGATGCATCCCATGCGACATCTCTGAGATGTATCCAAATCCACCAACATCTCAGAGACGTCTCAGATACATCTCAAATATCAAAGAAGGCTATTCGGGTATTCCACCGGGTCAGGGGCTCCATTGGTGCCGACGTTTCGATGGACGACTTAGCCATTGAAACGTCAGCACCAATGGAGCCCCTGACCCGATGGAATACCCGAATAGCCTTAAGGCTATTGTTAAGACCATGTTCCTAGCGAAACAAATTGGTTAGGTATCACAAAAAAATCACTACTTGCATGAGTACACCTATAGTTTCAAAATTTAAAAAGAAAATGATAATATCAGATTTTCCCACTTTTGTAAACGCGAAAGATATAATTCTGAACAATACATACTTGACCTACGTGCCCTATTACCTTATCCTAAACGACCTAACGAAATGCAAATCACAATGGCTATCTAGCGCTTCTTCACTAACAAATGACTGTTGGGAGGCCGTATATATACAGCTGCTGGCTTGCATGAATTCGTTAGTGATAACTAGAGATGGGTAAATTACGGTAATTTTCAATTGAGGTAAATTACCGTGGTAAATTATGGTAATTTTCGAAAATTACCTTAATTTTCCGGTAATTTTAAGTTTTGAGCTGCAAATCCTTATCAGAGGACTCCAAACGAAATCAAATAGCATAGAGATATAAATGCCGACGTTTATATCAAACATATCACGACGTTAATCAATAATAACTCATTAAAAAATTAAAACAAAGTTGGCAGCAACATGCAATTTGCCTCTCTTTTGTCACACTATGAGAAATTTTCGTTCAATGCGCAATGTGCATTTGTTATTTTAGTCTGAATTAATTGTTATTAGTCATGGAAACAATGTAAAAAAATCGTTTTAGCTTCTTAATTTATAATATTACCAATTCCAATGGTTTCTTCATGAGGATGAAATTTTCTGAAAAAGAACTTTTCTGAAAATTACCGTTTATTACGGTAATTTTCAGGGGTGTTGGTAATTTACGAAAAATACCACGGTAATTTACGAAAATCACCGCAGTAATTTACCAAGTTGCCCATCTCTAGTGATAACTAACTTTACAACATATGGACACGGGTATTTGAATCATTAAAACATTTCCCCAATGACCACTTTGTGGCTAAAAGTAAGCATGACCGTTATGAATATGCTTAACTGATATTCTTTCAACTCCAGGAGAGATAAATAAGAGTTTCCTCAGTAACATGGCAATCGCCATCTTCATCGGATGGGCTGCGGGATCCTTGGTTGAAACCCTGACGTCAATACCACTGTTTTCTGTACTCAATCAATCTGTATTCACAATTAATATGTATTCACGACTTTACAACCTTGTTCTTCTTTGTCAGTTAATTTATTGTTACGTGCTTAAGTTGATTTCGTGCTAATTTTTCCTATTAACTCGCTCTTCTTCAATTTAGCTCGAATTGTTTTTCTCCTACGGGAAATAAGCCGAGAGGGAAATAAGGAGAGGGAGGGGCAATTAAACTACAAATTAACCATTACAGAATAAATAGTCACACATGGGGAAAACAAAGTATATTTGGGATGGTGAGAGAGGGGGGGGAAACAAAGGATGTTTGGGATGGTGGGAGAGGATGAAGACGCGTCGTTATACTAGGTACATGGCGTATACTATGTAATGTTGAGAGTGATCGCTTTGAGCATCGTAGGCCATGAGTTCAAGCGCACATCACTGTTGTTTTTCTGCTTTAATTCTTCTAAGATTTTATTTTAATTTTATCCAAAGTTTGGTAATGTCTCATTCAGTTACATCTCAGAGAGGTCTCATTCTGTTACGTCTCAGAGAGGTCACACCGAGACCAAAAGAGCATTGTCTCAAAATGATGTATCAGAGATGTCTCAGAGACATTTGTGATATTTGAGACATTGAAGACGTGTATGAGTCATCTCTGAGATATGTTGTGCTATGTGGGTAGAGTACCTCTAAATAAAAATTGTAAGGTTGTTATTTGTGCACTCAGTGGTTGAATGCAGCAATTTCAGCTATAGGGCTACCAAATAGCTACAGGGAATTTTTTTCTTTATTCAAGAATCCATAAATTTCATCACACAATGCCAATCAAAAAAACCCTTAACCTTTTCCACTCCGGTGCTGAGTGATACTCGACACAGTATAGCTCACTACCAACTCGCTTGTTGAGTGTCACTTGACACACTTAATCCAGGGGCATTTAAAATTAAATTCCGAGTGGACTACTGGTATAGAGGGTGAAAAAATCTGAGTGCAAAGGGTTAATCGTCTTTTTTCCCTCAATACGATAAACATGATACATAATATTGTGCTAAGTAAAAAACTTTTTAAATGCATATTTAACTTTAAATGGTCAACCTCTGCAGGGGTAACCCCAAGGTGAAGGTTCAATTGTTTATGAGGTTGAGACTCCAACAAAGACCTAGGATTAGAAGTCGTCTACCTACCTACGATTAGTCATCCTTTAGTGCTGCAAATGAGAGAGACACTTAATTGATTTCTTTGTTAGGAAAATGGATGTGTTGATATTTTCACTTAATTAAAAAGTGCACATTGTCACTTTACTTCCTCAGTAATTAGAAGAGTTAAGGTTCCAGTGTTAAGTAACCTCTGTTGTATACCATTATCACTCATAAATGAGTTTGCTGTGAAAAATGCTGAATATAGCTAATATTAAGATAACATTCCAGCTAAAATCATTTTGTGTTACCAAGTGTTTTAAGGGAAGGGATAGTTTATAAATGTGTGAATTCCACTCCATATGGAAGAAGGGTGGAGGGAAAAGTTGAGTTTTAAGGCATGATGAAGGTCTGGATTATGGGACATTGTTTCTTGCTTACTGTTGATTTGGCAGGTGGTAAAGGGGAGAGGGCCATGGCAGGGAGAATGGGAAGTAAAAACTTGTTCATTCATCAGCAGTGTGTTGTTGTTCGATTGCTGAATAATTTTCCAAGTTTCCAGTACCTTTTCCTTTCTTCAGCTATTATCCTACAGGTGTAGGAAGTCAGGTGCAAAGCTACTACAGTGACTTTTCCAGTAGATGTTCGATGAACATGAATGATGTTTGCGTTGTTTGCAGCAGTTTTGTACGCTCCTTAACAATGTTTTGCACCTATGTCTCTCACCAATGTATTAGGCAGGATGTGGCAAGAATACAATTATGAACATTATCCAGCCCTTTAAACCCCTTCCCCATTTCTTACCCCTCTCCTTCCACCCCTTCTTCCGTATTTTTATCTTTGAGGGGAATTCACAAGGTTTTTATTTTTTTCCCTTCCACTATGGATAAATTCCACATTGTGACACTTGAGACCGTTCAGTTCGATAAGTGCTTTGTTATTTCTACAATGATTTTTTTTAAGGTTGTGAAATTCTGGATAATACTTCAGTTGTTCTAGCTTCACAAAATGGAAGCATGACTAAAGTCAATGTGACAAAAGCAGAAAATGGTGAAATTAATTTCAATGTCACGGATTTGACAAGCAACATAGATGTATCTGATAAGCTTTGTCATGGATTAGGAGCTTCACGTAACCAAATGATTTGGATAATGGCTAACAGGTATATAAGCTACATTTATCTCTTAACTTTTTAATAGGATTTCATTGTTTCACACTGAATGCTAATGCACATGGCCTAATTATGTTGACTAAATGACTTTTCAATGTGTAATTTTCAGCATTTACAAACCTTTTGATCACCTGGTCCTGAGAGATCCTACAACAGCTGTCCTTTTCACAATGGGATTCATTTCTGATCCATTGACTGTTCTAGAGAAAAATCCATCATTGTCCTTGACGGGTTATTGGGATTGTTTTGAAACTTTTAGGTGAGAGTTCATAATGTGTAAATTTTATGCTTGCTGGGTAAGTTATATGGATGAAAAATATATGTTTTTTTTTGTTATATTCACAGAATACTTGTTGCCAGAGGTAGATATTCAAAAAATGAGGTTTGCACGAACAATCTGTTTAGTCAAAGCACGTATCAGCTGTGTTGTAACCTTTGGATGTACCAGATAATTTCAAGATATCATTGTCAGGGAAATGAGCTGTCTGATGAAATGGTAACCATTGTGCATATATATTATTTCTGTTGACTTTATCGCTTTTTCTCAATTAATACCAAGCCTATAGCAATGAATAAAGTCAGCAGATAGGATTGTAGTCAACTTCTGATATACCCCTAAGAGCACACAGTTTGCAGTATACCTCATGTAAACCCTATTTTAATGTCTTCATCTTGGGCCCAATTCTTGAAATCGTATGATAATTATCATAAGCGAAAATTGTTGAATGGCAAATGTTGCATGCTAAAAATCTTTTACATTCTTGTGTGGTGTGCGATAATGCACTTCGAAAATATCACATGTGATACAGTTTTGACGTTGCCAAGTATTAATTCAAGGTCATTGGCTAACAGAAGGATTGGTGGACCAATAACGCCAATAATCTTTAAGGAACAGAGGAAGGAATTTGAAGTATCCTCTAGGGTGAATTTCTTACGGATTTCTCACAAAAATGGGCTCAGAAAGGTTTGTTGGTTGTATGAAAATACAGGGCTGCTATCATAATAAATCTTTATTATAGGGTAGAAACATTGAACTCACCAGCAGAACTTTCATTGATTTTCTTTATATTTAAATATATACATTCTGAATTTTGAGGGTCATTCACAGCAGGGGGAAAATTGCAACATGGGATCAACCAATGCACCCATATGCTTCTGGCATTTGATATTTAGTCTAAAATCTGTAATTTATGCCTTGCTACATTCATTTATAAAGGTAATTGTAAAGGATAAATATTTTACATTAACTTGAAGAAGGTACTACTCTTACTTTACTTTAAAAATCAAAATTTACATGAATTACTGTAGAAATAAATGAGAAAAATCTGGTGCATTGGAATTTTCTGTTGGTCTTTTGGTTAGGTACTTCATAAAAAAACCCTTCAAACTCTAGAAGCACCCAATATTTTGGTCAACTGTAAGTCATTATTTTTTGGAGGGGAGGCCAGGTTTATTGGTAAGTTATATTTGCTTAGGTGTCATCTTGAATAAGTTTTTTATCAGAAGTAGATTGAATGATAACTTTAATAATAGTAGGTAATCAATTTTTTTTTGCTGAAAACTTATGTGATCTATAAAGGTATATTTTTATAGTTTGAAAAATCAATAATTAAAATCATTCTAATCCAAGTTAAAATATATTTATCATGTATGCCCAATAAATTCTTTTCTTTCCAGAGTAAGAACATAGGAAGGTTGGAACATACAATAGCAGCTCATCATGCATTTAAGGCACTCCAGAAACTTTCTTCTAGTGACTTGAAATGCCTATCTGAATCACAATTACTAAGCTTCAGCCTTTTATACAAGTGGATGAAAAATTTTGTCTCTTGTTGTGACGAAGATACTGAGCACATAAAATCATTGTTAGAAACCATTTCCATTAAAGAAGATTTTTCATTGCTGCCAATGAAGGAAACTTGTGACTTCTGTGGAGAAAATATCCTTTTAAACATAATTTTTATCTCTTGTATACACCTGAGTTGATTGGTCATTTATACATTCTTGAAATACTCATGGCAAAACAAATATGAATTTTTATCATGAAGGCATATATTAAAAACAAAACATGGTAAATATGGAAAAAAAATTAACTGGGGGTTTTGGGTGCTATGAAAAGTAGGAAAATTTTATTGCCAAACACTTGAACACAATTTGTTGAGGGAAATGAAGTGATTTCAATTATAAACCAATCGTGCTAACTTCTATTCATCCATGACCATCATCATTCATTTATTTTATCATGACTTGAATTTAAGTGTTAGATGGTTTTGATGATAGTTCCAACTCCATTTATCATAAGTATTTAAGTTAATGGCAATGCTTATGTGGACATGTAAGATTTTCTCAATTCACCAGTTTTGAGGATTATTTTATTTTGACCTTTATTATGATTGAAATATGTTGAATAGTTGCTCCTTAAAAGCCTCTATAATTTCCACAGAGTTAGATGACGTCTTGGTAGCTTAAATGGTAGAGCACCTGGTCAGAAATAGGGGGTCTAGATTCGAGTCCCGGTCAAGGCAAATGATTTTCCTTGACCGGCAAATGAGTTGCCACTTATTCCAAATGCTGAGAGTTTTCCTAGCATTGGGCGTATTTATACACATCTCTCTTGGTGACGCAAGAATACTCCCCACTGAATTTCACTATTTCTTGATGACAATCTTATATTCCCCTCAATGAAAACAACAATGCAACCACAGACAGTGAAACTTCTATTAAGCGACCACCAACATTTCCTCTGAAAAATGGTTTTTAAGAGTGTAGGTCATTCAACATCGGGTTCAAGGGGTTGTCGTTTGGGCATGGGTGCCTGGATAGATTGTTTCTGGCAGTATAATTACAAGTGAGCCTTTACATGATAAAAAGAAAGGGAAAAACAGAACTCACCATTCACTTAAAGCTACACAAGTCATGTTTGCTTCATTATTATTTGTTAATTTCTGGGAAATTTTATATGCATAGCGATTAAATTAATATTAAACATTGTCTCACCACACAGTTATATTATACAGGAATCTTAGTATGAAATACAATCTGCTATACAGATGGATACATGATATTTGTGAATATGCGATCATCATCATCATGGATTGGTTTGATGCAGCCCTCCACTCGATTTTTCTATCGGCCAACCTCTTCACATTGATGTAGCTCATCTCTTTTACATCCTTCAAAACTTGCTCCATATACCTCAAACGAGGCCTGCCTTTCCCATTCTTCCTGTTCACTTTTCCCTCGACGATTGTCTTCATCAGGCAATCATGTCTTAAGATATGGCCTCTTAAGTTGTCCCATCTTCTTTTTAAGGTTTTCAGTAGACATCTCTTTTCTCCCACTCTTCATAAGATTTCTTCGTTAGTCACTCGATCGATCCATTTTATCTTCATCATTCTTTGGTAGCACCACATTTCAAATGCTTCCAGTCTGGACTTTTCTGCTGCTGTTATTTTCCATGATTCACAGCCATATAGTAGAATGCTCCAGATGTATGTTCTAATGAAATGTTTCCTCACTTCCACGCTTGTATTTGCAGCTATAAGCAGAATCTTCTTCTGGTAAAATGCCCTTTTTGCTTGAGCAATTCTACTTGCAATTTTTCTTTTACTTCGTCCATCGCTGGTTACTCGGTTTTCCAGGTAAAAAACTCTTCCACCTCCTTGATTTTTTGTTTTCCTAGTTTAACATTGGTGCTCTCTTTCTTCTACTGCATACCAATACCTTGGTTTTCTTTTTATTGATCTTCAGATGATATCTGGTCACTGTTCTTTCCATATTTCCTAGTGTCTTCTTTAAATCTCCTTCTGTTTCTGCCATGACTGCTACGTCATCAGCGAATTGTAGCATGCTGATTTTCTCCCCGTGGATATTCACTCCCGTAGACTTTTCTTCGACTTCTTCAATGGCTTTCTCGATGTAGACATTGAATAATACAGGAGACAGTGCACAGCCTTGTCTCACTCCTTTCTTTATGCTTGCTTTTGTACTGCTGGGTCCTGATTCGATTATGGCCACCTGGTTTTTATACTAGCTGTGGAGGACTCTTCGGTCATTGTATGATACTCCAATTTCTTTCAGAACTTTTAGCATCATGTTCCAATCCACATTCTCAAATGCCTTTTCCAAATCTATAAATGCAACAAACGTCGGTAGATTCTTCTCCATTCTCTTCTCTATAAGTAGCCTGAGGGCCAAAATCACTTCTCTTGTGCCCTTGTTTCTTCTGAACCCGAATTGGTCCTCATCCAGGAACTCCTCAGCTTTTTGTTCTCTTCTTCTATAGATGATTCTCGTTAATATTTTCGAGGCATGTGTTGTCAGGATTATGATCCTAAATATTCACAGATCCTAGACCTCTTCTTTTTGACAATAGGGATGACGATGTTCTTCTCAAAGTCTGTGGGTAATTCTCCTGTAGAGTACATGTCACAGATGGTTTTATACAGCTGAGTTAATGTCTTCTCTCCGGCGTTTTTTATTAGTTTGGCAGGAATATCATCTATTCCCGAAGCCTTATTTATCCTCAGATCCCTTACAGCTGCCTCAAATTCTGATCTTAAGATGTGGGCTCCCAAATCATCCTTATTGACTTCATTTTCCTATTCGATTACTTCCGCTCTAAAAGAGCTTCCATTCTACACATCTTCCAATCATTCCTTCCTTTTCTTCACTTTATTCTCATGTTCATTTAAGAGTTCTCCATTCTTGTCCCTGATTCTGTTACATCTTTCAGCCTGTCCTTTAAGTGATTTCTCTCCATCATGTAGGCAACTTTCACAATCCTTTTGCGAGGTTGCTTTGTAGATCTTCGCATAGATCCTTCATCCACATTTCCCTTGCTTTCTCACTTTACGGTTTATTTCATTCCTGATTCTTTTGTAGCGAAGTTGCCTTATTCAGTTTCCACATTTTTATATTTTCTTCTCTCTTCAATCAATTATAAGACTTCTTCTGTAATCCATGGCTTCTCCTTGACCACTTTTATTCTCCCCAGAGCTTCTTTTGCTGCTTCCTTTAGCCCGATTTTGATGTTCTCCCATCTCTTTTCCACTGATTTCGCAGTCATGCAATATGTGATATACAAGTAAATTTTACATGGATGTACCAACATAGATATATCGTTGGCATAAGACTGAATTTTGGCAACAATTTTATGTCACTCTGGATGATGATGTTAGATCACAGTTTGGGATCTTCAAAGGATAGAAAAATGGTCTGAAAGCCATTGGAACTGTTACATAAATTAAAGATGTTATTGAAAATGGATGCTTTGGAAATGTATGATGACTACTCATCCATCAAAACATCGCAAAAATAATCATTGTCTTATAATTAGTACTGCTTACTTTGATGCGAAAAACTTTCGTAATATTTTCCAGTACTTCTTCTAATACTTCCAGTACTTTTTTACAGTCCGCTCACCTTCTTTCTGATGCACCTTTATCTCTTTCTCCAATAACTTGATAACTTCAATAATCCTTTCCTCTTAACTCAAAACAATTTCTCTTTGACATCGTTCTTGTACTGTCACTCAAAGCAAACTGCCACAATTAAAATACAAAGTGACTGTGTTGCCCACAAAACGACTAGCTGATTCACTCTTTACGAATATTTTAGCAGGCCAAAATACAAAAAACAGAACCCTTGTGGAGAGGGTCAAGCTCACAAACCCACTCTGTGAAGGGGCTCCTCACTGCACAAGTTTTCTTACAAGCTTACTATCAAAACCAAAGCTTTTGGAGGGGTGTCTGAAGAAATTTTAAGTACACTTTTGATGCAATAAATAAGGAGTTTTGGTGTTGATATAAACCTTGCTTGATATCCTGTCCCTAGTCATGGTGCAGTTTGGTAATTGTGGAAGTTGCTTTAAGAGTTATGTGCACTAACAGCACTTTGATAGCATCTTCTTTGCCACTCACTGCAAAAACTTAAAACATAATATACACTTGTGAACTTCAATTTACACCTTATCCAATGGAGAAAACCTTAACTTTAAAATGTGTGTGTGCACATGTGGAAATGAAGTGCTGGAAAAATGCTCAGTGTGATGCAGATATTTCACGCTCAGAAGCTGGTTGCCAAGGGAGTGGGCACTGCATACCTCGCTGTTCAATAAGTCTCATACAGTGCTCTTCACTACCATATCGTACCTGCAATGTTTGCCAAGCCATGGCCAATGAAAACTTAGGTTGGTATTCTTTGGTTGTCAATCATAGCTTTAGTGAATGTTACCCAAAATTTCTTCCTTGGAATTTTTAGGGTTATATCCTGTCATTAAGTGTACGTGTTCAATTATTGTAGTTTTTGGGTTGTACTTCACTTCGCTAGCCATTAGTTTGCATCCCCTTTGTTCAGTTATTTTTCATTGGCTTTGATATTATGTCCTACTCTAAAGTATTTTTTCTTTTGCAGTTCACACTGATGATCCTATATGCATTTTTTGTCATGGCATTCTCCATGTGGATGATCGAGTATAGCCAAAGGACCATATTTTCAATATTTATGTATATATTCCATTAAAAGAGAAGTAAATTATGACTTGCTTTTCTGTTCTATCATTATTTGTGTTTGACCTATATGTGCCTACGCGTCAATCCATCGATGGATGAAGAGAAACGTGCAAATAGATGCATGAAAAAATTAGTACTTAGTTCCATACGGATTCACTACATCTCGGCTAAAACTCTTGGATAACAAACGCCATGTAGCTGAGAATGTGCTAAGTGAGATAATATCCAGCTTGGCTGCGCTGTAATCAGGCAGTCCCCTTACACCATCTCCCAACGTTGGCTCAACGGATCATAAATAACCATGCGAATGGCACAGTTATCCAACGTTGGCCCAACGATTCATAAATAACCGTGCAAATGGCACCGTTTCCCAACGTTGACCCAACGGTCGTAAAGTAACCGAACCGTTCCCCAACCGTGGCACCGTTTCCCAACGTTGGCCCAACCGTCTGTGCTACATGGGGAAGAACTTGATTTTATGGGTTTGTTCGCAGGATTTATGAGGATAAGTTTGGCTGGAGTATTTTTTTTAAATCTGTATTAATACCTAACCAAAAAAGAAAGAAGGCCGCAAATGCTGAAAAGCATACACTTCTTAAATAAATAAAAAATTTCATCACCTATGCGATAGCATCAGCCGATCCGCGAGTTATGCAACCCGGACAACAATCGCGACAGAAATTACGTGCGTGTACTGTAATTTCTCGCGGCATCACAATTACACAGATGACCGAGGTCACGATAACTGATGGTACATCTGAGAAAATTTTATTTATCTTTCATAGTGGTAACTTACTGCATGAGTTTTTACTTTGTCTTTCACGGAGCATTGAGTCCATCCACCAGTTATGCAACCAGGACGACAATCACGGCAAAATCGTCTCGTAGAACGCAAACGGCGAACCATTCAAAAATTTGCTAGCGTAAATAAAGGGAAGATGTTATTTGCGGACATATGAAAATTATTAGGACTTAAAGGAAAAGTCGTTAATGGCGGGAAAACGTAAATTGCGGGGACGTAAAAGCGAGGTTTAACCTTATTTGTAATGAACGTTTTTATCGGTCGAAACTAATCTGTTCTAAGTTATTACATAAAGAATTCGGTGTTTATTTGTATTTTAGGATTCGAATGATGAAAATAGAACGAAGATTCGAGTATTCGTTTCACAAATCTATTTCAAGATTCGAGGGATACGAAGATTCAAATGTCCCATCTCTAGTTTTAAGCATCCTTCGAGACAAAGTCCAGCTTCACACACACTGCACCAGTATATACTTTCCTTTCTTCTTCCATGTATGGTGCTGACAACGTATTTCCTTTGTGGCTTCACTTTTTTTCCTGTTGCAGGGATCCTTTCTAAGAAGTGCCTCTCCACCAGGCGTTGTGGTGGAGAGTTTATCGAAGGCCTCCCGACAGTTGGGCTCCCCAGCTGTGGTCTGTCTAAGTTGACAATGGTCTTGACCAAGCTTATCCGAAAGATGATCTACATCTGCATTTCCAGCCTGGTATAAGATATAGGTGTTGTGGACCGCCACATTGAGTTGTCTCTTGAAAACCTTGATGTACCACTTCATGCCTCGTTTTCTTTCCACCAAATATGGCTGTAACTTCTAGGCCTTCAGATCCACTCCACCCGTAGCCTAATTGTACTCATTCACACACTGTGGCTTCACAATATCCACGCCCTTATCTTTTTTTGAATCGTCGCATCATCATGAAATGATGAAATCATTGCCATGTCTCTCATGTCCTTCCACTTCAACACCATTATTCCATTGTTTTCGTGTGCTACCATCTCGCCCCTTTTCAGCTGCTTGGTTTTCACTCTCAGGGGAACGTTTTTTCTGTTCAGTCGAAGAGTCCCGGCAACATTTACACCATTCTTGCATAGTAGATAAGATAAGTAAGGAGAGTTATAAACATTGTCCACCCATAGTGTGTACCCTTTATCAAATAATGGCTCCATTAGATGAATAACAATTTTTGTACTTTTCAAGTTGTCATCAACATTGATATTACATGTGATTTCGGAACCAGAACCAGTTAACACTATGAAATTCCACATATAGCCACTTTTTGATTCACATAGTTCAAACATTTTGATACCAAACTTAGCCGCCTTCAAAGATATGTACTGTTAGAAGCCCAAAAGGCCCTTCCACAGCGTTAGAGATTCATCTATACAAACATTTCCATGAGGAATGTAGACAGTTTGAAATTTTGCCCGGAGTAATGAAACAATTGGAAATATTTTGAAAAGTTTTCTGGTCCAAAAAAAGTGCCAAAAAACTTTTTCTGTTTTTGGGCCAGAAAACTTTTTCTCTTCCTCATTATCTGCAAAGTGCAAAAATTTTGATAGAAGCTCAAAATGATCAAGTTACATCGCTTGAGAAAAAATTGTGGAGTCTCTAAGAAGGGACCTTTTGTTAAGTAAGATTTTACAGATGGCTTTTGTATAATGTCCATCAGTATAAATATTCCAATCAAAACATACATTTCTTCACGGGTGACATCTCGCCAGTGAACTTGGGAACGTGGATTAGGAGCAGCCTTGGTGATAAATTGCCGTGCATATCTGTCAGTCTCAGTGCCCATCAGATTTATCACTTCAGCATCAAATATATGCATAAAACTGTCCAAAATAGTACCAACCAGTATTTGAGGACCAGACTGTCCGGAAAATGGAATTCTTGATGGAAAGTAATTATCACCAACACATTTCCAGCCAAATATTGTTGGTGGAGATTCATGCTCCTCTGATTCATCTTCGAAATCACTTTCATTTACTTCATCCTGTGCATAATCGTCGGGACTAGCATCACTAGAACCACTCTGTGATGAAAGGGATTCCTTATCACTATCAATTTCATCCAAAAGACGCTCAATATCTTTATCTGTCACAAAAGAACTACATTTAGCTTACGCCATTTCTCCGAGGTCTGGCGGTACTAATTCTCAAACTTAATCAAGAGAAAAAAAATATTTCCAACACAGTTATGATGAGTCTATTAAGATGGCAGCATCATGCAAAGCTTCCTAGCAGAGGACTGAAAGAATTGACTAAATTAAACAAGGGATGGCATAAGGGAAGCGACTAATGTAGAATCAGGCGAGTGGGCGTACGGCATACGTCGAAATGCTGGTGGGAGCGACCAGTGGTGGACATACATGTATACGTCCAACCAGCTGGAGAAGTTAAATTAATAACTCTTTAAAACCAATCACATAATTTCTTCCTTGGAATCTTGAGTTTTGCTGTTATTCCTGGGGAGAGAACCGATAGTATAAAAAATCTCAACCCCCCCCTTAAGAAAATATTACCCCAAAACTAAAGAAAAAAACTATAGTTAATTTCTTTAGTTTTTCCTTTAGTGAATTGGAACAAGTTTTACCAAAACTATAGACTGAAAAACTATAGACCATAAACTAAAGACCAAAAACTGTAGACCAAAAACTATAGACCAAAAACTATAGACCAAAAACTGTAGACCAAATACTATAGACCATAAACTATAGACCAAAAACTGTAGACCAAATACTATAGACCATAAACTATAGACCAAAAACTGTAGACCAAATACTATAGACCTAAAACTGTACATTGAAAACTATGAACAAAAAACTGTAGACCAAAAACTATAGGCCGAGAACTATATACCAAAACTGTACCCTGAAATGTGTCACTCATAATAGAAATAACCACACAAACTTAGTTAACTAGACCTATTTTATTCATTCTCATTCATCTTGGCCAAACCGTGTTGCCGATTAATTTCTTTAGCAGCATTTGTTTTATAGAAGTTGTTTAACTTTTGTGTTATGGCTATCTTAACTGCAGCTTCAACAGCCTTGCGTGTCAGCTCTCCTTTCAGGAATTCAGCCATGTAATCTGCAACAGAGTCATTTACAAAATATAACAGTTTGAAACCCATAATTTTCAGCTAACTAAAAGTTACATCTTAGGGGAAGAGGCTGAGTATATAGGTATACTCAGCCTCCACAACATATATGTTGCAGGCCCCCATGTGAATTATCTTATTTCTGTGAAGGCAGGGCTATAATCTCTATGAATTCAGGAATTGGATTACAATTATTGAAATTTGATTTCTACAGAAAGTACAAAAAATGCTAAATTTAAAATACCAAAAACTTTTTAGACCTTACATTTACACATGGACAATTTCAATACGAAATAAGAGCCAGAAAGAACCTGTTTCAATGGCAAGTTTATATAGCACTCTTCCAAGAACTTGTATCATCACTCACCTATAATAGCTGTGTATCTCACACAATCCAGCTTTTTTTTTGGGCACAAAATTGTCTTTAAAGGCATTAGGGGTTGATCCTGTTATGCTGCACAGAGCCATCTCCTCATCACTAAATAAGTTGCCAAAGAGGTCTAAAGCCAATGCAGACACTTTGCCGGTATGCCTGCATCGTCTCTTCTGTTCACCAGAAAGACTTCTGCAGCCAAATTGATGTCTTCTGCAACAAGAATGTTTTAGCAAATATGAATTAAGTTATTTACCTTGATAGAAGGACATAACAGAGCTTTTGAGAAGTAATAACTAGGCTTTTACCTCATCAGAAAATGTTGGTTGGGACCTTAGTACATTCTTATTTGCCTGGCTTGTGGGCTTTGGAGAGGTGCTTGTGCTGGGTGATGAGGTCTACCATGATTTTGAGAAGAGACACATTCAGTTAATTAAAGCGTAATAAATAAATATATATATATTTATAATCAGCTAATGTTGCTTTACTTACCAATTGTCTTTTCCCTAAAAATTGCTTCCGAATCTGCACCTCCTTGGAAACAACATGGACAGGATTGGCTGAGCTCATTGAAGTCTCAGTCCCTGCATGACTGGTGCTAGGCATGCAGGAGGTTGAACTCCCACTGCTGTCTGTTCCTTCCGTGGATTCACTATCCTATCCAAAAGCAGAGTCAATTGGTATTCCATCTACTTTCTCCAAGCTGTTATATTTTTTACAAACATTTGCAGTCTGTGCAAAAGAGATAACCGTTAGGTTTCATTAACAAAAACTGCCTTCACATAAGAGTTATGCTCCCAGCCTCAACAGATGGAATTATTTCCTTGCACAAAAGACTTACAGTTTTCTGCATGATACTAGAGGTCCCACTGCTGCTGGGCTTTTCTTGTAGAGACAACGAAACCTGTAAAAAAAAGTTTAAACATCATAATTTGTCAATGTTTTGGACAAGGTATTCACACTAGGCAATGATAAAAATGAACATGCCTTTGTTTTCGTAATTTCAGAGGTAAGCTGGCCTTCGAGCATACTTTGGACCTCATTCTCCCGTTTTCGACCCTGAGCACCGTTTGGACTATCCGCACAGTTATATTTACATTGACCCTGCCTCCTTCGGACATTCTTTGGACGCTGATTTATTTGATCCTGCCTGAATTTTATCCATCGAATAACTTACCCAATTTTTCTGGTTTTGTTCTAAAATTGGTAGACCAATTGTGGCACGTGTCCGCGTACGCGTACGGCGTGTGTGAGTAGTGTTCGTGCACGGACATCGTCCTGAATTTCAAGGTAAATTTTGTTTGTATGCACTCCTTTTGCCTTATTTATAATACCTACTGTTTATTATGTTTAGTTCGCAATGAAATATATTTACGCTACTCATTTTGTTCTCGCCCTGCTTTTGAAATCTTCACAGAATCTGGACATTTATTTGGATCAACCTTCTTTGGTATTCATTCGGATTCCTAAAAAAATTATACCTGCTTTGGTACACTCTACTGATCTGGCTTTGTTTCGACCCGTTTTTCATGGGATTGACTTTTGTTGGACGCGATCGTGTGCATCGCGCACCTTGTCTGGTTCGCAGAAAGTGTACATCGAGCTAAAAACCAAGGTGAGTGACGTTCATAGAGTACTTATATCATATGTTAATTGCAGAGGGTGGGATATGTCAAGGCAGTCTCGATTTACAGGCTTGACACTCATTTCTATGGTACGTGTCACGAGAGTGATCCGATGAGAACTCATAGCGCGGAGAAATGCGAGGTTTGCTTTGAATACGCTGACTCATTTAACGTGGTTACTCGATCTGGTTCTAATTCCACTAATAATATTCCATTGCTTATCTGTTATGCACTTATCACCCTCATTCCAATTTTAATAAAACAACCATAATATGATTCTAATTTAGGCACTTACGGCCAACACAACTCTTGCTACCTTTTGTAACATTTTGCCGTTTTATTGCATCACTTTTAATTTTTACATTAATTATTCAAAAGAGTGTTACTCATCGCCCCAATATTTTTCTTATCAGCATTCCTAGTAGCACAAAAGATGCTGAGCACATGCACACGGCATTTTCATTCTGCTCAAGGAAACATTTTCGAATCATATTGTGAGCATATGCTAAAAATGTTTTCATGTCATTTTAAGAGCCACTCATTTTATAACATGCAGTCCGCATATTTCTAGCATACGGTAGAAAAAATTTGATGTTATGTGCTCAACATATTTTTAGCATATGTTCATAGAACATGTCTAAAATATTTTGGTGGAAATAGCTCATTGTTTATTGATAGACATGTTTATTTATACGTTTCCATAACTCACAACTTTGCAGTTTTAGTTCAATTTACCAGTCCACAATCGTGTTCAGTCATGTTACGATAACTGATCATAACCAATATTGCCATCATCGTCGCGCTTAATTTCGTCGGTATGTCGATGGTTTTTGTACCGTACCTAAATTAATGTTAGTAAATAACTGTGTTGTATGTTCATAATTGTGCCGATGGTGTTTATTTGGCTCAACGTTCATCTCATATTTCGCGGCGTTTGGAAAGAGTATACAATTGTAACAACATCGCAAAGCAGAGCGGCGAATTATGTTGAGAAACGAATGTGGGAGTTCGTCAGAGTAAACTCCTCGCTAAATTGCATTTTAAGCTATTGGTGTTCACGGCAGCTTAATTTGATAATGGGATGATCATCCTATCATCGATGATCATGTTCGAGCATTCAGGTACGGCGAGTATAATTATTTACGTAATTGAAAATAGGTGTTGTTGTAGAAAAGTCATCAATTTGTCATCGCTTTTCATTGGATTCCTGCCTCGAGTAGTAACGACAATTCTTTTTCTTCTTTCATACATGTTATATTATTACCGTATTCGGCATTTTAGAATGAGCTAACGAGGACATAATTCAACTATAGAGCATATATGAATGTGAAAACGTCGGAATTGTTGATTGACCTTAGTGCAGCGACGAGTGTTGAAACCATTTAAAAGAACTTCCTCTCGGGAAAATGTAGTTAGGTACATTACTGATTGTGAGATGAGAGTGTATTAAAAATAACTTTGGTCATTAAATACGAAGAACAAATAAAATTAAAGTTGTGTTGTGCAAAAGCTATCTCAATTCTATCTATTCTCGTGTCGTGTGCTGTCATACTGGTTTTCTTTGAGAAGACGCGTAGTATGTTGAAACGCATGTTTAATGTGGTACGGATCGTCAAGTGAATGAAATAATTGAATTTAGAAGGAATACTAATAAATGTTTGCATCTACAGCTGCTTCGTTTTAAAATCATTTCCCGAAAGTCGTGAAAATTAAGTGTGAATACATGTGTGTAGTAAGTCAGTGCAGTAGCAATGATGTGGCTACTAAGTACCAAATTATGCATAAACCTGTGAAGACTGCTGTAGCTGGATTGAGTTCTGTGTATGAAAAAATAAGATTTCAAAATTTTGTTCTCTCCAGCAAGAGTCCAGCAAACAATTGCTGTTATTTCAGAACTAAGGAAATAGTGTATATAAAAGCCATAGGCCTAAACAATGGTACTCCTGTTATTATTGGCAATGTTCTACAGGGCTCAAAAGACATGTTATTTTATCCATTAGATTCTCGTTCCATGGATATTCACCTTGGTGGAAAATGGAGCACTGATAAAACCATTAATGTTAGCCAAATTTTATCCAAGGCAGTGCGCCTACCATATAACAGTGCAGAGGACTGCTTTTTCCCTATGCTGCACACTCAATTACATTAATAATTTTTTTAGTGCAGTTGGGTGCACTCCCTGAATAGCTATACTATTCAGGGAGTGTGAACTAATGCCATCTGGTTAGTAGTTAGTTTAATGATTAATCCATTGATCTGTTTTGCCACGCATTTGTATAATATTACAACATTTAATTACAGATGTCCTACTTTGTGTTATTGGCAGAAAACTGGTGCGCTGCAATTCCAGGTTCTTGGATTGACGAGGAACAAGGCATCTATAAATGGCCAAGAAATGAAAGGATAAGAGTGGCTATTTGTCGTAACCTAGAGACTGATGCTTCCTGGCATGCTGACAAATATGACAGAGTATTAGGACCTTACGGTATATTGGTGTGAATGGTTTTTAATTTGGTGAATATTGAGTTAAGTGGAGTTGTAGTAGCATATGTACTTTTCTGCAGATACCCTAAAGGAGGCTAGAGAAGTTGAGGTCAGAATGGCTGAGTTTAGTACTGAAGATGAAGAGCACATCCAATGGGCTTCACAAGGGAGTAAAGGGAAGAGGCGTGTGAAGCGGAAAATTTTGATGATTATATCTTTGAGCAGGGAACTGAAGGTATGCTTGTGGTCCAATGTGAATAATTTTCTGTAAATACAGCTCAACTTATCCTTTGATATTATTGGAGTACATGTTCTTTAATATTCCTATTTTGGGTAGGAAATGATACATTAGATGAGTTGCCGGCTCCTCCAGCTTCATTCAAAGTCCCACGAATTGCAACTGAGGTAGAGGGCATCAATGATGAAATACCCATAGGTAAAGTGGTCACCAGTAGAGTAATAAAATTATGACAATTTGACTTTATTGAAACTTGCACTTTTTTGTCTCTGTGAAGAGGTGGATGCTGGAATGGTTGAAATAATTTACTTTTCCTTGCAAAAATTAATTTAAAAACTGCATCTGATAAGGGATCAAAAGTAAATGAACATGTAGTGGCAACTGGTATGGACTATTGTAATTAAATTGAAAAGTGCTTGCTTTCTAAGATAATATAATTATTGCCTACAATTCAAAATCAAATGGGTTACATAATAGTTTTGCAGATATCAAGTTCACGTGCCAGAGGAGCTCAACCTCTACCAACAGCCGAGGTAAGGTGAACTGGATGTTGTGCTTTAGATTGGAGAAATAATTTCACATATTTATATGAACTATTTTATATTTGTTGTTTCATTAGTATCCTGGCTCAGGCATTGCAACCGACAGGCAGAGAGCAATAGTGCCTTCTTCATCGGAAGCCAATGGATCTGATGGTGGTACGTATTGATTTTTTCGTTTTTCATCCAACTGTGACAGAAAAATCAAATTTATGCCTGAATTTTCCATTTATCAGAAGGCTAAAGTAAAAATCAACTCTTTCAGAAAATGACATGGCTAACTTGATAAATAAAGAATTTGAGAAATTGCATTCAAGACTGGAGAGGATTGAAAGAAAGCAGGAAGTCATTGAAAATAAATTGGATATCCTGCTGGCACTTAGAGAAGACCCTGATCTAGGAATTATGAGTTCTACTACAAGGACAAGTCTAGATGAACTTCCAAGTTTACCCTTAACAGCAATGTGGGAGCTAAAAAAATTTGAGGGTAAACTCCAAAATGCAGAGGAAGCCCGGAAGCAATTGGTGAGTGATTCTTCTAATTATTTATAGTAAGAGTACACTATTACTGAAGATTTCCCTTTCTTGATTATCTTTAAGTCATCATATCACCATTGCATTTTTTCTTAAAATCAGTGATTGATATTTAGGAAATTTCCACTGCTAATTCAAAGCACTCAAATGAAGTGAGATACTTTTGATACTTTGCAGAAGCTGAAAGTGAAAATGATCGGTGGAGTCAATGGTGAAGCCTATCTGAGGAAAACATTATCATCATTCCTATCAAATAATTTAGCCTATGATTTAACATGGATGGGTCCACAATATGGCTCTAAAAAGGGAGGATGCTCAAAAGAGACTGTGCCTAAGCAGAACTAAATTTTCAGTCATCCTTATAGGTATGGAGAGACTTACTTAGTGCCAGCATTTCATATGATTTGTGTCTTCCTTTTCTTTTTACATCTTAAATCAGATATTGCTAAGAAAAGATTAAGTAGTAATTTCCTACCAAACATTTTTTAAAATACATTTGTGTATTTTCCAGCCACCGTTCTGGAGTCCCACCCAATGACCACAATCGCCAGCCTGGAGAGGGTGGCTAAATAGTGGCTGCAACATGCAGGGGATCGCATTAAATATGCAGAAAAGAAGAGGATTGACAATGAAGAAGTTTAATTTTTAATAGTCTTCCACTCTCATAATTTAATGATGTTTTTCAAGCCAATTTTCAAGTGCTAAGATATAATTTATGTATTATTGTTTCATAAACTCTGTATTGAAGTAAGAGCTAGGTCTCTATTATATGAATGTTTTGATCTTATAAACTGTTCTTACTGAAGTAATTCCCATCATCTTGATCCTCTTCCTATTAGAATTTGAATAATCTAATGGTATGTGCACTTTCGGCTACAGCTCAACCACTATGCAGTTTGTGGAATTTGCTAGTGAAATCAGATTCTCAAAAAATGTTCTAATGTCTATAATTTTCAATCACAGGTTTTTTTCCAGTTATGTTTCAAATATTTGTAGACTTTTGTAAAATTGCTGGACTGAATATTTGAATCAGATCATTCGTAATTGTAGGATTACAAACTAGGTGACACCACTAGTTCATAGTTCTACCATAACCCAATAGGTGGCATACTCGTTCGTAGTTAGTTCAAAATCCACTAGGTGGCACCACAATCGTAGGGAAGTCTTGTACAGGTCATATGAAAATTCATATAGGAGCTCATTAGGGAGCTCTTAAAGGACCTCGTAAAAGACTCCTATAGTGTTGCATCTGACGTCTTAAGTATCTCATCGTGAGGTCTTTAGGAGTGTCTCGTAAGACTCCTACAAATTCCTAAGACCTCTTTATGAGGTCATATAGGACTCCTACGTGTTGATTGGGATTATCATAGGATCTTAAATACTCATAAGAATTTTCACTAACCCCTCATGGGAATTCATAATAGCCTACACATAAAGCTTCTTATTACAGAAAAATATCAGTTTAATTTTACAAAGGTGGAAATTTCTTATAAGATCTTACAGACTTCTTATGAGAATTCTATCAGTATTCAATTGCATAAATTTTTGAATTTAGCAAGTGAAATGGAAATGTTATCCCAGGAATTAGATAATTACATTCAAACAATTGTTCCACTGACATTATATGATTAAACCATTTAATTCTAAATATTAATTGAAAATGGTGACATGCATCCATCAGTAAAAAACAATCATTTACTTCCTTCTGCAGTTGTAAAACATATACTCCACCATTATTAATCATAGCCTATTAAAGATGAAGATGCTAAAAATCAGACTTCAACCACCACAAAAGGAAGACATGAATTGGAGAGCTAATTGCTTTAAATGTAACCACAAATTTTAATTTCAGAGGGTCCTTATTCCCCCAGAACATTAATAGTATTCATATAAGTCATAATACATCTCAGTGGACTATCCTAGACTGGAAGAATGTTGCTGTTGACATATAGTCACAATTATTCCCTGAAATAATTCTAAGTCCATGGGAAAGGAAACGGAAAGCAATCAGAAGGCAACATAGTCACAATTATTCCCTAAAATAATTCTAAGTCCATGCCCAGGGAGAACACTGAGGTCATGAAGACGTCTTTAAGAGGTCAGAAAGGTCACCATATGGTCAATGGTTTTACTTTGGTCTTGAAAAGAAAAAAAATGACCTGCGAAAATGCTGGCCAGAATCGGTTTAAATTGTTATCTTGGCAGTTCAAGGACATCCTGGAATCCATTTTCACAAAGATTACTCATTAATTCCAAATATATTTACTTCATCATTAACGTGGCCTAGGATTGGTTTTTAAGTGGTCTAAAAGACGTCACCTAAGACCCTCAAAATACCGAAAATTGGTGAAGCAACACTAACTATTAATACATTTTTGACTCACTGCACATGTATATAGGTACCTAAACGGGCATGTATCATGTCCATTGCTCTACATCTTGAAGTAGTCTTCGTTGACGTCTTTTAGGCCACTTAAAAACCAATCCTAGACCACATTAATTCTGAAGTGAATTTATTTGGATATAATCTGTTAAAATAGTTAATGTGGCAGTTCAAGTACATTCTGGTATCTTATTCAGCTGATAACTCACTATTTCTGAATGTTTTTACTCCACCATTATCGTGGTCTAGGATTGGTTTTTAAGTGGTCTAAAAAGACGACATTCTAGACCGCTATTCAAAATGCAGATAATTGGTGAAGCAAAACTATTTGGACATGTATTTATGGCATATTTTCCGGCATAAATAATATTAAATAATAATTAAGGCCTATATATCATTTTTTTCTTCGCCTCGCTTAAGATTTAGAATTCTAATATTCTTCAATTGAGTTCATTTCCACCGTTGGTCACATGGTTCACTTTACCGGAAGTGATCAGCGAAGCGCCCATCGCAAGCGATCTGTGGTATCTGAGACGACATTAGATCGCATCACTGCCGTATCTCTGGCTATCTGCTGCCATATCTCAAGCTATCCGCTGCCGTATCTGTGAAATATTGAAATCGAGTCAGTTTTTTTCTAAAAAAAATATAGTTCTTGTTCCTGAGACTTCATTCCCATCACATTTTGATTTTTCCGTTATGGAAACGAGGCATGAAGACTCAACGGCAGGTGAAGGAACTGGCAAACCTGTAAGTACCCAGACAGCACACTGGTGACTGTATACATATACTGCATGTATACCAAGTGTATACTGTTTCCTTTAGAATCTGTATACATGTTTTAGATGTATACCAGGTGTATACCGTTTCCTTGAGAATCTGTATACATGTTTTAGATGCTTAGTATACATAAACAGTAGACAAAAACGTATACATAAACAGTAGACAGAAACGTATACATAAACAGTATCTAAAAGGTATACATAGGCTTTAGTATACAAGTGTATACAGGAAAATCAACGTGCTTTACGCACGTTATCTTTGCAGAATCAATCCAATATTTACGACACTGAATATTAATAATTATTTAAGTTAACCAATATATTGGTTAACTTAAACCTATAGGTCTATTAATATTTTACGGTAAAAATTAGGTTAACATATATAGGTGGACAGGCTCTGCCTGAACGATACCCTTTATGCACGACAATGTACGGTATTATCTATCATTTAAATTTGATTTATCTCCTTTGGCACCTCATGCCATACGAACTCCAATATTTTACTCTCTCCCTGTTGAAAATCCTATGTTGATACAATATGCAGTTCCCCATTAAATTCCCTGCGGGGATGCACAGGGAATGCAATTCCGTGTAGGGAAACGAAATTCCCCACAGGGATTTAAAATTCCCCGCAGCAAAAGGAATTTCCCTGCAAGGAAATGATATTTCCTGCAGGGATCTGAAATTCCCCATGGGGAAATAGAATTCCTTGCAGGGAAATTCTATTTGCAGGAAAAGTATATTTAATTCCTTTGAGTATATCTATAGGAACTTAGGAAAGACAAGCTGATTTCAAATTATTTAAATGCTTTTAAGTAAACGTGATTTCATTATCTATTGAAACTGATTTCCATTATTTTAACATAAAATAAGATTCTAGGATCAAAACGTTCATGTCGTAAACAATTGCACTTTAATTTTCAATGATGAAATTCAAAGTACATGCATTCAAACACAGCTGCAGTTTAGAAAACTAATTTTTTTTAGTTAGAGCACTATCATCAACGATAAATCACAACTTTGGTGCACAAAAACAACTTTAACCAGAATATTCATTTTAAATAGTTCGCGGGGTACGCGGCTCTGAAAAGTATCGACCGTATCGACTATATCGATATAATCGAACTGCTAATCGAATTCTACATTCAAAATGGCGGTTGTAATTTGTGATGTTGTCCATGGTTGTGAACAGGGAGTGTGTAAATATTAATATTGTATCCCTGGTTGTAAATAATCCTGTGTATAATAATCTTTGGTGAATAATATGATCTTGTAAAGCCAGCCCGGAGGCAAGCAACCGGAATGAAACAGATCTCGGAGCATAGTGTTTTTATGAAGTTTGTCACCATAGAAGCTTACTTTAAAACTGGGTTGACGATTAAGGTACGCTGAGTCAAGTATTGTCTTTAAAAAGCGATACTGCTGAAGATAATTCACGAATTTGTTGCCAATGTTTTTGCTTT
The DNA here is from genome assembly GCA_933228895.1 of Platycnemis pennipes. Taxonomy (NCBI): domain Eukaryota; kingdom Metazoa; phylum Arthropoda; class Insecta; order Odonata; family Platycnemididae; genus Platycnemis; species Platycnemis pennipes. Next base: position 86,207,609 of record OW121851.1, read on the forward strand.
GATCTGCCTTCCTTACAGTCTTGATTTAATTCTTAGCATAAGAAGTTAAAGAATTTATTTATTTTTACAGGCGTGTTATATCATTAACGCATTGGGACATTAGTGATGAGCTAATTGAAGATTCGATCACCATTCAACTTTGCGATTAGTGTGAAAATGTTTTGTGTAGTTGTGTCCTCCTCAGTGCAGTGGTGACTTTCGATGAGATTTCAAAGAACTCCCTCTTCAAAAACCTACTTTTAATTTTGAGTGGACTATTGTTCTTTTAAAAGACCCCTGGTTACTGAATACCCAGATAAACTTTGGCTAAACTGTTGGATAATGCCTGAAATTTGGAATCGTATTTAAAATGTGTGCTACATAGGCAAGTGAATGCTGTAATTGAAATTTGAAGTAGTGTCAATAAATGTTTAAGTATACAGCTGTTTTTGTTTAAAGTTGTGCATGGTGTTTTCGTGTTGTTCCTGGAAGTTATATTATGACGATTATTGGCTGTAGCCGTCACTTTCTGGAAGTCCATTCCGTCATCTGTTCTATACTATCTGAGGTTGTGTTAAAATATTTATAGTAATGGTGGCTTAGAGAAAGGTGAAGGTAATTAGTACAGGGAATTTCCGAATTGGCATATCTCAACCAATGCTATGCCTAATGGTAACTAAAGCAATGCCCGGTTGGCATCAGGCAGTATCTCCAAGCTTGCACTAATACATACTGGCACCAGGATAAAGTTGTTAGTTTTAACTTTGGTGATTTAATAATTTCAGTTTTAATACAGCAAATAAAGTTAACTACTGCATTTAAGGTTTTGTCAAATCAAAAAGAGTATACTGTGTGTATTCATGTTGTATACTGTATATGTATACTGTATATGCATTGTAGGAGGACATTTGCTGCATTTGCTACACCTGGTAGATGGGGCGTAGCAGGGTTTTATACGTATACAGTATATGTGTATCATCTACCGTATACACATGTTATACACTAATTATACATATATTTAGCGTATACAGTAGCATGTGTGCTGTCTGGGTATCTGCATGCTTTCTATTAGTATTTTATTAGCTCTGCACGATAATTCAACCAGTAATTTCTACGCTTATGTATTCTATGGGTGATCATGACTAAAACATTAAATCGTTAATCCCAACTATGCACATGATTATATCGCTAATTAGTTTTTAGTTTCAAGAAATGGCCTCTGATGCACTTGATCTCATTTTTTCTATGTTATTTTTTATTTTGCAGTTGCTGTGTTAAAAAAGATACCTACTTTCCGGCTTGAAGTAGCAGAAAAGACTGTTAAGGTGTGGTTGAAAAATGCTCCCTTCAGGAAGTGATTTTTATTAATGAAATGACTATTCCAAGAAGGGATGGTGTGTAACTCACTTCTCGGACAATATACTTTTCCTTATAGAAAACACTGAATTCTTTGTTTAGTTTTCATTTGGTTACTTAATTTACTTAATTAAAGAATAACCTATCATCTCCCGTTTTTATGACCTATTTTTGACCAACTCAGAGGTTTTCCTTGGATCTTGGTGGAGGGAAGAAAATATGTCTTCTTGGTGTATTTTACACCATTTTTTTGACCGTCAAAATGACGTCTTCACGACCTCTTTTTGACCAACCAGAAGAGGTCGTGGTGGAGGGAAGGAAATAGGTATTATTGACCTGGGATTGAGAGGATTTTTTGGCCGTCAATATGACGTCTTCACGACCTCTTTTTGACCAACCAGAAGAGGTCATGGTTGGGTCATGGTGGAGGGAAGGAAATAGGTATTATTGACCTGGGATTGAGAGGATTTTTTGACCGTCAAAATGACGTCTTCACGACCTCTTTTTGACCTTGATGTTCTCCTTGGGTGGGAAAGGAAACGGAAAGCAATCGGAAGGCAACATAGTCACAATTATTCCCTAAAATAATTCTAAGTCCATGGGAAAGGAAACGGAAAGCAATCGGAAGGCAACATAGTCACAATTATTCCCTAAAATAATTCTAAGTCCATGGGAAAGGAAACGGAAAGCAATCGGAAGGCAACATAGTCACAATTATTCCCCGAAATAATTCTAAGTCCATGGGAAAGGAAACGGAAAGCAATCGGATGGCAACTAGCCACGATGCAAGCCAACCGGAAAGCATCGGAAGCCAATTGGAAAGCAAAGTTGCTTTCCGTTTCCTTTCCTTTTGCCTGCGGAAAGGAAACGGAAAGCAAAAATTTTCATCTGGGAAGACACATGGAGGGATACACTAATTTATTCAGCATCAGAGGATTTCAAAGAAGATAGTGGACCTATACATAACTTGGCGGTAGGCGACGACGAATTTTCCTTCCTAAAATACATGCTAGGAGGTGAAAGTTTTTTTGAGCGTATTGTAGAGAATACAAATAAATACGCAGAATATATCCAACTTTCCACAAGGAAGGTCGATAAAGACTGGGTAGATGTCACCTATAGCGAAGTTGTAGCATACATCGGAGTACTCATATACATGGGTATTTTTGATTTACCTGAAAGTAGGGGTTATTGGCATAGTCAAGATATTGATTGTTCAATAGTTCGCAATTGCATGACATTGGGAAGGTATTCAAAAATATCGAAATATTTTCACATAAGTGACATAACGCAGGAGAAACAACAGGGAGAAGAGGGTTTTGATGTGCTGCAGAAAATAAGAATGGCTCTTGATGTAATGGATACATTCCATACAAAGTATCGACTAGGACGGGATTTAAGTGTTGACGAGGCAATGGTTGCTTTTAAAGGGCGTCATTTCATAAAACAATATATCCGAGGAAAGCCAACGAAGTGGGGTTTTTAAATTTGGGTGTTGGCGAGCTCCCATGGTTATGTCCTTCGTGGAAAAGTATACTTAGGAAAAAAGGATAAAAGAAACTGTGAAATGTTACTTGGAACGCAAGTAGTTATGAATTTGCTAGGAAACTATTTAGGTAAAAAACATCACGTGTACTTCGATAGCTTTTTTTTCAAGTTTTACACTCATGAATTTGTTACTAGTGAATAACATTTACAAATGCGCTACAACTAGAACTTATCGTAGGGAATGGCGTGCGGAGTTGAAAAATCCAAAGAAACTTAAACTCAAAAGAGGTGAAAGTAAAAGCTTACAATGTGGTAAGGTGACAGAAACAGTTTGGCACGATAATCGTGATATATGTATTCTGCAAACGAATTCCGACCCAAGAAGGTACATGAATGTCCCAAGAAAAACAGGGATAGGGAACAAGGAAATTATGGTCTCCTGTCCTGAGTCAATTGCTTTATATACTAAATATATGGGTGGCGTTGACAGAGCTGATCAGAGAAGGCTCTACTACGACTTAGGGAGGAAAACGAAAAAGTGGTGGAAGTACGTATTTGCCTTTGTTGTTAATACGGCCATAGTTAACAGCTTTATTCTGTATAAAGAAACTAATCCTCCACCAAAAACTAAGCACGGGGTAACGCAAAAGGTCTTCCGTTTAGCCCTCTATAGGCAGATGATCGGTAATTTCACCTCCCGCACAGTGACAGGCCGTAAACGAAATTTACCCGTGGCCGCTAGTCCACATAGAGCGCTACATTGTTTAGCCAAGATTGACGGAAGAAAGGTGTGCGCTTACTGCAGCTCAAACAAAAGAAGAACCACTGCTGGGCGGAGAATAGAAACAACCTTTAAGTGCAACAGCTTCGATTTATCACTATGCAGAGTGGGATGTTTTCTCCAATATCACCAAGAAAAGGGAGTGGAAGTAGGAAATTAAATACACAGAAAGGTAAGACGATTTATTTTCACAGTATTGGTATTTGATTAAAATATTTTCAAAATTTGAAACAAAGTACTCAATTACATACATAGTTATTCAAAGTTAAATGAAGCAATGTCCGCATGCCTCTCATCTCGCAAAAAAATAGGTCTACCACTGGGGATAGAGGGTATTTAAATTTCGTTCGTAGCGGAGACTTCTTCGCCGGGCGGTTTTGGGCGGTTTATGACGGAGAGGGTTAATATCCTCCTGAAGCACTGAGATCGTATTGATGAGCTCTGCCTTGGTACGCTTTGAAAGTTCCTCCCCATCAGAGTCCTCATCCTCAAAGTTATAAATAGCAGCCTGCATGGGAAAGGTAAAGAACAAGAATTATTCCTACGATGAGGAATACACCAAATTCACATTTCATAAAAATTTGGGATTAAATTTCGTAGAAGAAATAAAATTTCAAAGAATTCTTAAAAGACAGAGAGGTACAGAACACTTACAGCCAATTCCTTTCTATATGCAATGCGCCTCTTGCTACCAAGTTGTGTCCAAGGTAAATCCTCACTTGAAACGTAGGCATTTGTGAGGGACTCCTAAGGACATAAAACCCAAAAAATTTTTGATGAATCACAAAATGCAGTTCAAGGTAGAGTTCTTAGCAAATGAAAGCAAGTTAGAACTTTAGGTACGCAATTGAGTATTTAATAAGGTGGTAGTTTTAGAATTTAAAACATGCTCCAAGGAAATGTAGGTTACTGAAAGAGGTATATTATTTACAATCAGCTTAAACAGATGATGTTCACATACCGTGTTCACTTTACTGCTCACTTTCTTCTCGGCATCTTCGAGCACACTGATTTCATCACCATCTTGACGAGTAAGCTGACCCGACCACCCCTCTTCCTTTTCTTACATTGATTCTGTGAAGTGTCGAACGAAGACAATTGTAATCTTTATTTCCCTTAGAAGATATTTGTGGTCTTTGCTGACCAAAATCAAAGGATATAATAAGTGGTACTCACTTGATAACTCGTCTTTCCTTCTTCCTGTTCAGGGAAAGGATTAACTTTGGCTGCGTTCCTCCTTAAGTTTTTGTCTAGGTAAAGGACCTTATGTGTGATGTATGTATTCATCATGTCAACGATTTTTACCCAATCTGAAAATAATAAACGCATTACAATCAGTGAGGCAACGGATATTGGACAATAGGTATTAAAGGGAAAATCTTAATTTCAACACCGAGGTCAGATACGCGCTCACATTAAAACATTACACTCATGAAAAATTTATTTTCCAGGAAACAAATAGGAGTATGTTAGCTGACGCACGATGAGTAGCCACACAAGGTGTTTCGGAACCGATATTTAACAGTATTTGCACTTTTGAGCGATAAAAACCAAAATAAAAAATCAGATTGAAATTAGGGCAGCTATTGAAAACAGGTGCACATGGGTACCGATGCCAACTTACCATCGTCCTGGGCCACAGGGACGGCGCAGCTTTTCTGCCAGTCAATGGGGATTTTAATTCTTGAAAATCTCTCCTTGCACTTAACATCGACGTTGGTCGGATATTTCAGGGATACCTCCTTCTTTGATCGGATTAGTTCATCAATGGGAAGGTGGCGATCTAGTATCCATTCTGAGAACGTGTTCCGAGAAAATGTGTTGTCATCATCATTGGTTAACAATCCTAGGATTGGTTTGACGCAGCTATCCACTCGATTCTTCTATTGGCCAACCTTTTCATTTTGACGTAATTCTTCTCTTTTACATCCTTCACAACCTGTTCCATGTATCTCATACAAGGCCTGCCTTTTCTCTTCCCATTAATTTTTCCCTCGGCGATAGTCTTCATCAGGCCATCGTGTCTCAAGATATGGCTGATTAAGTTGTCCCTTCTTCTTTTTAGAGTTGTCAGCAGACTTCTCTTTTCTCCTACTCTTCTTAGCACTTCCTCGTTACTTACTCGGTCGATCCATTTAATCTTCATCATTCTTCTGTAGCACCACATTTCAAATGCTTCTACCCTTTTCTTCTCCGCTGCTGTCATCGTCCATGCCTCACTGCCGTAAAGAAACAAGCTCCATATGCATGTTCTGATGAACTGTTTCCTTAATTCTACACTTGTATTTCTGGCTGTAAGTAGATTCTTCTTTTGATAGAATGCCCTCTTTGCCTGGGCTATTCTACTGACTATTTCTTTCTTGCTTCGTCTATCGTTGGTTACTCGGCTTCCTAGGTAACAGAACCCTTTCACCTCATCAAGTTTTTGTTTTCGTAGTTTGACATTGGTTTTGGCCTCTTCTTCTTGCTGAACACCAATATCTTAGTCTTCTTCTTATGTACATTCAGATGATATCTGGCCATTGTCCTTTCCATACACCAATTTTTCACACATGCATCACCTTACCTTCCTGTAACTTTTGGCTTTGTTGCCATACAACACATTTTGTTGTGTTGTATGGCAACAAAGCCAAAAGTTACAGGAAGGTAAGGTGATGGATGTGTGAAAATTGACCTTCTGACATGGAACCATTCCTGTGAATGGCAAGGAAATATGTGAACCAATGGTGCAAAAAAACATAGTATACTAAGAACTCCTAACCTTACTAAAAGTGGTATGGCCATAAGGGCCCAAAATCTAAGCTGTCATCTTCAATGGAGAGCCTCATTACTCTTGTTCTTCTTTCTTTGGTCCTCGTCAATTTGGGTTTTGCTGGTGTTCCTGTAGAGTGAGCAGATTAATACAAAAAATCATATCCCCAAAACATGGAAATAAGCATGCTATGTAAGGCAAAAAAAGTCAAAGAGTCACAAGAAGGAAACGTGACACAAGAGTAAAAATGTGGAATTCTCACCTTGTGACATGGAACCTCTCCCTTAAATGGCAAGGAATTTACAAGCATTAAACCCTACAGTACTATTAAATGTTATTGCTATCAAGGTGTCCACTGACCGGGAAAACCTGGAAAATCGGGAATTATTCGTGAATTTTCAATGCAGGGAATTGTTCGTGGATTATTCGTGATTTTCTGGTCTGAGTCGGGAATTTTAAAAATTCTTAATTCAAGACAAAAAATCCTTATTTTATAAATAGGATAAATAAAGATGACTTTAAGATATGGATTTGCCGTTGGTATGAATGAATAAATAAACGACGGAAAAGTAGTTATCTCAATGTATCGTTAGCGCTGTGTGGATCGGAGACGTTCAACTGTTCGACTGTCGAACGGATGCCTTCAGCGTCACGTCAAGTGCCCTTTGTTTTCATTCATTGCACATCGGACTAAGCCCATGATACGCAAACATATGCCTAACGTGTAGTGATGGCCGGATCGGATCCGCCGGATCCAAAGTTCCACGGATCTTTCATTTTACTCGGTTCCGGATTCGGATCCAAAGATACGGAATAAAATCGGATCCGGATCGAAGATTTTAAATTTTCGCCCCGTGCTCCGTGAATGGCATGTAGGTGCGGTAGATATTCACAAGAAGAGGATGTGTAACTCAGGTCACGAAATTAGATGAAAATGTTCCCGTGCAACTAGAAGCAAAATAAAGAAATCAGGCGCTCGGGGCTAGATAATGGTAAGCCACATTTAGGAAATTTTACAGGAGAGACATCTGAAGGCTCGAAAAATTTCGTAAATTAGGTGTTGTGTCTTGGTGCAATACATAAAACAGGGTGTGTACTTTCATCTCTTGATTTCTTCAAATAATACTCCACCAGTGGCTTCCCATCCTCTAGCAGATAAGAAAGGTGTACACATCTCAATATTTCTCAGTGTGTGGCTTGCCATTATCTAGCCCCGAGCGCTTCAAATATGACTTCCCCGTTACCCCGGTATCGCGGAAAAAAATTACGTAGGGTGTCACGCGGGTAGCCTACATTCGCCGGGATCAGGCGGACAACGAGAGCTAGTTTACTGTGCGAAGTTCGATCCGTAACGCAGTTTAATTTTTCTTTCAGTCATTACATCGAAAATGTTATCATCTTCAATTTCAAACCATTACATCTGAATACTCAATTTATAATACTTTTGTTGTTTAAATTGGATTTACAAATGTACCATTAATAAAATTAAGGATGGTCGGGTTGGATCCACGGGTCTTTCATTTCATTCGCTACTGAAATCATATCCAAAGACAGTAAAAATTCAGATCCGGATCGGAGATTTTAACTTTTTTTGGCTTAGTGATCGATGCGCTCCGCGAATGGAATGTACGTACGTATGGTAGACACTGACAAGGAGAGGTTGTGTAACTTAGTCACCAAATGAGAAGATTTTTTCCGTGCCACAAAAACAAAATAAAAAAATACTCGTCGTGACTCTTTTCTCCATAGGCCCGGATGCACGAGAAAAAAAATAAAGCCGAATGTCACGCGGGTCGCCTACATTCGCCAGACTCCCGTGAACGTATGATAGCGTAGTTGTTAAAAATAAGGACTGTACTGCAGGTCGCGAGTTCGATCCTTAACACTGCCTAGGAATACAGGCTCTGCTGTATTCCTAGGTAATGCAAGCAGGCAGTTAAAAAAAGTAGATTATCAGAAATTTTATGTGAATTTATGGATTAGAAAAAATTTTTATTGCAGAATTAAATCGTGTAATCATTATGTTAACTTTACAATGTATTTTTGAGTGACGCATTTGTAAATGTAGTTTAAACGATAGAAGTACAAAAAAGTCAGTATCCGCACAAAAAGGTTGGAAATGAAGGATGATAAACTTTTTGATTCAATGGCTGAAAGAAAAATTTAAACAGCGATAAGAATCGAACTTCATTACCTGCAGTCCACTACTCCACTCTGTTATTGTTATTACCATTATCTCATTAATTTGCCTTTAACTTAATTTTGCCTACCTAATTACCTGCAGTCCACTACCTCACTCTGCTATATTCTACTCTTTTCTTGCAACCCCAGGCCAACGGAGAGAAAATCCGAGACTTTTTTTAAAATTTGTTTATAGTAGCATAAAGAAAGGCTTATTTCATTTCAAGATCAGAGTTACACAACCTCTTCTTTGGAGTAGAAAATTCTCAAATTTCATTTCAAAGGTTATTGTTAATAAGACATTGAAAATTACTAGTTTAGCAGCTTGAAATATTCTATAATAATTTTTTCGTCTTAAAAATGGAATCCCTGGATATTCCATAAATGGGATCTCTTGGCCGAATTAAATTTTTTTTTGTTTCTAAAAAAGAATTTGAAAGCATTCAAGGATTTGATTAATAATTGGAAAATAATTCCTTTATTAATGAAAATGAACTTATAATGTTTCTTTTAACTGCTCATTTGATGTGATCGGATACTTTACTGTAAGTACAATGTAAGTTGGCTTTCTGGTAGGCTTTGCAATATATTTTTTACAAACTTTTCTATAATTTCTTGAGAAATCTAATTATTGATGTTTGTTAGATGTATTCAGGATGCGCTTACTTGAATTAGGATTTTTATTACATTAATTTTTGTTAGAAAAAGATGGTGTAGGATACTAAAGACTGTCATGATTTCGCCTTTTTTCTATATAGTCTACCGGTACAAAAATGTTACATTCTGATTCTGAGTGAACAGAAAATTGAGGCTTTGAGACTTGAAATAGAAAAGCATGGCAAAAAATATTAACATAGAAAATCATCATTCCAAGAACATTGGTTGAATGCTAAAGACTTTAGCCAGTGGGTTCTTTAAGTTCCTCTTGTAGAAGAATTTGTAATTTCTCATGGAAATGCTAATTTAGAAAGAGGGTATTCAATCAAAAAGTAGTATATCTTTCCCAACCAACTAAGAGAGTCTCTTACTACCAATAAAACTACATATTTAATTACTTTAATTTATCAATTATTTCTTATTTGATTACCTCATCTATATTATGCTATGGGTTGAACTACAAAATATCCATATTCTACATAGAACTTGAAAAACATCACTTTTGGCTCGTACAAGAACTGCGATATATTACCCTGGAAATTTTTATAAATTTAGCCTTGAAAACCTTGAATTATGCTTGAATTTTATATTTTGACTTTTGTGGACACCCTGGCTATCAACTACGAGCAAACTACATTTGCTACACATTCTTAACCTTACTGAGGAGAAGTCAGTGGGTGGCCATAAGGCCCCAAATCCATTCTTACTCACTAAAATCTTTGGCTGTTCCGTTCCAACATAGATGCTCTAGTATCCTGTGTAGAGAGTGAGTTAGTCAATGCCCCTCACATATTGGAGAGAGGGCAAACTGAAAATACATACATACTTAAAAATATTGTTAAAAATTGGCCAATGCAATAAAACACTTTACGCTGTTAATTACCTTTAATTAATATTATGCAAAAGCACTACAATCTAGTTAGGAGTGCTTTTGCTACTCCTACTTGCTAAGAAGTGGGTAACCAATAGTTGATGATTTCAGGCATAACTTTATGGAATTCGCTTTTATTCATTATGAATGATAGGATAGAAGAATCAGTATCAGTACCTCTGCATCTTGGGCCCAAGGATTATTCCAATACACTCATAATGTGTGTTTTTTCATATCATCAATACCTTTTTGTGTTATGGGCTTGAACTCCACACAGCATTTGTCAGTGAATTCACTTGCATATGTGTCATTCCTACCCAAGGGAGCTCCCTTCAATAGAACAATAAAGATTTAATTAATTGTCTTCCACCTCATGACGCCTGACTGTGTTATACCAGGTTAAGGAACAATACCAAAACATCAATACACTTTTTCTTAAAATAACATACTTCACGTAGCATCATGATCATGTGCTGTCCTACCTAGGTACCTACATACCAACCTTCTACATATCCTAGCTGAATAAATTGATAAACACAAACCAAATATTGCAGCTCATATACATAAACCTTCATAGAGAATTAATGATTACCAAAATGACATTCCTTGATACCTGAAATAAAAATAATTGAGTGGTGGTCACCTGTTCTTACAAGTTTTTATTCAATCACTTTTTAATCTGTGATCCTCTTCATAGGAACATTTTCTACTAAGTTCCATTTATTTACTCCATTAACTTCTCTGTAAATTGTTGAATTAACTCTTCCAGTATTGGTCCTCATCATTGTGGTATGCATTTAAGTCCTTATAATGAAGGACCACTTATTTACCTTATTTCTAGTAGTCACTCTCGTATCTTCAGTCTGCAAAGTAGAGAAATTGTATATAAAACCATAGAATTAATTAAGCTTTGGATTAATAAGCTATGTCATTTAGTTGATGATTTCAGGTGTAACTTTATGGAATTCGCTTGTATTCATTAGGAATGATAGGATAGAACAACCGAAGAAGATACATGTGGAAAATGCCATGAGGCAGAAGAAGATTTAAAATAGACTACATTTTAGTGAAGCAAGAGATTTAGTAATCAAGTGAAAGACTGCAAAAGCGGCCCTGGGGCAGACATCAACATAATTGTGAAACTTTGTAACCTTATTATTTTAGGCGATTGGAATGCGGTCATCAGCGAAGGTCAAGATGGAAGAATAACTGGGAAATTAAGATTGGGTAACCAAAATGAAAGAGGAGAAAGACTTCTGGGGTTAAGACAAGAGGCGTTCCAGGATGAAGATCAATTTGGATTCAGGAAATGTAATGGTACAAGAGAAGCAAAGCCTTTAGACTGCTCATCGAGAAGAGAATGGAGAAGAACAAACCAACGTTCATGTAATTTCAGGTGGCTGCTGGGCATTATTTAGATGTACGAAAAGTGAGTATGGGAGAACCGCGGCTGATCAGCCGCGAGATTCTTTCTCGAGAGTCTTTCAAAATAATATCCTTACTCTGTGTACCGCCGGAAACTATTTCTTTCACGTAGGGCAATATTTTGTGAAAATGAGTAGGTTATACGTAGGATGTCTCTATTTATAAGTTCAACTAACTTTGCATAATGAATTTATAATCTGCCTTTTTGCAGATGAAGCAGTGGTGTTTAGGGACCTACGTGGGGAATTGAATTGAGTAGGTACCCAGCTAGCACAAGGGGATATATATCCCATCCATTTCATAATACTATCCAAGTATTCGAGGGATATCATATCCGGCAAGGGAAAAGATATCCGGATATGAAGGGGAAAACCAACGGAAAAATATGGGATGAGTTTCCGCCTTTGAAGGGATATGGTTTCCGTAGTATGGTATAAGCGCCGCCTAGCGGTGAAAACCAGAACAACAAATGATCGACGAAAACGATATATATCGATCATATTCCCGGAGCAATTGTATCGAACACCTATCGACTGTGATATCGCACTAGTAATATTCGATATGCGGCTTCTACTCGATATATTTGATGCAGACAAAACTCTTAAATTCCTACTAAAAACCCCATTACCAAAAAATATCAAATTAGTAACAGCTCATTTAAGAAATACTACTGCGAAAACAACCACCCACCAAAGGAATACCAATTGAACTACAATTTTGATGAGCATATCGAGAAGTCCCTGTAATAATATAAAGGTGCACCAAGCCCTGGAAAAAACAGAGTGGATAATAACAAGGAGATAAAGGTGAAAACATTTATTCAAGAACTTGAGAAAGACATTTTTATAGGTAGTAGTTTTTTTTCCTGGATTCTCCCCTCAACATCGCCAACCATAACAACTTTCCTAAACTCCGATTAGCTGTGATGAGGTAAAGCTGGGATGCATTGGTCTTCACTGCACCTTGGTAAAAAAAAGAATCTTCAGTTACTTAACTGTTTAAAAATGAAGGATAGACACGTAATTTTCGAATATTAATTCACCATATTCTATTGAAAACAAACCACCCATTTCTGGAACGCTAAATAAACCATAATTTTCCAAATAAAAACACTACAAAAATAAATTTAATGCTATGTCTAAGGTGAAAGGAACTTTTAAAAAACGAATCGCCCACTAAATTAATAGGATAACCATAATGCCATTACATTAGCTTATCCCCAGACAGCACCGTTCGAGTTTTACTCGTGCTCTTTTGGTAGATTTCCCGTTACTCGTTCGCCACGAGTATTACCCGTCTCTGGCACGAGTATTACATGGGTGCACATATTTCAGCTTTGAAAGAATAAATTATGCCTGAGAGAACACTAAAAATTGTAGACGTCTAAATTTGGTCTGTTTATGGATAACTTCACTGATTGAAATATGCTGTAGATCAAGAATAGACTTGATGCAGACATGATAATAAAGTCCTAATGACGGACACCATGAGACCCGTTTAAATATTTATAAAAAACGGAATTTCCCGTGCATCGGCATATGTTATCTCGTCATTATCAGTCCATTACTGCTCTTAAACAATATCATCCGGTAAAAATTCCTCTCATGTGGCCAAGCTGGCTGCGCTTGCTTCGGAAGTGTTCTTTTGGAAATCGTGCCCGTGCGTGGAAACACATTAAACACACGTAAACGTGTCGAATCTTTTTGGAATGTAGTTGAAATTTATCATCTCAGTGTTTTTTACAAACTTTTGAACATACTATAGAGTTGTCTTATGCATTCTTGTATTCTAAACAATAATTTGGTTCTGGTTCATCCACCACGTAATGTTGGCATTTCTGTTTTGTGTTCAATTTTCTTTGGTTGGACAGCCTGTGTGAATGATCCTTGGCTTTATACATGTGAACCCTTGTTTTTTTTGCTGTGACATGTGTTCGCTCTCGTGACAGTAGTCGTTGTCCAATAAACCTTTGTTTTTACAAAGAAGTCTAGCATGGTTTATGTTCATAAACCTACTAAACTACACGTACTTGTGTACTGAGGCTGCATCGTTACTGGTATGTGCTAACTTAGTAATTCAAGGTAATGGAAATATGTATGCTAAGAAATCCGTTTTTCTTTCTGTAGCATCTGCGTTTTATTTTCCTTACAGATTTCCTCAACCGTAGAATACTTGTTTTCGGAAGTTACCTGTAACGTTACGAAGTTTTTAAAAATATGCCGTTAAACAAAGGATCCTTGAAGTTTCAACAAGCGTTACTTTATTGCTAGCAGATATGGTATTTTAGTGGAGTATTTGGACCTTTTTCATTTAATTAATACCAAGTGGGTTTCCATTTTGTTTGGTTGGCAATGTATTGTCGAGTGAATAGTCGTGTTTCGAACCAAATAATGTGGTATCAGTGAACTTTTTCTTTTCGCTTAAAATTTTGGTGATATATGTTCAGTTCAGTGTCTTCGAAAACGGTGAGGAAGTGCCATTGATTGTGTGTTGAGGTGTTGTGTAAATTTTGTATAATTCATTTGCATTGGGATTCTAGTAAATAAAGGTAATTATTACTATATATTTGTTATATGGCGTAATTCTTGTTAAAGCCTTTGGATTTGGTGTTTTTCAGGCAGTATGCCAGAGGGTGGGAAATTTTTGTTTAGAATGAAGTTTTCTAAGTTTGTAATACTTTATGTTAACTTTTATCTTAAATATTTTCCCTTCATGAAGATTTCAGTGGATGTAGTCATTTCTGATTCTATTTTGGGGAACTGATTCATGATACAAAGCTACAAAGTAAGCCACCTTATAGGGAGAACCATGATCAGGGGTTATGTGGCTACAAGGTAGGTTTGCAAGTGTGAGTTATGGGTGGTTTGTAGTTCCTGGAAGGCTGCTTGGCTGTGTAAGTATTGCAGAGTTGGATGTTGTTCGCCCACACACAGTTAGTGTGGTGTCCATTGCGAAAAAATGTGATTTATGGAAATGTATTAGGTGCTCATAAGCTTCAATGGTAAATTCAAATTCACCGACGGAAACGAGGTCAACGGTGGCGCACACTACCGGGTAATTGTGGAAGCTAAACTCAGTTGCCGGCCGAAACACGAGTAATACACGATTTTGGGCGGACATGGGACCGAAATTACACTAGTTCGACACGTGTCGAGCTGGGTTTGCGACGAATTTCACACGTATGAATTACGAGTAGTACACGAATTCCTCACCATTCTACGACGAGCTGTGCTGTCTGGGTCGTTGCCTTCCAATTACTTATTCTAAATGTTTACGCCCTAATAACTGACTTTTGTGTAATATTTCGATAGTAAAAGTGAAATATTGTCGGGAAAATTTTTTCACAAAATGATAAGTCAATGAAACATCAACAGACAACGGTTAAAAATTAACAGCTAATTAATATACACAGCAAAACTGTTATCTTCTTATTTAGGTGAATGAATCCCTTACATGTATAACCACCGTCGTGTGTATGTATTTATCCGATGTCACTCACTACTCATAAGAAATGTATTAGGCACGACCATTAATGATCACCGATAACGCCATTAATGTTCATTCCCCAAAGCACCAGTTAACAAATCATAACGATTACCCAATTGTATGCCACATATGATAATATTATCCAGAATACATGGGGCTGAACATGAGTTGCCAAACAGAAAACTGTGTCAATAATATCATTTCGCACCTAAGTTAATTCAAGCCACGTCGTAATATTAAAGATTATTACCTTTAAATTAACAATTGTTTTCCATTTTGTAATAATATGGTCAAAAAGATAGGTACTAGTACAAAATAGCGATACACCTGCAGACACAAAAATTAAATGACAATTACTAAAAATTTTAAAAAAGCAAAATGAATGTTACCTTACCTTATTGTCTCGTACAAGAAGCTGGTTGCGATGTATATTCGTTGAACTAGGTTGTTGGATTCTTCTCGGCATCTGAATATTTACCATTGCAGCAGGAATAATGAAATGAGCAAAGCAAGGAAGCGAGCGCAGATTTATTACCAAAGTAAGACGGGCTCCAAAGATGGCGATTTTCACATGGCGAAAGAGTTTCATTTTTTCGCATGTTTTTCCGGAATTGGCCGAGAGAGCGAGCTAAATTTCGCCAAATGTCTGCTACCGTGTAGCTCAAGCCCGCATTAGATATAATACACCAGAAAGAATTTAGTCCTTCCTGAGAGTAATCTCTCGCTAAATAATTAACAGTGTAATTTAATCAATTGATTAAATTACAATATTAATATTTAACTACTTCTATTCTTCCGAGTGGATCCATTATTATGATCACGGATAAGTCGCTGACATGTTTTCTCCGTGATATCCGTCCCTGAAATCCGAAGAGCACCTTTTCCGTTATATATCCCCTTCATATCTGGGAAACGATATCCCCTGTGCTAGCTGGGTAATGACCAACGCTGTAATGAACATTCGGCTAAAGGGTACATAGCTCCCCCCGAAATATTACTGCATCAAAGAGAGAAATGTATCCAACGTGGGAACAAGAGAAAAATACTGAGCGCCAGGTTTGGCGAAAGAAACGGAGAGTCCGTGGGGAAGTGTAGCAAATATTAAGAAGACGTGGGAAGGAGATTCCGCTTTCAAAATTGGAGTAAAATGATTGCAACGTGAGGAAATAACTAGGTTTACCCCGTAACGTTCTCTGTGTGAGCCCTTATGCGGCGAGATTCACCACAGAGAAACACGTTGGGGGAAGGAGAAGAGGGTCTACAAGCTTAAGAACGGAAGAAAAAAGGGGACGTATGCGAAATATCGTATCCTAAATCGCACTCACTCGGGGTGCCCGAACAAGGACAATAACCCACGATTAACTGCCTCCTCAGCCCAAGGAAAGGCCATAGTTTCATTATTCTGTCAAGTCTGCCTCCTCACTTCAGACCAAAAGGGAAGGTAGGGAGGAAGGCCGGAGAGAAACCCGGCGTCGGCATTAGCCTGCCCCACGGTCGTCTATACGACCGCGTGGTCTGCTCTAAAGAAAACCGTGAAGGGGACCACAGCTTACGTCCCATCTGACGAACGGAGGACTGAAGTCTAATATTCTCCACAAAGGACTCTAGCTAAGACCCGGGCATCGGCGTCGGTAGTGGGGGGCAGGGGCATTTGCCCCCCACTTACCCCCCAGAATTTGCCCCGGTCCCTTGAGAAATGAGTCTTCATTAAAAAAAATTAAATTTCACTTGTTTCCAGCTTGCCTTTCCCCTTCAGACGCATATTCTACCACCTTCATGTACACTTTTAGTCTAGTCTATACCCCCTCCTATCCGCAAAAAAATGCGGGCCCTTTTCAAGGTTGGCCCCTGCCAGCGAAAATATTTCCCACGCCCCTCCCTCTCGGGTTCCAATCCCGGAATAGGCAGTAGGTACTTGTCAATATAGTCTACCGGTCCCTACTTAAGTGGGGTGTGGTGAGTACATAAGGTTCACAACTCCGTCCGTCGGATTCGACGTTAAACCATGGAAGGAGTGGCCCTCTTTAAATTTCCTCCTTCCATGATAAAACCTTCGACCACTAAGCGGCATTCGTCAAAAGTGGGGGAATGTCGATCTCTTGGTCAATCTATCTTTCTTTCGTATCTTGAAAAATTCCTCTCTATGAACAATTAACAATCAATTTGAATAGCGCTAATGACCTTGACTAGAGCTAATGACTGTCGGTCGACGGGAAAGGAATTAAATTAGTTAGGTATTCCTTTCCCGTTATCTTTTGCATCCACTCCCAGCCAAATTCGCCATTTCGTCATATCCTTTTCTACCGTTACCTAATCACAAGTTTCCTCTAACGTACAGTTCCCAGTCTCATCATCGTCAGTCCCATAATAGTTTGTCATTGGTTAGCGTGACCGCTTCGGCGTTCGCAATCGGCGAGTTCGAGCTCTTCCACAGATTTTAGCAAATGATTGTACGTTTATATCATTGCGTATGAAAAGAAATTAGTTGAAATCCAGGAGTCGAGAAGGTGGTTGTATAAATGGGAGAATGGTGGTATATAATAACAAAAAAATACGGGATGAAAAAATCTCTTGAGCTCGCGCCACTGCCGTTGTGACCAGTGTTCGCGTTGCCTAGCGACGCCACTAAATTATCCGCTTATGGGACCCGAGGACAACAAATAATACGCCGTACCTTTTTTTCCAATTTCACACGTCAAGCGACAATTATTGGGTCAATTTGATCATTTATGAACGCTGGCAAGTTACGGAATTACGAAGTTTAGTTTTTAATATTCATACGTATCGCTTAAGTTTGCATTTCGGAAACAAAATGCCAACACTTAATCGATGCAAGATGCGGGAAGAACAAGACAGCGAAGAAATAGTTTACAAATTAATACCCCCGGAAAAGAAGCAATACGTCAAGTCACCAAGGTTAGAAATGGTTATATATTTGTCGGCTTGATTTAATATTTCATCCAGACCATGTTCCGCAGCGGCCATTGATGAATCTATTTGATTTCCAGGTACAAATCAAAATTAAGATATCAAGTCCGGGGTGAAGTAAAAAAATGTTCCCATAAAACCATGGGGTATGCCTCCGTTCCTCTTCGCCGCCCATCATCGTATTTACATAAGCACACAAGAATATTTCCACCACGTCCGATAATAGGTTGGTGTCCATTTTTCTACCGAAAAACTACATAACTTCTATGAAATTTAACTTATGTAAGTCACAGCCATACCAAATGTGACTTCAACTAAATATATTTTATATAACTTTCAAATATTGTCCATCTACAATTCGCTAGAAGCAAATCAAGAGCGGCAACTTCAAAACAACTTATGTAGTGTTAGCCATACCAAATGTGACTTCAACTAAATATATTTTATATAACTTTCAAATATTGTCCATTTCCAATTCTCTAGAAGCAAATCAAGAGCGGCAACTTCAAAACAGTTTTTCTCTTGAGGTCGATATAGGGGAGAGCGGGGCTATACCGTACACTAAAGCGAGAATTGTTATTTCTCAGCTAATATTGGGTATAAAATTATAAGAAAATGGGCAACTTGTAATATGGATCATTGGCTTCCATTTAGACACAAAGAAATTTGAATTATTTAATTGTTTATATTTTTAAATTAAATAATAAAAAAACATGTCCCTGTACGAAATAGCCCCTGGGGTCTGGGCTATTACGTACAGTAGGAGGGGCTATACCGTACAGTAAAAAAATCACATGATTAGGAAGTAAATATATTTACTATAGTAATGAATTATTGCATGCAGCATCTTTTATCACTTATTACTTAAGAAACTCAATTAATACACTATATAACATAAGGTATATTTAGTTGAACTGATAATGGTATAAAAGTGTTAGGTAAACGTTTATCAAAAAGTGATAAAATTTTATAAAACAAAAATGTTTAAAGTTTTACATCAAAACAAAAATCACAAATAAAGTTGTCTGCAGACTCGGCAGCACTGCAAGCTGAGTGAACCCACCCTGAACACGTGCAGCGCCTAAACCACAGTTCTTTGTCCTTGCCAGACTCACCACACATGAGGCATATGTCGTTTGAGCCGGAGGCTTCTCTTAGCAATCCTCCTCCTTGAAATGACGTCTGTGGGTCCATATCATTAAAAGAATCATCTTGACAAATTTTTCTTTTGTCAGCAAGGTTATCATCTGATAACGAATCATCAAACATAATATTTCGATGAAATGAATGGTGGAGGCAGATACTTTGTGGAAATCCATTGTAGGACATGAATTGAAATTACTTTGCAACTATTCCACATAAATTTATTTCGAACGAGTCAACATGTTTCACTGCACTGCAGCATCATCAGGACTAACATGGAAGTTAAACATGCCAGAATATATAGTCACGTAAGGAGGGTGGGGGTGGCGGGTGAATATTGTCCTATTCCTGGGTTAGAGGGGAGGGGGAGAGAGTTGACGGCAGGGGTGAGGAAAGGTTTGGGAATTTTGAGCTGAGCGTTGGTCTGTGGTGAGGAAGGGGAGGTGGGACGGGTGACGGACTTCAGGTGCTGGGAGGGTTTGTTTTGGATTAACTGCGGGAGGTCAAGGAGTGGGGAATGGAAGGGAAAAACGTGGTCATTAGTGATGTTTTCTTTCATATTTACAGCCGAAAGGATGAACAATTGTTCCCAAATGTCCATTCTGGTACCCTTTTTCTCTCTTCGAAGCATTTCTGGGATAAAATCCGCCTGGTGTCCTTCTGCCAAGAGGTGAGCCGCGAACTGGGATTTCCCCTCCTTCTTTTCAAAGTCCTTCTTGTGCTCGCCTGCTCGGACCCTCAAGCTTCTTCCCGTCTGTCCAATATAAGACGCCATACAATCACCACACTTTAACCTGTAAATTCCACTTTGGTCACTGATATTGATGGAGTCTTTCACATTGGGAAGCAGGTATTTAAGGTTTGTTTTGTTATTGAAAAAGATTTATTTCAATGCAACCACCCACTCCTGAAGAAAGTCCACTATTGGTTTCGTTATGTGGATGACATTTTGTGTCTATGGACTGGTATTTCAAATAATATTTTTATGGTAATAAGTATTTCAACAAATATTTGTACTCTATAAAAAAGCTTGGTTGAATAGGGGGAAAGTAAGACTCATCATTGGTTTGACGCAGCCCTCCACTCGATTCTTCTATCGGCCAACCTCTTCACAGCTCCTCTCTTTTACCTCTTTCACAACTTGCTCCATATACCTCATACGAGGCCTGCCTTTTCCATTCTGCCCGTTCGTTTTTCCCTCAATGATTGTCTTCATCAGGCCATCGTGTCTCAAGATGTGGCCCATTAAGTTGTCCCGTCTTCTTTTTAATGTTTTCAGTAGACATCTCTTCTCTCCCACTCTTCTTCGTTGGTCATCGGTCGATCCATTTCATCTTCATCATTCTTCAGTAGCACCACATTTCAAATGCTTCCAGTCTGGACTTCCCTGCTTCTGTTGTTGTCCATACTTCACTGCCATGTATTAGACTACTCCAGATGTATGTTCTAACAAAATGTTTCCTCACTTCAACGCTTGTATTTGCAGCTGTAAGCAGAATTTTATTCTGGTAAAATGCCCTTTTTGCTTGGGCAATTCTACTGGCAATTTCTCTTTTACTTTGTCCATCGCTGGTTACTTGGCTTCCCAAGTAACAGAACTCTGCCACCTCCTCGATCTTTTGTTTTCCTAGTTTAACATTGGTACTGGCTTCCTTTCTCCAACTGCATACCAATACCTTAGTTTTCTTTTTATTGATCTTCAGATGATATCTTGTCATTGTTCTTTCCATATTCCTAGTGTCTTCTTTAAATCTCCTTCTGTTTCTGCCATGACTGCTATGTCATCAGCGAATCGTAGCATGCTGATTTTATCCCCGTGGATATTCACTCCCGGAGACTTTTCTTTGACTTCTTGAATGGCTTTCTCGATGTAGACATTGAATAATACGGGAGACAGTGCACATCCTTGCCTCACTCCTTTCTTTATGCTTGCTTCTGTACTCCTGGGTACTGATTTGATTATGGCCACCTAGCTTTTATGCAAGCTGTGGATAACTCTTTGGTCATTGTATGATACTCCAATTTCTTTCAGAACCTTTAGCGTCATATTCCAATTCACGTTGTAAATTAAGCCTATAAAATTATAATATTTGTGATATTTCCTTCATAAATTCCAGCCTAATCAAGATGCCATAACAAACAATTAGGGGCTAAACCATACAAAGTGTACGGTTTAGCCCCATCCCGTACCTCATGGGAATTTTGTAACATAACCTCGAAACCCATCACCTAATTAATCATAACTAGTGATCAAAAGATATCTTTAGAACAGTAGTTTCTTATGGTCTGATAGTTACTAGTTTGAAAGTAAAGGTTCTCTACTTATCTCTTATTTGTCGTTGCCCCAAAATTATAAGAGAACACACAAAAACAACTTTTTTCAGTGTAACATCGACACTCGTAAGCTCAGCAGAACGAACTGACTCCTGCAAACTTACGTGGCCCGTCACTAGACTGTGACACCTATCTGACTTCTCTAGCTTCAAATCTAGACCCGGAAATTGGGTGTACGGTTTAGCCCCGCTGTACGGTTTAACCCCGCTCTCCCCTACATGACAAAAATTAACTTCATAACAATGGCACGGCTCATTTAGTTTTAATGGTTACAAATGGAATCTCGTGGCCCTAACCATAAAAAAAATGGTCCAGAGATTCATGATTCCTCATGGATGTGACAACCCTGATATAAATAAATTATTCACGGCGTGTGAGTCAAACGATCTCGAAATGTCCCGTAGATATATATAAACATTTTTCTGTGTTCCAATGCATGGAGTTAAATAACAAAATTTAAGGAAGCTCATTGCTTATTTGTAAAATTAGCCTTGAAGTTATACTAAGTATATCCATATGATGTTTCTAAACTGTACACTGAGGTAGTCATGACAGGCTTATAAGCCCACATCTCATAAATATTTTTAGGAGAGCTAATTAGGAATCTCCTAAAAGCACTTCAATTAACATTCATTACATGTGTATTAATGCTCCAAGAATAATTGATTCATGATGAAGTGTACACAGAAATTGAGGACCCTAGTTCAGGGGATGTCAGCAAACGTTAAGATGGCAGCAAGCCTGTCAATCAGAACAGTTTAACAATTATTCAGCAGCCATAAATGCATTGCTACAGAAAGGAACACCTTTGGCAAATCCCATTGTAGTTAAAGAGATAAATAGTTGGGGTGGGGTTATGTTGACTCTCACAATAATATTGTGATATTATCACTTCAATTGCCACCCCTCTGGGTTCACTGCTGTGACTAGGCTAGCCTTTTCTTGTAGTCTACTCTGTGAGAAATAGGTACTGCAAGCACTTTCTTTCACCTGGCTCCTGACCTCTGTGAATACCTTTGGTAGGTAGGTACCAATAATTAAAATGTAATTTATAATAAATTCAAATATATTTCATCAAAAAATGTACAGTACCTAGGACTAGAACACCTGAAATATTTAAAAGTGAAAGAATTGAATGGTGGAACAATGTGAACTTAAAGCTCAAAACATTTAAGTAATTGGAGATGATTTTGACTTCATTTAAAATATATTTGTAATAATAAAGTATTTGCATAATTAAATATAATTATAATACTTATGTTGATGGTTTCTGGCATCACTTTATGGTACTTGCTGGGTTTAATTATGAATGAGAGGTTAAACTTTGTAATGCCAAAAAAAAACATTATTTTACTACGACCATGGTTTTGACAGTTGATGTCATCTTCATGGGTTCAACCTATCAAAACCATGGTTGCAGTATCATAAAACACATTTTGTGGAATAATAATGAATAACCTCTCAATCATGATGGACAGTTGAATCATACAAATAGTATTCTTTGAACCCCAATTAAGATTATCAAATTTTCTTCTGTTAAACACAGACAGTGCATGCTGGGCTTTGGTACAATTTGTTAAAGGTTCAAGGCAGGTGGTAATGTTTTTTTTTCTTTATAAATGTGCTTTATGATAAAGACACTTCTAGTTACTTTTGTGTTAATAAGTACCTACCTACATGAAGTATCAGGATGACAGACTTTGATTACTTCCATATATTTATTTAATCTTAAGTAGTTAATTATATATTTTAAAAAATCCTTCGATTTTATTCATAAGAACTGTGGCTAAGTTTTCTGTGTATTTTGTTTCCTTTTAATACAGAAGGGGAACACTGTCTATTGAAAGATAAAAAACCACAAGTTCCATCTCATTTTATTAAGATAAAGAAGGAGAACCAAGTTGATGATGGGCATGAGAAGGAGAATAATGATACGGAAAACAAAGATGGGCACATAAAGGATTTAGATATCAGAGGAGCCAATTCTTCGAATTATTTCCGAATAAAAAATAAATGGAATGTTCATCATGCCATTCCTCCTAAAAGGGAATACAAAATAATTGACACATGTCGAGGTGACCGGCAGTCCCTCCTGAATTCTGGCCTTGCTCCCCATTATTTGTATAAGAAGGTAAGATTTTAATGTGTTCCAATTTATTGAAGGGGTATCCACATTTTCCAGATCATGAATAGTACCAGGAGTGTGATAATAGAGACATACCTATTTATTGGGGGTTCCTCTTTTCTTTAACGCTCAGCTTCCAAATATCAGGGTCAAAAACATCTGAGGATATTAATTTTAATGTACTAATACTTTAAAATAAAGTATTTCACCTCACCTCCATTTTAACATTACCAAGTATTGGGTATTTATTTTTCTCAGTAACTCTGTATTCCATCTCACAACTTCTAGAACACAAGTAATCTGTAGTAGTAGTCATAAAGAATTTATTTCATCAAAATTTGAAACAATTTGTAAAGACAATAAAATGTACACATATGTATAAATCACCTGAAGGTCATAAAAAGATAACTAAGGTATTTGTATGCACCAGATGAGAAGAGTTCATGACCAATGTTATCTTAGGGACACAAATCTCAAAGACATGAAAGAGTATTATCAACTGGAAAGTCAAGTAATTAGTGAAGGACAAACTAAGAAAGAAACAATTATTAGAATAGCGAAGGCGAAGAGGACATTCTACCAACAGCAGTATTTTAGAATACACAAAAACACTTTCTTATAATTTACATCTCAGCCATGCTTGAAATGAAAATAAGAACAATAAAAAATAAAATGGATCAACCGAATTACTAACTAAGAAGTCCTTAGAAGAGTGCGATAAAAGTCTTCAGAAAACTTTAGAAAGAAGACACGACAACCTAATCAGCCATATCTTGAGACATGATGAAGGCAGTCATCGAGAGAAGAATGGCCTAATGAGACCTAGAATAAGACTCATGGAAGAAATAGTAAGGGATGTAAAAGAGAAGAATTATGTAAATATGAAGAGGTTAACTGATAGGAGAATTGAGTGGAGGGCTGAGTTAAACTAATCTTAGGATTGTTTACACATGATGGTGATGATCACACTCATAATATTCAGGCAATGAATGATTTATGGAGTAAAATCAAGACTCTATTATACTTTCCAATACAGTAGTTCCAAAATATGCCATATTTAAGTTTGTTATGGAATTACTCACTTCCAATTTGAAAAAAATAATTTTATCATCTGCCTTGTTTTTTTCTGGAGTAAATCCCAGTCAATATTAATTTCTTTTAACTTTACTAACAAGTCAAGTATCAGGGCTACTTCATAAGGAATGAAGCAAGTCTGAATAAAACAAAGTTTAAACTCTTGACTTCAAATTGACTCTGAGGGACATTCTAGTCAAACGCTTGTAGGATTGAAAATAATCAAACCTTTCAATCATCACATTTAAGCATTTTAAATAAACAATGCATCCTGAATAATTGTTTTTCCAAGATTTACAGTGAGGAAAAAGGTATAGTTTTTGGATAAGTATAGTACCTTCTCAGCAGGGGAATTGATAACTTATCACAGTTCTGAGTGAAATCTCATCTGAAGTATGAAATTGGACCCTATGGTGATACTACCTATGACTTATGAAGTGACTATGACTTCAGAAGTGATGTATCATGTAACAGAATTTTCTGTTACACAATGCTATTACTCACACAGAAGAGGAAAGTGAATACCTATGAAAGGGGAAATAGCATCGAAGGGTACCTATATTTAACATCTAAGGAAATATTTAAAAAATAAAATAATCACAGGTGACCAACTAGCATTACTTACCTGTATAGAGTTAAGACAAGGATTCAAGGTAGGCAGAGGGAGGCATAGGATAAGAATTTGACCTCAATATTTGTTTTCAATTAAGAGCTCCACTCTGGCTACACTTTATTACATGATGTCCATAAGTCTATTCATCAGCTCTACTACATTTCATTTTACTTTCTAATCCAGTTTTGCATCCTACCTTTGCTCAAGAGAGGAAATGCTGTAATATCCATAATCTCTTGTCAATTACATTTGCATATTTATTCTGATGACATATTGGGGGTAAGGAAAAGATAGAAAGAGATTCAAGAAAGGTTCAAAATAACACAGAAGCGACAATTAGGTACCATCTAAAGATTGAAAAAAGAAAACAAAGGTATAAAGTAGAAGAGCAGAGCTCAAGACCAATGTTACAAAAGAGAGAAGAGTTTAAAGGGTATTGCTATTTAGAAAGAAAAATAGTCAGAAATGGATGAAGATATAAGGAAAGAGTGTGGAATAGAATAGAATTTTTATTTAAATCTATTATTATAAAAATAGTAATTGGGTAACCCCTAAGGAATACACCTTTATTGGGGCTACTATCATGTAATCCATGCAAACAATGCTAACAGACAATTAATAATTAGAATTTTACACAATCAAATATTTATTTTATATAATCCTGAGAAAATTATGACAGTAATATGGGGAATTGACAAAAAGATAATACAGTGACAACAGTTTATAACGGTTGGATAATATTTCTGGGTGTAAATAGGAATTCAATAGTGTTTCTAGGAGTAAATAAAAAAAATAAACAATATCACCAAGGGAGCAGGAGGGGAGAGAACAAATGGTGGAGACCTAAAGAAAAAGAGCAGCAGACGAAAACCAAGAACGGGACAAAAAAAAAAGAAGAGGAGGGAAGAGGATTAAAACGGAAGAAGAGGATTAAGGAGGAAGCCGGTGCGAACCAAGGTGATGAAGAAAGAAAAATAAGAGAGAAGTGAATGACCTATTCTAAGGAGGTTACATTAACTGACGCCCAACGTGTCGAGCACGACAACTCAACATGATTGAGACCACGAAAGACCCGAGATAAAATACACGCGACGTAGATATATATATAAAATGGCAGGAATAACAAAACAGTTGTTAGAATTAAAGGAAGTGGAATTGTGGGACCAACTGAAAGATTGCGGAGTGGCGACGCAAGGTGCAAAATTTGAATTGCAGGAGAGGCTGAGGGAGATATTAGAGAAAGAAGGGATAGTCGTACAAACTTACGAGTTCAAGGTCCAGACAGAAATAGTAGAAAGGAATGGTATAGAGACAATACTAAGACAGATGAGAGGTGAGCAAAAGAAGGAAGAAGAAAGGAAAGAAAGGGAGAAAAGGAACGAAGAGCAGAAGAAGGAGAAGCAGGAAGATAGGGAACAACAGGAAAGATTGTTGAAGGAGATGATGGAAGATATGAGAAAAGGACTAATGAAGGACATTCAAGAAGGTGTAATGAATTTTCCAATAGAGTATCAAATGAGGTTAGAGGAACAGGAAAGAAAAATTGAGGACACCCAGAGCTGGATGGAAGAAGTGGTAAAAAACCTAGAAACAAAGATAGAGAAGGGTGACCAAGAGCTAGGACAGCTAAGGGACAAGGAGCAGAAAAATAAGGGAGAATTGCAAAACATGAGTGTCCAGGTAGGCAAGAACGTTGGGTTGATCAAGCAGTTATCAATAAAGGTGACACAACAATTGAATGATAAGATGGATGAAGATGCACTAAAGGAAATAGCGAAGAAAGTGAAGGAGGACTACATCCAATTGCCCAGCAGAACACCAATGATGGGAATGGTGCACTTGTAAACGCCGAGTTTCGACGGGAGAGATGGCTCAAGGCCAATGAGATACGTACTTGAATTAGAGGAATACCAGAGGATTTACCGGCTGTCCGAGATGGAGATGCTGCACGTCGCTAGGCAGGGGATGACTGGCAGAGCTGGGGATTGGTTTACCGCCACATCACACCTCCACAGCACCTTCGATACATTTAAAGAGCTCTTTCGTGCACAGTATTGGGACAACAAAAGACAGATGGAGATCAGGAGAGCGTTGGACACAGGAAGCTACCGAAACACCGGGAATCAGATGAGGGTAGAATATGCAACGGCAAAAATAAGCTCAGCAAAAGAATTGACACCACCAATAGCAGACGAAAACTTAGTATATCTTCTCAAGCAGCATTTTGAGACAGAAGTTAGCACAGGAATGATATCCCACAACATCAAGATGCTCCCATAGCTGCTAACACTATTAGGGAGATATGATAGGGTCACGAGAAAAGAAAGGCGACCGAAAGCAGGACCACGGAGATGGGAAAGCTGAGACCCACGTCAAAACCAAGGACACACGGGGCCGAGGAGATTAGAGGAGGCGCCTACGCCCGAGGCAACCGGACAACGGAGGTGGGAAAGCCAGCAGCCTCAGCAATATGGGAGATGTCTGTTCCTAAGGAGACAGGATGAGAGAAGACCATACAACGCACAGGGATACTACACAAGGTTCGAGAGGGAGATTGAGAGGGACGAGCAACAAGGCGACCGACGGCAAAGCCGTGATGACATGGCTGGAGGATTCAGATCGGGACAAAGACACCCAGTAAACTCGCTAGTGGTGGAAAACAGAGGGGCAGAGAGAGAGACGTTTGTTGCGATGAAGATTTAAAGAGGGTAATTGAAGATGCCGAAGTTTGTGTCCGATCCAAGGGATCGATAAGGCATACCGATTTTCATGTTTTAGTTTGTAAGTTTGGTGTCATGTTGCGTATTTCCGGTGTAAGGAGTGAGGAGCTGTGCTATGTTAATTTTATTTTATCAGACAAGAGTCAATAACTTTTAGGAAGATATTTTGATGGGAAGCTTAGAACTGAAGGCGTTGGGGCTTCAGGCTGACAGGAGAATGAGTGAGGGCAGCAAAGTATTTTGTTTGAAGGCTTTAAAAGAAAGTATTTATGTCTCACTGCAATATTTCTTTTAATGGGGCTAATATTTCTAGGTGTAAATAAGAATTGAATAGTGTTTCTAGGAGTAAATAAAAAAAATAAACAATATCACCAAGGGAGCAGGAGGGTAAACAGGAGAGAACGAATAGTGGAGACCTAAAGAAAAAGAGCAGCAGACGAAAACCAAGAATGGGACAAAAAAAAGAAGAGGAGGGAAGAGGATCAAAATGAAAGAAGAAGAGGATTAAGGAGGAAGCCGGTGCGAACCAAGGTGAGGAAGAAAGAAAAAGAAGAGAGAAGTGAATGACCTATTTGTAAGGAGGTTACAAGTGGTTATGAGTTAGATAGATAAATACATGATTAGATGTTGTAGAACAATAACAAAAACAATAGCAATATTATTTCAAAAGCTTACACCAATTTAATAGGCGTGATAAAGAAGGCTATTGAAGGAAGAATTGACTTACAGGTCATAATAGAAGCTCGGAAGTAAGGAAATACTTAATTAGAACATATATCTGGAGTATGCTTCTTTATAGCATGAATGAGGCATTGGAGCATGGAGGATAACAAGCAGAGAAGCCTAGGCAGGAAATATGTATTTCAAATGTGGTGTTGTAGAGGAATGATGAATATGAAATTTCAATGCCCCCTTATTGGCAAACAAGAAGTTTGGAGAAGAAAAAGTGAATGTAAAAAAGTATTGGTTACCTTAAAAAGAGATTGCGACAACCTAATTAGCCATAACTGGAGACATATTCATCTGATGAGGACAGTCGTTAAGGGAAAAGTGAATGGGAGGAATGGAAAAGGAAGGCCTGACATGAGTCTGGACAAGGCAAAAAGGAGGTGAAAAGTAAGAGCTTTGCCAATATGATGAGATTAGCCAATAGAAGCATCAAGTGGAGCTATGTTAAACCAATCTTGATGACTAGTTATGATGGATGATGACAGAGCTAACTAAGAAAGATACAAGACTCAATGGATTTTGCCAAAAATTATGAACAGTGAAATAATTTCTCTAACATATACTATGTTGGATACTGAGTATGTATAGGTATACTTACTGTATCCTCAAGTTTAAGATTAAATGAAGACATATTTATGACCGTTTTTCATTCAGGATGCTTTAATTAAAACTTAAGTATACATTGTATTTTACTTGGTCAACAACCTTTAAATAAAGTACGTATTTAGATCTTCCCCGAGTAATATACTCAAAAACAGAAGTTAATTTTACTATCCAGACGTTATTTACCATTTAAAGAAGTTTGTATGCATAAGAAAATAAATTGTACTTAAAGTTGTATCTTTCTGTAGGACTATGGCAAATTACCCAATTATCTCCTCAAGATACGCAAGGAAGAAGAGAAACGACAAGCCAGCCAAAAGAAACAATTAGAAAAAGGGCAGACCAGAATGTGCATCGAGGGAGAAACTAGAAAGCAGCTATTAGAGGTACTTTTTTTTTGGAGATTTTTAAGTCAGCTCAATCACTAGGTATTTCATAATGTCTGGTTTTTTGGACTGGCAGGGGACCAGATCTACCAAAGCAACAAAAATTTTACCTAATAAGCCATGATACAGATGTGGTCTCTGTAAAACTCTTAGCAATTCAATTACTACTAACCACTAACAACTCAAAGAAACATATGACAGGCTGTCAATTTTTTTTCAACAGCTCCACATTCTTAAGGCCATCTTACACAGTATGATAAACTGCACAATTTGAAACAGCATCAAACTGTCAATGTTTTAAGGTCCAATTGAAGAAGCAAAACAGGGGCTATTCTGCAATCTTTTCCACACTCAGGATTTTTTCCAAGCAATTTGATTATGTATCATTCCATGCATCACTGTACCCAGATGACAAGCCTAGTGTAATATGGCCTCTAGAGGTACCTAGTTACTAGCAAAAAATGTATGAATTCTTTCCATCTAGTGTTAGCTCAACACTCTATTCTTTGTTATTCTTCCCATTAAGGTTTTTGCCTACCAGAAGTGTCCTTGACCCTTTCATTGAGCATTTTCACCTATGGTAGCACAACCCCCTGCCCTCTGCTTTGCTGTTAAATTATGAATGCTTGGCAATGTGTTGACACTTTTTCCTCATTCATTTACTATAGATATGTATATATTCCCCTAGCTGTCTTGCGGCAGTCAACATTAACAATGCCTTAGGTCATCAAGGTGAAGGTTTTTCAACAGGGCAAAGTTTATTAAATATTATTGTCTAATCAGAGTTTTCATAATTTGATTCAGAAAACTTTGGGTATTTCATGATGAGAATTAAATTTCTTATTTCCATATAACTGGGGTAATTGAAATTGGGTTGTGTGTATAAGATGAAGCTCTGTCACAGTTTTCAGTGTGGGGCCTTCAAGGAAGTATTATTCATGAACTTTAGTCATACTTTTGTTCTTAGTGTTAAGTAGGTACTTTTGGATAGCTTTACAAGTTTATGGTAACTGCAACAGTGAAAACATGAATTATTTATTGGTATTTAATCAATTACCTTGGCAAGATATCCAATCTGTTCATAGGACTATCCGCATATGACATTACAATATTTACATCCTCCTCATCTTACACTCCCTCAAAAGTTGAGGGCACCTCTAGGCCAATTGGAAGTTTCCAGGCTTGGAATTAATTTTTACTCATTGATTTATATTCCCTTCACTTTAATACTGTTTAAATTTCCATGAATTTTGTTACATACGTACATATGGTACTCAGAACTTTTCATAGGTACTATTCTACCAAAAAAATATTGCTCCAGCATTAATATGCAAGTAATTAATATACTACTACTGTGTTTTTTTAAATGTGTTTGATGCATTTGAGGGCTTCAACTTGTAGGTTACCTTAAGTGTCGTGTGACATTCCTGAATTTATTTTCCCACAAAATGCAAACACCTGTTGCTGTTAAATGAATTTTTGATAGTTTTGGTTCTCATACAACAGTAAATGGCATGATGTATTATGAACGCTTGTAGGGTTAGGAATGGAGACATTACGACGTTACGACTTTATAGATGGATTTGGTTAGCAAATACTGATATAAGAAATTTTTAACCAGATAAAATCAATAATGACGGAACTCTAATGTTCACAATTTAAAATTCTGAAATTTTCATTTTGGGAATGGTTGGGCTTCAAAGCATTAACTCTGTGCCCACACAGTACAGCGATAAAATCACACCTCCATTGAGTTAACTCCTTTCACATTGAGTTGGGAACTGGCAATCCCTATACTCTCTAGCCATTAAACACATGCACGGTCAGTAGCTGCCGTGAATTAGTGACCATGCACACATTAATTGAAAATGTACAAGGGTAATAGTTTTTTCCCTCAAATTTTCGTTGCAGGGCTTAAAGAAAGACTGGTTTCAACTGCAGACAGCTTTTCAAAAGCTTCCAATGATGATTGATACCATTCCCAAAATAAAGAAGAAATCGACTTTAGAGAAAGAGCTTAATCGACTAGAAAGGGATATTGCAATAATTGAGAAACATCCAGTAATAATTTTGTGTGACTCTACGCCATGAACTTTTCTCTGCAGGTTTTAGTATGAATATTGTAAATTCTTTTGAAAAATGTACGTTCTAGTATTTTTGCATATGTCTGATATATAAATTTCAAGGAATAAAAAAATACTGTGTTTGATTTACGATGACTCATTAATCCAGATCTTGTGACCTAAAATTACCTTTTTCCTTCTCGAAATACAAGTTGACGAAATACTGATACCACAGCAACTTCGAGCAGCGAATACGAAAATGTAAATGAAAGCTAAAGTTTTCGAGGAGGAATTATTTTGAATAATCAAAAATGTGCACTGTACTACTGAGCTCGGTAGATCAAATTAAAAGGAAAATCACAATCCATTTCACTGAATACTTGCGGATTCAAAAGTACACTCTGATTGCATATCATTATTCAATTATTTTCTAAAATGGAGAATCAGCATCCGGGGCTGTTCTACCCCGTAAAGATGGAAGTTTTCTTGAGCCACATGTGTTGATATTGTGTTATTTATTAAAATGAGTGCTAAATGAGGAGCAGGTACTCCTACAAAACTGATGGCAAGTAAGAAATCAAGCAATAGAGTTCGTTTGCTGGCGCTGTCTCAATTTTTTCTGTGCTAATGCCACAAGAATGCGGGCAGTTCCTGGTCGGTAAGTTCAATTTAAATGTTTTTCGGAACTTGTCATCTTTCTATTTTATTGCGATTTCCGTGCATAAAGATATGCTATTGAAAAGTTTGATGTCTGTGGTAGGGTATACGTGAATGTAACTATCTAAATATCGTGAGCATTTGCTCTTCTGCATCTAATTGGAGTAGAAGCTGCCATATATTTTAACTACCAGTTTGTGCAAAATACCTGTGACTCATTCGTATGACTGTGTTTAATTTGTCATGCTGTATCAGCGTAAGGGTTGAGCACAGTCCAGGTTTCGTATTCCACAATTATTTTCTGAGATGTGATTAATTACATTCCGAAGTGGTATAATTTGGCTAATGGTTGTGAAATACTCAGAATTACCTATAATCGTGTGAGGCAGTTGAGAACATAGTTTCATTATTTTGTGTATTGTGTGACTTCGCTGTGCCCTAAGATTACATTTGTTTTCTCGTTTTAGATTTTGCTTTGGTTGTAAGCTTTAGACGTGGCTTCAAACCTCACCATGGACAGTCTGAGTAGTGTAGGAGGAAGACGCAGAGCAGTCACCAAACACTACTCTGCTGAGGACCAAGCTCTTGATCAAATTGCACGAGAGGTAAGCTGATTATTTCTTAGATTCTCACCTGCATGGTTTAATTGCTGGCTCTGTTAAACATTCTGTTGATCGATTTCAATACAGCAATGTGTGGCCAGACCAGTTTTGAATGTATGTTGTTATGTTTATTGGTAGCTAAATGGCTCAATACAACCTGCAAATATGCGAGTGCTAGTCCTTGTCATCACCAACCTGTATTTATTTATATCATGGACATGGTGCTTTTAGATTGTCAACAGTTGGCAAAACTGGATTCTGTTATACCTACTACTCCAAAGTTTCTTTTCACAAGTAAGAGGTTAATTTGTGCCATAAAAACTTATCAATGCCCACTTATATAGATGCTCGTCAACCGTCATAAGTTTCAAACATCCTTCCTGTTTTTACTAAGATGTAGTTTGTTTTCATATTCTCCATCTCACGTATTTAAAGAAATATTTTGCTTATTTAGGAGGGCTTTATGAGTTTCAACTTATCGATATACCTACTTACGGTCTGACATAAAGACATATGCCTCTGAGATGCAAACTACATACACTGGATACAATACTACCGATTATCCATGCATTTGATTGGGAGTGCCAAATAAAACTGACCAGTAATCCTCTGCGAAACCATTGCACATTTAACCACCTCCTACTCCAAAAAAGTGATTTACTCTTTTGTTAGGTGTTTGGATTGAAATATTAATGGAAGTTTATACACAAAATAGGAAAGGAAATTTATTAATATATAAGTATTTACACTTTACAATACCTCTTATTAGCTATTTATTTGTATGATAAAAACTAACATTCACGTTTCTTGTCAACAATATTCCTTTCTTTGTTTTTTACATCTTCATGTTCTCATTTTGTTATGCTATACTCTTGATTTTTCTTTTAAATTTAATTATGAACAGACAATGTGTTTTAATGTTAACTTGGTATGGAATTTCAGAAGCCTTTTAAAAATATCCTATGCACTGATACTTCATTCATCGAAATGAATGGTGGAGGCTGATACATTGTGAAAATCCAATGTAGAAATTAAGGGATGATACTTTGCACTTTTCATCATAAAATCTTTAACAACAATGGTGACAACATGTTTCGCTGCCCTGCAGCATCATCAGGAGTAACATACAAGTTAAACATGCCAGAATATATAGTCACGTAAGGAGGGTGGAGGGAGATTATTGTCCAACTCCTGGGCTAGAAGGGTGTGGGAGAGGGTTTGAGGCAGGGGTGAAGGGAGGTTTGGGAATTTTGAGCTGAGCATTGGTCTGTGGTGAGGAAGGGGTGGAGGGATGGATGACGGACTTTAGTGCTGGGAGGTTTTGTTTTGGATTAACTTCGGGAGGTCAAGGAGTGGGGAATGGGAAGGTAAAATGTGGTCATTAGTGATGTTTTCTTTGATACTAACAGCCCAAAACACCCCCCCCCCCCCTTCCTCACCGCAGACCAATGCTCGGCTCAAATTCCCAACCCTCTCCTCACCCCTGCCTCCAACTCTCCCCCACCCTGCTAGCCCAGGTTTGGGGTAGGTAAATGAATTTATCAAGTGACAGATTAGTGGTTGGCCTAGAGAGAAGTTCTAACTTAATAGAGTCAAGGTCTGGGGTTCGAAAAACGACTGCTCCGAAGGGCTGACTTGTTAGAGAGAGCGAGAGCATGCGAGCAGGCAAGAGAGCAGGATCCTGTCAGTGCCTCCACCGGCATACAGTTGTACTCGCAAACTGAGGACAAAAAAAGTGAAAGACTAAATGAGACATAATATGCAACACCAGGAATTGGACAATAACATGCAACACCAGGAATTGGACAATAATCTCCCTCCACCCCCACTCTCCTTACGTGAGTATATATTCTGGCATGTTTATCTTGTATGTTAGCCCTGATGATGCTGCAGTGCAGCGAAACATGTTGACTCCTTTGTAATAAAAGATTTTATGTGGAAAAGTGCAAAGTATCATCGCTTCATTTCTATAAACAAACCAAATTCAGGTGTGATGTGGAGGAAACGTTCCATATTATTTGAAAGATATTGCAATTTTCCGCAGAAGTTCTGTGGAAAATTGCAATATCTTTCTATTAATACTTAATTTCTACTTTATTTATTGTTATAGACGTTATATTGGACAAGGAAAATGCATATTGACAACAGAATTACAGTCAAGCCCACTTACATCAAACCCGTTTATAACAAAGTCCCGCTTATAATGAAATAAAGGCTATTCCCTGTCAAAGAGATGCTGGGAAAAACTGGTCCACATAAAACGAAGTTTGGTTATTACGAAGTAAATCTTCAGCCCCCTCAACTTCGTAATAAGCAGGCTTGACTGTATAATACATGTTTTTGGTGACATTAGGTATACATTGCTATTTTGTTGATACAGTGTGGCAGCCATGATAGTTCCCTTGAGAAAACTGAATGTATCAGGATATAAACTAATGTGTACACCTAAGAAAATGTGAACCATGTAATTAGGAATCTGAGTCATAATTCTGATGATCACCTTTTGCATGATTTATCTAGTATTGAGAAATATGGCATTCAGCCAAAAAGAAACGTGAGGTAACACTTATTATACCTGGTGATTGTGAGGCAGAGTAGTCTACAAACTGTTGTGAAGCATATCCCTCCCATTTCTGTCTGAGGTTTGGATTGTGGTAGGATCATACTGAAGTTCTTTTCTTCAAGTGTGTTTTAGTCTCACAAATTACTCATAGGCTCAGTATTATAATGTGTGGTGAAGTATCTTGAGAGTTTGATAATCACTGCAGTTCTGCTTTTTGGAAACAATACTCAACCTGTTTCTTTGATGGAATTGTTCTAAATATTGGCTTTGATATTGCCAAAGTACCATAATGTTCATATAAAGTTAAGCTTAAGTATGCACTAAAGAACCAGGCCGTAATGAATAAAAGTATTAAAGAAATATTATCAGGAAAAAGTTTAATAAGTACTCATTGTATCAAAATGGAAGGTACCAATTTTTTGGTAATTTTGATAATAGAGCTTCATTATAAAGAGGTTTCAGCAAAATGAACACCTATATTCTGCCTTATGGAATGTGTTGGCAATCATATGTGCTGCTGTCTCTTTAATTACCATGTTTAAACATTTAAATAAATGCAGTTAATATTTTATATAGTTTTAATGTTTATAATAATAAAAACAAGGGAACTAACACTCACCCCTATAACACTGAAGATGTATTACATCAGTAATGCATCTGTAATACATAATAATGTAATAGAAAATACATCATTGAACCATATGGAATACAGCTGTATTCCATCTTCATATTTGCTGTACACAGTGAACTCTCGTTAGTATGTTCCTTGATGGCATGTTTTCCTTGTTAGCACGATCATTTCCTCAGGTCTGGGTCACAGTGCATGTAAATAATCCTGGTTAGCACGTTTTGGTTACCTCTTTAGCACGTGCGTAGGAGGACCAAACCAAATTCATTCCAGCAAAATAACCGCACTATAGGTTAACATGATGATGAATATCACTCAAGAGGTTTGATTCTCGCATTAAAAAAGATCGTTCTTGTTTACAATAAAATTTGTTAAATACATTATGGTTGAAAATTGCTTATGAAGAAGTAAAAATGTGGCATTCACAAACATTTGAATTGGCCATTCAACGTCTGGCACCCACAAGCAGACGATTTTATTGTGATGTTCGTTTCTTTTATAAACGTTTGCTGGGCAGCAAAACTGTGAAAACCAGTACCTACTTCAAGAAATTAACTGTGTGACAAGTGATTAAAGTGTAACAAGTGATTAGAATTAGTCATGGTAAAGTGTGTGTTGAAGCGAGAAATATCGACGATTGAAAAGCTCAAACTCCTCCGAGAAGTGGACGAAAATCCACATATGAAGCGTGTCGAAATAGCAGCCAAAATGAAAATTCCACCGTCAACATTAAACTCTGTTGTGAAAAATAGGAAAAAACTTGAGAATACTACGCAAGAAGGCACCAGCAAGTACAGGAAAAGAGTGCGAGGTGGCAAATTTTGTGAGTTGGAGAATGTCCTCCTGAAGTGGGTCAAACAAGTGCGCTCATCCATTGTGCCATTAGGTGGTGTAATATTACGTGAAAAGGCCTCGTACTTAGCCAATAAAATGGGCATCAGTGATTTTAAGGCTTTTTAATGGATGGGTTGAGGGATTTAAAAAATGCCATGGCATAGTTTACAGGTGCATTTGAGGCGAGGCAGCCAGTGTGGACACTAACGTTCGAGAAACATGGAAAGATGTCACCCTCCCAAACATCATTAAAAACTACAGCCCGAATGATGTTTTTAATACCTATGAGACCGGCTTATTTTTTAATCTTCTGCCTGATAAAACTTTGGCATTTAGAGGAGATAAGTGTCATGGAGGCAAAATGAGTAAGGAGAGGCTGACAGTCCTCCTATGCTGCAACGAAAGTGGATCGGAAAAATTGATTCCATTAGTAATCGGGAAATATAAACGCCCCAGATTCTTCAAACATGTTCGGACATTACCTTGCACGTATGAATGCAACTCTAATGCCTGGATGAACACAACAATTTTTGAAAAGTTCCTGTGAGCACTGGATGCCAAGATGGATGGACAAAATCGTAACGCTTTGTTGCTCATTGATAACTGCACAGCAAACCCAATAGACACTGCATTTTTAAGAAATGTTAAAGTGGCATTTTTTCCTCCTAATTGCACGAGTGTTTTGCAGCCCCTCGATCAAGGTATCATACGATGCATGAAGCATAAGTACAGGAAACTACTTGTCAACAAGAGATTGGCCAACCTTCAAGTGTCAGGTCAAAAATTAAATATCCTAAAAGCGATGCATTTTGTGAAGTATGCCTGGTACTCAGTCAAACCCGAGAACGTAAGAAATTGCTTCTGTGCATCTGGATTTCTTCGCACCACAAATGAGGACCGTACTGCGTCGTTGACTGATGAGGCAGCGGATTAGCAGTCCGTTGAAGGCTGGGATCAGCTGTTTGGGGAAGGGGAGGGGATGTCCTTCGACGAGTACGTTGCTTGTGATGATGGCATCGAAGTTTGCAGGTTGGTTGGTTGAATTTGTGAGACAAAAACTATATAAACTCATTTATTGAGAGAATTATTAATTAAATTTATAATAACTACATGAATATCATACTTCGGTTGACATTCCTTCCTCACAAAGTGCAGCATAAATACACCTGTGACAACAACAGCAACAGAGCAACAATAGCTTACTTTATACTAACAGAAATCGTAAAAAAAATATCCGCAGAGAAAAAAATCATTCATTGGGACTCCCAACATGGAAGCCACTGATTTGGTTCTGGATCAGCGGGGTCGGAAGTGGGGGTCAGGGGGGTATTCGCCTTCCCCCAGAATTTGCCCTGGGCCCTTACGAAATGAGTCATCATTGATAAAAATTAAATTTCACTTGTATCCAGCTTACTTTTCCCATTCTGATGCATATTCTACCACCTTCATATGCACTTTTAGCAGAATTCTAGTCTCTACCCCCTCTTATCCACAAAAAAATGTGGGCCCTTTTCATAGGGCCGGGCCATTTTCTTAAAAGCTGGGCCCTTTTCAAGGTTGGCTCCTCCCGGCAAAAATAGTTCCGATGCCCCTTTTCTGGATTCAAGTCCTGGTTAAGTTGAATATTTTTTTTCTCTGTGGAAGTTCTGCTATTGAGTGTATAAGTGGGTAACTGTTAAATTTTTTTGCAGCTAGTTCACAATCCCTGAATTTTAAGGAAATCATTGATCTAAGATCATCCTATGGCCATAACTTGGTCCTATGCTATTTGCAACGTACTTAATACTGAAAATAGAGACCCAAGAGATAAAAATCAAGAAGTACATACATACATTATAGAATACCGTACACAGGAGAATACACGAACATATTTTAAAGATAAGCTCAAAGCAAACATATCTAGCAATTATATGATGAAAGATGGTAGTTAACACCAACTCTTAAACAAAACACTCACCATGGTGTAAGGCTGAAGTTAAACAAAGGAAGAAGGAAAAGAAGGAACTTTCTTTCGTCATACTTTCTCCAGTCTTATTCAGATCCATACTCTAACAGCTGGGACACAATCAATGTAAACGGATGACATGAGTCATTCACGGGAAACGTGAGATGGTAACTTTTTCTCTAGTGGAAGTGGACACAATCAACATACGCGATCCTGAGGAAAACATTGACTGACAAAGGCACAGAAGGGAATCTGTAGCAAATGTGAAAAGGAGCTAAGAATTAATTTTCAAGACTGTAGAGGTACTTATGTATTCCGTTCCATTAATGAAGTTACCAGGTCGCTTAAGGGGCCTAGATTCCATGCCTGAAAAGTCAATTTCAGACTGTTGATTCTGCCATTGGCATGGTTACGTGATAACAGATGAAAAAATTATGTTTTCGCCATTTGACACTAGAAAAATGTAGCTAGAACTCTTACATTTCTGCATTTACTTGTCACCAACCATGTTGTAGAAATAAATTAGAGAAATTACCTGAAAATAGACTATTTTTGCTGGAAAGGTTCTCCGCCATAAGATGAGGTACGAAAATGATTCTTCGTTTGGGTTATAGTTAGATCCTAGATTTTTTATTACTGGAGCATGTCATGAACGTTAATTTCATTTACTCTCTATAATCGAGTAAATTGTTGAGTATGTTCAGAGCATTTTTTGGTGCTCCGTCGCATGTAATGCTGGTGGGAAGACGGTGCTGCCAGTGGTGTGGCTGTGGACCCCCCTCCTCCCAATACCTATCCCTTGCCCCTCCGCTGGCCTCCCTCTTATTGCCCGAAAACAATGTCTTCTGTGGATCAGATTTCAATTGTGTTTGGTCTCACGGTGAACTCAAGAGTGTTGCGCAATATCTCAGAAAGGAACAACAGATCTTTGGAGGTGAGTCGTGGTCAGGCGATTTTTGTTTAATTTCTTTCCGATGTTCGGCTCGGAGCATCCAACGGATCCTTACGTGAAGTGCTATTTCCCGATATTATAACCTGTGAAGTATTGTAGGACATATTTTACGCCAGCTCCCTTCGGTTTCGCCACTTCCATAGTCTTCTATGTACATACATTGCCGGCCCCGGTGGCGGCGGGGTAAATCCCTTGCCTGCCGATCCCAGGGTCACGGGTTCGAATCCTGCCCGGGGAGGATTTTCACTTTCCGGGGCATGGATGTTTGTATCGTCCAATATGTTAATTGGAAGAAAGGACTTTGAGTCCTGAAATTCGCATATTAAAATAAGACAAATAAATAACACGGAATGTGCAGACTGACTGATTCATTCACTTATCAACGCACAGCGCAAACTGCACGTGAAATTTCGTGGAAATATCCATATTCTAGGGGTAGACTATAAAGGAATTTTAGAGTACACAATTTTTTGGGTTGTTTATATTTATCTTTTACTCCCACAAGAAAAGCATTGAATTAGATGTCGTGGTTTCTTCTTATGCATTTTGAAATTAGTTGCACTCAAGATATAGAACTTTTTACCATTCAATGAATAAAAGAATGCAGTGGTGAATTGTTTCATTCAATCTCCTATTTTGAATCGTTTTTGATTAAAACCTACCTTTTTAGTTCCATATTTATCAACCTTTCTTCCCTTTCAACAAAAGAAATTTGCTTGGCAACCAGGTGTGTATATCCATTTAAATGTGATTTGTAAATGTAAACCTCTCTTTGCATGACATAGTACAAGAACGATCCGCACGAAGTGTACCTACACTGGCATTGAATTATACTAATGGTAGTGGAATTCAATACGAATTTTAACACCTCAGGGTGATAAGTACTGCGCAATCGCACTACCATTTATTTAGCATTTTTCTTCATTGGGTTTTCCAGTGGTGAACCTGAAATGCTAATGCAACATTTAAATTGTTACGTGTGTCATCAAGTTTTTTTGGGAGGCCCTATTAGTGGTAGCATTGTATGAACTGTCACCATACAAAAGAGGAGCAAAGGAATTTTTAAAAGAGCTTACAATAATTAATAACTTCACCTAATAGAGGGGACAATATTTTTGACTTTCTGGCAACCAATATCCCACAACAAGCAACAAATATTGAGACCTTCGTGGGACTTAAAGACAACATGGTACTTACAGCGAAATTCTCTTTAATTTTGAACCAGTTTTGAACAAAAAAGAAAGATTGACAATATTAAAATAGCAGACTTCGATACTTTTAAAAGTTATTTGAGAGATTCCTTTGAAGATGGTAAAAGTTCTCCCAAAAGCTTATTTTCGGAGGGCTGGTGGAAGTCGTTCCTGCATATGACGAACAACAGGGTTAATAAATGTATCCCTAGTAATTTTTAAAAAGAATGCATTGAAGCAAGCCTGTTGTCAATTCACATAAAAAGATT
This sequence comes from Platycnemis pennipes, assembly GCA_933228895.1. Taxonomy (NCBI): domain Eukaryota; kingdom Metazoa; phylum Arthropoda; class Insecta; order Odonata; family Platycnemididae; genus Platycnemis; species Platycnemis pennipes. Next base: position 86,248,943 of record OW121851.1, read on the forward strand.
GGCATAAATGATAAGGGGTAATTCAATGCCAAACATTTTGTAACGGCAAAAAGCCCAAGTCTGACATATGCTATTGATGATAAAATTCCTTCACTGTACTCTTATCAGTGGACTCGCGTTGAAAAATAATGCTAGGTACTACTTTTAAAATCATTCGCAGAATTTACTGTGGAAGCCAGTAGGTAAATGGGAAATCACAATATCTTTAATAGTTCCCGTAATAGAGACTGAATTTTATTCTTGTCTAAAGCAAAGAGCAGTAGCACCTTTAGGGTAGTTTTTACCACTGTATAAGAACTATAAGTTTCAGTGAATATAAGATTTACATCATATGTATCTAGAAAACAACTGGCCAGTTTGCCCCCCTTGAAAATGATGCTGAGTCGTCGAAATCGATCAGGGAACATATAAAGCTGAAAGTGGAAAGTACAAAGTTGTTTCATTTACAATGTTTGAAAATAATACTGTTTTTATAGGTTAAAATATGAAATATGAAAAACTTGCTAGGAAGATGCTTTGTCAATTTTAATTTTTTCATGTAAGTAATAAATATTTAACCGGAATCTATGATACTTCTTTCTAGCTCGGTACCAAACAACTATATCAAAATTTAAAAAATTACCGATTATCTTATCGAAGATGATCAATCTGCGAAATTGCTGATACCGATTAATCGGCAAAATGGTCGGTATGGACAATTACCGATTACTTGTCAATTAGTTGGTTCAACCCTTTCACAGGACTTGGTTCTCAGAGACACTGACCGCATCAACATTTGGGCTTATATACAACTAATCGAACCCAGCACCAAAAGAAATATTGGTAGATAATATACTGTTCCCTTCCTGCAATCAAAATAAGGTTACTGAATTTGGGAACGTCAAAGAAAGCTTTCAATTGTGGACAGCGAGAAGAGTAGCGGAAATCGAGTTTTCCCCGCAGATCTCTTTGTAGACGAAAATCTGCCTTTTCTGGCAGCTTCTCCAAACTGATTAGTCTCCGATGGAGATAGGATGATAAATGTAACGTGCCCCTATATTTACAGAGATGTTACTCCTGAAAAGGAATCCATAGAGAAGGATAACATTTACTGAGGAATAACTGGAAAATTTCGTTTCCGGCAGAAAAATTCAAAACATTTTCATGCAGGTAGAGTTGCAAATTTAATACAAAATTATTTCGATTCTATGTTTGGTCCCTTATGGGAACATAAAATAGCTTTGGGAAAACAACGTAATGGACAAGTTACAATAATTTTAATATTCTTCAGTCCAAAATGTCAGCGGATTCTAAGTCAATAATTATTCAAATCTACTCTTGAAAACCTTTCTTATTTATATTGACATGTTGCTGCTTTCTCCCAAAATAAGTATTTTGTTAAACTATCATTTCTAGGAGAAATAAAACTCAACAGTTGTGATCATTATATACAATGGCTAAAAGAAGAGTGCATGGCTCTGGAAATTTCATACTATGTTTTTATTGGCTTGATTCATGTTATTTGTGGGTATTCAAATTGGAAGTAAAGTGGCTCTGCTCCAGGGTCTAGTTTGGAGTAGTGGCTTCCCATGCTGAGGACATGGGTTTGAAACAAGCGGACAGGACTACATACAAATCCACGGAAAATGCATGTCGCTAAATAGAGGAAGTTGTCCTCAATTGGAGAGATCTTTATCTTGTTTTCTATCTAAAAACGCGGTACACTCCTTTTTTTAGTCATAGTTTAAATAAGCTTTTTTATAATTATATTTAAATGTGTTCGTTTCATGTTTAAATTGCATTCTCGATGACATATGCTTCCGTCTCCACTTCTGTCATCTCTGAGGTCCCTTTCATGGATGTAAACTCAAACGATTTTTATTCAACTTTCCAAGATTTAACTTGAAGGAAGAACGTGATGATTATCAAAGCTAGTACTTCTACAGATAATAGTATATTAGAAATGGTGAAATCACCCTGTTGGTTTTCACAGGCTACTGCCGCTTCATGCTGCCGGAATGAGTCCAGAGAAAATAGGTTTAATCTCAGAATCGGATGATGTACAGCGAAGAGCATCTAAGATTGTTAAAAGGAGCTATCCTTAGTACATGTAATAGTGGATCCAAATTGAGAAAAGCATGCATTGGGGGATCACTACAGTTCATTGGCTTGAGTGCAGGGATAATCATTTTCAGAAAATTCTGGTTAAATATTTTCCAAACATGCTAAACTCCTTTGCGACATGTTGAGTTCAAAATTGTTAGTGATGTTATGTTCTCACGAACTTAAAGTGAAATGCCTGTGATGGAAACCACAGCAGAGATGAGTCATCAAGAGAAGCGATTTACTTGAAATCTGGCTTTATATGAGACTCTTAGTAAGACGCAAGTGTATTCGTTTTAAATATTTACATCAACTAAATTGAAAGTGGCTCCACGTAAAGTTCATACATTGTCCTTTCTTCATATGTGTGTACATATTATTACCTATTATCCTTCTATGAGCAGATTTTTTATTACATCCTCCTGCACATCGTCTTTTACTTTCTTTATAAACAGCTTCTTTATTTTCACTATCTGACAATTCAGGCCCATTCTTTGCCTGACATTTTTTCTTCTAATGTCTTAAATTGTCTACTCCCCTTCATCTGGGGAGCAGCTCAAGTACTTGAATTAGGCCACTAGTTGATATGGGGTGTTCCTGCCTTATCATAGTCCATCTTATCTAACAACATAAATAGTAATATGTTAAAAATATTAATTTCGCTCGTAAATTACAATTAACCTCAAACTGCCTTTTACGTCAATGGAACATTTACGTTCGATGCACTACAATCCAACGAAATAAGCAATGAAAAACTAATATTCCTTAAATGCTGCTTGGGTGTCTACTCAGCTACGGGAGCACCATTGATTTCGCAAAAGGTCGTGTCCATGTAACGTGACCCCGAGACAGAGGCTTCGACCCTCTTCCCTCTCTTCTCCCCCCTCTCCCCTACTTACTTCTCTCCAACTCACACCCTCAAAACACCGGAGGAGGGGAGGGACCCTTCTGCGGCCGAATGCAGAACTAACTCGCTCCTATGGTTACGATTTAAGATTGGGTCTAGTATCCAGGCCCCTTAAGTTTATTAAAATTCACTGGGATTAATTAATGAAAACAGTGTTCAATCCTTCCGAACTAAATTTTCCCGATCTAACCAATAGCAACAATTGCAAGCAAGCTTTTTCCTGTCATTAGTTACCATACAAAAATTCACAAAAACACAATATCTTCAAATAATTATTCATTCATTGAATCCCTAATTGTAAAAAAGTCAAGAAATTCTCTGTGCTAAAACCAAAGACTGAAATAAGTTTTACAATATTTGAGACAAAAATTTTAGGTCAGAAGGGGCATGCATCCACTTGTAACTTCTATAACTGCCCTCAGGTGGTTCCTTATTGCCAAATCCTGCGACATTTTTCATTGGATTTTCCGTGTACGTGAAGTGTAAGAAATGGGAGATGCCCATCTCCCACGCACATGGTCTCACATTACGTGCTGGGTCCGTTTCCGTTCTACCACCCTTGCACCATCTCTTCACGTTTTATGGTAAATGACTCACCTCACACGATTACATTGATTGTGTCCCAGCTTTAAAGCCTGGAATACTTTCTCAATTTTTCAGGGTAATTATTTTGTCAACAGTTAATGCCATGCTCATGTTCGTCTTTAGTTCGAAAATTCGACTGTAGCAGAACTCCGTGTGACGACGTGACACTATATAGATATCAAAGTAGAATGCGGATTGCGTAACTGCCTTTTGCCAACCACTCACGTGTCATATGTCAGATGTCGCAGGCATAGCCGTGTGTTATTTGCACTTGTTATTTTGATAGCAAAAGTAGTTACACGTCTACATGATGCTGGGACCCATGGTTCAAAACTGCACTTCAAGTGCCCGATCGTGGTAGCCAATGCCATGAGTACTGTGATGGCTGAGATATTTCGCTAAAGGATCAGGTGAGCATCATGCACATATTTTCATATGTGGAACATGATGCTGCACCATCAGATGGCCTCTGTAGCTTTCATGACAGTGAAGGAGCATCACAGAGAACTTTTAACTGTGGAGAACATCACAATATAATGAAGATGTCGCTGGTGGGACACCATTTGCGTTACGGCAATTCTTCAACGGACTCGTTGACCGCAATTTGAATCCTTTTCCAGTATGTGAGACAATGAAAACTGAATACCCTCACTTACATCAGGTAGCCTGGAAGTACCTGTCAGGAGTAGTAGTATCAGTTCCACCAAAGAGACACTTTTGCGAGCTGAAACTAATTCAATCTGACATCTACATAATACCCTGCAAGATACCATAAAGGTCTGTGGCAGGGAAGCAGACCTGAGAAGCCTTCTTACCAATACCCAATAATCATAATTGCAATTTTTAGCTTCAGTTCCTGTAAACATTTGGCAATCGTCCAAAATTTAAATTGAATTAAGAATTTTTTTCCAGCTCTGTCACCTGACACGCCTCCTGGAGGTATATCTAGATTGTACAATTTGTACTCATGATTACATTAACCTTCATCATCATCTGGTGTTCTGCCTGTTGGCAGCTCCCGTACACCACTGCTGTCTCCATCTACTTCTGTCCAGAACTTTCTATTTTGTCATACTGTAGTTGGTAATCTTCACCACCTTCTCATCTACCAATTTAATTCTTCTTCCTCTCTCATTCTCTCCCTCAACTGAACCTAATGCCACTGCTATTATGTTTCTCCCTTTAATCACATGGCCCAACCAGTTACCTTTCCTTTTTCTTACTTCCTTTATGAGTTTTTTCTTCCTTCACTTTATTTAATACCTCCTCATATTTCAACTTATCCTCCCATCTTACTTTTTCCATCTTTCTCCACTCCCTCATTTCAAAAGCCTCTATTCTATTTCGTTTCCTCTTCCCTAAAGTCCATGCTTCACATACATGCATGAAAATACTCCATGTGTAACACATAGCCTTATAAAATGTAAAAGAAATTATTGTACTTTATTTATGGAGGAACCATAACCTCGGAACCTATGTTTTGTATGTTGTCATAATCGTATCATTTATAACAGTAATTAATCTGGTGCAATGAATTGGTTGCTTGCAATTAATCGATTAACAAAATGTTGATTATTTTTTTAATCACCCATCACTAATGTAAATACATGAAATTGGCTAAAAAATATGGTAACACTATAATAGACAACTGTTTTAATTACCATTGTGGCTACAAAATGCATATATACAATAATAAAAAGGGAAAGAAACATGTATTGCACTTGACAAATATATAATAAAGAAAAACTTTCAGTTTGTACCATTTCCACCATCCAAGATTAGTTTACATAAGGGGAAAGCCAAGGAGTATGAAATTCCTCATCATTAATAATGCTCAAAAGACAACTGATTGGCCACCAGTAACTGGCAATGAGACGGGCATTGTCCTACTATGTCTTTGTTTTTTTTCTTTTTTGTATCTACGATGATCCTCAACATGATTTATTTGAGTGGTAGATATCCAAAAACCTTGGACCAATCTCTTTGCAATATTCTATTTATACTCGATATTATTGCCAGCACATAGCTGCATCTCCATGAGCTGTAGTGTTTTGCAAAATTAGTAAATTGCCATTCTCGTCACATTTCTTAAAATTTGCCATAGCATGAAAGCTTTTGTGTACAGTAATCGGATAAAACATGCTCCCATGTGAATGGTATTTAAATGCTTACCTTGGATTTTCCAGTTGAATACATATGTGTCTACAATTGGTGGCAAACAGCTTCTGTAATTGGGCCTACTAAAGACTCATTCAAACAGTCGTTTGTCCTCTTTATTAGCTGTGCGATAAGTACGATATATTCTGCTCTTTCTACTCCTTTTTTCCTGGGTACATTTTCATCAACAACTGCAACGTGAGTGGCCTGATAATATTTTTACTTACTCAAGAATGCAAGAATATATATCTCGAGTTATTTTTCAAACTTTGCTAAGGATCCTTGCGTTAACGTGGGGCTTTGTTTAGAAGCTCATATCAAGATTATTGCTTTCTCTTAACTTATATAGTAGTTATGTGACTTACGATGAAACGTACTTCAAGATAGTTGTAGAATACGTATTTATTTCAAGGCGAGCTAGCAAGTCTTTTGTCCCGACTTTCATTTACAGAAAAACGAAGTTCCACCAAGAGACAGTGAAAGTTAAGTTTTTGCGCGCGTTTGTTTGTAAATACGTACGTGACCCAATGGTGGGACGCGTCTCGCCAGTTATAAAACACTGAGCTGGCACAATATGATAATTATAGCATGTGTTCACCCCTCCAGTGGCTCATCGGAAAGATTAGAGGTCTGCCGTGCTTCAAATATTCTATGCAGCTGGTGAAAGCTAACGACATACTCGTGTTAATATATATTTCTCTAATGGTGATTCCTTGATTTCATCTCGAACGAGATCAAATCCCAGTGTTGTGTGGGTTTCGGGTCATCGGCCATTTTTGGGATTTTGGAACTTCGCAATATGTTTTTTCATTATTTTATCATGTAGTCTTGCATTATTGTGGCTTATAGGCAGTGAAATGACAAAAAAAACTAATTGGCATTCATAGTGATTTGATTGTAACCGGGAAATAGCGGGATATCGGATGAGCCAGAATGTCAATCGATTCTGCTAATGTTACTTTCGAGTAAGTATTATTATTACATTACTAAACGTTGTGGATTTTTGGGAATGAGGAACTCGTATGAAAGAAGTATCTGGAATACATTGGCTTTGAATCACGTTCCTCTTAGATTTAAAAGAGATACCGGCGAGTATGATCTCATCACGAAATCGTCTCAAACAAAGAACAGGCATCACTGGTATCGCAAAGTAAACAGACTTTCACTACTGCGTGGAAGTCTTTTGGAGTCATTCTTCTGTCGCACACCTGATAACTCTCTGAATAGGATTAAGATGCCTGCATCTGGATCAATTTGCAGAAACCTCCTGGCACCTTGTCTACCGATATTCTTTTTTGTGTGCATCATTTTCGCATGATTTTAAAACTTATGATTTTTTATGAAAGGGAATGATTCATGTTGAAGGGAATCATTGCCGTATCATTGTGGTGGTGGAAATGGAGGGCGAGCATAGAAGTAATTTGTAGCTTAGCAGACGGATAGCTGTGGAGAGGTGGATCCACCATTTGAAGCGAATGTAGATTTTTTGGCGAGATGTTTCGTCCTTCCGGATCACGCTCGACTCTCACTACGTCAATACGACGACACTAGTATCGCATACTAGTGAGTATTTGATATATATCGATTTAGGCTTGATGTGGTTAACCTGTGGAAAATTTCGGTTTATTTTTCACTGCTCGAATGAGGCTGGTATTCATGTAATTATTAAGTTTGGGCAATAAGTAAATAATGTCGTCACTTAAATTTACGCTACGTCACGTTCCGCTAATAGTACCACCTCTTCGCAGGTGGTTCTAATTTCAGAACGTGGATTTCGCGAGTATATCTTTTCTGCTCAAATCTTCACCTCAAGTACAAGGATCCCTAATCCCGTGTTCTAGTCTTAGCTAAGGAAGGTAGTGTTAGCCAAGTAATGAAGTACTCCGATAACATTCTGTTCTATAGTTATCTATGAATTAAATTGTCATTATCAAATAGTATGCCATTAAAAAAAAATAAGTCATCATTAATTTCGTGAACAATTCTGACGTGTCTTCATGGAGGCTTTTTATTATTTGGTATTTTAACGATCGAGCGGGTTTTAATGGAATACTCCGTAATTGCACTTCTTTTACTATTTTCTTAGATGCTTCCTTCCTTTCGCTCTTGTCATTAGATCAGCTAACTCTGTAACCCAATTCAGCCCGTCTACAATGCTCATCATCCTCCACCTCTCATCCTTGCATTCGGACCTCTATAACCATCTTCCGAATGCCATCAACCGAAATTACGTGTTCCATCTACCTACTCGGCCTCGTCCAGCAAATTCCTCGTTTCTTTCACCAGCTCGAGAACTTCCTCATTCGTTTTCCTTACGGGTAGTCACACATTGTCTTTCCAATCCACTTATCGTCAATGCTTAAAATAAATGCCATTGGTTGCATTTGGGGCGAATCAAACAGCGCTTGTTGGTGTTGAAAAAGTAAGAATAATTAGTGGTGCATTAAAAGCACAAATAAAATGGAATTGCAGCTTGGAATAATCAATTGTAGCCCAGATTTGGCGTTGTAGAGTAATTAAGAAGTGTTCACAAGAAAAATGATTTGTAGGACAATGAGCCGTTCGTAAACTACGTAACGCTGAAGCGGGCGCGGGATCAACTGTTGGGATACACTTTCGACTGGTAGGGCGGCCTTACGTTGGGAGAAATCTTGATCATGAAAATTCATTTTCTTTCAAGTAAATATGATGATTCAAATAGTAATTAGTTGATAAATTATACTATTGAGAGATAAAATGCGTATTTATAATAAGAGTTTCTCTTATTTTTATTCACAGAAAGATAAGTTTCATTGGCAGCGTTACATATTTGAGCGGGTAGGGTCTGAAAATGTTCCGGAGGTTAATAGGAGGAGAGGTGGGTGTAAAATTTGGTCGTGTTTAGAAAATGGATTGGTACTATTAGAATGAACCATTTGATATATGCTGTAGGAGTAAAAAGTGTGATAGGAAGGGGGGAGTTGAAGAAGTCATGAATAAATACAGTCGCATTGACCCTCAAAGTGGCAGTATGCGAAGCAATGCATTAATGCTACTGAAGCGATACGGTCGAGTAAAGATAGGCGCGTGTGAAAAAAATGAACCTCGCCCTTTTTATATGCTAATTAATCATTTAAATTAATGAATTACTCAATGAATAAATTTAATTAATTAATATAAAACTGTATTTTTTCGTCTTTCTACCCCGAGAAGGAACGGTATGCATATGTGTGCAACTCCGTTTTTTTGTTACCTCTCGCATTTAGAATACGTTTAACCTTGCTTGGGAGCTAATGTGGTAAAGCGATTCTTCTGGCATTGTCGAATGACCATCTTAAATGTGAGAACACGAAAAATAATATGTACAGGAAAAACGTATGTAAGGCGCTAAAAATTATGGAAGGCGGAAATTCCCGAAGCTGTAATCTTGTATGGCAGGGGTCCCCAGGATCCTTAGTCTTGCGTACTCCCTCCTCGGGAAAGCCTAAGTGCACCTATATACAAAATGAAGTTCAATTTTTTTAAAGGATTTTCGTACACACGTTGTCAAGTACGTACGTTGTAGACGATTGGTATCCTGGCAGAAGTGGGGAGCGTTACCCTTCAGCCGGCTCGATTCCCTGTAGTGGAACGCCCCCAGCAACGAAAGAAAATGAACGCAGAATATTTAATGAAAGACGTTTGAATTTGATGAACATATTAGTGTGCTTGTGAAATTAAAGGACGAGATTAAATAGGTTTCTTCATAGGGGAATACAGCCATTATTAAGCGTTTTGTGTACGGGCGGTAGAGCGGTGAAAAGTTATTTCCTCCGCTTTCTGGTATGAGTATTTAGTTTTTTTTTTAAAGTTTTTAACCTTGAAAGCTTAGTAGGGCGAATTTGTTAGTAATTTCTTGAGTTCATTAAGGAATTAAACAGGGTAGAAAACATTTATTCTGTGCATGGACTAAGGGCATACACTGAAGCAGGTGGAATCGTTTTGAATGCCGTGAAAGATCTTTAGTATATAATGGTTTAATTCTTAATGGCATAATATGGGGAATTTGCAGACAGCGAAGCGTCTTGAAGAACGATGTTGTTCATGATATGGGTGTAGGTGCAATGAAAATATGGGGTAAAATCAATTTGTAGCTTTGCGTTGTTTGTTTCAGGAATTTTATTAAAGCCGAGCATAGATAGAATCTGACTACTGAAATGTGATTTTGGGGAAGGATAGGAAGGAAAGAAAAAGGGTTTTGGTAAATGAAGAGATGAGAAATAATAATCGAGTGGTAAGATTTTACGTCGGACGTGCTAAACGGCCGCGGATTTTCGGAAAATACCATGCTAGAGGTAATTTGTGGCAAGATGAACAAAAGGTGTGTTGAGAGTTATAGTCCTGAGTGGGTGGATATTCTTTCTCATACTATAGAAATGATTGTACAATATGAATTGCTTCAAAGAACTTTCTACCTGTTTGAGAGGGACAAAACTTGACGTGTGTCCTCGGAATTTACTCCTTTCAATTCATCACAGCAGTACATTTTGATTTGAATCTCGGGAATGATTCCAGGAAATGGATCATCTCGTCATTCCGTTATTGTTTGCGTAAAGTGGAGGCTGATGTCATTTACGGCATTGAAGATAGATGGATATTAGTAGGATTTTTGGGAGGGGAGGAAGGGTTGAGAGGATCATCTTCATCGGAATTGGACTACTACTACTGTTAACAAGAAGAGAGATGTACCTATAATGTCCCATTACTGGGTGGAATACAGATTAGGAGGCCTCCACTTTACTTACGTTGGTACTCAACAAAAAATGTCTGCGTTTGAATAATTACGGGTAGTTTTTGTAAATATTTTAAATACTCATTATTGACTTTCTTTCGTTCTCTTTGACCCTTATTAAAACCATTACCCCAATTTGGAGTCAGTGGACAATGGTTTAATCATGCTGGAACCTACGTACTATCAAAAGTAAATAGTGGTATCAGTGACCCGATTCATGCGAACATTCACTCACACCTAATGCATTAGGGCATCCTAATGCTCATTATTTTTTACTTTTAATAATTTTATTCTCGAGTGTAAATCCCGTAAGATAATTCCGTCTCCGATGAAACAATATTTTTACTAATATGAAAAGTTGAAGTCAGCCTCGGAGAATGTCTTAAATATTCTCATATTTAGAAAGGATCTGGCAATGCTTAATTATGGGGAAGCCATCGATACTCCAGAAATGCAATCCATGAATGTAATAATTTTAATCGAAGTCCTTGGTATGTTTCACTGGTAACGTTATTTTCCTTGCTCACTCACTGATAGATGCTATGCGTCAGTTTGTTTCAGTCACCAACCTCTTTGTTCCAGTTCCAAAACCACAAATGGCATCCTTGTCGCGTTTGCTTAAATATTAGATGACGTTAGCAATTTCTGAGTACTAAAAACCTTTCTGAGTACACGCATGTGTTCGATCAGCCGTGGAATCTCTGTAACAAAGCAGTAGTATCGAACGGCATCGAGCATTCCCCCTGGCCTAGTTGTATGGATGCAACACAATAATATTTGACCTCGATTACCCAGTGCAGCTGAACTATGTCGTGCGATCACCCCGTTTCTATTTCCATTCTGTGCTGGTGTGTGTGAGTCGTACAAGTGTTTTATTTATGACTGCAACGTTTAAGCAGAATCCTAATTTCTTTTCGTCGTTGGATAACTTTATGAAATGAGTAAATTTAAAAGTATGAAAAATAATAGAAACCAATGGTCCTGTGGAATCTGGTGTTACTGTGTTGCGGGTGACCGGTATCAGGGAGCTAAGCTGGTGGCAAAATTTGTATTTTAAGTAATAATCTGTTTCATCTCGCCAGGCCTGGTACCCACACTTGCAATTCTGTAATCGTATTGCTATTGCGTGAAGGTTTCTCGGTGGAAGACCCGAGAAACCTTCACGCAGCAGATACACCGGGAAAGCACCAGATTTTCTTCACGTATTACTATTCTTTGCGTTGGTTGGGCATTGAACACTGGTAGAGTATCTGCTGGTGTTGGATTGTGGTCACTAGCCATATTTGGAAAGTCCCTAACGGGTCCGGTTTAAGCATGTTTTTTTTATTAATTAAATGTAATCAGTTTAACCTGCCAGAATACTAATTTGTGTAGCTTTTTGTGCAAAAGAATTTCCATTATTTTTACTAAAAAGGGCGTTTCTTAATTTTCAGAGATTAACACTTCTGAATCATGCTCATGAAAGATTCTCTATCGGTACAGAATATCATGATGGCATCTTTACGAAAATTTCCCTTCTTGGTTATCGTGACTCGGGCTTGGCAATTCAAATTACGCGACTTATTTGCATTATCCGAATTCGCGATTGAAGCGACCAAACCGAACTTGGTGATTAGTGGTGTGGGCGGAGTTAATCTGCTGAGGCCAGTGGCTTGTGAATGTTCATTCACAGTGAGAGTTGGGGCCACGTCCTTACTCTCCCCCGCCTTCTGCGGTTCTTCTCCGTTCTTATATTCGCACTGGGCGTCCACAAAGTAGAATGGGGTTAGCAGAGGCCGCATGGATGCCTCGTGTGGGAAGAACTAATGCTGCTACTGGGACCGCACGAGGCATCAGTTCCAACCCCGAGCCGTTTGTGTTCGGACCGCCTCGGCTCAGTTGCAGTCAGTTTTCCTCGGGCAATTCAGGCCTCCTTCCACACGGAGGGCTATTTTTCTTTTGAAGTGCCGGCTCCTGACGGATCGCGTTCGCTGCGCTTCGGCTTGCCTTGCAAGTCTCTCCAGTTAGCCTCCAATGGAAGTCCACACTTGAGCATTTGGGATACCTCGCGCTGAATCGAACCCGCCTCTGACGTTATCGCGCAGCTTGGCATTAGTTGGGGCTGTACGAGAGCCCGCTTTCGAACGAGGGAATGCGACTTCGAGCAGTGGTTTCTATCCTCATTTCACTCGCACCCCTCGATGGAAAGGTTAAACTTTTTGCAAATGAAGTTCTACCCATTTACTTTTGATTTCCTGTCAATTCAGTTACGATGTACGATTTATGATGATTTGTTGTTCAGTTTTCAAAGGCGATGGCAGTGACTACCATTTAAGTTTTCTTGTCTAGAGCATAGGCGTGTCTATTCTAAGTTCAGGGTTTGGGAACGTTGCTCACTTAGCCAAATTGAGCTTGAATACCATCAACTGAAATTGTGCTCAGCTGGTAAGTTTTGTTATTGATGCTTCATGATGTGTAGATAAACCCGCCGAAATGTGTCGAAGGGTAAAAACATTTCAATTTTTTGCATGTAGTGGAGAACATTTTGGGAGTCTCCATTAAATGGTATTATATATGGGGCTAGATTTCCCCCATCTGGCAGTCGCGTCAAGCAATAGAAATCGATTATTAGTTGTAATTATGTAATTGGTTTTGGTGCCGTCATTAGCATTCTCAAAAGTCTTTATTTATGCTGTGTTATTGCTGTTGTCTGTCATGCCGGGACCACCGAGATCGAGTCCGTCTGAGAAGGTTATGATTTTTCGGTTCTACGAACAGACTATACTATTTAGGTTTTACAAGTTATCAGTTGAGCAGCCAATCTAAATGGATTTATTTATGGTTAAGTTACGAACTGTGTTGGCTTTTATAACGCATTCGTAAATGGGAATATTATGTTTTTGATCGAATGGACTATTTCGATGGTATTATGTATTGTTTCTATACTTTTTAAGGGAATATACTTGATTGGAAGAGTAATTTTGACGGTTGTACTTATAACGCAATTGGTCAAGTAGAAGAAATAATCAACAAGGAGCGTAAATTGGGGATTATGGATGTTTGAGGGAAGATTATTGATGGCGTACGAAAGAGAATTGAAGGCAGGAATTATTCGAGTTGACGGGAAATTACCGTTGGATTTTCGCTGATGTTAGTTGTCTGCAAACGGTTTTTTTCGTAACTTCCTTTGTTAACGTGTTAAATGTTGCCGAGATCGTTTTTTGGTGAATTGGAGCTAGATACTTTTCCATGGAAATTCACCTTTCTTTTGTGTATCATTTGTTTACGTGGGAAATATTTGGCACATTTACCCAGGCCCGCATTGGTGGAACCCGTTCTCACCGCTTTTTTCGTAGTTCAGTGCGGGGAGTAACTTCCGCCACCCGAGTTCCCTTCCTGCTTACAGAGAGAGAGAGAGACCCAGCGCTTCCGCGGCATTCGGCGTGCCCATTCCAAACAGCATGCGTTATCGTTTCTATGATAAGAAGCATTGTTCCCCGCCATAAATAAAATCGCCCTGTGGAAAAAATTCTTTTGACGCCATAAGGTTTTGTTCACCTGCAAAGTTCCTCTTCGCGAGGATAGTTTTTTCATTGACTGCATGGCATATTCATTTTGAATAATACGCAGCCCCGGTATGTGTGATTTCTTATCGATAGGGAGATTACTACATGTCGTTTAGGTGACAAATTTATAGAATTGGACGCCTTTTCCTCTTCGGTGTGAAGCGAAAATTTTGAATGGGAATGTCAATCGAGTGTATGAGAATTCCGAGCATCTAAATGTATGGATATTATGGGTCCTTAATCATTGTGGTGTGGGCATTTGTCTGCCTTAAATAATGACGAAGGACTATAAACTACGAATCCTTTTTCGCAGTGGTCTTATTATTATGAACTTATTCCATAAATTAATTTCTGCCAATGCATTGAGAAACGTTTTCGACTCCCGTGTGGAAAAACGAGAACGGCGTGTACCGAATTCGCGGCAATGAAGGCTGTGGTTCGAACATTTCCTTTAGAGATAAATCTAGATGAAATCACTGGATATGACTAAATGATATCGTGAGAACTGCGACGTATCCGAGATAGAGTTATGCGTACTTCAATTGTGATTGCTGGCCTTGTTGATTTTTGGGAAAGGCTAAAATGTCACGCATGAACTATAGTGAAACAATGCCTATGGCGAGAGTTATATGCGAAAAACTCGAAACTGTAATGCTATGTTAAGAAGGTCTGGTTGTATTAGTGCCAAGTTAATAATCTTTACTGTATCAGAGTCATTGGTGATACTCTTTTTTGTTGCTAATACTCAATGCCACCCACCGTGTCTGATGTCGATCGCTACTGGATAAGAGTGAACAGTGAGGTTATGACTGTAAGTTCCGTCCGTTATATACCCTGTCACTGAAATATTGTGGGTCGAATCACCGGAAATGGAGAGTCCAGCTCCCAGGGTATTGTTCATTATTAGAGGACAAGCCACCGCCCTTCTCTTCTGTGTCTTCTTCCAAAGATGAGGTCGAAGGCTATTGATGGGTTTCTGAATTTTTTTGTTCTGTCGTCACTCAATAATGACTACTGGGAATTAGCTTTCATGGCCTCTAGTAATCGGACCACTTTGATGAGCTTCAAAAGCATTTGTTTTCCATTGGATCGAATTGGGTTGGTGATTCTTGTCTCTCATCTGCGGACGAAAGCATCTCCCGTCGAATGGGAACTGGAAACTCAGTGCGTTTAGTGGACTACTACCGGCATTTAGCTTTTTTTATTTTCCTCGAAAATTTTTATTTACAATGCTCCAGTGTTTTGAGATCTTATCGCACTGTCTACCCTGAGCACGTAAGCCACCTAAGAGGGACACAATGTCTATGCCCAAGGCGGCGTTCGAACCCCCCGGGTTACTTAGGGTTGCCAAAATGGCAAGTTACTGAAGTGGCTAGTGCGGCCAATAGCCTTTGCCTCAATTCCAAAAACTACGATGAGAATGTGACCTCATATCATTGGTCTTAGTTCAATTGAGCCGCACGCTTTTGCCGCTATTTTTGCCTAAGTTAGTGTTGACGTAGTGGTTTCTGCTGTTGTGTGAATCGTTCACATTCTCTGACGAGGATAGGAATACTAAATCGCTATTTCGTCGTGGTTAAATTCGTCGGAGTGAGCGATGTATGAATTAAATTTTGATGGTAGTGTATGTTACTAACGGTGGAAATAGGGTTCAGTGTGGACGAAACTTTGCGGACGTTTCGATCCACTTTGGGGTGGGTCAGATGGGGGTGATGGAGGGGGGGGGGGTGGTGACTCGCACACTCGGAACAAATCGTACGGCTGCACAGAATGCATTCAAGAGCCCAGAAGGCTTATAGTTGCTAAATATCATTTCATGAGATAGCAGTCATTCTGACTCGAGACTTATCAGCACTCCACCCATTGTGAAGCCTCTACCAAGGCCCGTTTGAAATGGGTATCACGGCTGTTTAGTATCCAGCGTAACGCCGACACTATTTTTGAGTCGGTTCCGTTGAAATTCATGTTCTCTTTGGTTTTATTTTGGTGACATGTAAGTGATAAGCATTATGTATAGAACAACGCTTGGCCAACCTCACCTTATTGAGAAATCGTATTTTTTCATGCTTAACAATTGTTGAGCGTCACTGACCTATTAGCAACAAACATGCTTAACCATTGATGAGCGCCATTGACCTCTGAGCAACAAACATGGTCCTTTAATTCGTAGTGGATTGTTCGATGTAATTAGTGGAACCAACTCAATCGGAACCCAATTGCCTTTGCTTCCACCCTTCTAATATATGCTGCGTATAAATTGAGAAAAAGAAGTTTTATGACTGCCTTATCCCCTGACCAAGGTTCTCCCGATTCTCCGTGCCCCCCTTGCCTGCTTGCCTCTTGCATTCTACCCCATTGCAAGCGAAGTCCGCTCATTCCGTCTGGGGAGGGAGGGAGTTGGAAGCAGATGGTGTGGGTGCTTCTGGTGGCTGCCCTCTTCTCCCCCCTCTCTCCGTCTCCCTGCCCCCCTCTGTCTCCCTCCCCCCTCTCGGTCTCCCTCCCCACTCTCTCCCTACCCCCTCTTTGCATCTCCCTGACCTTCAGGTGCCGGGTTGGGCGGAGGAGAACGAAATAAAGGGAAGGGAAAGAGTGGGAGGGTGTTTCGCGGTTTACGGAGAGGGGAATAGCTTGCAGAAAGTGACGTGGTCTTCTCGTGTCGGATGCGACGGGATGTGCGGGGAGGGTGGGAGGATCAGTGAGGTCGAAAGTGGGGACATCTGTGAGATTCCTCGCGTAGTGGGTGTGGCGGAGGGGGTAGGGCAAGGAGAAAGAGTGGGCCGCGTGGACGACGGTGTGACTCGGTGACGTACCACTTTTCCGTTCTCCCCTTCTCCTCCCCATCTCGGGCAAGCCCCCTTCCCTCCCCTCATTCTGGGAGAGAAGGGGAAAGGGATTGTTATCTCCGTCACAAAGATTCCACCTATCCGGCAAGACTGTGGTAACTCTGTCGACTTTTCGGCGGAACGTTTAGATGAAAAAACAGTCTTGGAGTAAGGTTTCGGCTGTCACGCGTGTGTCTTGTCCCGCCAATACCGTAAAAATGCCTGATGCACACAAGCGTTGAAGTCTCTGCAAGAGGGTGGGATGAGAGAGTAGAGGGGTGGAAGAGGTGTGGTCGGGCTATCTGCCTCTTCTGAGCCGACGTGGGTGCGATGTCAGGTGGGGACCCAGAGTCGGAGGGTGCGGCGGCAGGCCAGCGTGGTCGCCGGTCGGGCGGAAGGCTGTCGGGATGTTCGGCTGCGGAGGAGGAAGAGGACGACTGTCTGGTCGGATACCTCGGGAAGGGCGTGGACGAAGTGAGTGGTGTGAATACTCTGTGCTCACGATGTCGCTCGCCGCTTACGTGCTAACAGTCTCGAAATGTCGTTGGACTTCGATGGAATCGAAGTGCGTGGTGTCGGGCGTGCAAGAAGTGGATGTTTCCGCGCTCGTTGTCTGCTCCACCGATGGCATCGTGATTTTACTGTTTGCGCTGGTTAGCGTGTGGGTGCTTGAGTGGTTACATGGGCAAGTGAGAAGGGAGTGCCAGTTTCGCGTGCTGTGTTAATGATCACGAATTCTTCATTGCAGTCGTGACTTAGCATTTGCGTGAATTCATTCGTTACATCTCGGACCGCTGTCGTTAATGCTGTAATTATATCGCAATGACAGTTATCGAAATTCATGATACTTATTCAGTTGAAAATGTTCGAGATTAGAGAATGGAGAATGGAAAGATAAGAGAGGGAGTCGTAGCCCTATAATTTGAACGATCCATCTTTCGACGTGTTCATTTCTACTAAGAAGATTTCTCTTGAGTAACTGTTTGTGTAGATTCTTTTAATTGCAGCCGGCTTCCTCGTGAATCACTAACATAAGCTCAGGCAGTTTCTCTCTCTCATCAGATGCGAGTTACTGTGTACTCTTTTCCATGCTGGCTGGAAGATCATGTTTCAAAGCGAAATCATGATTCCATTATTTTACTTTTTACATTCCATTATTTTTCCACTATTCCATCCATTAAATGTGATTGTGAACATGTTGAATGAATGTTAATTTCCATTTTTGAAAATTGTGCCTGGAATGCTATGCAATTTCACTTTCATGAAAGCTTGGGCAGGCAGATTATGCTTCAAAGGCATTGAAAGGAGTGGGTGGTCTAATAAACTAAAGAATTATCCATAGTCAGTAATGTACAGTTGACTTGAACTTAACATCCTCTCAAACTACATTAGCTGTTGCACAGCAAGTGATGTTAACAAAGCTCCCCCCCCCCCCACCCAATATGCCAAAATATTTTCTCTCATTTATACTTTAGTCTTTAAAGATAGATTTTATGGTAGCATATTATCAAGATGTTTGTTCAGACTGTCAGTAAAGAAAGATAAAATGGATACCTGTTGAGAATTTCTTCCTAGGTAAAAATGATAGTAGTTTAGATAACTGCTTTTCATGGTCTTTTATTTCTGTGCTACTTTTGGATTGCCACATTTTCTTTAACAAGGTGTTTTTGTTGTTTTATGTTCGTTGGATAAGGCTGGTAAAAATTAAAAATTAGCAAAGTTTGTTTTCTCTGTATTGTGCAAGGTCATCAATGATCAGCATATAAAGTTACCATTTAAAAACGGTGTTATAGAGGGGCTGAATGCATACCTTAAAATTTTGTTATATCAGTCTTCAAGGACAATGTAGGAGTAATGATTCATTTAGCTCCTAAAATTGTTTCACTACTTCAATTCATGGTCACCTTTACTGAATCCCATATTCACAAATCATTATTATGGAGAATAGGAAGTTATGCTAGCTAGCCTAGTATGCATCTGATAATTATGATGCTAAAGTGAGAAAAGGGTGGTTTCATTCCCAGTGAACACCACTGAAACATCCTAGATCATCCTAAGAGTAGTCTTTAAATGAATTCCTGTTTAATATGTGGTGTGTATTTAATATATTTATTCTGTTTTTATTCTTTATATAATTTTACATTGATGGTATTTTAATTAGTGTTGCATCTAAGTAAAATTAAATATTTACAGGCTGAAGCAAGGCTTGCAGCCCGCAGACAGGCACGTGCAGAAGCAAGGGAAATTCGTATGCGAGAATTGGAGCGTCAGCAGAAGGAGGCTGAAGAAAATGCTGATCGAGTATATGATATGTATTCCGGTAAGCAAAAGATTGTGGTATTAGGCCATTGGTGTTATTTTCCTCTCTGCTTGTACTACTGCAAGTTGTGGGCTCTAGTTTCCTTGTGGCTTTTTTTTAACGAACTTAGAAGAAGTTGCATTATGTAATACATAGCATTTAAATATTTCATTATTGGTAATAATTAGAAAAAACAATACTATAAGCCAAGGTATAACTGCCTTGAAAGCATACTGCTTATCATTATTAAATATGACATAAAAATATTGTCTATATAATCTTAAATGCAATTATTAATTACTGTGTTCAAATAGCTGTCATCATTTCTTTTGTTCTTTACTACTAGCTAAATCATTTCTTGTTTCTAGTCTTACCCTTTTTTTTAATGTCACTGCTGTTATAAAATTATCAAGTATTTCAGATCTAGTGTCATCTAACTAGTTGAAATATTAAAGCATGTTTTGAAATATGGAAATTAAATTTTAATATAGGTCATTGCTCAAAATTTCTGTCCGTATGTACCCGTGTACCTTGCATCACTATGTCTTCTTCCTAACTTTCCTGATCAGGCAGGTCAGTTGCTAACTTCTGCTGCCAATTTTTATTTTTATTGTTCATTGTTTTATATAGACCCTGTGGGTCGATCAGGGCACCGTGTGTCAACTCCCAGTGGTAGAACTTCTTCAGTAGGGATTGGTAGCAGTTCTGTTGGTGGAACCAGTGTGACAGTTGCTTCACCATCATATCTGTCAAGCCGAAGAAGTTCTGAAGATTCTGTTGATGATGGTGGCAGTCTTGGAGCTAATACAAGTTTAAGAGATATGCGGGTAAGTTGAGTGTAAAATTATTTTAATTTTGATAATATTTTTTGTTGGTTTTGGTGCATTGATGACAGTAGGTACTGAAATTTAAGCTGTAGGAGGACCACTATGGATTTTGGAATATTATCTCAGCAAAGAAAGTCATTTGGTACTTAGCTACATTTTTGGAGTCATTATTCATTTGTATATCTTGAGAAATGGGGTTGTGTCATATTCTTGTTCATTTATGCCAGGGAACTCGGAGAATTGTGGAATATAGCAATAATCAGCAGTTGGTGAATACCCACAGATCCAGAGAATGAAAGAGAATTTATTATCAGTTGATCAAATAGTATTCTAATTATACTTATGATTGGATAATATGTATTAAATGTTTTCCTTGTTGGTGGCAGTTTTACATTAAATGAATTTCAAGTGTATTATTGTGTTTTTTATGGTTTTGGCTCTGTGGTGATTTTATATTTTTATTTTCAGCATGAACTAAAGGAATTAGAGGAGAAGTTTAGGAAATCCATGATTCAGAATGCACAGTTAGATAATGAGAAGTCATCATTAACCTATCAGGTAGAATTGTTAAAAGACCAAATTGAAGAAATAGAAGAAATGCATTGGCAACTGCAGGTGAGATAAATTTTCAAGTTTTTGCCACTTCTGTCATTTACTCCATTTAAATTCTTTGTTACAGGTGATGTGCACTTTGTATATAAAAATGTATTGTTTTTATTTAATCCAATCCTTGATCTGAAGATTGATTAAAGCATTATTATCCAAAGAGTTGTATACTATTACTTAATTTTGCTTAGTATTCACTTTGTTGCGTATCAGTTCCAAAGGTCATTAAGAGAGTACTGTATTCTCATTTGCAATGGTCACCTTTTGAACAGTTTATTAAACAAAAATTATTTTACCTCCTTTGAAGTTAAATTTTGTGCATGTTTACCTTGAGTTTTAAGTTTTTAAGATCATATTTGTGATTTGAAAAAAATGGGTGTCTAAGTAGGGAATATTGTTGAGTGCATTACATTTTTATTATTATTCATTATTCCATTATTACTTAACTTGTCACCACTTGGCACCAGTGCTTCAAATGATACCGGTTGGTTGTGGCTGTTGAATGGGGTTTATATGTACTAGTTTCTTTCATTCATTTTTGCATTAACCAGCATTAAATTGTTTTCTGTTTGTTATCAGTTAATGGATAAGGTTTTGGTTTTAAAGTCATGGTGAAATATGCACTTCCACTTTTTTATAGCATGGAATTTAATTAACAAAAAAAGTGTTTGAATTTTAAGGCAGTTGAAATATGCTGCCTTATCTACTATTTGCTAATTATGCTTGAAAACAACATCAATTGGCATTATCTCTCTCTATTTCAGAAAGAACACAAGGATAAATGTAGAGAATTTGACCAGCTGAAAAGATCATCTGTAAAGCTTAAAGAAGATATGGATTTTTACAAAGCACAATTAGAGGAAAGGGATATGCTAATTCAGGTGAGTAGTTAAATTTTCCCAACTGTTTTTGGTAGAAATGTGCAAAAGAATATTTTTTTCGGACAGGACGAATAGTGGATTCCTCAAATTCTAATATAAACCAAAATTGGAAAATTTGAATACAGTACAGTGCCGATTGTCCGTGGTAAAGGAGGGGGTAGCACAATCGGATAATCGAAAGTGATGGATAATCCATTCATTGTTCAAGTAGTTTTGACTTTGGTTTCAGCAATATGCTTTCTCCTTGTTTTTTGCCCCTACTCCATTGAAATACTCATTGTTTCCCTGCAATTTCTTTTATTGGCCAATGGTTTGTTAAATTTATTTCTCCATAACATTTCTACAACTATTTATTATAATAATGCCTGTCAATTACATACATTGGATACGCTCTGTCAATCTATGGAACATTAAGTGGTGAGTCTTAATCTCAGACGATTAGTCCCTTTTTTATATACCTTATTATGATATTTGCCTAGCAGTAAGTGTTTTAAGTAATGAATGTATTTTGCTCTTTGCAAGTAATCTGAGGCTATGCCGATTGGAAATATTTGCGTCATGTTTTTTATGCTTCCAAGTCTCTTATCAAAGGTAGCCGACGAATGACTAGGTACCATGGGTATGAGTGTACTGAGTCCAATGCCTCCACCCCAAGATATAGCTAACCTAAGCACACGTCTCTTCATTGGCGATAAGAGGTCGCTTCTTCTCCAAGTTCCCTAACCCTTAGTGCTTACTCAGATCGCTCTTGAAGTAAACAAGTCAAGGTAGCCGACCAGCCCAATTGTCACAGATGATGCCACAGATGCTATAGCGTGTGCACATCATATGTTTAAGCATGGCAGCATTTGTGGCATCATAAGTTAACTTTTTGGATATGTCTAATAGGACATGCTCGGATCCGGATTCAAATCATAGATTTTAATCCGGATTTTAATTTAGCAACTTTGCGATCGAAGCACCCCGTACTATGATATCGTATCCGGATCGGAAATTTTTAAATTTGTGGATTAATGATTAATGATACCCACAAATGGAGTATAGATACATTAGATACTGACAAGGAGAGGATTTGTAACTCGATACATGAAATGAGATGAAAAATTTTCTGTGTTATTAGAGCGGAATAAAGAAATACATGTCTTGGCTTTTTTTCCTCCTCCATAGGCCCGGATGGGCAGGAAAAAAAATAAAGCAGAATGCCATGCGGGTCGCCTACATTCGCCAGACTCGCTTGAACCGATGATAATGAAGTTTTTAAAAGTGTGATTTAGTGTTCTGCCGTTCGCGTGTTCGATCCTTAGCACTGCCTAGTAATACCGTCATGCTGTATTCCTAGAGCTAGGCAAGCAGGCAGTTAAAAAAATTAGACTATCAGAAATTTCATGTCAATATATGTCAACAAAGTAAATAAAAATAATAAAATTTGGCATTAGTGGAAGTAATTGGAAAAATATTTTATTATAGAATGAAAACCATGGAATCAGTACATTAACTTTACAATGTATTTTTGAGTGAAGTGTTTGTAAATCTAGTTTAAGCGATAAAAGTACAAAAAGTCAGCATTCGCATACAAGGGTTGAAAATTAAGGATGATAAAATTTTTGATTCAATGGCTGAAAGAAAACTTTTAAACATCAATAAGAATCGAACTTCATTACCTGCAGTACACTACCCCACTCTACAATTGCCAGCTTACCCCAGTTCAGAGAATGCAGGCTCCCCGCATGTCATTCTACTTTTTTCTTGGAATCCCGGACTAAAAGAGAAAAAATCCAAGACACATTTCTTTATTTTACTTCTTGTAGCATGAAAAAATGCTCATCTCCTTTCATGATCCGAGTTACACAACCTCTCTTTATGAGTATAAAACTCACAAATTCCATTATAAGGGTTATTATTAATAAGACAATGCAAAATTACTAGTTTAGCAGTTTGGAATATTCTATAATAATTTTTTCATCTTAAAAATGGAATTCCCAGATATTCTATAAATGGAATATCCTACCACATTAAACTTATTTTTGTTTCTATAAAAAGAATTTGAGAGCATTCAAGGATTTGATTTACAACAGCAACCTAAGGTAATGTAAACCGATTGAGCTCTGGATTAATTTTAGGCTTTTTATTTTGTTTATTAATTTATATTCTATATTATGTTATTCTTGTCATGTGACATGCTCGGAAGTCATTTTTGTATAATTACATTAATACCTTTCTGGATACAGGGTGACACAGTATGGTATCACTTGGATCTAATGCTTTGGAAAATAATTCAAATATTAATGGAATTGAACTTATAATATTTCTTTTAGCTACACTTTTAAGAATAGCTGTATGGGTTTAAAAAATGTATTGTTTGATGAGTATGTGATAAGGAAGGTGAACTTCATATTAGAAGTAATATCATATAGCTATTGCATCCATAAATCTAGATCCAGGAATATATTATCCACACACATGATGGGGAGTTGATTTTTTCTACTATAAATTTACTTGATTTTTGGAAATACAATTGTTGCTGTTTTTCTGTATAGATTAAAAATCTTAAAAAAATACAAAACATCAGAGTTTCTCTACAAAAATGAGAAACATTATTAGCACAGCAGGAAGCATTTGTGACCAGAAACTAAATCGCCTTGATCCAAAGAGGCTAAAAATGTAGGTTTTTTTGAACAAAAACCTAAAGTAGGCTCAAGGGTTTGTGTCATGACCTTTTATTCTTATTTCCTGGTGTTGAAAGTTTGAATTATAATTTAGGTTGGTGTTTTTATTACTCTTATAACTAATTCTTAATCATATTAAAATCAACTTAGACATGGCAGTCATATTACTTTGAATCTGTTTTGACATTTTTTACCTGATACCAAACATGTTTTGTTATTAAACATGGCATTTCTTATTAAATATGCTCATGTAAAAAAAAAATTCTTGTGTTACTGAACATATTTTATTTTCATAATGTCCTCATAATGGAATATCAGAAGTTTTTTCCCCAACTAAATAATATATTGAAATTTTTGTTTTGTAAAATTGTATTTTTAGATTTCGTGGAACATTTAATAATTATATTTTAGAAAACTAGGTAAAAAACCTATTTTTGTAAATGTTGATGGTATCGGTATATTGAGAATCGATTTCCAGGAATCTGTATCGGTATCGAGAATCAATAAATTTTGGTATCAACTAATCTCTAGTAATGATAGTATGTTCATGATAGTGATGGAAAAACGTCAGTCAAAATCGATTTTCGAGCAATCGATTTTTAATTGAAATGAAAAGCTCGACTTTTCAGCAAAAATCGAAATTTGAACCAAAAGATCGATTAATCGAAAAAATCTATGGTTCATTTTTGAAAAAAATGCAGTTGGTAGAAAAACATGTTTATTATCCTAATGAAAAACGCTCATAATACATATTTGAATAATATAAAAATCCCTAAAAATGTACTTAGAAAATATTCTTAAATTATTAGTCGTAAAAATGTACAATTTACTTTAATGTGGATCACCACTTGGAACCATTCGGCTTCACTAAAATTTTTAAGAAAGATCAACTGATTGAGATGCTTTCTTGATGATCTAGGGCGTGCCTTTCCAATTTTACCGGCCTTAGATAAAAGTCTTTCACATGGGATGGATGGAGTTATCATACTCAGCACTCTGATTGCGAAACGGTGCATGTTGGGGTATTCACCCTTTATCTCCTCCCAGACTTTCAGAGGATTGGGGTTGACTTTTCTATCGACGGGTGGCCTGTTGAGGTATTGCCTAACTTCTACTGGCATCTACTTCTAACAAGAAGTGACCTCAGTGGCAGTTCATCGAGGACCTCCACTGACTACTACGCGCTGCTGAGATCAAATGAAATGGTCACAATCGTGGTTGAATAATCGAGTTTGGATCGAAACTCGAAGATCATGGCTCGATCTCAATTTCCTCAATCTTTGACTATTAAAACTCGATTTTCGATTTTATTCGAAATCGATTTTTCCATCACTAGTTCATGAGTACGTTTGTAATAATAGTTCATTCAATTTTCAGCACAGTTTTGTCATAACTATATTCATCATCATTATCAACATTAGTCATCGATCGTCAGATTGGTTTGACGCAGCTCTCCAACTGAGTTCTTCTATCGGCTCATCCTTCATATCTACGTTTCTTCTCTTTCACATTCTTCATCACTTGTTCCATATATCTCATACGAGGCCTTCCTTTGCCGTTCTTCCCATCCACTTAGCTAACTATAATAATGCATAAAAAATTATTTTTTGTGAATTTTGTCCACTCTTCCTGGTATTACCCATGTACCTAGATGTTTTTTCAAAATTTTGAACCATACATCTGACCAGGTGACTGGGATTTGACGTGAAGATATTGGTCTTATAAATTCAATTTTGCTTGACTGTATTACACATTTTCAAACCATAACCGTAAATTTAATATTATTGTCTCATGCAATACCTAGTTAGAGCTCTGCAGTCTTCTAAATATTTGCGGAAGAGTCCGGTTTGGTACATTTTGAAGGTTGTTGCTTAGTTTAAGAAGCATATAAAATAATATACTAGAAGGAGAAAAAAGAAGTGACTTATATCAAGCAAATAAATATTTATGATTAAGCTGTATTAGTCATTGAGAGTTCTTCTAAAGTAATATTTCTCCATGAAACTCATTAATCAATAATTTCATTGTGAATGCAACTATCGAAGTTTGGCTTACCACACCAAAGAGCAAACTTTACTTGGTCCAGTTGGATCTTTTCCCCCAGGATCCATCGTTAACTACTGTTAACATGGGAATTCCATCATTATCCTCTTCTCCAGCCTCTAAAGCATGATCATCTTTCCTTTTCCGGCACTTATGATTTGCTGTCACACGATATCATGAACTACAAAATGGTGTATGTATGATAACCCTTCGGGGTCATGGATGGTACATCTAGGATTGCACTCATTTCTGCCAACTGGGAATAAGCTTGATCTGTCCATAACATACTGGTGACCGATAATGTAGTTCAATTTAGTGTAAATATGTGAAATATATACTTATATACTGATGGTTGTAAGACAATTTTGGACTGCTGGAGCAGACAGCGCTGGTGGGTTTAGTGAAAGAGCATCGAATTCTCACAGCTTATGCATTTTAAATATCACCTTTAGTGTTTTCCATATTAGAATATCATTTATATGAATTCGTGCCACACCTAAGGCATGTACAGGATCATAAAAAATGAAAGAGATAGTCAGCATTAGGGCATATGGTGCTTTTCTACGAAGTACCCTACTCTGAGAGCACAAAGTTTGCAGTAGATCTAATGTAAATCTAATTTTAATGTCTACATCTGGTATTCAGCAAACCTTATGATTTGCTGAGTACCAGATGTAGACGTCTTATTTTGGTTTACATTACATCTACATGCGGTCTGTATAAGGTTCAAATGTCCACTATTTATGGTCTGTTGGTAATCATTAATGTAGATTTGCAGCATACTAGATATAAATGTAAAATGGTATTCATAGTAGTAGCGATAATCAACACAAAAATATAACAAGGGAGTTAACATTGGTTTCCCATACAGAATATTTACTTACGCTGTGTACGTCTACATCTACATAATACCCTGCAAACCACCACGAGGGTGTGTGGCAGGGGTAAAGATCACCAAACATGCACTATTGACATGCAACTAGGATATTTAATGGAGACATGCTACATAATAGGGTCATAAGCAGTTAGATAGTTAGAATCATCTGCATAATAGGAAAGGCATGTTTGTTAGTAATTGCATGCATCATGCACTACAGACTACTCAAACAATATTTCACCTACTTATCCCATTGCTACGCTGTTTGTTGTGCTCTCTTATGGTAGGAGGGGAAAAATGGCATTTTAAATCTATCGGTATGGCAATCTATCTCTCTAATCTTGTTAATCTGATCAACCTAGCATAATACGCAGGGGTTCTTAATACAGTGGAAGCCCGATATAGTGAGTACGGCTTATTGCGAGAATTGCGTTATAGCGAGTGATTGTCTTTGTACCGCCAAAAGGCCTATGTTTTACATGTAAAATAAAGCGGATGTAGCCAAAAAGTTCCTTCCATGGCATACGCTCGGTATCATGACAGATATCTCTTGAGTGCGATGCACTGCCTAGCAAATATAAACTATTGTGCTTTGTATTATCTGCTAATTAAGCTAAAAATACAAGATGTGTGCCATATCTGCAACACCTAAAGCCAGTAATGTCCAAACATTAGCAATTTACGGCCTTCAGTACGCTCTGCTCACTCCCATTTTATGTTCTTCTTTTGTTAGGCCCAGTCATCAGTGGGAGGGGAGTGGGCGGACGACGAGCAAGATGAGAGTAGGAGAGGGAGTTAGGTCCCCCCTACTCTATGGCTGGCTCCGTCGCTAGGTGATGTCTTAGCGCGGACACTGTTACATTGTGGTGAAACCCCCTCCATCTTTTCCCGTGTTAGGGATGGTAGCGATGAAAGTGGAAAGCACAACACTGTCATAGTTAGATCGGTGCCCTAAAATAGAGTTTTGACTTATGGAAATCTAGAGCCATGTTACTTAAGTTGCTACATTGCTGCCCGGCGATGTATATTTCAATCTCTCATTCATGCATGGGAATGTAGATCGATCAAGATTTTGCCAGCTATTGCCAAGTAGGAAAATCTCTTACAGTTATGACCAAGGTGGTAAAGTAACCATCAATCTTAGGTTATGCCCCGTTCACACTACTAGGGTAGAATGATAGTTAATATGGCGGCTAAAACTAACCTGCGTTCACACGGCCTACCCAAAACCATCGTAAAGACTCTAGTGACATCTATTGGAGAGTGAAATTAAGTCAAAATAACAATGGAGGGTAGGGTAGCGGAAGGATTTTGTATTGCAAAGATTGGAAGCGTATTTTAACTTATGTGCAAATTAGATGCAGTTATTTTATAGAAAATTATCAATGTAGTTTCCTAGATCCCTTTTTATAAATGAACCAAAATATTCTTCTTAAATTACTTCCTCATGATTGACAGTGGGTCGCATCTCCGAGATACGGATTCTGTGTTAGTTACTTTGCTGAACATCAATTTTAAATATAAAATTGAATGCAATTAACATTTGCTTTGAATAGCTCCAAAGTAATACGTTAAAAATATGTAAAGGTTGTACAACGATGAACGACCTCCATGACTTTAATTTCCAGATATTTAAGACATTCAACCTTTACCTCTTTTTCCTCGCATATTTCAACTAATACCTTTACACTTTAAAATTATTAACGTTTCCTTGCCTGTATTTCTATTCGTTTAGCTTATATACAGGCATCACGCACCAAGAAATGCAATCAACCATGGAACGCCATGCTACGAAATGATTAATTGTTCACCTCTCAATAAGTTATCGCTCGTGTTAACCCATTTCGTAGGCAAGTTCATGCATCCAAATAGAATACATACAAGTATACATAATGAATTTGTTGCTCTTATCAATATTTAGTATTTTCAAATCCGATATCCCAAGTTTACCATATTCTGCTGTTTGTGAAAGGAGCTATTAAGGGAATAATGTTGAAAATACTTTTAATGCCGTCCTAAGGAGTGAATACGTAAAAAATAACACGAGTCGAATTTCCTGTGAATGTTTGCAACTTCTTAGTTACTTAATTTCTGCATGTATATTTTCTTCACGGCAAGTTAATCACATAAAATAAATATATAAGCGTACGTACTCAGGATTCAGGGGTAAAGCAAACTATTTAAAACCATTATTGAACAACCGAATCAGTGGAACATGGTAATACAACTACTAAAATATATTACAGTGTGATTAAATAAATATCGTTGTAACTAAGAATCATTTCCAATCCATATCGTGCGATCCGGTCACTTCGTCTTCAAGCACTCTACGTTCATTTCCACTTCCATTTTCAAAACAAACCTTCTTTCTACCCACATTTCTACCAACTTGCGTTCACACGTCCTTAAAATACCAGTAACTAGCGCCAACTATAGTAACTCAATAATGGTAGAAAAGTTTACTAGGGTTAGCGGCAACTTGCGTTCACACGGCCATTTTCCAACTATGGTAAGCCTTACCATAGTAAAAAGCTAGTAGTGTGAACGGGGCATTAGCGAGCGAGGACTCAACACCACCCCCACCGAGGTCGAGGAAACAGCAGTAAAAAATGTTGTAACAGCAGAATTACTGTACTGATAGCAGAAATCCTCTTGCTTAGCGACCAATCATAGTGAATCTTCATTATCTCTTCTTGATGCTCTCCAAAATTCTGTTCGATTCAAAGTTTTGCACCATATCAGCAAAACTGTAACGCACTCCCGTGCAATCCTGTAAATGTGTGTTTAAATGAATGGCAAAATAAGGTGCTGGTTACCCTTGAGGGCTATGTACTATACGAGCACGATTGATAAAATGTGGATTCCTACATTAGCTCCTTTGAATCTCGTGCCATTGATTAAAAGCTCCTATATTACTGATTCCTATGTCAAAAATAATATTCCGCTCCAAATTGCTGCAACCAGTCCTCTCATCATTTCTCATTCAGCTTGAGGCAATGTATCTGATGCTTAGAGCACAATCCATGGCATGGGGCCTCAACATTCAGCAGAGTGAGAGCGATCTGTTAGAGCGATTGAAAAACTCCCAACCATTCTGTCGACTGGATGCGCCCAATCACACGGTAGGGGAGAAGTGTGGTGTGGGTAAGGGGCGGAGTTTACTCAGTAGGAGGGGCGGAGTTGTCTCTTGTGGTTTGCGCGGCAGCAACATGTCCGGGAAACGTAAATCTTTGGACCTTAAAACCAAAATTAAAATTATAGACAAGTGCGAAAGTAGCAAGTCTTCAAAGACATATATTGGGAGGAGGTTTATTGTGTCATCATCTATGTTGTTCACAATATTAATGAACAATAGAATAAGAAGAAAAATATAAAATTTGTGCAGCATTCACCGAACTAGGACGACCTAGCAGCCAAAAACATTTTCGGCATGGGGAACATCCTCAAATGGAATCTGCACTATTCAAGTGGTTTTGTCAGCAAAGGTCTGCAGGACTGCCCATCAGGGGTTAGATGGCAGAAGGGACAGTTTTGTCTCAATCTCGCCCCAATAAAGACCTTTTATTATTATTATTATTATTATTATTAAACGGTCCGATGTTAAAGGCAAAAGCTGACTACATTGTCACTGGACTTGGAATCGAGAACTTCAAAAGCTCGGATGGATGGATGGTTTATTTCAAGCAAAGGAAGGGTATATCACTTCACAAAGTGTCGGGCGAGTCAATGAGTGTGAATCCGAAAGCTGTGGAGGACTGGGATCCAGTCCTGAAAAGTTGCCTGAGTAAATAACGCTGATGAGACTGGTCTATTCTACAACCTCTTGCCTAACTCAACACTTACAGTTTGAGGGGTTCCTTGCAAAAGGGAGTAAGGAGAGATTGACAGTTATGCTTTTTGTGAATATGGATGGCTCAGATAAAGTGAAGCCGTATATTGTGGGGAAATACGCCCATCCCAGGTGTTTCAGGGGCGTAAGAACATTGCCCTGCTCCTACAGTCACAATAATTTTGTGTGGATGACTTCTGAGTTATTCACGCAGTGGTTGTTAGCATTCGATGCAAGGATTGGGGGGAAAATCATAAAGTAGTGCTATTTGTTGATAATTGTCTAGCCCATCCAAATATTGAACTTAGGCGTGTGGAACTAGTATTTTGCCACCAAATTCTACATGTGTTTTGCAACCTTAAGATTAAGGTGTTATTAAACTCCTCAAGCACAATTTCAGGAGCTTATTAGTGAATTACATCGTAACTCATCTTCCAAAGAATGACATACAGAGACTGAAGTGGAATGTGCTTGATGCAATGCGGGTGGTCGTAATCAGCTGGGAAAAGATTTCTCCGGTACACATATCGGCTTGCTTCAGGCATGCAAGATTCATTGTCGAGGGAAACACCCAGGCTGACGAGCATTTAGATGAAGCCCTGAGTAACTCTGACCCTGAAGGTTGGAAGGACATCACCGTGCATTTTGGTCCCTGCGAGTTTCGTGATTATACCAATGCCAATGACAGTTTGCCTGTGCGGGAGGAGTTGACGGAAGACTAATTCACATAAATTTCCATGAGAAAAAATTCACCTGGACCGGGAATCAAACCACGCACCTTTGGCTTTCCGGGCCACTGCGCAGACCACTACGCTACCCAGGATCCTTAATTCCCATGGCAATTTTACCAAGGTTCAAGGTACTAGATTTTGAGCCCATGCGGTCCATCAAGAATGGCAACGCAAGAGAGAAATATCCTACATTTACCACCCAGCGCGGCTTTAGTGCTGAATGGGGTTCATCTCTGGTCGTGGCTTCTTTGAAGCCCTTTGAAGCAAACAATGCTTGATACATTTTTCAATACTGAGTAGGCATTGAAACTATTTTGTGATTTATATTATTGATGTGAAGTACAAGTGATGTGTTTGTGAAAAAGAAGGTCCCCTATTTTTTTGTTATGCTCTTACTTTCCTAGTGAAGTCAACAAGGTTTTCGTTTTCAAAAGAATTATTTGTTTTCTCGTACATTAAAAAAGGAATTATATTTTTGTTAGCTGTGATAATTTTTGAATATTTTTTTATTTTTAAAATATAACCAAGCCTTATGCTGTGCTTATAATTAAAATTCATTCCGTTCACCATGTTTTTGTTTACATTAGTGATTCCTAATTTCACAGGTTGTTATCATTTTTCAAATTGTGTGGGTATTTTTCCAAGACTATGACGAGTGACTATGCGAGAAATATCTTCGACCACCATATGCCATATTTCAGTGAACCTTCAGGCTAATTTTCCCAAATGATGGACATACTGGTTAACATTCGAAAACTCGACAAAGCTGATGTTATCATCATGACATATTCGCAATTTTATCCAAAAACTTCCACAGTATACCTGAAATTTTAATTCCTACTAGTTATGCTCTCTACAGCTTTCTTCGGCAATCAAAAATAGAAGAACTGGAAGAAAAACACCGAAACTGGGGGAATTAATATTTTATATAATGGAAAATATCCTGTTTATTTCTTGAAATATGTTGATATTCTACCAGATTGTGCTGGAAATGACCTTTTTGCTGTTTACCTTCGTCAAATACCACGGAAACAAAAGAAAAACTGTAAATACGAATGACTTTGAGAATTAGGTGGGTTTTTTCAACACCTTCGGATGTAAAGAGCGCTCGATTTAGGGAGTGATTTCTGAGGGATTATGAGCACTCGTTATGCCGGGATTCCACTGTATATATATAGCGTCATCTGTGAACAAATTGGTTTTGAATTTACTTATAAGGTTTAACCTAAATTTTAACCTGTGTTCTGATAGTAGTTCCCATCCTAGATCTACTATTAAACTTGTAACACTTACACAATTATCATATATCATATACGGCATTTAACAAAATGTAGCAGATCTCCTTTGCACATACTCCAATTCTTTTATCATACCTTCCTCATACGGATCTCCTATACTAGCGGCATGTTCTGAAAGAGGCCTGACAAGGGTAAATAGCTTCTTTCTCCTACTCTCTTATCGCCTTTGCCAAGAACTCTTTTTATGAATCCTAATCTACTGTTTACTGCACTAGTTATTTCCCTGATGTGTTACCCCGCTGACATGTCTTCAGTGATGTGACGCTTAAGTATTTATAGATTCTACGTTAGATGATTTCGTTTCTTTGATGCAATAATTATTCCGGGGAAAGCTATTCTTTTTCCAAAGATCATTATCGCGCATTTCTTCAAATTTACTTCAAACTGCCAACTAACACACCAATCATCAATCGCACCTAAATCCTTAGCAAAAGACTGACTGTCCTCATCATTTCTAAATTCCTTACACGCTACTGTAACATCGGCAAAAAGACTGAGATTGCTCTTTTTAACTACCTACTGTATTCTAGTCATTTACGTAGAGAAGAAACAAAATTATCACGCTTCCCTGGGGAACATCCAATGTTACTTTTATTTCGCCTGTGCTAACTCCATCTAATACCACCCTTTGAGTGCGTTCAAGTAAGAAGTCTCCTATCCAGCCTACTATATTATTCTCTATCCTGTATGATTCAAACTTCATGAGTAACTTACAGTGGGGAACCTTGTTAAATACTTTTCTGAAATCAAGAAATGCTGCGTCTATCTGTACGTTACGTTCTCCAGAAACTAAAATAACATGAACAAAAAGACCTAGTTGAGTTCCGCAAGACCGTCCCTTTCTGAACCCATGCTAGTTTGTCATCAATAAATCCTGGCTGTCGAGGTGTCCCATTGTTGATGTAACTATTATATGCTCTATCATTTTACATGATAGTGACGTTAATGATGTTGGCTGTTAAATATTACTTTAGGATACAGAGCCATTTCGAGAGCTAATTCTTGATATACACTAGCTGGAATTTCATCAGGACCGGAGGACTTGTTCGGGCTAATGTTTTATGGTTGTGTAGTGGAAACTTAGGTAGTACAGTAACTATTCTGTGAACGAAAACCAAGTTATCTGTTTCATTCAGAAAATCCGCTTAGAGAAAAAAGCCTGAAAAACACCAAATCCAACCACTTCTACAGGTTACGCCAGAAACCATTAACATGCAACAAAAAGATAATAATATTACCTTTATTTACCAGAAGCCCACTGCAAATGAATAATACAAAATTTACACAAAAGCAAATCGACACACAATCAATGGCACTTGCTCAGCGTTTTCAATGACACTGTCCATGGGTCACCAAAATTTTAAAATAAAACAAAGTTCACTGATATCACATTATTTTGTTGCCAATATCGTTTAATCGCTCGGCATAAATATTGAAAACCAAACAAAATGGAACCCCACTTGGCATTCATTAAATGAAAAAGGTCCAAATACCCCACCGAAATACATTATCTGCTTGCAGTAATGTAATGCACGTTGAAACTTCTCCGTCTCAAGGTGAAATATTTAAAACATATTATTTTTTTTTTTGGTAGGTTATTTCAGTTTTAAAATTAGGTTTACTGTGTCCGTCATTTGGACATTATCATGTCTATATCTAGTGTATCCTTGGTCTACTGCAAACTTCAAGCAGTGAAGTTATCCATAGATGCTAGACCAAATTTAGATGTCTACAATTTTTAGTGTGCTCTCAGGGTACCAATGGGACAAGCATTGAAGGCTCTAGCAGACTCTTCCGGCCTCTCCAAATGGTTTGTAGATGTCGATGTAGATAGAGAAGTCAGATGTAATGAAAAGATGCGTTGTGAGAAATGCAATTTTGAAGGTCTACCATGCATGTGCATGCTGTGATGGCCATTATTTATTCTAGATATGTTTTATTTTCTTTCCTGTTTACCGATTGGGGTTCTTATTTATTCTATGAAGATCTATCCCTTTCCATTTCAAAAGGCACTCTCGATGGGTTCTTCGCTCTTCTTGTTGAATTCACTAGCAAGACAAACGAAGCAACCGCAGCTGCAAATGATTGTGAAACAAAACACCCCTTCCCAAATCTGGTGGCCCGGGCTTTCCTAGAGAGGACTATAGAGGAAAGGGGCAAGCTGGTCGTGGAATGACTCAAGAGAGAGATAAGGAGATAGGAGGTGGAAGGAGACGTTAGCGGGAGCGGGGGGGGGGGTAGAGGGGAGGCTATGGGCAGCGCCACAGAGAGAAAAAATTTTCACATGTAAAATAGTGAAAACATAGTTCAGGAAATAATAAATTGCAACGTTAGTATGCACCTAAGGTCCTTGAATTTGATATCATAGTAGAAGATAAGGATGAAACCCTACGGAGAATGGAAGACATGTTTCAATAACAATTTTAATGTCAAAGGAAAAAAGGCTGAAATCAGGTCATTTTTACGATTTTCAGTTCCTAAAGCTCTTTAATGAGTACTGCTAATGAAAATATTGTTTCATTGGTCGCACACATTGATCCTTAAATCTAACAATCAGTGAAAACCGATCAGCTCTGCGACGTATATGAAACTTGTTATCTTCGATCTCGCCAGGGTCTGCAGAGCCGTTCTGCAGAGGTATACAACACCCTTAAAAGCGGATATTTACAGAATTTATAGGTATTTAATTTTGCTGTTATTACCTGAAATATTTTTTTCATTTTTAAAGTTTATAAAACGTGGAATATTTTAATTAAAATTTTTTTGATATCTGCTATCAGATGAGGTTTTGGAATCATATTTGTTAGAAAAATGAAAATTTGTTGATGTGCTTTTGGGCTTCTAATTTGATACGTATGTATTATACATTTGCAATGTTCCAGGAAACGGAGTATTGATTCACTAATATCTTTTACAGCAACATGGTTTAGTAATAGTAGCTGACAATGAAGTAACCAGTGATGATGATGATGAGGATGACGACTCTGGGGAGAATGAGAACGGGAGGTGTAAAAAGAAAGAAAAGGGTAAACCAAGGAAAGTGCTAGTGTCTGTTGAGTCTGCTCAAATGTTGCAAGATGCAGGGGAAGGATCACTTGGTAAGCTAGTGATATCAAAATGATGAAGAAATTTCTCTCAGTGTAAATATACTAGCCTTGTTTGCAATCATTAAGTTTTTATTTACTGTGATAACTTCAGGCAGCATCTTTATTAACATGTAGATTAACTGGAGTGTAAGCTTATTTATAGTTTATCATAAGATCATAAAGAATCCCATCAGGTTAGTAGAGATTTTTTTTTAATGCAAGAATGACTGACATTACTGTGGTAAAATAAACTACAATATTTATCAGCATATTGTCCTTAAAATTTAGTGTCGAAAATATCCATACATATTCAGTGTTTTTCTATTATCTTTTTTGGGTCATTTACTTAGAAAATATCTTGTATTGTTTTGTAAGGGCTATGGATATGAATAATTTACAGGCATGAAAAGTTTCGAACTCCCTAATTTATTATTTTAAATTTTAATTCTATTAAAATGTCCTTAGAACTTGGGTGCATGTTATATGATAATAAATGCTGTTTCTTACTTTTTGTTATGGTTATAATAGGTAGATAGTATTCAAGTTTGTTCATGCTATTTAAATCAGATTTATAGCACGAGTAGGCCTTTCTTTCATGCTCTCATCTTTTTGATGTGTCATATTTGGTGTACAATAATTTACTACCATATTCTCTTGACCTTTCATGATAAACCCTTTCGTGGGTACCATAAGAAGACCATATCATTTCCATATTCTCTTTTCTCTTGTAACTTTGGTGTGTAAATAAAAAGTACAGTAACATGAATGAAATTTTAAATTCTGCCCAGAAAGATAGAAAATTACTGAATGATGATCTGTTTTTAATTTGTTTCTCATTGAAAAAGCTTGTAATAATATAAGTAATAGGTTTAGGCATCACTTTGAGGAATTTATCCAGAACTAGACATGGTCTATCTTGATGATGATACTAGGTATTGACACCCAGGTCGTACAGTTAAAAGTCCAAAGTGGAATTCACAATCTATTCATTCTCCCTTCATGTAATAATATATGTGAAATGCAAATTGAGTTGATGACTCAAAAGGTCCAACAAAAGGTTTAACATGGAAAACCTGAGTAATAATGTCTGAGAAAGTCACAGTAGCTTGGAGGCTAAAATGTGGAATGTTTGATGTGGTGGCTTAAGTGTTGCCCATCCATGTTGAGGGTTCTGGTCCAGTTTCTGGCAGTGGTAGATACTCTATAAAGATATCCCAAATTGATAGCTATGTGGAGCACTTCAGGTTCTGTAATCCATCCATTAGATGTGGTATTTAGGCTTGAACCTCGTGACTCCTTTCATTAAGAGTGGGAAAATACTCTCGATAGCTTTGTCTCCATCCTTGCTCTGTTCCTTGAAAAATTTAAACCTCAGTCACACTTTTCTACTTATCCATTATTGGCATAAATGACCTTTGCTGTTTGTTGCCATCCAACAACTAAAACTATGACTATAATGTACTGTTTGAAGATAAGTTTTTGCGTGTAACCAGCAGTGTCACTGACAGGTTGAAATGAAGATGTAACTTTTGGAATCTTGTGGACTGACATTGCTGTCAGATCTTGCAATTGTTAAATCCCTGATTTAAGCCCTCGAACCCTTTCCACTCCAGTGATTCCAAATGGAATCATGTGGCTTTATTGCTGCAAGAATCAATTCTGACAACCTGCTAACTTTATACGGTCTCATCAGCTTGGGTACATGATTCCACCACAAGGTTTCACAACTCATCATAGAAGACAAATCACAATCTTCAACTGTTGCTGAAGATTGGCATATTTATACTCCAGTGTTTTCATAATCTCATTGAAAATTTGGACCAGAAAGATTAATTAGTAGACTTTTTGGTATATATAGTACCATTTGTATTGCCTTTGTTGTGTTTCTAGTTACGCATTCCTCTAGTGGTTTGAGTGGGATGAAAAGGTTTTGTTGAATGTTAGATCCATCTAGTTATTTGAAATGTCATATTCTTGGTCCTTAGGGTAATGTTATTGTTGGAACAACTTGATT
The DNA here is from genome assembly GCA_933228895.1 of Platycnemis pennipes. Classification (NCBI taxonomy): domain Eukaryota; kingdom Metazoa; phylum Arthropoda; class Insecta; order Odonata; family Platycnemididae; genus Platycnemis; species Platycnemis pennipes. Next base: position 86,286,948 of record OW121851.1, read on the forward strand.
ATTTTTTCCAGATGTCCGGCTGCGTCGGTTTGCTGAAGAAAGGAATGAATTGCAGGATCAAGTACGGCACCTCAAGTTAGAAATTGAAGAAGTTCAAAGCCGACATGGCAAAAAATCTTCCACTATTGTTGGCTCTATGTCAGCTGGTGGGCAAGGAGTAGGATCTACACATCCAGCAATTTCTTCTACTGGTGCCACCCTGAATGGACCTGAATTAGATGTTCTTGACTTGCAGCGTAAGTTTTTTATCATTAGTTGTATAACACAGCTTTTCCATCCAGTGCTTTTTTTTATCTCTGTTTCTCCAACAGCAATTAATACTTGACTGCCTCTTGTTTTTTGGTTGGAGCATTCATTCTTCTAATTTAGAGTTCCCAGTCTTCAATCCTCAAATCTGTTCAGTTAATATCAATGGAGTTCTTGCAGTGCATACATAGTTTTAAGCTTGAATCACTCTGTAATTTTTCTCTTGCAAGCCCAGGGAGAGTGTTTGGTAGCCTAAATAATAGAGGAAACATGAACATTTTAAATTATCATTTTCAGGGATTGCTCAGATGTTAGAGACTCCCATCCTTTTTTTGACATTTGAGTAAGACTTCTTTTCCATCCCTGAAGACATAGGGAAACCTAGATAGCAGCCAATCAAAGTGCTTAGTAACAAATGGAGAATGTGGTGCTGCATGCGACTAATGATCAAACAAGCATTGTAAACATCAAAGGATCATGGTAAACCACGAAAATGTAAAATTGATGGAGCTTGGCATATTGAGGATTAATTCAGGATGTTCGTTGTGGAACAAGGAAACATTAATCATAAAGAGGCATTTAGCTCTGTTCCACAGTATTTTTACTATACCAATCACTTTTAATGACTATAGCATCATTGTCAAGATAACGAGACTTGTTATCCTTGACAATGACATTGTAGTCATCAAAATTAATTATTAATAATATTGTAGAACTATGCTTTGTGTTTCACTATGTTTCACAATAATATGTATTCTTTGAATGCAGATAATCAATATTTTATGCTATTTTGCATTTGAAACCAAAAATATTTCAATTGAGAATTAAAAAAATACAAGCAGCATTACAATATCAAAAGTTTGGATCAGCATAATAAATATATTTTGGCAAAATTATTGTGTTGAGACAAATGATATGAAATGGGATGACAAAAATGACCTTGTGACTAAAATTGTAGCTTAAGCTGTTAATTCACTTGTACCAGACCTTATTTATTTCACTTGTCCACTTGTGCTTAGATGATCTCTGAACACCTGCGTGAAAAATGACTGTGTGATTCAGGCTTTACGGTTTGAGAAATTCAGGTTAAGAGGAGCATCTTTCTTATCCTCTCCCATGCGTATTTTCTCCAAGTGGACCTTAGGAAATTGTCCACCTCATGTTTGGGTTTGTTTGTCTATAGTTTTCGATAACTATTTCTATAAGTGTCTATAGTTTTTATTATTAAAAATGGAATTTTTAATATTTGAAAAATAGTTCCATTACTAGCTAATGATTTAATAATAGAAATTATGCATAATAGCTGTTGAGAAAGAAACATCTTATGTGTTAAACAGTAGGGGTCTGCATACAGGTGAAAAATATGGGCAACATGTGCACACTGGTGGGCAAGGGTGGCCTGAATTTTTCACCTGTATGTAGGTAGTTAGCAGGTATTTGGGGAAAAGCTCTGGAATCAAACTTGGTTCATGATTATACTTTTTTGCTGTGCCATCAGACCACATTCCTTGTTGAAATTGAGTATATATTTTTTCACTTGCCCTCTAATGAATCATGTTATCATGCTGCTGAAGGCTTTCGCAGCGATATGATTGTAGGTTTTGAGTTTCCGGGTTTCTCTGCTGTGTTATTCCAATATTCGGAAGATAATGTTTCGTACTCATTGCAGGATTGGTAATATCATAGATCTGATGATGTATGTATCATTCAATGGGTACGAAACTTTATCTTCCGAATATTGGAATAACGCAGCAGAGAAACCCGGAAACTCAAAACCTACAAGTTATCATCCTTTTATAAGTATTTCGGCTTGTAAAAAAAGTTATCTGAAGTTCAAAGTGTAGATAACAGATTTAAAACCATAGTTTCCAAGAAGTTTGTAAGTTTACAGCTTGACTGTAGTTGGTGCAATTACATAGGAGTTTACTCTTTTTTGATTTTTTTCAGTAAATTGCCTCTTTATCTCAATTTGAAGTTTAAGTGTAAGGAGTTGGCTCTTTTTTGATTTTTTTTCAGCAAATTGCCTCTTTATCTCAATTTTAAGTTAAAGTGTATGTTTTAACTCCTTTGTTGTTTTCTGCAGGGGAAGCGAATAAGCAACTAGCCGATTACAAATTTAAGTTGCAAAAAGCAGAACAGGATGTTTCAACCCTACAGGCAAATGTAAGTTAGAATGGTTAACTTTCTTTCCTGTAGTTATATACGTCCATTTTGCGCTTGTTGGAAATTCTTATTTAAGTTTTCCTTATTAATCCACATTTGTAAATTTCTTGAAATTACCCAAAACGCATGCTATATTATCTGTAAGTATTGTTTGGGTGTGTATCTATACCATTATTTAAAAAAAAACTCTTCACTGCATTTGAAACTGGTTTCCAAGGGGTTTATTATACATGATAATAACTTCCTGGAGTTCCTTCTCCTCATGGTGTTTCTTGGTGACAACTAATATGGCAGATAAATTTAGTGTATCAACACATCTGATCTTCCAAGATGCCAGGATAATGACTGGAGAAACTGTTATCACCATGCTGATGTGGTTGAATGCCTGAAAGCAATTGCCATTGATTCCTCCACTGAATCAATGCAAGTTTAGGTGTATATGGGAAAATTGATTCTCATAGTATTCCTCATGACAATGCCTAGTTAATTTACGTGGTGTAGTATTATGTTCTTCTTCAACTGAATAAGTTACATGCATTGTTATCATCAGCATTTCTCTATTCTTTTTTAGCCTTCCTTGCCATCTAAGTCTCACGAAATACTTTACCTCAATGTAATCGCTTGAGTAAAAAATCCTAAAAAGGCTGTGAGTTTAAGAAAAATATTTGTATCTATTTTTATGTGACTTAGTTTTTGAAATGTGATTTAGTTGTAGTTTGTTTTTTTTCTCTGCTAGATCCTTGTCCTATATTAAAAAAAATGGCAGATGCAATAGTTGTTTTCTTCATGGGAATGCTATAAAATTAGTGAGTAGTGGAGCTAATCATACACAGCCATTCCCTGAGTTGAAACTGTTCGAAGTTACAAATTGAAGACTCTAATTGGCGATGATTGACTGTAATGGAGCTACCTGCTGTAGCTAGGTGAAAATTCCTTGGGAAGAATCTGTCACAACCATCCACCTAGACCTTAAGCTGAACCTGGATCCTTTGATATTGCACAGAGAACTTAAGCCCTTCAAGTACAGTGGCAATATAGTGAAAATACCCAAAAAAGTATTAACCATGGCAAAGCAATGTATTTTTTTTTGGTCTTGTGAAAATAATCAGATTTTATTTGAGCATAATTGTAATGTTGCCAGCACATGTGGGTTATGGTATCCCTTGCATCACATTTTTGTCTTCCAGTAGGTGTTCAGAACCAAATGAGTTCATATGTTAGGGAATGGCCATGTAGTCAGTAGAAGTGCAGGTTATTGATAATTTGTTATAGCTTACTTTCAATTTTCCCAATTACTATTAACACATTTCACTGTGGATAATATCAAATGGCATAAGGAAAACCTTCTAGGCAAAGAACTGCTGCCCCATGGAAAATGACAAAAAAATCATGAAACTTCTGCAACGAATGTGTTAAGAAGCATTTTTTTGTGTGCTTTATCTGTGTTGCTATAAAAAGATTTTCTATTGGTGCAAGTGAGCATTAGTAGGCTTGGGAAATCCAAGTACCAGAATAATGCTGTTCTTAGACATGAATGAGGGAAAGTGTTTTGTACTTTGTGTTGCTAGAATGTAGAATTTAAAACAGAACATGCTCATGTGGAGATTCGCTGCACCTTGAGATGGTCTTGATTAATGGCAGTAATAGTAAATTAAATTGTCTATGTGAATTTTAGAATTAGCATGTTTAAATGGAATGGTGCTAGGATTCAATACCTATGGAAGTATAATAAATTTTTCTTTGTATTATTTTTGTAGGTTGCACGGTTAGAGAGCCAGGTAATTAGGTATAAATCGGCTGCTGAAGCTGCTGAAAAAGTGGAAGGGGAACTTAAATCAGAGAAGAGGAAACTCCAAAGGGAGGTAAGTCGGTGATTTGTATGCAAAATTTGTCCATGGCTGGGCCTTGGCTGAAACGGCCAGACTCATTCTTTCTTCCAGGTGTTGTCTATAGTTATTTTTATTTTTTCTCTCCGAGGACACAAAAAGTAAATGCACATAAGTTATTTCGAGTCCTTTTACCCAGAGAGTTTTTTTGTGCACTAAATATATTGATGTAGATAAAAAATTAGTTTATTCATTTTCAATATATTTATGTTTCTTTGATGATTAAAGCTTGTATGAAGCATTTGAATGATCTCCAGAAAAATGTTTTGCATTCTTAAGAATATAAAGTTGGTGATCACATTTTGATGCAGAGTACTTTTATAATGTGGCAATTTTTGTTTTGGACAAAGTTGAGGATTGAAAAGTGTCCAAAGTGGTGATTTGAACTATTTTTCCCTTACTGTCAGCACTTTTGTATTCACAATTGGTAACGATACCAAGTCTTGTTAATTCTAGATCAAATATGTAGTTGCTTAACTTCGCCCTCGTATTTAACATTCATTCAGTTCAATATTCTGGCTCAAAAACTTCGTATCACTTGCAGAAAGTTCATACCACCCTCCTCTATTCTCTATTTTGACTCCTCAGTGTCTGCAAGACCATTTAGTTGTTTTTAAGGTATTGAAAGCATCATAAGGCAATAGTCTACAAAGAACTGTAAGAAGAAACTTATCATCCCCCGCCAGACCCAAGACCAGTAACAAATTATTTTATTATTTGATAGATGTTAGTCATGAGAATAATTTCTTGTCCATCAAAGCCTGCGTAACCTGCAGAATAATAATTATTATTTTTCTTTGTACATCTTAAGAACCCTAAATTAGTTTTCCTTTATTATTTACCTATGGAATTTCAAATCTCTTCACATATATTAATTTTATCCCTGTGAACCCCATTTAAAGTTATTTATACATGTATGTTGGTCATGAGCATTAGTAAAGTTATGAAAATGATGTGAAATTATGTGTCCACCTTGGTTATCTAAGAAGTAACCTCAAAATTCATCCATCACTTTTGGTGGTGAATGTTAACTCTTTAATCAATATTATCTCTAATTTCATGTACACTATTATTTTTTAATACGTTAACTGCTTTGGGCGTTTGCTTTCAAATCTTTGATTTATATCCTTTCAAAACCTTTTATTTTGCAGATTATATATTATTAATAATGCAGACTTAGAAACTTTATGCATCAAGAAGTGATCCCATGATTTACATTTCTGATTTATCTCTTTATTTATGGGAAGTGAGTTAAGGATGCAATGACATAATTGTTATTGATTTGGTTTTTAGTCCACATTTGTAATTATAAGTGCAAGAAATCATTTTTATATTAAGAAATAATGTTAGTGAAATGTGTTATGAAGGGAAGTAAAATTTAGTCTTGCAATAATTTTATGTCTGTTCTTTAAGTTTAAGTTTATTTTCCTGAAAGGGTTCTCCCTTTAGAGTCTTATGTTTGTAGGGTAGAGATGAAGTTAAGGTGAGGCATGAGGCAGGAATGCATTTAAAGTTGTCCAATCATAAATTTAATTCCCCTATTTACTGAACTGGAATCAAATTTCAGAATTGACTAAACTGAAGTTATTCATTAGAAATGTAAATGGAACCAGAGCTAAAAAAAGGGGAACTAACTAGTTATTTGTTTGCATCAAATAAAAACTAACTTTCTTAAGCTAAATAAGGGGCTCAGAAAAGGAAGCATAAGAAACAAAATGTAAGCATCCTTTAGAATTACGTATGCCAAAACTAAGATTGCCCACACATTTTGTTAGTTCATTATAATTTTAACTATTTTACAGCATTATTTCAGTAATGATGGGTTTCAGTTTTCCATAGTCAAAATTCTCAAAACTCATTTATTTCCATTTTGGAAATGGGTTGGGCATCAGTGCGGAATTCATTTTTAATTTAAATGGTCTTACTGACCAACTTATAATTATAGAAGTAAAGTGAGCCAGAGAACACTAAAAAAATTTTAACGAAGCATATTTTAACATTGCTTTCATAAGTTTGTGATCAATTAAATAATTTTCAGTCTTCCATAGTTAGTTTTTTTATGATCATTCCCTTTAATCATCACATAAAATTTTAGTGATGCAGCGGTATTTTAATAAATAACTGTTCAAAGTACTGTAATTACTTTTTAGAGTAGACCTATCTGTGGTAAATATAAAGTTGTCCATTTGTGATGTTATAGCTGTGTGTGTTGCCATTGTATTTGTTTTTGTGAATTGTTGTCATTTTTAGTTACTTCAAACTTCTGTCCTTCTAGTTTTTTTATCACTTATTTTCATAATTTGCTTCTATGTATCTGTGTGTATATCCACATGAGTTTACCAAATTCAAATAATTAGATATCTGACAAAGACTTTAAAGTGAAGGATGTGAATTTTAATAACGTGTAGAGCTAATCATTGGGCTTCCATGGACCACAATCTTCAGGTGAATGGTATGCAACTGCGGCTGCAACTGGCTGAAGCGGGCACTGCTGCCCTACAGCGCCACTGTGAGCGCATCAGGCAGTCCTCCATGACAGCGAACTTTCTATTGGACTAACAGCATGGTTTGGGACTTGAGTGATGGGCAGTTACAGCTCCCTCAGTGTCCCATACCACTGCTGTTAGAAAACATGAAGGGTTCAGTGGCACGGCGTTAGATATTATTTCCTCCTAGAAGTTAATTTCTTTTTCTTTGCTTGTTGCTAATAAGTCCCCATGCCTTGAATTGGCTGCCTTTTTGTGCCCTTTCTCTCTTATCATATACTTCCATGGAAAAAGTCATTTGATCTGTTGTTGGTTTATTAATAGTATTTCCTAGCAATTATAAATTATTTGGACACTAAATCTTGGCTATAATTAAAAAATATACATTCTCAATTTAACTCAAGTTACAACTTTTCTCTGTTAATACATTGGCATGTTTTTTATTAAATCTAAAATTAGTTGACTACTATATCAGCCAAATGTAGGTATTTAACAGTTGTTAGATGAATCAAGCAATATATAATCATTATTTCATTCCTCATTATTTTTATGTTGAAAAAGTGTTCAATTGTGCTTAGGAAAGGCGACTAACAGCTTAGGTAATTTGCTCCATGGAGATAGTAGGTTCATTGGAAAGAAGTAGGAATTCTGGAAAAGGGGAGAAATCTCAGGCACTAGCTTTAGCCTACTCTTAAATGACAGTCACAATGATTTAACTCCATTTCCCATCTGACAGAAAGTACAGAGTTAAAGTGCTCTAATCAGCTGTCAAGTAGGGACTTGGATTTTCATGAAAAATATGCTGTTACCAGGACTTGAACCTGGGGTCAATGAATGGGATGCCCTAGCCACCCCACCCACTTGATCCCCCATTATGCAGTGGAAGGCCCATGTAATGAGTAGGGCAGATAACGAGAAGCTTGAAATGGTGTGAGGGATGGCCCAGGGACTATTTAGTACTGTGTGATTTGTATGTAAAATAAATCTGAAATAACAAGGGTAATAAGTTGTTTTCACAGGAATCGTTCAATATTATGAGTAATACACAGCACATTGTGTGTGCACAAACTTAAGCTCATGATGAAGCTCCTCAGTTGCATTAAAAAGTAAACATAAATTTTCCTGTAAATGTCCCAACCAATGGTTACGTATGCATTTACAACATTCTGGACCTACTCATATGCTCACTTTTGGATTTCTTGATAGCCCGTTGTAACTAATCAACGTCACAACAATGAGTTGCCAGGGACAAGAATAAAAAAATAAATAAGTGCGGTTGAGAAAGACAAGAAAGTGCAAAAAAAGAGAGAAAAAAGGAGAAGCCATAGGAGAACGAGGAGAAAGTGCAATAGGGAGAAGACACTCGGACGGAGGAGAGCGATTGAAGAAAAGCGGAGACCAAGGCCGCAGAAGAAAGTTGAAGAAAGGAGGAAAAAGATTGTTTTGAAGACTGTGACTGGGGTAGATGTTACACTGTGCACTTTCCATTTCTTTTTTGTCATCCTCCTGCTTCTGTTATCAGTTCATTCCAAGAGCCTACTTCTTGGCTGGGAAACTTAGGTCATTGGATATGAAAGCAAAACTTAGCATAATTAATGAATACTAAAGTGATGGGTTGGGTGGGTATTATTATCAAAAAGTTTCCCCAGCTGACACTTGAAGTCATCACCATTGAAGATATTTCATACATCGCAATGAAATTCAGTTTGGAACTTACATCTGTGTGTGGCCTTGCTTGCAACAATTATGATTTCATGTATTCAAGAGAATATTTCACTTATAATTATTACTGTCATTGACTATTAATTACTATGTATTATGATTATACTCTTAAACATCAATGATATTGGATTCTGACAATGTTACTACTAGTAATAGCATGATTCTGACAACTTTGTCATCTGTTTTCTCAGGTGAATTTATAGCAAGTGAAAGTGTCTCCCTTTATTTCTGCCTCTATCCTGGAGAAGAGAACCTACCTGGTGCTTGTATAGAAATAAATTCTACAGGGAAATATCATGGGCATACCATTACCTAGAATTCTTGCAAATTATATTAAATAGGACTTCCTCTGGCCCATTTACATTTTTTACGTGTTTTAGAGAGGGTATGGGAAAACATTTAAATGACAACAATTTCGGTTGCATTACAGCTGGTGTATTCAGGTCGCATAACTCTGTCCAACTTGTGACTTACTGTTAACCTACTTAACACATACTGTTATTTAGTTCCTCCCCATTTCCTTTTGTATTAATATACTCCTTTCTGTCTTTTACTTGTGCTATCCTGCTTCTCATTTTAGGAGCCTTTTTTCAAACACTTAATATTACCTACTACAGTTGAGCATCTTTAATCCGGCACAGTCAGGACCGAAGTGATTCCTGATTAGGGATTTTGCCGACAATTTTGTGACAATAAAACGATATAACACATTAAAAAGCAGAAAGAGAAAATCCTCAAAATTTTACAGTTAAAGTGAACGAAGAAATGGACGACAGAGAGGAAAACTATGAAAGAAGATTCGAGTGTTGATTTAGATTGCGTGGTTTCAATTGCATCCAAGTGAAGGCCTTAGTTAGTATTTCTGGCCAAATGTTGATGAAGCAGGCTAAACCATTTCAGAAACAGATATGATCTAAAAGACGTGACGTGGGAAATTTCACTTGCATGGAATAGTATTTCACAGTCAGTTCTAGAACACAATTTAAACGAGAGTTTAAATTGTGGCCTGCTTTGAGGTTTGATTTAGATGAAATAAGTGGATATTTCAAAGGCTTTCATGTTTCTGAGGATAAACATATGATGATGGAGTTGATTGACTGTGCAAATAGCATCCATAACCCTGTACTAAAGGAAATGGAATAGGCAAATTTAGAGCAATGGATAGCTAGTGACCACGATACTCTCCTCACACATTTCACCGATGATGAAATCACTGAAATGGTAATTAATAACCATAAATCTGAGTGGGGATGAAGATGAAGAGCCTGAAATTGTTGAAGGAAGACTACAATTAATGATAATCTTTAAAGATTCATTCAGTCGCGTCATCCGCGATGTAGTGATGGGCGGCCGTACAGACGACACCCACAAGTTGACGTCGTGATGAATCAGCGATAACAAATCAAGCATGGTGGAAATATGTTGTGCCAAGCACATCATTTGAAATATCAAATTTTATATACCTACCCTTTTCCAATAATAATATCACACTTTTAAATGTGGAGTAATATGATGCACACGATGCTTAGCTTCCATTATTTTCAATCACTGAATAATTACGATACTTAAAGTTATAACTTTGTGAATTAAGAAACCATTTCTTTTTAATTATTCTCAGTGACTTTTAATAATTATGTTCAGTAAATGGCAAACGATTATATTTTTTCATAAGTAATTGATTCCTTTCAATGAAAACATCCGGACATCAAAGATAGTTGCCATGCATGACCCATAGTCCGACAAAATCCCTAATCCGGCATCACTTTGGTCCAAACTGTGTCAGTTTAAAGATACTCAACTGTATTTAAATTTGAGAAATCTGCTATTCAACCCATCTCTTTCTAAAAGTTGGTCCATTATATTTTTTTGATATCATTATTAAAACTCCGTGCATGTTTTCATTATTTATTTGTAACTGAAAAGAATCTTATAATCAAATAACTTCTTACATTTTCTCAGTTTTAAACTGTTATGCAAAATCTCCTCATTATAACAGTTCCTTTGGGATCTTATGGGTAATTTTTTCCATTAGGTCTATAAAATCGAGGTCAAAACCAGTCGTAGGCCATGAAGTCCCATTTTTGTTTTGAGATCTCTGTCCATAATTTAGTGCCGTGGAAGAATCTCAATTGCCATGCATCCAATGACATCAAACGGCTATTTCTCATATATCTGTGAGACATCAAATAGGTGTGAAATTATTTTAATACCATTCCCTCTAGATTTCACATAGTCTTACATTGTACCTGTTTTTTCTGTGGATAAAGAATCAGATTTTTATGTAAATGAGTTATGTTTCCTTGTATTTTTAGTTGTTTTTATTCGAGAAGTCTCCTTTGTGAAGGTTTTAAGCATAAAAAAAGGGGCTCTTCAATCTACTTCACTAATCTACATCAATTCTTAATACTTAATTTGTGGACATTGAGGTTAACTCTTGTGCAACTTCATGCTTGTGCATACTTCAATTCATGATTTTCCAAATCCTGGGGAGAGGATTAGACATACGTTTTTGACATGGTTTCTGTTACGAAGTTATTTTGGATTCTGGTCTTAAAGTATTTTAATGAAGTGTCCTTTGTGAATTTAATGAAGCAACCAGATGATAAGTGTGCTCATTTTCCATGGATGTGTATGGTATAGCTAATAATACAACTGCCCTAAATAATTTCTTGGAATTTTCAACTAGTTTGATTTCAAATGAGTTGTTTTCTAATGCCTTAGTAACTGTTAACTGAAAGGTTTTTATGAATTACCTACTTATAAGTCTTGAAATTAGTGTTAATAACATAGACTTTTACATAATTTGACTCAAGTTTCTTTAATGAACAGGACCTATCTCTGCCACCAAAATTGCTTTGACTGTAAATGTTTTTCCTTACAGAGGCATATCAAAAGTGGATATTTGTATTTACGTTACTGATTTGACTTGTATTCTTTACTTATTAATCACAGTACTTCGCTTGATTTCATCTTGCTAAGCAATGCTTTTCATCTGGGTACATGCATTTCTAATTTTGGTGCATAAAGATTATTGAAACTGAAACTAAAATATCATATTTATGTCCATATTGTCAAGTAATGTTTCAAGTTTTAGGTAATGTTCATGTATTTAGAGAAATCTTTTACAAGGAAACCACTTTTAGTATTTTGAAGTAAAAATGTGATCAGGACATTTTATATTCTTATAAGACTAAAATATGGTCATGTATCGTGATGATGGAGATAACTATCATATGCCATTGCTAGTATCATGATGAAAAAAGGCTTAGTGTTATTGTCTCATAGTTATAAATGGTATGTTCTTAATTAAGACAAATTTAGGACTGTGACCAGCTATATTTAAGTTTTAACCTCATTCAATGCTATAGACTTTGTGTTATGGTGTACTGAAGGATGTAAGTTTTGGATCTTTGCCGAAGGTGATAATTTCCATTATGTAGTTTTTGTTAATGCACACTGTTTCTCCTCTGTCTTCACATGATGTGTCCCTCATTATTCTACCTATTCTTCTATTATATGGAAATACAAAGTGAATGGCTACCCTAATATTCATTTTTGCATGCCTCCCATTGCAATTCAAGATGAACCACTAAATTCCAAAGCCTCTAGAAAGAGTCAATTTATTAATAATAGTAGGGGATAAATTCCACATTAATTTTTGTCATTTACATCCCTTCCCTGGTTCTAAATTAATGCTTAAAATGTTTCATTTCCTAAAAAGTGAGATTTTTTAGGTGATATACTTCAGTTTGTGTATCTATGGGGAGTGAGTTGATAATAAGGTACTTAAAAAAATGTGATTTCATGACGCCAATATCTTCCTTAGCAAAGTGTATGCATTAATTTTATTGAATGTTGTGTAAAATATACACAAAAGTTGGTATTGAAACAGGGGAAAGATAATGGGTGATACACATTTGTGAATTTGTGATTGGGATAACATGTGCATCCCAATTCAAGCATCAGATTGTTAATATACTGAGTATTGTCATTTAAGTTGCCAATTGCTATTTTGTTGCACAACTTTGATTTGGAATGCAACTGATAGGCGCACACATTATATTACTTACTGGATTTATGGTACTGTCATGATGGAGAGAAATGAAATTTTCTCATGATAATGCGTTTGCATTATCATGCAGAAGTGCGTTAAGTTTTATTTTCCTTCATAAAAATTGTAGCATTTTCTTTGAGGATCGTTAGCAGCCTTAGGTTAGAAGTAATTTAATTATAGATCCATCTTAGAATTGTTGTAGTGGTATGATACACATGTGGAAGATGTAGATTATGGAATAGTGTTTATTCCAGTGTTTTTCCCGTAAGTTACTCTTAACACTCAATGAGATGTGTACGTAGGAGATAAATTCCTTTTTCCCTTGGAAATTTAAGGGTTTGTCTTTATGATCACTATCAGTTCAGGCTCTTGGATTGCTTTTGGTAATATGTATATTAAAATATATATATTTCTTTTGCAACATATTGTTGTTTAAGGAAGACTTGCAGTTGTAATTCCATAATGACTAATATTAGTACAGAATATGCCACATTTCTTCTAATGAAAGTGAATCTGAGCTACAGTGAGATTTAGTGTAAAGAAAACTTTTACAAATCACAATAAAATAAAATTGTGTTACCCATGTTTCAATGCTTGAGTATTAATCATCAGGTTTAACCTAAGCGATGCTGCTCAAACAATAAAACCCAGGTTGTGTGATTCTATTTTGTGTATTGTAAAAGTTTTGCTTGCATTAAATCTCATGTAAGAAAGTACCACAATGTTTAAGAGGTGTATGTTTTGTTTTTAGTGTCAATGTTTGTTATATTGACATCTAAGCCCCAATTTGGGGAGAATGTTAAGAATATGAGTTCTTATTTTTAATTCTTTAATATATGTGTTAGTGTAATTTTGTATTCAAATTCTATACAATATAAAATTGTCTTGTTTAAACATTTAACCTACCTTATTTAGCCTCATAAAATCTGACATGTTTGATTTCATTTTAATCATCTACTCCCATTTGCTGTGGAAATGGAATTTTACATTAGGTTTTGCGTACCAGACACTCGGACTGGTAACCATAATCTGGATACCAAACCTGTGAACAAAACAGAACCACTTGTATGTAAGTTTCTAGTTCATCAGAAATGTGTGTTTTATTCAACAGAGTTGATTCAGTTGAGTTAGCCAGGGTTCCAGTGTTTGTTTGAAGCAACTTTGGCATTTTCTGTAAAATTACCAGAGAGTTAGTGTTCTTGCGGCTACTGTTGTAGCCAGTGCTTTTGTGTTCTCATATTTCCATCCCGCATGATCAGTTATTATCTAAGAATCATTATGTGTTTCCTACAAGTGCGGACCTGTTGTAGTATCTTTAGATGCCTGGGGTTTAATTTTACATACCTTAATTGGGTTCCATATACAATCAAAACCTGTGAATTGTCTGCAGAGGACTTAGGGCAAATGCAAAACATTGAAGTAATAGTGATATGGATTTAATACTACAGCAAAATATAACTTTGGGACTTAACAGTGGTGAAGTTTGAGTATAATTTCTCTAATTATGTGTTGTTTTTCATTGGAATGGAATTTAAAAGAACAGCAATGACTTCATTCATTCTTTGAATTGTCATCAGTTAAGTCAATAATGAGATGAATAGGATGTTAAGAAATTGAAATTGAATGTGAAAACTATCTCTTCATGAAGTAAATCTGTTCAAATTAATATTCCAAGTCATTTTTTTATTAGAAGCAATGGACTACTTTAAAAAAATATGTACTTCCATTTCAAATATAATAGATTTCTTTGTTTTAAAAGTGTATGATAGTTAAAATGCCCCGAGGAAAATAAATTGTGCAAAAAATGTGCTTACGTTACCCGGGATGTGTGCCAGAAAATATTTGAAGTTTGCAGCAAAGATTGCAAGTGTGAATTTTAAATTTCAATGTCCCGGTAGTTAGATATTAATTGTGGTACTGTTTATGTTTGCTGTACACTTCATGTGCAGTTAACAAATTTGCTCCACTCAGAAAACTGTGCAGTCTACGTGCACCATTCCTGCAGAGCTTCTTGACCACATTAATGGCAGATGAATCTTATCTCTGTCATATTTCCTATATATTTCTAGTGTTCTACCTGCTCCTCATGTGCTCATTTCCTATTTAGCATTCAATTTACTATGGTAGTGCAGAACTGTCAAAGTTGTTAGGTTTGTCTACCACCTACATAGCATGTCTTCCTAAAAATATTTGTTTTGTTTATTATGGGAATTTTATTCATAATATTAAACTCACTTTCATTTGTTTGATTTTTAAGGCTTGTTTTATTGTGCTAAATGCATAAAGTTATTTTTTAAGTGTAAATGAACATGATAAGTAATGTTTATCAGAGAGTCAATCATAAATCTGCCAAAATGGTGTAGTTATTCTTCATTTTATATTCATTTTTGTATAAATGATTTTAAACTCTAGAATGGTTTATTAGTTTTCATGTTTGACTTAATTTGGGTCTTTATCTCGGGTTCTAAATTTTTAAAATAGGTGTACTTAACTGATGCTGTGTACTACCCATATAGATCTTTAAATCGTGTCATTCCCAGTGATATTGCTTTTTTGTAAATGTGTTTTGTACTACCATAGTAATCTGTTATTATATGTTAAAAAACTGCTCTATTGATTTGTTGATTGGTTGGTCCTGGACGGCATTTGCAATATGTATGCAAACATTTTTGATGTTGATATAGATCATAGGTTTCAAAAACTCCTTTTCACCCTTAACTTATTGTTTGCTCAATACTTATTTGTGTGTGCAAATTGTCAATCAAAATGCATGCTGTTTGACTTATCACTGCTACTGTTGGACACTGTGATAAAGGCTGATGATTTCTCTTAACATATCAATGTGTCTTATTCTGAGTTGACAGTGAATTGAAAGTGATATTTTTGCCAGTGAAAATTTATTTTGAAGTATAAATATTGATGGTAAAGCTGTTAATAATGTTGTTGAAGAAAATCTAAAAGCTAATAATGCTGTTGAAGCAAAATCAGATTAATATGTTGTTGTTTGCTAATATGTGACTGGAATATGTAGCAAAAGGATATTGGGCCTTCTGTAGTGCAGTATTATTTCATTTGATATAATAATTTACTTAATTTGTTTCATCATATAAAAATTATTTAAAAAAGCTCATTCTATCAACGTGGATATTATGAATTTCTTATATTTGAAATGAACTAAAATATGCTATTCATTATGTCCTGTGGGTTAATATAAAATCAATAAAATTAAATTTGGAATGTTGAAAATACCAAATTATGTGCCCCATTTTATAACTTTCATCCTTTTCACTTTTGTTTAATTTGATAAAAACTTTCTTTTTGCAGCTACGTGAAGCTCAAACAAGGTTAGAAGAGCTTGAAACTTCGAATACACATCTACAGAGAAGGTTGGATAAGCTAAAAAGTGCTAAGTCTGCTCTTTTGAAAGACCTGTGATGTTCAACTCTTCTCATTTTTTAAGAATAAAAATGGTTGATCAGAAGTATCCAGGACGAGTGGACATTATTTACTTATGATAATTACCATGAAGAATGTTATGAAAGCTTTCATGAACTTCTGATGTATATTTGACTGGTGTGGTTAGGACTATCCATAGTGACCAGTTTGTTGCACTGATGGAATTTGCAATGGACAAAAATGCAATAATTACAGTGCGTGTTTCATTTGCTGCAGTTTTACCAGTTTTGCCTTCTCTTACTGGTAGTTCACTATTTGTAAAAATGTGAAACTGATGAGCAGTGGGCATTTTTCTTCATGAACTTGTGTCTGTTGTTATTAAGTTCTCATCTCTAATTGCCTCCTTGCCTTAACTCTTTCAGATGCAGTAATTTTTTTGAAATAACAAATATTTTGATTTGCTGTGTGGTTTGGTTGTGTGCTCAGTGTGCCTGTATTCAAAATCATTCATTATTGAATTGTACTTGATTTCGAGCCAGTATCTGGAGGATCAATTTTAATTTTTATCATGCTCTTGTAATGGGATAACTGAGCTATCATGTTATGAAAATGAACTTAAATTCTTTTGAATTTTCACATGGTGAACATGATTCTGTAAATTCAGATATTCTGTGGTTGTATTACCAGAGAGTTGACTACTCTCAGAGTTGCACAGTTTTATATATGCATTAATCACATTTATGCTTAGCTTTATAATTTGGCATTTAGATGTCAAATTTTTACCTATTGCAATGTGCATGCATCTTGCAAAGGAATACCTAATTCAATAGACCATGACTTAACAATGGATTTTGGTTGGTATGGTTATCCTGAAATTATTTTTGTAATACTCCTTCATTATTGCCAATGTGACTCCTCTTCAGAAGTGCCTGATCATGAAAACTATTTCTATGCCATTTTTAAAGGGTATCTTATAATTGCTGCTGATCATGGTAGTAGCATGTTTTGTATTCATTGTCAGGTGATACCTTTAGGCTTTTTATGGACTTTGGATGAAGCTGTGGTTATGGTGGAAAAATTAAATGTGGAGAACAGGAATCATGGGAAGGAAGGAGATTTAAAAAGACTATGGAAACTAATGTGATCTAGTAATGTGTTTTGAGTGTACAGATTGTTATATAGTTTAAAATGACAGCATCTTGGATAATGCTTTTTCCTCAGTCCACATGCCCCAGATTTAACCCTTGGAAAATATTTATTATGCATTGATTTTCTTGCATACATTGGAACTGTGAGATGTCATAAAAACTTGACAAAATCCATTTTGTTTTAATTCCCTCCTCTCCCAGCCATATTAATGTACCAGGGAGTATATACTTAGTTTATAACAAGCAGGAGTGATATATAAATTTAATTTATTATCCCAATAAATGCACCTGGCTATATATTTTCATTCCTCATTTTATCATTTACCCATTCATGAAAACTGGAATGAAATTTGCCCACACAGTTGGTATGTAAGTGAAATCAAATGATTACACTTGCAACTTTGTTTGCTGAATTCCTCTGCAATTCCACACAGTTTATTAGAACAATCTGTTTTGTAACAGAGTTACATATTTATAGGGTATATACAGGAAATTTGTCATCACCACCATAAGTGGTATTTCTCTGTACTGTAAATCACCTGAAGATGTAACGGTTACTAAACCCATCATTCACATAAATGTATGCAGTGTGATGAAGTTTTAGTTTTTCATAGTGATGCAATTTGGAGCTGTTCCACAAAGTAGTGCATGAGACCATCTTACTGAATTCCTAATGTATTCTCAGGTGTTGCTTTGATATTTCTGTCAGTAGAACCTTTTTTTTTTATCCAAAAATTGAAAGGGAAGTTTGCATTAAGTTTCAATTATAATTTTATTAGTATGAAGTTCCAGCAATCACACTGTTTTTTTTTGCATGTGCTTAGTTATAAATGCCAATTAAAACTTTGGAAATACCATGGAAAAAGGAGGTTGGAGGGAATAAGTGCCCGTAAAGGAATAAGTTTAACATTTGGGCTATAAGAGTTATCTCTCAGTTATAAAGAGTTTTACAATTCCCCAGGGAGAATGTTTCTAAATGAGTGGTTGATGCAGTGTTTTGTCAACTTTTTCCGTGCTTTTTGGTCTTATTTGTTTAGTCAAATAATACCATTGAGTGAAATGGCTAGAACTTTTGCTTTGTCTCTCTGCTCATAAATTAATTGCCATTGCCACAAACATTGTGTGTGCTATTGGGACAGACAGGCCACTGGCCAGCTTGAGCAAAACCTTTCGTACTGCCCTTCACTTTGGGAATGTTTTGAAGTTAAATGGAAGTTCAAAGAAACCTGTAATGGGTGCATGATATCATAATTAGGTGTACCATTTTCTCTATGGGTGACCTTGTTTAAATTGTTTCTTGTCAGCACTTTTTGAGTATGCTGATGTTTTTGGCCAGAAGATGCTTGATAATTTAAATTATTTTGAGAAAGCAATTTATTGTGTACAACATGTTGCAAAAACAAATGTTCAGTTTTATTTGTTTGATTGATTAAAGTAGAAAAAAGATGTGTAGTAAAACTAAAAAGCTGATCTTTTGTGGCCAACACAGATAGTGATTACATAGAGAGGGACTTTTGAAAGCTGATATAGAATAAAAGAAATGACTAAATATTCTCATATAATCCTTTACGCGAGCATATTATCAATGGCTGTTTTAATTTGAAGTTAGCAGAGAAAGTATGAGGTATTGGGGTGGCACTATATCCATAATGGCATTTCAGTACTTAACATTTACAACTTTTGTGTAAACCATACTTGAAGCCAGGATGGTTTTAAGTGTTTAAGTTTTTTTTAACATTCTCTTTCGTGTTTGGTGGCCTTGGTGAACAGCCAGCCCTTGCTCTCCCATCTACTCCCCTCCCATAGTCTCTGTACCCTTGGGCAAGCAGTGAGGAAAGGATATCAAATGCCAGTTGCCTAGCAGCACACCATGTGAACACTTCTGGTAGGGTTGGTTGCAAACCTAACATGTGGCACTTATAAAAAATGTTGTCATATGCCTTTGGATTGTTCTCCCCTCTGATTTTCTCACATAGGTGGGTGAAGGTCAACTATTTAGCAACCACTGCAGTTCTCAAATAGGATACATGAAGAGCAACAAAAATAATTAGTGTAAATGGAAGAGGAGTTAATGTCAATAATCACAACATTGCATCTTTTAAATACAGGCATTATTGCTCTTAATAACCCTGGTGAAAATGGTGTTTTCAATAAAGTGTGAAAAAATGTGTGGAAATGTAAAATATTATGACAAAAGTGTAATTTGCAACACCTAAAGTGAGAAAGAGTGGGAGATTTGTGCCAAAAGTGGGATTTGACAAGAAATGTAGGTGTGTGCAAAGAAGTGTGTGCACACTTTCTTCACTTTTTATTTTTCCAAGGAAAACCTAATCACACTTATGCCATTCCTTCCTTTTCTTTTTTTATGCCGCAAAACATGTTCTCACACAACATTTTTCATCACTCTTAATTAATTTTACTCTTCTGTAATTTTTCTTAGTACGTAAACATTGGATTTGTTTTGTACTCAATATCTTGATATATGTACACCTGGTATACTTTTTCATAGCTTCTGACTCATCAATTCACTGATGTCCACTTTCCACATTGGTGTAACAGTCAGCTTAAGTTAGCGTTTTGCAAAATATTTTGTAATTTTAACATTATCATCGTGTTTGTTCCCCTAGACATACATAATTCGTAATGGGAATAAGGATGCAAGAACATAGCCAAGGGGGTCTTCTGAAGCTTCAGACCCCCGAAATTTTTTCCTGTTAATTTTGTCATTCTGATTTCCATGGCTTGATAATCTGGATAACACTGCGTATAATTCAAGTGTTAAGTGTCTTGAAATATGATCACTAGTTTGATGCATGTGTGTGGTTAGCAATTGGGTATTATTTTCAATCTGATTTGTATGTATGCATTGAACTTCTGGTGCCGGTCAAATTAACTGCTTCACAATAAGGTTAGCAGTGAACCTTACCAGTGAGAAGAGATAGGAATTGGGCACTGAGATAGTAAATACCAAGCAATGAAAATTAAGGGAAGAGATTTGTAAAATATCAGCACCGAATGGGCAAGGCTGATTTGTTTCAAGTTACGCTATACTAGACTTAGCCCCCCTAAAGCAAATTTCTGGCTGTGCCTGTAAGGATGAGGCATGCTTGCTTTTCAGGGGTTATTCTGTTACACTTCTCAGGGTAATTGTTCTCTGCACGAGTTATGCTCTTTGAGTCACAGAATTTCTTTGCTTACACTTTCTCTACCAGTACTACGTGGGGTTAATTCTTATATTTTCAGATTATCATAGTTTTCTTTGAATTTATTTTCACCTATCATAGAAATAGCAGTGGACAAGATTTTGAGCTTAATTTATTCACAGCTGTCCTTCATTCTGGGATGGCAACATCATCCACAAAACTTAAAATGTATCCTCCTCTAGTAATTGTCCTTTCTTTAAGGGACGTGACAGCTTCCTGAATGCATAGAAAATTGGATATAATGAGAGTGCTATTGTGCTGAACCTTAGGCTGATTTTTGCTTTTTTCGCACAATCTGCCTTAACCCTTTATAGGGCAGTGGTCCCTTTAGGGACCACCAGACAAAAAATGCTCTCAGCTAGCCCCAAACAGTTCGTCCATCTCCCGCTTGGGTTTGCGGTCACTAGAAAAATAGTTTGAGATGCGTTGGAACGACCGTTTGCGCCCTCTAGATGGATTTGTGAAAAAGTGGTCACTGAAGGGACCAGAGACCGTTATCCTCAGTCGACCGTCAAGCGTTCGAGCTGTCGCTTCGTCAGTTTTGTTGTTCCTGTGTCTACTTCGCAAGCTCTACTTGTCTAGAAGGTATGTACTCTTATTTTACATTGTCTTTAGCATTTATTTAAATTATTATATTTAACACAGGTAATTTCGAAAACATAATATTTTAAGTTTTGTGCAAGAAAACGGAAACTATATTTTTCCGTTTTCCGTATTTTACATTTTAAGTCATTAATTCCATTTCTTTTTACCTAAATGATTTATATCTTGCCACCATAGTATAGTTTAGTAATTCTGCTATACTTTCAGGTCTAGGAAGCTATATTATTCTTTGTATTCCAATGCTGAACTTCTTCAAAATCATCAGTTGACCCGTAAGTTTCACTTTTTAATTCAGTATAATTATTCCGTAGTTCCTATGAAGTACAGCAACTATTGATGGACAAATCAGAGGTTAACATTTTTATAAACATTCTCTTTCAGTAATAATTCTACGTAGTCTTCTCCCATCGCTAGCAGCCTTCGGGATACGCACTTCGCCTAGCACTTCCGCTAGCCGCCTTTCGGCTCTTTCCAACCCTCGGTGGGAGAAAAGCACCCAAGTCAGTAACCCACTTTATTGCACCACTATCTTTAACTTCCAGAAGGGATGTTTTCCTCTTTTCCCCTGTAACGGTTAACCATTCTTCATTGCTGCTTTCTACTCTTCCAGAATGGAGAAAGAATTTGTTGATCTGGGAAACGAAGAGGATGTGGAGAGGGTGCGGAGTATTTTGGTGTCAGAGGACATGGCTGTTGATTCCGAGGCTGAAGGGGATTCTGATGCAGATGGTCGGTTTTCAAGAAGCACATCTTCAACCCCCAAGGTATCAACTCCGACTCCAGTCGTGATATCCAATTTCCCTCGTGAGGATCCTGGAATGGAACCTCAACCGGGGCCTAGTGGTCTGCAGAAGGTAAAGACGTCAGCCACTTTTGAGAGCGATTCCTCTTCTTCTGAGAGCAGCAGCGAAGACGTGGAAATGGAAGATGTAAATTGGGGTAAAATATCACTGTCCCCTGTGAAATTCAAGGGTTTTAAATTTGACCAACATTATGGACTTGCTCCTGGAGTCGAAGTAGACGTTTCAAGCCCATTGTCATTTTTTTCACTTTTTTTTACAAGTTTTCTTTTTGAATGTATTCTGGAACAATCCAATTTGTATGCAAATCAAAATCATACAAACTTAGACTTGAGTCGAGAGGAAATGAAGGCATTTCTAGGGATGCTAATAATAATGGGATTCCACACGTTACCTAGTCTCAGATTGTACTGGGCTAGTGATCCAAATTTTCATTTTGAAAGGATTTCAGCAATAATGCCAATAAAAAGGTTTTTGAAACTATTGCGATTCATTCACATAAGTGACAATGAAAAAATGCCGAAAAGGGGTGACCCAAATTTTGATAAGTTATACAAAGTTAGGCCCATGATTACGGAACTGAATAAAAATTTCAAAAAAAATTTTAACCCAAGTCGTTGGTTGTCAATTGATGAGTCAATGGTGAAGTTCAAGGGGCGATCAACTCTGAAACAATATATGCCAATGAAGCCGATAAAAAGAGGCTTCAAAGTTTGGGCGATTTGTTGTGGAAAGACAGGGTATGCTCTTGGTTTAGACGTCTATGTCGGAAAAGAAGACAGCCAAAGCGTTCCATTGGATGAAAGAGTGTACACAAATTAAGCCAACCTTATTTATATCGCGGTTTTGGAGTTTTCTTTGATAATTTTTTTTCTAGTATTAATTTGGTCGATGCTCTCTTAAAAAAGAATACATTTTCTTGTGGAACTATTAGGCCTACCAGGAGAAATTTTCCATCAGAATGTTTAAAAAAAGATAAAGAAATGTCCAGAGGAGAAACAGATTTCGCACAAAAAAATGACATTAGTGTTGTGAAGTGGAAGGATAGAGGAAGTCAGTAAATATGATATCTTCCATGCACAAACCATCAGATATGGCCAAAGTACAGCGGACAAATAAATCAGGGTCTCGTGACCTGGTTGTTTGTCCAAGGGCCATGGCAGACTACAACATGTTTATGGGAGGAGTGGATCTCTTTGATCAACTCCTGTCGACATACAACTTGTCATGGAAATCAAGAAAATGGTGGCTAAAATTATTTTATTACTACTTAGATGCTTCCATTGTAAATAGCTATATAATATATAAGTTTGTTATGACTGTGTCCCATTCCAAAGCATCTGTCATGAGTCATTTAGAGTTCAGGTCTGCTCTGGCTTCTGAATTAATTGGCAATTACTCAAACAGATCTAGACCCGGTCCAGTTCCAAAAGGAAAAGCACGTAAGAGAAATGATCCTCAAGGCCGGCAAACTATTGAAAATGCCATTCGATTCTCGAATATTGGAGAGCATATGCCTATAAAAGGCACAAAAAGACGCTGTGCACATTGTAGCACAAAGAACAAAGTGAAAAGGAGTTCTTATTTTTGCCCAAAATATAATATTGGCTTATGTGTTGAATGCTTCGCCCCATTTCACATAATGTAGTATGTAAATATGGTTTTCACAGATATTTATTTTTTATTTACTTTATTAGGCTGTATTACTTTATTTACTGTATTAGATTTATAAACGTCACTGACATCAATTGGTATTGATGATCATATTTAAATTATATTTACTGGCATTTATAATTGTCAAATAAATGCATTCGCAACCACATTGGCATGCATATTTTCTTTACTTGGGTTTTGTAAAATAATTTGATTTTTTATAATGATATTTCAACAAAAAAATGAAAAATAATATTAAAATGTAAAAAACTGTAAAACAGTATTTCAGTATACGAAATAAAAATGTTTTATTGATGAAACAAAGTACTATTCATTTACTCGAAAATGTGGTCCCTCAAGGAACCAGTGCACATTTCATGAAAATATTGCGCTAAGTGGGCAATGGTCCCTCAAGGGACCACCACCTTTGAGGGGAAACTAATTTTTTTTACACTTCAAAACACATTATTTAATGATAGTATAATCATATTAAGCATGTTCAACCAAAAAAATAATTTTTTTTCATTGACCATAATTATGCCCTATACAGGGTTAATTAAGGTATCAATTCAAACGTTTCCAATTCACGCATCACAGGTCGTTTCTGAAATCGATTATGGCGACGAGCACTTCCATTTCAGGTGTTGTTATCAAAATATATATATCATTTTAATGAAGAAAATTCGCTTAAAATAATAAAATCTGTTCTACATTGACAACCTAATTTATCATCTCCAACAAATTCCTTTATTTTTAATTAAGTGAAGAAGATTCGGAGTGTGTAAAAAAAATGTATTAACCACAAACTAAAAACTTATTTTAGTTTTGTAACGTGATTGGTAAAGAACTAAAACTGCTAAAACCGGTCTCGCCTGTACTGTCATATAATTAATTATAGTTTCCTCTCCCTCCCGGTTAAGATTTAATGTTACCACACGACAATTAGTGACCAGTGATTAATTATACTATTTTATTAAGACTAACTTAGGTTATAACAAACTTTTTAAAGAGGGAACCGCTGGAAATAAAGTTTGACTCATTGTAAAATTGGATTTGCCGGCAATATCCTACGTTCCGCTTTTATTAAATTGTTCCTCGATAGCTCACCAGATGGCAATAAAGAAGAAATGTGGGATTTGTTGGTGAGGGACGTCAAGTGTTTGTTATGTTATGTTGTATCTAACTGGCTCGTAATATTTTAGAAATTGTCAGTGAAATGCAGCATGCATTTCGTCGCAGGGAATTTTTTCCAAGCAACCTTTGAGCGTACATATTAAAGATGTTTTCTAATTTAGACTTCGAGGTAAGTCATTTAGATAGAGTCGTCATAGTTAGAACAACTGTGGTGTGATACATTTTAAAATGATTCTGACATTTAACCATTGTCGCTGAATCTTTGAGGTAAACAGCTATGTGAAGCAACTAAATAATTTTATTGATTTTCATAAGGTCACGATAATTATATATTTTTATTCATGACCGGGATGTTTGAATTTATCAGAGGATGACTATCATTTGAATTTGAATGTGATTTATGCCGCCCCATATAATGAATTTGGCATTGCTCGGTATGCTTTCTTGAATTTGAAAATACTTAGCAGTACTCATTTCTCGATACTCCTCTTAACTCCTTAATAGCGCTAATTTGATTTGATTGAAGGAAACCCACCAGTTACCTTAATGTCTGCTAAATGCAATTATCTTCGTTCACCTTGAATTATTTTGTTTGATATTTAAGCCACATCCAAAAGAACATTCGCAAAGTTCATGGTTGACAAATATTCTTTCCTATTTATGATGGTTTTATAGCCTAAATGCATTTTTTTTCTACCTGAGGCTTGGTTGCTCATGGTATCACCAAATGTTTTCATTCGTCCTTAGGTTACGTACTATCGTAGGCTATACCCAACTTTTTTGAATGACATTGACCTACTTTTACTTTTAAATTATTTTCAATGGTATAACTTTTAATTGTACTCAGTCCTCCCTAGTTTCTCTTGAATATATTTTTTTTAGCATATGTTTATTCTCATAGCAAATGTTATAGTGATTATTTGTGTCTTGCTTGAAAAACGTACTGTAACAAGTTTCATTGTTGTCGTATCAGAGTAGAAAGTAGGAAGGCCTTAATATTTAACGAATTCTCTTTTTTTCAGGGTGTAAGTTACCGTGGTACTGCATTTCCCTCCCAGCTCATACTAAAGCATCTGAAATCTCCCTTAGGGGTAGAAATATTAAAGGTAGGCGTTTCAGTAATTTTTTTATAGTGTATATGATTTTTGGGAGCATGCAAAATGAGATGCATGTTTAAATGTAGGTATCAGTCATGGTTCGTGAAAGCATTGTCACATGAGTATTTTAACTTGTATGCCAAATTAATGGTTTACTTACACTGAGTGCCCTGCCAACCATTAGAGGATTTGTGAAAGGGTGAAATTATCGTGGCACACTTCATATGTATATGAATCAATAATTGCAATACTATTCCATTAAGTGTTACTGTAATCATCCTGGTAGGTAGATACTACAAAGTTCACTTTTCTTTCATTTTGCAAATACGTATTTAAGAAAAACTGCCCACATGAATTTTACATTCATGCAGATATTCAAAAAAGCCTAAAAATCATCACTACCTATGGTGATTATCTCCCTGGTAACTTTGTTGTTATCTATTTTAATATGTTTTTGTGCACTGTATTCAATTGTGCTATCATGTGAAGGAAGGTCTCTTTAAGAAGGCTTCATGGAGTGAAATTTCTTGATGTTTTATGGTCATGAATTTTACAAGGGAAGTGTGAATACTTGTTTCTTGTATTAAATGGTGATGGAGTCTATTTTTCTAATCTTATCTGTGTGATTCTGTCTTCTGAAATAGTGTGGGATTTTATTTATTCCATTGTTGTGAGAGGAAAATTTGACATTCCTGTACCCACACAGGAGCCTTAGTCTGACTTGTTGTCTCTAGGCCTGAGGAGTCATCCTACATCTTCCACACAATGTCTCTAGCATTATAGTAATACTCACCTCCTTTTTGTAACAATTGTTTACAAATCTTGCAGATCTCTAAATATTATTGTATTCATTTATTTATCTCTTATCCCATGGGCCCAAAATTCCAGTGGCATTAGCTCTTTTTGGCCTAAATAATAGGCAGTAACACTAAGTTTTACATAAGTTTTCTTTGACGGAAATGACTCTTCTTTAAGGCTGAGCCACAAATTCTTCTTATGTGTTCCTCATGTCAAGTTTCCTGGCTAATGGGACTCCCAAGTATTAAAAATTTTCTGGTTAGCTTTGGTTCCTTCTATATTGTACTTTGCATTTTATTTTTCAAATCTTTTTGCCCCATAATTCATTGCTAAGAACTTTTTTTATGTTCAGTTCTTATTCTCATTTTTTGCACTAGTCCAAATTCTTGTATCAATTGCAATTTAGTATCCCAATCCCCATAGTTTTATTTATCCGTATTCTTGAATCTTTGTAGGCTAAGGTTTTAAAATTTTTTCTGTTGAAGGAAATTACTAGCAATGATACTGTACAGATTTGCAAGACTTAAGAATTTATGATATTGTTGTAGTGTTCTGGGTCTTCATTTTTGCCACCTTTGTTGATGGGTGTGACAAGAACTAATTACCAGTTGTGAAGTATTGAGCCTTCTGTCATTGACTTAAGAAAAACTCTTTTTAGGTAAGGTGCTATGTATTCCTAGAAGTCTTTCAGTACTGCAGATATTTATTTTGGGCCCTGGAATTTGCTTCTTAAATTTTTTTAGTATTTACATGACCTTTATACAAGATGTGAAAGGAGCTAGTGTCAAGAGTGAAAGTAGTAGGAAAGTAGATAAGATAATTCTGATTTGCAGATGACTAAGGTTTTGCTAGCCAGTCAGCCAAGAGTTTGCAATCTCTTTGTAGTGTTAGGTTTTGTTGATAATTCAGTGTGTAAGGTATAGGATGAAGATTAATCATTTCCCACATAGCAAAGCAAGCTTGTTGCAACCTTGCAGCAAGCTTGCTGCAATCTGACTACTGCACCTGCTGCAAGGTTGCACTGCAACCTTGCAGCAGGTCCTTTGAAGCAAGTCCTTTCACGCAAGTCCTGTGCAAGCTTCAACCCTGGCAAAAATAGAGGGTAGGAAAGCATTCATGAACCAAACACAAAAACATTGCCTATGGAATGCAATTGTGCAAAGGAGCTGTACCCATGTACATACCTAGCAAAACTTATTTTGGTAACATAAAAAAAATTTTTGGTAGAAAGGTATCAAAAAATAAATCACTACTTGTATGAGTACACCTATAGTAGGTATCAAAATTTAAAAAGAAAATGATTATAACAAATTTACCTACATTTATAAAAAAGTTATAATTCTTAACCATTCATGGCACACGTATATACTTGCCCTACATGTCTTTTTATCTTTACATAAACAACCTGACAAACTACTTTAGACAACGGCTATCTAGCGCTTCTTCGCTAACAAATGACTGATGGGAGGCCGTATATATACAGCTGCTGCCTTGCATGAATTCGTTAGTGATAATTAACTTTACAACATATGGACAGGGGTATTTGCACCATTAAAACATTTCCCCAATTACCATTTTGTGGCAAAAAATAAGCATGACCATTATTACTAGGCATAACTGATATTCTTTCAACTCCACGAGAGATAAATAAGAGTTTCCTCAGTAATGTACGCCAATCGCCGTATTCATTGGACGGGCCTTGGGATCCTTGGCGATACAAGTAGGAACCCTAACGTCAATACCACTGTATTCTGTACTCATTAAATCTGTATTCACAATCAATCTGTATTACCGACTTTACGACCTTGTTCTTCTTTGTCAGTTAATTTATCATTACGTGCTTAAGTTAATTTCACACTAATTTTTCCTATTAACTCGCTCTTCTTCAATTTAGCTCTAATTGTTTTTCTCGTAGGGGAAATAAGCCATGCACGTTCTAGCAAAGGTAACTCTATTCCTCCCTTAGTAGGAACCCTACAGTTGCAATTGCCTTGGGCCTTGCACTAATGCTATCAATGTTGCCAGAGCTGTGCAGCAAAGTAGCCAAGGTTGGCACACTTCATGCAAGTCGAGTGTAACTTGCACAGAACGTGTCAATATTGGTAAACTTGCAGCAGGTTTGCATCTAGATTGCCAATCTTGGCAAGCCGTATGCTAGCCTCAAGCAAACTTGCTGCAATCTTTTATGCTATGTGGGTTGATAACTGAAGTAATTTGAATTTTCAGCAAGTAGTCAAAGATACACATAAAAGTTGTATAGTACACATTGGCATGGGCTGACTTTACAATCACTACAAGCATTTTTAAAATGGATGAAGATATATGTATTTAGTACCAGAAAAATATGTGGGAGAATTGCACTGATGAAATACTTTTATTAATTGAAAGAAGTTTTGACCAGAACCAATGGGAAATATATTGAGAAAATGCCTGTAAGGGTCTAAATCTGGAATGTGACAAGTATGGCTGCAAAGCATTAGCTTTGGGAAAGGGGAAATGGAAGAAATTGGTAGTTGCACAGGAGAAACTGGAAGGCCTTAGGGATCGAAAGGGAGTCATTGGAGATACTGGGCATGACTGAAGATATAGAAATTTGCTTAAGGGAATCAAGAGGAGGTAGGGTTAGTATATGCAATAAGTAATTGAAGTTAATTAACTTGTGTTTTATTAAAGGCTGTAGTATAGAAGAAATTCGCAGGATAAGCTTTTTGAATTGTGTGTAGGGAGGTGGGGCATAAGCTCAATTAAAAGAGGTCAGATGCCTAGGGCTGCCTGAGGTAGCCAGATTGGAGGTGTACCAGCTTCACAACCAAAGGGTCGTATTTTGAATATAACCATGGGTGTAGTGTTTGCCTTAAGATTAAGGATTGTATGTACCTATTAAGTTAGATTGGGTGGTTTGATATAACCTTAGTAGTTGAAGAACCTTATACAACCTTAATACTACAACTTCTAAGATGCATGAGGAAAGAAGTAAGAAAAATTATCAAAAGAGGTGAGAAAATGTCTACGGAAACTTAATTCAAAGCCAATTCCAATTTTCTCATTTTCTGTCATTTACCAGTTAAAACAATCTGTAGAAGGCAGAAGTGTGTAATATGCATGTCTAAATTTTTTTTTTAAATTAAAAGGATGCTCTTTTATGCTTTTTTTCCACGTAAGAAAGTCTTCTCTTCATGTACTTTACAGAAATTCAGGAATTATATGGTCAATACGATGCTTTTGCTTTAAGACTGCTGCCAATGAGTTTTCAGTTACAGCCCCTGCAAAATGAGTTCAGAGTATCTCTTTTGAAACTTGTCAAACTTGTGAAATTATAGTAATGTGTAAAGTGTCCCAAACTGGGCGTTTTAAATTGCAAGTTGTCAAACGTGTGTAAAGCCAGAGAACACTTTATATGTACATTAGGGTGTCCCTTATTTGAGCCAAAAATGTTTTTAGTGGAAATGTTTGTGCTCACCCCCACATTTTTTTTCTTTTGGTCATAATTATTCAAAAGGGAAATTTCATTTCAATTAGATAACATTAACCTGTGCTGAATTGAATGCCAAATTTGAATATAAGTAATGATAAGTTTTTTTTATAGGATCATGTTGGTATAAAAGTCTATAATAACACATAGTATCTCAATTTTTGTTAAAATTTAATATACCTATTTATACTCTTTAAAGTATGTGTTGGTTTTCAGTTCACTTGTGGATTCTTTCTAGTCTGTTTCCTTCTTGTCTACTGGATATATACAGTTTGCGATGCTCTTGAACACAGAATAACACAAAATGCTTCTGCTCCTCGTTTATAGTAGGCTTTCATCTAAGAAGGCTTTCTCGATGTAGACATTGAATAATATGGGAGACAGAGTACAGCCTTGCCTCATTATTTTCTTAATGCTTGCTTCTGTACTGCTGGGTCCTGATTTGATTAGGGCTACCTGTTTTTTTTATAAAAGCTGTGCATAACTCTTTGGCCATTGTATGGTACTTCAATTTCTTTCAGAATCTATAGCATCATGTTGTCAAATACCTTCTCCAAATCTACAAATACAACAAACATCGGTAGATTCTTCTCTATTCTCTTCTCTATAAGTAGCATGCAGGCCAAAATCACTTACCTTGTGCCCTTGTTTCTTCTGCACTCGAATTGGTCCTCTTCCAGGAACTCTTCAATTTTTCATTCTGTTCTTCTATAGATGATTCTTGTCTATATCTTCGAGACATGTGTCCTCAGGCTTATGGTCCTAAAATGTTCACAGTTTTCAAAGACCAATGAAATAGGCAACTCTTCTGATTAATATCACATAAGAGTTACTAAACTTCCTTAACACTAGGAGGACGGAGGTTTCGCTCAACCTTGGAGGCCGGAGGGGTCAACTTTGACCCCTCCGTTCTTTGCCGACTGAGTTATTCATTTCATGAAACTTCTAGTACAGTATTAATAAGGGATTACCTAATACATACTTGCAAAGAAGGACTTTATACTCCTATCAAAGGTATAATTATAACCTATCCTATTCTCCTTTTTAGACTATTCTTGTGGGAAACTATCTATCAATGAAGCCTCGTTCTGAAGTTCGTACCAGTTCTTCATCAAGGATATTGTCTTTTTTTTAGCCACTAAATGGCTATAAAAACATACTTTCTAACGGTTTACTTAGTGTTATTTCAAATTGCATTGAAAACAACTGATGGTTTTTACATTTTTTATTGTTATAAGCCATGTTTATATGCAATGAAAACAAATCGTCATTGAACCAAATTCGGCTGCTATGCATCTTTAGAAGAACTTTGACAATTCACAATGTAACCCCTTTCATTTAAAAAAATACATTTATTGCCTACATGTTTCCTACAACTTTTACAAATCACGATTCCCATAGCACCGTTTTTACATTTGATGTGTGCTTGACGCTTCTTACGCTTGTCGCTTACTTCACAGTGATTTTCATTTTCCTTGTCTGCGATACGCGATAGCACCTGTCGTGCTGCAGCTGCAAGCTCTACAATAGTAAGAAGAAACTTACGGCAACATACTTTACAATTATTTATCTCTCTAAAGAGAACCCAAGCATTTATTTCAGCGAAATCAAGAATGTTTCTAAAAGTGTGAAGAGGCCGACGTCGAGCTGCAGGCTTCACTGAATGAAGCCTAGCCATTTGGTCTACAATATCTACGCCGTATTCGTTTTCATTATAAAATAATACAGCCTCTGGTTTACGTTTAGTGTCTAAATTGACGGTCTCATTTGGGTGGAAAATACTTAATATAAGAACAGTTTTAGTTCTCTTGCCTTGAAATACAATGAGTGTGATGTAATCCTTTTTCAAAACTCTTGTTTCGTGTGGCTGCAAGCGACAGGTTTTGATTTCAGTAGGGACCTCCCTTCTTGATACGTTGATAGTACCAACTAAACTAGTTCGCTTAGTCCTCAGTCTCTGTGATAGAAGAAGTAAAGAATAGAAGTAAAGAAACTATCATTACATTCCTTCTCTTTCCTAAAGAGGGAGAAATCAACTGTAGCACCACATGATCACCAAGGTGCATATCATTTGGGCTGGAAACATCTTTTCCCAGATAGGGAATGATATAATTTTATTTGATGATATAATGATATAATTTATATTATATGGTGCATTTATGATAAAATTTTTATTCTTATCCACAGGTAGCCAAATTATTTGCCTGTAATTATCAGGCTTACTTGATTCAAATTGCGAAAATGGACAATGGGATTTTGTGGGTTGTTAGTCTATTGTTTCGTAGGGCCCTGATTCACAGCACATACCAAGCATGACACAGCACGCTTGGCATGTGCTGTGAATCGTGCCCTATCCTACGCACCATACGGCATGCCTGACTATTTTCAATGAAATTGCTCCATGCCTCGAATATAAGCACAAATTTCTCTGTAGACAGTCTACTTGTCCTAGCTGATTTTATGTCAGTTCTAAGAAAACGCAAAATTTCTTGAAAACGATCTCTGTACATTGCATCCTTACACAGGGGAAAACCCCACCTCAGTGATCACAATGATTTTAGAGGAAGAGATTGGGCACCGAGTGCTCCTCTCAAGTAAAACATTCCTAAAAAAGCATCTAGTTCTTCTGATGTCATAGACCAATTTTTATCTCCAAGTTTCACTTGAGCTTCTCTTTCAGTACAATTCTTTATTATCCTGATAATTTATTCGGCTATAATGAGTCTCCAGGGGCTCCAGCAGGTTTAATCTACATTTACATCTACGCGATACCCTGCAAGCCACCGTGTGTGTGGCAGGGGTGAAGATCAACAACCATGCACTATTGACATGCAAACAAGCTAATAAATGGAAACATGCTACATAATAGGGTCTCATGCGACTATGTTGGGTTATGTAGGGACTCGTACAGCTATGACACAGCACGCTTGGCATGTGCTGTGAATCGTGCCGTATCCACGAACACGTTTTGACTGGCAAGCCTCCCGGGAAGATCTTCATTTGGGCGCACTACTCTCCACTCAATACTTTTTGCGGCATTTAGCAAGGTACCTACGTCTATTTTTTCCACGTTCTTTACCTATTAGGTGACACTTTTGAGAATCGGTAGTATCTGAAGCCATTGTCCTGGCATATCCTCCTCGACTCCCACGCCTCTTCAGATGTCCTCGTAGGCCTAGATGGCGCGACCCAGCGAATGAGTTAGCTTCAAAATTGAACAATTCACCCATTGAAATTATGAAGAAAATCAACGAAAATCAAGTTTCAATTCTGAGACTACAGAGACTGAAATTTCATATAAAAGTCGGAGGGGGAATGCAACACAAGCATGTTGACGTGGCGAAGGAGTAAACAGTGGGCGTTTGAGAAGTGGAAGGCATAGGGAGTAGAGATCTTGTTACATCAGGGCATTCTTTAGCACTTAATAAACACATTTATAGTTTTAATAGCAACATTATGAGGAATAGAGAAAGTTTTAAATTGTTTCACAGCGTGGGGGTCAAATTTGACCCCTCCGGCCTTGAAGGTAAAAATGAAAATTTCAACTTAACCGTTCAACCGTTTTTTATGAAATTCACCACGTTTACGTCTTGTCATAAAATACGAAAAGTCGCGAAATTTCATTTCCATCAGTAAAAAATTAAGAAATGTCAGCATTTTAAAAACGCCGAGGGGTCAAATTTGACCCCTCCGGGCTTCTAGTGTTAAATTGCTCTTGACATTGTGTAATCTGTACTATCATATATTTTTTGGACATTTAGAAGACAGAAATCTTGATATGGAGGTTTTACAGCAGCACTGCACTGAAGCCATGGTTACAATAAACAAGGACACATCTCTCCTGGATTTTTGTTCATAATGGATAGTTTTAAGGTGTGACTTTCAGAAAAATTTTCACGGAATAAACTGCTCTTGCCATCCATTAAGTTTGATACATCTTTAGTCTAGAAAGGTGGGCGTATTTTGAGTTTGTTTCTATAGCCTGCTCTCAAAAATATTACTGATTGCTCCATGAGTTCATGGTAATTGTTCTTAGTGTTGGGTTTTGTCATTCCCATTCATAAAAGTGTAACATGTACTTCATTTTTGACCAACTGACAAGTACTACCTCATCTTTCTTGCCATTTGAAAATTATAAGCATCTACTCTTTCCCAGTTTTTCACTCGAAGAGGTATATCAGAACTGCTGTCTATATTACGTGCTTTACATTCAAATGCACATCATAAAATTTGTACATAGATGTAATGATGGCATGGGAAATAAACTCCCTATCTAGTTTTTGTTCAAGTAATACAAATGCCCCATTAAAGTGGTTAGTGTTTAAGACAGTTGTGTCACTGCAAAGAATTTGTACATTCTTTCATGTTCCAATATGTTAGCACACTCCAAACAGCATGTTATTGTTCGTTACTGGGTCATTCCACCAGAAATCAACCAGAGATTGTTGCTGACCCATTTTTAATATGAATGGTATGAATTAGTATGAATCTATGGATCAAACTACATGTGCACCATTTCCGTCAAATTTCGGAAGGCTGTCTCACCTAAACGGCTTTGAGTATCAACTCCAAATTTGAAGTCAGTGTAGGTCATGATGATACGTTATTTTCCTAAGAATCTCACATTTTTACTAGGTCCCCCTTTTGAGATATGTGACCTTGAAAATGTCAAATTTTGATTTTCCACCCATTTTGGATTTGTTTTCGGGGGTAAAGGGGACTCAGGATCTAAACAAAATATTGTTTTTGTGATACATGTGTACTTAGAGTTTTAATCCCAAAAGGATCCGTTTTGATATCTGGTCCCTATTTGGAATGACTGGCCTTCAAAAAGTGAAAAAAACAAAATTTTGATGCGGAAATTTGACACCCTCGTTTATGCCTAAATATTTTTTTAAATGTATTTTTTCTTGCATATTTATATAGAGCAATACTTTTAAAAAGTATTAATATAATTATGGTTGCTGTAACTTTAAAAACATGCAAATAGTAGCAATAATCGCTAGTGTCAAAAAGTGACATTTTTACTCTACCGGCACATGCGATAATGCCCGTATATCGGACGTGGTTTGCTCTAAAAATATAACGAGACCTGATTTGTAATCTATATATAAGCACCTATCTATGTACAAAATATAATAAAAATTAAAAATGGGTCAGCAACCACTTTCATGAAAATTGGTTGATTCCTGGTGGAATTACCCTACCAGAAGTATTCTATAATTTTAGAATGCCTATGAGCTGCTTACTGTCCCCTAATGTAGCAATGACTTGTAGTCTTTCTCCTTCTTGATCCGTGACATGTAATTTTTATTACAATTTACCATCCCATTGAACAGGAAAGATTGCAGGGATATGCTTGAAAGTGGATTTAATTGTTTATGTTGTTCCCATCTTGTCTTCTATCATATTCAATGAATAGAAGATTTACTTATAGAGAGCTCTTCAGTATTGTGGCCAAGTGCTGTGGCCTGAATGTGCACAGAATTCCTTACTCTCAACTACTATCTGTCTAAAGCAGCAACCACTTTTGGAGTAATGAAATCATTATTACTCCTCCTTACAGCATTCTGCATGTTTTGTATGTCTTGATAGAAGACGTGATTGTACTTGATTGATCGAATACCTTTGGCATGTGCTTTATCAAATAGAAAATCCAAATTTTATGCAAACTCCTCTTCTTGGCCCTTCTTATTTTCCTTGAAATATCTTCCTAACTGTTTGTGTCCTTTTGCAATTTTATCCATTTAAAATAAAAGTCAAATACTTTCCGTAAAAAATGATGAATGGTTGTGGTCAGAATTCTTGCTTTCTCCCAAAATATCGTTCACCTACGAACCACAAGATTATCCATTAAATCCATTATATAAATTATCCATTTAATAGAAAAAGTACAAGTCCGTGTACTGCAGCTGTATGGCAATGGGCATTATTTTGTGCCGATGTGGATGAGGTTCTATTTTCCAAAAATGAAAGAAAGCCCTTTTAGTTGTATGCGCTCCATCTTTTTAACATTTTACTGTGTACTGGGGTGCCAGGGGGGGGTCCATAAAACAGAATCGGCTTCGGGAGGGTAATGTAGGCCATCCGTTTGACCCTCGGAGTGCATCCGTGCAGACATCGGGATATGCGCTTGAGTGTTTGCGCCTCTTTAGTATGGACAATTTCTATGCGCTTATTCCACCGCAGGTGGAGCGAGATGAGGATGCCC
The DNA here is from genome assembly GCA_933228895.1 of Platycnemis pennipes. NCBI lineage: Eukaryota > Metazoa > Arthropoda > Insecta > Odonata > Platycnemididae > Platycnemis > Platycnemis pennipes. The sequence goes on from OW121851.1 coordinate 86,323,020, forward strand.
GAGAAGCCGTTCTGCCCTCACATATTGCGAAGTCGCTCCACCGCGCCACTGAGGGCCATACCATTATTGGCGTACCAGACGTCGATGTTGGTCTTCTCGCAGATCATCAGTATCCTGCCTTTCTCGATTTTCTTGTATACTATGTAGTCGTCGGCGTACTGCACGAGGGTGGAATTTTTTATCACAGCTGGCAGTCGGCCACAAAAATATTAAATAAGAGTGGCCCAAGAACTCTCCCTTGGCTAACGCCACTTGGTACAGGGGGAGGGCAGCTATAGGATTTCATATTTAAAAAACACGTTCATTGACACTTGGTAAATCATGGAGTGTATATAATATTACTATAATACAATGACGTCATGCGATATTATGTTAGAGGAGCGACAAGGAAACACGTGGAGGGATTGAGAACCAGTGAAGAACTGACGGCTCTTTAGTTTTTGCATACTAAGTACTACATACTAACACTCCCGAGCGTGATCAGCGCGACAAGTCGGGGAGTTTTTCGCGCGAGTTCGCGTTCAATTTGGCACCGGTTTCAAAGCTTAGATCTCAATAAAATTTCGTGTAGGCAGGTTTTAGAGTCAGCCTAACAAAATTGGGGGTTGAGAGTTCAAAATTTTGGAGGTCGACAAATAAGGGACACCATAACTTATATGCATGCATGCATACAAAAATCCGTTACTTGCGAAAATAACTTCAAGTATACTTACGGTTTGTGCATCTATATGAAATAGGAATAATTATTTCTTTTAGATCAATTGATTTTGGTTGGAATTGCCTGGTTACTATTCCGTCAAGATTTATCTAACGAGGTTTTCACTTATAGTTCGATTTTCATTTCTCTTTCGATTTTAATTTCCATTACTCTTGATATCGGATTATATGAATTTTTACAAGAATTTGAGACTAATTTAAATAACTAAATAAAAAATAAACCCAAAAGACTAAGGGCCATATTGCCGGCCCCGGTGACGGCGGTTAAATCCCTGTCATATTGCCTGTTAATCCCAGGGTTGCAGGTTCGAGTCCCGGAGAGGATTTTCACTGCCCGGGGAATGGATGTTTGTGCTTGTGTAGTTGTTATTAGTTGATGTATTCGATGTAAAAGACCACATTTGTGGTTTTCGGGTTCTTGAAAAATAAATATTCAGAATCTCAACTATAGTCTCGCTTACTTCATAAAATCTATGCAATGAGTCAAATTGGTGTACAGATTCTACAATCATAGTTGGTATTGCTTCATAGCCTAAACGGAGATGTGTTTGGATACGTTTTCGAACCATATCGAGGTGAAACTGTATACCATTTTGAACTCGTTGTAGAGATTTTATGACGTAAACATTAGAAATGGGACTGTACTTGAGATTCTGAATATGGCCCTTAAGTATTGAGTTCTTGTAAAAATTTATGTGTTTTCGGTTTTATTCTAATTTTATGTTGCGTGAAGGCTGTTTTTTCAAGGGCTCCAACATATCTGTTCGTGTGCCATTGTGTTTTAAATTATATTCCATTGTCGATTTAGTTATTTGGGGGAGGCGACCGACAACCAAGGCCCTTCGTGCCGTACTGGATGGATGGGTAATTAGATAGACGGGGGGGATTCTCTAGGGAGCGGGGGTAAAGTGGAGAGAAACTAAGAGGGGTCCAACACGTACCATTCGACGGACTGAGTACTCAGCCTGAGTGCAAACTCTTCACTCTGCACATAAATAGGGACCGGTATACCACCTATAAATCTCAGCTATTGCCGGGATTCGAACCCAGGCCCCCGGGATGGGAAGCCAGTACTCTAGCCTCAACACCAACCCGATCCCCCTGTATTATCGAGCCGCGACGTAAACTATGCAGAGATTATTGAGTGAATATTCCATTTTCAACGCATTGCGATTTACTGGAAGTCCTACATTGTAGTCAGTCGCACGATTTCCAAGAGCAATCGCCTCGATATGGTTCTACGAGGTGCAGACAACGTTGTATTTTCAGGGAGGCCCAAATGGCTGAACATTTTATGAACATTTCTCTCAGAACATGCTGGATTTACCAATCCCCTGACAAGGTTTGATGGGAGTACAGTATGTCGAGTCACGGTTTAAATCCCGCAGTTAAATAGTGATTGAGCAATAATTTGTGCGTGGGGGCGAGAGAGACGAACAGGTAGTGACTATAGCACCCCGCTGCTAAGTCTCGATGATAATTTTTGGAAATATGTTGACGGCGTGGAAACTACGAGGTGTTAAAAAATATTCGGCGTGGCATCGATCATCTTCAGAGGGTAATTTGTGCGTGCAGGATGATGTGTCTAAAGAAAGCAGTGACTTTCTCATTGATCGGGGACACGAATGCCATTTATGCAATCGATGGCGTCCTCGTTTTCTGGCCTTAAAAAATGTAATCGTGGATGTGAATACCTATAATAATGGACCAGAAAAGTGATTTAGCAATGCGTTTACATACAATGGCCGACGCGAGAGATTGAGATGACGGCTTACATCTATTAACAGCTTTCGAGGGAACAGCTTCCTTTTGTGAGGATTTATTGAAAATATCAATTGAAACAGGTCCCGGACCGATGGTTTTGTTTTCTTTCTTTAGTCTTCATTTTTTCATTGAGTAATGACCACATTTCGTGATCATTATTCAATGATCACGAAATGCATTCTTTGTTTTGTGCCTAATCGATAGGCTGGAAATACCCTCTCCAGCTTCGTTATCAACGGATTGTCGACTTAGTCGGAAGTTAGCGTGTAAATTTATTCAGAGGAGAATGCATAGAGCGCTCAGTTTCAATATTTCATCTTCTGCACTTCACTTGGAAGGAGCTTGAAGAAGATTCTCTAAGCTTTACGGAATACTGTTAAAAGAAAAACGAAGTATCACTTGAGTGTAATGGAGTTAGAATGAAAGGAAATAAGATCGAAGGTTTTCCCGGCGAACTAGCTGTAGAAAATCTTCTCGGGTTTTCCACCGGGTCAGTTTGTCCATGACCGACGTTTCGGTGCCCGAGTCGAGCGCCGAAACGTCAGCCATGGACAACCTGACCCGGTGGAAAACCCGAGAAGATTTTCTATAGAATGAAAGGCTTTTTTTTGCTACGGAGTGAGGGATCTTTTCTTATGACGATAACGGGGAATGCTCTACTTCAATTGCCGGGCTAATAATAAAGGTGGAACAACTCTTAATATGATCGTAACCTTTGTTTTGATATGTTGCTGGCCATCTAGCCATTCCATTAACTACGCACTTTATTCATACTGAGTTCCGTCGACTGTCTCACTTCGTTAATGGTATTTATACTTGACCTTCCTTTGTTATTTTTTCCATTCTGCCATTCCTTTTCTTATGGCATTCAGTGAAATCTACGTTTCAGGTCGGTCGTAGTCGTAGCCGTAGGTCATAGAGTGAATATATTATTATAATATCTATGGTCGAAGCGCTCCGGCATATGCCCGGTCGCGGGATGCCGCATTGGGCATGGATTTTGTGCTTCTTTTACGTATGACGATGGGATATAGCGTATTGACTGAAGGACATAAAAACCAAATTCTACTACGTAGTGGATCAGAATGAGTCAATTGAAGTGCATATTTTCAAACCGTTATTTTCTACCGGCGCATTTCATTTCACCCGCCCATCGAAGGGTCGTTTTGCTTCAAGGTTATGGCATTATCCATTTTACTTTCGTCCTTCCTCGGGATTTAGCTTCATTTTCATCACTTTCAGATTTTATTTTTTTGCTACTATTGTTTATATTTCACAGCCTTGAAAAATGGAATGTTTTGGAAGAAGTGGAAGGTTTTGAATTCCTGGGTTGAGTAATTTGTTGTCATTGGTTTCGTCTGATATTTTCATATTTCTTGAGTTGTAATGCTGCCAGTGTCCTCATTTTCCACTAAGATATGCTGGAGTATTCCCATTGAAGTAGAGGGTTATAATTTGGAGATAAGTGACTAGGTCACATGTTTGGATGGTGTCCGACAGAAATTGGTTAATTATAATGACACAGAAATTATTTCTTTGGTAAGAAGAAATAGTCTATGATTTGTTGGGCATTGGTGCCGGAGACTGTTGAGTCGCACATAAGAAAGGAACAAGGATCTAGGATTTTTTTCTGGTAGGGGCACAAGGGTCAGGCGGGCAAAAAGTCCTCTCATATTTGGGATTAACAAACAACATACAACAATTACTGTACGAAATATACTCTTTATTTTAATATAAAGGTTATTAATATGAATATATTATAAAGTTACAAATATAATAATATTTTCTTTTATGTTTCCTTTTATGTTTATGTTTCATTTTTGACACAATGACTTGAAAGATATGCATTAAAGCCAGTTTATTCAAACGATCTTCTTTCATTCTGCTGCGAAGATATGTTTTTAATCTGCGTAAGGTGGAGATTTGGAAAAGGCATTTGACAATGTGGATTGGAACATGATGCTAAAAGTTCTGAAAGAAATTGGAGTATCATACAATGACCGAAGAGTCCTCCACAGCTTGTATAAAAACCAGGTGGCCATAATCAAATCAGGATCCAGCAGTACAAAAGCAAGCATAAAGAAAGGAGTGAGGCAAGGATGTGCACTGTCTCCTGTATTATTCAATGTCTACATCGAGAAAGCCATTGAAGAAGTCGAAGAAAAGTCTACGGGAGTGAATATCCACGGGGAGAAAATCAGCATACTACAATTCGCTGATGACGTAGCAGTCATGGCAGAAACGCAGGAAGATTTCAAGAAGACACTAGGAAATATGGAAAGAACAATGACCAGATATCATCTGAAGATCAATAAAAATAAAACTAAGGTATAGGTATGCAGTAGGAGAAAGGAATCCAGCACCAATGTTAAACTAGGAAAACAAAACTTCGAGGAGGTGGAAGAGTTCTGTTACCTGGGAAGCCGAGTAATCAGCGACGAATGAAGTAAAAGAGAAATCGCCAATAGAATTGCCCAAGCGAAAAGGGCATTTTACCAGAAGAAGATTCTGCTTACAGTTGGAAATACAAGCGTGGAAGTGAGGAAACATTTCATTAGAACATACATCTGGAGCATTCTACTATATGGCTGTGAATCATGGACAATAACAGCAGCAGAAATGTCCAGACTGGAAGCATTTGAAATGTGGTGCTACCAAAGAATGATGAAGATAAAATGGATCGATCGAGTGACAAACGAAGAAGTCTTAAGAAGAGTGGGAGAAAAGAGATGTCTACTGAAAACCTTAAAAAGAAGGCGGGACAACTTATAGGCCACATCTTAAGACACGATGGCCTGATAAAGACAATCGTCGAGGGAAAAGTGAACGGAAGAATGGAAAAGGCAGGCCTCGTATGAGGTATATGGAGCAAGTTGTGAAGGATGAAAAAGAGAGGAGCTACGTCAATATGAAGAGGTTGGCCGATAGAAGAATCGAGTGGAGGGCTGCGTCAAACCAATCCTAGAATGACTATCCCTGATCCTATAATCCTAGAACCAATCCTATAATGACTAAAATCCTACTGACGGATGATGATGATGATGGCCCCTATCCGACCTTTCGGCTCATAATGCGAATGAGTATCGTAATCCTTGTGAGTACAATACCCATTCTCTATGCCCTCACATAACTATGTAAGTGCGAAAAGATTATTGCGGAAGTCGCAACCAATGGTTAGCTTTCGCAGCAACAATTTTGACTGAGCGAAGGAATAGGGAGAGAAAAATACGATATCTGATATGAAATACTTCATTTTCATAAATATTTTTATTTGTTTAATTTTGGAATGAAGGGTAATACATTAATCTCTATCTCAACTCATTTCATAATTTATGATTTAGAAGTAATTGAAATTAAATTTATCTGTAAATAATGTATTTGATTAATTAATTGTAATGAAAAAGATACATTAATACTTTAATATAAAGGGTACCAACCTATTAATTTAATTAGCATATCTTTTTACACATTGGTGTACGCTGCGTAAAAGTACTTGAACATTTCAAGAACAGTTCAATTTTGTAATAAATAATAAGAGCAGTTTTAAAATGCAATATTCGTTCTATCTAAATTATATTTTTTCTCAGTTATTTAATTTTAAATAAATAATTATATTGTTTAATTGTGATTTATTTATTGAGGAAATTCAATATTTAATCAATTGTAACAGTAAAAGAATCCATGGACCAGAAAGGCGTCCTATTATGGAGAAAATAACGTATTCGCGCCTAATATGTCTTGCCGAATCCTAGTCTTACACTTTACGAGTGCCTAAATAAATTTTCGGCGTACGTCAATCTTTCTCATTATGCCATAATCTGCTCATTGTTGACTGTGGTGAGGAACCAGTTTATTAAAATAAGTGCGGTCACCATAATTACCAGTTAAGTTTCCATAAGAACGTCTTGTTACAATAAGAAGTGATCTTAGGTGGGTTGTTAGTTTGTGTAGTTCGGCGGTCAGTGATGATGATCCTTAGGGTCCTTAGTTTTACTGTCAGAAAGAGCTCTATCTCCCTATTCACAGTTGTGCAATGTTGGGTATTAATGCGTGTTAGTGGAACTTGATCTTACCTTATCACGCGATGGTGTCAAGGGATCTTTCTGTAGTACCTTGCTCAAATAAGTGTCCCCGTTATGTTAGCATTGATGCTTGCGTCACATCGATGGATGTATTTGGTGGAAGGCTACGATGAAACTGAGGTATTGCGTTTCGTGCTTTCGGATTGTAATATGTTGTGACATTTTATCGGCAAGCCACGTTAAATTTTCCCTTGGAGTTGATAAAGGTATCTCATATAAATATTGCGTTATTCGGCTAGTGGTGGTGGGAGAACGTGGGTGAACTTCATAAGTAATAATAGAAAGAATTAATTGTAATTTTCCAGGAATAATTACAATTAGTTGTCTTAAATTACAGTCTTCATATTTATACTAATGTTGAAATTCCGCACAATATCGCCCGAAAATTCCGTTGATCGTTGACACCATTCTCAGAAAAATAATGTTCTGGTTGACTACCTGTTATTGGTAATACCAAGGTGGTGCCTGCGTTTTCATCGATTAAGCATCGAAGTCCTAAAGTATAGGTCGATGTTTATTTTTCGTTGCATGAGGGAATAGAGGTGTATTAATTCCCGGTCTCCTGCTCTTGTTTTAGCTGAATAATTTTTTTCCTTGAAGTTCAAATATGTCAAAATCATGACCTTTTTATTCAGATTTCCTGCAAGTAAATATTTTTCCCGGTTAGGTTCTGTGGCGTTTGAGTTGTCATGATTACAGTTATAGAGGTATAATTGGTGATTTACTATCACCTTTAAAGCGGGTTTTGAGATATTTACGAATTCACTAACGGCAACGAGTAATGTATTTCCAGTAGGACGATTGACCGTGAAAAAATCAGTCTTATTGTACAATATCTTTTTGTGCGCGGTTATTCTGCCTAGATTAGTCGTCAAACTTCACGTTCGAATTTTAAAAAATGAGAGGTTTTGAAATAGGAAGGAATTGATGTTGGTGGTTTATTATTAATAAGTACGTTTAAAATACATCGCCACACTTTTATATTAGATATCGTATCGATTTAGTTCCATATTTCCCAAATTGCATATTTTTTCAGTTGACTAATTATACTTCATTGAGGAAAGTTTAAGGACAACGATTGGCTCATTCGCGTGTCTTATTTCTGCTTCGGCATCATTACCTCCGCCTGGCTGTCGACGTTTCTCTGAGTATTAGCGAGAAACCGATTTCCTGTAGATTGACATCAACGAGCGTTGATTCATCGTGTAGCCAGTAAAGGTTGTACGCTGGGATTAGCGATTTTTTTAAAACAAGTAGCGCAACAGTATTGCGTAATGGAGATAGAGGACAATAACACCTTTCGTCATTTATTTTCAAGCTGCGCATGCGTCCTCTGAATGGTGATTCAGCGAGTCCATTACTTGACGCTACTATTCATGGGATCTCGGAGATATGTTCAACTGCGGTGATTCCCATCACAAAAGAAGCCTCAGGCAAGCTAATAGAGGCCTTGTGCTTTCGGTTTGCATGGGTTTCAGTGGCCATTAGCTTTCCTTGGAACACCTCAGTTTTCTTACGAAGTTAGATAACTACGAATTTGGACCCGGGATCCTGCGGTATGCAGTATAAAAACCTTACCATTTCGCTTTGTTCGATAATGACAAGCAGAATAAAGAGCGAGTTTAAAAAATTCGACCGGTTTACTTGATGACGAGATATCTTTCAATTAAGCAATCTGTGCGTCTTCGCTTAAAAACAGACCAAGTTGAGTATTTAATGGAGGAGGAGTACGGGCCTGGATCCTCATCCTAGTTTGTTTACATGGAAAAGAATCTTGGTGTTCCTGCCTGTCGGCTGGGCTTTCCCGTTGTAGTGGGATCAGGTTCATACCCGTTGGAATCTTCGCTTTCTTTCGATCTGAAATCATACGTCTCTTACTTATCTTTTTTGTGGATTATTGCTGTAGTTGATTTATTTTTATTGATTGATAACTCGTAGTACAGTAATATGAAAAGAGCGTTTAGCTAGCCTTTAGCCTTTGAATATTTTCTTCCAAGGATTGCGAACTAGTGTCGAAAAACCTTAACAGAATTACCTGCTGATGTGCACAATCCAATTTTTCCATGGAGGAAAAAGTATTAACTTGACCAGGACTCGAACGCAAGATCCCTGATTACCTCTCCGTGCATCATACTGCGCAAAGACACGCATAGTGTACAGTTCCTCAACGCAAGCTATTGAGGCTTCAGGCACCAATGAAACTATTGAAATTCTACAATCAGTTGAGATTATACAACGCAGTCTTATACTGTTAAATAAATGACCTCTCGCATTGACATAACCAGTGCACGTTCTCGTGCAGTTTTAACAAAAAATAGGGTCGTATTTAATGGTGTTCAGTAAATTGCTAGTTTGAAAAATACTGTGGATACGCTCTTTCCAAGAACATTTATGTTGTCAAACTTGCAATAAGATCCACATATTGTTACCAGAGCGATCGGCAGGCACCCAAAGTCTGCATTAAGTTAGGGATGACTAGACTAAAAAAACTGATTATAAGAAGCTGACGATAATCGTCTTGTTGGGTCGGGGGACCCTATTGCCATTTGCCATTTGGGTGAGAAAGTTCCTAATTGCTCATAATTATACGACTTAAGGCTAATGTCCCTGTATTCCCTCTCGATGAGGTCTGTTATCACTAAAAAAATAAGGGATATCCATGACCTGTATTTGCGGTTATTCACCCTCAAGCCTCCCTACTTTATGACTCCTGGTCTTCAGACGCAAGATATCCTTTACAGGCCGTACTGCACTTGAGATTTTCTCTGTCCTGATAGTGATCCTGTCTAGCCGGAAGACCGAACCTTATAATGTTCCTCACACAACCATCGAAAAATTACGTCGGAGATTCCTTTTATATCCATGCCGGTAACTTTCCGCTAATCTTAAAGAATAAAAAAAACTTTTGAGGGCAATCAAATTTAAACGTGTTTTAAGGTTTTGTATCTATTTTAAGTTTTTTTTTGCCTAGTTTTCGTTCAGGTACACGTGCCGACTGGGGGACATGGAGAGGACGAAGTTGATGAATTTTATTATCAGCTGGAAGAAATTATCGGAAAAGCCAAGGCTAGAAAGACCAATGCCCAGTTCACACGGTGCGTTTTTCCTTGAGTGCTAGCTACCTGGATTTCGTGCGTGCTACTAAGCGGGCGACGAAGGTGGCCGCTGAGCTGGCTTCGCTGATGGTTGTCGGTTCACACGTAGCGAGCTATCCTCCTTGCTCACTCTTCTTAGAGCCTCAACACGAAGATGTTTACTGTGATAGTTCCGATTACGAACTGCGTATAAACAAGTTTCGTCTCTATATGCTTCGATAAGCACCACAACTTGAACCCTAGTCTATAGATTTGCACTCATTTTTAAACACAATATCGACCATGAGATGCTACTAAAAGCAGAACTAGGCAGAACCTTTATTTTGATCACGTGATGCAAAGCTGAACGATGATTGGCCGGCAACAATAGCCATCAGCAAAACAAGCAAGGAAAATAGCAACGGACCTAACTTCGAAATCAAGCAAGCTAGCCGCCAGGGCAGCCCGCTGCAGGCAGCGTTTCCAGTAAGCGAGCACGCACGGCACCCATCAGCACTCCACGCAAGAAATCCATCCCGGAAAAACGCACCGTGTGAACCAGGCTTAATAGTAATGGGATATTGGTACGTTGTAGTATGGGAAGGAGGGACTGAAGTGGAGTAGGGGAGTAGGGCTGGGTGTAAGGAATGGCCGCGTCCAGAAAGCAGTGGAGTTCTGTAGGAGGAATAATTTAGTGGTCACAAATTCAAGGTTTAAACACCAACCATGGCATAGGTACACATGGAAAATGGCGGAGAACACAGGGAGATACCAACTATATTAATTCATGGTTAGGCAAAGTTTTAGGAACTGCGTGAAGAACTGGCATGACTTCTCACGCACAGATGCAGAATCCGACCATAACTTGGTGGGGATGAAATGTGATGTGAGATTTAATGAAAGAGAATAAAGGAGTGGGACGAACGGACCTGATTGGAACGAAGCGGAGTAAATGTCAGGAGATGGTGGACAGATGCACGAAGGAAAAGGAGGAAGGTGGAACAGTTTATAAGGGTGGGAAGTAATGAAAATGGGGAAAGTACAGATGCTAAGGAAACTATTGTAGCAGTAGACGCTAGGAGGCTCAAGAAACCATGTATAACAGCAGGCCTTGTATCTTGGGCTCTCATATGTGTTCTTAAGTTTTTACCCAAACTTACAGGAGCTCCAGACCGGGAGGATCGGGAGGACCCGGAAATGGAAGAGCGAGGAGGAATGATGAGGTGAAACCTGGTGTTGGCACTAGCCTGCTCTTAACGAAAAGTGCCAGGGGACACAGCGTAACGTCCTATATGACGGACGGAGGAGCTTGGGTATAGGAAAGGAAAAAATAAGGATGAGCTGGGACCAGGAATATTGGATAGTGAGATAAGAGAAGGTATTGCAAAAAATGAAGGCGGGTAAAGTGGTGGGGATTGATAACATCCCATCTAAACTCCTGAAGAACCTAGGGAGCGCAGGAAGGAAGAGATTTTATGGGCTTGTTCGTAGGATATACGAGGAAGGAGCTTGGCCGGAGGATTTTGTAAAAACCGTACTGATACCTATACCGTTAAAGATGGAAAGAAGGGAGTGGAAAGACTACATATAGTCTTTGCACTCCCTACTCAAGAATGCAAGAACTCAAGATAGTGGTTATAATTAATTTTTGAGTGGAATTCTCGAAGGTTATTGTTATTCTTTCCGTTGATTTATTTTTATGCAGACTAAGCGATGTTTCGCAGTAATTCTTGGGCTTCGCCGTTACATAGCATATCTATATCGATGAGTGAAGTCGGCAGAGGCGCCGATTAAAAATTGATTTTTCCCGAGTGCCTGTCATTTCTCGTGGCCCTTCCCAGTTGTGAAGGTAATGTGTAGTTCATGGTATACTCTTTAATGACGCTTATTATATGACCTTCGGTTAGGAAGCGCAGTCTGCTGAACATGTTATTAATTAGGACAGCAGAAATTTTCACCTAGTAAGTGAGCCAAGGCTGGTTAAATATCATCATAATTTATTTGCAATTTCTTAAAGTATTTAGGAATTCGTCAAACCGATCAAGATTCGATAATTAGTATCCCCCATCACCATACGGAGGAAAGGGAAATGAACCAAAGTATTTTATATGTAACTTCTTATGCAACTAGGCATGTTATTGTTTTTGTCATTGAATTAAATCTCATGGGACTTTAGTTAGAGATGAAATCAGAAAATTTGGCTGAAGTATTTGACGTGATTTTGCACTATTATGCATTTCTAAAATTGTAATGTTCACATATTGAAGCTTATTGTACCTAAAAAAAAAGAACACTAGTAAAAGAACGTGAGTTTTTGGAGAAACCGTAAACAAGAAAATATTTTTAATGTATTTGTATAAGGAAAATCTATTTATGAATCTAGTAAATATTTAATAAGAGTGGGCAAGGATCTCTGTGCCACTTGTGTTGCTGCTACGAAGTTAATTTTCTGTACCTCTTTGTGGAGGCTTCCGCAGTGTGCAGGGTTTGAAATATTATTTCTTCCGGAGTTGCTACCGCGATCCCGGTTCGGGATTTCTTACTTGTCTCCACTACATGGACAAACGCGGAAGGAACCCTGGAAGAAATAATATCAATTTTCTGTGTATAATAATAATACTAAAATCCAATTTCCATGTGATAGCTCATAGGCTTAAATGTATGGGCAGCCTGAGAATCTAAAAAAATCTAAATTCTGGTACATGGGCCTTAATACAGAATACCCTGGTACTTGGTTCTTTTTTCCAGTGTCAGTACGTACTTGAATCAGCGCTGTTGATATATGTATTGTGTAGCATTAGTCCCTCGTTTGGTTATGATTCTCGTAATCATGTTTCCATTCCTTTTGGCTTTCATTGTTTCTTGCACTCACTGCCATACACTGTTGTATGGGATGCCGAGTATTCATGGAAACGTTTTTTTGTATGTACAAATGTATTTTTCGCAATTTTTGCGGTATTTGAAGTGTATCGTTCATTCTTTTCTGTATTGTTGTATTCGCGGTTGTTGGCAACAGTCTTCTTGCCTCTACGCAACGCGGGTTTCATAATATTTATTGTTATTTGCAGCGTGTGCGTTTGCTCGGGACCAACGGCTTTGCCAGCGGTCCCCGGCCGAGTGGGGACCGCGCACATGACACGCGACGGTTCTTATTGCTTTGCTAACGAGCGTCCTCTCGTGTCCTGATCGACCCTCAACGCCTTTGACCGGGATACGCTCGCCGATCTCCCAACCGCCAGTCATCCCTCCCCCATCGTCTCCACGGGATGGGAAACCCCTACGATTCCGGTAAGTAAGGAATTTTCTAACAGAACTTCTCTCCTTGTCTGTATTTCCACACCTGCTTCAAGATACCATTTGGAAAATTTGGCGCCAGTGACCAGTGACAGCAACAAATAAAAATTGGGTGATTATTCGCTCCTGCATCCACTAAATGCTCACCTTACAAGAAGTAAATCGTAGTGATGATCGCTTTTGTCGTTGTTGACCGCACCAGAGCTGTAGTAAGAGTTTCAGGCACTTAATATGATATTTTTGTCGTATTTTTGAATGTATGGAATAATGAGAGAATTAAAATGACGAGTTTCTTTATGGAAAAAATAGTATAAATTAAGCATTGAACCAGGATGGCATAAACTGAAACCGGTCGAATATTTCAGTTTCTAGGGTAGAATATTGGGCGATGTACTGAATATACACGTAGGCAAGTTGTATTGGCGAAAGATGTGTTTATAAATAAAATAGAAATTGTAACCAGAAAAGTCATTAACCATGTTAAGAAAAGATTAATGAGTAATTTGATCTAGAGCGTGTCACTGTATGGTTACGAAACGTGGATCTTGGGTAAGGAGGTAGGGGAATGCGTTTGATAAGAGGCTTTATGAACTGCATGAAGGGCATATGCTAATTGAACATGAATAAAGAGGGAAAGAGCGCAGGGAATGTCAAAAAAGACAGGTGGGGCATGAAAATATACCCTGACCAGTATCACTTATTTAATGTATTTTTTAAATACGTAAGTTCACCTGTAACGGGAAGAATAGAAAAGGCAGGCCGCGTATGAGGTATATGGAACAAGTTGTGAGCAAGGATGTAAAAGAGAGGAGCTACGTCAATATGAAGAGGTTGGCCGATAGAAGAATCGAGTGGAGAGCTGCGTCAAGCCAATCCTAGGATTGTTGGCCGATGATGATGATGATGAATTTCACCTGTAGTCTGAAATATGAGTTCGATGTTAGTGTAGGACCACGTGATTTGGACGACTGAGTATTGTACAAGAACCGTCTGGCGGCGTTTCGGGCGTCAAATTATCTGCCAGTCATATGAGTGTTACCCTAGAAGTCCGTTTCCGGAGCTCTGCGTTTCAGATAGCCATATGTGCTCCGCCTCACGGGATGAGTGTTTATCCTCATCTGAATGCTACCGCGTGGATGGTTCGAGGCAGTTGCTCTAAATGACGGCGATGAAGATACGCTAATGAGAACGGCAATCGCGGCCCAAGAAGGTTCTTTTTTTTGAGACAACCACGTCCTAAGTGTCAGCGAAGATGTCTGATGAACATGAATGTAATCACTCGCTCCTGATGCTCGTTCATCATGCTCGGCCTCCGCTTTTCCCTTCTGTAATGCGCTAGTGTTGTTGGTCCTCATAATATATTTTTATTAGTGACCTTGTCCGGTGGAAACTGTATTGACTGGAAATATTTCAGGCGTTTCCCGCAAAATATAGCTCCCTACTTTCGTGACAGAAGGGAGCACCTCGTTGGTGGAAACTGTCATTACCGTCGGTCAATCCAGCAGTCAAATGCCGTATGATTGACCTACCGAAATGGTCACATTCCCATGCTCCCTTTTTCGCTGCAGAAATTACTACCGGTAGTATCAACTTTTTCCGTCATGTATCTCCTTTTACTTTTCGCTGACCCTACGGAGTCATAATAATACTTAAAGATTAAAAAAAAAGTGATAGACTTTGGGGGTGTAGATATGGAGAAGGTTAGGTGGGAGGTTGGGAGGAGGTAAGAAGACATAAGAGGAAATGTTAGTACTGGTAGAGGAAAGGAAGTTGATTGAAGATAGTTGGAGAAAACAGATTGAATACAGATGGAATGGGTAATAAGGGGCTAGGGCAGGGGCGTCTGAACTATTTTCGCAAGGAGGGGCCAACCTTTCGCAGGGAGGGCCCTAAGAAAAGGACCTGCATATTTTCTGCGGATAGGAGGGGTTAGAGACTAGAATTTCACTTAAAGAGCGCATGAACGTCCAAAAGGGCCCGCTTCGCCTGAAAGGGCCCGGGACGAATTCTGCCTCCTGTCCACCACTTCCGACGCCGCTGGGCTAGGGTGAAGTGAAGGTCCTGATAAAACGATGAAAGCTGAGTAAGAAGAAGGAGGATAAAGGGTAGTTGGGATAGAATAATGAGAGGTAGGAAGTGTGAGGGTTTAAAGAACATCATACGAAAGGTACAAAGACATTTTATTTCCATCTAAACCTACCGTATCCGGGTAGGACACTGATAGTAACTGGAAATCACTGGCGTGAGCTTAACCGTATTTCTATCGTACAATGCTATATGCTCCCATTATAATATCCTGCATGTTAGAAACAACAGCGCAGCGGGAGTCATTTCGTCTCAGCTCCCAGAATGGTCTGCTCTTCGCGGGGTCGAGCTCCCTAATCGACTTGGACGATGGCATGATTGAATGATTAGTTCTTCCATGTTGACATCTCGGTGCCCTCCCGCTTGGTACGCTGGAAATGTTACGGTCGTGCATGAGGTTACCAACCTCTGGTCGTAAAATGTAGTTTCGCGTGAAACATGGAACATTTTTCTCCTCCTTGGTGTCTGTAATTGTTTTCAGTACACTCTTTTCATCAATTGGATATTTTTGTTGTTTCGTTTGAAGGATACTCGTTTCGCGGAAGAGATCTAGACAACTTTGTTTCACATAGGAGGGTTGGCCACATAATTTTTCCTCCGCGCATATAACAATGGGAAATACGGTAGGGAGTGATGCAAATCGCCGAATAGTAAAATAAATTCAGCTTACAGGTTGTAGAAAATGATAATTTTCTGGTGAGAGGTCGTGGGAAATATCTGACCCTGAAGTAAGAAACAGGGCGTCGTAATTCTCCACAGTTTTATTTTAAATACAAAATTCACAATGTGTTTCCACACACTATACACTTGACAGTGACATAAAGTGTCGGAACGTGTTGTGAATTTTATATTTCAAATAAAACTGTGGACAACTGCGACAACTTGTTTCGTACTCCAGTACTGGTCGTAGAACAAATGTACCGTCTATTTAAAAATATGCTCTCATGTACTCCGTCTAACAGGAGCACGTTTGTTGCTCGAGGTACGATGCCATTTGGGTTGTACTTTTCGTATTGGAGGATTTCAGTCTTGAATGAGATTTAAGTTAGTACTTCTTCTGTCTTAACCGGTCCGTGTATTGGCTATCATCATGGCTATGTCAAATTTGTTTGAGGCAGTTCGTATTAGTTCCACTGATTATTTTCCTTACCATTTCATGCGATGGCCAGCCTGAAAATTATTTCTGCCGGGGCCAAGTCGTCCTTCAGTAGCGAACTGTTAGAGACGATATTTGGCTCAATGTCGCATCATATGCCAGAATTGCTATTTTCATTTTTTAATCATGATTACGAACAAGAATGAATTAGTGCTAGGCGTTGGTAATACCATCAATATATTACGAGGTGATGTTCGAATAAGAACAAAAATTGAACTTATAGGTGGGGTCTAAGTTCCATATCGTTTTCGCTATCGTAATCCATTTCGTGAATCTCTCTGGAGGTGTCAGTTTTACTGTCAATGCACTTCGTCTCGATATGCCAATTGAAGGTAGAAATCTGAAGTACAAGACAAAATTTGAACAATGGCGCTCGGGTTTCGCTCCTTGAACGTTATTTGAAAAATAACTATAAAGTGAGTGCGCGCGCTGGGAAGATTCGTATCAACCCTCCATATGCAGGCCTCTCTCCTTAACCTTCCCTGATATTCTGTGATGCAACATGGTGTAAAACAACTCAGTGGCAGTTTACTGTGCCCCGAGTTATTGCCTTAGTGCTACCCATAGCATCTAGCTACATTTATCACATAACCTGCTTTTTATGATCATAAAAAAAACATTTTTCCATGTATTCATCCACGAGTGTGAATGGCTGGAAACTCAGCATCAACCATTTTTTCCGAAGGACAGTCAGGGAATTTCAAGGGCATCTCATTTGGAGGACAGAGTGATAGTTGCTCCAAAGCATTCCTTTCAAATACAATTGATCCAAACGAAAGCTACGAAAGCCCCGTGAGCTTAGGTGGGCTTACTTCCTAAATCGTAGCCGCGACTGGAGTTGAGTTATCCTTTATAATCCTGGCTTTGGAATTATCTGTAATTTTGGTAGTTGCCAGTCTGATTTGGGCAATGGGTCATTGTACTCCGTAGGGATCCTTTGTTAACTATTCATATTAGTGTGTAAGCCTAATAGGATATTATGTCGTATTTTATTGTATCTACGTCTTTTGGATACAGCCTTTTGAATTTATGTTTCATGCATTTTAAAGTTTAATTTTAGATCCTCAACAAATATTTGGCTCTGAATATTTTGATGAAGTGTTGAACTTTAGAACCTAGTACTAAGTAACCATCCCATTGTTTTTGGAGGCATCAATTCCGCTTCGTGATTTGTTCTCTCTTTTTATTATATTCTGGCAGTGGTGTTCAACTCGCGAGCCGCATGCGGCCCGCGAGTTGTACACACCCGCGGTAATCAATAGCCACTAAAATGGCATACTGCGTAAAAAAATTGGACACCCCTGATATTTAGATATTTTTATGCGAAAAAATATCTAAATATATAAGTATACATTTTACTACCAACACCACTGACCGTTCACGTATCGCAACGGACTATTCTCGAGAGTGACATGAAATAACAGTCATGTCTTTTGACATGAATTTTAACAGAAACTAACAGTAAATGGTCACATGAAGGTTCCTCACTTAGCACAGTACAAAGTCGTGGACCTGGGAGTGACTCTATTAAGACACGTCGCCATATTGCCTCGTGGGATCGGGTAATTTCATTTTAACATAGCATTATTAATAGCCACAGCTCTTTCCAAAGCTTATACAATAAAATGTATCTTGAATATCACTCAACATATGCGTAGAAAAACAAGTGTAGATGAGGGCGCAACATACTTATGAGAAGGGAATAGAAAAAAGTGAAGGTGAAGAGGGCATCAACTTTAATGATTCAAACGAAATAAAACTCGAAAATGAAGGGGGCCTGAATGTATGTACAAACCATAGTGGGAGAAGAAAAAACTTAGAATGGTAAATGAATGTGAAATCGAGGCTACGTAACTTCTTTACGTGTTGTTGATTAGTGATAAATAGAATGATTGCAATTCAGTCATGAAAGATGGAAATAGAATGAGGAAGTCTTCCGAATATCTCGGAAAGTGGACAATGGCCTTTTTAAAACCCAAAATTACGGGAGATAATGGCAGATAAACTGTTCCGGAAAACGAGGTATAACAAGCCGCATGCGGCCCGATAGTTGTACACACCCGCGGTAATCAATAACCACTAAAATGGCCTACTGCGTAAAAAAATTGGACACCCCTGGGATAAAGTGTTTTGAAAACGGAAAGCAGGTAAGATTAATCTGGCTCCGTAAAAATGAGATGACAGATGAGCGGAAATTATTTCTTACAGTTGATAATTTGTGATAATATTCGCCTTGATAGAAGTCTTACCGGTCAACGACCTAACATGTTTTTTGATTACGAATTATCATATGCGCTTTAGGCTTAAAAACTGTCCAACTTCCCCGAGGAGACATAAAAGTGACTTGTCAGTTTGTGGTGGTGGACTGAATCCCTTGCTTCTTACCGTGACGTACTTCATTGCTACCAGGTAAACCACGTTTAATACATTACATAGTTTACCCCTTCTGGTGGTTCGATGTGGGAGCACTCGATTAACTTCTCTTTCCTGATTCATTTTTCTCCCTCAAGTATGTGAAATGTATATTTCTCTTTTTCTTGTAAAATAGCCGCCACTTTATGGCCTCTTTCTGGCGTTTTTTTTGCCACTGATTTCCATTCCTAACCGTAAATAATTTTCCTAGCTGAAATGACCCCAGAGTTTGTCGTGGCCCATATGTGCAGGTAAAGAACCAAAATTATGGTGCAAATGTTTGCGTATTGGTGAGACGCGTTTCTGTAATTTGTGATATTTTTCCGTCCTTTCTGTCTCGAAAATTCCTTTACATGAGGAGACTAGATATACTATTGCTGATGAATCCTTTGTAATTGGTGATGTCAGCATTGTAGCGACTTCTTTTATACTTGTATTCTCGGTTCTATGAATTTTCCATAATTATTTAGTTTTTTAGTCCTTCCAGCCCTAGGTCTATAAACTCAAAATGCTTAATATATGATATGTACTTCTATGCTAGATTACACATTAGATCACTATAATTAATTTTGTTGCCAAATTTTTGAGTACACCAAATTGTCGGAGTAACCAGTTAGTATTCCACCCGAAATTATAGTAGCAAGGGACGGGCCCGCCAGGTTCCAAGCCCAGTGGCGTGTGCAGTACCTATTTCTTAAGAATAGGGCCGGAGGAGAAACTTTTATTTATCATGTTCCACCAGAATATTCTGGCACTGTTTCGAGTGCGTTAAGAATCGCACGTTTGTGAAGAGCCTAGGTTGTGTGGGGATTGTGAAACTAATAAAATGCGTTCTACAGTAGAAAGTCACTCAAGCCGAGCTTCCAGGTGATCTCCTACCAGGAGACTGAGGTAAAATACCTTTAAACCAATAATTTTAGTAAAATTGTAATTTTTAAGTTCTGTTATGGCGGATTATAGCTTTTAGTAGGGAAATACTCTTGATGTGTCGATAGTATAAAATTTCTGTTGACTGAATACTCTTATGAGCACTCGTATGTTGTCATATGAATTCGTCATTAATTTTATTCCCGAAAGTTACTTTGTTGAAATTGAGTTATATCTATTCCTTCCTCCTTTCATCGTACCTGTCATAGTAGCTGTTTTATTTGGCCGCAGGTGAAATTTCTGGAAGTGCTGCACTAGTCTCTCCTCACTTTTTACCTTGAGGGTCACATTGGGAAGTCCAGCGAGTCTTTGTTAGTAAAAAAAAACTTGTTGAAGCTGCAGAGCACAAAAGAACTTAAATAGACTCCTAATTCCCGAACATTCTTCTACATGTTCCAACCAGGTGTCTGTATTTATTAGCAGGGTGAAATTATTGTGCAGCAACCTCATAGCAGGTGAATTTTATATTAACCTGCTGTTACATTATTTTTTTATTCGAAGTAGATGTATGAAAAAACAAAATTGGAATCCGTTAAGAATAGTGAAAATAAATGCCTAGTTGACAGAAAGACTACTAGAGATATCTCCACACAACGCAAGTAAGTGGTTATATCACAGATATGTACGTCTAAGTTTCTGGTGTGCTAAATTAAACTTCTTTTTCTCTTTTTTCAATTGGCTGCTTCTCGTCAATTCCCGCAGGCACTTGAGGTTTCGGAAATTTTGATAGGCATTGCAATTTTTTCTTTAGCATTATATCTCAATCGGGGGTCGTGGGTGGCCTGGTGGGTAGAGCGCTGAGCTACTGAGCTACCGGGTTCAAATCCCGGGCAAGAGCCTTTCTGGATCCTCCCCCCCTCTCCCCCTCCCCCCCCCCCTCGAATCCTCGCGGTTCGATTTTATGCGTGTCAGAACTTCGTAGGAAATCGCAGATGATCCAGGGAAAGGAACGCCTCTCTACCCTATATTGTGAATTTTACACGCCAATAGCTTAGTAGCTTAGCTTTATACGCCAATAGCTTAGTTAGAGCTGTGCTCTACCCTCACCTATCAAAAACCAACCTTCGGGTTCAATAAAAACTTAGCTAGCTCATTCCCTGCTAGCATCCACCATCCATATTTTATTCATTGAATTGCCTTTCTATACATATATCTGGTTTATAATTCATTGCCATGGCTACTTAGCAGAAATAATCGGAGATAGAAATAGAGCAGGAATTTTATTTAGGATCCTAATTCTGAAGCCGTCATAGAATTCGTCGGACGAAGAGTAGGCAAAGAGTATTGGAAAATGATGTGAATACTTCACTGCGAACCGTGAAAGAGATGCCAAATAGACAAGACCACTGAGTGCTTTGTGACGATTTAAAGACGGAAAAAAAACTTTTCCAACAAAGTGAACGGAAACAGGCCTCGCGATTATGACTCGGGAATAAAATGGAGCCGTGAGATTTACTGTTACACGTGAGAAACGAATTGATAGACATGGGGTGGAAATATGAGAGAGAAGTATTCACTGTTATATACACTAACTAATATACGCTGTATACTGAGAGAGGGTAATTTCTGTTATGAAAAGGGTAAATCTGTGTGGACGGCAGTCACAGAGGACTGGCCTCACAAGTTTCATACATGAGCTACGTATGCAAGAGGGATAGAATGATTAATTGAGAGAAGTCGATTGTCTGCCCAGAAATGGAAGATTTTATCCTATGGGCCAGTTTCACCAACGACGGTAAAATTTCCCATTATAGTATTTTAGATAATTATTGTGCTTGGTTGGCAGTAAAATTACTTTTAATTATTCATTTACTTCAAGGAATAAAACTTTCAATCACTCTACATACTTCTTCAGGGTAACTTCTCGGATGCGGGAATACATGCCGGGATCTCTTGGGCCCATCCGCGGATTCTCTTGAGGTTTGACGTGTAAAATTTGTTAGAATTCACTGCCAATTGATGGCCAGATTGGTTCCTCGTTGGCTGAGTTGAGATACTTTGGCTCAGCTGTTACCTTTAGGTTGTTAATAATTTTTAATCCTTAAGCAAGGAAGGGATTAGATCATCTCTTGAGAAGTGTCTCTGAAGTTATTTGTTTGCCCTATAATCGAGAAAATGTGAGAAACGCTTATCCAACTTCACGACTGGAATTTTCGCCGATATCTCGTGCCGATGTGAACTGGTGGTGGGGAAGAGGGAGACGGCGTTTGGTTGTCGTTAGTTGACACGAAGACTTTGACTTTGAGTGAGGTTGAATCTGCTTTAAAAAGGACTCTTTCCTTCCGTCGTAGGTGTTAAGGGAGATTGAAGCGTTAGGTGAGTATAGTGATTGTCTTATTCACTAGTAAGTTTTGACAGTTTCCAGACCATACTGGCCGTGGTGATGACGGTTTGGAATAAAAAGATATATTAAATTCTTGTGCGCACTTAGTGTTCCAGTTTTTCCCTTCCGTTGAGCTGTGGTTCTTAGGTGCAATGGTGATTTTCTTATCTGCCCTCCATGAAATTGTCTTTCGGTGATCAAAAATGAAGTTCCTTGACGGCACGTGGCAAAGGATACTTTCAGATATTCGATTACGCATAAAAGCATCCGACTGCCTCACCTTTTCATTGAACCAACGGTATATATTCTCCCTTGATATCCTTTATTTATGTCAATGTCGGTTTCATGGTCTCAGCTGATGCGTGCTTTTTCGCAATCATTTAGCTTTAACATATCAAACGGCAGTTTCAATCCGTACTCTTTAGTTGATGCCGTTGAATGCATTTTCTGTTCTAAAGTTTAGCAGGCAATCTCATACGAACTTAACATGCTCAGACCACTCGGCTGTAAGCATCCATGGTTATAATTATGACATATATTAAAGACTTATTCTCATACACCGTCTTTTTGATTATTGTTTCCTTATTGGGACAGCTCTACGGCTGGATGAACGAGCTGGAGTTGTTATCGCCGGTCAGCCAATTTTTGGCGTGATATGAATTAATTTTTGTTACTGATTCTGTGCTCGGACTGCTGTTGTATATACAATATAAACCACTTGACTATTTAAAATGTTAAAGAATAAATAACATTGTAGCTCCCAAAATTGAAATACAACCCATAGATAGCATGGAACCCATCTGGAATGAAAGGTGTGTGATGTGTGCCTGCAGTGTCCGTCATCCTGGCTTCTTTATCGCTCTTTGGTGTGGGATATCTCGGCGACGGTGATAAGGGAGAAGAACATTCGGCGGTGTTACAGTTCAGTCGCTTTTTTCGTTTTTTTTCCCGGCCATTGCTGTCAGGCTATTTCATAGTTGTTTTTTTTATATCACTGCTCGCAAATGTGCCCTCGAATCAGTTTTTGTGACCGGCAAGTGCATATTTGCTTGAAATAGTTAGGGACCTTGAGTACAATATTTGGGTGGGATTCTGGGTGAGATTGCGCGTTTGAAGTTACCAAGCCACAGCATTTGCGAATATTAAGTTTTTTTAATCGATGATTAAAGTTAGCAAACATTACAGTCGAAGGACGGTACTTAAGAAAATTAAGGTTCCAGAGATTAGACGAATAACTGCGAGACACTACTAGCTGCAAGTTTGCGAACTGTATGCGACGGTTATTTGCAGTATTGAATCGGACGTAATCTCTTTCACGGAAAGCGTATTGCATGGTAAACGTGATGGGTTTCTGAGTCATATATATTATACTACTGCAGGAACGTAGCCAGGGGGGGGGAGGGGGATTTTCTGGGGTTTCAGGCACCCACTTCCCTTCCCCCCGCCCCGAAATTTTTTCCCAATAATTTTGTTGTTCTGATTTTAACCGGGCATTATAATCCTGATTACACCGAATATAATTCAAGTGTTAAGTGTCTTGAAACATGATCATTAGTTTGATGCATGTGTATGGAATAATTGTTCTTTTCAATCTGATATGTATATATGCGTTGAACTTCTGTTCTGGGGCCGGTAAAAATTAACTTCTTCGTAACAAGGTAAGCAGTGAACTTACCAGTGAGGAGAGAAAAGAATGGGCACTGTGAAAGAAGTAAATACCAAGAACTGAAAATTAAGTCTGAAGAGATTTGCAACATGTCGGCACCGATCGGGCAAGGCTGATTTGTTTCAAGTTACGCTGCTGCACTAGAGTTAGCCCTCCTTCCCTCCTCTCCCCCTCCCCCCCCCCCCTCTCGAAGCAAATTTCTGGCTACGTGACTGTACTGCTGAAACTGATCAATATGATTCCTTGTTTGAACTGGAAGGCCTCTGAAATAATCCTCGGGTGTTAGGGGAGAAATACTTATTGGTGCTGCTCTTTATTTCGTGCTAGCCTCATTCATTCAAATTCGTGTTCCAGAATCACCTCTGTTCCTTCAAAGCTGAGAAATTGTGTTTCGATCTTTCTTTCAATGATTTTTCCGGCGTCTGTTTGATTCTCCATGCGTCATAGTGGCATCGATCCAATTTCGATTCGATTCAAATGAAGGAGCTTGGAGTCACGAAACTTTGATGGGCCTTCGTGCTTCTTGCGGGCACGTAGCCAGGGGGGGGAGGTGGATTCTGGAGCTTTAGCCCCCCCGAAATTTTTCCTAGTAATTTTGTTTTTCTGATTTTAACTGGGCATGATAATCCGGATTACACTGCGTATAGTTCAAGTGTTAAGTGTCTTGACACGTGATGACTTGTTTGATGCACGTGTGTGGTTAATAATTGTTCATATGTATGTATGAATTTAACGTCGGTTCCGGGGCCGGTCAAATTAACTGCTTCATAACAAGGTAAGCAGTGAACTTAAGCAATGAGCAGAGATAGATATGAGCACTGTGAAAGTAAATAGCAAGTACTGAAAATTAAGGGAAGAGCTTTGTATCGGCACCGAACTTGCAAGGCAGATATGTTTCTAGTTACGCTACCCTAGACTTAGCCCTCTCGAAGCAAATTTCTGGCTACGTGCCTGTCTTCTTGTTATGTGAAAATTCTGAGTGTGAAAGCTTTATTCTGTTGCTTTAAGAATTGATCCTTTTTTATCCGAATGTTTGCTTATTTTTTCCTATATTTGGGAAATGGTGAGAAGACAGAATTCTGACGAGTGTTTTGGTAGCGTTATGGCTATGTGCTAAAATATTTCTTCGATTACGGACATCTTCAATATCCATTAAATCGCATTTCGTATCATTAAACCTTCATATCATTCCACTAAAGAAAACCTTGCTACTGAGTTTTGAGTAAATTAGAATATTTTTCTTACTGTGTTCCGATATAAAATCCATCGGAGCAGTGTTTAAGTTACTCAGTGTTCAAATTGTGCAGAAATCTTGGGAGTGCTAATTTTCGCATATAAGAAGTTTTTCTCATTCTGGAAAGGTTTAAAAAATAAGCAGAATTCAGTCAATTCGGCCCTTAGTGCTGAAGGTTCTTATTACTTGCCCGTGTAGGTGAATTGCTTTAGTCCTTCACTAGCAATCTACGCCTACCGTCGAAGAAGTAACAATTGTTGGATTTTTCGTGAGGCCCTCTATCGAAAAGATTGAATGGCACGAAGAACGATTATATGGGTGTGTGTCATATGCCGGAAAACATGAATTTTCCTTGACCCCTTGATGACAATTGTGAACTAATCAGATGTCTAGGTTTTTAATTTTAAAATACTTTGTCATGTACATGCTGTACATGCGGATGGAGGCAATCTCACATACTATATTTTCGCTTCAAAATCCCTTTGATTTTTCTATGTCTGCCGTCCTTATGTTATTTTATACTCAATTGTATTTCAAAATCCTATGCTAGAGATAAAAAAAACGTCTTCTCTTTATCTTCGGAAACGTTTGAAAATCATTCCTCTCAGACCCACTTTCACTTAGTTTTCCTTTTTTTTTCTTTTTCCACCGGTGATGTGACATCTATATTGTTCAACACAGGAAAGTATACATTTGTGAATATTGCGTTTAATATTTGTTTCAGATTATGTCTTAGGTTTATTGGAATTTAACTTTCTCAGGTCGAGTGAATTTCAGGGGAATTTTGTTCTCTTAGTTACCTCATGAATGATGACTCCCTGGCTAACTCATCTTTTCACCCTTTAAAAGAATTCACCTACTGTATTTACTGTTATTGAGTGTATGGTATTTCTCTCTATAGTTCTTTGTACCTCTCCGATCGCATTGCACCGTTGGGGGATCCTCACCAAATTTGTTGCTACTAGTTAATGGTGTAGTGGAAAAAATGCCGGAAGCGCGGCGCGTGAAACTAGCGCACAGCGTTATTGTGGCCAGCTATGATAGTGACAACTAAGTTTGGCATTAGGAGAGAGTCATGCGTATATGGTGAACTTTATCATCATCATGCATCATTCAGTTTTACATCGTTGGTAAATATGTTGGTTCGATTGTTTAAAGCGTTGTGTTAAAAAGGAATTGATGGTGTTTTATTACCTCCCTACCTAATTATTTTTGATGGATCTCTGGATATTTGAAGGGCATTTTTCCCTGATGTACTATTTCAGCGAAGTATTTCGGACATGTGCTACTGAATAATACTCAGATGAAACACTATCTTTTGTAATTTTGAAATTTCTGAAACGTGCTAGAAGCACGAACAGTTAATGCCAGTATGTCTATCATTGTCTTGTATGTAATCAATGGGATGTGCTTTACGCCACGAAAATCCTACGTTCACTTATGAGTAGAAAACCCACTAAAAAGGCTATTTATAAATCTTTGTTATTGGTATCTAGTAGTATAGGTACCCTGGAGTTGAATCTTAATGTATGCTAATGTTTTTATGCCACGTATCTTCCTTGCAACGGAATAACTTAAATATTACTATTTTGCTTTTTGCAAGGACTCTAAACTCGTAAAATTGAATGTGAGAATTTGAGATGAAAAACGATTTCGGTATATATGTGCTAAATTGTCCATCCATATCGTGCTAAATGCCGTGTTCGCCGTTCGTCGTCTATCTTTGCCTGTAGTGTATGTGTTTAAAAGGTCTGGTATGCCTGTTTTCATTATTTGTTCATCCGTCGCTCACTATGGATTTTGCATTTCTGTAGTCTCACATCAGATATTTGAACATCAAACCAAGAAGTCACTGAACTTTCTCTTGAAGGGTAATAGTGGTTCGCAACCTTTTTTGGCATTACTTATAGAAATACAGGGTGTCCAGCGTCAGGGAAAAGCTGGAAAACCTGGAAATGTCAGGGAATTTGACACGTCAGGGAAAAATCAGGGAAATGTCGGGGAATTTCGTCCAAAGTCAGGGAATTGTGAAATCGGCTGTTCGAAAACTGCTATCTGCTCTAATTCCATTCAGACAAGTATACAATTTGAGATTCAGTTGTGTAAAACGGCTTTTACAAATGTTGATTATAACAATGTTTTGACCCAGTAGAAAGCAATAGAGTTTTAATATTTGCTTGACAGTACTTCCTAAAAAATTTCCAAATTAGTCATATTTTATACAGTGTAGCGTATGTGCATGTATACTATGCGCTGCGGGATCGAAAATGACTCTTCAAATCGGAGTGGGCTGTAAATTTTGCGATATCTCGGCTTCCAGACATCGTAGAACCTTCTTTATTTTAATAATCTTGGGTGCCTCGAATAGAAAATAACAACTAGCGTATTTATATGTTATAAAACAACGTCAAATACAAGACAAATTGCAACATACCTATAAATATAATATTTTTCTATTTTTTAGGTGCTCCTTGTATTTTTATCACAATTATTTGGGAAGGATTATGTTTAAAACATTTTAGTTACCAATTGACATGTTTTTATCAAAATAGTTAAAAGTTAATTATAAATATACAATTATTATGAGAAAATCATTCATGCTATTTAAAATGTGGCTATCTCGGTTTCTATTGGTTGTAGATGCTTCTATTTAAAAAACAAAATCGCGTGTTTGACCAGCTTTTCAATTCTTTTTATTAAAAATATCTAACATTGAAAATAGCAAAGATTGTTATTGTATATAAGCAAAAAGAGCCAAACATTTACTTTTTTAAATGCAATATTTTAAGATGTTTTGTCGAAAAATTCGACCATTCATATTAATAGTTTATTAGATAAGCTCTTGAAATTTTAAATTGGAGTTGCTTCGTATTTTTTTTTTAAATTGGCAACTGTACGAGCGGTCAAAATTGGCGGCTTTTGCCCATGGCGGGGTAAAAAAATTAGATTTTGCGAAGTCTATTGCACTTACAGCGCCCATAATGGGAAATTTTAAGGACATACATCGCTGTATATTAAAAAACAATAATCCGTTCATTGTTTACGGCCTTGTGAAAGTCCCACAACCAATCGAAGGCCATTCTATTCGCCAAGTACCCTTATATTTTAATAATGTAAACATATTAGGCCTGTCGGCATGTGAAGCCTTTTCTCGGGCTTTGAATGGAATCCCAAAATTGTTTCGAAAGTCGCCCTAGGGTTGATTAAAAATCCAGCCAATAGTGTGAAAATTAAAATATATTGTTGTTACAGCCGTTAATATATGAGATTGGGCATTTTACATCGAATCCGTGAAATATACGAAATAAAATAGTTTGACCCGACTGGGACTCGAACCCGCACCCACGAAATTAATTATTTATTTATTTCATTATTGATGAGACTGAAATGCTAGTCGTCACAAATTGTTACGAGATTATAATTTAATAAATCGTGCTTTAAAAAAGAATTAAAGATTTTATTTATAAATTTAAGTTTTATCATTTATCTTCCATGTACACACTACAGACGTAGAAAACAGGATAAACTTCCCCAATTAGGCTCTAAACAAGCAAAGCATTCTACAAAAGTGCGATTTTTAACAGCAGCAAGGTGCAATTTTTAGTATGGAAAAATCGAAAATTGTCAGTGAAAAGTCAGGGAATTTGAAAATTCGCTGCAACTGGACCTGATATAGGTTTTTAATTGCTCCAACTGCTGTGGCTATATCACTTCGTCTAACCTTACTTCTGCCAAAGACGAACATGATATCTATGCTTAATAGGGGATACGAACCCGTAACATTTGATTGGCCGGCCTGGCCAATCAGTTGTTGCAAAATAAAAGAAAGACTCCCCACGGCTGGCCTCATTTTTGTTATCGATGCAATTGTCTGATCTCGCAGAGCCTTACGAGTACCTATAATCTGCGGGTATAATTAGTAGAGTATTTATACTTGCTGGCGAAACCATTGTATTATTCAACTTCATCAACATGTATGTAAAAGCGTCGAAGGGGTCTCTGGGTCAGTAGGTTTACTACAAGGGTCGAGAATGGAAGGTGATGTCTCCTTCTCTCTTTATCTGTGGTCTTTTTTGTGTTTTCTGTCTTGCAGCTCATTGTCTGCTATGACATTCCGCCCCTCCACAGGGTAAAGCGCACAAGGATTTTCTACGCACTGGGTTTCGTCACAGCCCCCAAGCAAATGTTAATGTATTTGAAGATGCAGCTATTTTCTTAGGCTCACTATTGTCGCGCTCTCGATGCAACAAATCTTTCGTATCTCTCGCGGATCTTCTCTTCAGATACTGTCGACGGTAGTTTTTAATTGTAAAGCGTTCTTATTTTGTTGTCTATGCATGTATGTACATTCCTTACTCATTCTACCCATACATTCATAAGCGCGACTGGGTCTATAGGACGCGGGATGCAGCCTTGTAAGTTACTATCAGTATTTCCCTGTTGAAAAAATAAATATCACTCCGAATATATTGTTTTGATTGGTTATAATCAAGATTGGAATTCGCCTGAAAGATATGACTTTCAATAATTACTTGGTAGATTTTTTCCTTCGTTCCAACAACTATCATATTCACCTTACGCCCTTGTGAAATAGGTTCATTTTTTTACGGAGGTGTTTTCGATGTTTTCCAGTGTAGATTAGTCGTTGATGAAGCAACACACCACCCCATTTTCGTTCGGTTTCATAGGCAAAAAGGTAACGATTTTGTATTACTGCTGGTGATTCAACCTCATACTTTCTCTTAGGGAGCATCTCTAAAATCTACATCGTTGAAAATGTTAGTAGAAAGTGCGCAGGTTGATTTTCAGTAGAATGAATTTGCTCTGATTTTCTACAGGATAAAAAAAATGAAATCAGTCTGAGAAGTAGGAAAACTTCCGAGGAAATGCCTGGAAAACAACTGTAATAGGTATTAATACTATATATATGATAGTTCCTTGTAGTTTGGAAATGGAAGACGAAAGATTTCTGCTGGAATTCGTAATTTCATCAGTTAATAGGCTCTCTGAGAAATTTAATTATAAAAATGTTGTGTCGGAATAATAATAAATCTATTTTAGTTATTGTTTTACCTTTAGACAGGATTTGGCCTCGAATAATTCGTATTCGCCTTCACCGCACTTCGTCCTCGCTCGTGTGGGATATTTATTTTATGTGAATCGCGTATCAAAATATTCTTGTGCAAATCACTTAATTCTCTCCTCGGGCTGCGTGTGGTGTCTGTTTGTTCACTTTCGCCATCTCAATGTTTGCCTCTTCCTCGTAATGCTCGTGCCTGCCGCTGTGGTGAAGTGACAGATTTACGTCTATGAACTTTCGAGAAGGTGCGTCTCTGTCCCATGGTAAACATTGCATCCTCTTTCCTTGTCTTTTTCGAAGATTTAGGCTTCACTCATAAGATGCACAGTTGTTCGAGCTTGAATTGGGAGAAATAAGGCTCAGTGTGTGAGGTTTTCCATCCGTTGTGCAATACGATGCCTCAGTTGACGTACAGAATGGTGGTTAGATGATTGGAAGCCTCTATGAATCCCTTGGATGTGGTGTATGATACTCATGCAACCTGGCTGAGGTAGGGCCATTTGGGGACTGTTATTTCTGCTAGCTGATTTTTAGAAGCATGAGTTACCCCGAAGATGATGTGTTCGGCTGGGATTGCAGCGCAACTTCTATCCTATCTGGTCCTGAAATTCTCCAGGCAGCTGGTGGACAGTCCACCTGGGTGCTGCTGGGTAATACTGGGTGAAATAACTTTGTAATATTCAGTACAGTTTAATATTGGACGCAAAATATTTTTATCCAGTAATTAATTCAACATCGTGGCATCAAGTAGTAGGCACTGAAGCCACCTATAATTACATTTCATCAACTTTTTCTCACTTGCACGACTTAGTTTTGATTGAATGATTTTTTGGTTGAGAACCTTAAACATTTTGTCACTGTCGTAATTTAACGAGGTAAATGCCAGTGTCACTTTACTTTCATTTTCTTCGACGGCACAAAATTAATTCCTCACCTCAGTGACCGTAGCTTGGGATTTTTCAATTCCCAAATTTTTATGGGACTAGAAATTCGCTTACGCAAACGTCTTTAGAAGCTCGCGTCACATAAGGCATTCACAGAATAGCGTGTTTGAAATACTTAATGTACCGGGCTAACCCACGTGTCTCCGACATAAGTTTTCTTATTGGGCTTGGGTATATGTTAACATACGGGTTTCGGCGTTAGATAATCAGAAGAACTAAAGTGTGTTTAGCCCGGAGGGCTGGTGGGCTAGCGTTAAAAGTGGAATAAGAACTAGTTTAAATGTGTTAAGTTAGCGAATGACCAGCCGACAGTTAACCAGTCTGTTATGGGACTTCATGCATTGTTAAATGAGTTGGAGACTATAGAGATGAAGGAGGAAGGTTGTCGTATTAATGAAGGAAAATGAAAACGAAAACTTTTCTCGGAAAAGAAGGCTAAACTAATGGTTTTAAGAGAAAACAGTATAGAAGTGATGGAAAAGTCCAAATCCTTGGGCTGCCAATTGAAACCAATTAGAGTAATACTGGCATAACACATATCAACCTAGGTTTCATCCGCCGTATGACATATTTGCAATGGATTCTAAAATAAATCTAATTCGCAATCTAATTCATTCGGATCTAAACGCATTTTCGTTCATGCAAAACAGAGGCTTTGCCTGTTTTGGATTTCTTTTGGGAAATAATGAATGATTATCACTAAATTCACTTGTTGGATTGTCTTAAACTCTTTTCTCAATCCCCATCAGTACACATCGTACACACACATTACGTTACCACAGTAATCGTCATACACAACTCTTCTTTTCTATGAATCTTCTTTTCTGATGGAAAATGTGTAAGATATCTTCGGCGCTAACATGCCGCACAACTTAGTCAATGGAGATTATAATGTTTTTATTGAAGAAGTGCTCCAAATCTATTGAAAATATTACCATTGACATGATTCCTCCATTTCATTATATAGGTTCGGAAGTATTTATAACGCTTTTGAACCATTACTGCTCGATTTTCTCAATGATTCTGAGCTTTTATATTAATTAGAGGAAAGGATGTGATTCCAGCCTTTTACCTTTGAAATCTTTATTTTTTGTGGTTTACTGTCAATATGATGTTAAAATGTATTTAATGTTGCATGTAGAAGTATTCATTGATGGAAAGGATTTTATTCTCGGTAGGCCGATGACGAACCCCTGCGAAGCTTAGCAAGTGATTTGTAAATTCTTTCCCCTTCAATTTCTCATACCTTACGGAAATTTACGATGTTTATTACTTTTGGCTAGACATAATAATTCCATTGTGCTATCCTGAGAAATGCTATTTTGATGTTTATAGTTTATTGTATCGATATATTCCCTACACGTTGCTTGCGTGGATACCTCTTAAAAAAGGAAATAAACTGTTTCCGGGGTAACTTGGTGGAATTTTTCCATAATGGAGAAGAGAGAAACTAACGATGCAATTCCAAAAAACTTTTTTATTTTGGCAATGCGGCGCAGCATCATCTGCGCCGCAGCGAAACCATGGTCGTGTCAAAATAAATCATTTTTGTGGAATTGCATCGTTAGTTTTTCTCTTCTCCATTATGGATACCTACCTCTCATTTTTATCGAATCTTGTAAAACATCCAGCCTGTTGAATGATTGTAACGGCAAGGCCTATCTGTAATAAGTAAGTATAAAATGAGTGTGGGAGCATGGTTTTGGTAAAATCCGTCAAGATTGACCAAGGCGGCGAGATGGGGTCATGGGGGATGAGTGAAGCCGAAGCAAACAGAGGAGTCTTGTTTGAGGATTCCGCTGTCGAGGGGAAAAATTAGGCTCGGAGGGTTCATTTGAACCGTTCGACGGTGTCAAAACTTAAGGAATGGTGAGGTAATGATGCATACGCTTCCAAGTGAAAAAGCGCAATGAGTTGCGTAAGCAAATACTTTCATCGGCCTAAATTTTTTCCTCGAGGCAGCATGCTAAAATTTTCTCTTGGCCCGC
Organism: Platycnemis pennipes; assembly: GCA_933228895.1. Classification (NCBI taxonomy): domain Eukaryota; kingdom Metazoa; phylum Arthropoda; class Insecta; order Odonata; family Platycnemididae; genus Platycnemis; species Platycnemis pennipes. The sequence continues at coordinate 86,355,766 of OW121851.1, forward strand.
GGGACAATTGGGAGTTATATTGTCAACCATTGGTCCTCATTGTTTTGCTAGAGTAATCACCCTTTTTTTTCGATATGGTAGTTTTTTGTATTCCACTTGTGATTGTCAGTTACGGTGATAGACGTTGATGAGCTGTATTATTTGACTTGTAGTCGTGGTTAGTGAAAAAAAACTTAATACCGGGACGTTAACTCCGCTCCATGTTTCCATTAATCTACCCTTGCGCGTATTGAGGCCAGTCACATTGGGGGATCACTTTTATCCAGTTCTTGTGTCAGTTACTTGTGTAGGGTGATACTATTTTTTCATCTGATATCCAGTATCCTTGATGAGACCTATTGCGGAGTTAGTTCTCGTGATTTTTTTATTAGGATAGCTCGCTCGCTCATCGGAACGAACAGTACGTGGGACAAAATCAACAGCTCCTAAGCTAAGGCTAATCAAAATATTTTAAAGGGTGTAGTTTTGACCGATTGACCTGGTGAGCGACTAGATTTTAGTAGTTTAGTTTTCTGACTTTGATAAATTCTGTCACTCCGATTTTTGTGTCATTCACTTTATATATTATTTAAATTTGTACTATCCTAATGTTTACTCTCTCGCGTGGGACCCATAGAGACAATTCTTAAAACGAAATCGTACATACATTTTTATTGCCAATGTTATAATTTGTCGATTTATTTATGTTCGGAAGTATTTAATACTCTTTTAAGCATAAAAGCTCGATATTCTCATAGATTCTGAGCTTTTATATTGATTGGAGGAAAGGATTTCTTATAATAGTGTGAAATCCTTTATTAGCACTAATAATAGGCCCTTGAGATATTCTGGGTTTTGGTGGTATCATGGTCGAATGCATGTCAGTGTGGTTGTAAACGACAATTGTCGACGATTGCCTTACTTTATTTCTCTTAAATTCTTGCATTTGTTCCTTTATTTGATAAATGCATCTTTTCGACTTATTGTTAGTGTCGTTTAGGGATGCAAACAAAGAATACCTATATTCCGCTCACGTTCTCACTAACATGTGTGTGCGATTCTCGTCATTAATGCCTAGTATTTTAACATTCAGAAGCTCAGTAGCATATCACTATGCTCTCTAGGTGAATTTCATTGTCTTCGATTAGTGAATTTGCTCTGCACACTTGAAGTGCTGCGGAAACGAGGGCAAGCACGAGCAGGAACTTGAAAAGGTGATATTTTTTTCCGCGTAGACCACTCCTAAGTCCATCCAAGGCTGCGTTATTAAGGTTTCAAATGTTGTTCTAGCAGACTCGCATTGGCATCCCATGTGTACGAGAACCAAGTTCTATTCAATGGCAGAGATAAATCACCCAGTGCCTCAGTATCGCTTTATACGCCGTCTAAATCAAACGCTTCGTGTGGAATAATTTTCCATGGGGAGTATTATAGCATTATATATGATTTGTAGGCCAATGTATCGGAATAATGGACCGAAAGTCATTTCAAAGTTCTTCTCGAATAGTACTTTTTCGGGTCATTAGGCAATTTCATCCATATAAATGAGTTATGGTACCAAACGTATTAGATTTACCACCCAATTAGTAAAGAGACAGATGCTGTGATAAAATTGCTGTTAATTAGCCTTAAACGATGGCCTTTGTTAATGGAGCTATTTCTTGAGTGAGGACCAGCGTGAGAGGGTGTGGGAGTCGACTGGTAGAAATTTTAGTACAAAAAACTTATCTATAGGAAATATCCTCGAAATTGTAATACATACACACCATACCTCGTGGGACGGGAAGTGGCAGATCATGACAGTTCTGACGGAGCCCAAACAATGTCCACTGAGGTTTTTTTATTTTTATTTGTTTACTCTGCATTATTTACCTTCGATTAGTGAACAATTTTCATTTAAAGTAAGCTGTTACTTATCCTGAAACCGACGAAAATCCATGTTGACGAAGATATTCTGCTCGTACTTCAAACGAATTTTCTATCTGCTTGGTTATTGTGTGATTTACTTTTACCATGACCTCTGCTATGTTTGGATTTCGCTATATTGTTTAACCCCTGCAACTTGTGCATGACTCCCACGTAATGAATATATTTACCATTTGGCTTAATTTGACCTAACTCACGTTATTGTCATTATTCACGTCCTTTTTAATCCGCATTGAACGTTTTTCACCAACTCATTAATTCTTCTGTTATCACTGTCGGTGGCATGAATTTACATTTGTGTCAGCAAATGCAATCAGTATTATGAGTGACATCTTTTGTAGTCAAAATAATCGGATCCGAGATGAACGATGGGCTGAAAACTATGTGCTTTCTGCCCTTAGGTCTAACATACTCTGCCAAGGTCCGCAAGGTTTCAAACTCAAGTGCAATGATCATCTCACTACTAACGTGATCGTGGTATTTCAAGAATGCTCATCGTCGTAAAAGGGTTTAGAACGTAATATATCATTCCATAAAAGCTACTCAATGAATGAGTCCTCCAGATATTTTCCTTTCCTTTCCATCGAATAAGATGCTTTCGCGGACGAGGGGAATAATTCCACCGAATAATTCCAGTGGTGAATTCTCGTTGACCAAAAAGTTAATACGGTTGCCAAAATCGTAAGGCCAGCGATAACCTGGAACTATGTATTTATTCCATCAGGTAATTTTCATTTCAACTGAATTTAATTAAATTTAATTAAATGGAGAAGTCCTAACAAAGTAGGCGTCAAAATCAATGTTACAGACCAGTCTCACTTAAACAAAGCAAATCCCACAGGTCCACTAACAACCAAATACGTCGTTTTCGTCATCTACCAAAAGTTTTCCCCATGGTAAACAAACCCAGGCAACAGAAAATAACATTTGAGATTAATATTGTCTGATTCCAAGTACGCGATGAATATTTGAACCCCTGATTTAAACATTAAATTTTCCAAATTGAAGGTTCACGAACTAATCCCGGTCAAGGCGAATTATTTTTTCTCTGTGGAATTTCTGCTATTAAATTTTCCGCTTGATAAGGGGAAATCAGAAGCAATCGCATAATGCGTACCAAGAAATTGCATGAAAAATTGTGCGAAATCTTTCACCGTGTAACCACTCAATTCAGAATATTGAATAGACGATTGTACAAAAATCCGGACTAGAAATGAGGCAGAACTTGTCTAATTTTTACCAGAAATAGCTTTGTGTAACCAGCCCTTAAGAATTTCCTTGGGGTTTACATGCTCTATTTTTCTGTTCTTATTCTCATTTTCGAGGGAGCGCGTCTAATCACCTGGACGCTAGCTCCTTTCAAGGAGTTTTTTCTTATCGGCCTTGCACTTCTGTTATCTAATTAGTAATATGCAGTTAATGGTAATAAAAAATGGACTAGTTCGATACGTACAACGTATCGAACGCTCATCGACGTCCCTACGTTCGATGCCTCACTCGCTGCCAGATGCGGGTCCCCTGCTCCCCGGGAGCCCTTGCGTAAATTTTACAGTGAGGGGTTTCCGGTGCGTGTCGCTCGAATGCTGGCCGTACCTCAGCTTCCGTCTCTTTCCCGATCTCCGTGCTCACGTGGCTGAGGGAGGCGTTCCGGGAGAACGCCCGCGGTTAAACACGCCGCGCACACGCGTCCGTTGCGGAATTCTCAACTTGCAGTCCACGGCGCGCGCGCCGCGAATTGCTCTTCCTCCGTTTTGTCTGGGCGATCCCAACTTTCCCCGCCTCGCGACCTCGCACTGCCGACACCCGCCGTTCCGTCGCGGAAGATGACCGCGTAGCGGCGGCGATCGCGTCACCCCCGTGAGTCTGAAGGATGCTGAGGAGCTGCGAGGAAAGGAGAGACGGCGGAGGTTGTTGTGTACCTCATGCGTGGAGATCGTGCGGAAGAAAGTAAAAGCGAATCATATGAGGGTGAGCGCTTGGCCTATTCTTCGCCGAGCTGACGCGCTCGCCGTGACATCATCATACCCTCCTCCTCCACCCTCGCAGAGTCTTCCCGCTTCTCCCGGGGTTGAAGGGTCAGCTACTCCTCGCGGATTTCTATCGGTCCTGGAGACCGGCTCTGTCCTTGAGATGAGTCAGCCCTGTATCATTAATTGTGAGGTCACCGTGGTGGTGACTTGATATGATTTGGAGGTCGATGGCGATCCTTTGGGCAAATCGAGTAGTACTTTACGGAGGAGATGCAGAAAGAAATTTGATGGGAGAAATTTGTGGTTACAGCAGATGAATGGAGGGCGCATTAAGCATTAACAGGATGTTGATGAGACGAGGTTGAGGAAATTCTACGAATGTGCGGAAGAGAGGAAAAAGGGATTTTTTTACTTGTCCATAAGGTAGGCCGATGATGTAAGGGGCCTTAGAGGGACAACATGCATGAGAAGCGGACTATTTTGTGTGGGAAACAATTAGAGATTATCTACGATGAGGAGGGACGTTATACACTTGAACCCTGTCTGCCTGTGTCAATTATACTAATCGCATGTATTTAGACAATGTTGTTTCTCGGGATGCGGAATTAGATTATCTGCTTAGAAGTTTTAGATTGTAATATGTCAGTTGGATAATGTCCGTGGCAAGTCGGAAGTTGTCATCAAGTCAAACGTATTAAAATGTCAAAAGTATTTTATCATCACCTCCAATTTTCGTCATCTTAAGGATCATACCAGCGCCGTTCTTACCTCTCCATCACTTTTTTTCGCTGTTCCTCGGTTCTTTTTCTTTATATTTGTACCCTTATTGGTTCAGATGCATCACTGGTTCGTCCAACTACGTCCAATTGGTGTACGCGCACTCCTAATGCGCCCTGATGTGCGGTCCAAACGACTCTAACGGAATCGGGGTGGGGGGCTAAAATTTCAATGTCAAGTTCGCTGAGTGGTTTGCTAGTTTTGAAACTGTGGATGATGGCCACTTTGTTGAAAGCTTAAAGGTTAAATCCGAAAGTAAACGCTGGCGAGGGTAGGATGGAGGGATCGACAAGAGTTTTCACTCTCCGAGAATCTTGGTTCTCCGGTAGCTCAAAAGATGAACACACCTGACATATAATGTTTTGGTATAGGGCAATCCCTCTTTGAATCTTTCCCTTCTGTTTTATTTAGTAACATTTTTTAGATAGCCGAAGTTTTTCGATGTCATGAAACATTTTTTTTTACTCTTTTAGCTGTTTTGATTTCTTCTTCAACTTCAAACTTCGTCCAAGTTTTTGATATTTTATTTTTCTCTTTTCAAGGACATTTCTGTTTCTTAAAATAATTATTTCTCAATAGAGATTTCTAACTGATTTTTAATATATAATGAACGTTTTGTTTATGGTGTTAATAATTTATCTCTCCAGTGCGGTGGAATATAATTAGTACTAATTATATTCCACACTAAGTATTAGCCGCGGTAATGGTTGACTATCTTATATTCTGCTTGAATCAGAGGTCGGTTAAATCTTACATTCCGCACTCATTTGAGCTACGGAGGCAATACTATCTTGTACACGTGAGGATAAGGCGAGAGACCAAGGGTATGGTCATAATTTTATCCCACTTCATCCTGCTGTATATTCATGAGCTTAAGATTTTTGGTGTGGGCGTCCCGTAGGAGCTTGAGGTGTTTCAGCTCACCATGACGCTATGCGCTGAATTTTGAACATACATCGAATTGTGCGGCCCTATTCTTTTGTGTGTTAGTGTGCGTTAAGTATCGCTCGCTTAAGTGAAGGTGAATGGCTATCACATAATGCCTAATGAAGTGTGCTTATTAGGGCATCGCTACCATCAGTTACATTCTCGCGTACGTATGAAATACAAGCATATTATCCAAGTAATTCTTACATCAAAGGAATTCCAAGCTTTCATTTAGTCAGCGTTGAACCTCTGCCGCTCAGAAAGCTCAGTTAGTGCGGATTGAACGAAGTTTCAATGCATTATTGCCATATGGTCTCTAATTTTCCATGCTATTTTTGTATTAATTTCGGTGGGTTAAAATTTCTTTGTACTTTTTGTGAATTCGTAGAGGTAATCTTTGGCTCAAGCAAATGTGGAGTGGGATATGATCAGTCATGGTGGTGTCTTTGTTGTACTTGTTTTCCTACTAAGGACTGATTTCGACACAATAATTCCTACCATCCACGCATTTTTTTCGCCGTTTAAATTGTGACTTTCTTTTTTAAGTTCTCGAGTGTTAAAAACGTGAAGTGTTAGTAAAGATATGTCTTTGCACGTAGAACTTTTTATATATTATTGATTATTTATATACTATTGATATCGTTTCGTATCGTCGTTTACTTTGACCGGAGAAAACATTTTTCATAACGTAGACGAAGATTCTTTCCGTGGTTCTCAGTGGAGCCTCAAGCCGAAGGGCAATTCCGCTTTCGCGAAGGATTAGCTGTCTTCTGTCGCATTCCATTCGCATAACCGGTTGTTTTCTTGTATCTGTGAAAAAATCCTCATCCTCTTTATAGAATATCCTCTTTATTTACACCATCTTTGGTATCTCCGATCAATTTTTTTATTTAAATTGCCGCGTAAAATAAGCTTCCATGTACGGGAAACTACCACTGCGTGTACGTCTTATCTATCTGATTAGTATTTGGATCATAGTTAGCGTCCAAAATTAAGCTTATCTCTACCGTTTTTTTTCATTATCTCTTTTTGAATCAAACGTGTTCGTTAGGTTTTCAGACGCCCTCGATTTTAGAGTTACAATGGTTTTTGATGGCCTTAAGATCACGAAGACCTTAGGTCTCGAGCTATGTTTTGAAAACAATTGTGAACGGAAGAACAGGGAATCCGCCCGAGTAAATTTTAAATTACTACTTTTCGTGTTCATTTTGAAACTCAATTTAGACGTAATTTGAATAAAGATTTATGCTCTGGGAGACTATGGACAACATTTATTTTTGTTTTTATGCATGTCATAAACTATCTGGTGAAATCATATCATCTTCATCTATTTTTCTATGAATAAATTCTCATTTTCTACGTGCTGTAACAATCGCTTCATAAATCATTATGATTCGTCATGCTTTCTGTTATTAATTTATCTACGTTGTGTAAGTTTAAGGTTATTGTTGTCTATTATGATTATCTCTTCCACGGCGTAAAGATCCAGAATGGTCTTGTCCATTTCACATTTCATTGACTACAGACAGGACTGATGAGAAGAGTATTTTCTCACCGTAGGGGTCTTTTTCCTTAGAGAAAAAGTGGACAATTTTTCTGTGGCTGTCTATATATATTAATTTTGTAGTGTGTCAGTCAGTCTTTCTGTATCCATTCTGTTTTGTTCTCTCCCAAATTTTGAGCTAAAAGACAGGTTTTGTACGTTGAGTTTGGATTCTCTGTCTGTATGATTTGGTAGTAGTTTTGGATTTTTAGCAGTTTGTGGTGCAGAGAAAAATGCAAAAAACCTGGTTCGTGGAAGGCAGTTATCTGCATGGTTGTTAGAATATACAGAAGTAGGTATATTCTAACAACCTTGAGTTGTCTGTACGCATGTGTGTTTGCAGCGCTCGAGGTTGGTTCATTAATTTGAGGTAATCTCCGAAGGCACCTGTCGAATTGAAGTGGGAGTGGTGTCGTTTGAAAGACGAAAGTAGGGCACATTGCTTAGGCGTATTTTTATTGTCGTGTTTGACCGAAAAGTATGAAAATTTAAGCATGGAAAAAATGGTGTTTTCCCTACATTTTAGCATGGCAAACCAGTTGCTATGCAAATTTTTTTACGTTGCTAAGTAAATGTGTTTACGTTTTTGGTAAAGGGACAAAAGTTGGATTGAAGAAGTTGAAGAAAGTGGAATTAGTTTTATCAATCAATTTTGTAAGCGTGAAAATATTAATTTGTCGTTTTCGATGTGCAGATAGTGAAATAAAACAATTTTTGCCTACCGGCCCCGATCTTGTGTATGAAATATGAATTTCAAAGATAGGCGTTTTGAAGTACTTTTTTAATAGTCGAAAGTAGGTTATAAAGCGTTTATTATGTATTAATGTTTGTTGCTAAATCAGCAGGTTAGTTCGAAAATATACCCACCATTTTAAAATTATCAATGGCTGTCCTACACCCAAACGATTTCGTTTTTTATCAATTTAAAATAAAACGTTCACTTATATCTCCACCTAAAAGATAGATGTTATTATATTAAGGTTCTGTGACTACTAAGGTCATTTCGCACCTTTAATAAACCAGATTAAAAACAAGTGTAAGAAAAACAATACTTGGTAAGTATGTAGATTACTTAGAAATAGTGTAAACTATGAGTGGGCAGGATAGGCTCAACTCTGTATTGGTCATATGGAAAAAGAGTTGCATACACACCCACAAATATACATATTAAATATACACACCCAAATTTCCCACCGATCCCACTTGAGTAGTTCAAAAATAAAGTAAAAACACAAAGTTCACCTAAAGAGCACACCAGACAGAGACTGCTTGCAAAGCAGGCAGCAGCTCTGCTAGTCGTTCTATAATTCATCTTCATTGATTACAAATTGCGTCTTTCAGTGAGTGAGGAACAATGTTTTATCTGGGTTATTCTTTTGCGTATTTGGAAGGAAAGGAGGGAGGTATGCCTTCAACTCATTTGCTTTGTGAATAAGCCGGCAATCAGCGTGAATAAACATATCTATATCAAGTATATTCTAACTCTCTTGTGTATTGATTTCTCTTCCTAAAATTGAACTCTAGCCTGATGCTTGGATTAAATACAGGGTACGTCCTGGTACTTAAATAGAAAATATTTTCATCCTCCTCTAAATGCAATTGTTGCCCTTAATTGAAATTAGCTTTGCGCTCATTTCCCTCATGTGCGTCTTGAGTTATTTAAATTGTATTGAATCCCCTGGTCAGGGGGTGGTCAAGTACATAGTTTCAAGGTTGCACCAAAATCTGAATTGAATCTAGAAACGTTTGAGTGGTATGTGGTAGAGTGAAGAAAAATGATTTAAATAGTGGGATATATATTTAGTAAAAAGAATTGTGCTAATGTGGAAACTTTTACTTAATAATTTTTGTTCTGCTGCTCAAGCTCCTGATCGGAATTGTTATTGATTTTATCCGTAAGTCCTCAAAAATTGCTTTCTTTATTGTTTAATGTGTGTTTGCATCACTGTCAATGGTCCAAGGGCCGTCTTGATGGCTTTTGCCGCGAAATCGTAAGCATTTATTGCAATCTTTGTATGATAGTGAAGGCCGCCATCGGTCTTCCAGTCTGTTTAGTTAAAAGCGTCTTTTTTGTTTATATGCTATGTAACTACTTACTATAGCAGCGCGAAGGCCTAACCAAGAGTAGTGACATTGAATTTTGAAGCAGTGGTATATAATATTAAGATTAAATCAGACGAACGTTGCGGCCAATCTAGCCACCGATCTACGCACCCCATCTGTGTCATTGACCTAAAAACGTCCCTCCAAATGCTTTCTGTCATCACTCTGGAGAGCAGTGATACTGAAGCATTTCCAGTGTGAAAATGTTGCCTCTTCGATTGATCGAGGGAGTTCGAAGGCTTAAGTTCCATAGGGATATGATCGATAGACCGATCGATTCGGGCGGTATTCAAGAGATGATTTATGTGAAGCGAGGCCGCGAAATATTAATAATCGAAATAAATGTGCTCCCTTAGAAATCCCCGTTGCGGTGGATCGGCTTGAGGGAAACATCGTGTTTTGGATAACGTGCACAGCTGGAAAGTGAGGTAATCATGCATTATGCATTTAGAAGCATTTACACCTCGTTTAATTGCCGCTGCGAAGATAGAGGGTGTCACGCCATAGCATTCCTTTGTAATACTTTCCCGGAAGTCAGCGTCTCTGCCTTCCTGAAGTGGTAGAGTCAAAGTTAAACGACAGTCTTGTTACGCAAGTGGCTATCCTTATCTGTTTGGATATTTTCTTAACTTTGCTAGTGAAGTTAGATGCTCAATGCTCTGCGTAGGTGCGGGTCTAATAAATTTTCCAAACTCGAACCATACAACTCGAAGCTTTATGGTTCTAATGATCACTTAGTGTTAGCTCTCGTTACTGTCATATGACATGCCTGTAACATTTAGAATCATTTCACCATTCAACTCTGTCGTCACACTCTGTTTTCACACTCTTCTGTTTTTTAATATCTGAATTATCATATTGCACCTCGTTTCCAATTCATCATTTCTCTTCATTATACAGCGAACTTTCAGTTGAGCTTATATTATTTCGCTTTTGTTAGCCTCATTTTCGCAAGTAATTTGTTTTCAACTCCATTCGACCCATCGTCATTTTAAATCTCGCCATTTCATAATAATTAAGGCATCATTTCAAAAGTCGTGATGCATACTTTTAATGTTTAAAGTTAGCTTTCGCAAAGTTTAATGTTCTCCTCTATTGTGCTTTTGAAAATAAGTAAAGTCACTTGTTACTGTGGGACAATTCTGATTTATATATCAACGGTAATGGGTCGTACAGCATCATATCGCGTTGGTATAGTGGTTAGAGTACTAGCCTCTCACTTGGTGTGTTCGGGTACGAATCACAACAGTGGTAGATATTTTTTATTCGTAAGCCGGCCCCTGAGTACATTTTGGAGAGCACTCGATTCCATTGCACTGTCCCTCGGTACGGACGTTAAGCCGTGGTCGCCGTGGCTCCTTTCTTGAAGTGCAAGCAACTGCGGACGCTGGGTTTCTCTCTTCCCTTCCATTTCCATCCTTGTAACTTTTCTCCCGGTCTGAAGTGCCTGTAATAGCGGGTTCAGACTTGGAAACCGCAGATGATGAATGTGAATTTGCTATTTAATTCATGACATTACGTACGTTTTAGGGGTAATTGAAATTTTTCTTATAATATTAAACAAATTTGAATCTAAAGCATCTCTCGTGTTATGTATCTCTGTTTTAATTTTTTTCTCAGATATATGTGGTGTAAGTATTTTCTGGTGACTCATGTGTTCCTTCCCATGTATATGGCGGAGAGTCATTCATTAATGGCTTTTATTAATGAAATTAGTGTTAATATTAGTTATTTGAGTCCGCTCCATCGCCCTTAAAATTATATGCCACATCATTTACATGTTGCTTCATGGAACTCTTCGATTGAGGGCAGTTACGATACACCGACTGGCCTCCCGTTCATACTTCTCTTCATTTCCCTCACCTGTCTTTCAGGATTTGAAGGTTATTTATTGTGAGGCTTTACAAAGTGTCAAATTTACCGTTGGGATTCCTTTCCGTCTTTGTAATCTTTTCGCCGTCATTTGTTATGATCTTGCGGAGGCGTCAAGGATTTTGGATTTTTTTTAAGGCCAGGAGTGGAGGCGAACCGACTTTCTCTCCGTCTTCGCCTCCGAGTCGCCTCTTCCTCTTCGCTTCCTGAGAAATCACTGGGCGAGAAGGTGATTTGCCCATGTATCCACACTCCATCGCACTTGGGAGAAACTCTTCCCCGCGCCCTAGTGGCGGCAGTCCTTTCGGAGGAGCGCGGACATATCTTCTCGAATCTTAGGTGATAATTTAATTCTCGTTCCCTTAAATAGCCGTGTCACGCGGCTGCGTTTGTAAGCGGTTCGCGTGACTTTTTACCGTCATATCTGTGTACTTGAATTGAGAATCTTTGACTCTTGTTCGCCCTTATCCTTCCAGATATTATTTCCCTTTGATAGTGTGTGGTTAAGTGTAACCGGTAACAGAAGAAGCTTAGAGAAGGAAGCTTATAGCGGACTTCCAAAGTAATATCTGAACTTATTGTTCCTACTTCGTTTCATTTATGCGATGTTTTCTGTATCCAATTTCTGCATGGTTTATTTTTTTCTACCTCCTTCGCCGACGTAATTTTTTTCGTTCAGTAGTGATTTTTGTCACTCTTCAAATGTTCCTATCATTCGCTTTGTGTTCCCTCCATAAAGGACAAATAAAGTATCGGTGTATCAATAGATATTAACAAGCCTTGTACTAGCAAAAATCCAATTTAAATTTCTGACCATGTGACTATTTACCATTTCATTCCATTTCTGACCTTAACATAAAAATCTTTAAGTGTTTTCATGACTTCAAAATCGAGTGCGATTTACAGAACTGAGATGCAAGATCTTTGACCGTTGCTGGAAATTATTAACTTGTGCTTAACCCTGTCGATGCGTTATAAAACTCGGAAATTTTATATAAAATTCCATTTCGTGTGCGATAGTGTAGAAAATAGCGCTTTAAAATTGTGAATCATTAGTTACTGTTGTTGGTAAAAAAAACCCATCTTGGTGGTATGTATTTGCCTGACGGTGAGTGAAATTTACACGTCGGTATGTAGAGGAGAGTCCCTTTCTCTGTGCGCTAGTAGTCTTCCATAAATAGGTGTTCACCGAAACAGTTACTCTTCATGTTTTTATCCGAACCTATCACTTAAATGACTAAAAATAAGAGTTTATCAAAAATTTTCACCCATGAATGAAAAAAATTATAAGTAAATTAGAATGACCAAAATAAATTTTTTAAATGAAAGCAAACAAATTGAAGCAAGGTTGAAAAACGGTCCAAATATGGGCTAGACCATTTTTAGACCATTTTAGCTCGCCCATATTTAGACCAACTGCATGTTTGAGTTACACTGAACGGCAGATATTACGGATAAGCTATATCCAATTTTCAACCTCTCCAAATTATACTTAAAAATGTCAGCTTTGATGCAATATTAACAAAAGTACCTTAAGTTATTCGATGACATTTTTAAAAATTGCGAACCTTCTACCTGAAAAAGTTTTCGAGTCGTCAGTAATGAGAATTATGGACAAAAAACACTACAGCTTCCAGCATGGAGGACAGCGCTAGCTCAACTACTCCATTTCTTCTTTCTTATCAATAAGCTCTTATTTTATACATGAAACAATTGCTTGCGGCACATGCTACTACCTCATTCATCAACCAGCCCATATTTAGACCATAGCCCGTATTTGGACCACCTCCTCTATTGTAATTGTAATTATAATTACGCAATAAGATACAATTACCATTTTAATTGTATATTATTACGTTTTCCTATCCATTTTATTCACAATTACATAGAGACGAAGGCCATTTTTGTTGTTAGGCTATTTTTGTCACATTTGAGGTTCTGTCTTAGTGCAGGTTTTTATGATTAAACTTCATTTTTCCCGTAGCCCTCATGTTTACTACATGTTGACATACAGTATTTATCAGCCATGACAATAAGACATAATAAAGCAATAGAATGAAAATAGCTGTAAGTGATTGAAACGTCTGTTGATCAGGTGTAGTAGGTGGGATCCGTGCTAAAAGGATCATCACTTCGCTGCAATTTGGAAAACATTTTTCTAGAAGAACGGGTCCATACTGTTCCTTTTCAAGTTATAAATGAATCTTTACGTGCCTATACATGAGAGTGTGCTGAATATCATATTGCGATTTCATTTTCTCTGTTCTTCCGAATTATTTAAACTTGATTATAAATTATAAATTTAGAACATCGTGAAGAAGGAATTATCATAGTTTTGGAGGTTTAGTTTGCAGTTCGTTGCCATCACAAGTCAGCAACGTGGCCCTCACAATTTCAGACATGATTTTCACGTTTTTGACGAAAAAAATCTCTTCTTCGCGATATTTATTGCATGCATAGAGTAAAAAGAGGTGGTATATTGCGGGTTGCCTACCCCACAAAAGTGATTCCGGGGACACGATAAAAGGTCATTTTCTCGATAATTAAGAGCAATGTAGCTGACGTATTTGATCTAAAATATCAAATAAAGTCCTAAGTTATACCTCATTGCAAAAAAAAGAGTGCTCGCTCAAACAAAATTTAAATTATTTACAATTTTAACATTTTTCGTGGAAAATTTCGAAATTTTAAGGCAACAACTCGAACAGGAGGTTTAACCTATTTGGAAAAAAATCATATTTGTAATACCCTTACGGGTGCGCAACTTTTTCCGGGTAGTACGATTCGCTCCTAGAAAAAAGTGGTAAAACGAGGCACCCTAATGTACGCTCCAGAAGACTTTAATTTCGTTGATGGCTCTCCCGATGTAAACATTGAAAATTACGGAAGGCACTGCACAGCCTTGTCTCACTCCTTTCTTTATTCTTGCTTCTTCACAGCTGGGTCCAGATTTTATCACAGCTACTTGGTTTTTATACAAATGTGGATAATTCTTCGATCATTATAGGACACTCCAATTCCTTCCAGAATATCAAGCATTGAATTACACTCCTTGTTGTCAAAAGCCTTTTCTAAATCTACAAATGCAATGAACGTCGGTTTGTTATTCTCCATTCTCTTATCTATGAGCGGCCTATAAGGGCGAGTATTGCTTCTCTTGCACCCTTACTTTTTCTGAATCCAAATTGAATTTCATCCAGGAACTCCTCAGCTTTTCATTCTATTTTTCTGCACAGGTTGCAGATGGTTTTGTAAAGATGGGTTAATGTCTTCTCTCCTGCATTTTTAATTAGTTCTGCAGTAATATCATCAATTCCAGAAGCCTTTTTCATGTGAAGGTCCCTTACTGCTGTGTCGAATTCCGATTTTAATATTGATGCTCCCATATCATCCTCTTTGACTTCGCTTTCCTCTTCGATCACTTTTGTGCTGTGATGGTTTCCATTGTATAACCCTTCCAGATATTCTATCCATCTCTTCACTTTGTCTTCAGTTTCAAACAAAAGTTCTTCATTCTTGCTCCTTCAGGCATTGCATCTTGCATACCGTTATTTGAAGTGGTTCCTCACTATCCTATAGGCAGCTTCCACCTTTCCAAATGCAAGGTTGCTTTGTACATCTTCGCATAGATTTTTTATCCACATCTCTCTAGCTTTCCTTGCTTTGCGACTTATTTCGTTCCTTATTTTTTTGTAGCAAAGCTGCCCTTCTTCAGTTATTGCATTCTTGTACTTTCTTCTTTCTTTTTGTTTTTTTTGAGGCGCGTCAACATTGTTGTTATTAGCGTTCTTCTTTCTTCAGTCAAATCTAAGACTTCCTCTGTGATCCATGGCTTCTTCTTGGTAACTATTGTCTTACAAGACCTTCTTTTGCGGCTTCCTGTAGTCCACATTTAATGTTTTCCTGACGCTCTTCCACTGATTTCTCAGTCAGGTCCTCTCCAATGTGTTTCACACTGCTTTTTGAAATTCCTGCTGATGTTGAGCCTCCTTCAGTTTTTATACTTGTCATGTGTTCTTCACTGTTTTCTTTAATTTCTTGAATTTTAGATGGCATTTCACCATCACTAAATTATGGTCACTGTCGATTTCTGCCCCAGGGAAGCTTTTGTCGTGGAGTTACAGAAGAGATGAATTGAGATTCGTTGAGCGGAATGATAACACGACTGTTATGTTTCGGCGTCATCATAGGGAGAGACAACCGTTTATTTCAAAAGACTAAGAGAAACAAAAGCATACCGAAAAAGTACAGCTGCTACCAACACTTGAATGACAAACAAAATTGCAACTGGATTACATAAGTATACAACACCCTCACTTATTCTAATTGCACAATACTTTCATACCCTTTACACAACAAAAGTGTTTGTTTAGTTCAACTTTTTGTCAGAACATATGCGATCATTTCCTTGGTGGATTTAAAATCTTCCACCACTTTTTCTTCAGCCACACAGCTGTCTTAACAAAGTGAAATCATACATCAATATGCTTTGATCTTTCTTTAACATCAGCACAATTAGCATTTTTTACTGCAGACTGATTATCATTAAAGAGACACACTGGCTGTCAACCAAACCTTCTTTTACAATTTTCCTTTCAAATTTCCTTTATAATTTTACATAAAACAATTCCTTTCTTAGCACATGCAGTTAGGCTGACATATTCTGCCTCTGTTGTGGACAGGGCTACACAGGACTGCTTTTTGCTCTCCCATGCCACTGCTCCCTCAGCAAATTTGAACACATACCCCGTGCAAGATATTCTAGCAATCTTGTCACTGGAGAAGTCTGCATCTGCTTACCCTTCTAGAAATTTCCCAGTTACATAGGTGAAACGGTAATTCAGTGAACCTTTAATTACCTTAACACTCTTTTGGCATAAGCCCAATGTTCCATGGTAAAATTATTGTTAAATCTACTCAACTTTGAAACAGCATAAGCGATATCTGGTCTAGTGCAAGTCATGGCATACATAAGACAACCTATCAATACTTGGTATGGTACATTAGGACATTTGTCTGGATTACCAGGATTTATGTCAAGACCAACTTCCATTGGTGTGGAGGCTGGATTGACATCTAACATGTTAAACTTAGCCAGCATATTTTTAATATATTCTTCCTGGTCTAATTCAATCCTCTCACTTGTCCTCGTTAATCTCATTCCCAAAACACTTCTAGCCTCTCCCAAATTCCTGACTTCAAAACGATTTTTCAAAGAAGCGACTAATTCTACAATAATATCATCATTCTTACAAAACACCAAAAAATCATCAACATAAACAGCTATAGCACAAAGAGTAGGACCATCACCCTTCACAAAAATACAAGATTCTGTTGTCAAATTCATGAAACCAAACCCTTTTAAAATACTTTGGCACTTATCATACCAAGATTTAGAAGCTTGTTTCAACCCATAAATCGCGGGGTGTAATTGACTTTACCTTCAGCTCCCTTCAAAACAAAACCTTCAGGCTGCTCCATATAAATGGTTTCCTTAAACTTAAGGAAACCATTTATATGGAGGTTAAGTTTAAGGTTCACAATTTAAAAAAGCTGCAGTGACATCTAAATGTGTAATTTTTAAATCTAATTCTACAGACAAGGCAATTAACAATCTCAAGGCTGGGTAACTAATTACTGGAGAGAACGTCTCAAAATAGTCATTGTACCTTTACATACAGTTAACTTGAACACAATCATAAAGTTGGCATAAAAAAGTTTTGACGGAATCTTTTGCAAACACTTCATGCACAATTTATGTTACAGCCAACGCGTCCCTTGCATTATGAAAGTTGTAAACACCATACTTTTGGGTAAAACCCTCTGCCACCAGTCTAGCCCTGAAATGCTCTAATTCTCCAGCTGCATACACCTTTTGTTTAAAAACCCACTTACATTTTACTGGTTTCTTACCTTCAGGCAAATCAACTAGAGAAAGGACCCCTTTTTGCATTAGTGCTTCCCACTCTACCTGCATGGCTTTTCTCCATTCATCTCCATTGCTGCGCATAGCTTCTTCAACTGTCTGAGGATCACTACATGAAAACACTGGCTGATTGCAGACTGAATTAATCGATGCCAAGAATAAAAGGTAATCTGGGAATTCCTTTGGCACTCTATGTCTTGCTGGATACCTCCTGTCTTCTCTATGCTCAATTATTCCCATCTCTTGGCTATCCCTACCAGACCCTGCAATTTGCCCACTATATTCACTGCCTTCTTCTGTGCCCTCACTACTTGAAGCATTTTCATCACCCTCACTGCTTGAAGCATTTTCATCGCCCTCACTGCTTGAATTACTTATCTCAATTCCTGACTGTGGCTGGGGGATGACACTCCCAATAATCCCAAAAAACTGGGTGAAATAACAATATTTCTCCAGGCATTATCTAAGGGTTTATTTTCTCTAAATCTATCCTAAAAAAATACCAAACTCTTGCCTTTACTATGTTTCCCACATTTTCAGGATCTGCCAACTAATATCCTTTTGAGTTTTCACAATACCCAACAAAATAATATTGTTTATATGTGGCATCCAACTTTTTTCTCAACTGCTTAGCCACATGACCATGTTAGCAATGCACCCAGACACTCTCAGATGACTAAGATCAATTTTATGACCTGTCCATCTCTCTTCTGGTAATGCATTCCCTATTCCTTTAGCTGGGACTCGATTCTTCAAGTAAATAGTGGTCCGACATGCCTCAACCCAATAGCGTTTAGGCAAATTGGATTCAAGTAGCATGCATCTTGCCCTTTCTATAATAACTCTATTGGCCCTCTCTGCAAGCCCATTTTGCTCAGGATTATAAGGGATCGTCGTTTCATGTTTTATTCCACAAGCTCTCAGCTCCCTCTGTAATGCCTGATCCATATACTCACTGCCATTATCTGTCCTCAAGCATATAATCCTGTTCCCTGTTTCATTCTCTACCCTTGCTTTAAAGGTTCTAAAACATTCCAAGATTAAATGAGATTCTTTACTTTTGAGGAAAAATGCAAAAACCTTTCTGGTGCAGTCATCAATAAATGTAAGCATATACAATTCCCCTTTAATCCCAGCAGGATCCATTGGCCCACACAAATCAGAATGAACTAGGCTCAATTTCTTACTAACCCTTTCAGTCCTTGGCCCCACTGTAAATATATTTACTGTAAATATATTATATTTGACGCATTACACACACTGTAAATATATTATATTTAACACATGATTCACAAGGTTGAAAAACTTCATCAATAGAATAATCCACACCATTAGCAAGGCCTCTTAACATTTGCATATTTTTATGCCCTAAATGTGCTAACCTCTTATGCCATAACAACGGCGAATTATTTCTTTCGACGCTTACTGAGAATCCTATAGCACCATTACCGCTAAGATCATAGTTTAAATTACACCGTTTTAAATCTAAACTATAAATACCATTCTCCCTTGTCCCGGTGGCTTGTATGACCCCTGCAACCTTCAAAGTATTGGCGTCATAAATCTTACACCCAGAAGAATCAAATAAAACAGCTGCACCCTTTTGCACTAGCTTGTTTACAGATCACAAATTTGTTGCTAACCCTGGTACATGATGCACATTTGAAATAACAACTGAATTTCCCTGCACCAAATCCACTTCTATTTCACCAATCCTTGTAACACTCTTTTCATCATTTTTGGCCACTGTTACATCACCACTAGTGATACCAAGTCTAGTGAAACAGTCCTTATTTCTAGCCATATGGGCATTTGCTCCAGAATCAATATACCACTTTTAACTCCCCACTTCACATCGAAGAGCTGTCATCCAGGTCATTAAATTTCCTTGTCTGGAACCACTGCTTCCTGGACCACTTCCCCCGGATCTATTCGTTCCATCTTCGTTACACTGACTCTTGATGTGGCCAATTTCTCCGCACTTGTGGCACCTGGCTTTCCTTGGATCAAAGGTGGACTTCTTCTTCCACTTGCCCTTGCCCTCGGAAGTACTCTGCCCCTGTGTTGAGGTCGAGGAGTTCCCGTGATGCTCTCCCTGATGCCTGTGTCGCTGCTTGGTATAGAATGCTACTTGCTCCCCCTTGGATTCTGTGGCCCGCTTATGTCCTTCCTGAAGCAACCTCTGCTTGACTACGTCCGACTTGATGGCTCCTGTGGCGGTGTTCTCTAATGCCATCCGAAACGGTCTGTACTCTTGCGTCAGACCACGGAGCTTCAAAACCGCAAGCAACTCGTCATCAATTCTCTTGCTAATGCTTTTTAATTTCGCATCAACTGTTGAGAACTGCCGTTGTAGTCGTATGTAGTCGTCCATACTAGTGCACGTTTCCAAATGTATGTCGGAAAGCTGGTCTATAAGGGCGATGCACCTATTAACACCCTTATCCTCGTAGGTTTCCTGTAGCTTGTTCCACATAGCCTTCGCCGTCTTGCACTCCGTAATTTCCATCTTTCGCCCCTAATCCAGTAGTAGGTAAATATATTTTCGCTCTCGCTCGCTGAGACTGCTTTCTGTCGTGTATAGTATCTGTGGACGCTTCTGCCTCTACGTAATCCCACAAATTCTCATGTAGCAGATACATTTCCACATCCATCTTCCATTGCTCGTAATTTGCAGATCCACGTAATTTTTCAATTTGTGGCAAAGAACCTCCGTACGTAATATTCACGCTTGATTCCATTTCGCTCCGTTTATATCAATTTGCGAAAAAATATCTAAACGTTAAACACAACTCGCGACGTGGTTATCTCACACAATTACAATCCGTAGATATTATAAAAAAAGGCGACCATCAATAAAAAAAGAATTTATCATTTCACTAGCCAAAGATACTTTCATCTCCGCACGCTGGGCCCATAACCTGTCGTGGAGTTATAGAAGAGATGAATTGAGATCCGTTGAGCGGAATAATAACACGCACGTTTCGGCGCCATCATGGGGAGAGACAACTGTTTATTTAAAAAAACTCAGAGAAACAAAAGCATACCGAAAAAGTATGACCAACTCATTAATCTTTTCACTAGTCTTTTCTCCACTTCCCTACTCAACGCCCCTGTCATTAGTTCACGCCGACGAGTAAAAGCTTTCTTTGCCAAAGCAATTCTCATTCTCACTTCAATGCTGCTCTACCCTTTTTCCTCCAACACAATACCCAGATAGCTAAATTGCTCTACCTGCTCTAGCTTCTGACCTCCTACTTTTATCGTTATACTGGCCCTTTTTGTTCTTGAAAACAGCATTACTTTCGTTTTATTCTTATCTATCTTCATTCCATATCTTTCGCACTGTCCCTGCAACGCATCCACCATGTTTTGCAAACTACGGGCTTGGTCATCCGCCAACTCCACTGATTTATCAATTTCCCCCTGACCTTTACTCCAGCCTCCAGCTCATCCCAAGCCTCTCTCACCATTTCATCCGCGTATATGTTGAAAAGTACCGGCGATAACGGACAGCCCTGCCTAACTGCCCTCCCTTTTGTTGCCCAATCCGATTCTCCATCGGCTACACTCACTTGCGCCTTCTGCGCCATTTATAATTACCGCATCAATCTCCTGTCTCTCCAGACTACTACTATCGTCCGCAATATTTTCATTAACTTGTCCTACCTCACTCTTTCGAACGCCTTTTCGAAATCAACAAAGCACGCGAATGCATCCTGATTGTATTCTAGATTCCTTTCCACTAGTATTCTCATCCCTGCAATCGCATCCCGAATGGCCCTCCCCTTCCGAAATCCAAACTGATCCTCGCCTAGGAATTCGTTTGCTCTCTTTTCCCTTCTCCTATTGTTGATTCTAAGCACTACCTTTGCTGCATGAGAAATCAAAATTATCGTTCTATAGTCTTCACATTCTTTTGACACCCTCTTTTTCGGAATGGGTATCAGCACGGTTTTTACAAAATCCTCCGGCCAAGCCCCCTCGTATATTGAACGAACAAGTTCATAAAATCTATCCCTTCCCCCTCTTCCTAGGTTTTTCAGAAGCTCAGCTGGGATGTTATCTATCCCCACCGCTTTACCTGCCTTCATTTCTCGCAGTGCCTCCTCTATCTTAGTATCCAGTATTCCGGGGCCCGCGTCATTCTCATCTACGTCCTTTTCCTCTTCTATGTCCAAGTTCCTAGGCCTATTTTCGCTACCATACAGTTCCTCAACATATTCCCTCCAATGATGCTGGATCTCCTCTGGTTCCATTGCTAAATTTCCACTTCTGTCTTTGATGCACGGGACCGTTTTCCATTTATTGATTCCCGATAACATTCTAGTCTATTTCTCCTTCTCTCTGGAGCCTCTCCATCTCCTCGCATTGCCGACTCCACCACTTGTATCTTGCTCTCTTTGTTACTCTCTAAGCCTGTTGTTAATCTCCTTATAACGCCTTTTGCCTAGCTCTGTATTAAAATTTTTCCATTTCTTTCTTTCCTCAATCCTTTCCATCAATTATGCTGTTACTCAATAGTTTCTTGATTCTCCTAGCGTATACTGTTCCTATTGTTATCTCAGCTGCTTCTTTTATGTCCGTCTTTATCATTTCCCATCCTTCATCTTTTGTTCCTCTTCCCTCTTCCCTCATGCATCTATCCACAATATCCTGATATTCCCTCTTATTCCCTCCAATCAGTGCTCCTACATCCCACTCCTTTAATGTCCTTCTTACTTTCAACCACCACCAAGTTATGGTCGGAGTCGGCATATACACCTGGGAAACTATGCGAATTCTTTACGCTGTTTCTGAATCTTTGCCTAATCATGATGTAGTCTAGTCGGTACCTTCCAGTATCCCTCGGCATTTTCCATGTGTACCTACGCCTAAGGTGGTGTTTAAACCACGTGTTTGTAATCATTAAATTATTCCTCCTACAGAACCACTTCTTTCTCTCCCCGGTCATTACTTATACCCAGACCAAACTCACCTACTTCACTTCCGTCCCTCCCTTCCCCAATTACAGCGTTCCAATCTCCCATAACTATTAGGTTCTTCCTGCTTTTTACTTTGCCGATTAATTCTTTCAACTATTCATACACTTCGTCTACTTCCTCTTCTCTATGTCCCCCTGTATGCATGTAAACCTGTACAACGACTACATTCGCCGGTTTCGCTTTCATTTCAATAGCTAGTATTCTATCGTTTACCTGTTTCACATTCAATACTCTTTTTCCTAATGTTGCATTCAATACAACTGCTACTCCCTACTGGCTCTCTTCCCCTCCACTGTAACCCTGTACTTTTCACTCCAGAAGTCCCCCTGGTCTCTCCATCTTACTTCGCTTAATCCTAACAAATCGATCTCTCCCCTCTCCATTTCACGCATAATGTTTTCTAGTATTCCTGCCCATAATATTGTCCTAACGTTCCATGTCCCGATCCTTATCATTGTTTCTCTCTTCTCTTGTTTTTTCTTCGCCGCCGCTGCTGCTGCCGTAGCTGCTTTCTTTTCGTGGAAGGATTTCATGAGATGACGACCGCAGAGTCCTTGCTTGTCATGCTGCTGGGCACGACACCCGTCCCACTAATTTGGTCCCAGGCCCCTTAGTTGCCAGGATTCAATTCTCTATTGTTCAAGTCCATTGTGTTCTTGGGAGAGTTTAATTGACGTGTTTTCTCGTTGCCTGCCTCAATAGTGTTTTTAACGTGGCACCATCACTTGATAGGCCGCCCCACTGGGGTCAGACGCCTTCTCACAGCCGCCTCACTGAGGAACAGACGCTGCGAGTACGGTACGTGGACTACCTTTTGTAGGGCTCCTACCCTTCGACTTATCTGGCATGGGTGACCCTACCAGGAGCAATATTAGTTACTCCCGCCAGTGCAGCTCTAGGGGTCACGGGAACACTCAAGCCCCAATCCCACCGCGGCAAGGCGTAGTCCATGGGGAACGGACCATGCCAATAACCAATGAAATATTTAAATTACTTAAAAAATATAATCAGGAACTTGGTTAGGTATATTCCTAAATTAAGTTTGTAAATAGGCTTTTAAGCACGTTCCGTCGCAAGTACCGTTGCCAATGAAAGCAAAATACTGTAGCGCCACTTTCATGTAACTAAGGATTTTAATAATACATTTTCTTCTTTATTTCTGGAAAAAAGCCTCATATATATTCGCTCATTTCATATCCCCAATGAAAATTCAGTTGTAGGTAGTACATACTTAAGTTGCTGCATCTTCCGAAAATAGGCATCAATCCCATGCGTACTGATGAAATAAACGGCGCTGTATGTCCGCATAATTTCAGAGCTCTTGTTACGACGCTCATCAAGTTTCGCGTGAAAGTGATCCTGAGCATCGAAGGTTGGGTGGTGTATTAAAGGTAAAATTTGGTGTAATTTTCAAAGAATCGCTGCTCCAAAGGCATTGTAGAATTGACTTTGGAAGTTAATTAGGTTTATCTAATATCAATTGTTCCTTCGACTTAAAATGCGCGTATTCCGGGTTATTCTCAACGCGATTCGGGAAGTTTTCACGGTGTAAACAGTAACAGAGGGGCCAGGATGCTGTGATGAAGGTCTCCGGAAGCCAGTTTAACAAGGTTCGGCAGAAAGGATCCTTGATGTTTTTTGAAGTAGGCCTCATCCGTCTTCTTGATTCATTCAAAAATAACTACCGCGGAATAATTAGCTCTTAAAATTGCTTCCCTTGCTTGCCTTGCTTCTCTTTCATAGACAAAGCCTTAATTGAGCTCATTACCTTTAAAATTATCCAGTTGTTTTTGAGAGCGTTGTGCAGAAGATGTCTGGCAAATTGGGCAATTTAAAGCCGTGCATAAAGAATCTCTAAGGGTCGTCTGCTCTATTGTAATCCGTTAAAGTTAGTTAATAATGGTAGTAAACAATGAACAAAAAAACGAATCAGTGGTGCCAAGTTTCTCGGCATGCTTTAATGTGAATACGGTATGTTTTTAAAAATCTTCTATTGTAGGTATTTGTCATATGCAAAACATTCCGTGCAGTACATGGGGTATGTCCTCCCTGACATTGCATTTGGGAATTAGATAATGTTTCGACTCATCCTCTTTAATTGCATTGGATCAGTTTCACCAAATAAGATAATTGTTTAACTCGGTTCATTTTGGGATTAACCGAGTTAACGTGACTTTTCTGTTTCACCAGTACTATTAACTCGGTTTTAGGTCATTATCTCAGGTAATATTTTTAATGGCGGTTTTGTGAGGTAAAAGCTTATTATCCGAGATAATGCTCTAGAAGCAAAATGTCACTCATGAACTACGTTTGGATATTAGTGACATTGACGAGGAATTTGAGCTCATTCATCGTTATTTAAGGCGATCGCTTGGTGGATTAAGGAACGAGATTATTAATTTGAACCCGAAAGCTGACAATGAGATTTCATTTCTCTTGAATGTATACGCTACGAAAAGCACATGGCAACAATTGTTTTCTGGTTGATTTTATTGTGTTTACTGGCGTTTACTTTCACAGTACTGCGTATCCTCTAGATGAAAGGGCGAATTGGTGAGTTTCTTGAACATTCTTGAAACCTAAATATTTTAGGTAAGTTTTATAATTTCTCATGCCAAAAGATATCACATTGCCTTGATTTTCTGTTATAATCATATACATGGAGTTTGTATCCACACTGTAAGTAGTCCGCGACGTTATATTACCATGAGATTGTAAACTGTTGAATTAACTAGAGAGAACTAATGCTCTTGGTTGTATTTATTATATTACTCGCTTTGTATTTGAATAGCTAAATACGGCGTACGTCGTTGGTTTTTGATCGTGAACAAATAAAAAAATGTAGTCAAGCGAGTGATATGAGCCATAGGTGTAAGGATATGCATGTAAAAATAGGCCGAAACATTTTATTTGGCGGTGGGAAAGAAGTCTTCGCTCCGACACCAGTGACAACGATGAAGAAATGCTAAGTTTTGACTGAACGAAAAGAATTATAGCAGTGATGGAAAGTTCCGAGATTCTGTAAATAAAGACATTGTCATTGAAGTTCGTGCTAGTATTTTATTGCTGTATCTCCTAAAAGTATCAATGAAGACATGAAGTGATATCTATGAAATATATAAAGGAAGATGTTTAGTAGAAACAGGAATAGTGGACATTGTGTGTCATTCTTATAAACATACAGAAGACACAGAAGTGTATACTAGTTGTTTTCTATTTATGCGTTGAAGTTTATAACGTAGATATTTTGAGGACGTATAGGTACATCATTAATATTTTGTGCTATATGGATCCTGTAAAAATGCGTTTAGTTACGAAAAGTTCGAAGTTCAATCAGCGGAATTACAAATCGATTAGGCGCGTTCATTTATTTGTTGGCGTCCTTGGCAAGAGAAATTTACTAACCTAAACGTTTTGAGAGAAATATCCGTTTTAGAAAATCGAGATAAAGATGACGGTGGTGGAACGCAAGCTAGATATTATCGAGATAAATGTTAAAGGAGATGACGTAAACTGCGATAATAGGAAATTTTACCATCGTTGGTGAAACTGGCCCAGTTTTCTTCTTACTCCCATTGTTCACTCATTATCCCCATTGAATCTGCGTGGATAGCTATTAAGCCGAGTTTACACGATGCATTTACATGCGCGCGTAGATGCGTGAACACATTCAGCATCAAAATTGCACCGTGTAAACACTCAAAATTGCGCAAATGCGTGAATGCGTGGAGAGAAAATAGCCCCTGTTCTATTTTGGTGAATGTGTGCGAGCAATTTGTAGTCGTCCACGCATCTGTCCATCAACGTACTTGCGCGGGTAAATGCATCGTGTAAACTCGGCTTTAGATAAGCAGTTTGATACAATTGTCTTCACCGTTAATTTTTTTATTGATTGTATTATGAATATAATTAATTTCTCTTCTTAAGTGAAAAATGGGTACAATGATCCCATTTTTTGAACTGACCACTTGTGAAGTCGTAGAAAAAAAATGACAACGGCAGAGTCCGTAGCCGGAGTAGGTAGCTGTCGTCATGAATGTGGAGTGTGACTGTATGCCTGAACGGTGGTTTGTGATTGTGCTCCTTTGGTTTTATGGACGAGTTCCAATATTTCTTCTTTTTTAGTACGAATTGTTCTTATTTCACCGTTATTTTTGTTTCTGAACTGATAATATTTCGTATGAAAAAAGGGGAAAAGGGGCACCCATCGTGAGGTAATTGCCTCAAATTGAGGTAAATTAACGATTAACAAAAAGTCAATTTTTTTGCAGTTTACCTTATCGAATTATGTTTCTTCAAAAACTTCTGGTATATATTTTGGCGTATCAGGTGAAACTAGCGTTAAATTGCAAATAGAATTCGTATTGCCAAGGTTGAATAAAATTTTCTCTTCAAGTAAGTTTGAAAGACTGCTAATCTAAAACTTCGGTTAGCATTTGTTAATTCTGTATGTTTGCATTATGTACATCAGCGCCTTAGGTGTTCCGAGTAATTTACGGAACTGGTAAAAGGAAGATCTTGTTTACATAACCCACTAAGTCATTTCACAATTTTTGCCCCAGACGTGATCAATGAGAGAAAGAATGGATGATCCACTGCCTTGCGTGCACTTTCGATCGTGCTCAAAGCGAGCTTCCTTATCTTCTTATCTCCGGTGTTTCTGCTGCCGGAATGGCTGAGATTAGGCCACGAAATACGCTTGGTGGTATCATTTGGAGCACTTCGCACGTTGTCTCCGCCAATACGTTTTTTCGCGTCCTGTTTCTCTGTGAATGTCACCCAACTATTCATAGTGTTCATTTTAGCTGTGATTTCATCTACGTAAAATTAGCTTAAGACGATTCAATCGACGGGATATCACTATCAAATTGTGACAGTATTGTGATTTGTGTGAAATTAGTTCATTTTGCCGTCATTTGAAGGGTAGTCGGAGGAGTTGTCGGCATTAGAGACTTGTGGGTGTGGTGGCTAATAGAGATTTGCAGTGCGAGCGCCACTTAAAACCTGGGTGGCGATGATAGCGAAATTTTCAACCAAGGGAAACCTCATTATTAGATGTTGCAACCCAAGGCGATTATGTGGTGGTAAGTTCAATGGCACGAATTGAAAACCTTCGATATTGCTAGTTTTTCAACTCGCCGTGGTTTTTCCAGCATTCTCGGTCGAGAGTGTCCATAAATTTCGGCTTTACTAACGTAAGTTGAATGTGTAGTAAAATGCATGCACTAAATTTATTGCTCCTCAATTTTTGGTCTCCGCGGTAAATCTATATCGTCACTCACTCCAGGTCTATTGCCCATCTATTTATGGCGTGAAACGTACTGGTTTAGCCGTGAGTCTGTCTCGTTTCACGACTCGTAATTTAGCTTGAGCCTGAGGACAACAATGAGAGATGAAATCGCGAGAACGCCACCACCTCAGTCTTGAAAGATGAAAAATGTGTTCAAATACAAGTATGAATCAATTGTGGAATTTGATTTGTTTTACGGCAATAAAGGGTCTACCTAGATATTTCCTCTGATCGGCACCTTAATATCTGAATTAGAATAAGGATTAGGAATTAATAGCATTATGAATGGGGCAAAATTATTTTCGTGATAATAAATTCTTCGTGGATGATAGTGGTTCTGAACCTCCCAAATATGTGTTATTGTCTATGTTTCTGGTATTTTATCGTCTTTATAGTTTTATTGTTTTTTATTAATAACATGGATAACGTAGTTGGTAATATAACGTAGTAATTTTCAATAATGTAGCGGTATTCAGAGGTAAATTTATTGGAAAATATAGTGGCTTAGAGTTTAGTAAACTGAATAATATCACCGAGCTGGCCCTGTTAGTATCCTGCCTGGTACGCATCCATAAGAACGTATTTACGTTACCAGTTTAGTTTATGGATAATGCCTTAGTACTAGGGTTGGTTTGTCCGACAGTAGTGGTAGTTAACAAAAACAATTGAGGCAGTTGGAACCGCTCATTCGCTAGTTTTTGATAATATTTTGCTGGGGAGATGGGAATAATATTAGAAAATAATTATAATGAACCCTCTTAGGATAAGGTTTCTGTCCCTTATTTGACCTAAAAACACCTTTTGCTAATCACTCTGGAGTTGTTTAATATCTCGGAGACAAAAATTTCGTACAAATCATCATGTCCTAATTGACGTATTCGGAAAATAAAATAGTTGGCAAACATTTTTGAAGCTGTCGGAGTCCGGATTTCCGTAATGATAATTATATGCGGTTTCTAGGAGCATGAATCATTTGAATTAGTGTAAAATATTTTCATCAAAATATGCTTCAATAAATGCTGTGTACGTAGTGCTATGATGTATCAGATTTGCAAAATTGTGAGACTTTCAAAACCGAAAAGTTCGGTATTAGTTATGATTCTCCTATTTCAAAGCTGGTTAGGGGAGGCGACCGACAGCTAAGGTCAAATGCGCCATTTAGGATAGGTGGATGATTGGGTACCGGTAGGGTAGAAATACCCTCCACTAGGCACTCAAGTGGGGACCCGGTTTTCCACTGAAAAATCTGCCACTGCCGGGAATCGAACCCGGGCCCTCGGGATGGGAGGCCAGCACTCTAGCCACCTTACCAACCTTATGCCCGATTTCAAAGCTTTTTCAGCCCAATGTGGGTGATGGTCCTTCTTCAGCTCTTACTGGTTATCACCGTCACCATTAGCTTTCCTCCATTCCCGCTTCGGAGTGTAAATATTTCCCTCTAATTCACTTCCCGCTTGTTTCACTTTAGATGTCATGAATCGTCATTCAAAAATCTGTTACGAAGAATACATAAAGTGAGTGAATAAGAATTGAACTATAAACACGTGAACGGAATATAAAGATATTGGTCTGCAATAGATACTTAAATATCAACAGTGTGTGGAAACAGCAGAGTTGATGCCTTTTCTCCTACTTAAATCTCACTCTGAGCCACAGCCACCGTATTTTAATGCCGGTACCTACTCAAAAGAACAATGGGACAAGGTTAAACCAGTAAACCCTAATGGGCGATAAAAGCAAGGCCCTTGGGTTGTCATTATAAAGCTTTTGGAAACAGCATGTATCAGTGGTTAGATGGCTTTTCTGCGTCCCATCCTGAAATTGAATTTTTTGACTGCCACTTATAGGTTATGATAGATATTTTCGCCAGCCGGATTACAGTGAGTGGCGGGCTGGATATGGCCCGCGGTCCCTATACTTTTGGCGCCGCTGTCCCGTACAACGGAATTTATATCTAACGAAATTTCGAAGAAAGAACTTTACTACCAGACTTTGTTTTCCATTATTCTCTTAGGATGTATTCACTTCAAGCTTTTGAGCTTATTTAAGACTGAAATGTCCTTGTTGTTAGGAATCATTTACGTTTCCGATAACCCTGGAAATAATGAGTTTTTCTGTAGACTATTAAGTTTCCGACATCCATTCTCGTTCCACTTTCGTCATAGTGTGCAACTAATTTTATGATGACAGCTGTGATTTGTTTGAATATTAGTTATCGCTAGAGGTATTCACTGCCTATTTGCCATTTATATTTATTTTTAGTTATTAGACGCTAACCGATCACAGATGAATGTGAAGTTGCAAATTGTGTTATTAGATGTGCGTTGCTTATTCGTAATGCTCAACTATACGCAGTTATTTTTAAAAATATCCCTCGTTCCAAAGATGCCGTAATGCTTTTTGCAGGAAATTGATGTCTCGCGTATTATAACCTGGTGGGGGTTCGTCCTTGTTGTTTTTTGGGCGAATCGGTGGCAGCGTGACTGAAAGCTTAATAGGCGTTGAAGTACAAGTTTGCAATTTATAATAGTTGATGGCTATCTGATTGTCAAAAGTGGCCCATTATACCTTTTTCCTTTCGTTAAACTATACCATGAAGGCTGAGAAGTAAGAATGCAATAATAAGAATATTAATTACGCGATTGTCAATTCCTTGCCTTTTTACTTATTTTGAATGTTTTTGCTGAGCGAGTGATGCCTTGAAATAAAATGCGTAAGGCTGTATAGTTTGTATGCTAGTATATTGTCGCTTTCTGTCATACTGCGAGAGACACGTTTGTATATTTAGTGCACGAAGTATAACTGAATTGGGTTTTTATTAAATCACTTTTTTCTCAGTAAATGTCATTTGGGTCCTCTCATTATTGTACATCATCATAATTGAGTTTCAAGCATTCCGCTAATATGGTACTCTTACTCATATTGTTATATCTATCGCATCAACAATAATTGTCGGTTTTGATAACACGAAAAAGTGTTGTAATATTTATTCTGCTCTAGTAGTTAACTATAATTTGGTCATCATGTTATATTCTGTATTATTTGAGGGGAGCCACTTGAAGAACTAGGAGCCATTTGAGAGGAGAACTAGGAACGGCTCAGGAAAGCGAATTAATTGCAATTATCGCTTGAACATTTTAAGGTGATTATCTTTCATTAATTTAAAGAGGTATATCACAATGTCCCAATCAACCGTAGTTTTCGACCAGCGTGTGCATTCCGATGAAATTGATGCTTTACTAGCAAGTAAATCATTCATTCCTTGGAAGTTATCGTATTTATACTCACACTTGAAAGCATTTCGAGTAAAGAAAAGTCAATGATATACGGTGTCAGTTGTCGAGAATATCTCGAGTGGTCGTTTTTGTTAAATTATTTTTAGTTTCAAAATATTTTGTGGTAAGTTTTGGCGATGGTTGGGTGTAATTATCAGTAGAAGAAGATGGACATTTTTATAAGTTAAAGGTGTAATGCACTGCTGCAGACGTGCTAGGATGATATGATAGCGTTTTTATAAATTCATGAAAATAAATTCTGTGAAGGTTTCTTCAGAATAAATTCTGTGAAGTGTGTGCGCGCGTCAAAAAAGCTAAACCAGTTGTATGATAGCTATTCTGTTAAAATGCTTATTTCTCCCGAAGGAATGTGTGCCTGCCTCAATTCTCGTTCGTCCTACTGAGCATAGATTCAAACGTACCTAATGAATACCTTAACCATTGTCCTCTGGAAGTGCTGAAGTGGCTAAGTTAACGTGTCAAGGTCGGAATAGGGCCCGAAGGAAGCGCTGACTCAATAGCTTATTTAGCAGATATATCGAGTGGTCCAGTTTTTTGCACATCCCTGTATTCCTTGCTTCCGCGTATTCCCTTCACCTATAACCTCGAACATAGTATTTAATTCATCTCGCACACATCTGTTTTTCATTAGAAAATCCAAAGACCTCAGGAATCCATTTTCCAGCAAGAAAGTATTAAATGGAGTAAAAGAGCACATAGGTCTCAAACGTTAGACTTAGGCAAATTATTTCTACAGTCCCTGCAATGATTTATTTATGCTAGATCATATTACTTGATGATCATTTTATTCGGGCTATTGAGGTCATTTATTGTCTTTTTCTATTTCAAACATGGTAGGCGTATTTGTGTGTGTATCATGGAGTTAGTGCAATGGTAGAAAAGTTGTTTACATCCAGGAGACCTGGTGTTTCATTAGAATACCCATCTCTGCTTAAGTGGCGTGTGAGCAGTGCTCCTTCCGTTGGGTAGGACGTTAAACAGCCTTCTCATAGGCGTCTTTCTTTGAGTTGGCTTATTTCGGCGCCGGGGTTCTCTCCGCCTTTTCTTCATCCCCTAATAATTCCTACTTCTGCCCAAGTATCGGCACTAATCATCATGACCCAAACAACCTTACCTGTTGGTCATGTATTGTCTTTTTTCTATTTAAAACGAGGTAGGCGTGTTTGTGTATGTATCATGGAGTTGGTGCAATGGTAGCAAAGTTGTATACATCCAGGGAGACCTGGATCCGCACAAGTATCCGCACTAATCATAATGATCCAAACAACCTTAGCTGCTGGTCGACTCCCTAAGAAATATATTGGCGACTGTTATTAAGAATTCTCGTGTGGTATAGTGTTCTGTAAATTTTGAGAGCAGAAATTGGAATTTGAACGCGAGTTATCTTGGTTTATTTCCTGAAAAGGTTGGCTCTCGCGAGTTTGCAAGGTGATGTCGTGCGGCTTTGCTCATCGATTTTTCTGTGAGTTTGATCTTAAAATTTTAGAGTAAGAACTCCTCATTGTCGCCAATGGAATATATGCTTCTTCTGTCGGTGTTGATCCTCCGAAGATAACCATGTGATTGATAATATATGAATTGAATTGGTCAATACACTTTCATATTTCATCTTCTGCAACTCTAATTTAGAAGAGAAAAATGAATACTGCAATTCCACAAAACTCGGAGTGTTCGTTTTTCTCTTCTCCATTATGGAAAAATTCGACTAAGTTACCCCGGAAAGAGTTTCTCTAATTTATTTTAATACTATCACTCGACTATCATGCCTTCATGTTAATGTTTAAGGATTTTATGAATACCATCAAAAGACAGAGGGAAAGACGATAGGTGCAGAATTTTGCGACAAATAGGAATGTATAATACAGAAAAGCTTTCAACGATTCGCGTATTTCGGGGTATATGCGTAGATAAATGAAAGGGGGTGAAGCTTTTTGCTGTTGGTGTCGTTCTGTCTCGCGTTGGGGGTCATGCGATTGAATTTCTTGCTGAAATGAGCGAGGAAATGAGAAGCGTTTGGATTTTTTATGTTTTTTAAGCAGCCGTCCGTAAAGAACTTTATACCCTCGGGCGTGCATATTCTGTTCTGGGGTTGTGTTATACTTATAAAAGCCCCAAAGCCTCGAAAGTTATGGGGCCTAACACACAGTTTCAAGGTATCGGTTATGAATTCTTAACTTGTTATAAGACGTTGAATCCTTAAAGGTGGTCATAGCTGAGGATCATACGGGTGTGGTAGAGTACTGGCTACTCTTCCCGAGAGCCCAGGTTAGATTACCGGCTCAGAAATATTTTTTTATTAGTATACGAGCCCTCACTTGGATGCTGTGGGGAGTGCACTTCGACTTCTGCCCTTCATCCGTCGAATGGAACGTCAATCCGTTGACTTCTTTCGGCTTTCGTCAAGGGCAGGCTGATGCCGACGCTAGATTTAACTCCATCCATCCTCCGTTTCTTGAAAAATCCCTACCGTTATCCAATTGCCTACCTATACTACATGGCGCAAATTATCTCTGATGTCGGTCACCTCCCCCGAAATACTGCTGCATCTAGGCCTCCGATGAGTAAATAAGTTTAGTGTAATTCTACCGAACTTGAGTTCAGCATTGTTGACTTTCTTGATGATTTTATCCTATAAAAATTAAGTTTGCAATACTCTTCGAAGTGCTGCCACCTAAAATTTACCTTGAATATCTAATTCCTTTTTTCTTTCGTGATATTTTGATCTTATCTGGGAATACACGACGTATGTTACGAATTCTCTTTGAGACGCCATGAGAAAAAGTTAAAATGCTATGCGCCGTGGACGAGTGTTCGTGACATATGAGAGAAAAGGGCCAGAACGTGACTTTTGTCATTTTCGCCTACTCTCTTCCGTGAGGGTACAGCAGACTATTCTCGATAATTACGTCGCGTTGCTCCTTTGATCCACCCTCTTTCTAATTTTCTGAGATATTGCTCCTCAACGTGGCGAATTAAAGTCTTATGATTTTTCTATCGCATGAATTGTTGCCTTAAAGAAATTTACCATCTTGATTCGGTAGCTTGAAGAGTACTAGTTCGATGAAATGCAGATTATTCTCAAAAACAAAAAGTTCTGAGAATGATTGCTAGTACAATGGCGTAAGCTCTTTTAATTTATTGCTATTTACTTAGCTACTGTTGTGTCATTTGAAGTTGCATTTTTGGCGTAGCATTTGTTAATTGTGTGGTGGTTAATTATTTAGCCGTACCTTCCTTGACATCACGCTCAGCGTAATAGCTCCCGTTCATCTAGTCACGCAGCGCCACAATGGGTAGAACTAGGTTTCATCCCCATTGAAACTGGGTCAAATTGTTGGATGGTGCCATATGAGACTTAATGGAACAACTTACATACTTTCTGTTCATTCCCGTAACTTTAATTTCATAGAGGGACTGTTTCGTCTCAAACTGTCAAAGTGAGGATGGGTACATATGTCGTTTGCATTCACTTTACCTTTCCATTTGTATTTATAAAGTTTATTTAGCAACCTTTACACGGATTTTCTGGTCAGTTCTTTTATTAAATTTTGTGAACGTGTAACTGAGTTTTAAACTGTGGAAAGACCGTGGTATATTTTCGAGGTTTTATATTTAGACTATTATGTTTAATTTTCAGTGTATTCTCCTGTGAGAAAAAGTTTGCGTCTAGCAGCGTAACCTTACTGTTCTATCTTCCAGTACTGTCACTTTTCATCAAATGCGTAGTTTTACTAGTTCCAATTAAGAGTTCGCCGTTAAGAGATGGCACAAAGTATAAGTCACCACTTCAGTCAATCATTAAGCATTAGCCTCCATTTTCCCATTATAAGCGATATTGCCCGAACGACTCAAGGTCCAATATTATAACTGTGAAATAAACCTGCTCTGCGGGAGTTCCCTAAACTTATAAGATGGCATTGACCTTGAATCTTTCCATGCCTCTCTGCCGATTGGATTTCATTTAAGGTTTCTGGCTGTAGCTAACTGCTTAGCAAATACGTGTTATAAGTTTCATTCCGTTGAGAATTCTGGTGGTAGATGAGCTCCATTGACAAAAATAATAAAACTTTCAAATTAGGAACGAGCAAAGTCAAAAGTTAATAAATTATAATGTGCCATTTGCTTGAATTAGAATGTTATCAATGAAAATAAACTCCTTTGTTTTATTCTACATTCTTCATTATTAATTTGCTTGAAACACGTCCATTTCTGTGTCTCCCAAGTAAATGTGTCTTGACACATTATGTGGTAACCTTGAGGCATTGCTGATCTTCCTTTGGAATACCAACCCGTAGAGAACTCATTAGGCCTCTCTGGTCTATTGTGAATCACTCAGCTTGGCGAAGGAACTCTGCCCAGCCTTTGCAGTATGAGTGCAGTATTAGAGATTAGATTGTGGGTGGGTGACAACTTCCTGCTCTTTTCCTTTCCGCGGATGATGGGTGTCAAGTTCCTCTCTACCGCCGTCGATGTTCCGCGCTGAGAGAGCATCAAGTCGAAGTGAAGAAGGCCGCCACTGCCTCTTCAATGTCGTCGTGGCGAAAATACGAATTCGGTCGCTTAATTTCGTTCCGTCCTGCCAGTTGGCAAGAGTTCAGGTGGTACACTTCGTAGGTCGCGTATTCGTGAGCGGCAATGCCAATGACTCAATTGCCTGCCAGCTGGAACCAACCGTCGTACATGTTTCGGAATCTTCCTGTTCCGATAGGGCGCTCTTAAGCTTCTTGTATTCATTCTTGTATTTTTGACTCGTCATTTTCGCGCAATCTTGGGGTTATTTTCAGACGTGCAAGTGCGATGCAACTGCATCGTAGTACGGCGTAAGTACGCTTTCTCGAAATTGGTATGGAACATTTTTTTCACGTCACGCGATGGTAAATAGTGAATGAGCAATGATAAGTTTACTTCACATGAGTTCGATAAGAAGTGAAATAAATTAAAAGTCATTGCATTTCGCATTCACGATTCTCCGTTGGTAACCGGTAACCGTAGATATTTCCGTTGCCGCACTATCATCCGAAACAATTTTTAGGTTCCAACTTTAGCTTAACTCTTCCATAAGAGATTCTGTATTTGTCTGAGTTTTGTATCACTGATATTCTCTTAATTTCATGAGAATTTTTGGGCATCTATAGTTAATCCTTTGGTCTTTGAATTAAATGGGTTTAGAAGGTAAGACTCTGTAAGGCTGTAATTGCGATATGTGCCTTTTTTATTTAATGATTTACTAATTTTGCACCTTATTCTCCCTCTCTAATTCATCTTTCCCTCTGGTCATTGGGAAGATGCAATTTCTAGTATTCAAAGCTCTTGAAATGATTGATATCTTTGAGATTTTTCTGTGAATCCGCGCAGATACCAGCCGGCTCAGTCACTGGATAGGTACTCTTAAAACGTTCCTAAAGAATCGAACTTGGTATGAAGACGAACTGAATTCACTATCAGGGCATGCTGATGCAGCTATCAGGGCTATAGATTCACCATCAGGGCATGCAGGGAGAATGCTCTTTGCTTGATAATTTCCGAGTTGTGGTCATGGTCAGTTGCACCGCGAAGTTACCATCATCTCGTACAGGGAAAATATTTATGAATGGCGTCTCCCTCTGTTGCCAAACAAAACCTCGGTGATAGATAAAGCAACAGACTGCCTTCGGGATGCTGGTTCCGACATTCTGGTTGGCTTAAAATCGATGCAATAGTATTATTCCAGTGGTGAGAGAAACATTGTGAGGGATATAAAATTTTTTTTCGTAGATGATGGAGGATGTTTGTCAGCGGAAAGGCCTCAAGAGTACGGGTTGCTTGTATAGTCCCGGATAAGTTCATCTTGTTCTTTGCGTGTGTCCCGTGCACTAATTAGACTATCGGCCACATGTTCCTTTTACGCAGTGTGTTCACACGGAAGACGAGATGAGATAGGGTGAACCAAACGTACATTACGAAAACATACGGGGACCGAAGTAGCTTAAAAACAGGCTTAAAAGCAGTATTATGTAGGTAATATTTCAGCGTCTGACATTGAGGCTTTAAGTGTGTGAAATTGACGAGCGTTAAGGATTCTCTCGTGTGGGGAAACTTAAGTTTATGTATTATTCTTTGTTTTTTTAGTATGATTACACGCCAAAGCTGATTATTTATTAAAAATCGCTGTTCAGATTATTAAAGATATTTCGTTAATCCCTTACGTCATGATGCAAAAGCTCGTCCATCATATGGCTAAATGAGCTACAAATTACTACCAATTTTTCAGTTTTACTATTGTATCAGAAGATTGTGATGTTTGAGAATTTCAAATGAAGATCTCAAATATGTGAAAGTCTCCCTTCTCGAAGCTTTGTACATGGAATATCATACTGAAAGAGTCAGAACTTTTTCCCTTGCCGCCTTCCCTTTGTGTTAAACTACAGTCTGATATTAAAAAAGTTGCGCCGTCGGAATTAATCGATGTAATAGTCGTCACCCATATTTGAAATCGGAAATCATAGGTCTGCTTTTAAGCTACTTTGGTCCCCGTATTTTTTCGTAATATACGTTTGGTTCACCCTATATCATCCGTGCGCACGGTTTAGAAGTTTCCAGTGTTTTTCACTTACGCATAATGTGATTCCTCTTCTGTTGTCATCCACTCTTGCACTTTCTTGCTACATTACCCTTGGATTGTGTGGAATTCTTGGCTATGAGTAATCGCTAACGGTTCACACTTTCTCCGGTATTCGTTTATAGCGCATCCCATGTCGTAAATTTTACCGCTGTTCATCGTGGTGTATTTTTCAATTATGTATTTCGTCATTACTTCCTTCTGATCGTAATATTTCATCAATGGCTTAAATACTTCTATCGTCATTTTTGTCTTTATTAATGCCTTGTCTGCCTTCACAGTAATTTGCTCAAATCAGAGGGCCGCCCCTTAGTCTGGTGTTGCTCGTTCGTTGGATTTCGGCCACGGATATTCTCGGTTTTAAATTTTATGGATGCCTGAAATATGTTCGGAGAAATGCAACTTTTTCTAACTGAAATCATATATTTTTCCAGTAGAAGCGTCGTAGGATTAAAGGCTTAACTTTATCAGATTAGGGTGATGATCGGCGGATTGTCATGGTGTTTTTTTAGCCTTGCGAAGGAAACAAATTACTTCGTAATATCCACTCTTTTTATTTTCTACTGCCTCTACCGGTTTAAATGTACACTTACAGAAGTCACTGTCAAGATGTCTTTTGAATATGACGTACAGCTTGATAATTCCTCAGTTCCGAACATTTATCAGTGTTTGGTGAATTCACAGTGTTTGGTGAATTCACTACTCATTTGTCGCACTTTTGCCCCCTCCCCCTCCAGATAAGGTTGACCACCAATGTTCTATTGAATTAGTATGTTGTCAAAGTTCGCCTTTCCTTAGCTCGAAAATTTACGGGCATCTTATCGAGGAAGGGACTGAGACCACATTGTAGTAATTGCCTCGAGTTGCCTTGTCCAAATTCTGTTAGATTTCATCACGCTATTTTTTTTCCCTAAGACTTATGTTTTTTTGCGCATCAGTAAGGGCCGCAATGTTTATGTTGAGTTTGCTGGTTCTAACGCTCTTTTTGGGTTTCAAAATTTAGCGCTGCACGTTTGATTCACTCGGCGAAGTAAATATAAATTCCTGAGGTAATCCCATGCTGCTCACGGATGCGTGAGAACGTTAAACGGCCTGGCTCAGTGAAATAACAAAAAAGACGTTCGCCATTTTTTAACGATGTTCCGTCATCTTTTTTAGTATTCTCCTTATTTTTTCCACCCTCTCTTATTGACGCCGTAACGATTTTACGTCCTATTAGCTCGTAATGCCTGTATTTATATCTCGCGTATCGAGAAAATCGATGGTGGTTCAGGGGTGTGGAGAAAGTGAATTCCTATGCGGCTGTATTTATCGGCAGCGAGCTTGTAGGTATTACACTCCTGTTTGGCGTCAAAGAATGTAGAGGATTTAGAGAGGGGGGAGGATGCAGGCAGGAGCGGTTGATGGGAAAGTGGATGCGCAGTTCTTTTCATACGGAGAGTCATTCTCTCCTCTTCCTCAAACATCGTGTTTCCCAACGAAGTAGGGCACGCGTATTTCGGCTTAGGGCGTGCGTTGCTCGATACAAGTGTGATAAAGAATCAGTGATAAAGATCAGAATAAAGTCCAGCTCCTTGTATTGCGGATTGATTGAAGAGCAAGTTAATGTAATATGTTACCTCAAATCCACGGTCTACCCGCGATATTAAACTTCCAGGTGATGATTGGGTGTATTGGTATAGTCTAATCCTTGTCGGTCGGTATATTTCACATCTGTTCTCGATATTAACTTGAAGGCGAACATGCTTTACTTTGGTCCTGGATTGGTGTCCTGCAGTCATCTATAGCTCTCTTTATGCAATCGATTTTCGCCCGGCAAATGCGACGTCGTGCGTTTACCTACTTTGCGAAGCAGCGAACATTTTATCTAGCTCGCATGTCGTATATTATGTAGCGGCACATAAATGTGAAGGACGAGTACTTGGGGAATATGGCTTGCTTTATTTTATTTTCCCTTTCTATAACATTTACTAGGGACGATGGGGCCATGCAAATTGGCATTTCGTAGAAATATCAACCAATCGTGGAGTTTCATCCACGTAATCTGTATTTACATGAATTAGATTCTTTAGACATGAATTGGTACGTGTACGTTTTCTGATGTAGTTGTTGTTTTTAATGCACATTCTGTGATTTAGACCTAACCGCTGTCACATTTTCAAGCTGCTGACCCAAAAATAATCAGTTGTCTTTGAATCAGTCGAAATTGTTGAATGATAGACTGTAACTGATAAAAATCTTAGTACAGTTGACTTTTTTTTACTGTCAATGTGACTTTGTAAACTCGCCTACTTTTGTGAATGTAGTTTGAAAAACGGAATTGACTTACAGCTTTGTTAGCACAGTCTAACATTATATGGGGTATTCCTTTATCCAAGTTGATGTAAATTTATTTCTTAATGCTCCGTTTCATCGCTAACACGTCCTCCACCCCATTATTCTTCAGCTCCTTACTCATCTTTCCTTCTCATCCCATCTTGAATTATAATCCATTTGCTGCCTTTTCTTTCCTTTTACCCGGTATTCTCTAATCTAATATGGTATCCAGTGTCTCATCACCTCTAATATCCTATCCCACCCACTCCTAATTTCTTCCGGCAGCTTGTTACCTCCCTCCTCACCCACATCACCTTATCATTTGCCTCTGTTCTTTCTGTCGTAGTTTATTATCCTCCCGTGTCGTCATTCAAAATCCTCTAATCCTGTTTTCGTCAGCTCCCCTCAATACCTACAGTTCTCCGCAAAGCTACACAACGCTTCATACTAAAATCTTACGTATTTTTTTGCCGTCATAGCTATGGGTTCCTTTCATTAGTCCTGTACTGGTTCGTAAACACCCTTTTCACTAGTGAAATTATTCTCCTCGTTCCGATTGTCAAATGTCTAATTTTTTCGTTCATGATACGTCTAAGTAATACTTTTTTTTCTTGTTTAGGTTGTATCTCTTACCTGGATGAATAAATTAGTTTGTTCTTGCACTCCTCATTGATTAGTTTTGTTGTTATCATCTCCGTACTCCGTAATTTAGCATCGATTGTGTTAGGCACAACGACAAGAATTATAACTGCAAAGCCATTTGTTGATTGACTAATTACCTAGTATGCGCGTTAGGAAGCAAAAAATGGTAACACTGCCCTGCGATGCCCGAATGTGGATGCCCCAAAGCTTCAAGCAGAGTGAACCTTGTGAGTTGAGTGGCGAGGGCGAAAGAGAACGTTAATAGGGCGGGAGGGTTTCGGGGTCTGGAGGGCTTTGGGTGGGCGGGAAGGGGCGAGTCTGGGGGCGGGAGAGGATGCGGACATGGGGCTGGAGGGGTGGGGGAGGCGCGTGTCGAGTAACGTCGGAGGCCGCCTCCGACGTTAAGTTCTTCCGTTCCGGGGGATGGTGAAAGAAGGATGAGCGCGGTGCCTAAGCTCGGCGCGCCTCTCCCGCAGTCAGTGTCGCGGTGGCCGGCTGACTGCTGCCGACGTCCCCGTGATCGTCCTCCCGCCCACCCTCTCCTCCGCCGCGTCGCCATGGTCGATGGTTCCCGCCGTCGTTCCCGCGACCCTTTGTGAGCGTGCCCCTTGTCGCGGTGCTCGTAATACCGTCCCGAGGATGCAGAAGGCGGACCACGGTAGGTGAGGAGGGATCGCTCTCGTCACGTAATCCTCAGTTGTCGGATGGGTGTCGAAGCCGTCACCCTCCCCTCTCTAATCCGTGCCCGTGTGCTCCGTGCCCCTTTCCCGTCTGAGAAGCGGTTTCGTTCGCATTCGCCGTGATGAGCGGTCGGGTAGAAGGTGTTAATTCTATTGAAAGCCCTCGTTGCTTTGTCGTCTGTCACCTATGAAGAAAAGACCTTCAAACTTGTACTTGATTTTCGTATTTCACTTCCGCTCAGGAGTCCTAATTCTCTTATAGAAATGATTTTGTTGCCGTATCTTATGATGAAGAGAATGTGCTTTCTATATTCACGTGACAATTGGTGGGTCACGTTAAAATGAATTTGGGATAACAATTAGTTTAATGTGGACAATGGCTTCAGCTCATATTCGTATGTGTGGGTGTGTACTTATTTGAGGTTCATTGCACTGTCGTTTTAAGAAGAATGTGATAGGTCTTGTGGCTTCTTTTAGCGCCGACCGCAGATTTGCTTTGTGCCGTTAATAAACGAAGCTCTCTGGTCATGTGGCCGCGAGAAGGTCTTCAAGGTTTCCTCAATAAAGATTCCTCTATATTAGTCCTGAATAAGGTACCACTAAATTAAATGCTGCAATAACGTCAGTGAATTGCTGTTACAGGATCAGGAAACTATATGGGCTTTCCTTAGTGGGTGTAATGGATTACAGTCATTTATGAAAAGACAAAGAATAATTCAGTTAAGACCTTTAAACACGGAGAAGAAATCGGTGAAGACTCCTTAAGGTCCTTGGCTTTGAAACAGGGCCCTTGAGGAAAAAGAGGAAGAGTGTATCGGATGATTTTGATGTTTGTCTTCAAAAGAATGAACAAAAGATCTTGTTTGCAGAAGCAAAGAGATATAGAAAATTTAGAAAAGGCTGACGGGGAGAAAATGGGGAAAGGAAAAGTCGAAGATTAGTGACGAAATATGCACGTAATATATCAAGCATAATTGCATTGGTTTTAGACTACAAGTCTAGACTCTAGAATTTTCTAGACATAGGAGAAAGAGATTAGCGATTTTGGGCATCCAGATAGGATGAGAAAACAAGAAAAAGTGATGGAACTAATTTGATGTAAAAGGTGTATGTGTCTTCAAGTGTTTCCTATGTTGAAAAACCATGCCATTCCGATTAAAAATCCTCCAAATCGTACTTCTCATGGGTAGAATGAAAATTGTCACAATGAAGATACCGGCGGTCTCCAAATACTTGTCAACCGAAGATAAGATGTTCAAATCCTAAAATGTCTTAGCATGAACCAGGCATTGGAAACTAAAAATGAAAGTTATGATCATGCGAGTTTGTTATCGTCTCTGATGTTCACATACTTGGTTGTTGCCTTATTTGGTGTTCTTTATACACTACAGAAAATTCAAAAAAACATTTGCCCTCGTCACGGCTGTCTCTTCCTATCTTATCCGTAACTATTGCTTGCCGGTGAAATCCTCATGCGATGTAAGTTCCATCGTGTCTGTGTACGTAATACCAAATGAGTAGTTACATAATTTTTCTTTTGCTGTTTAAAATATACTGCCACTAATGAAATCACGCTTGAGACTTCAAGAATGAAGACTAAAAATTCCATTAAGTTGAAGAATATATTTTG
This sequence comes from Platycnemis pennipes, assembly GCA_933228895.1. Taxonomy (NCBI): domain Eukaryota; kingdom Metazoa; phylum Arthropoda; class Insecta; order Odonata; family Platycnemididae; genus Platycnemis; species Platycnemis pennipes. Next base: position 86,398,226 of record OW121851.1, read on the forward strand.
CTGGCAGTAATTGTACTTTTCTATTAATAACTACTAAACTAATATACTTTGTATCCTTCATATTATATCATTTTATTTCCTGGAAAATATGCATCTTCCATCCATTTTTACAAAAATATTTTCTTTGTAGCTCAAAAAGTTATATTGTACAAACTGCACCCATTCCTACTGTTAAATCCATGTCATTGTAAGTCCTATTTTCTGAAAAAGTAGTGTGGAAAGGCATGATTCTTTTGCTGCAGATAGCTATCAAATTCTTATCTTGTCCAGCAGCTGAAGAATCAAAAAATGAAATAACTTTCATTTTGTGATGGGATCTCCTTATGGTTGTCTCAATGGAGTAAACTGAACTCCTCTGTTCAGTGGACTGTGTAAAATTTGGCTGAATTAAACCCCTCAGGATTGTCGGGGAATGAACCGTTTTGATGTTAGCTCACAGAATGGACAGCTTACACAGTTAAGTAACAGAAGTATCTCCAGCACATTTGTTATGATGTCATGGCAATATAAGTTGGAGCTTTTGACAGGTGTTTTTTTTGACAGTACTATCAATTTGACTGTGCTCTCAATTTTCCAGTTCCTAGTTAATTAATATTTTTTCTGGGAACTTGTTGCACTGGTCTGCCTGTCGGAGGGAGACTCAGTTTATGTGAAACATGGCCAGTAAGCTACCCCTTGAATATGTCAGGGCATTTGACATGTAGTAAGGTGGGTCAATACTACTAATATGACTCCCCACCACTTAGGAGGTAAAATAGTTTCCTGATGAGGAAGATAACATTTCATCTGAAACGGAAGGAGTTTATATCTATATCTACGACATACCCTGCAAGCCACCTCGAGGGTGTGTGGCAGGGGACATTTATTAATATGATTATGAAAAGCATTAACATTTTGTTGTAGTTTCTTCTTCCATGTGTGATTCAAAATTTTGGGGTAGAAATCTCAGGTGGCCCTAGAAGAATAATTACAAGCATAAAGTTTTTTTATTTGTGAACATTTGTCTCATTTGTTGCTTTTCATTCAATAATCGTTGGTTTTCCACCCATTAATATTTCGATTTTAATTTTGAAAATTTCAAAGCCTTCATTGTTGTAATCGTCATCATCATCATTGGTCAACAATCCTAGGATTGGTTTGACGCAGCTTTCCACTCGATTCTTCTATCGGCCAACCTTTTCATTGTGATGTAATTCTTCTCTTTTACATCCTTCACAACCTGTTCCATGAATCTCACATGAGGCCTGCCTTTTCTAATCTCCCCGTTCACTTTTCCCTCGACGATAGTCTTCATCAGGCCATCGTGTCTCAGGATATGGCCGATTAAGTTGTCCCTTCTTCTTTTTAGAATTGTCAGCAGACTTCTCTTTTCTCCTACTCTTCTCAGGACTTCCTCGTTGCTTACTCGGTCGATCCATTTAATCTTCAGCATTCTTCTGTAGCAACACATTTCGAAATATTGTTGTAAAGAAATGGAAATAACAGCTATTATTATTAACTCCTGAAGTGTACGGAACCCAGAATACTTCACAACAGACCTTGTGAAGTATTCTATACCCACAGTAAAGTAATCCAAATTTTTCCTGCGTTTATTTTATTCATATCTATGCACAATTATATATGTTTACCATTAATTTTTTCTCTGATGCTTGTATGTTAAGCATCTGTTGAGTCAGGATGTGTAAAAGTGAAGGAAATCAGTCGTGAAAACTGTCAGTCTTAGATGGCAAGGTGAATGAAATGTTAGTTAGTCAACTAGAAACTATATAGAGATACATTTTATACTTGAAATTATAATTATGGCTATTCAGTGTCACCTAATTCTGCTGTGGTTTTAGTGGGAGATGACATCACTATTGTGGTATTACTAATTAACACTGGATATGCACCTAAAGTGAAGTACATAAGATAAATTATAAAACAATTTTATTAGACTGATAATTACATTATCATTTTCTAAATAATTATAAAAATATATCTCCAAGTTTCTGTGTACCAAAGTGACATATTTAATACAATGCAGTGCCAAATTTAGCATGAAAATATTACCACAGCAAGTTAGTATTATATTAACTAGGTGGTCAGTGTGCAGCAGGCTAAGAGAAAATGAGTAAGACATCTTTAATTCATTGTATCCAGAAACTTGCCCAATAATATCACCATTATGGATGACTTTTTTTTCAAGAAGAAACCTGATCATGCAGAAATTGTTGCTCTGCTAAAAATTCATGGAGTGTGAAAGAATTAGCCCTATAATAATATTTTATGTGAGAGATTTGAGTAACGGTCATTTAATTTATTGAATTATTGAAACTCTAAAGGGTTGCTGTGTATACCTCCTAAATGTCTTATCTTTATGAGAAAAATTCTGTGTTTATTGTAGTTACATGCTAAAAATCACTAAGTATCTGTTTGGGCTTGTTGGAGTCAAATTTGGTGACATTGGTGACCATTTATGGGTGATGGCAAAGCTTAGTGTTTTTCTGCTTGCCATTTAATGTGTTTAATTTCTCTGTATTTCTTCTCTGGAGTTGCTTCTTTGGAATAATTTGTAGATAATCATTGAAAACTTAGAAAATTTGTGGAATTTAATGTCCAATGATATAAAAACAGTCATATTTAGTTTTAATGTTAGTATCAAAGTTTTGTTGAGGAAGTCATTGACTTTTCATTGTCTTTCAGTTGGCGGTGGGGGTCTGGGGTTTCTGGTGGGTCCCAGGTGTAGCATGGCTGGTGGTCGCACATTTATGCTAACTCTAGCTGTGGGCATCACTTTTGGCTTCAGCTTTGCATATATTCTACTTAATACTACCCAACGTTTCTACCTGCTTGGCTCTCCTAGTGGAGTGTTAGAGCAAGGATACCAAACACGGCTGTCAAGAGGAAGTGATGAACATGGTGTAATTCATAGGTTTTGGCCAAAAGGGTAAGTCATATCATGATGCTAAATCATTACTGCTCATATCACAGGTGTCTAAAAGTTTGTATAAATAATTTCAAAGTTTAATAATACTTTCTCAACACGTCTGGTGAAAGAGTCTTGATTTTAGGTCATAGTATTTATCAAATTGCTTCATAATCAAATTATTAAAACTTTCACGGTCCATATTTGTGAAGGAATATACTTTTGTGAATACCCCATGTCTGGGTTTAAAATGTCAGTGTTTTGTCTTCTTTGCTGGAGGCCTGAGGACTAATAATAATATTTTCGAGGTCGTCTCTATCAAATTAGAAGAAACAATATTTTTTTATCCTGGCATGGCGTAATTCCAAAAAAAGAAATAGTCCTTTGCTCCATTAAATTTTTATTTAAAAAGTATCAATTTTCATTTTTATATTTATATGTTTTCATATTTTGGATTATTAAGAGGTCACCTAAAAAGTTCTTGAATGTGGTGGTCTATCTATAATAATAGTACAGTAGACCTTCACATAGTGCGAGGTTAGGTTCTTGAGATCTTCGCATCTTGTAAAATCGCACTATGTGAAACAAAGAGAAAATGGGAAATTCTGAGATGTGTTCCATAATCTCAGCACCTAATGTAAGGCAATACCATGTTTCGTTACTTGGTGTTAACCTCTAACATACGATTCAGAGTGAAAGTGTGTAATTTCTCAGTAACTCTGAATTTTGGAAAATTATTTCGTAATTGTACATGTCAAAGGGTATTGAATGTGGAACAGGTAAGCAATAGAATACTAGCTATCGAAATCAAAGCCAAGCCGGCGAATTTAGTCGTAGTACAGGTTTACATGCTGACAGGGGGACATAAAGAAGTGGAAGTAGACGAAGTATATGACCAGTTGAAAGAATTAATCTGGTAAGTAAAGGGCAGGAAGTACCTAATAATTATGGGAGATTGGGAACGCTGTAGTAGGGGAAGGGAGGGATCGAAGAGAGTAGGGGAGTATGGTCTGGGTGTAACGAATGACCAGGGCATGAAAGCAGTGGAGCTCTATAGGAGGAAAAATTTAGTGATTACTAACATGTGGTTAAAACACCACCATAGGTGTAGGCTAACATGGGAAATGCCGGGGGATACTGGAAGGTACCAACTAGACTACATCATGTTAAGGCAAAGATTCAGGAAGAGTGTAAAGAACCAGCAGCGTCGGAAGTGGGGATGAGTCTTCATTAATAAAAATTAAATTTCACTCATTTCCAGCTTGCCTTTTCCCTTCTGATGCATATTCTACCTCCTTAATAAGCACTTTTAGTGGAATTCTAGTCTCTATCCCCTCCTATCCACAAAAAAAATGCGGGCCCTTTTCAAGGTTGGCCCCTCCCAGCGAAAATAGTTCCGACGCACCTGTAAAGAACTCGCATAGTTTCCAAGGGGCAGATGCCGACTCCGACCATAACTTGGTGGTGATGAAATGTGAGATGAGACTAAAAAGGTTGAAAGTAGTAAGGAAAATAAAAAAGTGGGATGTTGGAGCACTGATTGGAGAGAAGAGGAGGGAATATCAGGAGATTGTGGATAGATGCATGTGGGAAGAGGAGGGAAGAGGAACAATAGATGAAGGAAGGGAAATAATAAAGACAGGCGTAAGAGAAGCACCTGAGAAAACAATAGGAACAGTAGACACTAGGAGAATCAAGAAACCATGGGTAACAGCAGAAATGATGGAGGGGTTTGAGGAAAGAAGGAAATGGAAAAATTTTAATACAGAGCTAGGCGAAAGGCGTTATAAGGAGATTAACAACAGGCTTGGAGAGTAACAAAGAGAGCAAGATATAAGTGGTGTAGTCGGCAATGCGAGGAGATGGAGAGACTCCAAAGAGAAGGAGAAATAGGCAGTCTGTACTCAAAGGTTAGAATGTTATCGGGAATCAAGAAATGGAAAACGGTCCCGTGCATCAAAGATAGAAGGGGAAATTTAGCAATGGAACCAGAGGAGATCCAGCATCATTGGAGGGAATATGTTGAGGAACTGTATGATAGCGCAAATAGGCCTAGGAACTTGGACATAGAAGAGGAAAAGGACGTAGATCAGGAGAACATGAGCCCCGGAACACTGGATAGTGAGATAGAGAAGGCGCTGCAAGAAATGAAGGCAGGTAAAGTGGTGGGGGTAGATAACATCCCAGCTGAGCTTCTGAAAAACCTAGGAAGAGGGGGAAGGCACAGATTTTATGAACTTGTTCGTTCAATATACGAGGACGGGGCTTTGCCGGAGGATTTTGTAAAAACCGTGCTGATACCTATTCCGAAAAAGAGGGTGACAAAAGAAGGTGAAAACAAGAGAACGATAAGTTTCATTTCTCATGCGACAAAGGTAGCGCTTAGAATCATCAATAGGAGAATGGGAAAGATAGCAAACGAATTTCTAGGCGAGGATCAGTTTGGGTTTCGGAAGGGGAGGGCCACTCAGGATGCGATTGCAGTGATGAGAATATTAGTGGAAAGGAATCTAGAATACAATCAGGATGTATTCGCATGCTTTGTGTATTTTGAAAAGGCATTTGACAGAGTGAGGTAGGACAAGTTAATGGAAATATTGCGGACGATAGGAGTAGTCTGGAGAGACAGGAGATTGATCCGGTAATTATAAATGGCGCAGAAGGCGCAAGTGAGAGTAGCGGATGGAGAATCGGATTAGAGAACAATAGGGAGGGGAGTTAGGCAGGGCTGTCCTTTATCGCTGGTACTTTTCAACATATACTCCGAGGAAATGGTGAGAGAGGCTTGGGATGAGCTGGAGGCTGGAGTAAAGATCAAGGAGAAATTGATAAATCAGTGAGGTTGGCGGATGACCAAGCCCTAGTAAGGCAGTCAGCCCGTGGTTTGCAAAACATGGTGGATGTGTTGCAGGGACAGTGCGAAAGATACGGAATGAAGATAAACAAGAATAAAACGAAAGTAATGCGGTTTTCAAGAACAAAAAGGGCCAGTATAACGATAAAAGTAGGAGGTCAGAAACTAGAGCAGGTAGAGCAATTTAGCTAACTAGGTAGTGTGTTGGAAGAAAAAGGATATAGCAGCATTGAAGTGAGAAGGAGAATTGCATTGGCAAAGGAAGCTTTTAGTCATGGGCGTGAACTAATGACAGGGGCATTGAGTAGGGAAGTGAAGAAAAGACTAGTGAAATGTTTAGTAATGGAGCATTGCACCTTATGGGGCGGAAACGTGGGCTTTGCGAAAAGAAGATTAAAATAGACTTAGGGCTTTTGAGATGTGGGTGTGGAGAAGGATGGAGAAAATTAAGTGGGTCGAAAGGAAGACGAACGATGAAGTGCTAGAATTGGTAGAAGAGGAAAGAAATTTGATAGATGAAATCAGGAGTAGGCAGAATGCGTGAATGGAAAAGGTAATAAAAGGGGATGGTGTTTTGAAGGAAGGGATTGAGGGGAGAGCGTTCAGTAAGCGAGGATGAGGGAGGAGAAGAATGGGTAGCTTGGATGTAATGATGGGTGGCAGGAGGTATGAGGGGCTGAAGAGGGACATCGTGTGAGGTTTGGGGGGTGGGAAGAATTAAATGTCAATTTAAACCTACCTTCACCGGTAGAATACTGATAATAATAAAAAAATAATTAACATAATATATTAGGTGAAGCATTGAACCATTAGAGATGGAAATGGAATTGGCAGTATTTTGTCATGTTATGAATTGTTATATTGCATCAGTGTATGTGTAAGTTTAATCATGCACAATTTTCCACAATAATTTTATTATTCCTGATGTGGTTGTTTTAATTTGTTACTACTGCTCTGATATGAGAATTTTTATTCAGGACATAAATAAACCATAAGAATATGGGAAAGTAGTTCGCTAAAATTATTTCCACCCTATTGCACCTCAATGATGATTATAGTTATAGTGAATACAAATCATTATTTAATGGTTAAAATATGTCTAATCCTGTTTGAGTATTGAATTACATTTGTGCTTTGAGTTTACATACTTGAAAAGTGATTAGAAAGTTCAATTGGAGGAAGTCAATGGCAGCAGGATGAAAATCTTTGCTATTAATAATCAACTTGTTAAAAGATTTATTTATTCATTTGGTATTTACTTTGATGGTCAATTGCAATAGTCAATGAGCTTAGTCATGTAGTCATGAAGTGTAAACCAAATCAATCCTTTGTTATGATTAACAGCAACTACATTTCCCTGAATTTGACTAACTTAGTATGTCATAAGAATTATAATTGTATGCATTTTTTTATTGCTAGGGGCCATGACGCCCATGAGCATGGGGATTTGGAGAATGCTGAAGGGCCTGCTCAAGAGGTGTCGTTTCACTCCCACGATGAAGAGTTTCATCGAGGTGTGTATGTATTGCCTGTGCTGTGAATAGATTTAATTCATTAGTTTTCTCACCCTTGGAAATGAGGCTCTTTCACATTAAAGTTAAGGGGCATCTTTTTTGAATTATTGCTATTTTATAAATTATGATAGTATTAGTTCCCATTTCACAGGTCAGTGTAGTTTTTGATGGAATACTCCTAACTTGCATAATAGCAGAAATTCCACAGAGAAAAAAATCATTCGCCTTGACTGGGATCCGGGTCCAAATCCAGGTCAAGGCGAATGATTTTTTTCTCTGTGGAATTTCTGCACCTGTGCAATTTCAGTGGGTAACGCCGTTAAGGTTCTAATTGCTACTTTGCGGTCCTTCAACTTACTCCTTACTTGCTTTACTTTTTCTACATCCCTACCCTTAAATGTCTATTCTAATTCTCTCTCTCTCTCCAGCTAAAATATCTATTCTCTTCCGCATCTTTCTTCACTGTCCTAGAATTCTGTCTTCCATAATCCTTTTAGTGCCAGCCTCTTAGTCCTGGTATACGTGAAAAATGCCAGGCATTTTTTTAACAAATTTGTATGCTTGTACTGAGAAATTTATGTTGAGCCTAGTACTTATATGTTGAAGCTAGCTTTTTTATATACACTCTTAATTGTTACAGGTATGATAAAAAAAGTTCACCTAAAAATGTTTTTGCTCCAAATTACAAAAAAAATTGCATCTGTTCTTCCTTCCTCCTCAGGGCAAATTACTATTCTCTCTATCTTATCAAAAACTTCATTGTTTTTTTTCTGCTCGTAGTATTTTCTTCATCCCTTTTCTCTGTTGCATCTCAATAGCCTCATATACATACACATATTCAGCCTTTCTTAAGTCAGGATCTCAGAATCATGTGAAGATTCACTCCATATTGGACTCATTGGCCCTGCTTGATATTTGTATTGTAGGTTTCAATTCCAAGTATTCTCATATTGGTAAACACATCATTCATTAATGCTATTCTCCTCCTAACATCATCATTTAGGTGTGGAGAAAATGGAGTATTGCACCTAGTAACTGGCTCTTGTGATATGATTCATCATCATCAAGGGTCAACAATCCTAGGATTGGTTTGACGCAGCCCTCCACTTGATCCTTCTATCAGCCAACCTCTTCATACCAACGTAGTTCCTCTCTTTCACGTCCTTTACGACCTGCTCCATGTAACTCATACGAGACCTGCCTCTTCCATTTTTCCCGTTCACTTTTCCCTCGACGATTGTCTTCATCAGGCCATCGTGCATTAAGATATGGCCGATTAGGTTGTCCCGTCTTCTTTTTATAGTTTTCAGTAGACTTCTCTTTTCTCCCACTCTTCTTAGGACTTCTTCATTTGTCACTCGGTCGAACCATTTTATCTTCATCATTCTTCGATAGCACCATATTTCGAATGCTTCCACCCTTTTCTTCTCCTCTGCTGTCATCGTCCATGCCTCACTGCCGTAAAGGAACATGCTCCAGATATACGTTTTGATGAATTGCTTCACAGACCTTTATAATTCACATGCATCAAATAATGTAATAATTGAATTGGCTTCCTGTAAACTGTTAAAATTTACAAATACTGATTAATTTTTTTCATCTATAATATAACCCAAAACTTACTATACGTCTTACAGGGAATTATGGTATTTATTCACTCGTAAACTTCATAACCTCATCTCTAATTTGGTTGGTAAAAGTTTTTACCATTTTCAGTTTTCCAAATTAGTTGTTCTTTTATTGGTTGGGCTTTGGTCATCTTTGTTATCTCTCATACTTTTGAGGGCTTTTTGTAAATGTTTAAATATAAGTAGTTATGTGTTTACAGGGAAGAGATAGTTATCAGTAATGAAAAAATATCTAAAGTTCACTGTTCAGTGTAACTTCCTTAATAACTTGCTCTACCATTGAAGATCTAGGCAAAATATGAAGAAAGTTGACCACACTGTTAATCACACTCTAAAAATAACTTTAGTAAAAGTGAGTGCATAATTGATGTCCATAACTGATCTTCAGGTTACCTGATGTCTGAGAAATTCCCTCATTTTTCTGGTCTTCATACCAGCAAGTGTGACTGTTTTTGCTAACTTTTCAAATTTGATCTCTTATGAGATTATTACAAATGCCATTTTTGTGCTTATAATCTTAAAATTTTTTATGGTGCCCATGAGCTTCATTTATATCTCTAGGTGAGGATGAGGTAGCTAGACTCATGGCAAAGAAAGTGAGAGTTCTTTGTTGGATAATGACTGCACCAAAAAACCATGAGAAGAAGGCTCGACATGTGAAAGCCACCTGGGGAAAACGTTGTAACATTCTTCTTTTCATGAGCACATCAAATGGTAAGTTTATTGCATTATCTGTTATCTTTTTTCTATAGACTTAGGTTTTCATAGACATAAGTACACCCGTCCACAATAAAATGTTACCACCTCGGAGGCCGAATTTTTCAAAGTCCCGAGTTGAAGGAGATTTGACAACACTGTCCCTTGGCGCAGAGTTTAAATGCCCATAGCTCTCGCTGCTCTCGCCATTTATTGGGGGTACCCTTCCCTCGAAAACAATTCCCTTTTCGCACTTTCTCAAGTGAACAGCAGACCGCCTTGACCCACGACCACGATATTTGCTAGAAGACGAGTCTCCCGAGACACATAGGTACCCGTGGCCACAGAACGGGAGAAGGGGCACGAGATGACTTCCAATCACTTTTCACCACATTTCTAGTAGAAACATGATAGAAAATGATACTCGCTTTATAACCTCTTTCGAAAATACCTATCATTTATTCCAAGACCACTTTGGAGTCCTATGACAACTGGACGATTTTCCGAGGGTAATGATTAACGTTCTAAATGGTCGTTGCGCTTCCACGGGTATTATAAGACCGTAAAATATGCAATGTTCTGGTTGAAATTTTATGTCCTCTAAACTTAACACTTCAAAACGCCTACATTTATTGATCACTAAGTCACCAATTAACTCAGATTCATCCAACGTTCATTTCGCAGAGCGTAGGTGTGAAGAAAGTCTTAGGAAGGTGTAAACAGAAAGCCGTAGTTTTTTTCACATGATCACTGCTTCAACTGCTCATGTATTACGTCTAAATGAAATTAGATCAGCTGCTAATATGATCTTCAGTATTTTTGTAACGCTTGAACTCCTGGAATTTTATTCAAAAGCCATTAATTTATGATAATCAATAGCTATCGGCTTATGTGGGCCAAGCTTCTCACAAAGGAGAAGTCTCTAAGTTTTTCCAGCCTCATTACATAATTCTCCCTAAAAGAGAGTTGCATAGAACGGCATAATCAGATAAGCCTTTGAGCCCTTAGCCGATACCCTACTTTCGGAAATAATTCCGATACGTTCAGAAGTCGGTCGGTATATTTTTTCACCCTCAGAAACATTCCCGACACGTTTTATGATACCCACAACCCCGAACAGTAAGCAGGTGGTGAAAATAGAATCAAGCCAGATCACAACAAAAAAAAACTCATCCGGGAAATTAACCACAGATCTACAAATGTGCTGTTATGCGCGCTATTCCAAGCAAGGTTTGAATTTGGGCAGGCTCTCCATTTCTTGACATTTCCACCTTCCGCTATCTAAATAGTGTATTGGAGAAAAAGGGGTATAGCAGCATTGATGACAGAAGGAAAATTGTATTGGCAAGATAAGCTTTTAGTCATAGACGTGAACTGTTGACGGGGCGTTAAGCAGGGAAGTAAAGAAAATACTAGTGAAAAGTTTGATATGGAGCGTGGCACTATATGACGCTTAAACATAGGCTTCATGGAATGAAGATGGAAATATACACAGAGCTTTTAAGATGTGAGTACGTAGAAGGATGGAGAAATTAAAGTGGGTCAAAAGGAGGACAAATGATGAAGTATTAGAAATGGTAGGAGTGGAAAGAATATTGATTGATGAATAGAGAAGATAAAAAGGGCGAGGGTGAATTGAAATATGTGATTGAGTGAAGGATATTGGTTAAACGGGGTAGAGTGAGGCGAAGAACGGGTAGCTTGGATAAAATGATGGGAGGTATGAGGGGCTGAAGAGGGACAGTGTGTGAAACCCAAACTAATGATAATAATGATTCTCATCACTGCAATCACATCACGTGTTTAATTCCCTTGGAAAATATGAATTGATCCTCACCTAGAAATTCATTGCTCTCTTTTTCATACAGGGATTGATGATTCTAAGCACCAACATAGCAGCATGAGAGATTCAGCAGTTTTCGCATTCCCTTGTTACTCTCTTTTACGTTTTAGATGGCAATACAGTTTTTTCAAATACTCCGACAGTATATTCTCCTTGCATATCCTACAAGCGAGCCCATAAAAATCCTCCGACCTCTCTGCACAGTAGTTCAGTAATTCCAAGTATTCCCTATAATTACGTTGAATTTCTTCTGGTCACATTGCAGAATTACACGTGCTGTCCTTTTTTTATATTTCAAGTAGCATATACCGCGATATGATTTGGCGAGTATTCATTCTAAGAAATAACAAGGCGAGTATGCGAGAGTGCGAGGATTGTGTGTAATTTGAAAGAAATTCTGAATATATCCGCGATAATTTTTCCTAATTTATTACCCAATTAAGCTTGGAACTTAATACTTATATGCCGTAAAGACGTTCAGTACGTCTTATCTATTGTTATCGAAATCTGCCTGTAACAGTTATAGCATTATTATTTTTACCATTTCCTATACAAGCACATTTTTCGAGCTCTTATCTCGAATATTTTATGATCTCATTATTTCCTACGACGAAATAAAGGCAAAAATGGAGTATTTGGGAATATTTTGGGAACGATTTTGACTAAAACATATCGACCATGTTAATGACAACTCTTGCTTCGAGCTGCAATCATATTTGGGTCGTCACTCTCTCAGCAGTCGCGAAACCTACGCGATCATCTTCGAGGGAGGCCCTCGGAGCAGCAATCGAAAAGAAGGCTGCGTTTCGGGAGGCCTCACTCCTCGCAGCCGATTGTCGCAGGGCATCCTTGCGGTCCACCCCCCCACTGCAAAAATCCCTGTCCACCTTTGTCAGTCCTAAGAGAGGAAAAACCCGCCATGCTTTACCTGCTCCTTAAATACCCATTGTGCTTGGGCCCTGAATGAGATTTGAACCGGTAGGAAGAAGACCCGCGGTGTCGTGGATGGAGTGGTGGGTGTCATAAAACGTGTCGGGGATGATTCTTTAGGTGAAAAAAATCTTCGCATCCAGACCCATTTCCCGTCTCGGCATTATTTAAGGATAGGGCCTCAGCGAAGTGGTCCGTGGTCACTTATCGCCCATATCTGGGCATTTCGATTTCTTGGAGAGGGAGAGAGGGGAAGGAGAAATTTTTTCTGCAGGTAATTTAGATTTTGTCAACGGAAAGCAGTTTTTCAATCAGCATCACTGGAATGAGTGGAATGGATTAGAATATAATCAGAATATATCTGCGTGTATTGTTAATTTCAAAAATATTTTCGACAGAGTGAAGTGGAAAGGGTAAATGGAACTATTGCGTAAAACAGGAATAAATTGGAAGAACAGAAGACTGAGCCAAAGTTCATGCATTACCGAGAAAGTGCTGGTGAGAGAAGCGGACGGGGAATTAGATTAGAGAAATTAGGTATTAGGGAGAGGGGTTGCGTAAGGCTGTGCATAGTCACCGGCACTTTTTAATTCATATTCGGAGGGAATGGTGGGGGGGTCCAATACAGGTGTATAGTAGGGTGGAGTGAAAAAAGTCAATAGCTATGTTGGTTGATAAGAGAGATCATAAAAAGAAACTGGTTTTTAGACGTATCATCAAGGTTGGATCTAGAGAACAAGCCAGTAAACCACTAAGATGGTTTGAAATCCCGAAAATAAATTTTGGAGCATCAAAGTATGTCGATATGATTGTTTGCGATGATGTGGAAGTGACAGAACCACCTCTCACAAGTCATTTGACAAATCAGGGTTTGCAAAGGTTACTGGAAACTGAGAGTGTAAAGATAGCTTCTGAGTGTACTCTTTTTGAACTCCTATCACACGCTCAAGCGGTAGAAAGAGCCGTCAAAGAAGTCACTGCTTCCTCAAAATTGGTCTGTGATCAAAAGGAAAGAGAAAGCTTAATCAAAACTAGAATGTTTGATAGAAATATCCGTCCAATATATGACACAAAGAAACAATTTACCTGTTGAAGACTTTTCTTAAAGATGTAAATACATGCTCTCATGGTTGGGTGGTTGGGAGGGCATGGGTGGGACTCGAAGTGCAACCACCTCCCCGTGGTGAGTCCTGCGTAGTTTAATATGGACTAGCGAAGAGTTGCACAATGCAAAGTTGATTAACGAAAGCTATATAACAAGTTTTGATAAAAATATAAGAGGATATCAGAAATTATAAAACGTTAAAAATATCAGAAATTTACGAATATTTGGATAAGTTTAAGCCTCATGTGCAGACTAAAACCACCGCCTAAAAATATTTTTTTAAATCCTGTACTTATTTTAGGTCTTGCTCAACTATTTAGTGACTACCCGTCAGGGTTTTTTTTTGTTTCAAGTACTTTAAAAAAATTTGTAAAAATGCAAAAAATTTCAAAAATTTTCAAACTTTAAGCCAAATGTGCAGACTCAAGATGACGTCGTAAAAATTAAATATTTTACAGAATTGTTACTAGGTCTCATACACAGTCATTGAAGGGTACCCATTTCCAAAAATAAAATATTGACTTTTTTTCACTCCACCCTAGTGTATAGGTAGGGGAAAGTTGATAAGGTTTGCGGGCGATCAAGCCCTGTTCAACTAGTCACCCAAGGACTTAAATCATAAGAAGACTCAAGTAAGGAAATTTTGCATGCATGAAGGGTGATTTTAATTTAGAAGAGAGGGGTTAGATCATAGAGCAGGGGGAGTAATTTAGTATCCCGGTTAGTATGGAAAAGGAGTATTCTGCCAACATTGAAGTCCGAAGGAGAATTACGTTGGTTAACGAGACGTTTCGTCACAGAGGGGTATAAATGAGGCTTGGTTGACTCGTCCTCAGCAGATATCGCGGACAAGGCGGCTTCATTCATTTATTGCTCTCTTTTCCATACCTCAGTTATTGATTTTAAGCATAAGCTTAGCAGCTTGAGAAATTCAATTGCCTTCGCATTCCCTTGTTACTCTTTTCCGTTTTAGATGTCAATAAAGTTTCTACGAAATCCTCCGACAGTATATTCTCCTCGCATATCCCACGGGCTGGTCCATAAAAATCTTCTAGGCCTTTTTGCACAGTCGTTCAGTAATTCCACGTATTCCTTCTAATTACATTGAATGTGCTCTGGTCACGTTGTAAATTTACCCGTCCTGTCCTTAATACACATTTCCGTTTAACAATACGAGAAAACGTTAAAACCTTTGAGTAGAGGTAGTAGTACTCCAGTACACGCAGTACTCATATACGGCCTGCTGGGTTTCGAACAGGGACCTTCGAATACGAAAACACAGTTTTGACCAATGCATCTAAGAGACGCTCAATCTGTTCCTAATAATCTCGTTAATACTTTTATTTATTAAGTGAGTTTTTTTAATTTTTGAAATAGCATATACTACGATATGAATTGCCGATGAGTATTCATTCTAAGAATTAACCAGACGAGTATGTGAGAGTGCGAGGATTGTGTGTAATTTGAAATAAATTCTAAATATATCCGCGATAATTTCTCCTAATTTATTACCCAATTAAGCTTGGAACTTAATACTTATATGCCGTAAAGACGTCCAATAAGTCTTCTCTTTTGTTGTTGAAATCTGTATGTGTCAGTTGTAGCGTAAGTATTTTTGCCATTTACTATACAAGCGCAGTTTTCTAGCTAATCGCTCAGTCAAATAAAATTTACCAATAATTTGAAAATAACACCGATCGTTAACAGATATATAAATGCTGATAACAATATTCATCTATGTTATTCATGTTATAAAATCAACAGTTTCTACGATGAAATAAAGGCAAAAATTGAGTATTTTGGAACGTTTCGGAAATGACATATATCGACGGTGTTAATGACAACTCTTGCTTCGAGCTGCATTTACATTTGGGTAGTCACTCTCTCAAGAGCCGTAGTCGCGGAAACCTAAGCGACCCATCTTCAAGGGAGAAACTCCGAGCAGCAATCTAAAAGAAGGCTTTTTTCGGGAGGCCTCACTCCTTGGGGCCGACTAATTGTCAAAAGGCACCCTTGCGGCCCTCCCTCTCCAACGCAAAAATCTCTCTCCAGGTCATTCAGGAAGGGTCTCACCACAAACCATGGCAAGGGAAGGAGGAGGACCGTGCCTCGGTCTTGCTGTGCTGCTCAGGGCATTTAAAGGGACAGAGCTGCACTGTTGTCAAATCTCCTTCAACTCGGGACTTAGAAAAATTCGGCCTCCGAGGTGGTAACTTTTTATTGTGGACGGGTGTACCATAAATAGTCTTTGAACTTGAAGTACATGAGGTCATCATAGTGCCTTGTGCTTATGGTTGGGTGAAAGTTAATTTGACCATGCTGTTTAGTTTTTTCATTGTCTTTTTATGGTATTTTTCCCTTGGTATATTGGTGAGATAAGGGCTCAAGCTGGTGCAGCTACCCACTCAGGAAAATTTCCCTCAACTACCTGTCTGGTCCCAACATTTTCCTTTAATATCCACTGTGATCAGCAAGAATTGGGAGACCTTTTTTGGAAATTTAGTTTTTCAAGTGGTGCAATTGACTGATTATTGATTAGTCTTGTTATCAGACCATGGAGATAGGCTCTAAATTGATGTAGAGCTTAACCCTTTTGCACTCAAGGTGCTGATATATCAGTTTCCCATATATTTCTTTAAATGCTCAGGGTGCTGATATTTCAGCTTAAGGTAAACATTTTTTTGTGCATTATTTTATTAAAAAAATAAATATTAAATATACCTATACAAAACATTTTAAGTTCAGTTGAAGTACTTATGCTTAAAATACATGTTTAAAATCTCCAACTTTTAGTTCAAATGTAAGGCTACGAAAAAATTATTAAGTTTTAATATTTTCAAGATATAGTGGTGAGCTTTCTGGGAGGAAAAACGTTAATGCTGTGAGAGCAAAAGAGTTAACCCAAGTAGAGCAAATTTCTAGGTACAGTATGTCCTTAACATACAAACGAGTTGTGTTTTGAAAACTTATTTGCAAGTTGAATTTAATCATAGGTCAAAAACCATTCAACCAGACATCTGGCACTATAGTTAGCTCACAGCAAACAGTGCTTTGCATCAGTTTCAGCCTTTATTTATCCATGTGTATGATTTTTACCCATCCACTCCAATCCTGACACATTTCCTTATGGTCTGTGCCTCAAAAGATGTGGATAAGGTAATCATACTACAAATACTCGCACCCTCAGTCAAAATGGCCAGGTAAGGATTGTAAGCTGCCAACATAATTTAAATCCTGGAAAACTTATAAATTTTACACTTTTAAAAGTATGTTTGTATCTTTGAACATTTGTCGGTTGAAATAATGTATTTTGTGTATTTACTGTATTAAATTTTTCTGTGAATCCATCAGTGGCAGAGGAAATGGAATGCCATCCTCTGTCAGGTTTAATAACAGGGTATGGAATTATCTACCAAAAGTGGCTAATTTTGTAAGGTGGCTAGATGGATATTCAGTGAAGTTGAACAAAACTGGACAATTGAGGTAACCATTGCTGAATTTCACCAAGCCTCATTGAATGTCATGCAAATGTCACCCTATGCAGCTATAGTTAATCACCAATCAGACATTTTTCATCTACAGATGCTATTTTTTATGCATGTAAAATGTTTTATGCCCTTCACAAGGATTGATAATGATGTCACTTAGCCAACATTAATTTTAATTTTAAAAAGCATTTTGAGACTGATGAGAAAATTTGCATTAGTTATAATGCCATATAAGTTAACCCCAGTCCATTCAATTACATATGATATGAGCCAATATCGGAGTCTTATACTTTCAAGTTCATTATCTCTCTATGAATCTTAGATAAAAACCAAATCAACAAATTTTCTAATTCTTTGCTGTACTTTATTTAATATTATACTTACAGATGATTTTGTTCTTTTAATATTTCTGTCTCTTCTCTTGATTAGGTTTGTTGGTTAGGCTCTGTTAAGCAATACCTTTTCCAGGGAAAAAATAACATTGTAATATATTTTTATGGTAAATGGATATGCTGTTTGTGAATTATTATTAAAAGCAGAGGAATTCCTGGATGAAGATCAGTTGGGATTCAGGAAAAGTAAGGGTACAACAGAAGCAATATTGGCCCTTAGGCTACTTATTAAGAGAATGGAGAAGAACAAACAGACCTTCATTGCATTTGTGGATTTAGAGAAGGCTTTTGATAATGTAGATTGGAATTTAATGCTTGGAATTCTGAAAGGAATTGGAGTGTCATACAATGACCGAAGAATTATCCACAGTTAGTATAAAAACCAAGTAGCTGTGATAAAATCTGGACCCAGCTCTGAAGAAGCAAGAATAAAAAAAGGAGTGAGACAAGGCTGTGCACTGTCTCCCGAAATGTTTAATGTTTATATCATGGGACCCACCAATAAAATCAAAAAGAAGTTTTCTGGAGTGAACCACCACAGAGAAACAATCAGCATGCTTCAATTTGCTGATGACATATCACTCATAGCAGAGACAGAGAAGGATATGAATAAGATGCTAACAACCATGGAAAGAACAATGGCCAGATATCAGCTAAAGATCAATAAGAAGAAAACTAAGATATTGGTGTGCAGCAAGAGAGGAGAGGCCAAAACCAACATTAAACTAGGAAACAAAAACTGGAAGAGGTGAAATGGTTTTGTTACCTTGGAAGCTGAGTAACCAATGATGGACAGAGCATGAAATAAATAGTCCGCAGAATAGCCTAGGCAAAGAGGACATTCTATCAAAAGAGGAATTCACTTACCACTGGAAGTACAAGCGTAGAAGTAAGGAAACAATTCATTAGAACGTACATATGGAGCATGTTTCTTTATGGCAGTGAGGCATGGACAATGACTGCAGCAGAAAAGAAAAGGGTGGAAGCATTCGAAATATGGTGCTACCAAAGAACGATGAAGATAGAATGGATTGATTGAGTGACAAATGAAGAAGTCTTAAGAAGAGTGAGAGAAAAGAGAAGTTTGCTGCAAACTCTAAAAAGAAGACAGGATTGGCCATACCTTAAGACACGATGGCCAGATGAAGAATCGTTGAGGGAAAAGTGAATGGGAAGAATGGAATAGGCACGCCTAGTATGAGTTATATAGAACAGGTTGTGAAGAATGTAAAATAGAGGAGTTACTTCAATATGAAGAGGTTGGCCGATAGAAGAATTGAGTGGAGGGCTGTGTCAAACCAATCCTAGGATATTTGACCCATGTTGATGATGTGAAATATTCTCACATATTTTCACATAAAATTTTAATGCTATAAACCAGGGAAGAACATTGGTTCTTTGTAATTATTTGCCATATATTTGGTGAGTTTCAGCTGGAATATTGTTCTAGTCCCTAGTTTTCTTCATATTATAGCCCATTGATTAATACAGAGTATTGAATGTTTTGGTAATGAGCAGATAATGTGTGCCATAATTAGATATCCTTATTGCATCAACAAGTGGAGATGTACCCTTAATGCTAATAGTTTTTCTTAAAAGCATCGATGAGTTATGCATGCATGTAGTTCTGTTTCTGTTTTATCTTTAGTTGATTATCTTTGCTGTATTTTGAAATAAGTTTCTCAAGTTAGTATTTATGTGTTTTAGATTCTTCATTACCAGCCATAAAGCTACCAGTTGAAGAGGGTCGAGATTACCTTTGGGCGAAAACAAGGGAAGCATTCAAGTATGTTTATGAGCACCATTTAAATGATGCTGATTGGTTCATGAAGGCTGATGATGATACGTAAGTTTTAATTTTCATTTTAACTTTTAAATAAATTGTCGCATTTGTGCCTTACGTTTACTAATTTTTGAATGTGTGGTATGAGTATTAATGGTAAAGCAGAGAAGCTAAAATATTATGTGGAAGTAATTACAATTTGCTTTAACTACATGAAGGCTGTGCATTCTACTTGGAAAGTTGTGTATTCCTGGTTGCAGAGTGGTGTATCATTGAAAAAACTTCCCAGTTTGATTCTGTTTCCTTGAAAATTATACTATAAAATTTAATGTGTGAGTGTGGCTATTATATTTGGAAAATTACCTGCTATATTGACTCATTTGCTACTGGGGGCGATCGTACTTTGCAGGTCACTTCTATTTCTTCTTTTACAGTGTAACCATTGCCTTTGGCATACACTGTATTCGTGCGAATATAAGACAATCTATTTTGACAAAATTTCAACTGAAAATATCACTACTCTTCTTAGATTTAAATACAACGTATACCTGCATGTTTAAATGATACGGTATACTGAATATGTAATGTATGATTAAGTAATTTACAAGAATTCTTTTCACAAGATACAAAACAAAAGTGAAACAATAATAACCATCATCTCAAGGGAGTTGTGGTGGCCTAGTGGGTAGAGTACTGAGCTATCCTTTTAAAAGTAGATTGTACAAGCCACCCACTACCATGGTGAAGGCGTAATAATTTCCTTTACACTTCTTCAGCCACTAACTATGGTAATATTATAAATCAATAATTTAAGTTTTTCACTGCGCTCAGTGGAAAACTTGTGGCTCTATTCAAAAAAGGTCACCTGCTCTTCATCCATGCAGGCATCATTTAAAGTTTCCTTGGTCCTATGTCACTTGGCAGGTTGATTGAGCTGGAATCCAAGACCAAGGGATGTGTGTGGGAAATAAACATTGAAAGAATCATATCCTTGAGCAGCATAGTCACATCTTATCTTTCTCCTGCTCTGTCTCCTGTTACACCTGCTGAGGGGGAGGACAAGACACTGGAGAGTGGGTTTTTTTAAATCATGAATCAGGATATGCCCACAAAACAATATTTGAATGTGTTAGACCCTGTGCACAGATTCCTTGCAAAGGGGGACACTTTAAGGGCCCAAAGGTGAGCTTGTGAGGCCTGCTGAGCCAGCGGGGGACACTGCACCCATTGAGCGGGAGGGAAGGAGGGGGTGCATGAAGGGGCCTTATCCTAGCTGGGTACTAATTAACTCCCACCCCTGATGTCCTCCAGGTTGTATCGTCCGATAATGCATGGGGGAGATGAAAGTGCCTCCGATTGGACTAGTATTCTGACGAGACTTTCTGCTACCTCTCCGACAGCGTGAATTAATGCTTCTCATAGAAAGGTTCTAGTTATCATCTAGTCTTTTATGTTTACCTTTAACAAGGATAGGCGATAAAGCAAGAAAGGTACACTATTGCATGAAATAAATATACATGGGTGAATGAATGTTTTTTACTATTGATTATGCATGCGCCCAGAACAAAACATCAGAATACTTACTTAGGGAGGGCAATACTTATTTACAAATAGGATATCCCTCCTCGATGACTCCATCAAAATGCTCAATGAGGACGGTAAATGAAACCTGATTCTTTCGACGATAACTATTGTCAGCCGTATTAATTAGGCCATGGAGTAAGGTTGGGTAATCAGTCTGAAATATGTAGGGAGAAAAAAGCTTCCTTTTGTGGTATGCATGACTTAATATACGGCTCCAACGCCATAGCATCTCTTTTGATACGTCAAAACGTTTTTGAGTGCACGTGCAAAGTAAATGATTTCTGTACTAGGAGTACCCCTCATGGATTTATGTTTGGAGAAAACAGGTAGCAAAAAATGCCAGGGATCATGAGTTGAAAATGCTGGTACATAGTAGCAATTAGTTTCTCATGGGCGAGTATATCCGTACTTGACTAAATTATTTTTTTTGACTCATTGTTGGTAACTATGGGCTTGTGGATACAAATCCAAATACATTTTTAGTCATATTGGTGCCATATTTTACGCACTACTTATTCTATGACTCAAAGTCATCCTTATTGTATTTTAGCATTGAAAAATATATATTATCGTCCAAGCAATTCACATTTCATGCATGATGTCTATGCCAACGATGATTGATTAGAAGTCTTACTCTGGTAAGGAGCATCTGAAAAATGCTGCCATGATCATTTATCGTAAAAAACAATAAATTTTTCATGTCGGGACCGATACCCAAGGTTTGTAATTTCAAAACTTTTTTATTTCATAATATTGAATACTCTTACATGTATTGAGATACCCTTTTGGTCTGAAGATTTTGCTTCGTAAAATCAAATTATCGTAATTTCAAGATTCTGCTGTAACAATTTTTCAGTTTCAGTGCAAGCTTCAGTTGACTCTGTAGTTTTATGACATGGATTTCCCTTTAATATTGTAGATTAAATTGGGTGTTTAAGAAATTTCTTGTTCATGTGATTTTGTTGAGGTTATTGACCAGTGTTCTTGATATTGAAGTACAATAATCAGTAAGCTCTTTATAGCAGATCAGTAAGACTCCCCATTACCTACGCCTTTATAGCAGTTATCTTTTCCACACATTTCTTCCCCTCATGTCCTTCATCTACCATTCACTCCCTCAATGACATGAAACAAGTTAGTGTTTGCCTTTCAAGGTCTGAGTGAGGTGTCACAGGGCAGAATGCAGTGTAGTGGTTGCACTGTTACACTGTAGTGAACTTCTCTTAGTTATGTCTTTTCAGAATATTAGTCATCCAGATATAATTGCCATTCTTCAAGATGTATCAAAAGGTGAATCTGAAGGGTCTGACAGAGATGACAATGAAAGTAGTTATGTAAAGTATGAGTATGAGGATTTCATTTCAGTGGGCAGAGAAAACACAACAGATTCTGAGCTAGACAAGCAAACTATCACTGTTGAGAAAAATGCCACGGAAAAATTTTGAATTTAGCATCGGGAAAGTCAAGAGAATATTTTATCATTCTTTTTGGATGAAGGTTGTTCCTTACATTTCTAGGCTGAATAAATTGAATGCTTGTTATTGGAGAGAGAAAACATGTACTCTAGAGATGACAAGAGCTAAATCAAATTTGATGACTAGTATAACAGTATGCGTGCCTCTTACCAGGAAGAGGAAATGTCCGCACAAGGGATACTCACAGTCCATTGAAAGAAGTTAGGGGGCAACAGGTGATGACCGATTTCATAAACGTGTAGAGAACTTATATGTGGGAGTAGACTCCACAATATCTTCTGATGGCCCTGCAATTAATATTGCAGCCTGTCTCCACCAAAGACGGTGCCAATTTGCTGGTAATATGTAAAGCCCAGGTTTTGTCTTTGGGACTGTGATAAATGCACTATATGGAACTCCATGGGAAGTAGTGTCTTTCGGAAATGCCCACACAGGAAGACTCACCCAACAAAATGTTGAGAGTGAAAAGTCAGAACTGATAATACAGTACATGATTATATGACCTGTATATGATCCTTTTATGTGATACTTGAACAAATTTATCTCTAAAAACCACATTTACATCAAAGGGCCATTTTTGGCCTCCTACTGTCCTTATAGGTAGGGATGGGAAAAAAATGTTTTTTTCATGCGAACGTTAAAACATTGAATAAAAAAAGTTTTGATCATAAAAAAACGTTTTTTATACATTTTATTCCTATATTGTATTTATTTTTACGTGGAAATGCATGTTGTTTATACATTTATGCCTATATTATTCCTGGCCAATATAAACTGATTCATTATCTATTCCAAGTAATAGTTCTTTGAGGAATAATTGAAATATGTATACTAGGGTGGTCCAAAAAAAAATTTTTTTTTAAACACCCGCTCCACATGTTTGCCCCTGTTTCAATTGGTGTTAGAAAGCTATGAAAAAAAATTCAGGCAAATTGGTTAATATTTAGAGGTCCCTATGATTGAGCACTTTTTGGATGAATGTGGATTTTTAACTAAAACAATAGTTTTTGAATGAAAAAAATTTAATGGTGACAACTGAATACTTAAATAATGCTAAATCATCATGATGCATTTACTGTGACCATAAATAAGTCTCTGAAAAGGTAAAAGGTATGTTCAATACAAGATTATAATATGTTTTTTTCACTAAGCCCCTTTACCATCATCATCGTCAGCCATGAGTAATGCCTTCTTACAAGTTGATTACTTGTTGATTACTTCTTACAAGTTGAAGTTCGGTGTGATTTAACAATCCGAAGAAGATACTGAAACTGGCCTTCATTCTTGGTTATACACATATTGAATGTTTGTATCAGGGCAATGCCCCTTTCAGCACAGTCATTAACTACTTTCATCTTGTGGACAGCCTGTTTGAGTTGTATGTAATCGGGATCCAAATCCCACAACTTAGGTTCTTTACAAAGAAATGAAGCAGCCTTTTCATTCCCATCTTTATGGAGAATGTCAAAGAGTTCTGCAGTTCACTGTGTCACATATGTTTCCAGAGGAGTGTCATGTTGAAATGTTTTACTCTCAACTCTCTTAAGAGCCTTGGCTTTTGGTGGGTGCTGTAGGTTGGTAATCATTTTAACTTTGGTAGAGTCACAGACACGGGAATCAAAGAGGGGAAGTCCAACCAAATTCTCTGAAAAGAACCACAGATGGCAGTGAAAAGCTACCAAAGCAGCCTTCATAATATTGCAGTTGGGATAAGCTTCAATTTATTTTTAAATAATCACGTCATTCATGACAGCTTTCTCAGCTTTGGGGGCCTCATTCCAATGTCAACCGTAGATGAGAGCTACATACAAGCTTACTTCAGTGATTCCTTTTTTTTCTCCAGCTGTAAGGGTGAACTGATGTCTAAATAAGTAAATTTTAAGGGAACAAATAGCCTTTGCCATCCAACATGCATTGTGCAAACCACCTGGTGCTCGGAATTTCTCTTTGGATCAATTAGGACTTTGACCACTAAGAAAGGTATAACACAACTTTAAAAGCTCGAGGTAATCATCTCTAGGCTACTTTGACTTAATTGGGTCTTCTAAAATTGCAGCATAATATTCCATCATTTCTCCTCTTAATATTTTGATTTCATTGGAATCATACAGATCATCACTGCCTTGAGAATATATTAGCTCGTCGATTCAAGGCCATTGTTTCTGGAAATGCTTAAATATTGCGACATCTGGACCCCCACTAACTCCAAATGCTGTGGTAAAAAAGAAGACAACATGATTTAAAGTACATGGTGCCTGCATGGAATCCACACAAGACTAGTTCCTAAACTCTCCTCGAGAATAGTACATGCTCCACTCTTCAGGCCTGTATTGGCAGCTGTTGTGCCAAATACTAGAGCCCGCACATTTTGTCTGAGTACAATTTCATAAGTTTTCTTTCAATCGCATTTATTCTTTGAGTAGGAATTCTTGCCATACCCCAAATTTTCAGTGCATCCTCAACAATGGCTCTTATTCCTTTTTTTAAGCCCAAATTTTGGTTAATGTGGTGGAAAACAAGTCGTTGTAACATGTTTTGTTTTGAAAGTCTAGATTTGGGCAGAGACTCAGTAGGCTTTCCATTCAGCCACATCTGCCTGCAACCAAGAGATTTAATATGGTAGATATAAGATCTACCATATTAACCTTAGCAAACATGCGCTCCAAAAGTTAGGTAGGTCTGGTAGGTACCTACTCGATACGTCAATTTAAATATTCATTACTCTACCTTTATATTGTGTGATTCATTCTAAAATCTAGGTATTATTAATTATATATACCTTGTGTTGTATTAGAATATAGATTTACTAATTATGACAATGACACTGACAGCTGGCACAGAATGGCCGCCTGTCAGTTTGATGAGAATACCAAGGTAATACTATAGGTTCTCTACTGCTACTGCTTTCTAGTGTTGTTCTACGGAAATATATTCTCAGTAAACACTGGAACGTGCTATTATCTATTGAGTAATGATATAACTAAGTAAAACTTCTTGTCTATTTACAGTACATTGGAATAGTCCAGTAATTTTCTAACAGGAACCTGTAAATGGCAAACTTTAGAAGCGATTACTAAAAAAATGCTTATTTCTTCAAAACGTTCAAATGATAGGGTCCCCTAAACATCATCTTATTGATCCAAATTTTGGCATGGTATTTCAGTTTACCTAGTGGAACAAGGGCAGCAATGTGGAGATGAACATTTTTAACTTTTATTTTTTTCTTGCGATTTTGGACCTCCTTAATGTATACGATGTGAGATTATTACAAAATGTGTGCACAATGAAGAATATGATGTGTTGAAAATCACATGTGAATACTCAATGGTCTCGAACACATTAATCTTGGAGACTCATCATATTAAAGAGCCAATAAAGAAACAGAATGAATGAAGTTATTTCATGTAATAGCTATGACATGTATGATAATTAGTATTTAGTAAATATTATTTTAGCCACTTTTAACTGAAGTCGTCAGCATTTTAGAGCAAAATATTCAATAGGATATAAACAAAGACAACAGTTATTGACGAATGCTGAGGAATCCTCCAGTTTTCGCACGGTCAGGGTGAAGTTTTTTTGAAAATATTAATACAACTTACCTCTTACATAGCAGATACGTCATCGAAAACTTTATATCTTCTGCAATATATCAACAGTGGTTTTTTATCTAATACAATAGGATATTTATTTAGGCTTAACAGCCAAATTACTATAAGCAGCTACATTTTTTGTTGGATATTCCAATCTAATTATGATGACACATGTGTTGTTTTAACGGTTCTGTTTCGTAGCTTCGAATGCTTGAAATAAAAGAGTGAATAAGTTCTTAGGTTACTATAATGAAGATGATGTTATCAGCTGTGACATGGTGGAAACGATTTATTTTAATATAAATGAATTAACTTGATTTTTCCACAAATTTTATTTCCTTCCACTACCAAGGTTTCGACGGTTAAGTCATCATCAAGTGTATACTACAGAAACAGTTTTTCCAGCAAGTATATAGTATACCAAAAGTGAAGAGGGGCGGGTTTGAGTTTGTTAGAAAGGGGGTGAGGGTAAGAAAGGTCAAAGGAACGGGTAAAGGGGGGGTGGTAGGTGAGGGAAAAGGTTTAGTGTTGAGTGACGCATTGGGTCGTTATGGTGGCTGGGTGTCCCTGAACAGTGAGAGGTCTAGGAGGGGTGAACAGGAGGCATACAACAAATCATTAAGGATTTCTCCCTTTGAACCAACGGTCTCGATAATCTCTAGCTGTTCTATAGCATCCAGGTGGAGGCTTTTCTTTTCTACATGCAGAATTTTAGGGGTGAAGTCACTCACGTGTCTTTTTTCCAAGAGATGTTTTGTGAAATGGGAGAAAAAACTCAACAAGATAGCCATAAACTCCATCTATGGTAGCTCTTCCCCAACAAGTAATACGGATGCTAAGTGGAAGAGAATACGTTATCTTGGCCAGTTATCCCACACAGCCCCGGAAGTCCTGCCTAAAGACAAAATAAAACCAGCTTTCTACAACAAAGCTAACTTGCAGAATCTTCATTCCAAAACTAAGGATAAAATCCCTTTATCAGAAAAGTGCGGAATGTACTAGCCAGAATTTGAATGCTCGGCCATATATATTGGTCAAACAGGACGGCAAATCAAACAGAGAGTAAAGGAACATAAGGCTTGTTTCAAAAATTCAAACTACACCTCCCATTTTGCGAAACATCTCTTGGAAAAAAGACACGCGAGTGATTTCACCCCTAAAATTCTGCATGTAGAAAAGAAAGGCCTCTGCCTGGATGCTCTAGAACAGCTAGAGAACAAACTCAAACCTGCCCCTCTTCACTTTTGGTATATATACTTGCTGGAAAAACTGTTTCTGTAGTATACATCTGATGATGACTTAACCATCGAAACCTGGGTAGTAGAAGGAAATAAAATATGTGGAAAAATGAAGTTTATTCATCCATATTATACTATAATGAAGAAGATTTGGATACATTTTTTACATCATTTTTTTTAATCATGGACAATATCTTCCATAGCATTAATTGCAGCCATAATTGTATTAAAGACATATATCATTAGGCTGTTAAATTATAGTCTGTAGTGCACAACAAAAAATATGCACAAAACTCTATTCAGATACAAAAGGACCAAAGTGGCCCATTGTCTATGTTTTGGATTGGATTCGTATAAATCTATGTGATTAAATTCCTCCAAATAACCATCAAGATCTGATTCCTCACAGGAAATGAGTGAAGAAATGTTACCATCTACTTCCGCAGGTGTAAAAACTTCCCCTCCCTCATTATCAGTTTTCAAGAGATGATCACTTGAAATTTTATAACTTTGGTTTCCAGTAATTTCGAGTTGTGCTTGATGAAAATAAGTTTCAAAGCCATTGCATTAGCGGGGTGTCCAACACTCTGGAAATCCAGGAAAACCGGGAGTTCTCAGGGAATTTTATTTTCGCTGGAAATCTCAGGGAAATATGTAATCAACTCTGAAGTTTTCGGTGGTGTCAATATGTAAAACAGCGACGGAAATAATTGCCATTTTCAGCAAGTTGCATAGTGAAATTTCCCCTGTGTTGCCGCATTTAGCATTCCTGTAATCACCGAGAGTGCAATGATTTCTCCATACTCTGTGTACAAAACATAGTCCCATCCCGTGTATATATAATCTTCGTTCTTAGTGGTCATGTCATTGAAAAAACAAATGAGGTTCTCCCGGCGAATAGACTTCACCACGATCATGTCATTTCTCGCCAAAGCACCTGAGTGCTTTCGGCCCGTCGCAACGGGAACGCAAAGTAGTTGTTTTTGATCTCTATATTTCGAACGAAACCCTAAATGGAACGTATAGAGAGTTACTAGCAATTTATTGTGGGTTTTGATGAAAGTCTCAATAAGATTGCTAATAAACAGCAAATGGATCTTAGTAAGTTGAAATGTACATTAGCCGAAAATTAAGTCCCTTCTCCAAAACTAAGTCCGTGTTCCGGAGATTTTAATCGATGCGGAGCAATGTGGGGAAATTTTTTGGACAAATTTCCTTCAGTTATTTCCTGCAAAATTCAATAATTCTTATTTTTATCTTTAATTTATTTGCATAAATAAACAAGAATATCGCCTCGAAGTTGCACCTCATGAATTGCTAATCAAATTGCGTAATATATTTAGTCTGAATTGACCAATTGCACGGATTTGCGAAAGCACGGTATCTTAAGGTCATTTCACTATAATGACGACTAATATTGATTTTTTATGTTATCATGCCATTGAAGGAGCCATTTAGTAATGTGTAATTTACTAGCCTTTAATAATCACTGTATCTTCTGCCCTTTAAGTTGAGTTGACTAATGGCTCTGGTGGTTTCATTGTCACAGTTTATTCTCATAAGAGGAGGACAGAGGATTAGGTCACTGTGACGCCCACATTAATGCTTTACAATTATGCCAACATAGACACTTCATCCTGCACACACGCAGACATCTTATTTCTCTCACTGCGAGGTCGAGCGCTTCACTGTGGCGTCGCCCTCTGCATCAGCTGTTTATGAGGTTGATATGGCTTCAACTTTTTCGTGAAGTAACTTTACAGGGAGGTTTGTATGGGGGCCTTCTTTTCTTCATGATAAATTTTCTCATAGCAAGAGATGGCACCTTGTGCCATGCCAAGTGCCCTGCTGACCTTAGCGAACCTGCTGATGTTACAATCCATTTGTCAAGTTTTAATATAGGTACTCAAAGACCTCTGACAATCCATGATTCGCAAAGTTTTTTTTTGTCCACATACGTCCTTTTGAGATCTCTCATCATCATCTTCATCCCATACTTCTGTCCAGCATCACTCCATCTCTATCATTTCTTCGTTTGTTAACTCCTTGTGCAAACATGACCATGAATCGTGGTTACTTTTTCCCAGGATGATGCTATGTTTCACATTGCATGGTGCATATTTGTAGCCGTTCCAAAACTCACTACTTGTCTTTCCACCATCCCCATCTGTGGCAGCAATAGCATCAGCAAATATCTTGTGCAAGTTATAAGCTTTGAAGGACGCAAAGACTACCTGATCTTTGGGTTGTAGAAGTGCTGTTGTATTTGAAGGCCGAAGAATGCAGTCTTTTAAATCCTCCCAAATGTGTTGGGTGACTGCATTATCAAGCGACATCAAGATTTTAAATGGAATTTTTTCCTTAAGGCAGTACTACTTGACCTCTGGTATAAAATAGATGCAGTACCAGTCCTCAAATAAGGCAGATGTAACCCGAGCTTTTGCGTTTGATCTCCAGATGACCGGAATAAAGGATTTATAAGTGTTTTAAATGCTCGTGTATTTTCCGAGTAGTAAATTAGATGAGGTCTCAATTTGCAGTCTACGATTGCGTTACCTCCTGGCAAGAGAGTCTCGATCTTTTGTTGCCTTAAAGCCAGGAGCAGACTTTTCTTCTTTATAAATATGCGTACGGCGAGTCATTCTTTTCCAGAAAAGCCCGCTTATTCAACATGAAAAACCTGTTCTGCTAAATAACCACCCTCCTAAATTATTTTTTCTAGTATTCTTGGAAAATTCTTTGCTCAATTGGGGCTAGTGTATTTACGTAGCTTCATACTATGTAGTAAGCCATATCATAATGGAGTGAGCACAATAATTTGATGCAGTCGTAGCGATATTGCTAAGACTGTATGAACTGTTACGAAGATTGGTCTGATGCGTAGAAGATTAGATGTTTTTTACGTAACTTCGAGTCAAAAATTAATTAATAGCAATGAAAATACTGTAGATGAATGATATAAATGGACCAATTTCTACTATCGACTACTTCGACTTCTCCTCTGGCACACACCTTTATGGTGGCATGCAAGGTATTATGTAGATGTACAGGAGGCCACGGCAGTCTTAATAGCTGAAGGATTCAATTACATTGTCACATCGCGAAGCCTCTCAGTGTTTGGCAGTACAGTTGATGACGAATTGAGTACAAAGTGAATGCAGTCTTACAGGAACTCACTGAAGTACACATGTTGCGAAATTATGTAATGCAAAGCAATTTGAATTTCAAGGTAATATCACTCCCCTCAGGCAGGAAATTCAGCCTCCAATTACTCGAAGAAACTTCCCAAAGTATAATAGACCTACGCATCAGCCTTGCAAACATATAAACGTTAATGTTTCTCTTGAAATCGTTTTAAAAACTAGAGAAATACATTCTTTATAAGTCATTAGGGCAGGTCAACGGCAAAAGTAACAAATCAGGATAGTAAATAAATTGGATAAACCATGAAGAATGCCATCTCTAAATTTGACGAAAAAAACATTTTTTTCATGTTCTTTTCAAATCGAATGAAAAAAAAGTTTTTTTTTAAACATATAAAATGTTTCGTTTTTTTCAAGGTGCCCATCTCTACTTATGAAGACGTGAGGGAATTGTGTTAAATGACTGGTTTATGAAATATATTTCCAAATAGTCATCTTTTTGTATACTAACAAATGGTAAATTCTTTAAAAATGTTATTGGAGTTCATGAGACTTCGTTGAGTATAATTGTTATTTGTTTCAGGTTTGTGGTGGTTGAGAATCTCAGGTACATGTTATCTCCCTACCAACCATCCGATCCAATCTACTTTGGATGCAGATTTAAGCCATATGTGAAGCAGGGATACATGAGTGGAGGAGCAGGTAAATTGATAGTACATAATTAGGTGTAGTACATCGATTGATTATAGGTTAACGATATCATTTCAGGATCAATGTGGAAGAACTTCAGCATGATGAAAGAAAAAGAATTCTTTGTAGTTTTCCACTTTTTTTATTTTATTGCACAACTAGTTTCGATGCTTTACATCATTGTCAAGTGCCCTCGTAGTACTGCATGCTGATAAACAGTAGAAGCTCTATAAGAATGAAATAAAATGAGAGCTCTCGGGAGCCGTAACATTACTCGCTACATTGAACTCTTGTTATTACTAAAGATGTTAAAAGAATCATTCCACAGCCAATTCCTATGACTTTAATGCTAGTTTAGACAATATTGTGGGTGTTTTGGTGAATGGGCAAAAGATTCCATTATGATAGCAATTAAAAATGATATTTCCATGAACTTCATTGATCCATGGATGATTGTATTTACTGTCAATGTTATCAAATTTCATGATACATGTATTATTTGGAATAAAAAAGGCCAATTTTTACTGAGGACACTGTGTTACCGTACTTTGAGTTTCAAGTATGCCGTGGAACAAATATTACGAGGGCCGATCAGAAAGTAATGCACAATAATTTTTTTCACAAAAAGTTAAATATGTACCAAAACCAAACAAATCACAAATTAACTTACATCTTTGACCTACTTATCTATATAGTCACCAATTTTCTCAACACATTTCTCCCATTGTGGTACCAGTTTCAATATGCCCTGTTCGTAGAAGTCCATTTGTTGGGAGTATAGCCATCTGCAGACTGTTGATTTCACTTCCGCATCTGTTGCAAAGTGTTGGCCGGCCAGGAATTTCTTCATGGGACCAAACATATGAAAGTCAGATGGTGCCAGGTCCAGACTGTATGGTGGATGCTGGAGCACCTCCCACCCAAATTTGGTGAGTTTCTCACGAACAGGAGCAGCAACATGGGGACGGGCATTGTCATCAAGAAGTTTGACACCATTAATGTTGCGGCGTTTGTCACGAAGGGCACGACGCAACTTCAACAAAGTTTTAATGTAGGCTGCAGCATTAACAGTGGTTCCGAGTTCAGCAAAGTCCACCAATAACATGCCAAACATGTCCCACAACACTGTCACAAGCACTTTCCTAGCAGATTGAGTCACTTTGAATTTTTTTTTACTGGGGGACCAACATGTTTCCACTCTATAGAGGCCTGCTTGGTTTCGGGCGTCTAGTGGTACGCCCATGATTCATCACCTGTGACGATTCCTTTCAGAAAGTCATGCTCTTCTGCGGTGTAATGCATTAAGTGATCCAAGCTTGTCATCATTCGCTGGCCCTTGTGGTTGTCTGTCAGGTTCTTAGGCACCCAGCGAGCACTAACTTAACGGAATATCAACGTGTCATTAACAATGTCGTACACTGCACCATAGGAAATGTTGAACATCTGCAATAAGGTTCGCAGGTGCACACGCCGGTCCTTCAAGATTGCTGCCTCAATGGCACGGACATTCTGCGGAGTTGAAACTGTTACCGGCTGCCCTGAGCGTGGCGAATCACTAAGGTTCACGCGTCCCTCTTGGAAGAGTGCACACCACCTGGAGACATTGCTACGGTTCAGACAGTCGTCCCCATACACGCCACGCATGTCCCTGTGAATTTCACTCGGTGAATGCCCTTTGGCTCGCAAGTATCGAACTACACTTCGCTGCTCTTCACACGTGGATGACAGTAACATGCGCACCATATTTGTTCCATAGTTCAGGCTTCTCTCGCTAGAGCTGCACATGAAACAAAATACCCTCTATAGTGCAAACTTAGAACTATGTCGTCGTGAAATTTCAACATTCCAGCTGCAATACCAGGGGAGAAAAAAATTATTGTGTGTTACTTTCCGATCTGCCCTCATACATAACAGTATAATGGATATTTATCAGCAACAACTTGGGCAACCAGAAAAATTGTCATACCTCTCACACTACTTCTCTAAGAGGTATAAAAAATTATAAATGGGTTAGAGAAAATTCGATGTATTATAATTTGCAAGAATGCTAGGTATTGGCATCCCCAAGAAATTTTCCTGCCGTATTTAGTTCCTTATAAGCTCCAGACAGGTATCCAGGATAGAGGCGGAAACAAAAGAAGTCACCTTCAACGCTATAAATTCGTGTAAGAAAACAGCAAACTTAGAGTTGTTAGGTATTTGCCAGCACCTACTTGTACTGGCATACACTTAACGTACAAGTTAAAACTCATTCCGAATAAAAACATCTAAAATATTTATAACCAGGCTAGGTTAATATACAAAAATGCAAGGGAAAATAATATGTCAACAGGGAGCCTCGATCCAGGACCCTAGAACTTTAGTTTAGGACCCTAGTTTCTAGACCCTAGAAACCCACTCTAACGCTTGTAACCAAGTACTTCACCCCTAGTGTACACCTAACTCTTCTACCTAATATAATTCTAAGCATTGTCTTTCCAGTCAAAGTATTCAAGCTCATTTTTTTTTTTTTAACTATTGGACTAACCAACTGGTGGAAGGTACCCATAGACTTTCAACAGGGGAGTGAAAATATTGTAGCATAATAAATTAAATCAAACCAATAAACTAGTTGCCCTTTAAAATGCATGACCAGATATCAAGCAACTCATAGGACTGGGAACACTTACTGAACTAACCACTACAGGAGGTGAAAACAAGGAGTTCTCCATTCCAGTGTAACTGTTTATGTATTTTAACCCTCATATGGATTCTCTGCACCTTAGCGGAGCTCGTGATTTTAACATGTTGTGTACCAGGGTATTTAAATGCCTTTTAACCCTCCGTTCCAGTGGATTTTTAAACCTCACTTTTTGAAAATGCATTGCATCAGTAAAAATGCTGTAACTTATTTAAAAATGAAAATTTTATAAAGGGATTTGGAAAATAATACTTACAGAAGGTCTCAGTATTTTCTCTTTGTGTGATACTCCATAAAACATTTCCCTTGTGGAGTGGAACACCGCAAGTTGAGCACACATACCTCATCTCCTTCCTAATTTTTCTGTAAGAACCCACTTTGTATCTTCGGGTGTGGTATTTCTTCTTCCCCTTCCGCAAAAGGGACGAGGTGATGTTTATGAAGGTCTCTCGAGAGACGATGTGGGTGATCCCTCGAAGGAGCTCGCTCCGTCGTCTTATCTCTGTCCTCGTCTGAGAATGGCTCATCTGGCTCCTCTCCACACACTGCCCACTCTTTGGCCATCTGGAGCAGAAAGCCTTTGAATCAAATGCTATTTGATTCATTTAGTATTTTATAAACTCTAAAAGTGTTAAAAAGGGCACAGTTTATTAGCCACTGGACTACTTTCTTCGACCATTTCATTGTTTTTCTCATGATTGTATAATACAATAAACACATATCTGCCCTGTCTACGCCTTTCATACACTCATTGTATTTCAAAATACAGTAAGGTTTTTTGATCAGAAGTCCTGTGATCCTATCTTTCAGCTTTGTATTACCCATCTTAGCGCTGTGAATAGTGCTAATCATTCTCACCTCTCTTTTGTCATTCCACACTACAGGTAACACTTCACCTTTGCGAGAAAACGTGCACTGGCCTTTTTTCAATGTTTTCGCCTCACTCTTCAATGTGGCAGGGAGCCCTCTATTTGGTTTGATGGTTCCACAAACTCTAATTTTATTATCAAAGAGCAGTTCTGCTATTTTTACCCTGTTGTAATAATTATCTTGATATACGTGATGCCAAAGATTTAGATGAGGCTTCAAAAGAGAAAGGATGGTTTGTTCTAATTTTTTCCCCTCGGCCGAATATATTTCTAAATTACTGATGTAGTCAGAATCACTTTCACAAACCATACGAACTAGCAAGCCATACTTTATGATTTTGGCTGGATTATAGGTCTTAATTTTTAATCTTCCTCTCCATGGAATCATTGTTTCATCAAGAAATAGCTCCTGCTTTGGTTTTTATACATTTTGAAATTTTTCAATGAAGTATTCCAAGACCGGTCTTATTATGTATAGTCTGTCCGTCGCGTCCAAAATTTTCTCATTAGTACTAAAGTGCCACGCTTTCCAAATCTGTTCAAATCTGTTTCTTGTCAGCAATTCTCTAAATATTCATTGCTATAAAAGGATCAGTGCTCCAATACTCCTTCAGTGAATCTTTCCTCACCTGCCCCATGAGCATCAAAATAGCAACGAATTTTTTCATTTCATTAATGGGTATGTCAGACCACTTTCCTGTTTTTGGTGAATCTTTGTATCTATGTTGGTTTTGACGGTAATACAGATTTGACTGAATGCACATTATTTTGAACAAGTCATCGGCAATAAACAATGAGACTAAATCAAGGATACAGGTAGAATTTTCTGGCACACATTTTACTCCAGGTTGGCCCAAAAATTGCTCTAAATTCCTCTCAGAATTTTTTTTTCCCATGTAATAGAGTGGATTAGAATACAAAAGAGGAGTGGATTTTCTATTTCTGACCTTCACTACAATATCGGAATCACTTCCACTCTCATCACTGTCTTCATCATACTATAATGGCACATCTGATAAATCATCGGCGTACAGATCTTACAATATTTCTTCCTCCACGCAATGCACTGTCTTTCCTATGCGATGCCATTGTATTGAATATTTCAATAAATACAGGTTGAGAAAAACCTCTCGCAAGACAAACCCGAAACCAAAATCACAATTCACTGGGACTCAAGAAAACGAACTGCTCAAGACACATCGAGAGAAGGAACTAACCACATCCGTAAAAGAAAAATGAGCGATTCATTATTGGCCCCCTCATTCTTTTCATAATGAATGTTTATGTTGATGGAGCAGAGCTGAGAGTGCATTTCATCTGCTGTGAGAGGAACTTGAAGGCGAGGCAATACAGATATGGTCCTCGAGATGATAGAGATACGGTTCCTTGCCGCTGGCTATGCCAGGGTTATGTGCAGAAACATTCCGTAAACAATGAGGCAAGAAGGTGTGGTGACTGGGGAAGCTGTGAAAGAAATATAATCTCCAAAAAGAAGATAGTAGACGAATAAGTTTCAAGTTGATGGAATTGAAGTTGCACGCCATCACAGAACAACTGACTGAGATTTAAATAGAGCTAAATGTATAAAATTAATGAAATTACCTTGGGTTATCGAACATTAAATTGCGATTATTCTTAATGAATAACAGAAAGCAAATAAGAAAGATTCACCATGTACATAAATAACACAATTTAAAACTTTACCATGATGTGCCTAAATGGCGAGAATTCTCATCATCCATCCGCAACGGATGGGATATAAATGACTAGAATTCTCGCCATCCATATGCAACGTGTTAAAAATAATTTTAAAATTTTCCATTCCCATGGATCTTTCTGAAACTTTCAGTGGTCCATTTTTTCTGCTTTCTTAGGCTACAAATATATTTTTGTGTGTATAGTGTGCATAGTTTTCATTTTATTGGCCTCTATTGAAAAATGTTGCGTCGTTGGATTTACAGTGGCGCTGCAGCGCTGAGAGTTTCCTCGTCACAATGTCGGGGATTTCACTCTCAATACTAATTTAAAAGTTATTGGGTTTTTTTTATGAAATGGTATTTTCTATTTATGATCTTAATATTTAAATGTTTAAACTTATAAACAAAATAAATTGTTTAACGTAGATAAATTATACTATGACAATTTTGCTTGGTCTTTTATGTAATAATCATAATTTTTGCTTGTTTATAATATTCAATGACAAAAATTCATCTATTTGCAAGAATAATTCATAGAAACTCATGGCTAGTCTAAGGGTGTTTTTTCCGTGGCCTCTGGCATTACTTTGTTTGGTACCTTCTCCACTCCGCGTACCTGCTGTGGTGATCATCACCGTTGGGGACATCCCAGGGTTACTATGTATAGGATTATACCAAGCAGCGATTCCAAGAAAAAAATCCCATTATTGAGGACCCAATTGATGCATTCCACTTGTATATTGAAAAAAACATTATCCGTGAAATTGCTACTTATGCAAATCAGAAAGAAATTTGAGTGCATTCCTCATATTTCACAACCCATCTGACTGTAATCCTTTCTTTTTTTTCAAATTGCAGTAATGAGCTCCCAGAATTTCCATTACATTTGCCTTGATTGTCAGAATGTAGCCCTAAAAAATCACGAAGGTTTCATTCTTCTCTTCTCTCTCGGCCTACCCTTTTTCATTTATTAATGTTTAAGAACTCAGGCTTCTGCACACACACTACAAAGATACAACATGTAGGTGGATGTAGTGAAGCATAATTATTTTACATGGACCCATCCAACTTTTATTCGGTCCTCATTTTTAGTATTTGGGTACATAAAAAATAAAACAATATGCACATGATAAAGTGGAATTTATCCAGCTTTGAATATCAGAAAAATTATATAAAACAACCATTACACACAAAATTAAAACCTTCATTTGAAAACAACTGTCTAAGAGACCAAAAAAAAAGAGTATTACGGCAACAAATGGTAAAGAATGCAGTGTTAAAGATTTTTAGCGATAACTTCTGCTATAATGGGTTAAATCTAGCAAAACAAGGTTAAAAATAAAGAAAATAGAAGTCACAGGCTTTATCAATCGGAAAACATGCTGAGAAAGGCCAAGTTTGAAAGATAATTACAAAATATAATGCAGCGCCGCTGCGGAGCAGTAA
Source organism: Platycnemis pennipes (assembly GCA_933228895.1). NCBI lineage: Eukaryota > Metazoa > Arthropoda > Insecta > Odonata > Platycnemididae > Platycnemis > Platycnemis pennipes. The sequence continues at coordinate 86,435,779 of OW121851.1, forward strand.
ATCCAACGTCGTAACTAAATTTCGAAATCCATATGAGGGTTTATATCCATTTCTGTGCACATAGACCCAATTGTGTATTAGCATATAAAATTCACCACTGGCACAGCTATTGCAGATGCATGCAAAATAAATGCCAGTAATGGTACAGTAAGTTGTTACGGAGTGGTATTAAATTTCTATTGATTATCAAAACTTTTAAGATATTTAGTGTACACTTGATGCTAGTTGTTTTTTAACTCTGCATTACAAAGAGATAAGGATGAAAATTATCAATCCAAAGTTTTTCTACAACTTTAATTTAAAAAAGGAAATTGAAAATTGGATGGGAGAAATAAATTATGCATTCTTTTTTTCCGTATGGTATTAAAAATTTCCATCTATTATCTTGAGTGCAACTAATTTAAAAATGAGTTATATTGTAACCTTTTCATTTATAATTTTGGTTTATAAGCTTTTCTTACTCCCCACCCCCCTTTACCTGGCATTATGCTTTATTCTTGTTTTGTTTAACTTCCAGTAGTCAGAGTTGATGTACACCCATGCTTAATCTTGCACGTGTGCATCTCTGAACATTGCTGTGACAGTAAAATTTATACTAATATAACGGTGTCTAAGTCAGTAATCACAGATCAAAGTGATACAACAAAAAGAAAATGAAAAATCTTCACCAAATTCAGTGCTTTCCTATGGGAGTAAAATTTAACAATAAAGGGGTAAAAATGACCCTTAAAATAGGTATATGCAAAAATCCTTACTTAGTGTGCCCTTATTACGTGATAGGGATATTTCCTGAAAATTTCACATTTTTATCACCAGTAGTTGGGGCTGTACGTGATGCGTGAATGTGTAAGTCAGTCAGTTAAGACGTTTGATTTTATATGAGAGATAATGGGGATGATTCGTAAATCACTGATCAAGGACTACCTGCCTGCCAATTTTCATAAAACTCCTAAACCCGCTTAATGGACTCTCCCCCTGTTAGACCGAAAATAAAATAATTATATATTAAAAACATTTTTTACCAAAAATAATTTAAAATAATTTCACTGCCTAAAAATACTAAATTTTCTATGATGCAAATGAATCAAATTTTGTGAAAATCCTAGGGGCCCTTCTCGCCAGTGTTGCTAAAATTTGGCGGCACTATAAGTATAAATGAGGAATACCAAGTCCTCTCCATTTAGCACTATAGTTATCATGGGAATTCTATTAAAAATCTATGCCACCACTGGGATTACTTAAACGTAGGTCTTCAGGATGGGAGGTCAACTCTCAAGCCACTACAGCTGCCTCATCTCCAGCACTCGTGGTGCATACACAGAAATAAGGATGCCAAAAATCAGAGTATCAATGAGCCTCTTGATCCTTCATAATGTTACCGTCATTGTTTCTGTGTGTTTAGATTGCTATAGGGGTGACAATTATAAGCACATTCCTGGAAGACACAGAAACAAAAATACAGTGGTACCTTGAGATACGAGTTGAATTTGTTTGGCTGATTAGTTAGCTCGAAAGTCAAAATACTCATATCTCAAATCAATATTCCCCATTGAAATTAATTGAAATGTGATTAATTCATGCCAGACCCCAAAAAAGCATCCCAATGTTATTTAAAATGTTTTCAACATAAAAAAATATATTTATAGTGAACAAACATTCTATACAAACAAAATGAAACCTAATAAAAGATAATTTAAAGAAATAAACATATTGTCAAAGTAGACTCGCAAATCTAAGCAGTTGCTCGCTTTGCCAACTGTCTGTGACGTCACCGATGCTGGCTCGTATCTCAAATTTTGACTCGTAACTCAGGCAAAAACTGGACCCTAGTGATGGCTCATATCTCAAAAAACTCGTATGTCAGGGCACTCGTATCTCAAGGTACCACTGTATATCATTCTAAAAATCATTTCTCATGTCCTCCAGCCTGGCAGGGTTGTCATGGGAGGTGTGAGGTCTTGGTTGAGGTAATGGCACTACTTTCTGCAGTTGATGTTTTCATTCTCTCTTCCTTTAAAGTGAGTCCTATTCTTTATATTATTGTTTAGGTTTTAAAATGTCAATATATATTCCTCCTTTGAAACACTCTTTTCATTAAAAAACATTGTTTTAAAAATTTGTAAGTATGTAATTGCCTGAATTGTAGTTTATTGTATCTGTAATGAACAAGTGTAGGTCAGGTTAATTTTATTTTAAAAATTTTTATGGTACAATGCTAATTAGTTAACAATATTTGAAATTGCAGTATTCTGCTTTGTAAGCAAACACATCAATAATATTACTTCAGCTACCAAATTGAATTACTTATGAGCTACCAAACTTACAGCATTGCTTGAATTGTTGCAATGTTGTTTTTTATTCATTGTGTAGCCATCATCATGCAAGCAACAAATTTAAAACAATAACTTATTGAAAAGTGTGGTGTCATGCTTGAATGCCAGGGTAACCCAATTCTAAGATGACCCCCTTTTTTGCCACTCCACAAGGGAAAATAATTAATTTTGATGCTTCTACTTTGAGAATAGCTCAAACATGGATAAAAAACATTCAACACGCCTAAACTCACATCAGAGCTTGTGCCCACACATGCAAGTTGGGGTTAGCAATCAAGTGTTTCATGTAAATGCACCTTTATGGGTGTGATCATGGATGAAGTGATCTCTAATTGGCAAAAAAAATAAGCTACATTCATAGCACTGTTCTAAATCCAATGCACCAGCATTGTTTCAGTTTATACTGCCATGATGCTGATAATTTTAAAAATACAATTTAGGTAAATGTTAGCCATAATGTTAGCCATAATGGTCATAACTGAATCGATCTATCTAATTTGTGAAAAGCTAAGATGAGTTCATAATGTTTCTCTGAATCCAATTCAATGACATTGTTGCAGTTTATACTGTGATGATATTGATCTTTTTACCATCCAATTCGTGCCAATTGTAACCAGTTATACGAACATTTTATGATTTGAAATAATGATGATGAGAAATTAACTCAGACCAAATTTTACTATGCATGTAGCTACTCTGGTAAACATAAATATCCAGATTATGCAGTTGGTTTTAAGGAGGATTTGGCTTCTGATTGTAAGACCAACTCACTTTTTTCGGGAGTCCAGAAGAGAAGAAAAATCATCTTAGATTCATGAATAAGCTGTAATCCACGTTTATCTTTAAGAGTAGAATTAACAGTCATTCCTTTTTTCATTTTATTTTTATGAACCTACCTAATTTTATGGAGTGTGCATTAAAAAAATGTATTTACCACGTGAAAGGGTGAAAACTTTAATGGTCATAAGATGAGTGGATAATTCTTTAATTATATTGACCATGCATTATATTTCTTGATGATAAAAAATAAAAAATTTCCTGTGTTTGTGACTTCTACTGTAATAAGAGGGTTGTAAGAATTGTTTAAATGGCTCTGAATCCTTCACTTAATTTTTTTTCAAACTTTTCCTAAATATAGGGGATTGCCAGGTTGGGATTTATGAGGGTGTCATTTATTAGCACTATATTTTTTGAACTTTGCATTAGCATTTGTGGAATTTGAAATAATTTTGAAAAATGCATTCAATTTTTATATTCTGCATTTGACTGCTAATTTTAAGTTCTCCTGGATACAGTGCTGTTTTTCATATTTTGTAAATTCTACGTCTACCATCAGCAAACTGTTTACCTTAGATTCAATTTTGTTGGTAATTCTGAACTAAAATATTCTAACAAACAGTTCAACATTGGTTTTATTGGTATTGTGATACTTTATATGTTCCATTATTTTCATTGATAATGTGTATATCATCTCTCCTACTCGAATTTCCTCATTTGTTGGTGTGCCTAGTTGCATTATTCTTTCTAATAAATTTCACATGCTCTTAGAAGCAGGTACAATCAATTTTCAAATATTGTTTTCAGGATATGTGCTGAGTCGGGAAGCAGTAAAACTCTTTATTGAAAAGGGTTACAATAATTCAAAGATATGCAGAGCAGACCATGGTGGTGCTGAAGATGTGGAAATGGGTGTGTATGCACTTAGAAATCTCTCGTTGTATGTTTGTAGGCAGGCTCTCTGGATGAAGTGATGTACTGATGATAAATAGTAATTTATTGGGATTTATCACAGTCTTGTGAATTGGTATTTCAAGTACAATAATTGGGTTGTAGTCAAAGGTATGGTAATCACTGTGTCACTAAGTCATGAAATTTTATTGTCCAGAAGAAGTATGAACAGTCTGGATGGATCCCCATCCCACATAGCAGCAAGCTTGTCATTGCAAGATAGCAAGCTTGCATCAGCAAGGTTAAAGCTTGCAGCAAGCTTGCTGCAATCTGACTACTGCACCTGCTGCAAGCTTGCAGCAAGTTTCATGCAAGCTTCACGCAAGTCCTGTGCAAGCTTCACGCAAGTCCTGTGCAAGCTTCACGCAAGTCCTGTGCAAGCTTCACACAAGTCCTGTGCAAGCTTCACACAAGTCCTGTGCAAGCTTCACACAAGTCCTGTGCAAGTTTCAACCCTGGCAAAAATAGAGGTTATGCCGAGGGTAGAAATGCATTCATGAACCACACACAAAACATTGCCTATGGAATGCAATTGTGCAAAGGAGCTGTACCCATGTACCTAGCGAAACAAATTAGTTAGGTATCACAAAAAATCACTACTTGCATGAGTACACCTTATGTATCAAAATTTAAAAAGAAAATGATAATAACAGATTTTCCTGCATTTGTAAATGTGCAAGTTATAATTCTTAACCATATATACTTGTCCTACGTGTCCTATTATCTTAACCTAAACGACCTAACGAAATGCAAATCACGGCGGCTATCTAGTGCTTCTTCGCTAACAAATGACTGATGGGAGGCTGTGTATATACAGCTGCTGGCTTGCATGAATTCGTTAGTGATAATTAAGTTTACAACATATGGACACGGGTATTTGAATCATTAAAACATTTCCCCAATTACCATTTTGTGGCTAATAATAAGCATGACCGTTATTACTATGCATAACTGATATTCTTTCAACTCCAGGAGAGATAAATAAGAGTTTCCTCAGTAATATGGCAATCACCATCTTCATCGGACGGGCCGCGGGATCCTTGGCGATACAAGTAGGAACCCTGACGTCAATACCACTGTATTCTGTTCTCAATCAATCTGTATACAGATATATTCACAATTAATCTGTATTCACGACTTTAAAATCTTGTTCTTCTTTGTCAGTTAATTTATTGTTACATGCTTAAGTTAATTTCGCACTAATTCTTCCTATTAACTCGGTCTTCTTCAATTTAGCTCAAATTGTTTTTCTCCTACGGGAAACAAGCCATGCGTGTTCAAGCAAAGGTAACTCTACTCCTCCCTTAGTAGGAACCCTATAGTTGCAATTGCCTTGGGCCTTGCACTATTGCTACCAATGTTGCCAGAGTCCTGCAGCAAAGTTGCCAAGGTTGGCACACTTCATGCAAGTCGAGTGTAACTTGCACGGAACGTGTCAATATTGGCAAACTTGCACCAGGCTTGCATCTAGATTGCCAATCTTGGCAAGCCATCCGCCAGCCTCAACCAAACTTGCTGCAATCTTGCATGCTATGTGGGATGTTTTTACTCCCTTTGCTATGGACCAGGGACCAGGGATCTCTCAACATGAATATCTTCTTTCCTCCTTGTGTTTTGTTGATGTACCTCCACATTCAGTAACATTAGTTTTAATATAGGAAATAAAGCAGAAAAGATATGTACCAGGTTCAGGTAGTATTTTATATTTTATGAGGAGGGGCTCACAACTATGTCTGTAGGGAGCACTTTCTATCATTCTATCTTTATTGGATTCTTAATATTTCAATTAACCTTAGGGAAGAACCCCACTGTGCAATGCCATAAGGTACCCTAGAATAAAAATATCCATAGTACATGTTTAATAATACAAAAGAGCTGATGGTACATATCAACACTGAAAATAAATAAAAAACTGAATTAAGTTAGGAAGAGAGGTAGTCATTGTGATTAGATTAGATTAGAGAGTGATCCATGTGTAGCCCTAGAAACTTAAGGCCAGTGGACAGTTCATATTCATGGCCATCAAATGTGAGATCATGAGTATTATTGGAGGAATCATTTTTACTGAATGAAATAACCTGAGTTTTCTCAATACTTAAATATTGTTTGTTTTTCAAGCACCAATTTGATACTCCAGATATTATAACTTTACCCTGAGCTTTTAAGTCAGACCTTGAAGATTTTGAAATTAAAACACTTATATCGTCTGCATACACTGTTGTGCTGGTTTTCGGGTAGTCAATTGTGTTTGGTAAGCCATTTATAAAAATCAGAAACAGGATAGGACCAAGAACTGAACTTTGCAGTACACCACTAGTGACAGGCAATGGGTCGGATTTGAAAATAACCTTTTTGCTCCTGATCAAGAGAGTCTGCAGTCTATTCAAAAGATATGTTTCAATCCAGGATGGTAATTATTTCTTAATCATATATTAATTTATAATATAGAATTTCCCCCTTATGCCCAAGACATAACATTTTTGAAGGAGAATCTCATGGTTGACAAAGTCAAATGCTTTGCTTAGGTTAAAAAAATAATCCTAACAAATGAAATTTTTCATTCAATTGATCTGTTATAAAATAGACTGCATTGTAAAGAGCAAATGGATATGATGAAGCAAATTCTCATAAAGAAGTACTGGTGGGCTAAGTCATCATTTTCCTTTATACCTTATGTAGAAGTAGATTTATCATTTAAACTAAGGGATTCTCAAGGGTTATGCTGAGCAGAAGATTGGCATCATAATTTTGAGAATCCTCATATAATCAATCAAAAATACACTGCATCCCAGTCAGCAATTTTAGGTTGCTTATGAAAAATTTATGCTAACATGAAGTGATTTTCAGGAAAACGATTTTCTACTCCATGCATTTTGTATAATGTTTTCATTAATTTTTGTGAAAAAAAAAGTTTTTCTTGCCTGGAATATGGAGACATATTTTTCCGTCTTCTGTGTTTCGTAAGGAACTAATTAAAAAAATATATTTTCATAGTTATGATGGAAATTGCAAGGGTCATGGGGAGAATGTTATTTAGACCTACATTCACCTGTAGAAAACTGATGAATGAATGTGTTCATACAGTTTAAGGGGTTGTTGTTTAAGGAATGATGATGTTGCAGGTTTGAATTCCAATTTTGGCATTTCAGGTAAATGTTTGGAGAAACTGAATGTTAAGGCAGGTGACTCAAGGGATCCTTTGGGACGTGGTAGGTTCTTCCCATTTGTTCCTGAGCATCACTTGATCCCTGGTCATGTGGACAAGGGTTTCTGGTATTGGAAGTACATTTATTATCCTAGTGAAGAGGTATGTTTATGAAAGAGAAACCAAAGAGCTGGTTTTTATTTTCTAACACCTAATGTGTATTATCATGGTGATTCATCTCAGGTTCATATTTAAGTGAAAGTAATTTGTTCTTAAAGATATTACCTCAGTATTTTCATGCATGAACTATTTGCCCTAACCCACAATGAACTCAATACAATGAAGGAAATAATAGCTGTAGGCATATTTCGCCTTAAATTGTTTTTATTAGTAAGAGAACCCTGCACTTCATTATAGCTCGGGTTTATAGTATTGACGAAGTAAATTTACTGCTCACTCATGGGTTTAATATCAGCAGAGCATTATGTAAATTAAACCATAATAGTTTTATTCGAATGTTATTGTGATTTAATTTTTTTTAATTTCAATATTTTTTTATTTCTTTGTTATCAGGGAATGGGATGCTGCTCAGATTCAGCAGTTTCCTTCCATTATATGTCCCCAAATCAAATGTATGTGATGGAATACCTCATATATCATCTACGTCCATATGGAATAACCCATCGCATAGTGGATGAATATGGACACGGAGTATCTTCAAGGACTCTAGAGTCTGTTACCCTCTCCAGTTTGGATCACAATATTGATGATGAAAACCACACAACTGTCAGGCCACTGACTGTGCCATAAAGACTGGTGTGTTTTGTGAGTGTGCATGTGTGGGTGTGTGTGGTGTATTGTTGCATATCAGCGTCTTTGGGTTGAACCGCCATTTTGTTTGTAGCGACCCAAGTAACTGTGAAGAATTGAAATGCTCAAATTTAATTAAGATTTTAACGTTCCTGTTTAATGCATAGAGGATGTTGGAAGTGCCATTCTTTATGAACATGTTTTTGAACTGCCAACAAAGTGCTCTTCTGTTGCTGCTCTGTGCAGAATTGAAAGCAATAGGTATTGCATGTCATTCATGTGGCAGCTATGCACAATTGTCATTAACATTTTTATGGGAAATTCATGCTATATATATATATATAAAATACTGATGTAGTGTCTACATTTTTGTTCTCATAGGGACCAGGAGGGCTTTTTTATGAAAGTTATTCCTATTAATTGCCAAAGATATTAATTTTAAGTTAAAGTAGAAAGACTGTTTATTTATACCACTCTGTGAGCCAAACAATATTTTGTACCCTGTGATCAAGTCATTAAGTCTCCATTCTGTGCTGTAACTTTAGTCCAAATATTGTGAGACCATATCATTTTCATTGTTTTACATGCCTTGTTGCATGTGAAAGAATTTGTGATATTTCTTCCATACTAGAAGCATAGTATTAAAAGGATAGTACCATATTTACCCTAAAGGAAGTGTGTGAATTTTCCCCTGCACTTGTGTTGGTGCTTTCATCTTGTTTTGCAACATATTGTGTATAAACTGAGAAATTCATGCTACAAATGAGTATAGTCCATTAAATATTATATGTGGCATCAGTATTGAGAATTATTAAATTAAAAATTCATGTATTTTATTTTATATCATTAATGCTCTTAGAAGGGATGGTAAGTGGTCCAATATTATTTTGCTTTGCCGAAAACATAAAATTTTCAATGCTCCGTAAATAAGTAGCTATCAGAGCAATTTTGGTTTTAAAGCTCAATGAAACCAAATCATAAAATTTAGATTGGATCCAATTTCTGGTTATTGGCAGCAGAGTGCAACAAGATTTTTATGTTTTGAATGGAATACAATGTAGTGCTCCTCTTTCAAAGGTTTGGTCATAGAAGGCAACATAATTTTATTTTCTGTATTCAAATGCTTATGTGATTTGATGGATATGGATAATGTCCTTCTAAGAAAGTGTTGATAGTTTTTTATCAGTGTAATGTTTATGTGGTTTGAGATATAAGGCTCTTTTAGTTTCTCTGGTATCAATCAATCTGACTAATATATTTTCCTTGTGAATTGTAATCAAGGTTATCCAACAGGTTAATCCAACCATTGAAAATCTAATGAATCTAGTATAGTATTGAGCTGAACCAAGGTTGGTTGGCTGAGCAGCTTAGACCTTCCAGCATTGCTAATATGATATTTTGGCTTTATAATCCTAGGTGAAACCTTTTGTGAATGCAAATCTTCTCTCTCAGAAGAATGTGTGAAAGAAGGTACATATTAAAGGCCAGCAATGGCAAGGTGTCCAGAACATTTTTATATCAAATTGTGATTTCATTTCCTCAATCACCATCATCCCAAAGTAGATGTCCCCGTTGCTTTTTTTTAATTTGCATATGTGGGGTCCATGTAGTACATCTAAAAACAAGTAAGTCAAAATTTCAACAGCTCAATGAATATTGGCTGGAATATATGAGTCAAATAAAATAGCATACCAATATTACCTTAAACAATTATTAATGATGGATCTTATGTCATACCTAGAAAAAGTACCTTTTGTTAAGCCTTAAATATTAGTGTTCCTTTAATTCAGCATCATTTCAAACTCGCCTTTTTTGCCTGTCTATAGCCAAACTATAGCCTTTTGGTTGAGGTTAATGGTTGGTAGAAATGGATATTAGATAACTTCATGAGCCAACAAGAAGTTCAAGTGGCTAAGTACCAGATATAATGGACTCTATGAATGTCTAGTTGAGAGTTTATGAGGTCTAATGCTCTGAAATAGTGCTGCATGAAACTACAATAGCTTGGGAAAACAAATTGTTGAATATGGTGGCTTACTAATAGATCAGAAAGAAATGAGTTTAAATATTGAGGCAGCAGATAGTTTTTAAATTTTCCTATTTTTTTGTGTGGATAGAAACTGGGTGAAATAGAAATAGAAGAGTTAGTTGAAAGAAAATCTTTCCTTGGTATTTACATGTGGCTAGAACATTACCGAATCATGATTATGTTATATTAGCATCATTGATGAGGAAATTGTGTAAATCAAGGATGATAATGGCAGCATGTAATGATAAGAAAACAAATTAATGTGGATGTTAAGGATTTAACAACATTGAATTTAAACATTTTTGGATTAATAATGGCAGCTGAAGTACATTGTGAACTAATGCATTTAGCAACAGAGAATTTAATCCAGAGAGCTCATGAATTGAAGTTCTTCAATAAGCAGAAAGGTTTGGATGATATTTATAAAATTTCTAATCACCTTCCTTTGGGGTATATATGGTAATAAAGTACATGATATTGGATATTTATTTATTGTTTTCAAGGAGTCATGTAAAAATGTATTCTTTATTTAGCATAGTTATTTTTTTGGTCATGTTTCATTCCGTTCAAGTATGCAAATTCTTTATCCAATGATTGAATTTCCTTATAAATTGTTAGTCATTTTCTAATTGTTCATTAATTGTGTGAGAAATTTATAAACTGAACATCAGTGGTGTTTTTGGTTGTTTTAAGTATTCTTTCACATCAGGTAATGATTGTTTGATTGTCATAGCACCAAATAAAGATACATTCATAAATAGACTTGATGAGTTTTTAAGGTAACACATTTCGTCAATGTAAAAATAGTACTCAAACATTGAGGTTAGTGAAACCCAAAGCTGCTAGAGGTTTTGCACCCAGTCAGCTGAGGATTCGAAAATGTAGCAGAAATATGTACCCTTATTTATTAATATGGTCTCAAGGCAGCAATTACGTGATATCCATTGGAGCATATTTTATTGCAGAAACTTTTTTTACTACCTTGAGTGTATGATTTTCTCTCATGATAGTGCTAAGTATTCTTAGGCTATCCTTCTCAAAATGTGTGTACAGTAAGTCACTAGTTTTTGTGGATTACAATTAAGAAATACTATCTTTGCATATCAATGCTTAGCCAGTGACAATTATTCATTTCAATGTGCATGAATGTCCTTATTCCCAGTCCTTTTTTTCCTCTTTCCTTAGTTGCATAAGTGAAGCAGTAATGTTGGAGAACAGCTGTGAATACAAAATTAATACTGCTTTTCAAGAGTAGTATAATATATGTATAACTTGTCTGGCACTTCATGAAGAACTAGACTCTCTGCTATGAAGATCTGTGAAATTGAACAAGTTGGGACCATTATTTTAACTCAAGGCAATGACATTGTGAGTGAGGTAATTACTTTTCAAACTCCTGTTGATTTTTAACCAAGAATTTAACTATTGACTCATCCCATTTTTTTTTCTTATTTTTCTCTCAGTTGGTGATTAGTTAGGTAATTGGTTATTTCTTCCCTTACCATTTAAAACTGTTGTAATTAGTTCCATTTGCAGCCAGTTTAATCAATGTTGACATTAACTTACACAATATGGACAGGAGGGATCATTTGGCCCATTTTTGGAATTCAACTTAATTTCTCTTTATAATATATTTTTAATATTTTGAAGCATTTTTACTTTGTTCATTTCTATTTGAAATTTGATGAGACAACATAAATTATACCCTCTTATTTTGCTCTATATTTTATAAGAGAGTATACCTTGAAGGATAACTGGGGGTCAGTTGACCCACAACTTGTTCTCATACTGTATCTTTATAATTCTCTTACTCTTAGGCTTATTAAGTTTTTATAGAGCTCTTCCCTTGGGGGTGTGGTAGACCAGTGGGTATAGTGCTTGGTTATGAACCAGAGGGTATCTGGTTCAGGTGATGTCTCTGGACATGCAAGCTGAGTAATTTTCTCTTTACCGGATCTTTCTGGGAAACCACAAGTGGCAGATGGAAAGTGAATGTCCCATATTAGCCTGTGTGAATTTCAAATGCCAGTAGCCTATTTCTATAGATATTTTCTTTCTATTCAAATCTTATTTTTTTATCCTGTCGTTGAATTCTCTTGTATTTTGAATATATATGTCTTTATCCAGGCATGTGAAATGCAGCCATGGATGAATGGCCTTTGAGAACGTATGAAATATTATTGACCATTGGTTCCACATCCTCTTTTTCAAATGACTGGTTTGTCCCTGCCCAGACTGGATGGGCACTTAACATTGCTTTTTTGCTCGGGTGTCCGGCCCCACAGCATGTTACTGGGACTTACCCTCAGTAGTTTGTACCATTAAGTGCCAGGTCCTTCACCATATACCAGAAGAAATATTCAAAAGGTGTTGAGCATGCTCCACTTGGTGTGTTGCACCCCGTTAGCATTGTAAAATATACAGTGAAGAATGGGAAGTTTCATAATCCTAATTGGTGTTAGTTGAGAGAGAAGCTTCTTATATTAATTGTGCCGATATATGCAAAAGGCATCATGGGACAGCAGCATTTGCTTATATAAAGCTGTTGTGATCAAACCTAGGACTCAATATTTTCTAACGTAATACCTAGGGATCTATTCTTGAATTTAGTGATACATATACGATTTGATTCAAGGATGACTTGTAATCGAGTGCTAAAGGCAGGTAAATTTGGTTTTGCTTCTGAACTTTGGAACAATTTTTTACTAATTCTGAGCTTTCTACAGTCCAAGTGAAAGTGTAACAGCTGATGAACAGCTTATTGATGGAAATACAGGTGTCTTTTTATACAGCATATGCCTAAGAAACTGGAAAAATTCAGAATCAAGTAATAGGTTTCGGCTTATGTCTAATCTAAATAAGTAATGCCTAAATGCATTACCGTACTGTGAGATAGATGAAGAGAGGCCATCAAAACAAGCATTGGGTGAATACCTTGTAATGAGACTGATTAAGCCACACGAGAATTCAGAAAAGTGATTCTGTAACAATTATTTTTCATTCATTCACCTCGCTGGAGAGTTAAAAAAAAAAAAACATTTTTTTTTGTAGTAACTATAAGAAAAAAACTGGCGAGTTACCTCCTTTGTGGCCCTTTGAATTATAAAATTCATTCAACTGGAGTGTATAAATACACCCAAGGTCAAACACACTCAAATTAGCTAGAGAAGAACCAGAAGAATGTGGGGTGCTATGTGCCAGAAATAATCCATCGAATAAGCTTCAAGGAGGTGGTATGTTCATGTATTCTTCAACATGCTGGATGTGGTCTCAATAAATAGTTGGGTGATATAATACGAAAAAACAAATTGTAAATTGAGTTGTAAGGAGTTCATCCAAATATTCTAAGATATATGTATAGTATTTAAGCATTGGGACTTAATAATTTTCTGAAGGCATAATGTACAGGAACTGTATTGTCCTATTCTGTGCTTTGTAATAGTTGCTTGATGGAAAGACTTCAAACGAGTATTGGATATCAGCTAAAAATTGATCCATTTGGTTGTTTAATCTCTTCTTCAATGACATTTCCTATGTGTGAATGAATTGCTCTAAAAATCAGAGTATCAGGATTTGCATGGTGTAAATCGTTACCTAGTATTCATATTTGTTTTAAGCTGTGGCTTGGAGAATGGGGAAGGGCTCAGGTCGTCGGTTATATGGGGTAATACCACAGATAAGAAAAGGGATAGGTTAAGGAAACCGATGTTGATGAGGGTCTTTGGAGTGAAAGCTAGCCAGCTTGGAGTGATACATTTTTGGACTGGTTCGTTTGTGCTGTGTTAGCCCGCCATTAGATGTAGATGATGGAGGCAGCGTTGGTGCACTTTCCGTGACGACTGCATCGGATACTACATCGACCAAATGGGAAGGTGTTCTTCAGTATGGATAAAAGAACACCAACACTGCCCTCGCAACAGCTGTAATGTGTCATCCAGATTTGCGTTATTTCTTCTGGAATATCATCCATTCCGGAAACCTTATTCCTCATTTCTTATGACACTCTCAATTTCAATGTTGAGTAATCCTGGACCCAAACTATCGATCTCTTATTCGCGCAGTGATAGTTATTCGGTGGTGACGACCGACAGCTGTGGTAATTTGCGTCACTTTGGATCGGCGGGTGGTTGGATAGGAAATTTTCAGGGGGCGGTGAGGGTGCGGGCGAAGGGGGGAGAGAAACCCGGCGTCTGCATGGACTGCTCTTAGCGAAAGACGCGCAGGAGTCAACTGTTTTTGAGTCTCATACGATGGACGGAGTACTGAACGCGAAGTGTTCTCCACTCAGCACTCACTTCGGGACTGGTATAGCTATGAAAAAAATCTCTACCACTGCCGGCATCTGATCGGCCTTCGCGAAGGGAGGGTAGTACTATAGCTACCATATTAACCCAATTCCGCTTGAATTCCCGCTCTAAACGCAAGGTTACCGGACTTCTTTGCCCTAAGAGATCTATGTTTTTTATGATGTCTTTCGCGGTGAAATATTGGATTGGTCTCCCGCGTAGGTCTATATTTCTCGGATGTTAATTTCGCTGGCGTTGCAGTTGGCATCTTTAGGTCAGATGTTTTGATGGTGATTATTTTGTGTTATATGAAAGCCTCCCATCCAATCAGTTGGTGTTATAATTCGCATGTACTGTTTTATTGTGGAGCACACGTTTCCATGCGCTCGACAATGCGTTGCCGTCTTCATCATAATCATTCATGGGTGTTTTCAAGTCTGTTTCCGCACTAATAGGCACTTCAGACCGGGAAGAAAGGTATAAGGATATGAAGGGATGGGGGACCTCTCTCCCGGAAGAAGGGCCTGCCGTCTTCTGTGTAACATTGTTCGGCCTTTTGTCGATTTCTATTGCTTCCCGGTGTGGAATGAGTCGTGGGAAGTAAAGGCTTTCTTTTGAGATTAATTTTGCCCACCATTGCGATTAATTTTGAAACCAGCATTGTCCTTTGGTCCTTACCAGATGTGATCAGCGATGGCGGAAAGCCGTAAATATATACCTATTATTCGTTGCCTCCTGGTGTTCTTGAACGCGGTGCGTAAATGCCCGGGATGTTTATCGACTATACGAGCTACCACAACTGTATTTCACCTTATATACGTCATCATCATGGGAAGGGTAATCTATAATGCGGTCTCTGTGACAACTCGAGACTTGAGTTTTAAGGCATGAGGCTCAAAGATTTCGATGACTGCGTTTCCAGCGATCAACAGAGTTATCCATTCATTATAAATCGTGGGAGGGAAAAGAAATTCCTCGCAAGCCATAAACGGATCGCGAAGTCCACTGTTCAGAGTGGCTGAGTAAAGGCATTTTGTTCGACAGCCGAGAGGGTATTAGAGAGACAGCAAAGGGTAGTTAGTGCCTTCCTCTCTCTGAGATTCAGAGGGTAAATTCCGGTGGTGTCTACCGCAGGGATTTCATATCACGTGCGTATGAGGAAGGTGGCATTTATCGTATACACCTATTTCTACTTGTTAAGAGCCAATATTAGTCGTTTGTCGCTTTGTGTAATTGCTACTCATATTTAGTGGAGAAGTAGCTATAAGATGCTTATTGATGATGTTTTTCGTCCACCCTTGGTTTGCTCCTAAATTGAGGGATAAAAATTAAGAGTATCCACTGGAACAGTGAGACATCCTTTTAGTTATGCAACACACGATACGCATTTGCCTGTTAGATTTAAATACGGAAGCCAACGATCCTTATGGTGCGAAAGGGAGATAAATGATGTCAATTTGGTTGTATCGTGCCGTTAGGTAACCTATTATTGATTACTGCAAATAATGTGTGGAGAGACTACTGTGGGTCATGCTTATTTTTTATTTGCATTGTATTTGCGGGGATAAAAAATCATATTGCAGTATGGCCTATGTGAAAGCATAGCATGCTTATAACTGAAATCTAGCTTTGCATTTACATACTGAATAAAATTAATTGGCGAGCCGGCATCTACGTACGTTCAAGCAATTTTAGTGAAAAAGGCATAGAAGATGCCATGCCAGGTGGCACGCTTGTGATTGCACTTTCAAGATTTTCTGCGGTGGTGTATGTACTGCATAGGATACATTGTATTGCTAATAATCCCTACTTGTCCGACTATATTCTGTGCAGTCTTCTCTCGAGCAAAACCTTAGGATCAAATTTTTTTTCACATACTCGTCGCACGTTTTCACTTGATCCACTCTGCGGCCTCGATTCTTCCCGCAATTCTCCAGACGACACCATGGGGCCATCGTAATAAAGAAATAAAAGAAAATAGCTTTCCTGCCTCGACGTCTTGCTTATCACGTCCTCCTACTATCTCCTCTGCTCTCCTCCCCTTTCTTCCATCTCCCTACCCCTATCCGCCCCTCTCCCCCTCCCTGCCTTCCCCTGCCCTCCCCTATCTCTTGCGCGCAGACGCCATGTTCGCCCGCCCCGCCCGCTCTCCCCCGAGGTTCCCGCCCCATGCGAGTCGTGGGAAGGGCGCAGCCGTGGCACGGACTCCTCTCATTCTCTCCTCGTTTCTCCTCCAAGAGGGAACCTCCCCAGCCTTCTCTCGGGGACGGTACACTGCGGGACGTGACAACCTCCGACGGGGCCGCCTCCGGAACCCCGCGACACTCTCTCATCCTGTCCGAAAACCCCTGCAACCTCCCTCTCCCCCATTTGGTGGATAACCTCCGCCCTCCCTCCTCCTCCGTCGAAGACAAGACGGGCACCGCCCTCCCTTTCTTCCCCCCTCCCGCCTACGGTGTGAGAGAGGAGGTCACCCTCGTCTTCTCGAAACCCCTTCTCTCCACCGGAGAGGGGAAGGGGTTTTCGGGGTGGCAGAAGTGAAGAGAGAGAGGGAGTTGGGAAAGGAAAACAAAGGGGGGGAGGGAGGGAAAAGGGGGTGGGTGGGAGGCACCTAGGGGGGTGTGGGCGGCATCTCTTCTCGTGCAGACGACGGGGACAGCACCCGAGCCGGGAGTCCTCCGATGGCAGGGGACGAGACCCGAGGGCCGTGCGGTGTGGAGTGAGCGATTTGGGGAATAAAGGAAAGAGGCCACGTAAGTCGGGATCCGTCCACTCTTCTCTATGCAGCCTTCTCGGGCGCTGTCACTGGCGTTTTCTCCCTTCGCGCTAGTGTGTGCTTTCTGCCTGTTTATCCTTCCCGCCTGGTTCCCATGGTGACGCCCCCCCTCGTGCCGCGTCCGCATGCATGGCCCCGGCACGGTACGCGAGGGATGGCGAGTTGGTGGGGGAGCGCTCGAAACCATTACAACCACCGTTCACCTCTCCTCCACCTACACGCGCCGCCTCCACCGCCCTACACTCACGCAGAGTCGCCATACGAACACACGATGCGGGCCAGCGCGATCGATAAGCGGGAAGGATGGGACTCTGCCTTTTGTGAGCGTAGTTATAGCGGAGCGGGAAGGACTTCTTTTAAGTTTCTGTATCCCGTTCGGGGGAGAGGGAATGGGGAGGGATCTGAGGGTGCTCGTTGTTGTTGTCGTCGTCCCTCTTCTCCCTCACCTTCCCGAAAAGCCACTTCTCTCGGTGTCACGAAGGTGGGGAGAGAGGAGTTCGGGAAACAGAAAAGGCCAATTTCCTCCTCGCATGCGTCTCAGGCCCTTGTCTTATTTTACACGCGCGCCTTCTCGGCGGCTCCCTCCCACATGGTCCTCGAGGTTATCAAGTATGCGAGTGCCATTTCGTCGCATTTCCTCGTTCTCCACAAAGAAAAACAAAGAGATCGCTTCCCACGCTTTAATCTTACTTGCCTGGCACCTGCACACGCCTTTCCCCTTGCTCGCGTTCCTTTCGTTCCCAGCTCTCCGAGCGGTTTCTTTGATTTTGCGCTCGGGAGTAATGTTTATTTTCGTCCCTTGAATTGTGGAGGTGCGTGACGAACTCAACGTCGGTGCATTTCTGTTGTCGTATTTAATCGATCGTTTATTTCGGTTTCCGCCTGTTGACGTTATTTTTTCCGTCGAAGCCTCTCAGTCGACTGCACTAGTCCGTGACTCGAATTCCGTAAAGGCTGCAGTAATCACCGCAGTGCTCCCTTAAGTTGCGTACATTTAAGGCTTGTAGGCGCATTACTCGATGTGATGAGATACTTGTGCAATTTTCCTCTTCTGTTAGTACAGCTCGGTTTGCTTGACTGACGCAATCAGCTGTTGTTACTCACTAGCTTGGCCTCATGTTTCTAAGAACTCTCCGTGAGATTTATGGAACTGTTCATTAGAGTAAGGTATTTTGATCATTTCCTGGAGGCCATCTCCTTTCGGTCTTATGCTTGCTCTTGAAAATACTTTTTTTGTAGAATACAGAAAGAAGCTAATGTAATTAGCTAAAATTTCAGCGAAGTTAAACTAAAATGACTCGGTGCCTACTAAGTAAATCTACATTTTTTTCTCGGGAGTGATTTACATGAAAATTGCGTTGACCATATGGGTGCTTCTGAGCCGCTGAAGTCGATTTATCATCATTCATTGCCGTCTATATCTGAGCGGTGTTGTACAGCTGTGAATAAAATAATGGATTTCTCTCCCAAATCCATTTGTTAATATACGTTGTCATAACATTTGTTACTTTTCAGGATTTCTACATAAATACGTGGAGAGGGAATAGACGTTTCATTGGGACGGATTGTGTGAATACCTTATGTCCAATAATTAAGTAGTTACTGGACTGTGCGGTGTGCCGTTATATGTATATATACACCTATCATTTTCTCCAATGAACTATCACAGGAAAAACATTTTATTTTTTGGGGCCGGTAAATCTAGGGCAAGCCGGAGTTTGTGGTTGCAGGATACAATTTATGAATGCTAGTTTATCTTGGCCTTCTTGGTGCTATTGGTGCATAACATGTATAGGATGTGGTATGGTGAACCTTCAGAATGTTTAAAATTGTTAAGATATTTCATCGAATTCCCTGACTTGTAAGAAATATATAAGCCAAATCGAGAGTCTTCTGTAACATAACTTCTAGTTATGCTACAGAAGACATATTACAAAAAAGAGTTTCTGAGTCAAAGCGAGACGAGTAAAATGTAATTTTACTGGAATTCGAATTTCACAGTTATGTTGAACACTTATGACTCTATATGGTTATGATATTTACATCGCTGTTTAATGTGTAAATGTTGAATTCTTATGGATGTGATGCCTCGAAGAGTAATAATCAATAAAAATAAATATAATATATTTATAATAAGAGTAATAAAGAATTGCTCTTGGTAGTTGCTGCGTTGGAGTTTTGCTGGATACTGTTAAATCACCTTCATTGTGATAATGTAGGCAAATATTCGTGAAATATTTTCCAACATAATTTATTTTTCTTGTAAAGTTTAAGACTTTATATGTCAGGAGAAATAAACAATCTTGTCTCCTATTTTATTCCCTTTTCTTCTCCACTAATGGGCCCAAGAATGATGCTGTTTTCCTAGACTGCTGCTTAGTGCTACACATCTATAGTGGTATTATAATTTTGCTGATAATACTCAGTTAAGCAGGAAACATTTTTCAGTGCACAGTATTTGCTGTTAAGTTTTAAGTTGTCATAACATTTCTAATATAACTTTCTACGAATCAGGACCTTATTGACGTGATAATTCGAGTACGATATTTTACCTTCATTATCTTTATCTTTGAATGAAATTTATCTCCACCTCCTGCCACTTACTTGCGGTGGATTGCTGGGTATTACGTAAATGAAATGTAAAGTTGAATAGGTCAACCGTATGAAAATCTACCCCACCCGGTAGAAAACTATGAAATCAATCTCAATATTTTCTTGAGAGAAAAATGAATCGATGTTTTTATTTATTCGCTCTTCTGGATCGTAAAATATTTACAATTTCCGATTATATATCGTATGAAAACAATCGTCTATTGATTTAATGTATGAGATAGTTCTTGGTATTTGGTCTTGTTAATTCTTCTCTCGTTATAACTTTATTTTTCTTCCTCTTAATTTGCATTCTTATGCACGATCAATACATTTAGCACGTGTAAATTTGATAAGTTCAGCACATTGTTATCCTTATTTTTTTTATTGTTATCCTAAAGAAAGGGATAATAAGATGCACAGTTTTAATACCTCTCGGTGCCTGTACTGTAGCTAAAACAGGAGCTAAAGGGATAATGTAGTCAAATCATGTGTGAAATTTTTTTCTTCTCAGTTCATTGGAGTAATAAACTGCAGTCCAGAATAATTGTGTCATTTCTAGGCCCATTTATGACAAAGAAAAGGGACTAAAATAGGAGGAAAGATTGTTTTACTCTCCAAAGAATAAAAATTCTTAAACTTTACGTACAAAATAAATTTTGCTAGAAAACATTTCACACAAGATTTGCCAACATCATCACAACTAAGGTGAATTGACTCGAGCTAAGTCAGGAGAATGAGTACAATTAAATTGACTGAGCTTTAATGTATACTAGGTATGTTTTTATATACCCACAGCATTGAAATTTGCTACCTTTTTACTTTAATCGTGTATAGATAATTTTCTGTGTTGGAAAAAATTTTCCCCGCTGGTTCTAATAGCCCATGAGGTACCCGAAATCGCATGTGCATTGACCTCACGGAGCGAAAGGTGTTGAAGTTGAAAAGATTTTCTGCAGCAATGCTGCGCTGAAGAGTGTATCGTAGCTTACCGAGTTTTTTGGGTGTTACTTGCCCTTCCATAGGTGACCATGAATACAACTCTTCGGAGGACCCTCATTTCATTGGATGCGAAAAGTAAAAGGTGGAAATGTTTTCTTGATGCCTACTCGGAAATATTCATCTGCACACTCATGTTTCGGCTTTAATGATGTTTTATTTACTCTTCTGTTGGTCGGGAGAAGAGTATAATCGAGAATCACACGAAAGAATATCGTGTTCCCATCCGTGGCATTGCGTAAATCATTGGGTCGATGGAGTTCAAATTCGAGGGCAGTGTTCTTAAACTTACCCTCCTGGCTTGTATGCGGTATGCTGTTGTATTTACTTCCACGTGATAAAAAACCACAGGTCGTGCAGGGATGAGACTGGGTTTGCGGACGCTGAATGTACGATAGACACCATTTATTGCTAGTAGTTATTTTAGGGTGGCGACCGACAGCTATGGCCCTGAGTGTCATGGTCGTGTGCCGGAGAAAATGTTCTAGGAACAAATGTAGTGAAGTGAAACCCGGCGTCGATATTAGTTTGCTCTTAAGAAAGGCACCGAGGGCCCAGCGTTTTACAACCCACGATGAGCGCAGTGCCAAACTCGAAGTACTCTCAGCGTAATATTCGAGTGAGAACCGGTATGTTACTGAAGTACTCTTCCACACTAGCCCGATCCCCTCTGTTAGGACTAGATGATCTCTAGTCTTACCCATCAAACCAGCCTTATGGCTGAATACTCAGGGCCGGTTTTATAATGTCCGGTCAACGTTAACCAGCCGTTTGAGTGTACGTTAAGGTCTTGATTACCAATTTCGAAAATCACGTCAGATGGTTGATACGAGCAGCTATTGGTAAACAGCATATCAAAGACGGTGTTCGTGCCGTGAAATAATTTAACCAGACATAAAACCTTGCCCTAGTAGATTGTTTTCTCTCTCATTACACCCTGACGTTTGACATTGCGTAAAAAGCTGTGTATTGCGTTAAACGCCTGATCTCCATAAACCACGACTGTTGTAAAATCGCTCGTCTTCGGGAACAATGCCGATCCCAGAAATGAACAAGAAACTCCATTGCGCTCGTCCTCCGAAGTGAACCGTTAGGTGCTGGGTGCTGCAGCGCGTCGAAGTAGCACTAATCGTCAGGATGAGGGCGAAGTTTTGGCGCGGCGGGTCCTCCCGAAAGGACCGTTCGGGCGGGGTGATTAATGTCCCTCGCTCTATCCCCCTGGTCGTAGAAAAAAAGGTGGGTGACGCGATATGAAAATGTATCCCCGAGCGCGCACTCGCCTTCTTCCCTCACCCCTTCAGTCCTCGGGGGAGGGAAGCTCTTTGCTCATTAGGGAGATTAACGGGAGGAGGAGGAGAAAGGTCCCGTTTTTTGCCGTCCCACCCATCAAAGTCGAGGGAAGGGGAGTGGGGGTCGCGAAGGGCCTCCGCCCCCGCTTCACACCCACGGGGTCTCATTCCGCGCGATGATGATGCCTCACTGCCCGCCACCACCCTCCTCCACCCTTCCCCTTGGCCGTCGCTACAGGCCGTTGGGGGTGCAATAGTTGCGGGGAGTAGGGCTGTAGCGCGCACCCAGCTTTCTTTTGTCTCTTCGCACGGAGAAGTTCGTATGTTGGTCATGTCCGCGCAGGTATGAATGGTCTCTCATCATTCCCCTCCCTCCGCAGCATTCGTCTCCCCATTCCACGTGATTCCGACCCCCCCTCGCCCGGGCCTGTTTTTTAGTTCCCTGATTTTTCATCGCTGTCCCCTCCGCCCTCTTCTCGTACACCCATGCCTCCCGTTCCCACTCCCGCGCCCCCGCCAATCACCAGAGAGCTGCAAGATAATTAGTTTTGTCGACGACGAATGGGAATCCTATGTCGGCGGGAAAAATGCTTTCGGCGTCTGAGCTTACGGTGCGTAATTGTGTTTGCGGAATATGAAACTTCTCGTGCGCTTGACAGTAATTTATAACTTGAATTCTAGCCTACGCTGGTGTATTTTTTCCTAAACCACCCGGAATCGTTACCCTTTCCCCTTCGCGTCACATGTATTCATATCAAATTAGTCCATCCTCAAATTTGTGCGGGAACTCCGTATGTACCTCTGATTACTGCGTTCTTTCTTTGGTATCAAATGCGTCTGTTCTCTTACTACCGTATCAGTGCGTCAAAATGTACCTTTTTGCCTTGCCTTGACATGATTACGGCGAAATATACGATTTAAACATCGGTACGGAAACCTTGACGCCCATTATATTGATTTCAGACCTTTGTTTAGTTTCAAGCCGCCCTTTCATGCCGTACCATAACACTCCTATTTAAATTTCAGCACTCCTAAGAGAACTGCTAATGTGTAACACCCATGATTTAGAGAATAGTGTTGCTAAAGAAGAGTAAATACTAATAGAAAGAAAAAATAGTCAAATCCTCATATAGAATTTAAAGAAACTTTATTTTTTCTTTATGGTGGAGGGGTGGAAAATATTTCTTGAGAGTTTGGGGACATTTTGGAGCAGTTGGTCATCTCGTTAACTGCTTTTAATATTACTGTGGAATCCTAACCCCCTATGCCTCATTAATCTGTAGCTATCGTTAGAAAGCATAGATAACCTGAGAGTTCGTTTCTTCTACTTCCCTGATATTTCTTTTTTTTCAAAGTACCTAGAACTAGTTATGGCCGTTGCGATTGATGCCTGAGTTACCATTATTTTGCTAATGATAAAAATGTTTCATCATAGTTTTTCTACGCTATCCCTAATGATTACGATAAAGTATGTTTTGGTGTTAGCATTTTATTGATGAAGTGAAATATGGTAGAGACCTGTCAATATTATGCAGTACATGGTAGATAGAAATTTAGCTAAGGCACGCATTTGTGAAGCACGCCTCATACATGGCATCACACTAATGTAGGAAAATGTTATTTTGTGAATTATTTTACTGCATACATTTAATACTTTACCCTAAAATAAGTTAGTATTCTATCATCGGAGTTAATGTCGGAGAGATGGTTTTTGACTGTGAAGAATTCGGAAGTCATTATCTATTAAACACGATTGTAATATATTCCACGCAGTGCGCTTAGAACCTTTAATCAATACTATTTTACGTCTGAAATGCTGGCCTGAGGGAGCAGCGTTGACTGCTAAAAAGTAAGGAAGGGTTAATGCTTGGGGCTTAAATTTCTAAGAGAAAAACCGTCCGGCGACGAAAAGCAGTAAGAAAAGGAGAGCCGAAAAACTATTCAGTTTGCGAAAACACGCAAAAACTAAAAAATAACAAAAATCTATGGATTAAAGTCGAAGTGCGCACAGCATACAAGATTACAGCCCTGACACAGGCGGATCTCGAAATTATAATTCTGAGCCACAGAAGACAGTACCATGCTAAATGATCAGCCTTACGCCGTGTAGCAGGCTAGCATAATGGCATGAATAATTTAATTAAAAGTGGTACAAGTACCTTATTTTCCTATTCGCTACCCCTACCGTTCTATTTAAATCTCTCATCGTGCGCAAAATACCTCTTTCCCTTCGCCCCTGGTCTTAGATGGTCGTAGTAGTATTAGTTATTTGGGGCCGTCGACCGACAGCTGAGGTCATTAACACCGTAACGCCGTGGTTACTCGAGGTTTTTTGTCATTTTTATCGTCCTAGCTAATTTATGTTATAGTCCTAGTTATCGCTGTAGCGTAGGGCTACTGCCTTGTTGCCTCAGGCATATTCCTCGCGTCACGATTGGATCTGTGGTGCTTTTATAACATATGCCCTTATGACGTATATGCACTGCATTGCATAATTATGTCATCACATATTGCAGAAAATCATTCCACAATTGCCTTTAAATATCCGTGCCATCATTAATACATGCATTTTATTTAAATATTTCAGTCATTCATTCAGTAGTTTTGAGGTAAATTCGCGCCTATATACCTATAGCGGCTTGATAATTATTGCGCATTGCAATATTTTAGCGTAGGATAATGGTGTGAAATCTCCACTAAGCGCCCATTTATTCATCTTTTTCATCGTATCCATTAATTATTACTGATAAAGAGATATTCTTTCATTATACCAATAGCGTCGCTCTTGTCTGTTGTTAATAATAAAGTGCCACGATAACATGGCATAGCTTTGAGCAGTGCATCGACCAAATTCGTCACATTATTCATAGTGATGTAAATGTATAGAATAGTGAGCAGTGAAATAATCAGAAATGGACGGAATGGAAAGGAAATTATATATTTCACGCATCGTTATCTTTTATTTATTATTAAATCTTCTGTTTCGTCGGTAATTAAGAGCATAGACATAAAATTGTAATTTTCTCGAAAAAGAGTGTATTATTTGGTCCATACTTGCACTTTAGGTCTACAGCTAAACATTTGTTTATTTAACATACCTTTTAGTTGAAGTAATGCAATGTGGCATCTGAATTACCACAAATTTTGCCGTAGTTAACGTTTAAACGAAGTAGGCTGTGTTAAAAATTTATTTGCATTTGAATACCATTGGCCAGAGTCATTGCTACGTGAGTTCTTTAGCAATATCACTATATACATGTATTGTTCTGGTTTCGCAACCCTAGTATTTCAACGGAAAATATACGAAATACTTCAACAATATGTATAGGTTATCCGGAAAAGGATGGAAATGGGGAATTAGAAGATTTGAATGCATGTAATCAGATTGCGGGTAAATTATATCAACCGGACTTCCGAATGCTATCTTCATCGTTTCGAAGAAATTTCCAGCATAGAAACTTGGACATGAAGTTAAGCTGGTGAGGCGGTTAAATTACTTGGACAGTACTTTGGATGAAATTAGTGCTGTACTCTCTTGACTAGAATGAGAATTTCGTAAGTGTCCGAGGTATTTTCAAAAACGGGGAACTGTTGACGGGAATCCATAATTAAGGAGACAATAGAAGATTAATGAATGGACGCATTTTTCGCCTCTTTGAGACTTAGATTTAGAAAGATCTTAGATCTAGAAAGAATATATTTAAGGCGTTGAAGGTGTAGGTTTGGCGATAAATGAAGGGAATACAATACTAGAGGAAGGAAGATGCGAGAAGAAATGCTCGGAATGGTGAGGAGAATATGAGGCTACTAGAAGTAGCTGAGCATTTGGACTGAAGTATAAATTAGGGGTGATAGGATTTTGAAGGCTGTCATGGAAGGACTTGACATGGAAGATGAAAGACATGCTTGATAAGCTGAAGAGAAGAAAGAAAAGGAATATAAATTTATTTATACATGTATACATTTTTAGATGGAGTGAAGAGATTAAGAAAGTATACTGAACTAGGGTGAGGAATAGCGTTGAGGAAGTAAAGTGCAGAAGGGAACTCTGTCAACAATTACAATCGTCATTAGACGTTAATCATCATTACGAGTCAATAATCCTAAGATTGGTTTGTCGCAGCTCTCCATTCCATTTTCCCATCAACCAACTTCTTCATACCCACACAACTCTTCTCTTTCACATCCTTCTCTACTTCCTCCTAGATATCAATGATACCAAATTAAACTCTCGTATGAATGAACATTTATTGAAGATGAAGATTGAAGGAGCATTAGGCAAGCGGAGAAAGGTGACAGAAGACAGACATTCTGTAGGTACGTGATGGGAAGAATTAAAAAGTATTGAAGGCCGAGAAAAAAAGTAGCATATTGAAAATAATGTGGTTAAGTGGCTCGGAAATGATCCAACAAAACGTTTAATGGTGGATGTAATATCATATTTAACAATGTAGAATTAGCAGTTAGTCCAGGATAAAATTATCCTTTTCTTTCCCGCCCGACTATTTCCTCTCTTCACCCTTCTACCACTCTCCGGAGAAATTTCGCGCCGGGAGATGGATTCTACGCTCCCACCGGGCCGCCGTCTACCCTTGTATCCCTGCTCGACCTCCGGGTTCACCTCGCCGCCTTCCCGGGCCGAAACCTCGCGTCTGTCTCGCACACTTCCCAATCCCCCCTCGCCCCCACATTCCTCCAGTTCACTCCTTGTCAATGCTTGCCCCTCTCCGCCCACGCCTTCCCACAGGGCCGCCCCCGGACACGTCCGTCCTCCCCATACTCCCAATCAACATTTCCCCATCTCTCACTCTTTCTCCCTCTCCGGCTCTGGCTGGGAGAATGATGGTGAGTGGGTCTCCGACTCAACGGAGACCACGTCGAGGCTTGGGGATTCGCTTTGAATTGAAAGACGCCCATCCTCGTGTCAATTCATTTATTTTATTTCCCTCTTCCCTCTTTATATGGGGCTTGTCAAACTCCCATGAGTTTGACGAGAACTCCATCAGTCAATCAGCGTTTTATCGCGGACGTTGAGCGGATCAAAGTCAGCTTCTGATTCTGGGCTCACTTCTCACTTCTGGGCTCGGTGAGCCCAGGCAATGAGGCTGCTTTTTGTTGCGGCGATGTCGAAATGGCTCATGCCGATGGCAAAATTATGGATTTCTATGTAACTGATTAATTCTGGTCGTGGTGTGCGCTACACCACCCCATCTTGCTAGCTTACAGGACTTGGACATTAGAAGGGGAAGCGTTAAGTGCTAATTTATGTTTACCTCCGTTTTCCTTTCCTCTTCACAATTGTTTTAGAGCTAGGGAATCCAAGGAGCATCTTAAGATTAAACCTAATATTTTATGGTAATAATAGTGTCTTACCTTTCTTTTAAAATATATGGAATTTACATTTCAGAATTGGCAAACTGTTTACACTGTTTCTCTGTGTTTTCATGGCGTTAGTGTTCGTACTAAATGTTTTATGTTAATTCCACAATACTTGTCGTTTTAGCTTAGGTAGCGCAATTTGCCAATAGTTACATTTTGCTCCCATGAAAAGATCGTAATCAGATCTCTACTTTTCAAATCCTCGGAGTAGAGTATTCAGGAGTACGTAGTAGCAGGTGATCAAACCAAGAAATAAAGTGATGTTAAATAAACCAACGATGTTATTATTAAGCACATATTGTCCTATATCACGCGTCATACTGTTCACACTGACTATCCTTCGCCATGCCTGGCGATAAGGTGACCTTATGTATGCTATCTTTGCTTAATAGATAAGTCAGTGACTGTAGTAAACGCTTATTTGTATAATACATCACTTTGGGTGTTTTGGGAAAAAAATATACACGTTGAATGGCATTAACGGTTGAAATGCAAGCACACCTTAAAGTTTTGCTATCATCATGGCGTTGAAACGGACAAAATGTTCTCTTGCCCCTCAGATGATAATAAATTCCTCACGTGGTGCATAAAAATAGGGGATCGGGTTGGTGTGGTGGCTAGAGTATCCCGAGGGCCCGGGTTCGATTCCCGGCTGTGGCGGATTTTTCAGTGGAAAACCGGTCCCCACTTGAGTGCCTAGTGGAGGGCATTTCAAGTACAGTACTCCGTCCGTCGGATGGGACGTTAAGCCGTGGTCCCCTTGGCGCCTTTCGTTAAGAGTAGGCTAATGCCGACGTCGGGTTTCTCTCCACCCTTCCTCCGTTCCCTAAAAAACTCCTACCATTACCCCATTATCCACCTATCCTATATGGCGCAAATGACCTCAGCTGTCGGTCGCCTCCCCCAAATAACCAACCAACCAGCATAAAAATAATTATAAAAATGACGCGGAAGGACTTTTCCCGACTGTTTGGCATAATAATTAAGCATTATTTATGTGGAAGATAGGTTACGCACTAAGTGTTTTATTTACACCCAAACTTAATTAAACGGGAAATTGAGCATTTTTAGTTTTGTGCGTTTCTCCAAAAATATTTAATCTCTTTTCTCAGTGGTGTTCATTCCAGTTGTCATTATTCTGCGAGAAAAGTTTGTATTTTTCATTATTATCAATAGATACTTCCGCGACATCTCGTAAAAACGATAGTGAAAAGTTTGGTGGCTTCACAGGGCATCAAATTAATATTTAAATGGTATTCGTCCATGGGAAATATGAGCTGATTTCGTTAAACTTGGTTCATGCAGGTCTGAAGGAGGAGCTCCTTCAGGGATCAAGCATTTATATAATTCTCCATAGTCTGAGCTGGTACCTAGCAGAACTGCCAATATTCCATTCAGTTTGATGAAGCTGATGGAAGGGTGCCTTCATATTGAAAGTCGCTTATGGTGGCGTTTTCCCTAAAATTTCTCAGTTTTATGGTTGTCATCAATCAAACCACATAATTTGAGTTTTTAGTGTGATTCCGATGCTGTTCTCAATCAAAGGAACTTTCCATTAGTTTTTAGAGAAGTTGAAATGAAACAACTTTGGAGATCCAACTTATGGCATGCACTAACTTCTTCTCTGGCATCGCTTGCTTAATACGTGAAGAGGTCCGTTGTTGGCTCAGGACGACTATATACGAGTTGCTTCCGTTTCTTATTTTTTTTACCATTGCTCATTTTTAATTTGCCATGTATTTGAAAATGGAGGTTATGATTTTCCGCTTAGTGCCTCAATGATTTCAAATCCCAGCACTCTATGGCGGGTAAATCATAAAGAGAAAATTGAGAGAGTTATATTGTAAGACAGCGGTTTAAAGAGTAATTTTTTTCCACTTGCAATGAGGGACAGTGATGGATTGAATCGAAGCTACCGGGTAGATAACGGGTGCTTTCGATTTGCGGCTACAGCCGGCGATAGACGGCGATCGCCACTCCTCGATGCTTTCGATTTAGCTGAATCGCCGGCTGCCGGTGGCTCTCTGCTCTGAGGAGATTCGAACAGATGAAAAGCTATTGGCGTAATATGACGTAACGTCAAAAGATGTATCAAAAAAATTAAGATTTATTTGGCGTCTCTGGATCCCAGATCAATATTTTTTGTTAATTTGCAGACACAGGAAAGGTATTTTATGGCATTTATCAATCAGAACTCCAAAAATACTGTTATGGCATTTCACTAACATAGGTAAAAAATTACTAAAATCAATCACAATTGTGCGAGAATTAAGCTAGCAAGACATAACTTTAGATTTTAGGGCACCTAACAGGTAATTGTATTATATGAATTCTATTCGGGTCTTCTTCCAAGTTAAGCAATCCGCCGAAGTTTCAATGTACGACTCGATGATCATCTTCAGGGCAATCATTGCCATGAAAATAATGAGAGAGTCATCGAAACGTTGGTGGAGATGGAGAGAGTAATGCGGATGAAGATTCGAGAAGTATTCACTCCGAAGGTACGCCGCGAAAGTACAAGATAGTACCTGGTAATAATAATTCTCCATGTATTAACAATGTTTCGAATGCATGCCTGATTTGGAGTCACCACTTGCTATACACAGTTTCCTTGGCCTGCAGGTCACAAAGAAGAGTGAGATGTAGATGAAGGTCTTTAACTAATATTTCTTCCTCTAAGAATTAAAATTTCGCATCTCAGAACCGGCTCCGGATTCGATGGTGTTGACGTTGACGTGGTTGACTCTCTCGTACTAGTAATTATTTTAAACGACCCCGAGAGGTGTCGCCGTGTCCCACGATGCGTGTTCAGGCGCTGCCCTGTTTCGCACTCCGTTTGATGCGCTGCCTCGGAAAATATGGGATCGATTCCCAATTGGCTGGGCCCAATCCGCTGTGAGGGTCTCCGTGACCATTGTCGGGAAGACCTGTTGCTGGCCGTAAAACCTCGAGAGCAATAAGGGTCCCGCTAGGGAAATGGATGGCTGTCACAGGCAGAAGGGGCGTGCGCGGGAAGTACACCACTCGGGCCTGTGTTCAACTACCACCGATTAGAATACGACCGCATTACGTTGAGTGGCGCGAGGGGTTCCTGTTTTTCCGCTGTTCAAGTGACGCAAATTCGCAGCTTCACCTGTACGCCCACAATTTTGGTGAGTCCTGAAAGGTTTTCCATTAGTAGAATGGAAAACCCTCCAGTTTGACAGCTGTTTAAATGTGAACGTGGCCTTTGAGATTCCCACAACATGAAAAACAGAAAAAAAATTGGGAAGAACGTGTTACGAGTTGGAGGTTGCTTTAAAAATACCTAAATTTACGGAGTTCATGCGCCAACACATAGAATCTTTTGATGGATTTGCTGCATATTATGAATAAGCTGGTTAATATGAGAGGTAAAGGCTCAGGAATTACTTGTATCGACTCATCAGGAAACCAAATCGCAAAACAAAATAATTGTCATCATTTGCTTGAGCAGCTACCACTTGTTAAAACTGATACTCCTGAGTCCGACTGCGAGATATGTGTAAGATAGAGCTTTCTCCTCACTATTGTTCAGTATTCTGCCAAGATATATTTGCATCCCTAGAGAAAATATCACATCAACTCACCAAACTAAATAGCCCTTTGACGTAGTAATAAAACGAAATAAATATGATGAGATGCTTGTAAATATCTCATTACATATCCACGTTTTTACGTTATTCAAAGACCGCGAACTGGCCGCGAAAACTTAGCGGCGTTACCCGCTGAAATTGCAAATGATTTTTTCACTGTGGAATATCTTGCTAGTTTTTACGCTATGTTCAGAACCTTCATTATGGGTATGAATGGTCGGGAACGAAATTGTTGCAAGTTATTAAAAGACTACTGTATTGTAACTAGATTTTCATCAGATGTAGTATTACATATAAAATAGTTTATTTTCGGTGAACTCCATTTAACATGCAATTTAAATTTAGGATTAGAAACCGTGTTGTAGTAAATAATAAAGGTATTAAATTCTTGACATTAATTCACCCTTGTTGTGGCTTGAATTGTTTTATGTAAATTTATATAAATTAAAAAATAAAGTTAAGCCGATGTACGGTATTTGTGACATACAGTAATGTCTAGTTAAATATATTCCGGAATAAAAAAAACAAAAGAAGCTGCACTTTTACGCAGTAAACGTTTGCCTCAACCAATCATTTTTTCGATGTACTTTTTGTAGCGGAAGTTTCTACAACCGTCAAAGATACTCAACGTCTGTATGAACGTATATATGGTTTACTTACAATCAATGTTATAATACCGGGCCTAAATCTTTGGAAGAATCAATAAAAATATGCCTTTTTATCGTTAAGTTTCATTATTTCAAGCATTTCCTCGATTTAATTCTCTCTCATGTTTTCATTTTTTACGGCACTTTCAGTAAAAATAAGAAGAAAATTTGTGTTCGCTCAGTCGGAGGAACTTGCATGGAAACTTAATTGCTCGACGTAAATAAAAATTTACGATAATCTTAGTTAAGAAATCAGTTGAGGTCAAAAGGTGGAGTGCTCAAGGCTACGACTAAATTTCATGGGTGATCCATCGCCTGAGTGGTCGGATGATGACAGTGGGTGCCGATTGCGCCTCGATTTTTTATAGATTAGCAGGTTCCCTCACCACTGTTTGCAAATTCACCCTACGAATGTCACATTCTCTTTGACGAGTTCTTCCTTCCGAGTTGTTCAAAAACAAGGTTATTGGAACAGTATGACTTCTTCTGTTTTGCCTTTAGTTTGTTGGATTTCAAATGCACTTCGTAAAGTGCTTCATCACTCCCCGTGTTCTTAGTTACAAAAGTGTAATAAAAATAGTATGGTTTAACAGATTGCAGGTTTCCTTTCCATGGTTGCCCAGCGGAAATCAGCCCTATGCCCACAGGTATCAATTACAGAGTTAATATAATATGAACATCATGCTTTGCACTTGCAAATTCTTCTTCCAATTTTAGGAACAAGCAGGTAACTAAAGTCATTCCCTTAATTTCTTGTGCACTTTATGTGGATATATCCAAACCAACCTCTGGAATAATACTGTGGAACTGCTAACTTGATAATTCCTTAAAGCGTAATGACTTCGAGCATTACGATGTGGAACCTCTCCATAATGAGAATGAAAATGAGAATATAAAATTACACTTTGTAATGGTCCACTTCGACGAGAAGTCCTCTGGAGTGACTATCCACGGAGAAAAAATAAGCATGCTGCGATTCGCTGATGACATAGCACTCATAGCAGTGACAGAGAGGGATCTGTACAAGATTCTAGTAACCATGGAAAGGACAATGGCCATACATCAGCTGAAGATCAATAATAAGGAGACTAAGATAATGGTGTGCAGCAAGAAAGAAGAGTCCAAAACTAATGTCAAACTAGGAAAACAAAAACTTGATGAGGTGAGAGTTCTGTTACAATAAAAAAACCGAATAACCAACAATGGACGGAGCAAGAAAGAAATAGTAAGTAGAATAGCCCAGGCAAAGAGGGCATTCTATCAAAAGATGAATCTACTTAAAGCTGGAAATACAAGCGTAGAAGTAAGGAAACAATTCATCAGAATATACACCTGGAGCATGTTTCTTTACGGCAGTGAGGCATGGACGATGACAGCAGCGTAGAAGAAAAGGGTAGAAGCATTCGAAATGTGATGCTACAGAAGAATGATGAAGATTAAATAGATCGACCGAGTAAGTAACGAGGAAGTTCTAAGAAGAGTGGGAGAAAATAGAAGTCTGCTGACCACTCTAAAAAGAAGAAGGGACAACTTAATCGGCCACATCTTAAGACACGATGGCCTAATGAAGACAATCGTCGAGGGAAAAGTGAACGATAAGATTGGAAAAGGCAGGTCTCGTATGAGATACATGAAACAGGTAGTGAGGGATGTAAAAGAGAAGAATAACGTCACAATGAAAAGGTTGGCCGATAGAAGAATGGGGAACATGCACAATTTTAAAAAACTATTTGAATGTGAAGTTTATTAGCTACAATGTGCTTGGCGAAAATATTGCTGAAGAGTTTGTTACAAAGATATTAGTCTTTGAAAATTGTACCTTTTCGGAAGCTTAAAAACACGACGTCATCGCATGACGTCACGGCACGGTATCACTATGGGCGTTGTTTATCTGTTTATGCGTGGAGGTAAGTTGCTGTATGAATACTTGGCGATAACATATGCATTTATCTCATTTGTTTAATGCAATAAACGATGGTATTTCAATTTTTTATTTACGTAGTATGGATGGTAACGGAAGTCGTTCATAAATTATATAATGCCTGTATGGTGCCCAAGAATTTCTATTGCGTCCATGCAATCGCTGGATTTTTATAGGAGAACGCCGCCATAAGGGAGTCAACCAAAGGAAATTGTCGGAATGTGCTTTTTTAAGTATTTTTTCAGTCATCGTTTCGTTCGAGAAACGGCTAAAAATCTCAAAACAATATATTTACTTCGTTTTTCTTTAAAAATAAATGTCTATCTACGAAGCAATATGGAACCTATACCGTGCAGTGACGTCAGAAGGCTCTTCAGATCACGTGACTTTCGTCAATTTTCGGGAACATTTTTATATCATTTAATAATCTTTGTGGTTATCATAGAAAAGTTTGGGATATATATTTGAATTGGTGATAAAATTGCGCATCTAGTACGTCATTAATCTTCGAGAACAAATTTCATGCATATTCCCCATTGAGTGGACGGCTGCGTCAAACCAATCCTAGGATTGTTGACCAATGATGATGAATGGTCCACTCCTCATAGCGTTATAGAATTATGATGAAAACCATAACATGCTTTATTAGTAGCAATAAATTTATGTCTATATGACCTTATTTTAAAATAAAGTGTTATCGAAGGTATTGCATTAGAAAAAGTAAGATATTTTTCTGCAAAATTACTTTTTGTGGGTATTATTGATACGCCCTGCCGCTTTTCTGCCGCGGTTGTCGCGAGGAAATTCAAAATGGCATGGTAAAAATGGAGCAATACTATAGAATTCAAGACTTCCACTGGATTTTATTTAAGCTCTACCTGTTTTGGCCATCAGACTATCTTCAAATCAGTATAAGCTTGTGCCTGAAGATGGTCTGCCGGCCAAATCCAATAGTACTGAAATAAAATAAAGTGGAAGTCTCAAATTCTAGTTTGCTCTACTTTTACCGCAGACAAATTCCACCACGTATGTACGGAGATACTAAGTTCAAAGTGTGCGTAAAAAATATGTATCACTAATAGAATCGTTAAGGACTTTTCCTAAGAAAGTAACGCAAAGACTTGTATTTTTTAAGTTTATCACGCGATCAATAATGCATTAGATGTGTAAGTTTTTATCGCAAGCATTCCGTAAAATCAGTACCTACCTATGAACCTTTGGGTTCATTGCATTTCTTCATTTCTTTTTACATGTATCACCGGTCTCTCACCTCTTGGTTGCACACGAATTGCAGCCTCTCAGATCACGGATCATCCTCCCCGGATGGAGCCGGAGGGCGGAGGGGGGCCCTCGGCTGGGGTCTCGAGGCAACTCGCGGGGCCCAGGGCCAACAGGTGGCGCCACGCGTCATCCCCCGCCAAGTGGGCAGCTTACTTCCGCCTCCTGCTCGTTGCCACCCTTTGCTTGGGCTGTTGTATCGCCGAAGGGAATGTCGGTAAGTGGCGAAAAAACTCGTTTCCATTCTCGGGGAGATAAACATTTCGCGAAGGCGATCGATCACTATGGCCAGCTTCGTGGGTTGGTGAGGACCTTGAAACGAGGATCAGTTTGCGTGCGGCAAATTTTCAGCTCTCACCATCCAACTCTTCTCCAACGCCGTCGTTGGCGTATGCTACCAGTGTATTTTCAGCGCTGAATTTCCCTGGTCTGATTACGTTGTTTTGCTTCAGGCGTCGAAAGAATGAGCGGAGACGAGTCGTCAGAATCGTTATTAAAATATCAAAATTGCCTTTTCAATCCCATCAGGATTTATTTTACAAGGGATAGTAACAAGGATGTGATAAGAAACTTTTTACATATGAGGAGGACGAGCGACGATAAAATCATTTACAGCTTTAAGTTTTATTGAATATTTGGGTATATATAAACTTATGTATTTTAGATAGTGGAGGACGGCGCCTCGCCATTAACCTGCTCTATGAAAGGCACCTAGGGGCCCACGATTTATCGTCCGACGGACGAAGTACCGAAATTGAACTACTTTATACATCTACATCTACATAATACCCTGCAAGCCACCACAAGGGTGTGTGGCAGGGGGTGATTGCTCACCAAACATGCACTACATATCATGCATAAAAAAGGAATAGTATTAATATAGTAGTCAGAACTACACTATTTAAAAAAGATAGAAATTGCAAAGAAAACATGCAAAAACATTCTGTTAGTAGGGTTAGCTTTAAGTACTCATACCAACATGCAGCTACCAATGCTATTCATTGCTACTCTCCGATAGGACATATTTACCGTTATTCGTATCTCTTATTGTGCGAGGGAAAAAGGACATTTTGAATCGGTCAGTTCGGCAATCAATTTCTCTAACTTTATGATTATGGTCCAGTCTGCCATAGTAAGTTGGGGTTCGTAAAATATTTTTAACATCATCACTGAAAGTATTGCCTTGGAATTTGTGGAAGAGATTAAGTCTAAATTTCAACCTGCGATCTGACAATGATTCCCATTTCAATTCATTTAATAGACTGGTTACGCTAATATAATTATCGTATCGTCCCTTTACAAATCTTGCCGATCTTCGCTGCACACGTTCAAGTTCATTACTTAGACCGATTTCGTAGGGATCCCATACACTGGCAGCATATTCCAAATGAGGTCTAACAAGGGAAAAGTAGCTGATTTCTCGTACATGATCGTCACATTTACCCAATACTCTTTTAATGAAACCCAGTTTGCGATTCGCTTGACCCATTATTTCACGAATGTGTTTACCCCAGGAAAGATCGTGTGTCAGTCTTATTCCAAGATATTTAATGGATTCCACGTTTGTTAATTCATTATTACTTATTTTGTAAGTGGTAGGAGGAGAGCTATTCTTTTTCCAAAAATTCATTACAAGACATTTCTTAAAGTTTAATTCTAACTGCCATGTATCACACCAAGTTTCAATTGCTTGTAGGTCAATATTTAAATATTCTTTATCGTTCGGGCATAGAATTTCCCTGTACACAACTGCGTCATCGGCAAATAGACGAAGCTTACTTTTTACCACCTTACTGATATCATTAATGTACAGAAGGAACAGGAGTGGACCTATCACACTACCTTGTGGGACACCCGAAGTGACTTTAATTGCCGGTGAGGAAACACCGTCCAAAACAACCCTTTGAACCCGATCATGCAGAAAATCATTAATCCATGATATAATGTTACTGTCTAACCCATAAGATTTTAACTTCAAAATTAGTTTGCTGTGAGAAACCTTGTCAAAAGCCTTCTTGAAGTCGAGAAATATAGCATCCACTGGAATATTATTTTCGCCAGAAACTAAAATATCGTGGGAAAAGAGAGCAAGTTGGGTTTCACACGATCTGCTCTTTCGGAAGCCATGCTGGACATTGGACAATAAATTCTGGCTATCTAGGTGTCCCATGACTGAACTGACAATTATATGTTCTAGGACCTTGCATGAAAATATTATAATTCATATATAATATTTTATATATAAATTAATAATAATATATAAAAATTATACAAGGCAATCAAACAGTAATTTGTTAGGGACTCGTATTTCACAGAAAAACTGATACCTCCGAGAATCGAACCTATCCCCTAAGGAGGCAAGTTTCACATCAACCGATTTTAAGAGGTAATGCGTAAAAAAGGACACAAGATTTGTAGGGAAGGTGGAAAGATGCCATATTTTAGCAGAAAAAGTTTTATGGAGCGAACTTCGAATCTTCAGATTTCCTGGCTGCTGCAGTAATATATAGTTTTCCTATGGGTGTGGGGTATATTGGCTAGCGTCGGGAACGCTGCAGTAGTTTTGTTCTGGGGAGGCAACGACTTCTTAGGCCATTTGCGTCATTTAGGATAGGTGCGTGATTTGGTAGTGTTAATTTTTTAGGGAACGGAAAAGAGTGGAGCATCTGCGCTGAGGACTGAATTTGAAGTGCTTTCCACACAGCACCCATGAAGGGCCATCACCAACCGATTTTACCAGGGTATACGTAAACAAAAGGACACAAGATGTGTAGGAATGTCGGTAGGCCGGTGCTCCAAGGAAAAAATATACCGTTGCCGGGATTCAAATTTGATCCCTCGAGATGGTAGGCTAATACTGTAGTCACGATATCAAATCGATCCCTGGAAACGCTGGAATTATGCGGTTCGATTTTAGACCCCATGAAACTTTTTATTTTGGATTATTTCATCATCCCCGTCAGTTATGTATTCGTCCTTTAGGTGTTCCACGGTCCTTGCAGATCTCATGAATGTCTCTAATAGCTACTACTGATATTTTCATGTATTTATTAATGAGTGTGTAGTTATCATCCATGATAATTGATCATGGTAGTTAAGGGCGTGGCATGTTAGCAGAAAGCAATCCCTTTCTGGTAGGTTTGCAGGAATTTTCTAGGTATTCCCAAGTTTCCATACAACATTTAATTTATGGATACCGACAGCTCTGTACCCTGAAATTGGGTTTTGCTTTGACGCTGGCTCACCCATACGTCCGCTCCTATGTTTGAACTCTATCGATCGTCTTTGCTGTAGAGATTTATAATCTAAATATTTCAACTACCGTCTCATTCTTTGGAAAATCTTGTCTCTCCTTCTTCCATACAGTTTGGGATAGCGACGTTACTCACAACTGTGAACAATCAGTATGTTTCATCAGAGCATTAAAAAATAAAGTGAATGCTAAGATTTTTTAAATCATATTTAATATTTTTTCTAATAAGTCGCGAAAATATTTATCCTCCATTTGCCTGTGAATATATCTGCAAAATACTAGCTATCTGAAAATCACAATGTTTTTATACCAGTGAGAAATAATAATTTGAAACTTCCGGTAAAATTAAATACGTTTTCAAAATAATTAACTAACGACAAAAGTTTTCCGAGTTAAATTACCAAGCAGTACTTTGTCAGTTAGGCTTATGATTTCGTTTTGGTATATGCTTACTTTGTAATATTCCGCAGTTAAAAGAAGTTTTATCTTTTTTCACGAACCGAATCTACATGCTTCAGCTTGAACATGGCTTTGAGAAAAGAATGTGTGTCTTTTTAGCAAGTTAATGGTAGCAGCATTTTTACCAAGCTGTCACCTATGGATCTTGCGTTTCATTTTGTCTCATCAATATATACTGCTATACTTAAACGCTAAATTAGGAGAATACTAAACTCTTCATAATCTCAGAAATCGATTTTGTTACATTATCATATAAATTTCTCCTTATTCTCCTTAATTATCTTTGGTGGGTTAGCTTCTTTTGCGTAGGTTAAAATATGAGTAAATTTAATGAGATAAATTCAGAAGACACCGCACTAACCACGGCTCAGGCAGGAAACCGTTGATGGCGAGGAACGGTTAAATTATCAGATTTCTGTGACTAGGAAGTGGCCTTGGATGCTAACTTATTTGCAGGAAACTAGCTGTTTTTCTGTTTTTTTTCCGCCCACTATATTTGAGGAACATAAGCGAAGTCCCTATTTAGAAGAGAGAAACTTCACTTGCTGTTAACAATCCTGCGCTGTTTGTGGACTCACTGTAGAGCGCCTTCACCAGTGGTGATAAAAACCGGAAGTGGTTCCTTACGCAAGGCACACTGGCAACTCTTCTCCACGGACCGGACCCGCTTCAAATGGTTATTTAACAGGAACCACAAACACTAAAATGTCATCCTACAAAACGGAACTTGGGAAATTTTCCTTTAGATGGAACTATCCCTTTGAATAAATGAGCTTAAGTTTGCAACTGTTTCCGTGAAAATTACCTCTCCTTGCCAAGTGGGCGCTTATCAAACGTTTTACATTCGCATGCAGTGTTACCCGCGCCCCGCAGTGCGGTGAAGGCAAGGCGACGGAGTTATTAGAAACCACATTAACTCGGCAAATAATTGATAAGGCCTGGGAGTTATTGCACCCTTATCACCGCGAGGTTTTGTCTGCTTCTCGACGCCGTCTTTCTTCTTTATTTAGAGCAGTGTCGCATAATTCCTCGTTCCCATGTCTAACGGTTCCAAATACGGTCCAAGTATTACGGGACTTCACTGGATTACGAATGCCTGCTATCTACGGAGTGCTATCTGCGGGTTTATGTTCTGACTCCTGTGATTAGCAGTATATGGTGACGGAACTTCAGTGGTGGTGGATAACCGGAGGTGGTTATTACTAGTGCTCTAACAGGAAATAAATATTACACCTTTCTCCTCATTTTCATAGGTCAGAGAAGAGCCGGGCTGCGCTGCCAAAAATTTTAGCCTTGCATTGCTCGGAAACGTTTGTCTTGTAGACTTATAATTTCATCCTGTATATATTTCATCGTATCGATGACATATTAATTTCATGGGATCTGTTGTATGTTATTTCGAAGCTGAAATAATCTAAGTGAGAAGATGGTAGAAGCCAAGGGAGACGACCGATAGCTTAGGTCATTTGCGGATTTTAGAATATGTGGGTAGTAAGATAGAGGTTGGAATTTTTCAGGGAACGGAGAAACTGCGTCGGCGTAAGCCTACTCTTAATGAAATACGTCAGTGGTCCACAGTTTTACTTCGCTTCCGAAGGATGAAGTACTGAACATGAAGTGCTCAACACAAAACACAAGACGGTATTTCGGCTAAAAAGTCAAAAGAAAGTCAATGAAGGAGGTCTGGCGTGAACAGATAGAATTAAACCACTGCGACAGGATGAACTGATTTTTTCCCCAATATTCGAAGAGTGCGGAAATGAAACCTCTTTCAAACTCTTTTACGGTCATTTAATGTCATTCATTGTCCCGTGACACAAAATTAAAGCCATAGCCAGAAATTTCTCGCGGAGTACACAAAAGAGACGATCCGTATGAGCATGAGGTTTCATCCGCTAGTATAGTCCACTTTTAGTGAATGATACCTTCGATCTGTTACGTCTGGAATGGATTATTTTCAGCATAATTAAAATCGGTATCCACCACTGATTTTTACTCCAGCATTTTCCATCAAATCCGTTTCCGTAGAAAGTAGATATCCAGTCCTATCCAGTGTATCAAATTCGTGACATAGATATTTCAGCATGCTTGGTAAAAATACGTATCTGCTTGAATCGTTCTGGGGCCAATATTATCTAAGAGGCAAAAATGGAACAAGAGAAATAAAAAAGTTTTTTGTAGTAGGGCAAACAAAATATTAAAACATGCTGCCTTGTCGCTACGTATGAAATGTTTTCCTGTCTTATCTGCAACGACACTAGATGCTTACGTATTATGAAAATGAAATGCTTTCTCTTATCTCTCTCATACTTCCTATAATGTATTGCAGTTAAAACATCTACCACCACTAGTGAATCATTAAATAATCTGTTCAGTAGTCTATATGGTCATGGTAAATAGATACGGTTTGATGTCAGACGAGAAGACTATTTTACCATGCAGAGCAATTGTACGACTCTGTGCATCATGTCATTGATCTTACAGCTGACGTGAGCCACTCTTCCCAAAGCCATGTGAAGTTAAAGGCCAGCCACGAGGAGTTCAAACACAAACACACCGCTTCAATATCAGCGCGAGTGCCAATACACTGCGGAGAATTTTTTAGGTCGTGATTGACGCCTAAGGCTCTATCTGCGACTCCCGTAACTATCTCAATTGAATCCGATGCCTGCGATATTAATGCATCTTGCGAATACGATATTTTGGGCAGATAACTAATGATATATGAACTCGAATGAAATCAAGACGCTTATTTTTATTAGTGTTTCATCTCTGGTGCAAAAGGTTTTGAGGAGTACACAGCCGACATGCTTACATTATGCTGATCAATAATTACTACAGCTGTGCATTCAGTAATTGCGATTTTTATTACCTTTATTTAAATCTCCTATATATTGCATGAACAGGTCATGAAGAATGTAAAAGAGAAGAATTACGTCACAATGAAAAGGTTGGCCGATAGAAGAAACGAGTGGAAAGCTGTGTCAAACCAATCCTAGGATTGTTGACTAATGATGATGATGATGATATATTGCATGTTGACAGCATGTTAGCAACAACAACATGTGTATGGTAGAGAGTAATCTTCCGTTTATTTCGAACGTGAGCATGTATAATAAAGTGTTCGGGGCTTTCGTTACTCCCAAAGATAATTCTGAGTGCGAGGAAACGTTAATGAGCGTTGACTCTGGTCACATCACCACTAAAATGATTTGTTTCATCAGGATTAATGACTTCAAGGCAAAATAGTTTTCAGCACGCTCAATTGACCAGCTTCGCCCTTCTTTGCGATGCCTGTAAGGAAAGTATTGAAACGCCGTACCTTTTTAACTCTGGCAAGAGTAAAGAATTAAGTAATACGTACAAACAGTAGTAAAATCAGGCTTTACTTTGCTCCAACTGCCTAGGTTATATCGCACCATATCTCCTGGCTTAATCATAATAACCCTATAGAAAAACACGACACAGTTTTTGTAACTCTTTAATCTATGAATTTGTGTTTTACATTCTTCAACACCTTGATGAAATGCCATTTTTAGCCATCCCTGATTCGATCTAAGTATTCATGTATTTTTTTCAATGCAGTATCTTTCGGTAAATATACTCTATCGCGATCAAAGCGCATCTATATGATCAGTTTATTAGATTCTTATGACTATGAGTCATCTATGGAGTTGATTCAGTAAAAAAATCCGTTTTAAAAATGGGAAACGTAGGAAAATTATTTTATATCTCTGATATCCGCCGCACCTTCCTGAAGTAAACGTGGTGAAAAAATCCCATGCTTCCTTCTCTGATTTCTGCCTATGGTCAGCAATTAGAGTAGAGGCTGTGGTTAGCAAATTGAGCCAATTTTGTCTTTTGAGAGACCCATTCCCGGAAGTTTTGCTCGACCTTTTCCTATCGAGTTGCTGTGATATTTTAAGGCTCCCCAAAAAGGAACAGGGATCGATAACCTGTGTTTTAAGACTCCTATAAAGGAACAAATAATTGCCTATTTTTTGATAAAAATCGCTGAGGTCACTCTATCGGGCTGAAATTAGCAATTTTTGAGCGTGGGTAGGTTGCGAAATTTCGAGTCTTTGAATGCTCAGTTCAGCTGGTTGAGAAAAAACATCAACTGTGGTAGCTTCGGTTCACGGCTAAGCTCTCATACACGGAAACTCATCACGATGAATCAATATCCTCTGATTTTTCAGTTCACTATCTCATTTGGAATGACTAATTTCCCTTTCCTGCACGATGTTGCAGCTGTATAGAAGAACACAAAACCAGTTCACCCTGCATATTAATGGAGATGTTTCATCTTCCCATACAGTTGAAT
Organism: Platycnemis pennipes; assembly: GCA_933228895.1. Lineage (NCBI taxonomy): Eukaryota > Metazoa > Arthropoda > Insecta > Odonata > Platycnemididae > Platycnemis > Platycnemis pennipes. The sequence goes on from OW121851.1 coordinate 86,478,638, forward strand.
GTTGGCTTCATACATGCCTTTACTGCTCCTCGTTGGAAGGAGATTCTATTCACCTCCTCAATTGAGTCCAGCTATTTTAGGAAGAGTAATCTTAAATTTCGATTGCGTTTCCTGCTGTAAATATTTACGTCAAGTACAATTCATAAAAACCAAAGATAATGAATTCAATAGTTTCAGAACACGTACATTATAAAAAAACCATAAATATTGGTATGCCTCAGTTTAGAAGGAGTTACGTACGAGAAAGCATTTCTATAGCTTTTAATGATTTATATTCTAGAACGTTATGCCACGTGCAGTCCTATTGGAATTTCGATACTGAAATACATACTGATGATTTACATTATAGAGCGTTAGGCAAATTTTCGCAGAAACGATTAATGCGTAATATCTATATACAAATATCAGTAATTGCAGAACTAGGTGGGAGTGATAAGAACTGTAAGCCTACTGACATTTATTTCCAAAAAGTAATTTTCTAAACTTTTGTACACCGTTCTAATGCTTTCGTCATTCACGCTCATCTGTTTGTTTTGTGTTTATTTTACCCTCTTTTCTATCAGAAAAAAATTTGCACTCGTAAGCAGAGTAGTATGGAAGCAGTTATGGAGCAGAGTAGTATGGAAGTAGAAATGAGTTAAGTTGGATTTCAAAAACCTTGAGAGGTAAATCGAATAAGAAATATCTCAATTTTATCTATTTTTTAAACATCTCTCCCCACTTTTACGCTCAGACTTAAAAATTAATTGACACAATATTCCTCTTTTATCTCTGCGGACAATACATTTAATGCTGATGAATGTGGAGAAATGATGATAGCGGGAGATTCCAGCGCAAATAAGCATTTTAAGTGTTGAACATGTGATATTGATCGAAAGGCATACCATAGGACATCTTTGGTCAATATGTATTATATTACTGCGGTAGGATGTGAGTTGGGAACGAGAAGCCAATGCTATGGAAGTTTCCAGAATCATTTGGCAAAGGCCGCGGAAATTTCCTAAAGTTCCAAGGTGTTGATCTTGATGTGAAGAAGGTAACTGAGCTAAACTTTGGAGGCTTAGCGGCCGCAGGCCACTTTCGAGTCGAAATTCCCGACCAAAGCCGATCCTCCTCGGCTTGTGGGCTGTACGATTCTCGTCCTGAGTTCTCATCTGGCATCGCCAGGGAGGGAGTGACCGTTGCCTTAAACCGATAAGCCCCTGTTATGTATCGTCGAGCTACTTTCGAAGGGACAGCGGCTTCGTCAACCAATTGACGCTTTCCTTTTAAGTCCAAAGCCCGAACAAGTTTGGCTCTGATGCCCTTTTGCTAGAGGTTAAGACGTAGTGTCCGTTGCAGAGGGACATTCATTTCCCGGAAGGAATAAGCGGGTCGAAATAATCAGTAAAGTTGCTCTTATTAATGCGGTCTTCATTTCACCGAGGGTACGATACCATGTTGAAGGCCACATCTTTTTATGCAAGAAACATAATTTTGGCGCGATAAAATAGAAGTAACTAATATCGCGGCAACTTGAACGCAACTTGGCAAGTTTAATTTCTCATCGTGAGTCAGAAGTTACCATTAATATTTCCTTCATTATGTGCACATAGTTGAGGTACATTAACCGATTTTTCCAGTCCAGTATTGAAAAAAATATTGATATGCCACATAGAAAAAATAATTGGTCATATGAATCTAAAGTCGGGGCTTATATGAACGGAACACGTTTTTTAGACAATATTGTGTACATTTTAAAAGGTTTTGTTCGATTTAATCCTAATAAATTAGCCTCCAAATAGAGTCTCATAATTATCAACATTAATATATTAGAAACAATTTTTGCGCTTCAGTCCATTACACATAATTTTGAATGCCATGGTAACAGCTATCGGTTATTCCCACGATAGGTTGTCTTTTGGTGATTACGTTTTCCCAAGCCATCCTGCTGACGTCTTCAGGTCAGTCTCTTTACGCGAGGGCGCCAACAGGATGCCTAGATAAAACATTTGTGCAATATACAACGTAATGCGGAGGAGCGGCCAAAAGCTGTCACCATGGAGCATCAATGTCGTGGAAACTTTACATCGTGCAGTTTTGAGTGAACGTTTATTTATATCATTGTAATGGAGTGTCTGAGACTATAAATATTTTAACGTAATTTCCTATCGTCCTAATGTAACCTACAAATGGGTTGTCACACCTGAACAATTTTTCACCAATAGAAGGGAGTGCCTAAGACGTTACTTCCCGGGCAGGATTCTGGTATCTTCGATTTTCCTAGACGCTTTACATTTATTCATCTACATATCTTTATTCCGTTCAAAATACGTATTATTTTTCTTCCCCATTTTTGCCTGCCCTCAACTCATCGTATTACAGATTTTAACATTCTTTTACCGTGTAATGCGTCCTCCCATTTTTCTATCTTTCTCGAAATGCTCCAATTTCATCTCCCTCTCTACCTTCTTCTTACCTCCCCCTACTTTGGCGCATTCTATCCGTTCTTCTCCCTACCTATCTCAGCCCATCTGTTACATCGTGTTCTTTTCTAATTATTTTACTATATCCGATATTTCCGATTCTATATCGCAAGAACCTCGTTTTAACCCTCGTATTGAGAATAAGTTGCATATAAGTAGAGAAGAATGCACTTTATCAGCAGTTGTTTCGTAACTGGCTTTGTAAGAAAGAACTATTAATTTATATGTTATTTTGTTTATCCCAGCATGGGTTTATACTAAAAGTGCGATGAATGGAAAGAGGGATGAAGTTTTGAGCATGGTTGAGGAAGGAGTAATGTTGGTAGCGGAAATTTGGTGATAACAGAAGAGGTGGAGGGAATAAGTAATTAGGAGCAAAGGGATTCTGAAGGCAGTTATCTAAGTAAGAATGTTGAGATAGCGAGAACGAGGAGGGAAAGGAATAGAATTTTAGACTGCATGAAGAGGAGTGGGAACTATAGAGACCTTAAGAGAAAAATAATAATAATAAATGCTATTGAGACAAAACTGTCCCTTGTGCCATCTAACCCCTAAAAAAATAGCATATGGAAAGAGTCGTAGGGTGAAAGCAATGCTAAAAAGATTGGGGACAATATCAAAAGATAACGTACCAGTGGAAAAGTACCAGTGACCGGGTTGAGATTAACTCGGATCACACGCCGAGACCTTAGACTAGGGCATTAGTTAGGAACCGGATAAGGCCCATGTATTTACTAGCATTGACATTTATATTTATTAACACGGTATGCGGTCTCCCTCATGGAAACTCTTCTACTCTAAGTTTCTCTGTTGCCATAATTAAGTTCTTAAAAATGTATTTGTGTCCCGTTAATTTCAAATTATTCTCCTTGTAAGGAGCCTCATGCTGTTATCGTGCCTCTTGTTGAATGATACGCGCTGCTGTAATTCGTGTATATTTTCCATCAACGTTTTTCATCGGTTAAATGTTCACAGCCGCAGAATTAAATACCATTCGCAACTTACTCTAACCACGATACCATTCGCAATCAATGATTTTCCCAGGTCTATTGAACAATACTGTTGTTCCCATTGATATTTATTATGACTAACTGGTTTTTACGAGAAAGTGAGGGATCTTCCCACGAGTAACCTTGCACTTTTCATGTAAGTTATTTTTTTCGCGGAGGAACACAATTCTTTCACATTTCTCCAGGACAGGCAGCACGTGAGATATATTTTCGAGGCTTTTGTCTCGCTTTTTGAGAAACCTCCGCTCTCAGCCCGGATGAGTCCCCCTCCATCCGGCCCGCGCCAGTTTGTGTCCTGGCGTCCGCCCCCATTCCTCCTCAAACATCCGACAGCGGGAGAGTTGGCTCAGGAAGGGCAGATTCGTCGGCGACGACTTCGCTCCCACGTCTCCCGAGCGCCGTTTTCGTCACGGTAGGCCCCGGACCCGGGGCCCTCAGTCGCTGTTATTCCTAGGAAAAGGGAAGCCTCGTCCCAGTTGCGTCAGGCCGTCCTCTCATCTCCATCCCTCAGAATGGCTCGGAGTTTCACCCTTCCCTCGCCACCTCTATCCCCGGGACCCGCCTCTCTCCCTCTCTAACGCGCGGGCTTTCCGCTTCACGTTTGTTTCGCGCTCACGGGGACGACGTCTCCAACACAAGCTGACGACCCCATTATCATTTCCTTCAGTCGCCGGTTCCCCCGTGAGCACGAACCTCGCGTTCATCCCTGGAGAATATTTCCGTACTTTTGACGGTGCGCTCAGATATAGAGCGAGTGTGGCGCGCGTTTTAACCACCACTCTCAGGTTCCATTTCGCATAGAAGTGCGCGGAAAATGAACACTTTCATAAGCTCAAGTTGACAGACTAGGTGGTACTATAGCTTCGTTTTCACTGCGGTTGAATTTTGAGACAAGATCGCATGTATCTGCATGGTCCCTGTTGTGTCAGTCAGTGGAAATATAAGAAACTGCTCGCAGGTTGATTCAGAAACAAAATTCTGATAAGAATGGTTTTAGTTATATTCTTAGGTGCACTTTATAAGAAATATTGATTTGTGCGTAAAAGCTCTCTACTATTATTTCTATCCTCCTAATTGGCAGTTCATCACATTGTAATATTCCAAATAAGGACATTCAATACGTTTACCAGAAAAATCTTTTCCTTTCATACTTTTAGACATTTTTAGCGCATTGAATACAACGTTAAGTTAGATTATTGCTTACCGCGAAATTAGATTGAAAAGCCGAGCAAGCAGCTTCCCACGGAATAACTTCCAACGTTTCATTAGGGGCTTACCTCTCCCTCATGTCATCGTGGAAAATAAATTACATTTTTACCCTTTCACCTATTTAAAAAAGAATTTGTCTTTCTTTTTTCCTTTCAGAGGATGTGAACATCGATTAATCGAATTCCAATGTTTGAAGACTTGAAATTTATTGATTTTTGTAAAGCGAAAAGCACGTTCGGGCTGATGGCGAAGGTTTTTGTTCTTGAGTGATGCTGAAAACCGCTAATGCGCGCATGATTTCAGCATGTATTACTTTTCCTAATTTTAACCTTTTAAAAATTTTACCTTTAATCTTTTTTAAATATATTTATACAGTTAATTAAGAAAAATGGACTCGGTATATCATCTTTGACAAAATTTTGCCGCGAGCGGATTTCCTATTTTGAATAAAAATAGAAAGAAACCAGTCCTTATTTCTAGAGTTCAAGTGAGGAAACAGCTATTTACTAACTGGCCTGTGCACACAAAACTGTCTTTCATCCGCATCTAATTTCTTTAAATTCTGTGGTACCCTTATGATGGCCTTTTTGCAGCATTCTTAAGTATTCCAGTTTTTGCTTTCACCTACAATTCGTGATCATTTAGAGAACCAAAGAGAAGAGGAAATTTGCCACGAAGGTTGCATACCCAGTTTCATACGTGAATTTCATTTTTTAAGTTATTGAAGCCCCAGACTTGCATTATCTGTAACCGATAAGGGGTAGGTCTCGAAAATGTCAGGATTATTTGCGATGTTATACGATTTACTTGTTTCAGACCCTAAATCTCTGTCTTTCCCGGAAGGTAGCGTAACAAAAACAAGGAAGTTGAAAAAATTCGCAATTAAAAGTAATATTGCGTGTCACATAAAAATGTATTCACATAAATATATGTCTTTAATTCAATCGATGTTTATTGCATATCACTACTCTTTTCATAATTTAAAAGCCTATAGTTACTTGGAGATAATATTACCTACTTATCATGAAAATGTCATTTCGCTGCGCAGGTAGGTACTTCGCTTGCTAAAAATAAATTAGCAGAGAGGGAGAGAGAGAATGGTGCTGGACTCTTGAGTTGGAAATGGAAAATAATAAGGCCTATTCACCATACCAGCAGATTTTACCATTCCGATAAAATGAGAATAATGGCCTTCCCATGTCATAAATATGAGACGCTATTCTTTTTATTATTGAGAAAGTTGCGGTCAGTGATCTTTTTAAGATTCGTGGTTTAATCTATATGCCCACTCGATCTGGTTTGACGCAGTATTTATATAACGACATGGCATTGCAGTATGGCGACAATCTTGAACTTCCCGGGACCCACCTCTCAAAATGACTCGTTTAATGGTAAATGATCAGAAAGCGGTAATGAGAGGGACTACGTCCTTCATGAATCCCATGCTGTGAGATTTAGGGTGTGATGGGTTTTGGTATATTCGGTTTATTTTCGCATTCAATATGAATTACCAAGAGGAATCTTGGGTCAAAGGGTCGTATCCTCGCGAAACTTGCTATGTCATAGTTTTAGAATGAGTTTTTGAGAGCGAGGTGGTTGCCCTAAAGACTTTCATATTACGGCGTTATCAAATTATGACAAAAGCGCCTTTCCGTTCTCATCTAGGCCTGGTATGTATCCTCTCATAAAACTTCATTCATCTCCATTAGTCCTCGGAAACAGTCCTTACCAGTTTCAAAATTTTCTCCACGGGTGGTCTAAATATATTTTTTTAATCTTGTAGTAATAGTAGTAGTAATATTTCAGTAATAATAGACAACTTAACCGGCCATATCTTGAGACACGATGACCTGATGAAGACTATCGCCGAGGGAAAAGTGAACGGGAAGATTGGAAAAGGCAGGCCTCGTATGAGATACATGGAACGTGAAGGATGTAAAAGAGAATAATTACGTCACAATGAAAAGGTTGGCCGATAGAAGAATCGAGTGGAAAGCTGCGTCAAACCAATCCTAGAATTGTTGACCAATGATGATGATGATGATGAATCTTGTAGTCATTTTTTTAAAATTTGTTAAATCTTTTACCGGTTTTGACGCCTGTGCCATCATTTATTTACACAATTGTAGCCTTTAATAATAGCCACTAACGCCAATTTTTAGGAATGAAAAGGATATGTTATCTTTTGTGATTTTCTCGTAGGTGCGGTTTCTTTGATGAATTAATGTATTTGCTAATTTTGGGAAAGAAGCAATAAGGTATCGCCGCATTCACGTGTAGCTCATTCCTTGCTGAGCAGCATTATGAAACGCAGAAAAGCTGGCCAAAACTCAAAACGAAGTAAAGTTTCATCGAAAATCGGTGCTTCATTTTCATATTAAGCATCTTTTTCGTTTTACCTGGCCTATGTATTTGTCCCTCGGCCTCAATGCTTGCCTTTAAATTTTACTTGCTGGTGTTTTCTCACTTTAATCACCTGAAGCGTTCCGTACGTATTTGGATCGGTCAATTAAAAAACTTGACCTGAAGCCACTGCCCGCTTACAGCGATTCTCCAATAACATTTCCCTAAAAGCTCCATTCCGAGTCAAATACTATAAGTATTCCTCCTATTAGTTTTTTGATGATATTAAATTCTTCCCACGACTCATTTCTTTCAAAAAATATCCACATTTCCACATACTTTCTACTCATCATTATTCTATTCAAATTAGCCGTTTTTCTTCTTCCTCTACCCGGCTTACCCAACATTCTTCCCTCTACCACGCCTTTCAAAACACCCTCGCACCCATATAACCTGCTTCATCCACTCCCTCTGCCTTCTCTTTATTCCCTCAATCAAATTCCTTTCCTCCCCGTTATCTCAAGCACTTTCATGTTCGTCTTCATTTCCACTCTCTTTACCTTATCTATCCTCTCCCACACCCGCATTCTGAGTCAATGATTCCCAAATAAACGTTTATTTTTTTCTGTAGTTCTATAGCTTTTTGCATGGTTGCTAGTCAGATGTTCCCAGGATTTGGGGTGGAGTCGTGTGGGATGGGGAGAGAGCATATTGCGCTCGGAGAAGGAGCCCTACCTGTGGTCGGAATCACCTCAAGTACCTGCGATAACAATCAGTCTTGTATTCCCTTCCGCTGTTGTTCCGTCCTCCTTCACCTCCGACGCCTTCTTCGAGGCAAGGTAGCGTAATCGCGTATTTAGAGTATCATGAAATGGCAATTTTGCGTAAAACATTATCCCAATTATTTGCGCCAAGGTAATCAGAAATAATTTATCACTGATATAATTTGGATGCAATATTTGTCCGAGCGCAAAGGGATTCTAGAATGGACTGTTACTCAATAAAATATGATGCCTCGAGCGTCTGCTCAAAACTATTTCTAGTTGTGTTTTCCCCAAGTAAATCTTTAGCGTAATGAATTATTTTCTAATTGCCCTTGCAAATTATTCCAGCTTATAAAATTGATGAAATAAGCAAACAAGTGATATAAATTGGAGACAAATACATAAAATAATTGACCTCGTTTTAACGAAGCCTAAGGTGAAAAAAGAAAATCAACCGCGTTAGTATACAAAACTACAGCGTCAATTCCTTGAAAAAGTACTGAATCTTAAAACTATCTGAGGTTTAGTGCAGATTTTCAATTATGAAATAATACGGTCGACTTGTGTAGAATGAATTGTGCCTACCCTACAGACTCCGTATTTTATGACTTTTAATTCATGGGGCGGATCATCTTCTATAGCAGAAATTCGACAATGATGGTTACCATTTCATTCTATGCGTATGGATGGGTTTGCTCCGTAACATATTGAGGAATTACTACGTTTGAGCCTCGAGAACATTGGTGCTCTGAGTCACGGTCGTGACGGAACTTGATTCCGCAATGGGATTTTCAGCGACTGTGAAATCAAAATTTCGTCACTCTCAGACACGGACAATGTCTCGGTGTTCCCGGATATGTTCCCCGTGCGACTCCCACGTGAGGACCAACTTCCTCTTGCCCGCCCGCGACCCATCCCCGTCGCCCACTCGCCCTTTTGAGCTGTCCCTCACCTTCCTCTGCCGCCGTCACCACTCCACCGTCCTTCCCACAGAGCCCCAGCCCTTCCCTAGGAGGTCTCCCACGCACCCCCGGGTCACATGCCCCAGACACAAATCGATCTCGACTCACTGCGTAGGGGGCGACCACCGCGAGGGACCCTCTACATCCACTCCCTTCACCCGTTCCTCCGTTCATCCCCCCCCTTTCCCCTCTCGCGGCCACCCGCTCAAGCTCCCACTCCGAAAAATACAAGGGACCTTTCCGCGATCAATGCCCGCGGAAACCCGGACCTTTCTTATCGAGTGGACCGTGGGGGCAAGAACACCCTGCGATGCCCCACAGAAGCGTCGTGGATGGTATATCGATCCGAAGATTGACGATGTGAAGTTCCTTCTTTCTCTCTCTCCCTCTCTCATGTCGTTTGGATACCTTTCGCATTACCCAGTGTAAGAAACAAATTCAAGGATGGCAAACTTGCCGCGAGAAACTTAACGGAGTTACCTACTGAAAATGCACAACAGTAGTATTTCCACAGTGAAAAATCATTCGCCTTGACCGGTAACTAACCTTCAACCTGATCTTGATTTTTTTCTGTGAAAATTATGTGCTCTTGTACAGTGTAAGAAACATCACCGAAGCTCCCAGGGTATTCCTTCTCTCGGTTCACTGAATTGCAGTGGTCTTCAATAGGTTCAAGAGTTCATGAGATTTGAGCACTCCGAGCCGATGAGGATACCACAGTCCGTATCCAGGTGATGGACGGGAGGGAGGAATTCATTTTTTGAGGAAATTGGACGCACTGCCAGGTGCAACGCTAAAACAATTAGGGTTCAAAATCGACCCGGAGGTTACAAGTTATTGTATCGATAAAAAATTGAGTTCCGAGAGAGGAGGACGAATTTAAGTTGGAGACATTCGAGACGTGGAAGCAAGAAGATGGTAAGATGAGGAGAGAGAAAGGCGAAGTTGAAATGCAGAATTGAACGAAGAACGAACATTTCGAACGAAGAAGTGTGGGGTATGGTAGTCGGATAAAGGAAGCTGCTGGGGAGAAATCAGGAGGAGGCAAAAAAATAGATGGAGGAAGTATTGAAGGCGACGATTGAGGGAACAATGATGGGTAAGAGGGAGGAAATTGATGGAAATTCCGAACTACTGAGTACAGGTAGACGATATGAAAACTTTGGGAAGCTTGTATGGATGTGTAAGGTGACAGACATAGCATAAATGATAATGAGATCAGGAAGGCAAACAGCAGGCACCAACTTGGATAACATAACACAATAAATATCTATTAAATAACATAATTTGCAGATCACTGATGAGGGTACAATAGGTTTGACCTCTCTGAAAACTAACCATAAATGATCAAACACTGCTACCTGAAAATGAAAAGCAAGAGTCTTCTTTTACTCAGCGCTAATTTAAGGGTAGGCTATAGGTATTTGTGAGGTCATTTATGTCATTAAGAATGGTTGGTTTTCTTTAAGTTTAGTTTATTTGGAAAATCGATAGAAATCCGGCGTCTCCATTGGCATTCTCTCAACGGAAGGTTTCCCATCCTACGGGGCAGGATACTGCTCTCGAAGCTATATCCGTGGCATTGAAGCAAAGATCGGGATTATAGCGGAACCAAAGATTCGAGTCACACGCCCGAAGGTTAAGGGGGGCTGGGACGATTGGGAGCCAGGTGAACTCTCTGAGGAAGGCTTCGACCTCTCCCCTTTTACCCAGCCACCCCCTGCCCCCTCAATTCTCTCTGCGTAAAAGAAAACACGCGATATCCATTGTTTTGTCTCTTACGTGCACCGACAGAGGCGCTCTCGACCCCACTCTCCGCTCCTTCTCATTCCTCTGATATCTTGAGATCCCGAGTCCTACCGCCACCATATGGATTTTCTTACCCTGCCCCTCCCCCATGCCTTTCTCTCACTCGATACCTTGACGCTGCGGGAATGCGTGTGTACGTAGCAAGCCGTGACATTAACATGAGCGAAGGGAAAGCCTTGCTTGTGCAGCGCGGGTTTCTCTTGCCAGGGACCGTTGAGACACACTCGGTGGTCGCATTGCGGATGCCATCCTTCCTGCAGTGACCGCCTTCAATGCAGCAGACGAATGATGCCTCCACATTAATCTCCGATTTTCTGCATGCTCCAAAGATTGTTAATTGCTTACTCGAGTTGTCAGACGTTCGAGACCCTTTAATCCATTTCAACTGATCTGATAGTCATGACGCTTTCCGTGAAGAAAGGCATAGTAGTTCTAAACTTACATCGCTCAAAGATTTCGGTCTATCTTCTTTTCGATCCTTTGCAGTGTGTACTTATTTTTGTAGATTTATGTCGGTATAAACATAGATAAAGGTCCCAGTTCTAGTGAAGCTGATATCTTGCGGTTCCATATTGGCAGTTGTCATGGATAAACAATGGTTCATAAAATTTCAAAGTTAAGATGAATGTTTAGAAACGGACTAGTTGGGATGTAATCACTGGCCCACTCACAACATAAAAATGATCAAAATAACGCCAAATAATACACGAGCTGCTGATGGAAACTTGCTGTTAGCAGAACTAATTTCGGCTTTAATTATTTGGAAGAATTTCTGCTGGGAAAATATCTTACAACACCTGAAAACACTAGCCTAATAGTAATGAATCGCTATTAAAATGTAGATGTGGGGTACACTCCTCTATAGAGGGAGAGATACAAAAAACGAGACTGGAAGTGTTCGATAGGAAATTTAGCAGGAGGATAGTTTATATCAGTTTGATGGGCTTAGTAATAACTGAAGATGCCAATAGAGCTGAGGAAAGGCAATAACAGCGCGAAAATATAATAAAATGGACGCCTTATCAAACACGCCTCGGAAATGATGGCCTCTTGAAGATATAAGTCAAGGACAAAGTGAACGAGGAGGCTACAAAACAATGCCTTGTATAAGACCCGTGGAGCATGTAAAGAACGAAGTAAAAGAGAAAAATTACATTGACAAGTAAAGTTATCCAAGTAAAGAATCTATTTACGCCAAACCAGCCGTCGGATTTATGGCCAATGAAGTAGGTTCATAGGATCCTCGCCATTATGAAATTCGCCGGTAAAAGTGAACTGTTGACCGTTTAAAGAGGAAGGAATATGAGTTCAAATGTGTGTTGCATTGGAGTCTCAACCAATTACCTCATAGTTTTTGTTAATTCCAGCGCGCGAATAATTTGAATCGGAACAGCGCGAAACGCTCGAAAAAAGAAAGAGACCCCGAAATTAGATCTGTAGTCACTTGGAAGTAGGTCGCTTTCATTCGATTTACACTGGTACAATATGAAAGAACATTAAACATTCTGCACCTTCCAAAGGGACTTGTTGTAACTTATCAGACTTCATCTTCCTGCCCTCGCATTGAAATTTTCGACGGCAACGAGGACTGAGTGGAGGCCTGGAATCGCGGCTCCTTGTCTTTGGTCTCATGACCCGTCCCAGTTACATCGCGTTCCTCCCGACACGTAATTGAGCTATTCAATAGCACTGAATATGGTGCTTGATTTACAGGCCATCACTTTATTCGTGAGAAAATTGACACCATCAAAGTTCATCGTACCTCTTTGGCCGTAGTGAGGGACCATTTCGCTATGCGCGAATGCTCCGAAACTGCTATGCTCCGAACCAATTTGCAACCCCATAGATTTAGTATCTCAAGTGAGAGCGTATATGTCTGGTGAACCTTATGATATTTAAAAATAATTCTTGCAATGCGCGTAAGATAAATGATACGATATAAGAGAGAGCGTTTTGTTTTCTAGTTGGAAGAAAGTAGGGGAGACCTATATTGGAGAAACCTTTACTGATCCCCTACTTGCGAAAAAATCTCTAACATAGTTATCTCTCATTATATATCAAACGCACAGTTTCCCTGGCGTACCGTGTTCTGTGAAAAGTGTCTTGATTTAACCCAGTATTCAGTAAAAAAAATGTTCACTTTTTATTCTTGAGAACTGCCGCCAACTTTTCCGGTAAAGTTCAGTTACTCAATTTCATTTGTGGCATCAGTAGTAATTTCCAACTTACATTTATCATATTGACGAGCCATTTTAATGTTCAAGACCTGTCTCACTTGCTTTAGGTTTTATTTGACAACCGTCACGTCGAACGCCATTCACAATAATTCATTTCATTATTAAAGTAAATGCTGCTGAAATACGTCTAAAAATGTGAGGGTATTGCATCATCTGTTTTACTTGCAATACTACGATTCAGATTGAGATTGCTGTAATAATCAATGTTTTCCTCTGTTTTATTTAATCGAGAAATACCACTGTGGGGGTTACTGGTCATTAGTTTTATTCCCCAAAGGCTCTGTAATCGCCAGCACTTAAATGTTTACTCAAGCATATTTGACGACAGCGAACCTTTCTGTTTGTGGGATGATGTCATATTAAAATTTCGATTAAAAATAATTCTTCATGCTATGAACTTATTTCCAGTGCGTCCTCCCAGATGAGTATTTTTCGCACTCCCACCCTCAGCGCCTTATTTGCATTTCATGAGAACTACCGTTAACGGAGACTCGAGTTCCTTTTTTTATATATTCTCTAACTGCTTCCCCGCAAACGAACTTCCTTCTTTCGGCGAAGGCAATTCCAAAGTGGCAAACTTTGCCGCCGCACCTCATCCCCACACAACACCCCTCGTCGCCCGCCAGGGTCCACCCTCTTCCCCATTGGTTCACGGGCACACACTGCCGTGCCTCCATCGACCAATGCCGTTCATTCATGAGCGAGACGGGCATTCTGGGACGAAAGGTCGTGCGGGGGTGGAAGCAGGCGCCCCTGGTGGGTGCGTGGTTGGATCGAGGGTTCAGGGCGAGGGGCGGTAGTGGAACGCTGTGAGGGGAGATTGCTAGAAACGCCTGTGAATGGATTTTCGCGTGGGGGGTGTCGGGCTGGTCCAAGTGGAAGCGTTGAGATCCAAGCCTCCTCCCCCCTTTTCACTCTCCTCCCGTCGACAACGAGCGAGGATTTCGGATCGGGTCCAAAAAAAACTGGTGTCGGGGGACGAAGCACATGGATCACGCTGGGGGTGGAACTTTGAATGGGGAGGGCGGAAACATTCTTTCCCCGGGGGCTAGCCTATCTTATAATCTATGGGTCCCCGCCCTGAAATAATCCCGCGGCAAGAAGGGTAAACTGGCAGAACGACGTCGGTTAGGCCAACGGGACATGCCCTTTACCCCCGTCTCCTTGCTGCTCGAGAATCGCTTTTTGGAAAGGTTATATTCCCTTTGAAATGGCAGAATTAGATTTGCATAATCGATTTTTTTGTGCTTAAATGTGTTCAAGCGTTTTTTTACCTAGCATTTTAGAACCTTTGCGTCCCGGTTAGAATAGATACGCCCTGGAATGATAGGAATTAAAGCCGGAGGAAATTAACATAGGAAAACTGGTACTCTCATGGTGATTGACGCTATCGGTATGAATTTGAGGGTCGCAACAGAACTAGCGAAAAAGATCACATAAAAAAGTGTTTTCAAATTTCTCTCAATGGATGAAGAAGCTACTCATTCCACTAAAATTTATTGATGCTAAATGAACCTGAGGAATAAAATTTTAGTTATTCTGGAAACTGTTTTTGTGCTACAAATTACTTTTCATTTGATCTAAAACACCAATCCCATCGCTGGACCCTCTGTCGTACCACTTTCCTTGAACCAACGTGGACTCACATTCAATTAAAAAGTATTATTTTCTCTATCCAGGCTTTTTTATTTTAAAGGGTGAGGGATAAAAAAAGCTTAGTTCATCCGGTGATAAAAAATGCTTAGTTCGCAAATGGTGATCAACTTATTTCGGTATTTTGGACGAATTTCGTATTCTCCTGAATAGCAAATATTGCATTTTTGGTAATCGGGGAATGCTTCCTTTTTAGTTTTGGAGAAAAGGTGTTTTCTCTTCTTTTCGTTGGGAGGAACAAGTTACGAAGCATCTAAAAAATTTCTCGTGTCCTTCAAACTCATCGGTTTAGGATATAAATCTCTTAGTACTTTAGAGAAGAGAAACTTTGAATGAATTCAACGTTTCATTTAGCATGATGTTATAAACTTTAAGACGAGAATGTAATTGATGATTATTCCACAATGCCAAGTCTACAAGTTAGACGATCACTATTAGAACAGTGGCTTAGAAATAGATTTATTAACGCTCGAAGATCTTTTTTGAGCATCATGAAAAAGATATCAACCCTCGGGAGTTTTTTTATTGGCTAGAGCATTCAATTCAGCTTACATTAGGGCCCAGGAACTGCTGATGGAGTATAAAAACTGGGGTTGGTGAAAGGAGGATTACATACCTTAGATCTTTTGTTCCCCAGTAGCCCTTAACGACGTCGACGACTGCTAAAATCATGTGGTTGGATGATTGCTATTATTGGTCTCCTTTCCAGTACGCTTCGGAAAATTCCCCGGTTTTATGTGATCAAAAATACTTCAGGTACCTTTGTTGTTTCAAAATACTCATCAGAAATTCCCAATTTTTCTTTTTTAGGTGCTTGGTCAAAATTATCATGGATCCATTTTTCAGGAATCCCTTATCATGTTTGAAGAGTCGTTGTTTGCTCTAACATCAACCTGCTTCAAAAGTAAAAAACCTGGTACAGAATCGACAGGGTCCATGGAGATTATCTATGGGGTACAACAGATACGCTCACCTGTTTCAGTTTGATATTCGCACGTTTTTGCATATCCTCTTCTACTTTTGTTGAAACGTAAACCATTTGTGTTCTTGTTCGCTCGAAATGAGGACGATGAGATTAAACAGCAACGGTGCCAAGTCGATTGGTAATCGCTTCAGCGCGAATGATGACCTACACGCGCGTCTCATTTCGTGAGCGTGCCCCATTTTTTGGGAGCACGTAGGTGGGCTAAGGGAACGACGTAAGTACATCCTTCTGCATTCAATGCACGTGACTTTTGCGAATCTATATCTCTGCACGGATTCGCAAGTAAGGCCGTAAACTAGTAATCGTGATAGAAAATTCTGCCGACGAGAATTTCATTCCATTACAAATGAGTACTTCTCTCGCAGTGATTTAGTTTTTCTAAAGCTTAATTTGTAGAATTTTCTATATATCTCTAAATTTCTACCAAAATCGTTACATCGTTGGTTAAGAAAAATGGGTCAACACTATAATTTTCGTCAATTGTATTAATCAGTATATATGACTAATTTTTTCAACTATTGGTGAAAATATATTGTTGCCTTGTTGTCGTTAACGAAACTATGGAAAACAAAAACTTGGGAGCGATTTCGGCCTTTGGTAGTTCAGAAAAACTGCCTGTGCAGGCAAAACCTTTGTTCAAGAATTAAGAATTTTTCTCCAGAGGAATGTAAGTGATACCCATGAATCATGGTAGCCTTTTCATCAATCTTTCGATTCTCATAAACTTGCACCGCTAATACTAGTTTCCCTAAACAACAAAAACATACTCTGCTGTATGAGTTTTAGAATATAGAGTATAGAGAATGATTTTTGGATTGTTACGTGTTATTTACATGAGTAACATGTCTTTTCTATGAGATTGAGTCGACACTTTTACCTCATTTATCTTCTCCATTCCACATTCAAAAGATAGAGTAGTTCTGATTCACGGGAGACAAACTAAGAAGTATTAATGTTTCTCAGAGGCTTTCAATGCTCATGCTCAAACTCGTAAAAGAGAATTATTACAACATTTCCAGCAAGTATTTTTTATTGCTGTCTTCATCGGCGTTCAAGTATTCTACATCCTTAGTATATACTGATCTTGGCAAAGTAAAAACCCAGTCTCGGAAAAGTATCGTTGGGAATGGTGTAAGGGTAGAATATCTTTTCGGCCAATCACTGCCATAATCCTTTGGTCCTTGGAATAATACATAAAAAAATTGCGAATTATATTGCTGGCCGCGTCATTCTCCTCCCACGTTTTTATTTGTTACCTGAAAAAGTGATGCTTCCTGCGTTTTATAGGACCCTATGGTCCTCGTTTATCACATCCGTTGGAAGACGCGTTACGGCTTTGCCTTTCGAGGTTTTCATTTGATGAGGCAGTTTAGGTACTTTGCATCTTTTCTAGTATGTGTCG
This sequence comes from Platycnemis pennipes, assembly GCA_933228895.1. Lineage (NCBI taxonomy): Eukaryota > Metazoa > Arthropoda > Insecta > Odonata > Platycnemididae > Platycnemis > Platycnemis pennipes. The sequence goes on from OW121851.1 coordinate 86,495,477, forward strand.
GACCCCTGAATTACATTGTGAGGCATTGGGACAAATCTTCGAAGTAAACGATATTTATTTTCTTGTGTAATATTTGCATCATCCACGTTTCGTCTTCTCCGCACTACCCTAATATTCCAGGAGCCTAAAATATAAAATCCATATTATTGTGCCTAAAGCGTGCAATTCATGTGGAACTAGCTTCTACGTAAAATCATAATGTCATCTCTCCAAATCCAAATTCATTCCGCTTTCTGTCGCGATATTCTTTATAAATTTCCCGCAATGATATTCTCTTCTCCAGTATGCTCTATGTCGCGTACACTTCATTGTTTATTATCATTTTCTGTCCGTTAAGCATCCACACTCCTTACCAGAATTTAAATTCGTTGCTCGTCTAATTTTCATGCAGTCCATGACTAACTAATTTGATTCCATTTAAATCCTCCAGGTACTTCCTTCCTTGTTGTGACCTTATCTCGTGTGTTTCGCCCTTCTAAATATCAAGCTTATCTCTGTTGATAATTTTTAAAGGGATATCTTAAGTATTATTTTGCATATATTTTGCGTTACCACGTTTATTTTTAGGATACCACCTTGCACCCTTATATTCGCTGTATTTCAAAAACAGTTCTTTATTAGTTCCGTTGCACCATAATATTTTTCTGTATGTTCTTTTGGCCATACTTAAATATAGATTTATAGAATGAATGATCGAACTAGATATAACTACATTACAGGACCCTTTTGACGGAAACCTATTCATTTGACACTTGATTTGGAGTTATCACTTTTTGTTGAACTAGGCATTTGGAAATATGCCTAAGGCAAGGCATGCTCTCCTCAAGAAGTTACTGAGGTATCCGGTAATAAGTGATTTCAACATTAATATATTGTTTAATTAATAAATCGGTACTGAATGATCCCGATTTTGACCTTTTTTGACATTTTTTTGGTTAATGGCGGGTTGTGAAAATTGAGTTTGTCTCTTTGCGATGGTATCATCTTCCCCCATAATGTCGGAAAATATATCCAATTTTACGCTGCATGTTTTTTTTTTTTTTAATATTATGCAGCATATTTTAGGCGGCGCAGATTTTTCATTTGAGGAAGGAATGAAATTTATGTATAGTGAGTCCAATTTTTTGCTGGCAATTTCATTTCCGGAGTCATCTATGGTATTTCATCCTGGAGAGCTAAGCTTATGTTTTCGTGTTGTGCTTATTTCAGAGGAAGGTCTGAAATGAACAAATGAATACTTCCTACTACGCAATGAAAGACACTGATTTTCAATATTGGGTCGGTCGTCATACTCAGGAGAATGTTACATTAGCCGAGTAGTATCGGCTTTCAACCGAGCCTTGAACTTGATGGTACTTTTCATGATCTTAAGCCTGGTTTTATCATGGCTAGTACCCTATATATTTTGCTCTTACCTGCCTCAATGACTTTCCTCTCTACTTTGTAAAACCTTGGATAGTGGATACTTCATGCGAAAACTTCCGCGTATAAAATTAAAATTTTAGCTTCTTTTCTGTGATGGATAAAGTCATATTTTCATCCTTGTAAATAATATATACATAATGCACCTGCCATGGTAGCCAGGTCGGTAACGCACCGGTCTGGCGATCCATAGAACTAGGGTTCAATTCCTATCGCAGGCATGTATTCCGTGTTTGACTTAGCATTAAGATCATAGATTAGATAGTGGAAAATAACCTAAGCCGTTGGAGTTTCTAAAACCCTAGTCTACTGCTAAGTATCTAATGCTTCACATTCGCAACATTCGTTTATGCTGCGTATTTCCAATCCGTGACCTTTCGAGAATATTCTGAATAGGTTTTTAAAATTGGGCAACATTCGTTTATGCTGCGTATTTCCAATCCGTGACCTTTCGAGAATATTCTGAATAGGTTTTTAACATTGGGCAACATTCGTTTATGCTGCGTATTTCCAATCCGTGACCTTTAGAGAATATTCTGAATAGGTTTTTAGCATTGGGCAATCGTTTGCCTCAAAAATCCACCTTCACAAAGTAACATCTTTTGCAAATATGAGGTCAAACTCTCGGGGGCTTCCGTGATGAACCAGGAATAATGGGAAACAGTTTCACCATGAACGTGACACGTATGGAAGGACGGGCGGAGGGGAGGGGTGCACCTGCCACCTGAAACTTTCGCTTTCTAAACAATTCAGGGCTCAGAATTGCCACAGCAACGACCCGTCCGCCCCTTGGCCACGTCAATCAATAACAGTAGCGTTCAGAGGGTGAAGCAATGCAAACATGTGCGGATCCCTTGCTGGGGGTGCGTGGGCAATGGGTTTATTTTCATCCAGCGAAGGATGCAAATGTGCCGCGATCCGCGTTTGACATCGCCCCCTCCCGCTCCACCCTCTACTGTATCACCAGCCCCAACTCCTTGTCCAGGCGAATATACCGCCGCGTCAGCGGTCAGCCAATTCAGTGGCAGGGAAGCGCACACGTATTGACGGCGTGCACGTGTTTCCCCAATCGTGGAAGCGGTGGACGGGGCGGCACAAGCCCTCCGACCTTTTCTGGACAGGTGTTTCGGTTCAGGAGTGGCGGACTAAGGGCGGGTTAGAATGAGCGGGAAAGGCATCAAAAATATATGAGTGTGGAGGGAACACGTATCTTGGAAATGAGATAAGGCCTTCATTAAAGTCACGCCTCTGCGGTTCCTCCTAATCTCGGTGATAGTTCCTGCGTCGCTGGTTTCCCCGCCAGGACGGAAGACTCAGTGGGAATGTGCGGAAGAGTCCTCGTTCTGAGTTTTGCTTGACCTAAGATATTACTTTTTTCTAGACACACCCTTCTCGGCACCATTAAATCGCATTTGTGCTAGTAGTTCATACCTTAATTGGTAACCCCGGCATTTATATTATAGGTTGCCCGAGGGTATACCCCCATTGATTCCCTCGGCCAGATAGAAGGGATAAAAATAAGATACTTTCGCGATGATTAATGAAAAAATCTGGTTTTGGTTGTTATCACAAATTTGGGATCAAAGTCATTAAATAAATAAGGCTAGCGATTTTTCATGCGATATGCGAAAATGAAACCTCAAACGTTTCGAGGCTTAAACACAGTGGTGCAAATTATTCAAATAACTGGAGAACAGATAACTTAATTGTCTCATTCCAATTTTTATGCTGTTCCAGTGTTGAGCTAACAAAATTATTGTGTGGATTTCAAGGCAACTAACATTTCGCACCCTTAGAAAATATATGTTAATGGAACGATAGAATCCTTTACTTCAAATTGAGTGAATAATTCAAATGGCGTTTTGGAGACCGATTTTGAGTCATCGAAACACTTTAGCGAAGGAAATGTATTCTTTTTTTCTTTGAACAGGAAACTGAAGGAGGAATATATTCTCGGCTGACTTGAAAAATTTTTACCAAATTTTTGAGAGAATTTTATCTATAGGTCGGCATTTTATCTCTAATGAGGAATGAATGAGGAACTGAGGCCTCGGATTTCCTTTCATGTCTTTAAGAATGGGAGAAATCGACCGTGCAGCGAGCAGCGAATCTTTCCAGTTGAAAATAAACCCTCGAATCTTAATCTTACGGTTAAACAGAGTTGAATTCAGGAGATTGGCCTGCAACTGTTTAGAAAATGTTGTGGGCTTCATACTCTTCACCTCTCATGTCGCACACTGAAAAACTAATTGTTGGAAGAAAGGACTATCAGTCAATATTTTAAAACTAGATGGGTTATTAAAATGAGTTTTGATGATTCATGAAGAATATTCGTTTGCGCAAAATTTGCGAGAAAGATATTTAAAATAATTGTCATGGTTTTCGAAATAGCTTTAATGTTAGATTTTGCGGCCGTCCTAATATTTTGAAATCCATTTTAGATCACCCGTGTAGTGAAGTCAAATTTTTTTAAATTACATTCATGAAATGTTTCATTCGTGAATAAAATTCATGGGTTGTTACCGAAGTTCCAGCCACCAACGTGTTCTCAAGAACGTCACCCAAGGTTGACCTCTAACCCATAGCTTTTGCAAAAGTGGGTGCGCGTGTTTTTTGCATAACTCGGTAAAGTTCCAAATAGTTTTCCCTTCATTTGTAAATGCTTTTGTGGAAAATTAGTATCCAAGAAGCCATGTGCGACTCAGGAAAATCGATTCAGCGTTCTCTCTCTCTCAATGATGGTCGCGCTTCGCTATCAATGACTTTGCAATGTGCATTCATGAACATTGTTGCCCCACTGGCAATATTTTCCTGCCAGTCACCGTATAGGTACCGAGTACTTTATCGTCTTGGATATTGGACGGTATGACGAATTGTATAGAATTGACCGAAGCAACCAGCAGAAGATTAATGAAAGAGCTATGCATACTCCTGAAAATGGAAACTAAGAAAAAATCGCTCAAGGATATCGTACGCATGGAATATACCTTAACGCCTAGGTATTTAGCTATTTTAATCGTAAAATGTATTCTCTTTGCAATTCTGATCAGAAGTGAATCTTTATATATTAAAAGTTGAATAAATATTTTTTCTAAGGTTATATTCGTTCATGATAGTTAAAGCGATAAATTTACAGCGGTTGATATTGGGTCCCATGATAAAAACTATAACGGAGGACAATATGCTGGCTCGAAGCTGGAGTATAAGTTTGAGTAATATAAAGCTCTGAATACACAGAACGATACTATTTATCCTGGGATGGACGACACAATCCCCCTACACCACAACGACAGATAATTCCTCCTCTTTGAATGGACATGTAATGATATCTTACCTCGAAATTTAAAGGAGGGACGATGAGAATATTTTTCTAACTATTGGCTATTTTAAATATTTAATATTTTGTCTGAGAATGCACTCTTGAGCATTCCTTCCAAGCAGTCCGATGCCCGTAAAGTAAAATATTCTTTTGAAGTAGCTTCGTCGGCCAGCAGTCTAAGAGATATTCTATAGTTACCATAGCCGTAGAGTTAGTAGCTAACGCTGAAGTTCTCATTATTGTAACGTGATCATAATGCTAATGTGTAGAGTAAACCTAATAGTACTCACTCCAAGTACAGTTCTTCGAAATGACCAATATCCCATTCATCTCCATTGTGTTAGTATTCCCTGCCGTATACGCGTGTGTTGGTTTCCGAGGTGAGCATAAAAGTCTAGTTGACTCCACTGTGTTACCGTTGCGTCGAGGAGTTTTAGAGAGAGTGAGAGAGAAACATCAAAATGTGGAGAGGGTTGTGAGGGAGGAAACGAATCCTGGAGACCTTGCGCTAATCAAGTCTTGACTCGTGATTTCTCGTTAGGAGTGGACCGAGTTGCACTCAAGGCAGGCACGGAAGGTGTTCCAACTCGTTCTTTTTGGTTAGTTGTCTGAATATAGGTGCACGTTACTCTAGGAGTTATCTAAGACTTGTCATGATTCACCGGCAAACATTGGGCCCTAATTTTTATTTTGAATACCTCCCCTATTTCCGATGTCATATCTAATCTCTATGCACTGTAAACTTTAATGTCTCGTGGAAAAAGGATTACATATTTTGAAGTCGAATTCTTCAAAAAGAAAAGAAGACAAAATGAGCGTCACCCATACAACATGTGTAGCGCCAAATGTGTGATTATTATGAAATATACGATGCATATTTAAATATAACGTGAAAATAGAAATCAGACTGAAACACGGTGACCATAATTGTCCTAATTTTTAGACAACAAGCATGAGCATTCTGATAGGAAAATTCATACAGTTACTCTAATGTATGTATTGGACCTGTGTTTCGTTTTGTTCCACACTGTACGAGCAAGACTTGGCTATGGTGTGAAGGAAAACAAAAGGTTAGGCTGAGTGTGGCAGCATCAATGTCATTTATTGACGTAAGCGCTTTAATTCCAGTGCCGGTATGAGTGGCACAGTAATTACTTCACCGACAATTACTTTACTTTCTTTACTTTAAAATAGGTTGGTTTATGGTCGCATCGTTTCCTAGTGACGTCGGATGGACGGCTATATGTCACGGCATCTTGGTGTAGCGTTACCATTCTGCAGCCACTAGGAACTATCCTGCGATAATGGAGTTTTAAAGGCATGTGGCGAAGGCCATCTGGTCAATTTCTATCCTACCAAGGTCTAATATGCAGCATCGTTTTAAAATCCATGAACCATTGTTCGTCCTAGACTCAAATCGTTCACAGCGGTCAATTAGATCCCATGAGATTCATTTAATAAGCCGAATTCTCGTTGGAATTTACACTCTAATTGCCATCGGTAGGGAGAGCACAGCAACACTCCTTTAATCATGCAAATGGAAGAAACCTTTCCTTCCATATTAAATTAGTTAATTTACTTTGTAATAATACCCATTCATTGACAAAACTCAATATGTGTTAGCAGTCATGAACTTAGTATCTTTTGAAGCTCAAAATGTAAAAACTCTTTACAATGTTAAAGTACTGCGTTAACGATTAAAAGGTAAGCCATAAATGAAGTAATTTTATGTGAAAGAAGAAACCTATTCCATATTTCGTAGTGAATATTTTTCATATTTCGATCGGGGTTTTATTTTTTGAATATATTAAAAACGTACATGTGTAATATTTAAATGAGTAAAGAGCTAGTATCAAGGAAATTAAGGTGAAGTACTGAGAAAAGCATTTCCGTGAGAAATTTGACTAGGAAAAAGGATTGCTTTAAAATTACGCGAGCTACTACATATGAGCGTGCTTATATTCATACCCAAAAAGGTTGAAACGCTATAAACATCGGTACATTTTTGTTTCATGTAAGTGTTTTTGATCCCTAAACCTCGTTACGAGCCGCGTGAAAAGTATTTTGGAGGTGTCCATTCTTTATTTTTCATTAGTACCTCTGCTACCATGGAGCTTCGGAAAATATGGCCCATAGTTCTCATATTCAGTGAACACCTGTAGGAATACATGATCACGCACAGTTAATGGTTCCTTTCGAAGCTGACTAATCCAAAGAATTGAAGGAAATCATATGGCCACGACAGATTTTCCCATCTCCAGCGGAGTCGAAAAACTTACGTTGAAGAGGGAGACCAAAACGTGTAATTATAGCAAAAAAATTTTCTCCCATTCACTTCATGCCACCTTCTTCCTTTATTCCTTCCTTTATAGCCTTATATAATCCTATTATTATATTTTTTCCTTCTTCAATGGCGTCAAGAACCCTCAGAAGGACCTACAGCTTTGTTTATAATTTTTAGGACATTGCGTAATTGAACTCTATATCTCGACATACAACGTCTCCACGTTCCTTAGAATATTGAGACAATAGATATGCTAGGTTAAAAATTTTTCCTCATCAATTTTCGTTGATGTTTTAGTCATTACGACTTTCTGAGAATCTATATTTGTGCAAAAAATTCATTTTAGCTGTAATATTCTTTTCTTTAGTCTTTGATTTAAATTTTATGTGAGCCTTCCATTTGAAAATCTATACACGACATTAGTCTTACGCATGAACTCTAAATTGATTAATTGCTCTGCGCATTTCTTGGTATTGTCGACTATTTGGGACTATTCGACTATTCCCATTCAAGATATTTTGGTTGGAAAGGAATAAATGACTGATAATAACATTGTCCTGAAAACTCGTTTGTCGCACCTCAATTCCTATTCTTTCAAATGGTGTATGAATTGACCTAAAGCAAGCTAACTTACATCTAATGAAATTCACACTGCCAAGCTAGGAGTTGCTGGTGATGAATCGATGGCGTCAATAATCATAAGCACCTCTTCCATGGCTGATCTGATGTCCGAAGCCACCCTCTGCATATTGAGTTGATGAATAAGGAAGCAGTATTGGTGGAGGCAGTTTCCTTTGCCAGTATTCGCGTACGTGTATTTTCAGTTTACTCTACATTACTGCAGATGTGAAGAGAGTATAGGTGTTCATTTATTTCATGAAAATCCCATTCGTCGATCCATTCATTTCGTGGAATTGAGAACCTACCGAAAAAGCTTTCCTTTATTTGCCTGTCAGTCTCTTATGTTTCATACTCTGTGCTTCTTACTTATTCACATGTTAACTTGACATCTGTGCTCATTTCAGTCAAGATAATCAAAGGAACTAAAATTAGGTTCTTCATAGGTATTTCAATTCCTGTGCAGGCAGACACTTCTGGCCCTAAAACCCTCCTCCGCAATCGAACTTTTAGATATAAAAGTGCGCTTCCTTATTTTCTCTGAATTTTATCGACCCGGTGCTTAATCAGCATTCACATCTGTGTGAGTCAGAGAGAGGCCTTCATGGTAGACAATTATGATTGCATAAGGTAGTTTAACATTACTAGGGGTCAAGTTATAATCGATGTGAAAAAGTTAATGTAAATAAGAAACGGAACTGAAAAGCATTACGCCTAAATATGTAGAATGTAACGTTAAGTTAAGGCTAACGAAAAAAGAATTTAAGATGATTGTGGTATTATTTATAGGAGTCTATGTTAAACGGCACAAAAAATTTTAGTATTTGCTGCTTGCAATATATTTTCTAATAAAAGAACTAAAATAGGACCAAAAGGGACTTAAGATATTTTATTGAGGAGATGACTATCCAAGAAGCTTGTGAGTCTCTAAGATTTAGTAATATTTGGATTGCAATAAATTCCTTGACGAACGACAAATAATTCTTTTTTTGATGTTATCCAAATTGTATCAATATCTAAAGCACTGCAGTCGCTTTTCAGATTATTTTCTGGAGGCAAGTTTATCGTTATTATTTATTTATATATAAATATTTATCGTTTTAAATAGGGTATAACAATCATCATAGTAAACAAATGGAAAAAAGAGGCGTATTATTAATTTTTCAGTATGCAAAACAAATTCAGGACACAATATCCTCTCTGCTTCGAAAGTCGCTCCCTGCTAGGAAGGGCAGGAAACTGGGATAATTTTTCAATTCAGTGGCTGAATAGGGTACCAAATGAACTTAGTTACCATGAATGTCATGAGAACAACTGGATTAGTTTGAATCTCAGGTGTAAAAAAAATCTAGAAGATCCATGGAGTTCCACTGGAAAGTCTATAGGATACAAGCCTCGGCTGTATTTTGCTTTCGTTTCTTTCCTTTCCCTCATCTCCGTTCTCGGAGGCGCTTATTTCCGGCCTTGTGCGCCTTCTTGACAGCTTTACGTGACGTAAACGTGATACCTGAATGCACCTGCAATCGAGACGCTCGTGGAACGGGCTGCAAATCCGCGAGTACTTAGGGGACGAACGCCTTCGTTGTGTGGGGTCTTTGTGGCGCGGACGATCTCCGCCTGACACAGACGGCCGGGAGCACGGGGGAATTCGTGCTTTGAATCCTCCCGACCCTCTCCTTCTTTCCAACTCCCCGTCAGTCAACCGGGATAGTGTGCCAAATCCTCGTTAATTCATTATTCTTCGCTTGCTTCACCTAATCTCGTCGAAAGCGTCGTAATCCTTATTACGATTCCCTTCGCTGCCAGCGTGACGCCTGCGTGGACTGTTTATTTTTTCAGGTCTATGAGGAGAATGCATAGAGTTCTAGCTCGTGCAGAAGGAAAATTGGGGGCCAATAACGCACATGTACTATGGGAATATTTTCATTAGCTTATTAAATTTAAATACCGAAGCACCTGTTTTTATATGCTTACATTTACAGTTACCTAATATTTCTTGCTTCTTTTTTCTCATGCAACGTAACATTCGATCTGAGTGTTCATGTTCTAGTGTTGATTCGAGTCAAGTCTCAATAAGATTTCCAAACTAAAGAATTAACAGTAGTGGTTTAATGCATATCTGGGAACCAATATTAACCACAATACAAGACTAACATGGCTAACATTATGCGGAGTTAGTTACCGGGCTCCTGAGAATTGAATATATTTAAGGATATAAATCATCGCATATGATCCTGACTAAATTATTTTACGTAGCGTATGCATTACATAAGGCCAAGATCGCCGTGTTACTCTTCAGAAGAACTCATTATCGACAGAATTTTCTTTGAAATAATTTAATTTTATATTTTTACGTTTCAAATGCAGTTATTTGAAATTATTTTTTTCGTAAGCCGTTAATAAGCGGAAGACCTGTTTGTTACAGTTCTGGACGGCCAATACGTTTTAGCTGCATCTCCGTTAATAATACCAACGGTCGCATTGTCTTGCATCAACCTATTTTCCGGTTAGCCGCTCCAGTAGTAGCCTAGTTTTTGAGAAATTTGGTCGTCACTTTTTGAAAGTGCGTTTAAAGCAAGACATGACCAATTGCATTTGTTTTTCTACCGTAAATGGCTGTACCTCATTCTCGGAGTAACTTGTGGACTTTAAAAATTATGACCGTAAGTAAAGTAATTGAGTAATAGCTTTTCTGTTTCTTATTCCAGTAGGTCGGTATCTTGAATCTTTTTCCGTGTATAACTTAAACAAAAGCATGTTAAACAATCTTTACTTCACCCATAAAGTGGTTATTTGAAATGACTTATTTGAATTGACTACAAAACTGTATTTTACTTTGATTTAATGCGCATGTCAGCTGTGTAATAATTATCAAGGAAATATAATGCCCGCACATTACCGTGTGCATACATATCACAAGGCAATTGGTAATGATATTATCCACCATTGTCATTAAGGTGTATTTAATTTTTTTAAATTGGGGTGAGAAGTACGTTCGCAGCCGTAACTGAATCTTGTTTTATTCCATTTTGGTTTATCAGTACGTGTCTGAGCTATTCCTATGTTGACCTTTTTTTAATGGAATCCTTTTATTAATTTTCTTGTTTATAGTGCCGGTTGTTTTGGGAAGAATTAGTTTGTAAGCTACCATCTGCAACATCATTAAGAGCTGGAGCAATATTACTGTTATATATGGTCTTCGAAGGTCACGTAGTCTCCTATCGGCGCATGCATATATGGCCTCGCTTATTACTTGCCAACAGAGGCCATAATCAAACTCGCCTGCAAAGCAATGGCTTCCACGAAGCTTCAGTAAACTCCATCGTAGTCCCAAATGGTATATGGCAACCTCCTTAGTTTACATATCAGTAATGCGTTGAATAAAATCAGTAGAGGATTAATAAATAACATTTTTAGCACCGTGAACATCTTTCCAAGATTTAAAAAGAGCTTTTTTCTTCTTGTCCTTGCCTTATCATATTCTTGTTCTTTCTACGCCTTAAAAATTTTTCGCTCCATTTTATTTAACATTGTCTTAAAAAATTAAGTTTTGTTTTCGATATACCACGATTTAGCTGCTATATCCACCGATAAAGTGATAATAATCAATTTCAAAAGATAAATACGTCTAAAATAGTTTTCTAGAATGCCTGTTTCTATTCCATCCAGTAATTGCCTTTCATTTTCCTTGTTTCATAATAGTGTCTTTTTGAAGTATCAAGAACTAGTAGCTACATTCACATTCTGTAATGGGTAATTTTTATCACAACTTTATTCATTACCTTGATTGCCTTCCCTCTAGACTTTGTGCTCATTCTTTACGAGCCCATCGATTCATTTTATAAGATTTACGACGAATCTATGATATCATTATATTCCTTACCTACCCAATTTACTGTGCTTTTAGTTTTAATGGGACGCCGTTCCTTTTGTGTCCGTTGTTTTTATTTATTTTTCATTTTCCCGAAAAAAGCACCGATGGTCTTCACATCGGGTACTTTAAATATTAAAAATTACACAAGCACAGACATTCATGCACCAGGTAGGGATAACAATCCTCCCCGGGCTGGATTCGAACCCGCGAACCTTGGATTGATAGGTGGGGGATTCACCTAGGACCTAGGGCCGGAAAGTATCGAAATAGTAAGTAAGGAGTAGGAAAGTACCGTTTTCGCTTGGTATCGAAAGAATTATACTTCCATCAAAGCTGAGTTATGATTTCAGTCTTACACATTGGTATCAAAAGAAAAGTAAACCAAATCCATAGCATCCTCTTTACCTTATGGTTATTGCAGGCTTTGCATTTTTATTTTTTTTTGGTATGAAACTCCTTTTTCCGAAAAGAGGAAGAGCACGTATGGGCCATGAGTCTTTATTTTTCCTCCCTCAACGCTCCAGGACACGCACCTGCGAAGCCACCGCTGAATCTTCTCTCAGCAAATTGAGTCTGTATTACCATAGTTTAGGCTGCTGACTGAGAATGTTTGACTTCTGTGCGATCGTGAGACTTTCATGAGAAGCGAGGTAGAGGAGGGGTTGCGTTTGCGATACGGGTGGTGTGTGGAGTGGACCTAGATAGGTGGATAAGTGCCGTCACCATCGGTTAGGTGAGAAAAGGAACGGTCGGGAACCCAACCAAATGAGCATGGGATATTTCGGAGACATGAAAATAGAGCAAAGTAATATTTCAAAACGATGACCTCAATTTACCATGTCAAAATGTGATTTGTAAACATCAGTGTTGCGTTAATGGGTGCCTTGTCAAGCCATTGTGACGATGGAAGTGAGAGGTAGATGGGCAAAATTTAAAACTGTTTACGGAGGGGATATTCAGTGTGTGTTTTATTACAATTATGTAAAATTTGAAGGAATATGGTCGCAATTTAAAAATTAATTCTCACCTGAATTGCTGACATTTAATGACTTTTGACTCCTTAATTATTCAATTAAAATGTATTTGGATGGCATAAAGTTATAAATTTACTTTAGTTTTTCTTTTTCTGTCACACTGAACCGAGTTAACAATTCAGCATTCTTACTCTTCAACTTGTCTGTTGAGTCAGCAACATTTAAACTTCAGTTCATTTATGACATTGCTCAAAGGCCATTTAATTCCTTTTCACAGTATTTTACTTATTAACTTTTTTTTCTTCCATTTTGCGTAACTAAAAGTTGGTTTAAGCTTGTCTTTCCCTTACGAATTACATTACAAAATGGAATGGAAGTGAAGATTAGAACTGAAAGGATTCCAGATGCAATTACCTACCCTTATAACATTACTCCTTCAGGGATTCTACTCACACCGGTGCGGTCAGCTTCAGGTGACACACTTGACTGAATATTCCCCGGGAACCGAAAACTAGACTTTCCGAGGGTGGGATTTAAAAAATCGCGACTCGGGAAAGAGCCGACGGATATTCTTTAGAGGGAGGTGGGGGCACTCACTCAACAGGCTACATCCATATGGCTCCCGATCGCGTCCCAGTGCGCGTTTTTTTTTTCAATTTTACCACGTGACATTACGTTCCTCCTCCCTCCCACAAACTCTGGATTCGACCTCAATATCGGCGAATGTCAGCTCCGAGCGAAGGCAGTGGAGGGATGGAGATGGTAGGAGATGAGGAGCAGGTTGGAAGGTGGGTAGCCACGCAGACGGGACGTGGATAGCGGAGAGGACGGACTAGAATGGAGGGATTATGAAAGGGAAGGCCGGTAGTGGCCGAAGCAGGGAACGGAATGGATTCCGTGGCGGGAGTATGCTAGCGGATGGGGTTGAACCCGATACCGACCTATTTCCCTTTCTCCCGCAGCGTTCCGTCGTAGGATGGGAGATCAAAGACATTGGTCGACTCGGGTTTGTCCGATAAAGCAATCTAGTCAATGCATCCTCCTGTGGTATAGGATGTCCGCTCACGTTGTTCCCCTTATTGGTACTCGGGCTGAGAAGGAAAACGATCAAATTTCCGTGTTGTATACGTGGAGCCCTTTGGGCAGGGGTGGAGGATAAGCTCGTCGACATTGATGTTCAATGTTCATTCTTTTATCTTCGGGGAAAATATGTTTTTCTCGTTTTTATCAAGCGAGCGGTAAGCTTATAAGTATCACAAATAAGCAAATGGAAATACTTAACTCAGATCTTTAACTTCAAAAGGCACTCGAGCTCGGCCAAAATCGAATGCTACTCTTTAGATAAATTTGTACTCCCTGACACTTCGTTGTAAGAAAAGCTTCTACTGTATGACTCTGACTTAGATGAAATGAACCATATTTACGAATTATGGATCTGTAAGTTAAGTATTGTTCAAAACGCTGTGTGAGGATAATTAATTTTTACATTAATACTGTTGTTATTCAAGGTTATAGAATTTTCAAGATAGAAAAAAATGTTTAAAAGTGACTTCATTGCTGTAAAATTGCAAGGAAAATTTAATTTTAAAAAGTACTGTCCACTAGCTTTCACTTAGGAACAGTAGGTACTCGCTTGTTGTCATTATCAAAATATTCGAATAGAAGCAACTTCCAAGCGGTAATGTTTTGGGGGTATTCTTCAGGTTTGACACTTCCTATTCAATTGAAATCACATTAAATTTTTAAAAAATGATGGACCATGTGGTGTTCTTCAGCTTCTAAGTAGATGGTGGCAACTGCGTGCATCCAGGTGGCTTGTGCGCCCATACCTACCGGAGATAATTTGATATTTGGCATGTTACTTGTGTACAGAGGTTTGTAAACAAGAGTCAGTTTAATCTTCATCAGAGATGAGAGATAGTTCGTCTTGAGGGTTGTTGTAGTGAATCTCAAATTTCCCTAACACTAACAACCTCTCACCCGTCGGATCTGAGTGCTGGGAAAACGGGAACCCTGCTAACAAATGTTGCATCTGTCTTCCTCTTAATTGCTATTGTTCTCTTTGTCTCGCATTACAATAACAAACATAGTCGACGTAATTTGAAACAGCCGTAACACTTCAAAGTTTTAACTGGGATAGTTGAAATGCAGTGCCGTCGCATTTCTGGCTGAAGGAGAAAACTAATTAGCCGCGAGAGAATTACTTGATGAGAATTATTTTCATTCCCTTGATGATTCCCTTGTAATGAAAACTTTCCAACCCAATTTTCCTTAAAAAAATATTGCTTATCATAAAGTTATGTAGCTGATTAAGAACTTATTGATGGTTTGGACGACACTTTTCGAAAGGACTGCTGTAGAACTACTCGGTAAGGGTACTTCACGTGTGGACATGGATGAGCGCAGCTAAACTTAGTGGAATACCTGGAGGATCCGAGTACACGGCTGATCACGTGACACCAACGAAGTTTTTAGCCAATCCAACGTCCAAACGCAAGCATTTTCCGGCCACCCTTTCCGCTAGCCCATCTCAGTATCAGGAGGCACGTCCATTCGAGAGATATGGACGCAATAGAAAAGTCCTCTTTAAGTGCCGTCCTTTGCCGAATATGGGCGCTGTTTCGCTATCGATCTGCGACTGCCGCCCCTCCTCCCCTCCTTTTCCTCCCTTTACTCCCCTTCCTTCCCTCTCTTTACCCTTCCATCTCTCTCCTCCGGCTTCACCCCTTTCTCGCCATTCTTCCCCTCTGCTCTTTCTCTCTCTCCATCCGCCAACCTTTCCTTTCCCTTGCTTCCTCCCTTTCCGAAGTCCTTTTCCTCCCCTTCTGACCGCTCGACAACAGACGTTTGTTCATGTTTTCATAGCTCGTGCCGAAATTCTGCGCGTCGTGAAAAGTATCCATTCATGTCCTGTCCAATAACCCGCCGGGTACTTTTTGAGGGAAGGGCTCTAAGGATATTTCTTTTCGCGCGTTGCAGGGATGGTGCATGGTGGCTGCTTGGGGCGGGTCCGTTCCCGAATAATCTTTCATTGTTGTTTTCCAGTGAGTGTTCATGAAACCATTCCACCATTTATTACCTCCTTTTTTTTTGACGCTGACGGTGGATGAGATTCACATCGTCAGGTAGTGTTGATCTCGTACCGGAATAGAACTTTTTCTGGACGGGGTTTTCTTTCTTGATGCCTGGTTGCTTGGGCTCGTCTAGGTGACAAAGATCACGCCGCCAAATGTTGTTTGATGCTTGAGAGTAATCATACCATAGCCTTGCTCCTCGCGCCGTCTTTAACTAGTTTAAAGCAATTTTCGGCGCCATATGTTATAACTTCGTTGGGGTAATTCAGTTCAAGGAACTTCCGCTGATAGGCAAAGCCATCCTGTTGAGCAAAGTCGTAGTTAGTAGGGTTTAGGCGAAAGCTAATATTCATTAGCCCACGATGTGACTAGATAATGAAGAGCTAATAGACTGAATTAATTGGCAAGAGTTTTAGGTCCCTGGGTTGGGATTTCTCATCGGAAGCTCTGCCATTCCTACGATTTACATTTTCTAATCATCTTTTCCGTTTCAAATTGTGCATTGCCTGGGTAACTACATTTTGCATAATTATATTTAAGAAGTCAATGACACATTTCAAACTATGATAACAATTAGTATATTTTGCCGAGTACCGCACACCACATCGGATATTTGCTGCCTCTCTTCTTGCCTCATGAATTTATCTAACAATTTCCACATATGTAGATTATGCATGCTTTCCTCTTTACGGAACGATATATATTGTAATATCTAGTGATAATAAATTAAAGGTACAACTAACGCTGCCGGTAAGTCTGTGATAATTTTAAATGTCCATTTTGATACGTGCCACTTCTTATTTTAACTGTTGAATATCATTATTTAATTCGTCATTTCTAGTCCTAAATATTATATTATATTCACCCTAGTCTTGAATTTGTTTTCAATTTTTACTACTCGCCAATAATGCTACCATGATAGAAAAGTAAAGTAATTATTCTGATTTTTTTCAGAGTTAGCTCCAATTTTATTATGGTGAAAAGATAAAATTACATCCCACCTATGACCTATGCGTCTTCAGTTAGTCACGGCTTCAAATCGAACGTCAAACTAAAGTTCACGGTTCGTGCAATCTATTTGAATTAAAAAGAGTGTCGTTGATCCCTCGTGGAACTGAAGTTTAACGCTTGAGGGGCGTGATAAGACAGGATGAAAATTTTTCATATCAATAAAAAATTAATCCCTTGCTTTGAGAGCTGTGAGTGAGTGCTTCACAAGGCTGGTAAGCTGGTGATAGATTTTTTCAACATCACCTCTCTTTCCCTGCACCGAATAGGACCAAAAAACAAGGAACAGTCAGTGCGCTAATACTTTTGCCTGTTGGATGTGACGGGTACACGTGTCATATTCCCTTCCCGAGTCTGCTCTCGTCGGGCCACCGCGGCGACACTCGGCAGGGTAAGGCACGGGGAACCGTAACACGTGCAGCTGATGCCTTAACAATCTCGTACGACGCATATCCACCTGAATTGCCTGGCTGAAATATTGTTTTGAATTGATCTCGTGTTTCGGATTTAATTTCGTCCGCCCGATGTTTTCCCGTGTGTTCAATTGACGGCTTAGGGCGTCACTCATCTATTGTTAGTTCCTCGTAATTCTCGATCTAGCTCTAGAAAGGACTACCGCTGCTAAGTAAACAGAATACTCTAATTACTGCCGGTGCTTAATAAACAGAATACTCTACAATTAGGAGCGTTTGCGATGATTTCATTGGTCAGTTCGAGAACAAAGGGCCAGTTTTTTTTATTCGTGGGCCCTATTCCTTCTTTTTTAGCTTATTGGTTTTACAGTTTTAGTTCCATAAAGGTTTATTTCTGAGGAAAAGAGATTCCCTTGAAATTTCCCTCTCGATGCTGTTTTTGGATTATACAGTTACATTTTGTCTTATTCTAAATCTAGAAAGATATCCCCCTGAAATATCGTCCGTCGACTCGTGTTAATGACTTTCGATCGACTTAATATTTGGCTTCCTTTCTATTCCTGAAATATTCCATTGCCCTATTAATAGTGCCATGTATCTATTTTATATAGCTATTTGTGATTGCCATGTATTTCGGCTTATATAATTTGGTATGTGTATATTTTATCATCGCCAAATTTGAATAAAACAGATTTTAATTGATATGTGAATGAAAAATAAAGATGTGACCATTTATTTTCGTGGTAGTAAGGATATAGTTTTACTCTAAAATGAAACTGCGAACGTATAAATTAGGCACATATAGTAGTTTGTGAGCTTGGTCTGCCTGCACATGTTGACTCATGTCTATAAGAAGTGTACTTCCTCTTTCATTCAGTTTACATAAAATAATAACAACAAAAGATATTATTATCCTCATATCAACCCAAAATGCCATCATTAAATGACATTCTCCAACTATTGGTAGGCATATATAAAATTCATCGCATAAGAACAGCATACTTAAATGTATATTACATGAAAGTAACACGACTATTGCTATATTTTGTGCTTGTATAATTCCCATTGTTCACTATTGGTAACTGCGGCTATTGTCTACTTTTCCGCCATTATTTACGCATTGGTTGAGCATTGCCAATAAATAAAGCTGTTTCCACCAGTATTTGGAGCTATTTTACAAATATTCTCAAGCAGTAAATGGACTGTTTCGAATGCTATGTTTATTCAATTTTTTGTGATCAATGTCATTCGGGAAAGAAAATGTTCACATTTATAGGGCATTGAGATTCACAATCATTTTCATTTTTTCGAACTTTCCAGAATATTTATTAACATATGTTATAAAAATGACTGATACATACTTTCATGACCAAGTAGGTGCATTAACTCAGTTATCTTTTATTTTACTACCACATTCGATTGATTTCTTGAATTTCTTGATTATTATTTTAATGAGCGTTTTGAATAGGTTATACTTCAATCTCCCTCAACGTTTCCTTTTTATGGAAGCAATAAGGATAATGTAAATTAAACGATGCGAACACAGTCCTATAGATTGAATCAAAGCTGTTAACTCAAAAAATTTGCAATGAATCAATTAATCCCGTAGATAGGCATTTTTAATACATGCACCAATGCGACGGAAGCAATACGTAGTATTGAGATTCGAGTATTGAAATATTATAAAGGTATTTCAATACGGTAGTATTGAAATGTGATGAAGGGGAACTCAGAAACGGCATACAACCTAATCAAGAGGCACTTCGGAGAAAGGAAACCAAGATGCAAAAACATCAGAGATTCTAATGGGAAACTGCTATTGGGAGAGAGAAAAATCAGTAACAGATGGAAAAAGTATATTAAAGAGCTATACCGAGGCCCGATACCCCTAGGAGAAGCATTTACAAATGACCAGATCCAAGTGGAGGAAGACAACCGCGGTCCAGCAATACTAAGAAGCGAATTCGAGAGCGCAGTAAGAGACCTGAAGACTAGGAAGGTGCCCGGTGAAGATAAAATCAGCGGAGAAGTAATCAAAGCATTAGGTGAAAAAGCGTAAGACACACTATATGGAATAATCCAAGATTGCTACGAATCCGGAAGATTGCCAGAAGACTTCAAGAGGAGCTCAATGGTGACCATACCGAAGAGGGCAAGGGCTGAGAAATGCGAAGGGCACCGAACCTTGAGTCTAGTGTCACATGCCTCCAAAATCCTTACTCGGATGGTAGGCAGAAGAATTGAAGGAAAAATCGAAGAAAACCTGTCGGAAAACTAATTTGGATTTAGGGAAAATAGGGGGACAAGGGACGCAATGCTTGCGTCCCTGGGCCTGAGACTACTGGCAGAGAAAATCATCCACGTGAGCAACCATTGTATATTTGTGGACTTGGAGAAGGCATTCGATAATGTCGAATGGAATAAGATGTTCCATACTATGGAAAAACTTGGCTTGGACTATAATGACAGAGTAAATAATTACCAGCTCTACCAGGACCAAGTGACCACAATACGTACGCAAGACGGAAAAAATATAGAGGCAAAAATTAACAAAGGAGTCCGACAAGGATGTAACCTGTCACCAGCACTCTTCAATATGTACATGGAGGAAGCGATAAAAGAAATAAAAGAACAAGGTACCAAAGGAATCAAAGTGAACGGAGAAGAAATCAACATGCTACGCTTCGCTGATGATATCGCTATCGTAGCAGGAAACAAGAAAGACCTAGAGAACTCATTGAACATAATTGAAAAAGTGTTCCAGGAATACAAAATGAAAGTCAATGAGAAGAAAACGAAGATACTTGTGTGCGGAAGAGAGAAAACAGTGGCCGACGTCCGCCTCAAAGGAGAAAGATTGGAGCAAGTGGAATAATTCACCTACCTTGGGAACACCATCACCTGGGATGGAAGAAGCACGACAGACATCAAGCATCGAATAGCCCAAGCTAAGACGGCATTCATGGCCAAAAGGCCACTACTCTGCTCGAAGAGCATAAGACTGGAGACAAGGAAACAGTACATGGAAACATTCTTGTGGGCAGTAGCACTCTACGGATCAGAAGCATGGACCATTGGAAAAACTGACCAGAAAAGAATAGAAGCCTTCGAGACCAGGTGCTGGAGAAGGATGCTGAAGATCAAATGGACGGGTAGGGTGAGAAATGAGGAGGTATACAGAAGAATTGGAGAAGAAAGAGCACTGTGGATCACCATACACCAAAGAATAACACGGTGGCTTGGCCATGTCATGAGACACAACAATTACGTGGGAAGCATAATGGAGGGAAAAAGTGAAGGGAAAGTCCCCAGAGGAAGACCAAGAGACAAGTACTTGAGGCAAGTCAAGAAGGATGCGGGGAAGAAGAAGCATAGGGAAATGAAGGAACTGGCATGGAATATGGAGAAATGCAGGGCTGCAGAGTACCAATCCTAGGATTGTAATACTTCGTATGTATGTATGAGATTTGAGGACTTTGGCTTTTTTCAATCAGATTCCACGAGGATAGCTCATAGGGGTAAGCCAGAGACTATAGCAATTTTCCAACTTGTAGAGGTATCTCGGTGCGCATGTAGCTGTTTCATCTATTATCCGGAATTCAGCGAGTTATTTCAACGAAGAATCGATTTGTTAACAGGTTACTGATTTCTTGTCAAACATGGGGGCAAATGGGAGTATCATTATCTCGGGAAATTCGGGTTTGAATGATTTATTTCTCCAGAAATACTGATCACGATGCATATCATATATGTAAACGGGAAGATATCCATCCTGCCCTCCAGAATTTTCTAGAGAACCGCTTCATCTCATATGTTATTATACTCACTCCCTCTTTCGTCGACAGGTCCAATGGCGTACTAGGAAAGAGAGGGTCAAACGAATATCGGGGATAGAATGAGATTATGGGGGACGTGTTTCGCATAAATCTTAGGGAAACGCCTCCGCATCATAGCTCCCTTTGAAATAAAATGTTATAAAAATTCTGGGATGTGAGGTGACCACTGATATGATCGTGAATAAGAGGTTCAATGTTTTAAGTTCGAGGAGGTAATAATATTAACGATAGTATCGTCATATTCGAATACTCAAATGGACGGATTTTTGTAAAAAATATACTGTGGCGAATTAGAGGTCTCATTGCTGCTACCCATCGCTAATGCAAATATAACTACCGGAAAATGTATAATTAATGCATTTCAAATGTCTGATTCGAACCCTCTTTGAGGATGCGTTGGGAGATGACGGGAGTTCAAATGTGCCGAGATGAAAGAGAATATTGACATAATCGGGGAGATGGAGCATGTGATGAGTATTTTGAATCGCAAGAATGGGAAAGAATTTTCCTAATGTCACATTTGAGAACAAATTTAAAATTAATTTCAACGTAACGTATTTAAATACCCGAAATTCAATAATTTGATAATTTTTATCCCATACCTTTCACACATTCTTGAACTCCTGCGGTTGCACCATAATAATTTCATTCCTTATATCCATAAAAATTGATTGGGAGACTTAAAGTTTATTTAAGCTACCGATATTCATGCAGAAAACTGGCTGTAAAAATTGTTTCAAGGTCTTCTTTTAATTTTTAAACATATTGCTTCAATATGTCAAAAATAGTATTTTATAAAACTGTCTTCCGGGGCATTTCACTTGCTTGCGATTTATTGTTTCGTCAAGCAATTATAATGGAAAAGTATTGGACAGCGCTGTAAGTGTACTGAAATCGTATTGCTTATTGCTGCCTCTTTTAGGCAATACTCTCTTGATGAATCCCAGTTTACGATTAGCTTGACCCATTATTTCACGTATGTGTTTACCCCAGGAAAGATCGTGTGTCAGTCTTATTCCAATATATTTAATGGATTCCACCTTTGTTAATCCATTATTACTTATTTTGTAAGTGCTAGGAGGAGAACAATTCTTTTTCCAAAAATTCATTACTACACATTATTTTAAATTTAATCTAACTGACATGTATCACACCATTTTTCAATTGCTTGTAGGTCATCATTTAAATAATCGTTATCATTTGGGCATAGAATTTCCCTGTACACTACTTTGTCATCGGTAAATAGACGAAGCTTACTTTTGACCGCCTTATTGATATCATTTATGTAAGTACAGAAGGAACAGGAGTAGACCTATCACACTACCTTGTGGGACACCTGTCACTTCTATTGCCGGGGATGTAACACCGTCCAAAACAATCCTTTGCACCCGATCATGTAGGAGATCATTTATCCATAATATAATATTACTGTCTAACCCACAAGATTTTAATTTCAAAATTAGTTTGCTATGAGACACCTTGTCAAAAGCTTTCTTGAAATCGAGAAATATTGCATCCACTGGAATATTACTTTCGCCAGAAACTAAAATATCGTGGGAAAAGAGAGCAAGTTGAGTTTCACATGATCTACTCTTCCGGAAGCCATGCTGAACATTGGACAATACATTTTGGCTATCTAGGTGCCCCATGACCGAACTGAAAATTATATGTTCCAGGACTTTGCATGAAATCGATGTGAGGGATATGGGTCGGTAGTTAGATGGCTGCTCCCTATCACCACTTTTAAAAATGGGAGTTACATCGGCTGCTTTCCAATCCATCGGTACGAAGTGTTCGGTCTGGGATTTATTAAATACTATTTCAAGGTAGGGGGAAATTTCGGAAGCTAACTCTCTATATACACGGGGGAAAATAGGAATAACACAGGAAGCCATTGTATTCAGAGCCTCCTTAAGTCGACGACATTGAAAATAATTAATTACGGAACAAAAGGTAATAGGAATGGAGTGATCAAATAAGCAGGTAGATGAATAGCAATTGCTAGGGATAAGTTACACGTCAGAACGAAAGATTTCGGCATGCACGGAAAAGTTAATGCCACAGCCTAGTGGTAGAGTGAGCCGAGAATTAAACCGAAGGAATCAGGCGTTGGCACTATCCTACCGCCCTCAAGGTCAGCTGTTGTTACTGGGCCACCTCTTTCGGGACTTTCTGCTATCTTGTTAATATCCGTCCAATGGATGAAGCCATTTCGACCGGCGGCAGACGCGTATATTAAATTCCTGTGGAGTTGCATTGGTGAACACATTAGCAGTGCGGGGTGGACCGGTGGATTGTCGAAGCACAACGTGAAGCAGGTCCCGAGTTCCCAGCTCTTCAACTCCAAGTGAGGGAGGATAGGAGAGAGGGGAAAGGGAAGAAAAGAGGGCTGCACTAGTAAAAGAGGCAGACGGTCCCCTGGGGTTTCATCGTTGAAGGACGCGAGTGGGCTTCGGCATCGGACGGGATCAACCCAAGCGCGGGGTCTGAGAGAGGGCCGGAGGAGGAGACCAAGACGTTACGGCGTTCTTAAAGGGTTTGCGCACGGCTCACTGCCGCGGGAAATGGAGGAGGAAATGAGATAGAAGAGGTGGAGTGTGGGGACGGCACGGAATGATGGGTTTACGTCTGGGGCTTGCGCAGTCACCCATCACGCTACGTGAGGGATGATGCTTTCCGTCCGAGTGAAATGGTTAATAACGTGCGCATGAGGCCTCACAACAATTCCATCCTGCTTCATTTTGGATTTTTTTCTGATACAATTTTGTGGCTATTTTATTGTTTCCCGCTCTCTCTTTTGCGGGATCGACGAAATGATATTTTCTTTCGCTTGCTTCCCTCCAGGATAAAACCCAATTTGAAGTCACTCATTCCTTATTTGTGAGAAATATTTTATCGTGCTTTGTGATTAACGTGCAATATATTTAAGGAAGGCTTGATATTATATTTTATTCATGATGAAGCAGTAAAGCAATAACAGCGGCGGTAACATAATGAATTCTTCAATTTCTCCATTACCATATTCTTCTTCACGTAGCGAAAAACGTGGAAGTATATGCCCCGTTTGTTGTTTAAACTTTGAAAAAGCCGTGAGCCTGATGATCGCTAAGAAACAAATGCATTAAATACTACCATCATGAAGGAAAATTAACGAAAATATTTTGACTGGGGAGCAATAAATATGGAAATGGAAAGCGAGCGATTGGAATCATCAGAGTATGAATGAATGCAAAGAGCTACAACAAAAATGGTAGTAGATCATCTTTAGAAAAAGAAGAGAAAATACCATAAATTTATATGCTATGATATTTAATTTACATGGTATGCTTCCAATTCTATTTGGTCAGGTTTCACTTAAAGTGATATACGAATTCAGCTAGGGATGACATTCGTAATAGATTAGGCGTGTTCATTAGTTGCTTTTGAGATCGTAGCATATGTCATTCACGCAGAGACTTTGTGTATGAATAGTCTTTCCAACAACTTTAATGCTAGATATGTTGACCGGTAGATACCAGGGACTTCCATGATTGAATGTCTGTTGAAAATGACTTCAATTCGGAAAACAATTTTGTTTGCGCAGCGAAGCCATTGGCCAGGTGGGGATATCAGGCTGAGTGATTGAGCCCTTTTTCGTCTGGATACGCTATTTTTCTTCTCATGAGATTCCTTTTTGCAGGAATTTATAAAATATTTTTCCGTTCTGTGCTTGTGGAGGAAAAATACAAGTATTTTATTAACCAATCAACTCGACCCTCCTCAGATTACGAGTTCTTGAGAGCCCTAGTGCGCCCCTAAATTTATAAAAGGGATTCGAATTTTTTCCACGTTCCCTTTCATTCAATTTGGCGAGCAATGTATCCATTCACATCCTGGAAAGGGAAGTCCGCTTATTTCTTTCTTCCGTTTCTGCGTTTTGAATAGGTCCAATTGGGCCGGGGAAGTGCGCGTTTCATTTGATTAACCTTCCTGATGTCGTGTATGTTTGTCGTTAAAAGTAATCGTTTACTTCCCATCAATATTTCTCTACCATTTCTGTTCGCTTTTTTAAGTTAAATTATCATTGGAGCAGGATTATCTCTTTCTCCGTCCGATATTGACATTTCATCGATGGATTTGCGATTTTAATCTGCTTTTTTAGTTATAAATTTTTTATCCATGCTTGATAAAACACGAGTGTATGTTAGTACGAGAGTTCAACTTCCTTTGACGGGGAAGTTTTCCGAAACAAGGTTAATTTTAGATCAAATAAATTGTGAATGTGAATTTTTCGCCGGAATCATTTTGGAAATGGTGATGATTAGCCCAGCGGTGACTCCGTCCATGCGAGCAGACCTTCGCCTGATTTCTCTCACTGTGAATTAATCTTCTTTTCAATCCTGCTCATCATGTTCTTTTTACGCGGGGAGGTGGAATGGTGTCTGAACCGCAAAGCGAAATTTTTCCGCGCCACATTCTTCAATTCAAAGACCACCCTGATTTTCCTCAGGGAGCAGGGATTCAATATCTTGAAGTTTCCAAGCCCTTTTGTTCTGTTCTCTCTTTCATGCCAAAGCACAAATGTGTCTACAACTTCATCCGCCTCGCTACAAACACCCCCTGGCCTTTAACGATATTTCGTTTCCATCCTTTTATTTCCTTCTCTTATATCCCCCGTTTCTGGAGGGCACTCTGCCTCACTCTTCATGATGTGTTCTCGCCTCTTTGTGAATGTGTCTGCGACTTTGTAACTTGGCATGAAGTGCATCCAGTAGCAAATACACTGACTCCCCGTGAGTGTCGAGAGTTCTCCTCAAAAAGCGTTTCTTGGTTTCGATTAACAAATTGAGATAAAGAAAATGAAGAACGGGGTCGTTTCTCAGCGGAAGCATTCTTGGAAGTAATAGAAGCATTCTTGGATACCCTCTCGGGTATGAAATGACATTATGAGTAAAAATGCAGATTTCTATGCATCTAAAGCGTAGATTGTTACGAAGGAATTCTCATGAAAGAGATGTAGTTAGATATAAAAAACACCTATCATGGAGTAATTTTACTAAGGATATGAAAGGGACTGAATTTGTTCAAATTAAGAAAATGTAGTCTGATAAATGGAGAAATATAATTTATTTCTGTGCTGAGGGTAAACTTTTGAAATATGAAAGTTTATTCTTAATTTGGATGATGACACTCAACCAACTCATTCAAATTAATCAACATTAACCAAAAATTAAGATCATAATGGTCTTTTAGGTGTAATTTTCCGTAATTATGAGGCTGATTTTTCCACTTCAGAGGCACACTTCCCTAAAACATAATGCTCGAAACGTCTTATAGTACCATGTGTAAAGCATAATATATTTATTCCATGCATTTTTATTAGCCTAGCGTTTATCACTAATATTGAAAAGCACGACGGACAAAGTTAGTAGTTTGGCCGATTAAAGACGCAAATAGATTGGCAGGTACAGCCTTCGCTGATTTTCTGGTTCTAGCGTAGGCGCACTGGAATCAAGATGCGAATCTGCATTTCAAATTCCTTCTGGAGAAACATTCTTAGCGAAAGAAAACCGAGCGTAAGTTCAACTTCAGCGCAAAAACCGTGAGGAGGAGATCGGAAGACCTTGTGGAGAGGCGGGAGTGAGGGAGGGAGAGACGCACACAGATCCTGAATTTACGAAGAGCTGTTGTCGCCGTCGGGGAGGAGGAGGCATCGAACGTCGAAACCGCGAGCTTTCAAGGACTCCAACGCACATCCTACCTTCTCTCTGGTGGGGAGGGGACGGGAGGGATTCTCGTCGAGGGATGAGGGATGACAGTTGAAGGGGTTTTTTTAGCGTCCGCGTCCTCCTACGCCTTCCTTCCTCCCTCACTCTCCCCATTCCCTGCTCCTAAAACAGCTGACTGGAGCCCGGTCGGGTTCAGGGGGAGGCGGTTGGGTTGATGGCGGTGTGAGTAATCGGTTTGAGAGAGGGACTGGGAGGAACTGATGGCGGAGAAGAGACAGGAAACATTGCGTGGGGGAGTGACCCCCCGCTCCTCCAACTCCTTAACTCCATTCCCTGACACCAGGAAAGCGTGTGCGGCGCGTTAAGAGGCCGTGCCGAAAGGGCTAGCGAGCTGGTAAAATGGGAAAATTGGTCGCGGAGTGCTGGCTGGTTGGGCGTTTGGTTTCGGAGGATGGGGCGTGGTGGGGCGCAGTAGTTGTTATGGGAGTTTAGGGAGGAGGAAGCGCTGGGTATATCCCTTTGGCTCGGGGGATAGGGAATTGCGGATGGGAGAGGGGTAAAGGGGTTGGGGCAAGTACGGCAAGTGGTGTGAGTGAAGGGGATGGTGGTGGGGTGGCGGGATGCTACGACTGCGGATTGCGAAGATGATCGATAGATTCGGCTTCACACGGGATTGTGACGGTGGCGCCCACGTGAATCAGAGCCGCCTACCGGTTGAACTGCGAGTGACAGTTTCCCGAGCGGCAAATGGGGGTGGGAAGTGGAGGGAGAAGCGGGGCGAGATAAATGTGGGAGCCGTGCTTTATTTAATTTTTTTATTTTTCTTTCCCCGCCGGATTTATTTATAGTTTTGTTTCCCTCGAAACCAGATAAAGTCGTCGGATTTGTGAACAGCGCATTTTCCCCCCGTTTGAAGGGAACACAATGGCGTGTTGAGAAGGTTACACGTGCGCGGTAAAGCGGGGCAACGGTGATCGTAGAACCCAGTGACGAGGTTAATTTCGTGTCGCTGATAAATCGTCTTCGCTCGTCTTTGGATGTCGCAGTTCGGGAGAGTGTTTCTCTTTTCCGGCGTCCAGTTTTGAATGATGGTTTCGGTTTTCTCTCATATTGCCTATGAATGCCGTCACTTTCTTCCGAATATTTGAGCAATGAACTTCATTGGTATCATAAAAGCCATTTTGGTTTATGGACGATCAAATTCGAGTCATCATTTCAAATTGTAAAGTGATTTTTCCCGATCGAATGTGCCGTAAATTTTCTTAAAATATTTAATACCTCCGTAATCACAGGGCCACACAATTTTCTTCCATTATTTCTGGTACTGCGATACGCAAACAGGTCATCAGTTCGCATTTCTGGAGTATTTATGCCCCATAAATCATGGGATGAGGACCTTTTGTTGCTATAAAATCGCTTGTTTTTAGGACACGTTGAAATCGATCGTATTTTTGATTATTTTTGAAAATGACATTTTGAAATGTTTTTCGCCGAAAGGGTAACATTAGCAAGACTGCTGGTTTGATATAATGTCATGCAATTTAGGAAGGTGGGAAACTCCTAGGTTTCAGATACATTTGAAAAATGAAATTTATATTTACCCTAAGGCTTCTTTTGTAATCCATCTGTTGTTATCATAATCATGCACCATCCTTGGCCGAAAGTAGTGAGGAAAAGAAGTTGTTTTAAAATTTTCTAATTACTTCATTAAATTATGAATTTTGAAAAATATATTGGAAAAAGATTTAGTTAGAAAACTGAGATTTTCAAAGAAAGAAGTTTTACTGAATAGGTAATTAAATTTATTTCATTTTCAATGCTATTTTTTAAACGTATTTAAATTAAAGTTAATTAACACTGGCCTATATACAAAGCTGTGCATTACCAAGGCTTTAATAATTAGTCCTACAGCATTTTGTTATTTACTCTCGGCGGTTAATTACTTTTTGGCTACCATGCATTTGCTGGAATAATTTTGGGGATACAACGCGTAAAAATTCCTCGTTAAG